>CM050648.1:104460090-105822590 GCA_027574665.1 Rhynochetos jubatus
GATCCCCGGGAAAGTCGAAATCCGCAGGGTCACCTTCTCTGTGCTAACAAGCTCGGAGAGGCTCGAATGCGCGGCTCGTTGAAGCGTCTGCCCGAACACGGACATCTAAAGCAGCACTGTAATGCGACCAAACAGAAAGAGTTAGGAGAGAATTTCTTGTCCCTTCTTGCTGCGCCTTTGCAGAGCACTGCGTGCCAGAGCAGCCGGATCGCTGTGTTGCTTGCAATCTCCAGTTCCAACAGTGCCACAGTTCCTCGGCAACAGAAAGAGCTAGGAAGGAATTGCTTGCGCTGATTTCTCTCGCTGTGCTCTAGCAGTTCGTTCCCTTTTCGGCAGAGCGCGGGACCGCTTGCAAAGCTTAGAAACAAACCTCTCCCTTTTCCTCCAAAAGGGAAAGAGCTACGAGAGAATTTCTTAGGGAAACCTTGTTTGTTTTGGCAGAGCACTGCATGCCTCTTAAGACAGAGCTCTGGATCCCCGGGAAAGTCGAAATCCAGGGGGACACCTTCTCTGTGCTAACAGGCTCGGAGAGGCTCGAATGCGCGGCTCGTTGAAGCGTCTGCCCGAACACGGACATCTAAAGCAGCACTGTAATGCGACCAAACAGAAAGAGTTAGGAGAGAATTTCTTGTCCCTTCTTGCTGCGCCTTTGCAGAGCACTGCGTGCCAGAGCAGCCGGATCGCTGTGTTGCTTGCAATCTCCAGTTCCAACAGTGCCACAGTTCCTCGGCAACAGAAAGAGCTAGGAAGGAATTGCTTGCGCTGATTTCTCTCGCTGTGCTCTAGCAGTTCGTTCCCTTTTCGGCAGAGCGCGGGACCGCTTGCAAAGCTTAGAAACAAACCTCTCCCTTTTCCTCCAAAAGGGAAAGAGCTACGAGAGAATTTCTTAGGGAAACCTGGTTTGTTTTGGCAGAGCACTGCATGCCTCTTAAGACAGAGCTCTGGATCCCCGGGAAAGTCGAAATCCGCAGGGTCACCTTCTCTGTGCTAACAAGCTCGGAGAGGCTCGAATGCGCGGCTCGTTGAAGCGTCTGCCCGAACACGGACATCTGAAGCAGCACTGTAATGCGACCAAACAGAAAGAGTTAGGAGAGAATTTCTTGTCCCTTCTTGCTGCGCCTTTGCAGAGCACTGCGTGCCAGAGCAGCCGGATCGCTGTGTTGCTTGCAATCTCCAGTTCCAAGAGTGCCACAGTTCCTCGGCAACAGAAAGAGCTAGGAAGGAATTGCTTGCGCTGTTTTCTCTCGCTGTGCTCTAGCAGTTCTTTCCCTTTTCGGCAGAGCGCGGGACCGCTTGCAAAGCTTAGAAACAAACCTCTCCCTTTTCCTCCAAAAGGGAAAGAGCTACGAGAGAATTTCTTAGGGAAACCTTGTTTGTTTTGGCAGAGCACTGCATGCCTCTTAATACAGAGCTCTGGATCCCCGGGAAAGTCGAAATCCACAGGGTCACCTTCTCTGTGCTAACAAGCTCGGAGAGGCTCGAATGCGCGGCTCGTTGAAGCGTCTGCCCGAACACGGACATCTGAAGCAGCACTGTAATGCGACCAAACAGAAAGAGTTAGGAGAGAATTTCTTGTCCCTTCTTGCTGCGCCTTTGCAGAGCACTGCGTGCCAGAGCAGCCGGATCGCTGTGTTGCTTGCAATCTCCAGTTCCAACAGTGCCACAGTTCCTCGGCAACAGAAAGAGCTAGGAAGGAATTGCTTGCGCTGATTTCTCTCGCTGTGCTCTAGCAGTTCGTTCCCTTTTCGGCAGAGCGCGGGACCGCTTGCAAAGCTTAGAAACAAACCTCTCCCTTTTCCTCCAAAAGGGAAAGAGCTACGAGAGAATTTCTTAGGGAAACCTGGTTTGTTTTGGCAGAGCACTGCATGCCTCTTAAGACAGAGCTCTGGATCCCCGGGAAAGTCGAAATCCGCAGGGTCACCTTCTCTGTGCTAACAAGCTCGGAGAGGCTCGAATGCGCGGCTCGTTGAAGCGTCTGCCCGAACACGGACATCTGAAGCAGCACTGTAATGCGACCAAACAGAAAGAGTTAGGAGAGAATTTCTTGTCCCTTCTTGCTGCGCCTTTGCAGAGCACTGCGTGCCAGAGCAGCCGGATCGCTGTGTTGCTTGCAATCTCCAGTTCCAACAGTGCCACAGTTCCTCGGCAACAGAAAGAGCTAGGAAGGAATTGCTTGCGCTGTTTTCTCTCGCTCTGCGCTAGCAGTTCGTTCCCCTTTTCGGCAGAGCGCGGGACCGCTTGCAAAGCTTAGAAACAAACCTCTCCCTTTTCCTCCAAAAGGGAAAGAGCTACGAGAGAATTTCTTAGGGAAACCTTGTTTGTTTTGGCAGAGCACTGCATGCCTCTTAAGACAGAGCTCTGGATCCCCGGGAAAGTCGAAATCCAGGGGGACACCTTCTCTGTGCTAACAGGCTCGGAGAGGCTCGAATGCGCGGCTCGTTGAAGCGTCTGCCCGAACACGGACATCTAAAGCAGCACTGTAATGCGACCAAACAGAAAGAGTTAGGAGAGAATTTCTTGTCCCTTCTTGCTGCGCCTTTGCAGAGCACTGCGTGCCAGAGCAGCCGGATCGCTGTGTTGCTTACAATCTCCAGTTCCAACAGTGCCACAGTTCCTCGGCAACAGAAAGAGCTAGGAAGGAATTGCTTGCCCTGTTTTCTCTCGCTCTGCGCTAGCAGTTCTTTCCCTTTTCGGCAGAGCGCGGGACCGCTTGCAAAGCTTAGAAACAAACCTCTCCCTTTTCCTCCAAAAGGGAAAGAGCTACGAGAGAATTTCTTAGGGAAACCTTGTTTGTTTTGGCAGAGCACTGCATGCCTCTTAATACAGAGCTCTGGATCCCCGGGAAAGTCGAAATCCACAGGGTCACCTTCTCTGTGCTAACAAGCTCGGAGAGGCTGGAATGCGCGGCTCGTTGAAGCGTCTGCCCGAACACGGACATCTGAAGCAGCACTGTAATGCGACCAAACAGAAAGAGTTAGGAGAGAATTTCTTGTCCCTTCTTGCTGCGCCTTTGCAGAGCACTGCGTGCCAGAGCAGCCGGATCGCTGTGTTGCTTGCAATCTCCAGTTCCAACAGTGCCACAGTTCCTCGGCAACAGAAAGAGCTAGGAAGGAATTGCTTGCGCTGATTTCTCTCGCTGTGCTCTAGCAGTTCGTTCCCTTTTCGGCAGAGCGCGGGACCGCTTGCAAAGCTTAGAAACAAACCTCTCCCTTTTCCTCCAAAAGGGAAAGAGCTACGAGAGAATTTCTTAGGGAAACCTGGTTTGTTTTGGCAGAGCACTGCATGCCTCTTAAGACAGAGCTCTGGATCCCCGGGAAAGTCGAAATCCGCAGGGTCACCTTCTCTGTGCTAACAAGCTCGGAGAGGCTCGAATGCGCGGCTCGTTGAAGCGTCTGCCCGAACACGGACATCTGAAGCAGCACTGTAATGCGACCAAACAGAAAGAGTTAGGAGAGAATTTCTTGTCCCTTCTTGCTGCGCCTTTGCAGAGCACTGCGTGCCAGAGCAGCCGGATCGCTGTGTTGCTTGCAATCTCCAGTTCCAAGAGTGCCACAGTTCCTCGGCAACAGAAAGAGCTAGGAAGGAATTGCTTGCGCTGTTTTCTCTCGCTGTGCTCTAGCAGTTCTTTCCCTTTTCGGCAGAGCGCGGGACTGCTTGCAAAGCTTAGAAACAAACCTCTCCCTTTTCCTCCAAAAGGGAAAGAGCTACGAGAGAATTTCTTAGGGAAACCTTGTTTGTTTTGGCAGAGCACTGCATGCCTCTTAAGACAGAGCTCTGGATCCCCGGGAAAGTCGAAATCCAGGGGGACACCTTCTCTGTGCTAACAGGCTCGGAGAGGCTCGAATGCGCGGCTCGTTGAAGCGTCTGCCCGAACACGGACATCTAAAGCAGCACTGTAATGCGACCAAACAGAAAGAGTTAGGAGAGAATTTCTTGTCCCTTCTTGCTGCGCCTTTGCAGAGCACTGCGTGCCAGAGCAGCCGGATCGCTGTGTTGCTTACAATCTCCAGTTCCAACAGTGCCACAGTTCCTCGGCAACAGAAAGAGCTAGGAAGGAATTGCTTGCCCTGTTTTCTCTCGCTCTGCGCTAGCAGTTCTTTCCCTTTTCGGCAGAGCGCGGGACCGCTTGCAAAGCTTAGAAACAAACCTCTCCCTTTTCCTCCAAAAGGGAAAGAGCTACGAGAGAATTTCTTAGGGAAACCTTGTTTGTTTTGGCAGAGCACTGCATGCCTCTTAAGACAGAGCTCTGGATCCCCGGGAAAGTCGAAATCCACAGGGTCACCTTCTCTGTGCTAACAAGCTCGGAGAGGCTCGAATGCGCGGCTCGTTGAAGCGTCTGCCCGAACACGGACATCTGAAGCAGCACTGTAATGCGACCAAACAGAAAGAGTTAGGAGAGAATTTCTTGTCCCTTCTTGCTGCGCCTTTGCAGAGCACTGCGTGCCAGAGCAGCCGGATCGCTGTGTTGCTTGCAATCTCCAGTTCCAACAGTGCCACAGTTCCTCGGCAACAGAAAGAGCTAGGAAGGAATTGCTTGCGCTGATTTCTCTCGCTGTGCTCTAGCAGTTCGTTCCCTTTTCGGCAGAGCGCAGGACCGCTTGCAAAGCTTAGAAACAAACCTCTCCCTTTTCCTCCAAAAGGGAAAGAGCTACGAGAGAATTTCTTAGGGAAACCTTGTTTGTTTTGGCAGAGCACTGCATGCCTCTTAAGACAGAGCTCTGGATCCCCGGGAAAGTCGAAATCCGCAGGGTCACCTTCTCTGTGCTAACAAGCTCGGAGAGGCTCGAATGCGCGGCTCGTTGAAGCGTCTGCCCGAACACGGACATCTGAAGCAGCACTGTAATGCGACCAAACAGAAAGAGTTAGGAGAGAATTTCTTGTCCCTTCTTGCTGCGCCTTTGCAGAGCACTGCGTGCCAGAGCAGCCGGATCGCTGTGTTTCTTGCAATCTCCAGTTCCAACAGTGCCACAGTTCCTCGGCAACAGAAAGAGCTAGGAAGGAATTGCTTGCGCTGATTTCTCTCGCTGTGCTCTAGCAGTTCGTTCCCTTTTCGGCAGAGAGCGGGACCGCTTGCAAAGCTTAGAAACAAACCTCTCCCTTTTCCTCCAAAAGGGAAAGAGCTACGAGAGAATTTCTTAGGGAAACCTTGTTTGTTTTGGCAGAGCACTGCATGCCTCTTAAGACAGAGCTCTGGATCCCCCGGAAACTCGAAATCCAGGGGGACACCTTCTCTGTGCTAACAGGCTCGGAGAGGCTCGAATGCGCGGCTCGTTGAAGCGTCTGCCCGAACACGGACATCTAAAGCAGCACTGTAATGCGACCAAACAGAAAGAGTTAGGAGAGAATTTCTTGTCCCTTCTTGCTGCGCCTTTGCAGAGCACTGCGTGCCAGAGCAGCCGGATCGCTGTGTTGCTTGCAATCTCCAGTTCCAACAGTGCCACAGTTCCTCGGCAACAGAAAGAGCTAGGAAGGAATTGCTTGCGCTGTTTTCTCTCGCTCTGCGCTAGCAGTTCGTTCCCCTTTTCGGCAGAGCGCGGGACTGCTTGCAAAGCTTAGAAACAAACCTCTCCCTTTTCCTCCAAAAGGGAAAGAGCTACGAGAGAATTTCTTAGGGAAACCTTGTTTGTTTTGGCAGAGCACTGCATGCCTCTTAAGACAGAGCTCTGGATCCCCGGGAAAGTCGAAATCCGCAGGGTCACCTTCTCTGTGCTAACAAGCTCGGAGAGGCTCGAATGCGCGTCTCGTTGAAGCGTCTGCCCGAACACGGACATCTAAAGCAGCACTGTAATGCGACCAAACAGAAAGAGTTAGGAGAGAATTTCTTGTCCCTTCTTGCTGCGCCTTTGCAGAGCACTGCGTGCCAGAGCAGCCGGATCGCTGTCTTGCTTGCAATCTCCAGTTCCAACAGTGCCACAGTTCCTCGGCAACAGAAAGAGCTAGGAAGGAATTGCTTGCGCTGATTTCTCTCGCTGTGCTCTAGCAGTTCGTTCCCTTTTCGGCAGAGCGCGGCACCCCTTGCAAAGCTTAGAAACAAACCTCTCCCTTTTCCTCCAAAAGGGAAAGAGCTACGAGAGAATTTCTTAGGGAAACCTTGTTTGTTTTGGCAGAGCACTGCATGCCTCTTAAGACAGAGCTCTGGATCCCCGGGAAAGTCGAAATCCGCAGGGTCACCTTCTCTGTGCTAACAGGCTCGGAGAGGCTCGAATGGGCGGCTCGTTGAAGCGTCTGCCCGAACACGGACATCTAAAGCAGCACTGTAATGCGACCAAACAGAAAGAGTTAGGAGAGAATTTCTTGTCCCTTCTTGCTGCGCCTTTGCAGAGCACTGCGTGCCAGAGCAGCCGGATCGCTGTGTTGCTTGCAATCTCCAGTTCCAACAGTGCCACAGTTCCTCGGCAACAGAAAGAGCTAGGAAGGAATTGCTTGCGCTGATTTCTCTCGCTGTGCTCTAGCAGTTCGTTCCCTTTTCGGCAGAGCGCGGCACCGCTTGCAAAGCTTAGAAACAAACCTCTCCCTTTTCCTCCAAAAGGGAAAGAGCTACGAGAGAATTTCTTAGGGAAACCTTGTTTGTTTTGGCAGAGCACTGCATGCCTCTTAAGACAGAGCTCTGGATCCCCGGGAAAGTCGAAATCCGCAGGGTCACCTTCTCTGTGCTAACAAGCTCGGAGAGGCTCGAATGCGCGGCTCGTTGAAGCGTCTGCCCGAACACGGACATCTAAAGCAGCACTGTAATGCGACCAAACAGAAAGAGTTAGGAGAGAATTTCTTATCCCTTCTTGCTGCGCCTTTGCAGAGCACTGCGTGCCAGAGCAGCCGGATCGCTGTGTTGCTTGCAATCTCCAGTTCCAACAGTGCCACAGTTCCTCGGCAACAGAAAGAGCTAGGAAGGAATTGCTTGCGCTGATTTCTCTCGCTGTGCTCTAGCAGTTCGTTCCCTTTTCGGCAGAGCGCGGGACCGCTTGCAAAGCTTAGAAACAAAGCTCTCCCTTTTCCTCCAAAAGGGAAAGAGCTACGAGAGAATTTCTTAGGGAAACCTTGTTTGTTTTGGCAGAGCACTGCATGCCTCTTAAGACAGAGCTCTGGATCCCCGGGAAAGTCGAAATCCAGGGGGACACCTTCTCTGTGCTAACAGGCTCGGAGAGGCTCGAATGCGCGGCTCGTTGAAGCGTCTGCCCGAACACAGACATCTAAAGCAGCACTGTAATGCGACCAAACAGAAAGAGTTAGGAGAGAATTTCTTGTCCCTTCTTGCTGCGCCTTTGCAGAGCACTGCGTGCCAGAGCAGCCGGATCGCTGTGTTGCTTGCAATCTCCAGTTCCAACAGTGCCACAGTTCCTCGGCAACAGAAAGAGCTAGGAAGGAATTGCTTGCGCTGATTTCTCTCGCTGTGCTCTAGCAGTTGGTTCCCTTTTCGGCAGAGCGCGGCACCGCTTGCAAAGCTTAGAAACAAACCTCTCCCTTTTCCTCCAAAAGGGAAAGAGCTACGAGAGAATTTCTTAGGGAAACCTTGTTTGTTTTGGCAGAGCACTGCATGCCTCTTAAGACAGAGCTCTGGATCCCCGGGAAAGTCGAAATCCAGGGGGACACCTTCTCTGTGCTAACAGGCTCGGAGAGGCTCGAATGCGCGGCTCGTTGAAGCGTCTGCCCGAACACGGACATCTAAAGCAGCACTGTAATGCGACCAAACAGAAAGAGTTAGGAGAGAATTTCTTGTCCCTTCTTGCTGCGCCTTTGCAGAGCACTGCGTGCCAGAGCAGCCGGATCGCTGTGTTGCTTACAATCTCCAGTTCCAACAGTGCCACAGTTCCTCGGCAACAGAAAGAGCTAGGAAGGAATTGCTTGCCCTGTTTTCTCTCGCTCTGCGCTAGCAGTTCTTTCCCTTTTCGGCAGAGCGCGGGACCGCTTGCAAAGCTTAGAAACAAACCTCTCCCTTTTCCTCCAAAAGGGAAAGAGCTACGAGAGAATTTCTTAGGGAAACCTTGTTTGTTTTGGCAGAGCACTGCATGCCTCTTAAGACAGAGCTCTGGATCCCCGGGAAAGTCGAAATCCACAGGGTCACCTTCTCTGTGCTAACAAGCTCGGAGAGGCTCGAATGCGCGGCTCGTTGAAGCGTCTGCCCGAACACGGACATCTGAAGCAGCACTGTAATGCGACCAAACAGAAAGAGTTAGGAGAGAATTTCTTGTCCCTTCTTGCTGCGCCTTTGCAGAGCACTGCGTGCCAGAGCAGCCGGATCGCTGTGTTGCTTGCAATCTCCAGTTCCAACAGTGCCACAGTTCCTCGGCAACAGAAAGAGCTAGGAAGGAATTGCTTGCGCTGATTTCTCTCGCTGTGCTCTAGCAGTTCGTTCCCTTTTCGGCAGAGCGCAGGACCGCTTGCAAAGCTTAGAAACAAACCTCTCCCTTTTCCTCCAAAAGGGAAAGAGCTACGAGAGAATTTCTTAGGGAAACCTTGTTTGTTTTGGCAGAGCACTGCATGCCTCTTAAGACAGAGCTCTGGATCCCCGGGAAAGTCGAAATCCGCAGGGTCACCTTCTCTGTGCTAACAAGCTCGGAGAGGCTCGAATGCGCGGCTCGTTGAAGCGTCTGCCCGAACACGGACATCTGAAGCAGCACTGTAATGCGACCAAACAGAAAGAGTTAGGAGAGAATTTCTTGTCCCTTCTTGCTGCGCCTTTGCAGAGCACTGCGTGCCAGAGCAGCCGGATCGCTGTGTTTCTTGCAATCTCCAGTTCCAACAGTGCCACAGTTCCTCGGCAACAGAAAGAGCTAGGAAGGAATTGCTTGCGCTGATTTCTCTCGCTGTGCTCTAGCAGTTCGTTCCCTTTTCGGCAGAGAGCGGGACCGCTTGCAAAGCTTAGAAACAAACCTCTCCCTTTTCCTCCAAAAGGGAAAGAGCTACGAGAGAATTTCTTAGGGAAACCTTGTTTGTTTTGGCAGAGCACTGCATGCCTCTTAAGACAGAGCTCTGGATCCCCCGGAAACTCGAAATCCAGGGGGACACCTTCTCTGTGCTAACAGGCTCGGAGAGGCTCGAATGCGCGGCTCGTTGAAGCGTCTGCCCGAACACGGACATCTAAAGCAGCACTGTAATGCGACCAAACAGAAAGAGTTAGGAGAGAATTTCTTGTCCCTTCTTGCTGCGCCTTTGCAGAGCACTGCGTGCCAGAGCAGCCGGATCGCTGTGTTGCTTGCAATCTCCAGTTCCAACAGTGCCACAGTTCCTCGGCAACAGAAAGAGCTAGGAAGGAATTGCTTGCGCTGTTTTCTCTCGCTCTGCGCTAGCAGTTCGTTCCCCTTTTCGGCAGAGCGCGGGACTGCTTGCAAAGCTTAGAAACAAACCTCTCCCTTTTCCTCCAAAAGGGAAAGAGCTACGAGAGAATTTCTTAGGGAAACCTTGTTTGTTTTGGCAGAGCACTGCATGCCTCTTAAGACAGAGCTCTGGATCCCCGGGAAAGTCGAAATCCGCAGGGTCACCTTCTCTGTGCTAACAGGCTCGGAGAGGCTCGAATGGGCGGCTCGTTGAAGCGTCTGCCCGAACACGGACATCTAAAGCAGCACTGTAATGCGACCAAACAGAAAGAGTTAGGAGAGAATTTCTTGTCCCTTCTTGCTGCGCCTTTGCAGAGCACTGCGTGCCAGAGCAGCCGGATCGCTGTCTTGCTTGCAATCTCCAGTTCCAACAGTGCCACAGTTCCTCGGCAACAGAAAGAGCTAGGAAGGAATTGCTTGCGCTGATTTCTCTCGCTGTGCTCTAGCAGTTCGTTCCCTTTTCGGCAGAGCGCGGCACCGCTTGCAAAGCTTAGAAACAAACCTCTCCCTTTTCCTCCAAAAGGGAAAGAGCTACGAGAGAATTTCTTAGGGAAACCTTGTTTGTTTTGGCAGAGCACTGCATGCCTCTTAAGACAGAGCTCTGGATCCCCGGGAAAGTCGAAATCCGCAGGGTCACCTTCTCTGTGCTAACAGGCTCGGAGAGGCTCGAATGCGCGGCTCGTTGAAGCGTCTGCCCGAACACGGACATCTAAAGCAGCACTGTAATGCGACCAAACAGAAAGAGTTAGGAGAGAATTTCTTGTCCCTTCTTGCTGCGCCTTTGCAGAGCACTGCGTGCCAGAGCAGCCGGATCGCTGTGTTGCTTGCAATCTCCAGTTCCAACAGTGCCACAGTTCCTCGGCAACAGAAAGAGCTAGGAAGGAATTGCTTGCGCTGATTTCTCTCGCTGTGCTCTAGCAGTTCGTTCCCTTTTCGGCAGAGCGCGGCACCGCTTGCAAAGCTTAGAAACAAACCTCTCCCTTTTCCTCCAAAAGGGAAAGAGCTACGAGAGAATTTCTTAGGGAAACCTTGTTTGTTTTGGCAGAGCACTGCATGCCTCTTAAGACAGAGCTCTGGATCCCCGGGAAAGTCGAAATCCGCAGGGTCACCTTCTCTGTGCTAACAAGCTCGGAGAGGCTCGAATGCGCGGCTCGTTGAAGCGTCTGCCCGAACACGGACATCTAAAGCAGCACTGTAATGCGACCAAACAGAAAGAGTTAGGAGAGAATTTCTTATCCCTTCTTGCTGCGCCTTTGCAGAGCACTGCGTGCCAGAGCAGCCGGATCGCTGTGTTGCTTGCAATCTCCAGTTCCAACAGTGCCACAGTTCCTCGGCAACAGAAAGAGCTAGGAAGGAATTGCTTGCGCTGATTTCTCTCGCTGTGCTCTAGCAGTTCGTTCCCTTTTCGGCAGAGCGCGGGACCGCTTGCAAAGCTTAGAAACAAACCTCTCCCTTTTCCTCCAAAAGGGAAAGAGCTACGAGAGAATTTCTTAGGGAAACCTTGTTTGTTTTGGCAGAGCACTGCATGCCTCTTAAGACAGAGCTCTGGATCCCCGGGAAAGTCGAAATCCAGGGGGACACCTTCTCTGTGCTAACAGGCTCGGAGAGGCTCGAATGCGCGGCTCGTTGAAGCGTCTGCCCGAACACAGACATCTAAAGCAGCACTGTAATGCGACCAAACAGAAAGAGTTAGGAGAGAATTTCTTGTCCCTTCTTGCTGCGCCTTTGCAGAGCACTGCGTGCCAGAGCAGCCGGATCGCTGTGTTGCTTGCAATCTCCAGTTCCAACAGTGCCACAGTTCCTCGGCAACAGAAAGAGCTAGGAAGGAATTGCTTGCGCTGATTTCTCTCGCTGTGCTCTAGCAGTTGGTTCCCTTTTCGGCAGAGCGCGGCACCGCTTGCAAAGCTTAGAAACAAAGCTCTCCCTTTTCCTCCAAAAGGGAAAGAGCTACGAGAGAATTTCTTAGGGAAACCTTGTTTGTTTTGGCAGAGCACTGCATGCCTCTTAAGACAGAGCTCTGGATCCCCGGGAAAGACGAAATCCAGGGGGACACCTTCTCTGTGCTAACAGGCTCGGAGAGGCTCGAATGCGCGGCTCGTTGAAGCGTCTGCCCGAACACGGACATCTGAAGCAGCACTGTAATGCGACCAAACAGAAAGAGTTAGGAGAGAATTTCTTGTCCCTTCTTGCTGCGCCTTTGCAGAGCACTGCGTGCCAGAGCAGCCGGATCGCTGTCTTGCTTGCAATCTCCAGTTCCAACAGTGCCACAGTTCCTCGGCAACAGAAAGAGCTAGGAAGGAATTGCTTGCGCTGATTTCTCTCGCTGTGCTCTAGCACTTCGTTCCCTTTTCGGCAGAGCGCGAGACCGCTTGCAAAGCTTAGAAACAAAGCTCTCCCTTTTCCTCCAAAAGGGAAAGAGCTACGAGAGAATTTCTTAGGGAAACCTTGTTTGTTTTGGCAGAGCACTGCATGCCTCTTAAGACAGAGCTCTGGATCCCCGGGAAAGTCGAAATCCAGGGGGACACCTTCTCTGTGCTAACAGGCTCGGAGAGGCTCGAATGCGCGGCTCGTTGAAGCGTCTGCCCGAACACGGACATCGAAAGCAGCACTGTAATGCGACCAAACCGAAAGAGTTAGGAGAGAATTTCTTGTCCCTTCTTGCTGCGCCTTTGCAGAGCACTGCGTGCCAGAGCAGCCGGATCGCTGTGTTGCTTGCAATCTCCAGTTCCAACAGTGCCACAGTTCCTCGGCAACAGAAAGAGCTAGGAAGGAATTGCTTGCGTTGATTTCTCTCGCTGTGCTCTAGCACTTCGTTCCCTTTTCGGCAGAGCGCGGCACCGCTTGCAAAGCTTAGAAACAAACCTCTCCCTTTTCCTCCAAAAGGGAAAGAGCTACGAGAGAATTTCTTAGGGAAACCTTGTTTGTTTTGGCAGAGCACTGCATGCCTCTTAAGACAGAGCTCTGGATCCCCGGGAAAGTCGAAATCCGCAGGGTCACCTTCTCTGTGCTAACAGGCTCGGAGAGGCTCGAATGCGCGGCTCGTTGAAGCGTCTGCCCGAACACGGACATCTAAAGCAGCACTGTAATGCGACCAAACAGAAAGAGTTAGGAGAGAATTTCTTGTCCCTTCTTGCTGCGCCTTTGCAGAGCACTGCGTGCCAGAGCAGCCGGATCGCTGTCTTGCTTGCAATCTCCAGTTCCAACAGTGCCACGGTTCCTCGGCAACAGAAAGAGCTAGGAAGGAATTGCTTGCGCTGATTTCTCTCGCTGTGCTCTAGCAGTTGGTTCCCTTTTCGGCAGAGCGCGGGACCGCTTGCAAAGCTTAGAAACAAACCTCTCCCTTTTCCTCCAAAAGGGAAAGAGCTACGAGAGAATTTCTTAGGGAAACCTTGTTTGTTTTGGCAGAGCACTGCATGCCTCTTAAGACAGAGCTCTGGATCCCCGGGAAAGTCGAAATCCAGGGGGACACCTTCTCTGTGCTAACAGGCTCGGAGAGGCTCGAATGCGCGGCTCGTTGAAGCGTCTGCCCGAACACAGACATCTAAAGCAGCACTGTAATGCGACCAAACAGAAAGAGTTAGGAGAGAATTTCTTGTCCCTTCTTGCTGCGCCTTTGCAGAGCACTGCGTGCCAGAGCAGCCGGATCGCTGTGTTGCTTGCAATCTCCAGTTCCAACAGTGCCACAGTTCCTCGGCAACAGAAAGAGCTAGGAAGGAATTGCTTGCGCTGATTTCTCTCGCTGTGCTCTAGCACTTCGTTCCCTTTTCGGCAGAGCGCGGGACCGCTTGCAAAGCTTAGAAACAAACCTCTCCCTTTTCCTCCAAAAGGGAAAGAGCTACGAGAGAATTTCTTAGGGAAACCTTGTTTGTTTTGGCAGAGCACTGCATGCCTCTTAAGACAGAGCTCTGGATCCCCGGGAAAGTCGAAATCCGCAGGGTCACCTTCTCTGTGCTAACAAGCTCGGAGAGGCTCGAATGCGCGGCTCGTTGAAGCGTCTGCCCGAACACGGACATCTAAAGCAGCACTGTAATGCGACCAAACAGAAAGAGTTAGGAGAGAATTTCTTGTCCCTTCTTGCTGCGCCTTTGCAGAGCACTGCGTGCCAGAGCAGCCGGATCGCTGTCTTGCTTGCAATCTCCAGTTCCAACAGTGCCACAGTTCCTCGGCAACAGAAAGAGCTAGGAAGGAATTGCTTGCGCTGATTTCTCTCGCTGTGCTCTAGCACTTCGTTCCCTTTTCGGCAGAGCGCGGGACCGCTTGCAAAGCTTAGAAACAAACCTCTCCCTTTTCCTCCAAAAGGGAAAGAGCTACGAGAGAATTTCTTAGGGAAACCTTGTTTGTTTTGGCAGAGCACTGCATGCCTCTTAAGACAGAGCTCTGGATCCCCGGGAAAGTCGAAATCCGCAGGGTCACCTTCTCTGTGCTAACAAGCTCGGAGAGGCTCGAATGCGCGGCTCGTTGAAGCGTCTGCCCGAACACGGACATCTAAAGCAGCACTGTAATGCGACCAAACAGAAAGAGTTAGGAGAGAATTTCTTGTCCCTTCTTGCTGCGCCTTTGCAGAGCACTGCGTGCCAGAGCAGCCGGATCGCTGTCTTGCTTGCAATCTCCAGTTCCAACAGTGCCACAGTTCCTCGGCAACAGAAAGAGCTAGGAAGGAATTGCTTGCGCTGATTTCTCTCGCTGTGCTCTAGCAGTTGGTTCCCTTTTCGGCAGAGCGCGGGACCGCTTGCAAAGCTTAGAAACAAACCTCTCCCTTTTCCTCCAAAAGGGAAAGAGCTACGAGAGAATTTCTTAGGGAAACCTTGTTTGTTTTGGCAGAGCACTGCATGCCTCTTAAGACAGAGCTCTGGATCCCCGGGAAAGTCGAAATCCGCAGGGTCACCTTCTCTGTGCTAACAGGCTCGGAGAGGCTCGAATGGGCGGCTCGTTGAAGCGTCTGCCCGAACACGGACATCTAAAGCAGCACTGTAATGCGACCAAACAGAAAGAGTTAGGAGAGAATTTCTTGTCCCTTCTTGCTGCGCCTTTGCAGAGCACTGCGTGCCAGAGCAGCCGGATCGCTGTGTTGCTTGCAATCTCCAGTTCCAACAGTGCCACAGTTCCTCGGCAACAGAAAGAGCTAGGAAGGAATTGCTTGCGCTGATTTCTCTCGCTGTGCTCTAGCAGTTCGTTCCCTTTTCGGCAGAGCGCGGCACCGCTTGCAAAGCTTAGAAACAAACCTCTCCCTTTTCCTCCAAAAGGGAAAGAGCTACGAGAGAATTTCTTAGGGAAACCTTGTTTGTTTTGGCAGAGCACTGCATGCCTCTTAAGACAGAGCTCTGGATCCCCGGGAAAGTCGAAATCCGCAGGGTCACCTTCTCTGTGCTAACAGGCTCGGAGAGGCTCGAATGCGCGGCTCGTTGAAGCGTCTGCCCGAACACGGACATCTAAAGCAGCACTGTAATGCGACCAAACAGAAAGAGTTAGGAGAGAATTTCTTGTCCCTTCTTGCTGCGCCTTTGCAGAGCACTGCGTGCCAGAGCAGCCGGATCGCTGTGTTGCTTGCAATCTCCAGTTCCAACAGTGCCACGGTTCCTCGGCAACAGAAAGAGCTAGGAAGGAATTGCTTGCGTTGATTTCTCTCGCTGTGCTCTAGCAGTTCGTTCCCTTTTCGGCAGAGCGCGAGACCGCTTGCAAAGCTTAGAAACAAAGCTCTCCCTTTTCCTCCAAAAGGGAAAGAGCTACGAGAGAATTTCTTAGGGAAACCTTGTTTGTTTTGGCAGAGCACTGCATGCCTCTTAAGACAGAGCTCTGGATCCCCGGGAAAGTCGAAATCCGCAGGGTCACCTTCTCTGTGCTAACAGGCTCGGAGAGGCTCGAATGGGCGGCTCGTTGAAGCGTCTGCCCGAACACGGACATCTGAAGCAGCACTGTAATGCGACCAAACAGAAAGAGTTAGGAGAGAATTTCTTGTCCCTTCTTGCTGCGCCTTTGCAGAGCACTGCGTGCCAGAGCAGCCGGATCGCTGTGTTGCTTGCAATCTCCAGTTCCAACAGTGCCACAGTTCCTCGGCAACAGAAAGAGCTAGGAAGGAATTGCTTGCGTTGATTTCTCTCGCTGTGCTCTAGCAGTTGGTTCCCTTTTCGGCAGAGCGCGGGACCGCTTGCAAAGCTTAGAAACAAACCTCTCCCTTTTCCTCCAAAAGGGAAAGAGCTACGAGAGAATTTCTTAGGGAAACCTTGTTTGTTTTGGCAGAGCACTGCATGCCTCTTAAGACAGAGCTCTGGATCCCCGGGAAAGTCGAAATCCGCAGGGTCACCTTCTCTGTGCTAACAGGCTCGGAGAGGCTCGAATGGGCGGCTCGTTGAAGCGTCTGCCCGAACACGGACATCTAAAGCAGCACTGTAATGCGACCAAACAGAAAGAGTTAGGAGAGAATTTCTTGTCCCTTCTTGCTGCGCCTTTGCAGAGCACTGCGTGCCAGAGCAGCCGGATCGCTGTGTTGCTTGCAATCTCCAGTTCCAACAGTGCCACAGTTCCTCGGCAACAGAAAGAGCTAGGAAGGAATTGCTTGCGCTGATTTCTCTCGCTGTGCTCTAGCAGTTCGTTCCCTTTTCGGCAGAGCGCGGCACCGCTTGCAAAGCTTAGAAACAAACCTCTCCCTTTTCCTCCAAAAGGGAAAGAGCTACGAGAGAATTTCTTAGGGAAACCTTGTTTGTTTTGGCAGAGCACTGCATGCCTCTTAAGACAGAGCTCTGGATCCCCGGGAAAGTCGAAATCCGCAGGGTCACCTTCTCTGTGCTAACAAGCTCGGAGAGGCTCAAATGCGCGGCTCGTTGAAGCGTCTGCCCGAACACGGACATCTAAAGCAGCATTGTAATGCGACCAAACAGAAAGAGTTAGGAGAGAATTTCTTGTCCCTTCTTGCTGCGCCTTTGCAGAGCACTGCGTGCCAGAGCAGCCGGATCGCTGTGTTGCTTGCAATCTCCAGTTCCAACAGTGCCACAGTTCCTCGGCAACAGAAAGAGCTAGGAAGGAATTGCTTGCGCTGATTTCTCTCGCTGTGCTCTAGCAGTTCGTTCCCTTTTCGGCAGAGCGCGGGACCGCTTGCAAAGCTTAGAAACAAACCTCTCCCTTTTCCTCCAAAAGGGAAAGAGCTACGAGAGAATTTCTTAGGGAAACCTTGTTTGTTTTGGCAGAGCACTGCATGCCTCTTAAGACAGAGCTCTGGATCTCCGGGAAAGTCGAAATCCGCAGGGTCACCTTCTCTGTGCTAACAAGCTCGGAGAGGCTCAAATGCGCGGCTCGTTGAAGCGTCTGCCCGAACACGGACATCTAAAGCAGCACTGTAATGCGACCAAACAGAAAGAGTTAGGAGAGAATTTCTTGTCCCTTCTTGCTGCGCCTTTGCAGAGCACTGCGTGCCAGAGCAGCCGGATCGCTGTGTTGCTTGCAATCTCCAGTTCCAACAGTGCCACAGTTCCTCGGCAACAGAAAGAGCTAGGAAGGAATTGCTTGCGCTGATTTCTCTCGCTGTGCTCTAGCAGTTGGTTCCCTTTTCGGCAGAGCGCGGCACCGCTTGCAAAGCTTAGAAACAAACCTCTCCCTTTTCCTCCAAAAGGGAAAGAGCTACGAGAGAATTTCTTAGGGAAACCTTGTTTGTTTTGGCAGAGCACTGCATGCCTCTTAAGACAGAGCTCTGGATCCCCGGGAAAGTCGAAATCCGCAGGGTCACCTTCTCTGTGCTAACAGGCTCGGAGAGGCTCGAATGCGCGGCTCGTTGAAGCGTCTGCCCGAACACGGACATCTAAAGCAGCACTGTAATGCGACCAAACAGAAAGAGTTAGGAG
Source organism: Rhynochetos jubatus (assembly GCA_027574665.1). Classification (NCBI taxonomy): domain Eukaryota; kingdom Metazoa; phylum Chordata; class Aves; order Eurypygiformes; family Rhynochetidae; genus Rhynochetos; species Rhynochetos jubatus. Next base: position 104,477,234 of record CM050648.1, read on the forward strand.
AGAATTTCTTGTCCCTTCTTGCTGCGCCTTTGCAGAGCACTGCGTGCCAGAGCAGCCGGATCGCTGTGTTGCTTGCAATCTCCAGTTCCAACAGTGCCACGGTTCCTCGGCAACAGAAAGAGCTAGGAAGGAATTGCTTGCGCTGATTTCTCTCGCTGTGCTCTAGCAGTTCGTTCCCTTTTCGGCAGAGCGCGGCACCGCTTGCAAAGCTTAGAAACAAACCTCTCCCTTTTCCTCCAAAAGGGAAAGAGCTACGAGAGAATTTCTTAGGGAAACCTTGTTTGTTTTGGCAGAGCACTGCATGCCTCTTAAGACAGAGCTCTGGATCCCCGGGAAAGTCGAAATCCAGGGGGACACCTTCTCTGTGCTAACAGGCTCGGAGAGGCTCGAATGCGCGGCTCGTTGAAGCGTCTGCCCGAACACGGACATCGAAAGCAGCACTGTAATGCGACCAAACCGAAAGAGTTAGGAGAGAATTTCTTGTCCCTTCTTGCTGCGCCTTTGCAGAGCACTGCGTGCCAGAGCAGCCGGATCGCTGTGTTGCTTGCAATCTCCAGTTCCAACAGTGCCACAGTTCCTCGGCAACAGAAAGAGCTAGGAAGGAATTGCTTGCGTTGATTTCTCTCGCTGTGCTCTAGCAGTTCGTTCCCTTTTCGGCAGAGCGCGGGACCGCTTGCAAAGCTTAGAAACAAAGCTCTCCCTTTTCCTCCAAAAGGGAAAGAGCTACGAGAGAATTTCTTAGGGAAACCTTGTTTGTTTTGGCAGAGCACTGCATGCCTCTTAAGACAGAGCTCTGGATCCCCGGGAAAGTCGAAATCCGCAGGGTCACCTTCTCTGTGCTAACAGGCTCGGAGAGGCTCGAATGCGCGGCTCGTTGAAGCGTCTGCCCGAACACGGACATCTAAAGCAGCACTGTAATGCGACCAAACAGAAAGAGTTAGGAGAGAATTTCTTGTCCCTTCTTGCTGCGCCTTTGCAGAGCACTGCGTGCCAGAGCAGCCGGATCGCTGTGTTGCTTGCAATCTCCAGTTCCAACAGTGCCACGGTTCCTCGGCAACAGAAAGAGCTAGGAAGGAATTGCTTGCGCTGATTTCTCTCGCTGTGCTCTAGCAGTTGGTTCCCTTTTCGGCAGAGCGCGGGACCGCTTGCAAAGCTTAGAAACAAACCTCTCCCTTTTCCTCCAAAAGGGAAAGAGCTACGAGAGAATTTCTTAGGGAAACCTTGTTTGTTTTGGCAGAGCACTGCATGCCTCTTAAGACAGAGCTCTGGATCCCCGGGAAAGTCGAAATCCAGGGGGACACCTTCTCTGTGCTAACAGGCTCGGAGAGGCTCGAATGCGCGGCTCGTTGAAGCGTCTGCCCGAACACAGACATCTAAAGCAGCACTGTAATGCGACCAAACAGAAAGAGTTAGGAGAGAATTTCTTGTCCCTTCTTGCTGCGCCTTTGCAGAGCACTGCGTGCCAGAGCAGCCGGATCGCTGTGTTGCTTGCAATCTCCAGTTCCAACAGTGCCACAGTTCCTCGGCAACAGAAAGAGCTAGGAAGGAATTGCTTGCGCTGATTTCTCTCGCTGTGCTCTAGCACTTCGTTCCCTTTTCGGCAGAGCGCGGGACCGCTTGCAAAGCTTAGAAACAAACCTCTCCCTTTTCCTCCAAAAGGGAAAGAGCTACGAGAGAATTTCTTAGGGAAACCTTGTTTGTTTTGGCAGAGCACTGCATGCCTCTTAAGACAGAGCTCTGGATCCCCGGGAAAGTCGAAATCCGCAGGGTCACCTTCTCTGTGCTAACAGGCTCGGAGAGGCTCGAATGGGCGGCTCGTTGAAGCGTCTGCCCGAACACGGACATCTAAAGCAGCACTGTAATGCGACCAAACAGAAAGAGTTAGGAGAGAATTTCTTGTCCCTTCTTGCTGCGCCTTTGCAGAGCACTGCGTGCCAGAGCAGCCGGATCGCTGTGTTGCTTGCAATCTCCAGTTCCAACAGTGCCACAGTTCCTCGGCAACAGAAAGAGCTAGGAAGGAATTGCTTGCGCTGATTTCTCTCGCTGTGCTCTAGCAGTTCGTTCCCTTTTCGGCAGAGCGCGGCACCGCTTGCAAAGCTTAGAAACAAACCTCTCCCTTTTCCTCCAAAAGGGAAAGAGCTACGAGAGAATTTCTTAGGGAAACCTTGTTTGTTTTGGCAGAGCACTGCATGCCTCTTAAGACAGAGCTCTGGATCCCCGGGAAAGTCGAAATCCGCAGGGTCACCTTCTCTGTGCTAACAAGCTCGGAGAGGCTCGAATGCGCGGCTCGTTGAAGCGTCTGCCCGAACACGGACATCTAAAGCAGCACTGTAATGCGACCAAACAGAAAGAGTTAGGAGAGAATTTCTTGTCCCTTCTTGCTGCGCCTTTGCAGAGCACTGCGTGCCAGAGCAGCCGGATCGCTGTGTTGCTTGCAATCTCCAGTTCCAACAGTGCCACAGTTCCTCGGCAACAGAAAGAGCTAGGAAGGAATTGCTTGCGCTGATTTCTCTCGCTGTGCTCTAGCACTTCGTTCCCTTTTCGGCAGAGCGCGGGACCGCTTGCAAAGCTTAGAAACAAACCTCTCCCTTTTCCTCCAAAAGGGAAAGAGCTACGAGAGAATTTCTTAGGGAAACCTTGTTTGTTTTGGCAGAGCACTGCATGCCTCTTAAGACAGAGCTCTGGATCCCCGGGAAAGTCGAAATCCGCAGGGTCACCTTCTCTGTGCTAACAAGCTCGGAGAGGCTCGAATGCGCGGCTCGTTGAAGCGTCTGCCCGAACACGGACATCTAAAGCAGCACTGTAATGCGACCAAACAGAAAGAGTTAGGAGAGAATTTCTTGTCCCTTCTTGCTGCGCCTTTGCAGAGCACTGCGTGCCAGAGCAGCCGGATCGCTGTCTTGCTTGCAATCTCCAGTTCCAACAGTGCCACAGTTCCTCGGCAACAGAAAGAGCTAGGAAGGAATTGCTTGCGCTGATTTCTCTCGCTGTGCTCTAGCAGTTCGTTCCCTTTTCGGCAGAGCGCGGCACCGCTTGCAAAGCTTAGAAACAAACCTCTCCCTTTTCCTCCAAAAGGGAAAGAGCTACGAGAGAATTTCTTAGGGAAACCTTGTTTGTTTTGGCAGAGCACTGCATGCCTCTTAAGACAGAGCTCTGGATCCCCGGGAAAGTCGAAATCCAGGGGGACACCTTCTCTGTGCTAACAGGCTCGGAGAGGCTCGAATGGGCGGCTCGTTGAAGCGTCTGCCCGAACACGGACATCTAAAGCAGCACTGTAATGCGACCAAACAGAAAGAGTTAGGAGAGAATTTCTTGTCCCTTCTTGCTGCGCCTTTGCAGAGCACTGCGTGCCAGAGCAGCCGGATCGCTGTGTTGCTTGCAATCTCCAGTTCCAACAGTGCCACAGTTCCTCGGCAACAGAAAGAGCTAGGAAGGAATTGCTTGCGCTGATTTCTCTCGCTGTGCTCTAGCAGTTCGTTCCCTTTTCGGCAGAGCGCGGCACCGCTTGCAAAGCTTAGAAACAAACCTCTCCCTTTTCCTCCAAAAGGGAAAGAGCTACGAGAGAATTTCTTAGGGAAACCTTGTTTGTTTTGGCAGAGCACTGCATGCCTCTTAAGACAGAGCTCTGGATCCCCGGGAAAGTCGAAATCCGCAGGGTCACCTTCTCTGTGCTAACAGGCTCGGAGAGGCTCGAATGCGCGGCTCGTTGAAGCGTCTGCCCGAACACGGACATCTAAAGCAGCACTGTAATGCGACCAAACAGAAAGAGTTAGGAGAGAATTTCTTGTCCCTTCTTGCTGCGCCTTTGCAGAGCACTGCGTGCCAGAGCAGCCGGATCGCTGTGTTGCTTGCAATCTCCAGTTCCAACAGTGCCACGGTTCCTCGGCAACAGAAAGAGCTAGGAAGGAATTGCTTGCGTTGATTTCTCTCGCTGTGCTCTAGCAGTTCGTTCCCTTTTCGGCAGAGCGCGAGACCGCTTGCAAAGCTTAGAAACAAAGCTCTCCCTTTTCCTCCAAAAGGGAAAGAGCTACGAGAGAATTTCTTAGGGAAACCTTGTTTGTTTTGGCAGAGCACTGCATGCCTCTTAAGACAGAGCTCTGGATCCCCGGGAAAGTCGAAATCCGCAGGGTCACCTTCTCTGTGCTAACAGGCTCGGAGAGGCTCGAATGGGCGGCTCGTTGAAGCGTCTGCCCGAACACGGACATCTGAAGCAGCACTGTAATGCGACCAAACAGAAAGAGTTAGGAGAGAATTTCTTGTCCCTTCTTGCTGCGCCTTTGCAGAGCACTGCGTGCCAGAGCAGCCGGATCGCTGTGTTGCTTGCAATCTCCAGTTCCAACAGTGCCACAGTTCCTCGGCAACAGAAAGAGCTAGGAAGGAATTGCTTGCGTTGATTTCTCTCGCTGTGCTCTAGCAGTTCGTTCCCTTTTCGGCAGAGCGCGGGACCGCTTGCAAAGCTTAGAAACAAAGCTCTCCCTTTTCCTCCAAAAGGGAAAGAGCTACGAGAGAATTTCTTAGGGAAACCTTGTTTGTTTTGGCAGAGCACTGCATGCCTCTTAAGACAGAGCTCTGGATCCCCGGGAAAGTCGAAATCCGCAGGGTCACCTTCTCTGTGCTAACAGGCTCGGAGAGGCTCGAATGGGCGGCTCGTTGAAGCGTCTGCCCGAACACGGACATCTAAAGCAGCACTGTAATGCGACCAAACAGAAAGAGTTAGGAGAGAATTTCTTGTCCCTTCTTGCTGCGCCTTTGCAGAGCACTGCGTGCCAGAGCAGCCGGATCGCTGTCTTGCTTGCAATCTCCAGTTCCAACAGTGCCACAGTTCCTCGGCAACAGAAAGAGCTAGGAAGGAATTGCTTGCGCTGATTTCTCTCGCTGTGCTCTAGCAGTTCGTTCCCTTTTCGGCAGAGCGCGGCACCGCTTGCAAAGCTTAGAAACAAACCTCTCCCTTTTCCTCCAAAAGGGAAAGAGCTACGAGAGAATTTCTTAGGGAAACCTTGTTTGTTTTGGCAGAGCACTGCATGCCTCTTAAGACAGAGCTCTGGATCCCCGGGAAAGTCGAAATCCGCAGGGTCACCTTCTCTGTGCTAACAAGCTCGGAGAGGCTCAAATGCGCGGCTCGTTGAAGCGTCTGCCCGAACACGGACATCTAAAGCAGCATTGTAATGCGACCAAACAGAAAGAGTTAGGAGAGAATTTCTTGTCCCTTCTTGCTGCGCCTTTGCAGAGCACTGCGTGCCAGAGCAGCCGGATCGCTGTGTTGCTTGCAATCTCCAGTTCCAACAGTGCCACAGTTCCTCGGCAACAGAAAGAGCTAGGAAGGAATTGCTTGCGTTGATTTCTCTCGCTGTGCTCTAGCAGTTCGTTCCCTTTTCGGCAGAGCGCGGGACCGCTTGCAAAGCTTAGAAACAAAGCTCTCCCTTTTCCTCCAAAAGGGAAAGAGCTACGAGAGAATTTCTTAGGGAAACCTTGTTTGTTTTGGCAGAGCACTGCATGCCTCTTAAGACAGAGCTCTGGATCCCCGGGAAAGTCGAAATCCGCAGGGTCACCTTCTCTGTGCTAACAGGCTCGGAGAGGCTCGAATGCGCGGCTCGTTGAAGCGTCTGCCCGAACACGGACATCTAAAGCAGCACTGTAATGCGACCAAACAGAAAGAGTTAGGAGAGAATTTCTTGTCCCTTCTTGCTGCGCCTTTGCAGAGCACTGCGTGCCAGAGCAGCCGGATCGCTGTGTTGCTTGCAATCTCCAGTTCCAACAGTGCCACGGTTCCTCGGCAACAGAAAGAGCTAGGAAGGAATTGCTTGCGCTGATTTCTCTCGCTGTGCTCTAGCAGTTGGTTCCCTTTTCGGCAGAGCGCGGGACCGCTTGCAAAGCTTAGAAACAAACCTCTCCCTTTTCCTCCAAAAGGGAAAGAGCTACGAGAGAATTTCTTAGGGAAACCTTGTTTGTTTTGGCAGAGCACTGCATGCCTCTTAAGACAGAGCTCTGGATCCCCGGGAAAGTCGAAATCCAGGGGGACACCTTCTCTGTGCTAACAGGCTCGGAGAGGCTCGAATGCGCGGCTCGTTGAAGCGTCTGCCCGAACACAGACATCTAAAGCAGCACTGTAATGCGACCAAACAGAAAGAGTTAGGAGAGAATTTCTTGTCCCTTCTTGCTGCGCCTTTGCAGAGCACTGCGTGCCAGAGCAGCCGGATCGCTGTGTTGCTTGCAATCTCCAGTTCCAACAGTGCCACAGTTCCTCGGCAACAGAAAGAGCTAGGAAGGAATTGCTTGCGCTGATTTCTCTCGCTGTGCTCTAGCACTTCGTTCCCTTTTCGGCAGAGCGCGGGACCGCTTGCAAAGCTTAGAAACAAACCTCTCCCTTTTCCTCCAAAAGGGAAAGAGCTACGAGAGAATTTCTTAGGGAAACCTTGTTTGTTTTGGCAGAGCACTGCATGCCTCTTAAGACAGAGCTCTGGATCCCCGGGAAAGTCGAAATCCGCAGGGTCACCTTCTCTGTGCTAACAGGCTCGGAGAGGCTCGAATGGGCGGCTCGTTGAAGCGTCTGCCCGAACACGGACATCTAAAGCAGCACTGTAATGCGACCAAACAGAAAGAGTTAGGAGAGAATTTCTTGTCCCTTCTTGCTGCGCCTTTGCAGAGCACTGCGTGCCAGAGCAGCCGGATCGCTGTGTTGCTTGCAATCTCCAGTTCCAACAGTGCCACAGTTCCTCGGCAACAGAAAGAGCTAGGAAGGAATTGCTTGCGCTGATTTCTCTCGCTGTGCTCTAGCAGTTCGTTCCCTTTTCGGCAGAGCGCGGGACCGCTTGCAAAGCTTAGAAACAAAGCTCTCCCTTTTCCTCCAAAAGGGAAAGAGCTACGAGAGAATTTCTTAGGGAAACCTTGTTTGTTTTGGCAGAGCACTGCATGCCTCTTAAGACAGAGCTCTGGATCCCCGGGAAAGTCGAAATCCGCAGGGTCACCTTCTCTGTGCTAACAAGCTCGGAGAGGCTCGAATGCGCGGCTCGTTGAAGCGTCTGCCCGAACACGGACATCTAAAGCAGCACTGTAATGCGACCAAACAGAAAGAGTTAGGAGAGAATTTCTTGTCCCTTCTTGCTGCGCCTTTGCAGAGCACTGCGTGCCAGAGCAGCCGGATCGCTGTCTTGCTTGCAATCTCCAGTTCCAACAGTGCCACAGTTCCTCGGCAACAGAAAGAGCTAGGAAGGAATTGCTTGCGCTGATTTCTCTCGCTGTGCTCTAGCACTTCGTTCCCTTTTCGGCAGAGCGCGGGACCGCTTGCAAAGCTTAGAAACAAACCTCTCCCTTTTCCTCCAAAAGGGAAAGAGCTACGAGAGAATTTCTTAGGGAAACCTTGTTTGTTTTGGCAGAGCACTGCATGCCTCTTAAGACAGAGCTCTGGATCCCCGGGAAAGTCGAAATCCGCAGGGTCACCTTCTCTGTGCTAACAAGCTCGGAGAGGCTCGAATGCGCGGCTCGTTGAAGCGTCTGCCCGAACACGGACATCTAAAGCAGCACTGTAATGCGACCAAACAGAAAGAGTTAGGAGAGAATTTCTTGTCCCTTCTTGCTGCGCCTTTGCAGAGCACTGCGTGCCAGAGCAGCCGGATCGCTGTCTTGCTTGCAATCTCCAGTTCCAACAGTGCCACAGTTCCTCGGCAACAGAAAGAGCTAGGAAGGAATTGCTTGCGCTGATTTCTCTCGCTGTGCTCTAGCAGTTGGTTCCCTTTTCGGCAGAGCGCGGGACCGCTTGCAAAGCTTAGAAACAAACCTCTCCCTTTTCCTCCAAAAGGGAAAGAGCTACGAGAGAATTTCTTAGGGAAACCTTGTTTGTTTTGGCAGAGCACTGCATGCCTCTTAAGACAGAGCTCTGGATCCCCGGGAAAGTCGAAATCCGCAGGGTCACCTTCTCTGTGCTAACAGGCTCGGAGAGGCTCGAATGGGCGGCTCGTTGAAGCGTCTGCCCGAACACGGACATCTAAAGCAGCACTGTAATGCGACCAAACAGAAAGAGTTAGGAGAGAATTTCTTGTCCCTTCTTGCTGCGCCTTTGCAGAGCACTGCGTGCCAGAGCAGCCGGATCGCTGTGTTGCTTGCAATCTCCAGTTCCAACAGTGCCACAGTTCCTCGGCAACAGAAAGAGCTAGGAAGGAATTGCTTGCGCTGATTTCTCTCGCTGTGCTCTAGCAGTTCGTTCCCTTTTCGGCAGAGCGCGGCACCGCTTGCAAAGCTTAGAAACAAACCTCTCCCTTTTCCTCCAAAAGGGAAAGAGCTACGAGAGAATTTCTTAGGGAAACCTTGTTTGTTTTGGCAGAGCACTGCATGCCTCTTAAGACAGAGCTCTGGATCCCCGGGAAAGTCGAAATCCGCAGGGTCACCTTCTCTGTGCTAACAGGCTCGGAGAGGCTCGAATGCGCGGCTCGTTGAAGCGTCTGCCCGAACACGGACATCTAAAGCAGCACTGTAATGCGACCAAACAGAAAGAGTTAGGAGAGAATTTCTTGTCCCTTCTTGCTGCGCCTTTGCAGAGCACTGCGTGCCAGAGCAGCCGGATCGCTGTGTTGCTTGCAATCTCCAGTTCCAACAGTGCCACGGTTCCTCGGCAACAGAAAGAGCTAGGAAGGAATTGCTTGCGTTGATTTCTCTCGCTGTGCTCTAGCAGTTCGTTCCCTTTTCGGCAGAGCGCGAGACCGCTTGCAAAGCTTAGAAACAAAGCTCTCCCTTTTCCTCCAAAAGGGAAAGAGCTACGAGAGAATTTCTTAGGGAAACCTTGTTTGTTTTGGCAGAGCACTGCATGCCTCTTAAGACAGAGCTCTGGATCCCCGGGAAAGTCGAAATCCGCAGGGTCACCTTCTCTGTGCTAACAGGCTCGGAGAGGCTCGAATGGGCGGCTCGTTGAAGCGTCTGCCCGAACACGGACATCTGAAGCAGCACTGTAATGCGACCAAACAGAAAGAGTTAGGAGAGAATTTCTTGTCCCTTCTTGCTGCGCCTTTGCAGAGCACTGCGTGCCAGAGCAGCCGGATCGCTGTGTTGCTTGCAATCTCCAGTTCCAACAGTGCCACAGTTCCTCGGCAACAGAAAGAGCTAGGAAGGAATTGCTTGCGTTGATTTCTCTCGCTGTGCTCTAGCAGTTCGTTCCCTTTTCGGCAGAGCGCGGGACCGCTTGCAAAGCTTAGAAACAAACCTCTCCCTTTTCCTCCAAAAGGGAAAGAGCTACGAGAGAATTTCTTAGGGAAACCTTGTTTGTTTTGGCAGAGCACTGCATGCCTCTTAAGACAGAGCTCTGGATCCCCGGGAAAGTCGAAATCCGCAGGGTCACCTTCTCTGTGCTAACAGGCTCGGAGAGGCTCGAATGGGCGGCTCGTTGAAGCGTCTGCCCGAACACGGACATCTAAAGCAGCACTGTAATGCGACCAAACAGAAAGAGTTAGGAGAGAATTTCTTGTCCCTTCTTGCTGCGCCTTTGCAGAGCACTGCGTGCCAGAGCAGCCGGATCGCTGTGTTGCTTGCAATCTCCAGTTCCAACAGTGCCACAGTTCCTCGGCAACAGAAAGAGCTAGGAAGGAATTGCTTGCGCTGATTTCTCTCGCTGTGCTCTAGCAGTTCGTTCCCTTTTCGGCAGAGCGCGGCACCGCTTGCAAAGCTTAGAAACAAACCTCTCCCTTTTCCTCCAAAAGGGAAAGAGCTACGAGAGAATTTCTTAGGGAAACCTTGTTTGTTTTGGCAGAGCACTGCATGCCTCTTAAGACAGAGCTCTGGATCCCCGGGAAAGTCGAAATCCGCAGGGTCACCTTCTCTGTGCTAACAAGCTCGGAGAGGCTCAAATGCGCGGCTCGTTGAAGCGTCTGCCCGAACACGGACATCTAAAGCAGCATTGTAATGCGACCAAACAGAAAGAGTTAGGAGAGAATTTCTTGTCCCTTCTTGCTGCGCCTTTGCAGAGCACTGCGTGCCAGAGCAGCCGGATCGCTGTGTTGCTTGCAATCTCCAGTTCCAACAGTGCCACAGTTCCTCGGCAACAGAAAGAGCTAGGAAGGAATTGCTTGCGCTGATTTCTCTCGCTGTGCTCTAGCAGTTCGTTCCCTTTTCGGCAGAGCGCGGGACCGCTTGCAAAGCTTAGAAACAAACCTCTCCCTTTTCCTCCAAAAGGGAAAGAGCTACGAGAGAATTTCTTAGGGAAACCTTGTTTGTTTTGGCAGAGCACTGCATGCCTCTTAAGACAGAGCTCTGGATCTCCGGGAAAGTCGAAATCCGCAGGGTCACCTTCTCTGTGCTAACAAGCTCGGAGAGGCTCAAATGCGCGGCTCGTTGAAGCGTCTGCCCGAACACGGACATCTAAAGCAGCACTGTAATGCGACCAAACAGAAAGAGTTAGGAGAGAATTTCTTGTCCCTTCTTGCTGCGCCTTTGCAGAGCACTGCGTGCCAGAGCAGCCGGATCGCTGTGTTGCTTGCAATCTCCAGTTCCAACAGTGCCACAGTTCCTCGGCAACAGAAAGAGCTAGGAAGGAATTGCTTGCGCTGATTTCTCTCGCTGTGCTCTAGCAGTTGGTTCCCTTTTCGGCAGAGCGCGGCACCGCTTGCAAAGCTTAGAAACAAACCTCTCCCTTTTCCTCCAAAAGGGAAAGAGCTACGAGAGAATTTCTTAGGGAAACCTTGTTTGTTTTGGCAGAGCACTGCATGCCTCTTAAGACAGAGCTCTGGATCCCCGGGAAAGTCGAAATCCGCAGGGTCACCTTCTCTGTGCTAACAGGCTCGGAGAGGCTCGAATGCGCGGCTCGTTGAAGCGTCTGCCCGAACACGGACATCTAAAGCAGCACTGTAATGCGACCAAACAGAAAGAGTTAGGAGAGAATTTCTTGTCCCTTCTTGCTGCGCCTTTGCAGAGCACTGCGTGCCAGAGCAGCCGGATCGCTGTGTTGCTTGCAATCTCCAGTTCCAACAGTGCCACAGTTCCTCGGCAACAGAAAGAGCTAGGAAGGAATTGCTTGCGCTGATTTCTCTCGCTGTGCTCTAGCAGTTCGTTCCCTTTTCGGCAGAGCGCGGCACCGCTTGCAAAGCTTAGAAACAAACCTCTCCCTTTTCCTCCAAAAGGGAAAGAGCTACGAGAGAATTTCTTAGGGAAACCTTGTTTGTTTTGGCAGAGCACTGCATGCCTCTTAAGACAGAGCTCTGGATCCCCGGGAAAGTCGAAATCCAGGGGGACACCTTCTCTGTGCTAACAGGCTCGGAGAGGCTCGAATGCGCGGCTCGTTGAAGCGTCTGCCCGAACACGGACATCGAAAGCAGCACTGTAATGCGACCAAACCGAAAGAGTTAGGAGAGAATTTCTTGTCCCTTCTTGCTGCGCCTTTGCAGAGCACTGCGTGCCAGAGCAGCCGGATCGCTGTGTTGCTTGCAATCTCCAGTTCCAACAGTGCCACAGTTCCTCGGCAACAGAAAGAGCTAGGAAGGAATTGCTTGCGTTGATTTCTCTCGCTGTGCTCTAGCAGTTCGTTCCCTTTTCGGCAGAGCGCGGGACCGCTTGCAAAGCTTAGAAACAAACCTCTCCCTTTTCCTCCAAAAGGGAAAGAGCTACGAGAGAATTTCTTAGGGAAACCTTGTTTGTTTTGGCAGAGCACTGCATGCCTCTTAAGACAGAGCTCTGGATCCCCGGGAAAGTCGAAATCCGCAGGGTCACCTTCTCTGTGCTAACAGGCTCGGAGAGGCTCGAATGCGCGGCTCGTTGAAGCGTCTGCCCGAACACGGACATCTAAAGCAGCACTGTAATGCGACCAAACAGAAAGAGTTAGGAGAGAATTTCTTGTCCCTTCTTGCTGCGCCTTTGCAGAGCACTGCGTGCCAGAGCAGCCGGATCGCTGTGTTGCTTGCAATCTCCAGTTCCAACAGTGCCACGGTTCCTCGGCAACAGAAAGAGCTAGGAAGGAATTGCTTGCGCTGATTTCTCTCGCTGTGCTCTAGCAGTTGGTTCCCTTTTCGGCAGAGCGCGGGACCGCTTGCAAAGCTTAGAAACAAACCTCTCCCTTTTCCTCCAAAAGGGAAAGAGCTACGAGAGAATTTCTTAGGGAAACCTTGTTTGTTTTGGCAGAGCACTGCATGCCTCTTAAGACAGAGCTCTGGATCCCCGGGAAAGTCGAAATCCAGGGGGACACCTTCTCTGTGCTAACAGGCTCGGAGAGGCTCGAATGCGCGGCTCGTTGAAGCGTCTGCCCGAACACAGACATCTAAAGCAGCACTGTAATGCGACCAAACAGAAAGAGTTAGGAGAGAATTTCTTGTCCCTTCTTGCTGCGCCTTTGCAGAGCACTGCGTGCCAGAGCAGCCGGATCGCTGTGTTGCTTGCAATCTCCAGTTCCAACAGTGCCACAGTTCCTCGGCAACAGAAAGAGCTAGGAAGGAATTGCTTGCGCTGATTTCTCTCGCTGTGCTCTAGCACTTCGTTCCCTTTTCGGCAGAGCGCGGGACCGCTTGCAAAGCTTAGAAACAAACCTCTCCCTTTTCCTCCAAAAGGGAAAGAGCTACGAGAGAATTTCTTAGGGAAACCTTGTTTGTTTTGGCAGAGCACTGCATGCCTCTTAAGACAGAGCTCTGGATCCCCGGGAAAGTCGAAATCCGCAGGGTCACCTTCTCTGTGCTAACAGGCTCGGAGAGGCTCGAATGGGCGGCTCGTTGAAGCGTCTGCCCGAACACGGACATCTAAAGCAGCACTGTAATGCGACCAAACAGAAAGAGTTAGGAGAGAATTTCTTGTCCCTTCTTGCTGCGCCTTTGCAGAGCACTGCGTGCCAGAGCAGCCGGATCGCTGTGTTGCTTGCAATCTCCAGTTCCAACAGTGCCACAGTTCCTCGGCAACAGAAAGAGCTAGGAAGGAATTGCTTGCGCTGATTTCTCTCGCTGTGCTCTAGCAGTTCGTTCCCTTTTCGGCAGAGCGCGGGACCGCTTGCAAAGCTTAGAAACAAACCTCTCCCTTTTCCTCCAAAAGGGAAAGAGCTACGAGAGAATTTCTTAGGGAAACCTTGTTTGTTTTGGCAGAGCACTGCATGCCTCTTAAGACAGAGCTCTGGATCCCCGGGAAAGTCGAAATCCGCAGGGTCACCTTCTCTGTGCTAACAAGCTCGGAGAGGCTCGAATGCGCGGCTCGTTGAAGCGTCTGCCCGAACACGGACATCTAAAGCAGCACTGTAATGCGACCAAACAGAAAGAGTTAGGAGAGAATTTCTTGTCCCTTCTTGCTGCGCCTTTGCAGAGCACTGCGTGCCAGAGCAGCCGGATCGCTGTGTTGCTTGCAATCTCCAGTTCCAACAGTGCCACAGTTCCTCGGCAACAGAAAGAGCTAGGAAGGAATTGCTTGCGCTGATTTCTCTCGCTGTGCTCTAGCACTTCGTTCCCTTTTCGGCAGAGCGCGGGACCGCTTGCAAAGCTTAGAAACAAACCTCTCCCTTTTCCTCCAAAAGGGAAAGAGCTACGAGAGAATTTCTTAGGGAAACCTTGTTTGTTTTGGCAGAGCACTGCATGCCTCTTAAGACAGAGCTCTGGATCCCCGGGAAAGTCGAAATCCGCAGGGTCACCTTCTCTGTGCTAACAGGCTCGGAGAGGCTCGAATGGGCGGCTCGTTGAAGCGTCTGCCCGAACACGGACATCTAAAGCAGCACTGTAATGCGACCAAACAGAAAGAGTTAGGAGAGAATTTCTTGTCCCTTCTTGCTGCGCCTTTGCAGAGCACTGCGTGCCAGAGCAGCCGGATCGCTGTGTTGCTTGCAATCTCCAGTTCCAACAGTGCCACAGTTCCTCGGCAACAGAAAGAGCTAGGAAGGAATTGCTTGCGCTGATTTCTCTCGCTGTGCTCTAGCAGTTCGTTCCCTTTTCGGCAGAGCGCGGCACCGCTTGCAAAGCTTAGAAACAAACCTCTCCCTTTTCCTCCAAAAGGGAAAGAGCTACGAGAGAATTTCTTAGGGAAACCTTGTTTGTTTTGGCAGAGCACTGCATGCCTCTTAAGACAGAGCTCTGGATCCCCGGGAAAGTCGAAATCCGCAGGGTCACCTTCTCTGTGCTAACAGGCTCGGAGAGGCTCGAATGCGCGGCTCGTTGAAGCGTCTGCCCGAACACGGACATCTAAAGCAGCACTGTAATGCGACCAAACAGAAAGAGTTAGGAGAGAATTTCTTGTCCCTTCTTGCTGCGCCTTTGCAGAGCACTGCGTGCCAGAGCAGCCGGATCGCTGTGTTGCTTGCAATCTCCAGTTCCAACAGTGCCACGGTTCCTCGGCAACAGAAAGAGCTAGGAAGGAATTGCTTGCGTTGATTTCTCTCGCTGTGCTCTAGCAGTTCGTTCCCTTTTCGGCAGAGCGCGAGACCGCTTGCAAAGCTTAGAAACAAAGCTCTCCCTTTTCCTCCAAAAGGGAAAGAGCTACGAGAGAATTTCTTAGGGAAACCTTGTTTGTTTTGGCAGAGCACTGCATGCCTCTTAAGACAGAGCTCTGGATCCCCGGGAAAGTCGAAATCCGCAGGGTCACCTTCTCTGTGCTAACAGGCTCGGAGAGGCTCGAATGGGCGGCTCGTTGAAGCGTCTGCCCGAACACGGACATCTGAAGCAGCACTGTAATGCGACCAAACAGAAAGAGTTAGGAGAGAATTTCTTGTCCCTTCTTGCTGCGCCTTTGCAGAGCACTGCGTGCCAGAGCAGCCGGATCGCTGTGTTGCTTGCAATCTCCAGTTCCAACAGTGCCACAGTTCCTCGGCAACAGAAAGAGCTAGGAAGGAATTGCTTGCGTTGATTTCTCTCGCTGTGCTCTAGCAGTTCGTTCCCTTTTCGGCAGAGCGCGGGACCGCTTGCAAAGCTTAGAAACAAAGCTCTCCCTTTTCCTCCAAAAGGGAAAGAGCTACGAGAGAATTTCTTAGGGAAACCTTGTTTGTTTTGGCAGAGCACTGCATGCCTCTTAAGACAGAGCTCTGGATCCCCGGGAAAGTCGAAATCCGCAGGGTCACCTTCTCTGTGCTAACAGGCTCGGAGAGGCTCGAATGGGCGGCTCGTTGAAGCGTCTGCCCGAACACGGACATCTAAAGCAGCACTGTAATGCGACCAAACAGAAAGAGTTAGGAGAGAATTTCTTGTCCCTTCTTGCTGCGCCTTTGCAGAGCACTGCGTGCCAGAGCAGCCGGATCGCTGTGTTGCTTGCAATCTCCAGTTCCAACAGTGCCACAGTTCCTCGGCAACAGAAAGAGCTAGGAAGGAATTGCTTGCGCTGATTTCTCTCGCTGTGCTCTAGCAGTTCGTTCCCTTTTCGGCAGAGCGCGGCACCGCTTGCAAAGCTTAGAAACAAACCTCTCCCTTTTCCTCCAAAAGGGAAAGAGCTACGAGAGAATTTCTTAGGGAAACCTTGTTTGTTTTGGCAGAGCACTGCATGCCTCTTAAGACAGAGCTCTGGATCCCCGGGAAAGTCGAAATCCGCAGGGTCACCTTCTCTGTGCTAACAAGCTCGGAGAGGCTCAAATGCGCGGCTCGTTGAAGCGTCTGCCCGAACACGGACATCTAAAGCAGCATTGTAATGCGACCAAACAGAAAGAGTTAGGAGAGAATTTCTTGTCCCTTCTTGCTGCGCCTTTGCAGAGCACTGCGTGCCAGAGCAGCCGGATCGCTGTGTTGCTTGCAATCTCCAGTTCCAACAGTGCCACAGTTCCTCGGCAACAGAAAGAGCTAGGAAGGAATTGCTTGCGCTGATTTCTCTCGCTGTGCTCTAGCAGTTCGTTCCCTTTTCGGCAGAGCGCGGGACCGCTTGCAAAGCTTAGAAACAAACCTCTCCCTTTTCCTCCAAAAGGGAAAGAGCTACGAGAGAATTTCTTAGGGAAACCTTGTTTGTTTTGGCAGAGCACTGCATGCCTCTTAAGACAGAGCTCTGGATCTCCGGGAAAGTCGAAATCCGCAGGGTCACCTTCTCTGTGCTAACAAGCTCGGAGAGGCTCAAATGCGCGGCTCGTTGAAGCGTCTGCCCGAACACGGACATCTAAAGCAGCACTGTAATGCGACCAAACAGAAAGAGTTAGGAGAGAATTTCTTGTCCCTTCTTGCTGCGCCTTTGCAGAGCACTGCGTGCCAGAGCAGCCGGATCGCTGTGTTGCTTGCAATCTCCAGTTCCAACAGTGCCACAGTTCCTCGGCAACAGAAAGAGCTAGGAAGGAATTGCTTGCGCTGATTTCTCTCGCTGTGCTCTAGCAGTTGGTTCCCTTTTCGGCAGAGCGCGGCACCGCTTGCAAAGCTTAGAAACAAACCTCTCCCTTTTCCTCCAAAAGGGAAAGAGCTACGAGAGAATTTCTTAGGGAAACCTTGTTTGTTTTGGCAGAGCACTGCATGCCTCTTAAGACAGAGCTCTGGATCCCCGGGAAAGTCGAAATCCGCAGGGTCACCTTCTCTGTGCTAACAGGCTCGGAGAGGCTCGAATGCGCGGCTCGTTGAAGCGTCTGCCCGAACACGGACATCTAAAGCAGCACTGTAATGCGACCAAACAGAAAGAGTTAGGAGAGAATTTCTTGTCCCTTCTTGCTGCGCCTTTGCAGAGCACTGCGTGCCAGAGCAGCCGGATCGCTGTGTTGCTTGCAATCTCCAGTTCCAACAGTGCCACGGTTCCTCGGCAACAGAAAGAGCTAGGAAGGAATTGCTTGCGCTGATTTCTCTCGCTGTGCTCTAGCACTTCGTTCCCTTTTCGGCAGAGCGCGGGACCGCTTGCAAAGCTTAGAAACAAACCTCTCCCTTTTCCTCCAAAAGGGAAAGAGCTACGAGAGAATTTCTTAGGGAAACCTTGTTTGTTTTGGCAGAGCACTGCATGCCTCTTAAGACAGAGCTCTGGATCCCCGGGAAAGTCGAAATCCGCAGGGTCACCTTCTCTGTGCTAACAGGCTCGGAGAGGCTCGAATGGGCGGCTCGTTGAAGCGTCTGCCCGAACACGGACATCTAAAGCAGCACTGTAATGCGACCAAACAGAAAGAGTTAGGAGAGAATTTCTTGTCCCTTCTTGCTGCGCCTTTGCAGAGCACTGCGTGCCAGAGCAGCCGGATCGCTGTGTTGCTTGCAATCTCCAGTTCCAACAGTGCCACAGTTCCTCGGCAACAGAAAGAGCTAGGAAGGAATTGCTTGCGCTGATTTCTCTCGCTGTGCTCTAGCAGTTCGTTCCCTTTTCGGCAGAGCGCGGGACCGCTTTCAAAGCTTAGAAACAAACCTCTCCCTTTTCCTCCAAAAGGGAAAGAGCTACGAGAGAATTTCTTAGGGAAACCTTGTTTGTTTTGGCAGAGCACTGCATGCCTCTTAAGACAGAGCTCTGGATCCCCGGGAAAGTCGAAATCCGCAGGGTCACCTTCTCTGTGCTAACAGGCTCGGAGAGGCTCGAATGCGCGGCTCGTTGAAGCGTCTGCCCGAACACGGACATCTGAAGCAGCACTGTAATGCGACCAAACAGAAAGAGTTAGGAGAGAATTTCTTGTCCCTTCTTGCTGCGCCTTTGCAGAGCACTGCGTGCCAGAGCAGCCGGATCGCTGTCTTGCTTGCAATCTCCAGTTCCAACAGTGCCACAGTTCCTCGGCAACAGAAAGAGCTAGGAAGGAATTGCTTGCGCTGATTTCTCTCGCTGTGCTCTAGCACTTCGTTCCCTTTTCGGCAGAGCGCGAGACCGCTTGCAAAGCTTAGAAACAAACCTCTCCCTTTTCCTCCAAAAGGGAAAGAGCTACGAGAGAATTTCTTAGGGAAACCTTGTTTGTTTTGGCAGAGCACTGCATGCCTCTTAAGACAGAGCTCTGGATCCCCGGGAAAGTCGAAATCCAGGGGGACACCTTCTCTGTGCTAACAGGCTCGGAGAGGCTCGAATGGGCGGCTCGTTGAAGCGTCTGCCCGAACACGGACATCGAAAGCAGCACTGTAATGCGACCAAACCGAAAGAGTTAGGAGAGAATTTCTTGTCCCTTCTTGCTGCGCCTTTGCAGAGCACTGCGTGCCAGAGCAGCCGGATCGCTGTGTTGCTTGCAATCTCCAGTTCCAACAGTGCCACAGTTCCTCGGCAACAGAAAGAGCTAGGAAGGAATTGCTTGCGCTGATTTCTCTCGCTGTGCTCTAGCAGTTCGTTCCCTTTTCGGCAGAGCGCGGGACCGCTTGCAAAGCTTAGAAACAAAGCTCTCCCTTTTCCTCCAAAAGGGAAAGAGCTACGAGAGAATTTCTTAGGGAAACCTTGTTTGTTTTGGCAGAGCACTGCATGCCTCTTAAGACAGAGCTCTGGATCCCCGGGAAAGTCGAAATCCGCAGGGTCACCTTCTCTGTGCTAACAGGCTCGGAGAGGCTCGAATGGGCGGCTCGTTGAAGCGTCTGCCCGAACACGGACATCTAAAGCAGCACTGTAATGCGACCAAACAGAAAGAGTTAGGAGAGAATTTCTTGTCCCTTCTTGCTGCGCCTTTGCAGAGCACTGCGTGCCAGAGCAGCCGGATCGCTGTGTTGCTTGCAATCTCCAGTTCCAACAGTGCCACGGTTCCTCGGCAACAGAAAGAGCTAGGAAGGAATTGCTTGCGTTGATTTCTCTCGCTGTGCTCTAGCAGTTCGTTCCCTTTTCGGCAGAGCGCGGCACCGCTTGCAAAGCTTAGAAACAAACCTCTCCCTTTTCCTCCAAAAGGGAAAGAGCTACGAGAGAATTTCTTAGGGAAACCTTGTTTGTTTTGGCAGAGCACTGCATGCCTCTTAAGACAGAGCTCTGGATCCCCGGGAAAGTCGAAATCCAGGGGGACACCTTCTCTGTGCTAACAGGCTCGGAGAGGCTCGAATGCGCGGCTCGTTGAAGCGTCTGCCCGAACACGGACATCGAAAGCAGCACTGTAATGCGACCAAACCGAAAGAGTTAGGAGAGAATTTCTTGTCCCTTCTTGCTGCGCCTTTGCAGAGCACTGCGTGCCAGAGCAGCCGGATCGCTGTGTTGCTTGCAATCTCCAGTTCCAACAGTGCCACAGTTCCTCGGCAACAGAAAGAGCTAGGAAGGAATTGCTTGCGTTGATTTCTCTCGCTGTGCTCTAGCAGTTCGTTCCCTTTTCGGCAGAGCGCGGGACCGCTTGCAAAGCTTAGAAACAAAGCTCTCCCTTTTCCTCCAAAAGGGAAAGAGCTACGAGAGAATTTCTTAGGGAAACCTTGTTTGTTTTGGCAGAGCACTGCATGCCTCTTAAGACAGAGCTCTGGATCCCCGGGAAAGTCGAAATCCGCAGGGTCACCTTCTCTGTGCTAACAGGCTCGGAGAGGCTCGAATGCGCGGCTCGTTGAAGCGTCTGCCCGAACACGGACATCTAAAGCAGCACTGTAATGCGACCAAACAGAAAGAGTTAGGAGAGAATTTCTTGTCCCTTCTTGCTGCGCCTTTGCAGAGCACTGCGTGCCAGAGCAGCCGGATCGCTGTGTTGCTTGCAATCTCCAGTTCCAACAGTGCCACGGTTCCTCGGCAACAGAAAGAGCTAGGAAGGAATTGCTTGCGCTGATTTCTCTCGCTGTGCTCTAGCAGTTGGTTCCCTTTTCGGCAGAGCGCGGGACCGCTTGCAAAGCTTAGAAACAAACCTCTCCCTTTTCCTCCAAAAGGGAAAGAGCTACGAGAGAATTTCTTAGGGAAACCTTGTTTGTTTTGGCAGAGCACTGCATGCCTCTTAAGACAGAGCTCTGGATCCCCGGGAAAGTCGAAATCCGCAGGGTCACCTTCTCTGTGCTAACAAGCTCGGAGAGGCTCGAATGCGCGGCTCGTTGAAGCGTCTGCCCGAACACGGACATCTAAAGCAGCACTGTAATGCGACCAAACAGAAAGAGTTAGGAGAGAATTTCTTGTCCCTTCTTGCTGCGCCTTTGCAGAGCACTGCGTGCCAGAGCAGCCGGATCGCTGTGTTGCTTGCAATCTCCAGTTCCAACAGTGCCACAGTTCCTCGGCAACAGAAAGAGCTAGGAAGGAATTGCTTGCGCTGTTTTCTCTCGCTCTGCGCTAGCAGTTCTTTCCCTTTTCGGCAGAGCGCGGCACCGCTTGCAAAGCTTAGAAACAAACCTCTCCCTTTTCCTCCAAAAGGGAAAGAGCTACGAGAGAATTTCTTAGGGAAACCTTGTTTGTTTTGGCAGAGCACTGCATGCCTCTTAAGACAGAGCTCTGGATCCCCGGGAAAGTCGAAATCCAGGGGGACACCTTCTCTGTGCTAACAGGCTCGGAGAGGCTCGAATGGGCGGCTCGTTGAAGCGTCTGCCCGAACACGGACATCTAAAGCAGCACTGTAATGCGACCAAACAGAAAGAGTTAGGAGAGAATTTCTTGTCCCTTCTTGCTGCGCCTTTGCAGAGCACTGCGTGCCAGAGCAGCCGGATCGCTGTCTTGCTTGCAATCTCCAGTTCCAACAGTGCCACGGTTCCTCGGCAACAGAAAGAGCTAGGAAGGAATTGCTTGCGCTGATTTCTCTCGCTGTGCTCTAGCAGTTCGTTCCCTTTTCGGCAGAGCGCGAGACCGCTTGCAAAGCTTAGAAACAAACCTCTCCCTTTTCCTCCAAAAGGGAAAGAGCTACGAGAGAATTTCTTAGGGAAACCTTGTTTGTTTTGGCAGAGCACTGCATGCCTCTTAAGACAGAGCTCTGGATCCCCGGGAAAGTCGAAATCCGCAGGGTCACCTTCTCTGTGCTAACAGGCTCGGAGAGGCTCGAATGCGCGGCTCGTTGAAGCGTCTGCCCGAACACGGACATCTAAAGCAGCACTGTAATGCGACCAAACAGAAAGAGTTAGGAGAGAATTTCTTGTCCCTTCTTGCTGCGCCTTTGCAGAGCACTGCGTGCCAGAGCAGCCGGATCGCTGTGTTGCTTGCAATCTCCAGTTCCAACAGTGCCACAGTTCCTCGGCAACAGAAAGAGCTAGGAAGGAATTGCTTGCGCTGATTTCTCTCGCTGTGCTCTAGCAGTTCGTTCCCTTTTCGGCAGAGCGCGGGACCGCTTGCAAAGCTTAGAAACAAACCTCTCCCTTTTCCTCCAAAAGGGAAAGAGCTACGAGAGAATTTCTTAGGGAAACCTTGTTTGTTTTGGCAGAGCACTGCATGCCTCTTAAGACAGAGCTCTGGATCCCCGGGAAAGTCGAAATCCGCAGGGTCACCTTCTCTGTGCTAACAAGCTCGGAGAGGCTCAAATGCGCGGCTCGTTGAAGCGTCTGCCCGAACACGGACGTCTAAAGCAGCACTGTAATGCGACCAAACAGAAAGAGTTAGGAGAGAATTTCTTGTCCCTTCTTGCTGCGCCTTTGCAGAGCACTGCGTGCCAGAGCAGCCGGATCGCTGTCTTGCTTGCAATCTCCAGTTCCAACAGTGCCACGGTTCCTCGGCAACAGAAAGAGCTAGGAAGGAATTGCTTGCGCTGATTTCTCTCGCTGTGCTCTAGCAGTTCGTTCCCTTTTCGGCAGAGCGCGGCACCGCTTGCAAAGCTTAGAAACAAACCTCTCCCTTTTCCTCCAAAAGGGAAAGAGCTACGAGAGAATTTCTTAGGGAAACCTTGTTTGTTTTGGCAGAGCACTGCATGCCTCTTAAGACAGAGCTCTGGATCCCCGGGAAAGTCGAAATCCGCAGGGTCACCTTCTCTGTGCTAACAAGCTCGGAGAGGCTCGAATGCGCGGCTCGTTGAAGCGTCTGCCCGAACACGGACATCTAAAGCAGCACTGTAATGCGACCAAACAGAAAGAGTTAGGAGAGAATTTCTTGTCCCTTCTTGCTGCGCCTTTGCAGAGCACTGCGTGCCAGAGCAGCCGGATCGCTGTGTTGCTTGCAATCTCCAGTTCCAACAGTGCCACAGTTCCTCGGCAACAGAAAGAGCTAGGAAGGAATTGCTTGCGCTGTTTTCTCTCGCTCTGCGCTAGCAGTTCTTTCCCTTTTCGGCAGAGCGCGGCACCGCTTGCAAAGCTTAGAAACAAACCTCTCCCTTTTCCTCCAAAAGGGAAAGAGCTACGAGAGAATTTCTTAGGGAAACCTTGTTTGTTTTGGCAGAGCACTGCATGCCTCTTAAGACAGAGCTCTGGATCCCCGGGAAAGTCGAAATCCAGGGGGACACCTTCTCTGTGCTAACAGGCTCGGAGAGGCTCGAATGGGCGGCTCGTTGAAGCGTCTGCCCGAACACGGACATCTAAAGCAGCACTGTAATGCGACCAAACAGAAAGAGTTAGGAGAGAATTTCTTGTCCCTTCTTGCTGCGCCTTTGCAGAGCACTGCGTGCCAGAGCAGCCGGATCGCTGTCTTGCTTGCAATCTCCAGTTCCAACAGTGCCACGGTTCCTCGGCAACAGAAAGAGGTAGGAAGGAATTGCTTGCGCTGATTTCTCTCGCTGTGCTCTAGCAGTTCGTTCCCTTTTCGGCAGAGCGCGAGACCGCTTGCAAAGCTTAGAAACAAACCTCTCCCTTTTCCTCCAAAAGGGAAAGAGCTACGAGAGAATTTCTTAGGGAAACCTTGTTTGTTTTGGCAGAGCACTGCATGCCTCTTAAGACAGAGCTCTGGATCCCCGGGAAAGTCGAAATCCGCAGGGTCACCTTCTCTGTGCTAACAGGCTCGGAGAGGCTCGAATGCGCGGCTCGTTGAAGCGTCTGCCCGAACACGGACATCTAAAGCAGCACTGTAATGCGACCAAACAGAAAGAGTTAGGAGAGAATTTCTTGTCCCTTCTTGCTGCGCCTTTGCAGAGCACTGCGTGCCAGAGCAGCCGGATCGCTGTGTTGCTTGCAATCTCCAGTTCCAACAGTGCCACAGTTCCTCGGCAACAGAAAGAGCTAGGAAGGAATTGCTTGCGCTGATTTCTCTCGCTGTGCTCTAGCAGTTCGTTCCCTTTTCGGCAGAGCGCGGGACCGCTTGCAAAGCTTAGAAACAAACCTCTCCCTTTTCCTCCAAAAGGGAAAGAGCTACGAGAGAATTTCTTAGGGAAACCTTGTTTGTTTTGGCAGAGCACTGCATGCCTCTTAAGACAGAGCTCTGGATCCCCGGGAAAGTCGAAATCCGCAGGGTCACCTTCTCTGTGCTAACAAGCTCGGAGAGGCTCAAATGCGCGGCTCGTTGAAGCGTCTGCCCGAACACGGACGTCTAAAGCAGCACTGTAATGCGACCAAACAGAAAGAGTTAGGAGAGAATTTCTTGTCCCTTCTTGCTGCGCCTTTGCAGAGCACTGCGTGCCAGAGCAGCCGGATCGCTGTCTTGCTTGCAATCTCCAGTTCCAACAGTGCCACGGTTCCTCGGCAACAGAAAGAGCTAGGAAGGAATTGCTTGCGCTGATTTCTCTCGCTGTGCTCTAGCAGTTCGTTCCCTTTTCGGCAGAGCGCGGCACCGCTTGCAAAGCTTAGAAACAAACCTCTCCCTTTTCCTCCAAAAGGGAAAGAGCTACGAGAGAATTTCTTAGGGAAACCTTGTTTGTTTTGGCAGAGCACTGCATGCCTCTTAAGACAGAGCTCTGGATCCCCGGGAAAGTCGAAATCCGCAGGGTCACCTTCTCTGTGCTAACAAGCTCGGAGAGGCTCGAATGCGCGGCTCGTTGAAGCGTCTGCCCGAACACGGACATCTAAAGCAGCACTGTAATGCGACCAAACAGAAAGAGTTAGGAGAGAATTTCTTGTCCCTTCTTGCTGCGCCTTTGCAGAGCACTGCGTGCCAGAGCAGCCGGATCGCTGTGTTGCTTGCAATCTCCAGTTCAAACAGTGCCACAGTTCCTCGGCAACAGAAAGAGCTAGGAAGGAATTGCTTGCGCTGTTTTCTCTCGCTCTGCGCTAGCAGTTCTTTCCCTTTTCGGCAGAGCGCGGCACCGCTTGCAAAGCTTAGAAACAAACCTCTCCCTTTTCCTCCAAAAGGGAAAGAGCTACGAGAGAATTTCTTAGGGAAACCTTGTTTGTTTTGGCAGAGCACTGCATGCCTCTTAAGACAGAGCTCTGGATCCCCGGGAAAGTCGAAATCCAGGGGGACACCTTCTCTGTGCTAACAGGCTCGGAGAGGCTCGAATGGGCGGCTCGTTGAAGCGTCTGCCCGAACACGGACATCTAAAGCAGCACTGTAATGCGACCAAACAGAAAGAGTTAGGAGAGAATTTCTTGTCCCTTCTTGCTGCGCCTTTGCAGAGCACTGCGTGCCAGAGCAGCCGGATCGCTGTGTTGCTTGCAATCTCCAGTTCCAACAGTGCCACGGTTCCTCGGCAACAGAAAGAGCTAGGAAGGAATTGCTTGCGCTGATTTCTCTCGCTGTGCTCTAGCAGTTCGTTCCCTTTTCGGCAGAGCGCGGGACCGCTTGCAAAGCTTAGAAACAAAGCTCTCCCTTTTCCTCCAAAAGGGAAAGAGCTACGAGAGAATTTCTTAGGGAAACCTTGTTTGTTTTGGCAGAGCACTGCATGCCTCTTAAGACAGAGCTCTGGATCCCCGGGAAAGTCGAAATCCGCAGGGTCACCTTCTCTGTGCTAACAGGCTCGGAGAGGCTCGAATGCGCGGCTCGTTGAAGCGTCTGCCCGAACACGGACATCTGAAGCAGCACTGTAATGCGACCAAACCGAAAGAGTTAGGAGAGAATTTCTTGTCCCTTCTTGCTGCGCCTTTGCAGAGCACTGCGTGCCAGAGCAGCCGGATCGCTGTGTTGCTTGCAATCTCCAGTTCCAACAGTGCCACAGTTCCTCGGCAACAGAAAGAGCTAGGAAGGAATTGCTTGCGTTGATTTCTCTCGCTGTGCTCTAGCAGTTCGTTCCCTTTTCGGCAGAGCGCGGGACCGCTTGCAAAGCTTAGAAACAAACCTCTCCCTTTTCCTCCAAAAGGGAAAGAGCTACGAGAGAATTTCTTAGGGAAACCTTGTTTGTTTTGGCAGAGCACTGCATGCCTCTTAAGACAGAGCTCTGGATCCCCGGGAAAGTCGAAATCCGCAGGGTCACCTTCTCTGTGCTAACAAGCTCGGAGAGGCTCAAATGCGCGGCTCGTTGAAGCGTCTGCCCGAACACGGACGTCTAAAGCAGCACTGTAATGCGACCAAACAGAAAGAGTTAGGAGAGAATTTCTTGTCCCTTCTTGCTGCGCCTTTGCAGAGCACTGCGTGCCAGAGCAGCCGGATCGCTGTGTTGCTTGCAATCTCCAGTTCCAACAGTGCCACAGTTCCTCGGCAACAGAAAGAGCTAGGAAGGAATTGCTTGCGCTGATTTCTCTCGCTGTGCTCTAGCAGTTCGTTCCCTTTTCGGCAGAGCGCGGGACCGCTTGCAAAGCTTAGAAACAAACCTCTCCCTTTTCCTCCAAAAGGGAAAGAGCTACGAGAGAATTTCTTAGGGAAACCTTGTTTGTTTTGGCAGAGCACTGCATGCCTCTTAAGACAGAGCTCTGGATCCCCGGGAAAGTCGAAATCCGCAGGGTCACCTTCTCTGTGCTAACAAGCTCGGAGAGGCTCAAATGCGCGGCTCGTTGAAGCGTCTGCCCGAACACGGACATCTAAAGCAGCACTGTAATGCGACCAAACAGAAAGAGTTAGGAGAGAATTTCTTGTCCCTTCTTGCTGCGCCTTTGCAGAGCACTGCGTGCCAGAGCAGCCGGATCGCTGTGTTGCTTGCAATCTCCAGTTCCAACAGTGCCACAGTTCCTCGGCAACAGAAAGAGCTAGGAAGGAATTGCTTGCGCTGATTTCTCTCGCTGTGCTCTAGCACTTCGTTCCCTTTTCGGCAGAGCGCGGGACCGCTTGCAAAGCTTAGAAACAAACCTCTCCCTTTTCCTCCAAAAGGGAAAGAGCTACGAGAGAATTTCTTAGGGAAACCTTGTTTGTTTTGGCAGAGCACTGCATGCCTCTTAAGACAGAGCTCTGGATCCCCGGGAAAGTCGAAATCCAGGGGGACACCTTCTCTGTGCTAACAGGCTCGGAGAGGCTCGAATGCGCGGCTCGTTGAAGCGTCTGCCCGAACACAGACATCTAAAGCAGCACTGTAATGCGACCAAACAGAAAGAGTTAGGAGAGAATTTCTTGTCCCTTCTTGCTGCGCCTTTGCAGAGCACTGCGTGCCAGAGCAGCCGGATCGCTGTGTTGCTTGCAATCTCCAGTTCCAACAGTGCCACAGTTCCTCGGCAACAGAAAGAGCTAGGAAGGAATTGCTTGCGCTGATTTCTCTCGCTGTGCTCTAGCAGTTGGTTCCCTTTTCGGCAGAGCGCGGCACCGCTTGCAAAGCTTAGAAACAAAGCTCTCCCTTTTCCTCCAAAAGGGAAAGAGCTACGAGAGAATTTCTTAGGGAAACCTTGTTTGTTTTGGCAGAGCACTGCATGCCTCTTAAGACAGAGCTCTGGATCCCCGGGAAAGACGAAATCCAGGGGGACACCTTCTCTGTGCTAACAGGCTCGGAGAGGCTCGAATGCGCGGCTCGTTGAAGCGTCTGCCCGAACACGGACATCTAAAGCAGCACTGTAATGCGACCAAACAGAAAGAGTTAGGAGAGAATTTCTTGTCCCTTCTTGCTACGCCTTTGCAGAGCACTGCGTGCCAGAGCAGCCGGATCGCTGTGTTGCTTGCAATCTCCAGTTCCAACAGTGCCACAGTTCCTCGGCAACAGAAAGAGCTAGGAAGGAATTGCTTGCGCTGATTTCTCTCGCTGTGCTCTAGCAGTTCGTTCCCTTTTCGGCAGAGCGCGGCACCGCTTGCAAAGCTTAGAAACAAACCTCTCCCTTTTCCTCCAAAAGGGAAAGAGCTACGAGAGAATTTCTTAGGGAAACCTTGTTTGTTTTGGCAGAGCACTGCATGCCTCTTAAGACAGAGCTCTGGATCCCCGGGAAAGTCGAAATCCGCAGGGTCACCTTCTCTGTGCTAACAAGCTCGGAGAGGCTCGAATGCGCGGCTCGTTGAAGCGTCTGCCCGAACACGGACATCTGAAGCAGCACTGTAATGCGACTAAACAGAAAGAGTTAGGAGAGAATTTCTTGTCCCTTCTTGCTGCGCCTTTGCAGAGCACTGCGTGCCAGAGCAGCCGGATCGCTGTGTTGCTTGCAATCTCCAGTTCCAACAGTGCCACAGTTCCTCGGCAACAGAAAGAGCTAGGAAGGAATTGCTTGCGCTGATTTCTCTCGCTGTGCTCTAGCAGTTGGTTCCCTTTTCGGCAGAGCGCGGGACCGCTTGCAAAGCTTAGAAACAAAGCTCTCCCTTTTCCTCCAAAAGGGAAAGAGCTACGAGAGAATTTCTTAGGGAAACCTTGTTTGTTTTGGCAGAGCACTGCATGCCTCTTAAGACAGAGCTCTGGATCTCCGGGAAAGTCGAAATCCGCAGGGTCACCTTCTCTGTGCTAACAAGCTCGGAGAGGCTCAAATGCGCGGCTCGTTGAAGCGTCTGCCCGAACACGGACATCTAAAGCAGCACTGTAATGCGACCAAACAGAAAGAGTTAGGAGAGAATTTCTTGTCCCTTCTTGCTGCGCCTTTGCAGAGCACTGCGTGCCAGAGCAGCCGGATCGCTGTGTTGCTTGCAATCTCCAGTTCCAACAGTGCCACAGTTCCTCGGCAACAGAAAGAGCTAGGAAGGAATTGCTTGCGCTGATTTCTCTCGCTGTGCTCTAGCAGTTCGTTCCCTTTTCGGCAGAGCGCGGCACCGCTTGCAAAGCTTAGAAACAAACCTCTCCCTTTTCCTCCAAAAGGGAAAGAGCTACGAGAGAATTTCTTAGGGAAACCTTGTTTGTTTTGGCAGAGCACTGCATGCCTCTTAAGACAGAGCTCTGGATCCCCGGGAAAGTCGAAATCCGCAGGGTCACCTTCTCTGTGCTAACAGGCTCGGAGAGGCTCGAATGGGCGGCTCGTTGAAGCGTCTGCCCGAACACGGACATCTAAAGCAGCACTGTAATGCGACCAAACAGAAAGAGTTAGGAGAGAATTTCTTGTCCCTTCTTGCTGCGCCTTTGCAGAGCACTGCGTGCCAGAGCAGCCGGATCGCTGTGTTGCTTGCAATCTCCAGTTCCAACAGTGCCACAGTTCCTCGGCAACAGAAAGAGCTAGGAAGGAATTGCTTGCGCTGATTTCTCTCGCTGTGCTCTAGCACTTCGTTCCCTTTTCGGCAGAGCGCGGGACCGCTTGCAAAGCTTAGAAACAAACCTCTCCCTTTTCCTCCAAAAGGGAAAGAGCTACGAGAGAATTTCTTAGGGAAACCTTGTTTGTTTTGGCAGAGCACTGCATGCCTCTTAAGACAGAGCTCTGGATCCCCGGGAAAGTCGAAATCCAGGGGGACACCTTCTCTGTGCTAACAGGCTCGGAGAGGCTCGAATGCGCGGCTCGTTGAAGCGTCTGCCCGAACACAGACATCTAAAGCAGCACTGTAATGCGACCAAACAGAAAGAGTTAGGAGAGAATTTCTTGTCCCTTCTTGCTGCGCCTTTGCAGAGCACTGCGTGCCAGAGCAGCCGGATCGCTGTGTTGCTTGCAATCTCCAGTTCCAACAGTGCCACAGTTCCTCGGCAACAGAAAGAGCTAGGAAGGAATTGCTTGCGCTGATTTCTCTCGCTGTGCTCTAGCAGTTGGTTCCCTTTTCGGCAGAGCGCGGCACCGCTTGCAAAGCTTAGAAACAAAGCTCTCCCTTTTCCTCCAAAAGGGAAAGAGCTACGAGAGAATTTCTTAGGGAAACCTTGTTTGTTTTGGCAGAGCACTGCATGCCTCTTAAGACAGAGCTCTGGATCCCCGGGAAAGACGAAATCCAGGGGGACACCTTCTCTGTGCTAACAGGCTCGGAGAGGCTCGAATGCGCGGCTCGTTGAAGCGTCTGCCCGAACACGGACATCTAAAGCAGCACTGTAATGCGACCAAACAGAAAGAGTTAGGAGAGAATTTCTTGTCCCTTCTTGCTACGCCTTTGCAGAGCACTGCGTGCCAGAGCAGCCGGATCGCTGTGTTGCTTGCAATCTCCAGTTCCAACAGTGCCACAGTTCCTCGGCAACAGAAAGAGCTAGGAAGGAATTGCTTGCGCTGATTTCTCTCGCTGTGCTCTAGCAGTTCGTTCCCTTTTCGGCAGAGCGCGGCACCGCTTGCAAAGCTTAGAAACAAACCTCTCCCTTTTCCTCCAAAAGGGAAAGAGCTACGAGAGAATTTCTTAGGGAAACCTTGTTTGTTTTGGCAGAGCACTGCATGCCTCTTAAGACAGAGCTCTGGATCCCCGGGAAAGTCGAAATCCGCAGGGTCACCTTCTCTGTGCTAACAAGCTCGGAGAGGCTCGAATGCGCGGCTCGTTGAAGCGTCTGCCCGAACACGGACATCTGAAGCAGCACTGTAATGCGACTAAACAGAAAGAGTTAGGAGAGAATTTCTTGTCCCTTCTTGCTGCGCCTTTGCAGAGCACTGCGTGCCAGAGCAGCCGGATCGCTGTGTTGCTTGCAATCTCCAGTTCCAACAGTGCCACAGTTCCTCGGCAACAGAAAGAGCTAGGAAGGAATTGCTTGCGCTGATTTCTCTCGCTGTGCTCTAGCAGTTGGTTCCCTTTTCGGCAGAGCGCGGGACCGCTTGCAAAGCTTAGAAACAAAGCTCTCCCTTTTCCTCCAAAAGGGAAAGAGCTACGAGAGAATTTCTTAGGGAAACCTTGTTTGTTTTGGCAGAGCACTGCATGCCTCTTAAGACAGAGCTCTGGATCTCCGGGAAAGTCGAAATCCGCAGGGTCACCTTCTCTGTGCTAACAAGCTCGGAGAGGCTCAAATGCGCGGCTCGTTGAAGCGTCTGCCCGAACACGGACATCTAAAGCAGCACTGTAATGCGACCAAACAGAAAGAGTTAGGAGAGAATTTCTTGTCCCTTCTTGCTGCGCCTTTGCAGAGCACTGCGTGCCAGAGCAGCCGGATCGCTGTGTTGCTTGCAATCTCCAGTTCCAACAGTGCCACAGTTCCTCGGCAACAGAAAGAGCTAGGAAGGAATTGCTTGCGCTGATTTCTCTCGCTGTGCTCTAGCAGTTCGTTCCCTTTTCGGCAGAGCGCGGCACCGCTTGCAAAGCTTAGAAACAAACCTCTCCCTTTTCCTCCAAAAGGGAAAGAGCTACGAGAGAATTTCTTAGGGAAACCTTGTTTGTTTTGGCAGAGCACTGCATGCCTCTTAAGACAGAGCTCTGGATCCCCGGGAAAGTCGAAATCCGCAGGGTCACCTTCTCTGTGCTAACAGGCTCGGAGAGGCTCGAATGGGCGGCTCGTTGAAGCGTCTGCCCGAACACGGACATCTAAAGCAGCACTGTAATGCGACCAAACAGAAAGAGTTAGGAGAGAATTTCTTGTCCCTTCTTGCTGCGCCTTTGCAGAGCACTGCGTGCCAGAGCAGCCGGATCGCTGTGTTGCTTGCAATCTCCAGTTCCAACAGTGCCACGGTTCCTCGGCAACAGAAAGAGCTAGGAAGGAATTGCTTGCGCTGATTTCTCTCGCTGTGCTCTAGCAGTTCGTTCCCTTTTCGGCAGAGCGCGGCACCGCTTGCAAAGCTTAGAAACAAACCTCTCCCTTTTCCTCCAAAGCGGAAAGAGCTACGAGAGAATTTCTTAGGGAAACCTTGTTTGTTTTGGCAGAGCACTGCATGCCTCTTAAGACAGAGCTCTGGATCCCCGGGAAAGTCGAAATCCGCAGGGTCACCTTCTCTGTGCTAACAAGCTCGGAGAGGCTCGAATGCGCGGCTCGTTGAAGCGTCTGCCCGAACACGGACATCTAAAGCAGCACTGTAATGCGACCAAACAGAAAGAGTTAGGAGAGAATTTCTTGTCCCTTCTTGCTGCGCCTTTGCAGAGCACTGCGTGCCAGAGCAGCCGGATCGCTGTGTTGCTTGCAATCTCCAGTTCCAACAGTGCCACGGTTCCTCGGCAACAGAAAGAGCTAGGAAGGAATTGCTTGCGCTGATTTCTCTCGCTGTGCTCTAGCACTTCGTTCCCTTTTCGGCAGAGCGCGGCACCGCTTGCAAAGCTTAGAAACAAACCTCTCCCTTTTCCTCCAAAAGGGAAAGAGCTACGAGAGAATTTCTTAGGGAAACCTTGTTTGTTTTGGCAGAGCACTGCATGCCTCTTAAGACAGAGCTCTGGATCCCCGGGAAAGTCGAAATCCAGGGGGACACCTTCTCTGTGCTAACAGGCTCGGAGAGGCTCGAATGCGCGGCTCGTTGAAGCGTCTGCCCGAACACAGACATCTAAAGCAGCACTGTAATGCGACCAAACAGAAAGAGTTAGGAGAGAATTTCTTGTCCCTTCTTGCTGCGCCTTTGCAGAGCACTGCGTGCCAGAGCAGCCGGATCGCTGTGTTGCTTGCAATCTCCAGTTCCAACAGTGCCACAGTTCCTCGGCAACAGAAAGAGCTAGGAAGGAATTGCTTGCGCTGATTTCTCTCGCTGTGCTCTAGCAGTTGGTTCCCTTTTCGGCAGAGCGCGGCACCGCTTGCAAAGCTTAGAAACAAAGCTCTCCCTTTTCCTCCAAAAGGGAAAGAGCTACGAGAGAATTTCTTAGGGAAACCTTGTTTGTTTTGGCAGAGCACTGCATGCCTCTTAAGACAGAGCTCTGGATCCCCGGGAAAGACGAAATCCAGGGGGACACCTTCTCTGTGCTAACAGGCTCGGAGAGGCTCGAATGCGCGGCTCGTTGAAGCGTCTGCCCGAACACGGACATCTAAAGCAGCACTGTAATGCGACCAAACAGAAAGAGTTAGGAGAGAATTTCTTGTCCCTTCTTGCTACGCCTTTGCAGAGCACTGCGTGCCAGAGCAGCCGGATCGCTGTGTTGCTTGCAATCTCCAGTTCCAACAGTGCCACAGTTCCTCGGCAACAGAAAGAGCTAGGAAGGAATTGCTTGCGCTGATTTCTCTCGCTGTGCTCTAGCAGTTCGTTCCCTTTTCGGCAGAGCGCGGCACCGCTTGCAAAGCTTAGAAACAAACCTCTCCCTTTTCCTCCAAAAGGGAAAGAGCTACGAGAGAATTTCTTAGGGAAACCTTGTTTGTTTTGGCAGAGCACTGCATGCCTCTTAAGACAGAGCTCTGGATCCCCGGGAAAGTCGAAATCCGCAGGGTCACCTTCTCTGTGCTAACAGGCTCGGAGAGGCTCGAATGGGCGGCTCGTTGAAGCGTCTGCCCGAACACGGACATCTAAAGCAGCACTGTAATGCGACCAAACAGAAAGAGTTAGGAGAGAATTTCTTGTCCCTTCTTGCAGCGCCTTTGCAGAGCACTGCGTGCCAGAGCAGCCGGATCGCTGTGTTGCTTGCAATCTCCAGTTCCAACAGTGCCACGGTTCCTCGGCAACAGAAAGAGCTAGGAAGGAATTGCTTGCGCTGATTTCTCTCGCTGTGCTCTAGCAGTTCGTTCCCTTTTCGGCAGAGCGCGGCACCGCTTGCAAAGCTTAGAAACAAACCTCTCCCTTTTCCTCCAAAGCGGAAAGAGCTACGAGAGAATTTCTTAGGGAAACCTTGTTTGTTTTGGCAGAGCACTGCATGCCTCTTAAGACAGAGCTCTGGATCCCCGGGAAAGTCGAAATCCGCAGGGTCACCTTCTCTGTGCTAACAAGCTCGGAGAGGCTCGAATGCGCGGCTCGTTGAAGCGTCTGCCCGAACACGGACATCTAAAGCAGCACTGTAATGCGACCAAACAGAAAGAGTTAGGAGAGAATTTCTTGTCCCTTCTTGCTGCGCCTTTGCAGAGCACTGCGTGCCAGAGCAGCCGGATCGCTGTGTTGCTTGCAATCTCCAGTTCCAACAGTGCCACAGTTCCTCGGCAACAGAAAGAGCTAGGAAGGAATTGCTTGCGCTGATTTCTCTCGCTGTGCTCTAGCAGTTCGTTCCCTTTTCGGCAGAGCGCGGCACCGCTTGCAAAGCTTAGAAACAAACCTCTCCCTTTTCCTCCAAAAGGGAAAGAGCTACGAGAGAATTTCTTAGGGAAACCTTGTTTGTTTTGGCAGAGCACTGCATGCCTCTTAAGACAGAGCTCTGTATCCCCGGGAAAGTCGAAATCCGCAGGGTCACCTTCTCTGTGCTAACAGGCTCGGAGAGGCTCGAATGCGCGGCTCGTTGAAGCGTCTGCCCGAACACGGACATCTAAAGCAGCACTGTAATGCGACCAAACAGAAAGAGTTAGGAGAGAATTTCTTGTCCCTTCTTGCTGCGCCTTTGCAGAGCACTGCGTGCCAGAGCAGCCGGATCGCTGTCTTGCTTGCAATCTCCAGTTCCAACAGTGCCACGGTTCCTCGGCAACAGAAAGAGCTAGGAAGGAATTGCTTGCGCTGATTTCTCTCGCTGTGCTCTAGCAGTTGGTTCCCTTTTCGGCAGAGCGCGAGACCGCTTGCAAAGCTTAGAAACAAACCTCTCCCTTTTCCTCCAAAAGGGAAAGAGCTACGAGAGAATTTCTTAGGGAAACCTTGTTTGTTTTGGCAGAGCACTGCATGCCTCTTAAGACAGAGCTCTGGATCCCCGGGAAAGTCGAAATCCGCAGGGTCACCTTCTCTGTGCTAACAGGCTCGGAGAGGCTTGAATGCGCGGCTCGTTGAAGCGTCTGCCCGAACACGGACATCTAAAGCAGCACTGTAATGCGACCAAACAGAAAGAGTTAGGAGAGAATTTCTTGTCCCTTCTTGCTGCGCCTTTGCAGAGCACTGCGTGCCAGAGCAGCCGGATCGCTGTGTTGCTTGCAATCTCCAGTTCCAACAGTGCCACAGTTCCTCGGCAACAGAAAGAGCTAGGAAGGAATTGCTTGCGCTGATTTCTCTCGCTGTGCTCTAGCAGTTCGTTCCCTTTTCGGCAGAGCGCGGCACCGCTTGCAAAGCTTAGAAACAAACCTCTCCCTTTTCCTCCAAAAGGGAAAGAGCTACGAGAGAATTTCTTAGGGAAACCTTGTTTGTTTTGGCAGAGCACTGCATGCCTCTTAAGACAGAGCTCTGGATCCCCGGGAAAGTCGAAATCCAGGGGGACACCTTCTCTGTGCTAACAGGCTCGGAGAGGCTCGAATGGGCGGCTCGTTGAAGCGTCTGCCCGAACACGGACATCTAAAGCAGCACTGTAATGCGACCAAACAGAAAGAGTTAGGAGAGAATTTCTTGTCCCTTCTTGCTGCGCCTTTGCAGAGCACTGCGTGCCAGAGCAGCCGGATCGCTGTCTTGCTTGCAATCTCCAGTTCCAACAGTGCCACAGTTCCTCGGCAACAGAAAGAGCTAGGAAGGAATTGCTTGCGCTGATTTCTCTCGCTGTGCTCTAGCAGTTCGTTCCCTTTTCGGCAGAGCGCGGCACCGCTTGCAAAGCTTAGAAACAAACCTCTCCCTTTTCCTCCAAAAGGGAAAGAGCTACGAGAGAATTTCTTAGGGAAACCTGGTTTGTTTTGGCAGAGCACTGCATGCCTCTTAAGACAGAGCTCTGGATCCCCGGGAAAGTCGAAATCCGCAGGGTCACCTTCTCTGTGCTAACAAGCTCGGAGAGGCTCGAATGCGCGGCTCGTTGAAGCGTCTGCCCGAACACGGACATCTAAAGCAGCACTGTAATGCGACCAAACAGAAAGAGTTAGGAGAGAATTTCTTGTCCCTTCTTGCTGCGCCTTTGCAGAGCACTGCGTGCCAGAGCAGCCGGATCGCTGTCTTGCTTGCAATCTCCAGTTCCAACAGTGCCACAGTTCCTCGGCAACAGAAAGAGCTAGGAAGGAATTGCTTGCGCTGATTTCTCTCGCTGTGCTCTAGCACTTCGTTCCCTTTTCGGCAGAGCGCGGGACCGCTTGCAAAGCTTAGAAACAAACCTCTCCCTTTTCCTCCAAAAGGGAAAGAGCTACGAGAGAATTTCTTAGGGAAACCTTGTTTGTTTTGGCAGAGCACTGCATGCCTCTTAAGACAGAGCTCTGGATCCCCGGGAAAGTCGAAATCCGCAGGGTCACCTTCTCTGTGCTAACAGGCTCGGAGAGGCTCGAATGGGCGGCTCGTTGAAGCGTCTGCCCGAACACGGACATCTAAAGCAGCACTGTAATGCGACCAAACAGAAAGAGTTAGGAGAGAATTTCTTGTCCCTTCTTGCTGCGCCTTTGCAGAGCACTGCGTGCCAGAGCAGCCGGATCGCTGTGTTGCTTGCAATCTCCAGTTCCAACAGTGCCACAGTTCCTCGGCAACAGAAAGAGCTAGGAAGGAATTGCTTGCGCTGATTTCTCTCGCTGTGCTCTAGCAGTTCGTTCCCTTTTCGGCAGAGCGCGAGACCGCTTGCAAAGCTTAGAAACAAACCTCTCCCTTTTCCTCCAAAAGGGAAAGAGCTACGAGAGAATTTCTTAGGGAAACCTTGTTTGTTTTGGCAGAGCACTGCATGCCTCTTAAGACAGAGCTCTGGATCCCCGGGAAAGTCGAAATCCGCAGGGTCACCTTCTCTGTGCTAACAGGCTCGGAGAGGCTCGAATGCGCGGCTCGTTGAAGCGTCTGCCCGAACACGGACATCTAAAGCAGCACTGTAATGCGACCAAACAGAAAGAGTTAGGAGAGAATTTCTTGTCCCTTCTTGCTGCGCCTTTGCAGAGCACTGCGTGCCAGAGCAGCCGGATCGCTGTCTTGCTTGCAATCTCCAGTTCCAACAGTGCCACAGTTCCTCGGCAACAGAAAGAGCTAGGAAGGAATTGCTTGCGCTGATTTCTCTCGCTGTGCTCTAGCAGTTGGTTCCCTTTTCGGCAGAGCGCGAGACCGCTTGCAAAGCTTAGAAACAAACCTCTCCCTTTTCCTCCAAAAGGGAAAGAGCTACGAGAGAATTTCTTAGGGAAACCTTGTTTGTTTTGGCAGAGCACTGCATGCCTCTTAAGACAGAGCTCTGTATCCCCGGGAAAGTCGAAATCCGCAGGGTCACCTTCTCTGTGCTAACAAGCTCGGAGAGGCTCGAATGCGCGGCTCGTTGAAGCGTCTGCCCGAACACGGACATCTAAAGCAGCACTGTAATGCGACCAAACAGAAAGAGTTAGGAGAGAATTTCTTGTCCCTTCTTGCTGCGCCTTTGCAGAGCACTGCGTGCCAGAGCAGCCGGATCGCTGTGTTGCTTGCAATCTCCAGTTCCAACAGTGCCACAGTTCCTCGGCAACAGAAAGAGCTAGGAAGGAATTGCTTGCGCTGATTTCTCTCGCTGTGCTCTAGCAGTTCGTTCCCTTTTCGGCAGAGCGCGGGACCGCTTGCAAAGCTTAGAAACAAACCTCTCCCTTTTCCTCCAAAAGGGAAAGAGCTACGAGAGAATTTCTTAGGGAAACCTTGTTTGTTTTGGCAGAGCACTGCATGCCTCTTAAGACAGAGCTCTGGATCCCCGGGAAAGTCGAAATCCGCAGGGTCACCTTCTCTGTGCTAACAAGCTCGGAGAGGCTCGAATGCGCGGCTCGTTGAAGCGTCTGCCCGAACACGGACATCTAAAGCAGCACTGTAATGCGACCAAACAGAAAGAGTTAGGAGAGAATTTCTTGTCCCTTCTTGCTGCGCCTTTGCAGAGCACTGCGTGCCAGAGCAGCCGGATCGCTGTCTTGCTTGCAATCTCCAGTTCCA
This sequence comes from Rhynochetos jubatus, assembly GCA_027574665.1. Lineage (NCBI taxonomy): Eukaryota > Metazoa > Chordata > Aves > Eurypygiformes > Rhynochetidae > Rhynochetos > Rhynochetos jubatus. The sequence goes on from CM050648.1 coordinate 104,513,668, forward strand.
ACAGTGCCACAGTTCCTCGGCAACAGAAAGAGCTAGGAAGGAATTGCTTGCGCTGATTTCTCTCGCTGTGCTCTAGCAGTTCGTTCCCTTTTCGGCAGAGCGCGAGACCGCTTGCAAAGCTTAGAAACAAACCTCTCCCTTTTCCTCCAAAAGGGAAAGAGCTACGAGAGAATTTCTTAGGGAAACCTTGTTTGTTTTGGCAGAGCACTGCATGCCTCTTAAGACAGAGCTCTGGATCCCCGGGAAAGTCGAAATCCGCAGGGTCACCTTCTCTGTGCTAACAGGCTCGGAGAGGCTCGAATGGGCGGCTCGTTGAAGCGTCTGCCCGAACACGGACATCTAAAGCAGCACTGTAATGCGACCAAACAGAAAGAGTTAGGAGAGAATTTCTTGTCCCTTCTTGCTGCGCCTTTGCAGAGCACTGCGTGCCAGAGCAGCCGGATCGCTGTCTTGCTTGCAATCTCCAGTTCCAACAGTGCCACAGTTCCTCGGCAACAGAAAGAGCTAGGAAGGAATTGCTTGCGCTGATTTCTCTCGCTGTGCTCTAGCAGTTCGTTCCCTTTTCGGCAGAGCGCGGGACCGCTTGCAAAGCTTAGAAACAAACCTCTCCCTTTTCCTCCAAAAGGGAAAGAGCTACGAGAGAATTTCTTAGGGAAACCTTGTTTGTTTTGGCAGAGCACTGCATGCCTCTTAAGACAGAGCTCTGTATCCCCGGGAAAGTCGAAATCCGCAGGGTCACCTTCTCTGTGCTAACAGGCTCGGAGAGGCTCGAATGCGCGGCTCGTTGAAGCGTCTGCCCGAACACGGACATCTAAAGCAGCACTGTAATGCGACCAAACAGAAAGAGTTAGGAGAGAATTTCTTGTCCCTTCTTGCTGCGCCTTTGCAGAGCACTGCGTGCCAGAGCAGCCGGATCGCTGTGTTGCTTGCAATCTCCAGTTCCAACAGTGCCACGGTTCCTCGGCAACAGAAAGAGCTAGGAAGGAATTGCTTGCGCTGATTTCTCTCGCTGTGCTCTAGCAGTTCGTTCCCTTTTCGGCAGAGCGCGAGACCGCTTGCAAAGCTTAGAAACAAACCTCTCCCTTTTCCTCCAAAAGGGAAAGAGCTACGAGAGAATTTCTTAGGGAAACCTTGTTTGTTTTGGCAGAGCACTGCATGCCTCTTAAGACAGAGCTCTGGATCCCCGGGAAAGTCGAAATCCGCAGGGTCACCTTCTCTGTGCTAACAGGCTCGGAGAGGCTCGAATGCGCGGCTCGTTGAAGCGTCTGCCCGAACACGGACATCTAAAGCAGCACTGTAATGCGACCAAACAGAAAGAGTTAGGAGAGAATTTCTTGTCCCTTCTTGCTGCGCCTTTGCAGAGCACTGCGTGCCAGAGCAGCCGGATCGCTGTGTTGCTTGCAATCTCCAGTTCCAACAGTGCCACGGTTCCTCGGCAACAGAAAGAGCTAGGAAGGAATTGCTTGCGCTGATTTCTCTCGCTGTGCTCTAGCACTTCGTTCCCTTTTCGGCAGAGCGCGGGACCGCTTGCAAAGCTTAGAAACAAACCTCTCCCTTTTCCTCCAAAAGGGAAAGAGCTACGAGAGAATTTCTTAGGGAAACCTTGTTTGTTTTGGCAGAGCACTGCATGCCTCTTAAGACAGAGCTCTGTATCCCCGGGAAAGTCGAAATCCGCAGGGTCACCTTCTCTGTGCTAACAGGCTCGGAGAGGCTCGAATGCGCGGCTCGTTGAAGCGTCTGCCCGAACACGGACATCTAAAGCAGCACTGTAATGCGACCAAACAGAAAGAGTTAGGAGAGAATTTCTTGTCCCTTCTTGCTGCGCCTTTGCAGAGCACTGCGTGCCAGAGCAGCCGGATCGCTGTGTTGCTTGCAATCTCCAGTTCCAACAGTGCCACGGTTCCTCGGCAACAGAAAGAGCTAGGAAGGAATTGCTTGCGCTGATTTCTCTCGCTGTGCTCTAGCAGTTCGTTCCCTTTTCGGCAGAGCGCGAGACCGCTTGCAAAGCTTAGAAACAAACCTCTCCCTTTTCCTCCAAAAGGGAAAGAGCTACGAGAGAATTTCTTAGGGAAACCTTGTTTGTTTTGGCAGAGCACTGCATGCCTCTTAAGACAGAGCTCTGGATCCCCGGGAAAGTCGAAATCCAGGGGGACACCTTCTCTGTGCTAACAGGCTCGGAGAGGCTCGAATGGGCGGCTCGTTGAAGCGTCTGCCCGAACACGGACATCTAAAGCAGCACTGTAATGCGACCAAACCGAAAGAGTTAGGAGAGAATTTCTTGTCCCTTCTTGCTGCGCCTTTGCAGAGCACTGCGTGCCAGAGCAGCCGGATCGCTGTGTTGCTTGCAATCTCCAGTTCCAACAGTGCCACAGTTCCTCGGCAACAGAAAGAGGTAGGAAGGAATTGCTTGCGTTGATTTCTCTCGCTGTGCTCTAGCAGTTCGTTCCCTTTTCGGCAGAGCGCGGGACCGCTTGCAAAGCTTAGAAACAAAGCTCTCCCTTTTCCTCCAAAAGGGAAAGAGCTACGAGAGAATTTCTTAGGGAAACCTTGTTTGTTTTGGCAGAGCACTGCATGCCTCTTAAGACAGAGCTCTGGATCCCCGGGAAAGTCGAAATCCGCAGGGTCACCTTCTCTGTGCTAACAAGCTCGGAGAGGCTCAAATGCGCGGCTCGTTGAAGCGTCTGCCCGAACACGGACGTCTAAAGCAGCACTGTAATGCGACCAAACAGAAAGAGTTAGGAGAGAATTTCTTGTCCCTTCTTGCTGCGCCTTTGCAGAGCACTGCGTGCCAGAGCAGCCGGATCGCTGTGTTGCTTGCAATCTCCAGTTCCAACAGTGCCACAGTTCCTCGGCAACAGAAAGAGCTAGGAAGGAATTGCTTGCGCTGATTTCTCTCGCTGTGCTCTAGCAGTTCGTTCCCTTTTCGGCAGAGCGCGGCACCGCTTGCAAAGCTTAGAAACAAACCTCTCCCTTTTCCTCCAAAAGGGAAAGAGCTACGAGAGAATTTCTTAGGGAAACCTTGTTTGTTTTGGCAGAGCACTGCATGCCTCTTAAGACAGAGCTCTGGATCCCCGGGAAAGTCGAAATCCGCAGGGTCACCTTCTCTGTGCTAACAGGCTCGGAGAGGCTCGAATGCGCGGCTCGTTGAAGCGTCTGCCCGAACACGGACATCTGAAGCAGCACTGTAATGCGACCAAACAGAAAGAGTTAGGAGAGAATTTCTTGTCCCTTCTTGCTGCGCCTTTGCAGAGCACTGCGTGCCAGAGCAGCCGGATCGCTGTCTTGCTTGCAATCTCCAGTTCCAACAGTGCCACGGTTCCTCGGCAACAGAAAGAGCTAGGAAGGAATTGCTTGCGCTGATTTCTCTCGCTGTGCTCTAGCAGTTCGTTCCCTTTTCGGCAGAGCGCGGGACCGCTTGCAAAGCTTAGAAACAAACCTCTCCCTTTTCCTCCAAAAGGGAAAGAGCTACGAGAGAATTTCTTAGGGAAACCTTGTTTGTTTTGGCAGAGCACTGCATGCCTCTTAAGACAGAGCTCTGGATCTCCGGGAAAGTCGAAATCCGGAGGGTCACCTTCTCTGTGCTAACAAGCTCGGAGAGGCTCAAATGCGCGGCTCGTTGAAGCGTCTGCCCGAACACGGACATCTAAAGCAGCACTGTAATGCGACCAAACAGAAAGAGTTAGGAGAGAATTTCTTGTCCCTTCTTGCTGCGCCTTTGCAGAGCACTGCGTGCCAGAGCAGCCGGATCGCTGTCTTGCTTGCAATCTCCAGTTCCAACAGTGCCACAGTTCCTCGGCAACAGAAAGAGCTAGGAAGGAATTGCTTGCGCTGATTTCTCTCGCTGTGCTCTAGCAGTTGGTTCCCTTTTCGGCAGAGCGCGGGACCGCTTGCAAAGCTTAGAAACAAACCTCTCCCTTTTCCTCCAAAAGGGAAAGAGCTACGAGAGAATTTCTTAGGGAAACCTTGTTTGTTTTGGCAGAGCACTGCATGCCTCTTAAGACAGAGCTCTGGATCCCCGGGAAAGTCGAAATCCGCAGGGTCACCTTCTCTGTGCTAACAGGCTCGGAGAGGCTCAAATGCGCGGCTCGTTGAAGCGTCTGCCCGAACACGGACATCTAAAGCAGCACTGTAATGCGACCAAACAGAAAGAGTTAGGAGAGAATTTCTTGTCCCTTCTTGCTGCGCCTTTGCAGAGCACTGCGTGCCAGAGCAGCCGGATCGCTGTGTTGCTTGCAATCTCCAGTTCCAACAGTGCCACGGTTCCTCGGCAACAGAAAGAGCTAGGAAGGAATTGCTTGCCCTGATTTCTCTCGTTGTGCTCTAGCAGTTGGTTCCCTTTTCGGCAGAGCGCGGGACCGCTTGCAAAGCTTAGAAACAAACCTCTCCCTTTTCCTCCAAAAGGGAAAGAGCTACGAGAGAATTTCTTAGGGAAACCTTGTTTGTTTTGGCAGAGCACTGCATGCCTCTTAAGACAGAGCTCTGGATCCCCGGGAAAGTCGAAATCCAGGGGGACACCTTCTCTGTGCTAACAGGCTCGGAGAGGCTCGAATGCGCGGCTCGTTGAAGCGTCTGCCCGAACACGGACATCTAAAGCAGCACTGTAATGCGACCAAACAGAAAGAGTTAGGAGAGAATTTCTTGTCCCTTCTTGCTGCGCCTTTGCAGAGCACTGCGTGCCAGAGCAGCCGGATCGCTGTGTTGCTTGCAATCTCCAGTTCCAACAGTGCCACAGTTCCTCGGCAACAGAAAGAGCTAGGAAGGAATTGCTTGCGCTGATTTCTCTCGCTGTGCTCTAGCAGTTGGTTCCCTTTTCGGCAGAGCGCGGGACCACTTGCAAAGCTTAGAAACAAACCTCTCCCTTTTCCTCCAAAAGGGAAAGAGCTACGAGAGAATTTCTTAGGGAAACCTTGTTTGTTTTGGCAGAGCACTGCATGCCTCTTAAGACAGAGCTCTGGATCCCCGGGAAAGACGAAATCCAGGGGGACACCTTCTCTGTGCTAACAGGCTCGGAGAGGCTCGAATGCGCGGCTCGTTGAAGCGTCTGCCCGAACACGGACATCTAAAGCAGCACTGTAATGCGACCAAACAGAAAGAGTTAGGAGAGAATTTCTTGTCCCTTCTTGCTGCGCCTTTGCAGAGCACTGCGTGCCAGAGCAGCCGGATCGCTGTGTTGCTTGCAATCTCCACTTCCAACAGTGCCACAGTTCCTCGGCAACAGAAAGAGCTAGGAAGGAATTGCTTGCGCTGATTTCTCTCGCTGTGCTCTAGCAGTTCGTTCCCTTTTCGGCAGAGCGCGGGACCGCTTGCAAAGCTTAGAAACAAACCTCTCCCTTTTCCTCCAAAAGGGAAAGAGCTACGAGAGAATTTCTTAGGGAAACCTTGTTTGTTTTGGCAGAGCACTGCATGCCTCTTAAGACAGAGCTCTGGATCCCCGGGAAAGTCGAAATCCGCAGGGTCACCTTCTCTGTGCTAACAGGCTCGGAGAGGCTCGAATGCGCGGCTCGTTGAAGCGTCTGCCCGAACACGGACGTCTAAAGCAGCACTGTAATGCGACCAAACAGAAAGAGTTAGGAGAGAATTTCTTGTCCCTTCTTGCTGCGCCTTTGCAGAGCACTGCGTGCCAGAGCAGCCGGATCGCTGTGTTGCTTGCAATCTCCAGTTCCAACAGTGCCACAGTTCCTCGGCAACAGAAAGAGCTAGGAAGGAATTGCTTGCGCTGATTTCTCTCGCTGTGCTCTAGCAGTTCGTTCCCTTTTCGGCAGAGCGCGGGACCGCTTGCAAAGCTTAGAAACAAAGCTCTCCCTTTTCCTCCAAAAGGGAAAGAGCTACGAGAGAATTTCTTAGGGAAACCTTGTTTGTTTTGGCAGAGCACTGCATGCCTCTTAAGACAGAGCTCTGGATCCCCGGGAAAGTCGAAATCCTCAGGGTCACCTTCTCTGTGCTAACAAGCTCGGAGAGGCTCGAATGCGCGGCTCGTTGAAGCGTCTGCCCGAACACGGACATCTAAAGCAGCACTGTAATGCGACCAAACAGAAAGAGTTAGGAGAGAATTTCTTGTCCCTTCTTGCTGCGCCTTTGCAGAGCACTGCGTGCCAGAGCAGCCGGATCGCTGTGTTGCTTGCAATCTCCAGTTCCAACAGTGCCACAGTTCCTCGGCAACAGAAAGAGCTAGGAAGGAATTGCTTGCGCTGATTTCTCTCGCTGTGCTCTAGCAGTTTGTTCCCTTTTCGGCAGAGCGCGGCACCGCTTGCAAAGCTTAGAAACAAAGCTCTCCCTTTTCCTCCAAAAGGGAAAGAGCTACGAGAGAATTTCTTAGGGAAACCTTGTTTGTTTTGGCAGAGCACTGCATGCCTCTTAAGACAGAGCTCTGGATCCCCGGGAAAGTCGAAATCCGCAGGGTCACCTTCTCTGTGCTAACAGGCTCGGAGAGGCTCGAATGGGCGGCTCGTTGAAGCGTCTGCCCGAACACGGACATCTAAAGCAGCACTGTAATGCGACCAAACCGAAAGAGTTAGGAGAGAATTTCTTGTCCCTTCTTGCTGCGCCTTTGCAGAGCACTGCGTGCCAGAGCAGCCGGATCGCTGTCTTGCTTGCAATCTCCAGTTCCAACAGTGCCACAGTTCCTCGGCAACAGAAAGAGCTAGGAAGGAATTGCTTGCGCTGATTTCTCTCGCTGTGCTCTAGCAGTTCGTTCCCTTTTCGGCAGAGCGCGGCACCGCTTGCAAAGCTTAGAAACAAACCTCTCCCTTTTCCTCCAAAAGGGAAAGAGCTACGAGAGAATTTCTTAGGGAAACCTTGTTTGTTTTGGCAGAGCACTGCATGCCTCTTAAGACAGAGCTCTGGATCCCCGGGAAAGTCGAAATCCGCAGGGTCACCTTCTCTGTGCTAACAAGCTCGGAGAGGCTCGAATGCGCGGCTCGTTGAAGCGTCTGCCCGAACACGGACATCTGAAGCAGCACTGTAATGCGACCAAACAGAAAGAGTTAGGAGAGAATTTCTTGTCCCTTCTTGCTGCGCCTTTGCAGAGCACTGCGTGCCAGAGCAGCCGGATCGCTGTCTTGCTTGCAATCTCCAGTTCCAACAGTGCCACAGTTCCTCGGCAACAGAAAGAGCTAGGAAGGAATTGCTTGCGCTGATTTCTCTCGCTGTGCTCTAGCAGTTCGTTCCCTTTTCGGCAGAGCGCGGGACCGCTTGCAAAGCTTAGAAACAAAGCTCTCCCTTTTCCTCCAAAAGGGAAAGAGCTACGAGAGAATTTCTTAGGGAAACCTTGTTTGTTTTGGCAGAGCACTGCATGCCTCTTAAGACAGAGCTCTGGATCCCCGGGAAAGTCGAAATCCTCAGGGTCACCTTCTCTGTGCTAACAAGCTCGGAGAGGCTCGAATGCGCGGCTCGTTGAAGCGTCTGCCCGAACACGGACATCTAAAGCAGCACTGTAATGCGACCAAACAGAAAGAGTTAGGAGAGAATTTCTTGTCCCTTCTTGCTGCGCCTTTGCAGAGCACTGCGTGCCAGAGCAGCCGGATCGCTGTGTTGCTTGCAATCTCCAGTTCCAACAGTGCCACAGTTCCTCGGCAACAGAAAGAGCTAGGAAGGAATTGCTTGCGCTGATTTCTCTCGCTGTGCTCTAGCAGTTCGTTCCCTTTTCGGCAGAGCGCGGCACCGCTTGCAAAGCTTAGAAACAAAGCTCTCCCTTTTCCTCCAAAAGGGAAAGAGCTACGAGAGAATTTCTTAGGGAAACCTTGTTTGTTTTGGCAGAGCACTGCATGCCTCTTAAGACAGAGCTCTGGATCCCCGGGAAAGTCGAAATCCGCAGGGTCACCTTCTCTGTGCTAACAGGCTCGGAGAGGCTCGAATGGGCGGCTCGTTGAAGCGTCTGCCCGAACACGGACATCTAAAGCAGCACTGTAATGCGACCAAACAGAAAGAGTTAGGAGAGAATTTCTTGTCCCTTCTTGCTGCGCCTTTGCAGAGCACTGCGTGCCAGAGCAGCCGGATCGCTGTCTTGCTTGCAATCTCCAGTTCCAACAGTGCCACAGTTCCTCGGCAACAGAAAGAGCTAGGAAGGAATTGCTTGCGCTGATTTCTCTCGCTGTGCTCTAGCAGTTCGTTCCCTTTTCGGCAGAGCGCGGCACCGCTTGCAAAGCTTAGAAACAAACCTCTCCCTTTTCCTCCAAAAGGGAAAGAGCTACGAGAGAATTTCTTAGGGAAACCTTGTTTGTTTTGGCAGAGCACTGCATGCCTCTTAAGACAGAGCTCTGGATCCCCGGGAAAGTCGAAATCCGCAGGGTCACCTTCTCTGTGCTAACAAGCTCGGAGAGGCTCGAATGCGCGGCTCGTTGAAGCGTCTGCCCGAACACGGACATCTGAAGCAGCACTGTAATGCGACCAAACAGAAAGAGTTAGGAGAGAATTTCTTGTCCCTTCTTGCTGCGCCTTTGCAGAGCACTGCGTGCCAGAGCAGCCGGATCGCTGTCTTGCTTGCAATCTCCAGTTCCAACAGTGCCACAGTTCCTCGGCAACAGAAAGAGCTAGGAAGGAATTGCTTGCGCTGATTTCTCTCGCTGTGCTCTAGCAGTTCGTTCCCTTTTCGGCAGAGCGCGGGACCGCTTGCAAAGCTTAGAAACAAACCTCTCCCTTTTCCTCCAAAAGGGAAAGAGCTACGAGAGAATTTCTTAGGGAAACCTTGTTTGTTTTGGCAGAGCACTGCATGCCTCTTAAGACAGAGCTCTGGATCCCCGGGAAAGTCGAAATCCGCAGGGTCACCTTCTCTGTGCTAACAGGCTCGGAGAGGCTCGAATGCGCGGCTCGTTGAAGCGTCTGCCCGAACACGGACATCTGAAGCAGCACTGTAATGCGACCAAACAGAAAGAGTTAGGAGAGAATTTCTTGTCCCTTCTTGCTGCGCCTTTGCAGAGCACTGCGTGCCAGAGCAGCCGGATCGCTGTGTTGCTTGCAATCTCCAGTTCCAACAGTGCCACGGTTCCTCGGCAACAGAAAGAGCTAGGAAGGAATTGCTTGCGCTGATTTCTCTCGCTGTGCTCTAGCAGTTCGTTCCCTTTTCGGCAGAGCGCGGGACCGCTTGCAAAGCTTAGAAACAAACCTCTCCCTTTTCCTCCAAAAGGGAAAGAGCTACGAGAGAATTTCTTAGGGAAACCTTGTTTGTTTTGGCAGAGCACTGCATGCCTCTTAAGACAGAGCTCTGGATCCCCGGGAAAGTCGAAATCCGCAGGGTCACCTTCTCTGTGCTAACAGGCTCGGAGAGGCTCGAATGCGCGGCTCGTTGAAGCGTCTGCCCGAACACGGACATCTAAAGCAGCACTGTAATGCGACCAAACAGAAAGAGTTAGGAGAGAATTTCTTGTCCCTTCTTGCTGCGCCTTTGCAGAGCACTGCGTGCCAGAGCAGCCGGATCGCTGTGTTGCTTGCAATCTCCAGTTCCAACAGTGCCACAGTTCCTCGGCAACAGAAAGAGCTAGGAAGGAATTGCTTGCGCTGATTTCTCTCGCTGTGCTCTAGCAGTTCGTTCCCTTTTCGGCAGAGCGCGGGACCGCTTGCAAAGCTTAGAAACAAACCTCTCCCTTTTCCTCCAAAAGGGAAAGAGCTACGAGAGAATTTCTTAGGGAAACCTTGTTTGTTTTGGCAGAGCACTGCATGCCTCTTAAGACAGAGCTCTGGATCCCCGGGAAAGTCGAAATCCGCAGGGTCACCTTCTCTGTGCTAACAGGCTCGGAGAGGCTCGAATGCGCGGCTCGTTGAAGCGTCTGCCCGAACACGGACATCTGAAGCAGCACTGTAATGCGACCAAACAGAAAGAGTTAGGAGAGAATTTCTTGTCCCTTCTTGCTGCGCCTTTGCAGAGCACTGCGTGCCAGAGCAGCCGGATCGCTGTGTTGCTTGCAATCTCCAGTTCCAACAGTGCCACAGTTCCTCGGCAACAGAAAGAGCTAGGAAGGAATTGCTTGCGCTGATTTCTCTCGCTGTGCTCTAGCAGTTCGTTCCCTTTTCGGCAGAGCGCGGGACCGCTTGCAAAGCTTAGAAACAAACCTCTCCCTTTTCCTCCAAAAGGGAAAGAGCTACGAGAGAATTTCTTAGGGAAACCTTGTTTGTTTTGGCAGAGCACTGCATGCCTCTTAAGACAGAGCTCTGGATCCCCGGGAAAGTCGAAATCCGCAGGGTCACCTTCTCTGTGCTAACAGGCTCGGAGAGGCTCGAATGCGCGGCTCGTTGAAGCGTCTGCCCGAACACGGACATCTGAAGCAGCACTGTAATGCGACCAAACAGAAAGAGTTAGGAGAGAATTTCTTGTCCCTTCTTGCTGCGCCTTTGCAGAGCACTGCGTGCCAGAGCAGCCGGATCGCTGTCTTGCTTGCAATCTCCAGTTCCAACAGTGCCACAGTTCCTCGGCAACAGAAAGAGCTAGGAAGGAATTGCTTGCGCTGATTTCTCTCGCTGTGCTCTAGCAGTTCGTTCCCTTTTCGGCAGAGCGCGGGACCGCTTGCAAAGCTTAGAAACAAACCTCTCCCTTTTCCTCCAAAAGGGAAAGAGCTACGAGAGAATTTCTTAGGGAAACCTTGTTTGTTTTGGCAGAGCACTGCATGCCTCTTAAGACAGAGCTCTGGATCCCCGGGAAAGTCGAAATCCAGGGGGACACCTTCTCTGTGCTAACAGGCTCGGAGAGGCTCGAATGCGCGGCTCGTTGAAGCGTCTGCCCGAACACGGACATCGAAAGCAGCACTGTAATGCGACCAAACCGAAAGAGTTAGGAGAGAATTTCTTGTCCCTTCTTGCTGCGCCTTTGCAGAGCACTGCGTGCCAGAGCAGCCGGATCGCTGTGTTGCTTGCAATCTCCAGTTCCAACAGTGCCACAGTTCCTCGGCAACAGAAAGAGCTAGGAAGGAATTGCTTGCGCTGATTTCTCTCGCTGTGCTCTAGCAGTTCGTTCCCTTTTCGGCAGAGCGCGAGACCGCTTGCAAAGCTTAGAAACAAAGCTCTCCCTTTTCCTCCAAAAGGGAAAGAGCTACGAGAGAATTTCTTAGGGAAACCTTGTTTGTTTTGGCAGAGCACTGCATGCCTCTTAAGACAGAGCTCTGGATCCCCGGGAAAGTCGAAATCCGCAGGGTCACCTTCTCTGTGCTAACAGGCTCGGAGAGGCTCGAATGCGCGGCTCGTTGAAGCGTCTGCCCGAACACGGACATCTGAAGCAGCACTGTAATGCGACCAAACAGAAAGAGTTAGGAGAGAATTTCTTGTCCCTTCTTGCTGCGCCTTTGCAGAGCACTGCGTGCCAGAGCAGCCGGCTCGCTGTGTTGCTTGCAATCTCCAGTTCCAACAGTGCCACAGTTCCTCGGCAACAGAAAGAGCTAGGAAGGAATTGCTTGCGCTGATTTCTCTCGCTGTGCTCTAGCAGTTCGTTCCCTTTTCGGCAGAGCGCGGGACCGCTTGCAAAGCTTAGAAACAAACCTCTCCCTTTTCCTCCAAAAGGGAAAGAGCTACGAGAGAATTTCTTAGGGAAACCTTGTTTGTTTTGGCAGAGCACTGCATGCCTCTTAAGACAGAGCTCTGGATCCCCGGGAAAGTCGAAATCCGCAAGGTCACCTTCTCTGTGCTAACAGGCTCGGAGAGGCTCGAATGCGCGGCTCGTTGAAGCGTCTGCCCGAACACGGACATCTGAAGCAGCACTGTAATGCGACCAAACAGAAAGAGTTAGGAGAGAATTTCTTGTCCCTTCTTGCTGCGCCTTTGCAGAGCACTGCGTGCCAGAGCAGCCGGATCGCTGTGTTGCTTGCAATCTCCAGTTCCAACAGTGCCACAGTTCCTCGGCAACAGAAAGAGCTAGGAAGGAATTGCTTGCGCTGATTTCTCTCGCTGTGCTCTAGCAGTTCGTTCCCTTTTCGGCAGAGCGCGGGACCGCTTGCAAAGCTTAGAAACAAACCTCTCCCTTTTCCTCCAAAAGGGAAAGAGCTACGAGAGAATTTCTTAGGGAAACTTGTTTGTTTTGGCAGAGCACTGCATGCCTCTTAAGACAGAGCTCTGGATCCCCGGGAAAGTCGAAATCCGCAGGGTCACCTTCTCTGTGCTAACAGGCTCGGAGAGGCTCGAATGCGCGGCTCGTTGAAGCGTCTGCCCGAACACGGACATCTGAAGCAGCACTGTAATGCGACCAAACAGAAAGAGTTAGGAGAGAATTTCTTGTCCCTTCTTGCTGCGCCTTTGCAGAGCACTGCGTGCCAGAGCAGCCGGCTCGCTGTGTTGCTTGCAATCTCCAGTTCCAACAGTGCCACAGTTCCTCGGCAACAGAAAGAGCTAGGAAGGAATTGCTTGCGCTGATTTCTCTCGCTGTGCTCTAGCACTTCGTTCCCTTTTCGGCAGAGCGCGGGACCGCTTGCAAAGCTTAGAAACAAACCTCTCCCTTTTCCTCCAAAAGGGAAAGAGCTACGAGAGAATTTCTTAGGGAAACCTTGTTTGTTTTGGCAGAGCACTGCATGCCTCTTAAGACAGAGCTCTGGATCCCCGGGAAAGTCGAAATCCGCAGGGTCACCTTCTCTGTGCTAACAGGCTCGGAGAGGCTCAAATGCGCGGCTCGTTGAAGCGTCTGCCCCAACACGGACGTCTAAAGCAGCACTGTAATGCGACCAAACAGAAAGAGTTAGGAGAGAATTTCTTGTCCCTTCTTGCTGCGCCTTTGCAGAGCACTGCGTGCCAGAGCAGCCGGATCGTTGTGTTGCTTGCAATCTCCAGTTCCAACAGTGCCACAGTTCCTCGGCAACAGAAAGAGCTAGGAAGGAATTGCTTGCGCTGATTTCTCTCGCTGTGCTCTAGCACTTCGTTCCCTTTTCGGCAGAGCGCGGGACCGCTTGCAAAGCTTAGAAACAAACCTCTCCCTTTTCCTCCAAAAGGGAAAGAGCTACGAGAGAATTTCTTAGGGAAACCTTGTTTGTTTTGGCAGAGCACTGCATGCCTCTTAAGACAGAGCTCTGGATCCCCGGGAAAGTCGAAATCCGCAGGGTCACCTTCTCTGTGCTAACAAGCTCGGAGAGGCTCAAATGCGCGGCTCGTTGAAGCGTCTGCCCGAACACGGACGTCTAAAGCAGCACTGTAATGCGACCAAACAGAAAGAGTTAGGAGAGAATTTCTTGTCCCTTCTTGCTGCGCCTTTGCAGAGCACTGCGTGCCAGAGCAGCCGGATCGCTGTGTTGCTTGCAATCTCCAGTTCCAACAGTGCCACAGTTCCTCGGCAACAGAAAGAGCTAGGAAGGAATTGCTTGCGCTGATTTCTCTCGCTGTGCTCTAGCAGTTGGTTCCCTTTTCGGCAGAGCGCGGGACCGCTTGCAAAGCTTAGAAACAAAGCTCTCCCTTTTCCTCCAAAAGGGAAAGAGCTACGAGAGAATTTCTTAGGGAAACCTTGTTTGTTTTGGCAGAGCACTGCATGCCTCTTAAGACAGAGCTCTGGATCCCCGGGAAAGTCGAAATCCGCAGGGTCACCTTCTCTGTGCTAACAGGCTCGGAGAGGCTCGAATGCGCGGCTCGTTGAAGCGTCTGCCCGAACACGGACATCTGAAGCAGCACTGTAATGCGACCAAACAGAAAGAGTTAGGAGAGAATTTCTTGTCCCTTCTTGCTGCGCCTTTGCAGAGCACTGCGTGCCAGAGCAGCCGGATCGCTGTGTTGCTTGCAATCTCCAGTTCCAACAGTGCCACAGTTCCTCGGCAACAGAAAGAGCTAGGAAGGAATTGCTTGCGCTGATTTCTCTCGCTGTGCTCTAGCAGTTCGTTCCCTTTTCGGCAGAGCGCGGGACCGCTTGCAAAGCTTAGAAACAAACCTCTCCCTTTTCCTCCAAAAGGGAAAGAGCTACGAGAGAATTTCTTAGGGAAACCTTGTTTGTTTTGGCAGAGCACTGCATGCCTCTTAAGACAGAGCTCTGGATCCCCGGGAAAGTCGAAATCCGCAGGGTCACCTTCTCTGTGCTAACAGGCTCGTAGAGGCTCGAATGCGCGGCTCGTTGAAGCGTCTGCCCGAACACGGACATCTGAAGCAGCACTGTAATGCGACCAAACAGAAAGAGTTAGGAGAGAATTTCTTGTCCCTTCTTGCTGCGCCTTTGCAGAGCACTGCGTGCCAGAGCAGCCGGATCGCTGTGTTGCTTGCAATCTCCAGTTCCAACAGTGCCACAGTTCCTCGGCAACAGAAAGAGCTAGGAAGGAATTGCTTGCGCTGATTTCTCTCGCTGTGCTCTAGCAGTTGGTTCCCTTTTCGGCAGAGCGCGGGACCGCTTGCAAAGCTTAGAAACAAACCTCTCCCTTTTCCTCCAAAAGGGAAAGAGCTACGAGAGAATTTCTTAGGGAAACCTTGTTTGTTTTGGCAGAGCACTGCATGCCTCTTAAGACAGAGCTCTGGATCCCCGGGAAAGTCGAAATCCAGGGGGACACCTTCTCTGTGCTAACAGGCTCGGAGAGGCTCGAATGGGCGGCTCGTTGAAGCGTCTGCCCGAACACGGACATCTGAAGCAGCACTGTAATGCGACCAAACAGAAAGAGTTAGGAGAGAATTTCTTGTCCCTTCTTGCTGCGCCTTTGCAGAGCACTGCGTGCCAGAGCAGCCGGCTCGCTGTGTTGCTTGCAATCTCCAGTTCCAACAGTGCCACAGTTCCTCGGCAACAGAAAGAGCTAGGAAGGAATTGCTTGCGCTGATTTCTCTCGCTGTGCTCTAGCAGTTGGTTCCCTTTTCGGCAGAGCGCGGGACCGCTTGCAAAGCTTAGAAACAAAGCTCTCCCTTTTCCTCCAAAAGGGAAAGAGCTACGAGAGAATTTCTTAGGGAAACCTTGTTTGTTTTGGCAGAGCACTGCATGCCTCTTAAGACAGAGCTCTGGATCCCCGGGAAAGTCGAAATCCAGGGGGACACCTTCTCTGTGCTAACAGGCTCGGAGAGGCTCGAATGCGCGGCTCGTTGAAGCGTCTGCCCGAACACGGACATCTAAAGCACCACTGTAATGCGACCAAACAGAAAGAGTTAGGAGAGAATTTCTTGTCCCTTCTTGCTGCGCCTTTGCAGAGCACTGCGTGCCAGAGCAGCCGGATCGCTGTGTTGCTTGCAATCTCCAGTTCCAACAGTGCCACAGTTCCTCGGCAACAGAAAGAGCTAGGAAGGAATTGCTTGCGCTGATTTCTCTCGCTGTGCTCTAGCACTTCGTTCCCTTTTCGGCAGAGCGCGGGACCGCTTGCAAAGCTTAGAAACAAACCTCTCCCTTTTCCTCCAAAAGGGAAAGAGCTACGAGAGAATTTCTTAGGGAAACCTTGTTTGTTTTGGCAGAGCACTGCATGCCTCTTAAGACAGAGCTCTGGATCCCCGGGAAAGTCGAAATCCGCAGGGTCACCTTCTCTGTGCTAACAAGCTCGGAGAGGCTCAAATGCGCGGCTCGTTGAAGCGTCTGCCCGAACACGGACGTCTAAAGCAGCACTGTAATGCGACCAAACAGAAAGAGTTAGGAGAGAATTTCTTGTCCCTTCTTGCTGCGCCTTTGCAGAGCACTGCGTGCCAGAGCAGCCGGATCGCTGTGTTGCTTGCAATCTCCAGTTCCAACAGTGCCACAGTTCCTCGGCAACAGAAAGAGCTAGGAAGGAATTGCTTGCGCTGATTTCTCTCGCTGTGCTCTAGCAGTTGGTTCCCTTTTCGGCAGAGCGCGGGACCGCTTGCAAAGCTTAGAAACAAACCTCTCCCTTTTCCTCCAAAAGGGAAAGAGCTACGAGAGAATTTCTTAGGGAAACCTTGTTTGTTTTGGCAGAGCACTGCATGCCTCTTAAGACAGAGCTCTGGATCCCCGGGAAAGTCGAAATCCGCAGGGTCACCTTCTCTGTGCTAACAGGCTCGGAGAGGCTCGAATGCGCGGCTCGTTGAAGCGTCTGCCCGAACACGGACATCTGAAGCAGCACTGTAATGCGACCAAACAGAAAGAGTTAGGAGAGAATTTCTTGTCCCTTCTTGCTGCGCCTTTGCAGAGCACTGCGTGCCAGAGCAGCCGGATCGCTGTGTTGCTTGCAATCTCCAGTTCCAACAGTGCCACAGTTCCTCGGCAACAGAAAGAGCTAGGAAGGAATTGCTTGCGCTGATTTCTCTCGCTGTGCTCTAGCAGTTCGTTCCCTTTTCGGCAGAGCGCGGGACCGCTTGCAAAGCTTAGAAACAAACCTCTCCCTTTTCCTCCAAAAGGGAAAGAGCTACGAGAGAATTTCTTAGGGAAACCTTGTTTGTTTTGGCAGAGCACTGCATGCCTCTTAAGACAGAGCTCTGGATCCCCGGGAAAGTCGAAATCCGCAGGGTCACCTTCTCTGTGCTAACAAGCTCGGAGAGGCTCAAATGCGCGGCTCGTTGAAGCGTCTGCCCGAACACGGACATCTAAAGCAGCATTGTAATGCGACCAAACAGAAAGAGTTAGGAGAGAATTTCTTGTCCCTTCTTGCTGCGCCTTTGCAGAGCACTGCGTGCCAGAGCAGCCGGATCGCTGTGTTGCTTGCAATCTCCAGTTCCAACAGTGCCACAGTTCCTCGGCAACAGAAAGAGCTAGGAAGGAATTGCTTGCGCTGATTTCTCTCGCTGTGCTCTAGCACTTCGTTCCCTTTTCGGCAGAGCGCGGGACCGCTTGCAAAGCTTAGAAACAAACCTCTCCCTTTTCCTCCAAAAGGGAAAGAGCTACGAGAGAATTTCTTAGGGAAACCTTGTTTGTTTTGGCAGAGCACTGCATGCCTCTTAAGACAGAGCTCTGGATCCCCGGGAAAGTCGAAATCCGCAGGGTCACCTTCTCTGTGCTAACAGGCTCGTAGAGGCTCGAATGCGCGGCTCGTTGAAGCGTCTGCCCGAACACGGACATCTGAAGCAGCACTGTAATGCGACCAAACAGAAAGAGTTAGGAGAGAATTTCTTGTCCCTTCTTGCTGCGCCTTTGCAGAGCACTGCGTGCCAGAGCAGCCGGATCGCTGTGTTGCTTGCAATCTCCAGTTCCAACAGTGCCACAGTTCCTCGGCAACAGAAAGAGCTAGGAAGGAATTGCTTGCGCTGATTTCTCTCGCTGTGCTCTAGCAGTTCGTTCCCTTTTCGGCAGAGCGCGGGACCGCTTGCAAAGCTTAGAAACAAACCTCTCCCTTTTCCTCCAAAAGGGAAAGAGCTACGAGAGAATTTCTTAGGGAAACCTTGTTTGTTTTGGCAGAGCACTGCATGCCTCTTAAGACAGAGCTCTGGATCCCCGGGAAAGTCGAAATCCGCAAGGTCACCTTCTCTGTGCTAACAGGCTCGGAGAGGCTCGAATGCGCGGCTCGTTGAAGCGTCTGCCCGAACACGGACATCTGAAGCAGCACTGTAATGCGACCAAACAGAAAGAGTTAGGAGAGAATTTCTTGTCCCTTCTTGCTGCGCCTTTGCAGAGCACTGCGTGCCAGAGCAGCCGGATCGCTGTGTTGCTTGCAATCTCCAGTTCCAACAGTGCCACAGTTCCTCGGCAACAGAAAGAGCTAGGAAGGAATTGCTTGCGCTGATTTCTCTCGCTGTGCTCTAGCAGTTCGTTCCCTTTTCGGCAGAGCGCGGGACCGCTTGCAAAGCTTAGAAACAAACCTCTCCCTTTTCCTCCAAAAGGGAAAGAGCTACGAGAGAATTTCTTAGGGAAACTTGTTTGTTTTGGCAGAGCACTGCATGCCTCTTAAGACAGAGCTCTGGATCCCCGGGAAAGTCGAAATCCGCAGGGTCACCTTCTCTGTGCTAACAGGCTCGGAGAGGCTCGAATGCGCGGCTCGTTGAAGCGTCTGCCCGAACACGGACATCTGAAGCAGCACTGTAATGCGACCAAACAGAAAGAGTTAGGAGAGAATTTCTTGTCCCTTCTTGCTGCGCCTTTGCAGAGCACTGCGTGCCAGAGCAGCCGGATCGCTGTGTTGCTTGCAATCTCCAGTTCCAACAGTGCCACAGTTCCTCGGCAACAGAAAGAGCTAGGAAGGAATTGCTTGCGCTGATTTCTCTCGCTGTGCTCTAGCACTTCGTTCCCTTTTCGGCAGAGCGCGGGACCGCTTGCAAAGCTTAGAAACAAAGCTCTCCCTTTTCCTCCAAAAGGGAAAGAGCTACGAGAGAATTTCTTAGGGAAACCTTGTTTGTTTTGGCAGAGCACTGCATGCCTCTTAAGACAGAGCTCTGGATCCCCGGGAAAGTCGAAATCCGCAGGGTCACCTTCTCTGTGCTAACAGGCTCGGAGAGGCTCGAATGCGCGGCTCGTTGAAGCGTCTGCCCGAACACGGACATCTGAAGCAGCACTGTAATGCGACCAAACAGAAAGAGTTAGGAGAGAATTTCTTGTCCCTTCTTGCTGCGCCTTTGCAGAGCACTGCGTGCCAGAGCAGCCGGCTCGCTGTGTTGCTTGCAATCTCCAGTTCCAACAGTGCCACAGTTCCTCGGCAACAGAAAGAGCTAGGAAGGAATTGCTTGCGCTGATTTCTCTCGCTGTGCTCTAGCACTTCGTTCCCTTTTCGGCAGAGCGCGGGACCGCTTGCAAAGCTTAGAAACAAACCTCTCCCTTTTCCTCCAAAAGGGAAAGAGCTACGAGAGAATTTCTTAGGGAAACCTTGTTTGTTTTGGCAGAGCACTGCATGCCTCTTAAGACAGAGCTCTGGATCCCCGGGAAAGTCGAAATCCGCAGGGTCACCTTCTCTGTGCTAACAGGCTCGGAGAGGCTCAAATGCGCGGCTCGTTGAAGCGTCTGCCCCAACACGGACGTCTAAAGCAGCACTGTAATGCGACCAAACAGAAAGAGTTAGGAGAGAATTTCTTGTCCCTTCTTGCTGCGCCTTTGCAGAGCACTGCGTGCCAGAGCAGCCGGATCGTTGTGTTGCTTGCAATCTCCAGTTCCAACAGTGCCACAGTTCCTCGGCAACAGAAAGAGCTAGGAAGGAATTGCTTGCGCTGATTTCTCTCGCTGTGCTCTAGCACTTCGTTCCCTTTTCGGCAGAGCGCGGGACCGCTTGCAAAGCTTAGAAACAAACCTCTCCCTTTTCCTCCAAAAGGGAAAGAGCTACGAGAGAATTTCTTAGGGAAACCTTGTTTGTTTTGGCAGAGCACTGCATGCCTCTTAAGACAGAGCTCTGGATCCCCGGGAAAGTCGAAATCCGCAGGGTCACCTTCTCTGTGCTAACAAGCTCGGAGAGGCTCAAATGCGCGGCTCGTTGAAGCGTCTGCCCGAACACGGACGTCTAAAGCAGCACTGTAATGCGACCAAACAGAAAGAGTTAGGAGAGAATTTCTTGTCCCTTCTTGCTGCGCCTTTGCAGAGCACTGCGTGCCAGAGCAGCCGGATCGCTGTGTTGCTTGCAATCTCCAGTTCCAACAGTGCCACAGTTCCTCGGCAACAGAAAGAGCTAGGAAGGAATTGCTTGCGCTGATTTCTCTCGCTGTGCTCTAGCAGTTGGTTCCCTTTTCGGCAGAGCGCGGGACCGCTTGCAAAGCTTAGAAACAAAGCTCTCCCTTTTCCTCCAAAAGGGAAAGAGCTACGAGAGAATTTCTTAGGGAAACCTTGTTTGTTTTGGCAGAGCACTGCATGCCTCTTAAGACAGAGCTCTGGATCCCCGGGAAAGTCGAAATCCGCAGGGTCACCTTCTCTGTGCTAACAGGCTCGGAGAGGCTCGAATGCGCGGCTCGTTGAAGCGTCTGCCCGAACACGGACATCTGAAGCAGCACTGTAATGCGACCAAACAGAAAGAGTTAGGAGAGAATTTCTTGTCCCTTCTTGCTGCGCCTTTGCAGAGCACTGCGTGCCAGAGCAGCCGGATCGCTGTGTTGCTTGCAATCTCCAGTTCCAACAGTGCCACAGTTCCTCGGCAACAGAAAGAGCTAGGAAGGAATTGCTTGCGCTGATTTCTCTCGCTGTGCTCTAGCAGTTCGTTCCCTTTTCGGCAGAGCGCGGGACCGCTTGCAAAGCTTAGAAACAAACCTCTCCCTTTTCCTCCAAAAGGGAAAGAGCTACGAGAGAATTTCTTAGGGAAACCTTGTTTGTTTTGGCAGAGCACTGCATGCCTCTTAAGACAGAGCTCTGGATCCCCGGGAAAGTCGAAATCCGCAGGGTCACCTTCTCTGTGCTAACAGGCTCGTAGAGGCTCGAATGCGCGGCTCGTTGAAGCGTCTGCCCGAACACGGACATCTGAAGCAGCACTGTAATGCGACCAAACAGAAAGAGTTAGGAGAGAATTTCTTGTCCCTTCTTGCTGCGCCTTTGCAGAGCACTGCGTGCCAGAGCAGCCGGATCGCTGTGTTGCTTGCAATCTCCAGTTCCAACAGTGCCACAGTTCCTCGGCAACAGAAAGAGCTAGGAAGGAATTGCTTGCGCTGATTTCTCTCGCTGTGCTCTAGCAGTTGGTTCCCTTTTCGGCAGAGCGCGGGACCGCTTGCAAAGCTTAGAAACAAACCTCTCCCTTTTCCTCCAAAAGGGAAAGAGCTACGAGAGAATTTCTTAGGGAAAACTTGTTTGTTTTGGCAGAGCACTGCATGCCTCTTAAGACAGAGCTCTGGATCCCCGGGAAAGTCGAAATCCAGGGGGACACCTTCTCTGTGCTAACAGGCTCGGAGAGGCTCGAATGGGCGGCTCGTTGAAGCGTCTGCCCGAACACGGACATCTGAAGCAGCACTGTAATGCGACCAAACAGAAAGAGTTAGGAGAGAATTTCTTGTCCCTTCTTGCTGCGCCTTTGCAGAGCACTGCGTGCCAGAGCAGCCGGCTCGCTGTGTTGCTTGCAATCTCCAGTTCCAACAGTGCCACAGTTCCTCGGCAACAGAAAGAGCTAGGAAGGAATTGCTTGCGCTGATTTCTCTCGCTGTGCTCTAGCAGTTGGTTCCCTTTTCGGCAGAGCGCGGGACCGCTTGCAAAGCTTAGAAACAAAGCTCTCCCTTTTCCTCCAAAAGGGAAAGAGCTACGAGAGAATTTCTTAGGGAAACCTTGTTTGTTTTGGCAGAGCACTGCATGCCTCTTAAGACAGAGCTCTGGATCCCCGGGAAAGTCGAAATCCAGGGGGACACCTTCTCTGTGCTAACAGGCTCGGAGAGGCTCGAATGCGCGGCTCGTTGAAGCGTCTGCCCGAACACGGACATCTAAAGCACCACTGTAATGCGACCAAACAGAAAGAGTTAGGAGAGAATTTCTTGTCCCTTCTTGCTGCGCCTTTGCAGAGCACTGCGTGCCAGAGCAGCCGGATCGCTGTGTTGCTTGCAATCTCCAGTTCCAACAGTGCCACAGTTCCTCGGCAACAGAAAGAGCTAGGAAGGAATTGCTTGCGCTGATTTCTCTCGCTGTGCTCTAGCACTTCGTTCCCTTTTCGGCAGAGCGCGGGACCGCTTGCAAAGCTTAGAAACAAACCTCTCCCTTTTCCTCCAAAAGGGAAAGAGCTACGAGAGAATTTCTTAGGGAAACCTTGTTTGTTTTGGCAGAGCACTGCATGCCTCTTAAGACAGAGCTCTGGATCCCCGGGAAAGTCGAAATCCGCAGGGTCACCTTCTCTGTGCTAACAAGCTCGGAGAGGCTCAAATGCGCGGCTCGTTGAAGCGTCTGCCCGAACACGGACGTCTAAAGCAGCACTGTAATGCGACCAAACAGAAAGAGTTAGGAGAGAATTTCTTGTCCCTTCTTGCTGCGCCTTTGCAGAGCACTGCGTGCCAGAGCAGCCGGATCGCTGTGTTGCTTGCAATCTCCAGTTCCAACAGTGCCACAGTTCCTCGGCAACAGAAAGAGCTAGGAAGGAATTGCTTGCGCTGATTTCTCTCGCTGTGCTCTAGCAGTTGGTTCCCTTTTCGGCAGAGCGCGGGACCGCTTGCAAAGCTTAGAAACAAAGCTCTCCCTTTTCCTCCAAAAGGGAAAGAGCTACGAGAGAATTTCTTAGGGAAACCTTGTTTGTTTTGGCAGAGCACTGCATGCCTCTTAAGACAGAGCTCTGGATCCCCGGGAAAGTCGAAATCCGCAGGGTCACCTTCTCTGTGCTAACAGGCTCGGAGAGGCTCGAATGCGCGGCTCGTTGAAGCGTCTGCCCGAACACGGACATCTGAAGCAGCACTGTAATGCGACCAAACAGAAAGAGTTAGGAGAGAATTTCTTGTCCCTTCTTGCTGCGCCTTTGCAGAGCACTGCGTGCCAGAGCAGCCGGATCGCTGTGTTGCTTGCAATCTCCAGTTCCAACAGTGCCACAGTTCCTCGGCAACAGAAAGAGCTAGGAAGGAATTGCTTGCGCTGATTTCTCTCGCTGTGCTCTAGCACTTCGTTCCCTTTTCGGCAGAGCGCGGGACCGCTTGCAAAGCTTAGAAACAAACCTCTCCCTTTTCCTCCAAAAGGGAAAGAGCTACGAGAGAATTTCTTAGGGAAACCTTGTTTGTTTTGGCAGAGCACTGCATGCCTCTTAAGACAGAGCTCTGGATCCCCGGGAAAGTCGAAATCCGCAGGGTCACCTTCTCTGTGCTAACAAGCTCGGAGAGGCTCAAATGCGCGGCTCGTTGAAGCGTCTGCCCGAACACGGACATCTAAAGCAGCATTGTAATGCGACCAAACAGAAAGAGTTAGGAGAGAATTTCTTGTCCCTTCTTGCTGCGCCTTTGCAGAGCACTGCGTGCCAGAGCAGCCGGATCGCTGTGTTGCTTGCAATCTCCAGTTCCAACAGTGCCACAGTTCCTCGGCAACAGAAAGAGCTAGGAAGGAATTGCTTGCGCTGATTTCTCTCGCTGTGCTCTAGCAGTTCGTTCCCTTTTCGGCAGAGCGCGGGACCGCTTGCAAAGCTTAGAAACAAACCTCTCCCTTTTCCTCCAAAAGGGAAAGAGCTACGAGAGAATTTCTTAGGGAAACCTTGTTTGTTTTGGCAGAGCACTGCATGCCTCTTAAGACAGAGCTCTGGATCCCCGGGAAAGTCGAAATCCGCAGGGTCACCTTCTCTGTGCTAACAGGCTCGTAGAGGCTCGAATGCGCGGCTCGTTGAAGCGTCTGCCCGAACACGGACATCTGAAGCAGCACTGTAATGCGACCAAACAGAAAGAGTTAGGAGAGAATTTCTTGTCCCTTCTTGCTGCGCCTTTGCAGAGCACTGCGTGCCAGAGCAGCCGGATCGCTGTGTTGCTTGCAATCTCCAGTTCCAACAGTGCCACAGTTCCTCGGCAACAGAAAGAGCTAGGAAGGAATTGCTTGCGCTGATTTCTCTCGCTGTGCTCTAGCAGTTGGTTCCCTTTTCGGCAGAGCGCGGGACCGCTTGCAAAGCTTAGAAACAAACCTCTCCCTTTTCCTCCAAAAGGGAAAGAGCTACGAGAGAATTTCTTAGGGAAACCTTGTTTGTTTTGGCAGAGCACTGCATGCCTCTTAAGACAGAGCTCTGGATCCCCGGGAAAGTCGAAATCCAGGGGGACACCTTCTCTGTGCTAACAGGCTCGGAGAGGCTCGAATGCGCGGCTCGTTGAAGCGTCTGCCCGAACACGGACATCTGAAGCAGCACTGTAATGCGACCAAACAGAAAGAGTTAGGAGAGAATTTCTTGTCCCTTCTTGCTGCGCCTTTGCAGAGCACTGCGTGCCAGAGCAGCCGGCTCGCTGTGTTGCTTGCAATCTCCAGTTCCAACAGTGCCACAGTTCCTCGGCAACAGAAAGAGCTAGGAAGGAATTGCTTGCGCTGATTTCTCTCGCTGTGCTCTAGCAGTTGGTTCCCTTTTCGGCAGAGCGCGGGACCGCTTGCAAAGCTTAGAAACAAAGCTCTCCCTTTTCCTCCAAAAGGGAAAGAGCTACGAGAGAATTTCTTAGGGAAACCTTGTTTGTTTTGGCAGAGCACTGCATGCCTCTTAAGACAGAGCTCTGTATCCCCGGGAAAGTCGAAATCCAGGGGGACACCTTCTCTGTGCTAACAGGCTCGGAGAGGCTCGAATGCGCGGCTCGTTGAAGCGTCTGCCCGAACACGGACATCTAAAGCACCACTGTAATGCGACCAAACAGAAAGAGTTAGGAGAGAATTTCTTGTCCCTTCTTGCTGCGCCTTTGCAGAGCACTGCGTGCCAGAGCAGCCGGATCGCTGTGTTGCTTGCAATCTCCAGTTCCAACAGTGCCACAGTTCCTCGGCAACAGAAAGAGCTAGGAAGGAATTGCTTGCGCTGATTTCTCTCGCTGTGCTCTAGCACTTCGTTCCCTTTTCGGCAGAGCGCGGGACCGCTTGCAAAGCTTAGAAACAAACCTCTCCCTTTTCCTCCAAAAGGGAAAGAGCTACGAGAGAATTTCTTAGGGAAACCTTGTTTGTTTTGGCAGAGCACTGCATGCCTCTTAAGACAGAGCTCTGGATCCCCGGGAAAGTCGAAATCCGCAGGGTCACCTTCTCTGTGCTAACAAGCTCGGAGAGGCTCAAATGCGCGGCTCGTTGAAGCGTCTGCCCGAACACGGACATCTAAAGCACCACTGTAATGCGACCAAACAGAAAGAGTTAGGAGAGAATTTCTTGTCCCTTCTTGCTGCGCCTTTGCAGAGCACTGCGTGCCAGAGCAGCCGGATCGCTGTGTTGCTTGCAATCTCCAGTTCCAACAGTGCCACAGTTCCTCGGCAACAGAAAGAGCTAGGAAGGAATTGCTTGCGCTGATTTCTCTCGCTGTGCTCTAGCACTTCGTTCCCTTTTCGGCAGAGCGCGGGACCGCTTGCAAAGCTTAGAAACAAACCTCTCCCTTTTCCTCCAAAAGGGAAAGAGCTACGAGAGAATTTCTTAGGGAAACCTTGTTTGTTTTGGCAGAGCACTGCATGCCTCTTAAGACAGAGCTCTGGATCCCCGGGAAAGTCGAAATCCGCAGGGTCACCTTCTCTGTGCTAACAAGCTCGGAGAGGCTCAAATGCGCGGCTCGTTGAAGCGTCTGCCCGAACACGGACGTCTAAAGCAGCACTGTAATGCGACCAAACAGAAAGAGTTAGGAGAGAATTTCTTGTCCCTTCTTGCTGCGCCTTTGCAGAGCACTGCGTGCCAGAGCAGCCGGATCGCTGTCTTGCTTGCAATCTCCAGTTCCAACAGTGCCACAGTTCCTCGGCAACAGAAAGAGCTAGGAAGGAATTGCTTGCGCTGATTTCTCTCGCTGTGCTCTAGCAGTTCGTTCCCTTTTCGGCAGAGCGCGGGACCGCTTGCAAAGCTTAGAAACAAACCTCTCCCTTTTCCTCCAAAAGGGAAAGAGCTACGAGAGAATTTCTTAGGGAAACCTTGTTTGTTTTGGCAGAGCACTGCATGCCTCTTAAGACAGAGCTCTGGATCCCCGGGAAAGTCGAAATCCGCAGGGTCACCTTCTCTGTGCTAACAGGCTCGGAGAGGCTCAAATGCGCGGCTCGTTGAAGCGTCTGCCCGAACACGGACATCTAAAGCAGCAGTGTAATGCGACCAAACAGAAAGAGTTAGGAGAGAATTTCTTGTCCCTTCTTGCTGCGCCTTTGCAGAGCACTGCGTGCCAGAGCAGCCGGATCGTTGTGTTGCTTGCAATCTCCAGTTCCAACAGTGCCACAGTTCCTCGGCAACAGAAAGAGCTAGGAAGGAATTGCTTGCGCTGATCTCTCTCGCTGTGCTCTAGCACTTCGTTCCCTTTTCGGCAGAGCGCGAGACCGCTTGCAAAGCTTAGAAACAAAGCTCTCCCTTTTCCTCCAAAAGGGAAAGAGCTACGAGAGAATTTCTTAGGGAAACCTTGTTTGTTTTGGCAGAGCACTGCATGCCTCTTAAGACAGAGCTCTGGATCCCCGGGAAAGTCGAAATCCGCAGGGTCACCTTCTCTGTGCTAACAAGCTCGGAGAGGCTCAAATGCGCGGCTCGTTGAAGCGTCTGCCCGAACACGGACATCTGAAGCAGCACTGTAATGCGACCAAACAGAAAGAGTTAGGAGAGAATTTCTTGTCCCTTCTTGCTGCGCCTTTGCAGAGCACTGCGTGCCAGAGCAGCCGGCTCGCTGTGTTGCTTGCAATCTCCAGTTCCAACAGTGCCACAGTTCCTCGGCAACAGAAAGAGCTAGGAAGGAATTGCTTGCGCTGATCTCTCTCGCTGTGCTCTAGCAGTTCGTTCCCTTTTCGGCAGAGCGCGGGACCGCTTGCAAAGCTTAGAAACAAACCTCTCCCTTTTCCTCCAAAAGGGAAAGAGCTACGAGAGAATTTCTTAGGGAAACCTGGTTTGTTTTGGCAGAGCACTGCATGCCTCTTAAGACAGAGCTCTGGATCCCCGGGAAAGTCGAAATCCGCAGGGTCACCTTCTCTGTGCTAACAAGCTCGGAGAGGCTCAAATGCGCGGCTCGTTGAAGCGTCTGCCCGAACACGGACGTCTAAAGCAGCACTGTAATGCGACCAAACAGAAAGAGTTAGGAGAGAATTTCTTGTCCCTTCTTGCTGCGCCTTTGCAGAGCACTGCGTGCCAGAGCAGCCGGCTCGCTGTCTTGCTTGCAATCTCCAGTTCCAACAGTGCCACAGTTCCTCGGCAACAGAAAGAGCTAGGAAGGAATTGCTTGCGCTGATTTCTCTCGCTGTGCTCTAGCAGTTCGTTCCCTTTTCGGCAGAGCGCGGGACCGCTTGCAAAGCTTAGAAACAAACCTCTCCCTTTTCCTCCAAAGCGGAAAGAGCTACGAGAGAATTTCTTAGGGAAACCTTGTTTGTTTTGGCAGAGCACTGCATGCCTCTTAAGACAGAGCTCTGGATCCCCGGGAAAGTCGAAATCCAGGGGGACACCTTCTCTGTGCTAACAGGCTCGGAGAGGCTCGAATGCGCGGCTCGTTGAAGCGTCTGCCCGAACACGGACATCTAAAGCACCACTGTAATGCGACCAAACAGAAAGAGTTAGGAGAGAATTTCTTGTCCCTTCTTGCTGCGCCTTTGCAGAGCACTGCGTGCCAGAGCAGCCGGATCGCTGTGTTGCTTGCAATCTCCAGTTCCAACAGTGCCACAGTTCCTCGGCAACAGAAAGAGCTAGGAAGGAATTGCTTGCGCTGATTTCTCTCGCTGTGCTCTAGCAGTTCGTTCCCTTTTCGGCAGAGCGCGGGACCGCTTGCAAAGCTTAGAAACAAACCTCTCCCTTTTCCTCCAAAAGGGAAAGAGCTACGAGAGAATTTCTTAGGGAAACCTTGTTTGTTTTGGCAGAGCACTGCATGCCTCTTAAGACAGAGCTCTGGATCCCCGGGAAAGTCGAAATCCGCAGGGTCACCTTCTCTGTGCTAACAAGCTCGGAGAGGCTCAAATGCGCGGCTCGTTGAAGCGTCTGCCCGAACACGGACATCTAAAGCACCACTGTAATGCGACCAAACAGAAAGAGTTAGGAGAGAATTTCTTGTCCCTTCTTGCTGCGCCTTTGCAGAGCACTGCGTGCCAGAGCAGCCGGATCGCTGTGTTGCTTGCAATCTCCAGTTCCAACAGTGCCACAGTTCCTCGGCAACAGAAAGAGCTAGGAAGGAATTGCTTGCGCTGATTTCTCTCGCTGTGCTCTAGCACTTCGTTCCCTTTTCGGCAGAGCGCGGGACCGCTTGCAAAGCTTAGAAACAAACCTCTCCCTTTTCCTCCAAAAGGGAAAGAGCTACGAGAGAATTTCTTAGGGAAACCTTGTTTGTTTTGGCAGAGCACTGCATGCCTCTTAAGACAGAGCTCTGGATCCCCGGGAAAGTCGAAATCCGCAGGGTCACCTTCTCTGTG
This sequence comes from Rhynochetos jubatus, assembly GCA_027574665.1. Lineage (NCBI taxonomy): Eukaryota > Metazoa > Chordata > Aves > Eurypygiformes > Rhynochetidae > Rhynochetos > Rhynochetos jubatus. Next base: position 104,541,319 of record CM050648.1, read on the forward strand.
CTAACAGGCTCGTAGAGGCTCGAATGCGCGGCTCGTTGAAGCGTCTGCCCGAACACGGACATCTGAAGCAGCACTGTAATGCGACCAAACAGAAAGAGTTAGGAGAGAATTTCTTGTCCCTTCTTGCTGCGCCTTTGCAGAGCACTGCGTGCCAGAGCAGCCGGATCGCTGTGTTGCTTGCAATCTCCAGTTCCAACAGTGCCACAGTTCCTCGGCAACAGAAAGAGCTAGGAAGGAATTGCTTGCGCTGATTTCTCTCGCTGTGCTCTAGCAGTTGGTTCCCTTTTCGGCAGAGCGCGGGACCGCTTGCAAAGCTTAGAAACAAACCTCTCCCTTTTCCTCCAAAAGGGAAAGAGCTACGAGAGAATTTCTTAGGGAAACCTTGTTTGTTTTGGCAGAGCACTGCATGCCTCTTAAGACAGAGCTCTGGATCCCCGGGAAAGTCGAAATCCAGGGGGACACCTTCTCTGTGCTAACAGGCTCGGAGAGGCTCGAATGCGCGGCTCGTTGAAGCGTCTGCCCGAACACGGACATCTGAAGCAGCACTGTAATGCGACCAAACAGAAAGAGTTAGGAGAGAATTTCTTGTCCCTTCTTGCTGCGCCTTTGCAGAGCACTGCGTGCCAGAGCAGCCGGCTCGCTGTGTTGCTTGCAATCTCCAGTTCCAACAGTGCCACAGTTCCTCGGCAACAGAAAGAGCTAGGAAGGAATTGCTTGCGCTGATTTCTCTCGCTGTGCTCTAGCAGTTGGTTCCCTTTTCGGCAGAGCGCGGGACCGCTTGCAAAGCTTAGAAACAAAGCTCTCCCTTTTCCTCCAAAAGGGAAAGAGCTACGAGAGAATTTCTTAGGGAAACCTTGTTTGTTTTGGCAGAGCACTGCATGCCTCTTAAGACAGAGCTCTGTATCCCCGGGAAAGTCGAAATCCAGGGGGACACCTTCTCTGTGCTAACAGGCTCGGAGAGGCTCGAATGCGCGGCTCGTTGAAGCGTCTGCCCGAACACGGACATCTAAAGCACCACTGTAATGCGACCAAACAGAAAGAGTTAGGAGAGAATTTCTTGTCCCTTCTTGCTGCGCCTTTGCAGAGCACTGCGTGCCAGAGCAGCCGGATCGCTGTGTTGCTTGCAATCTCCAGTTCCAACAGTGCCACAGTTCCTCGGCAACAGAAAGAGCTAGGAAGGAATTGCTTGCGCTGATTTCTCTCGCTGTGCTCTAGCACTTCGTTCCCTTTTCGGCAGAGCGCGGGACCGCTTGCAAAGCTTAGAAACAAACCTCTCCCTTTTCCTCCAAAAGGGAAAGAGCTACGAGAGAATTTCTTAGGGAAACCTTGTTTGTTTTGGCAGAGCACTGCATGCCTCTTAAGACAGAGCTCTGGATCCCCGGGAAAGTCGAAATCCGCAGGGTCACCTTCTCTGTGCTAACAAGCTCGGAGAGGCTCAAATGCGCGGCTCGTTGAAGCGTCTGCCCGAACACGGACATCTAAAGCACCACTGTAATGCGACCAAACAGAAAGAGTTAGGAGAGAATTTCTTGTCCCTTCTTGCTGCGCCTTTGCAGAGCACTGCGTGCCAGAGCAGCCGGATCGCTGTGTTGCTTGCAATCTCCAGTTCCAACAGTGCCACAGTTCCTCGGCAACAGAAAGAGCTAGGAAGGAATTGCTTGCGCTGATTTCTCTCGCTGTGCTCTAGCACTTCGTTCCCTTTTCGGCAGAGCGCGGGACCGCTTGCAAAGCTTAGAAACAAACCTCTCCCTTTTCCTCCAAAAGGGAAAGAGCTACGAGAGAATTTCTTAGGGAAACCTTGTTTGTTTTGGCAGAGCACTGCATGCCTCTTAAGACAGAGCTCTGGATCCCCGGGAAAGTCGAAATCCGCAGGGTCACCTTCTCTGTGCTAACAAGCTCGGAGAGGCTCAAATGCGCGGCTCGTTGAAGCGTCTGCCCGAACACGGACGTCTAAAGCAGCACTGTAATGCGACCAAACAGAAAGAGTTAGGAGAGAATTTCTTGTCCCTTCTTGCTGCGCCTTTGCAGAGCACTGCGTGCCAGAGCAGCCGGATCGCTGTCTTGCTTGCAATCTCCAGTTCCAACAGTGCCACAGTTCCTCGGCAACAGAAAGAGCTAGGAAGGAATTGCTTGCGCTGATTTCTCTCGCTGTGCTCTAGCAGTTCGTTCCCTTTTCGGCAGAGCGCGGGACCGCTTGCAAAGCTTAGAAACAAACCTCTCCCTTTTCCTCCAAAAGGGAAAGAGCTACGAGAGAATTTCTTAGGGAAACCTTGTTTGTTTTGGCAGAGCACTGCATGCCTCTTAAGACAGAGCTCTGGATCCCCGGGAAAGTCGAAATCCGCAGGGTCACCTTCTCTGTGCTAACAGGCTCGGAGAGGCTCAAATGCGCGGCTCGTTGAAGCGTCTGCCCGAACACGGACATCTAAAGCAGCAGTGTAATGCGACCAAACAGAAAGAGTTAGGAGAGAATTTCTTGTCCCTTCTTGCTGCGCCTTTGCAGAGCACTGCGTGCCAGAGCAGCCGGATCGTTGTGTTGCTTGCAATCTCCAGTTCCAACAGTGCCACAGTTCCTCGGCAACAGAAAGAGCTAGGAAGGAATTGCTTGCGCTGATCTCTCTCGCTGTGCTCTAGCACTTCGTTCCCTTTTCGGCAGAGCGCGAGACCGCTTGCAAAGCTTAGAAACAAAGCTCTCCCTTTTCCTCCAAAAGGGAAAGAGCTACGAGAGAATTTCTTAGGGAAACCTTGTTTGTTTTGGCAGAGCACTGCATGCCTCTTAAGACAGAGCTCTGGATCCCCGGGAAAGTCGAAATCCGCAGGGTCACCTTCTCTGTGCTAACAAGCTCGGAGAGGCTCAAATGCGCGGCTCGTTGAAGCGTCTGCCCGAACACGGACATCTGAAGCAGCACTGTAATGCGACCAAACAGAAAGAGTTAGGAGAGAATTTCTTGTCCCTTCTTGCTGCGCCTTTGCAGAGCACTGCGTGCCAGAGCAGCCGGCTCGCTGTGTTGCTTGCAATCTCCAGTTCCAACAGTGCCACAGTTCCTCGGCAACAGAAAGAGCTAGGAAGGAATTGCTTGCGCTGATCTCTCTCGCTGTGCTCTAGCAGTTCGTTCCCTTTTCGGCAGAGCGCGGGACCGCTTGCAAAGCTTAGAAACAAACCTCTCCCTTTTCCTCCAAAAGGGAAAGAGCTACGAGAGAATTTCTTAGGGAAACCTGGTTTGTTTTGGCAGAGCACTGCATGCCTCTTAAGACAGAGCTCTGGATCCCCGGGAAAGTCGAAATCCGCAGGGTCACCTTCTCTGTGCTAACAAGCTCGGAGAGGCTCAAATGCGCGGCTCGTTGAAGCGTCTGCCCGAACACGGACGTCTAAAGCAGCACTGTAATGCGACCAAACAGAAAGAGTTAGGAGAGAATTTCTTGTCCCTTCTTGCTGCGCCTTTGCAGAGCACTGCGTGCCAGAGCAGCCGGCTCGCTGTCTTGCTTGCAATCTCCAGTTCCAACAGTGCCACAGTTCCTCGGCAACAGAAAGAGCTAGGAAGGAATTGCTTGCGCTGATTTCTCTCGCTGTGCTCTAGCAGTTCGTTCCCTTTTCGGCAGAGCGCGGGACCGCTTGCAAAGCTTAGAAACAAACCTCTCCCTTTTCCTCCAAAGCGGAAAGAGCTACGAGAGAATTTCTTAGGGAAACCTTGTTTGTTTTGGCAGAGCACTGCATGCCTCTTAAGACAGAGCTCTGGATCCCCGGGAAAGTCGAAATCCAGGGGGACACCTTCTCTGTGCTAACAGGCTCGGAGAGGCTCGAATGCGCGGCTCGTTGAAGCGTCTGCCCGAACACGGACATCTAAAGCACCACTGTAATGCGACCAAACAGAAAGAGTTAGGAGAGAATTTCTTGTCCCTTCTTGCTGCGCCTTTGCAGAGCACTGCGTGCCAGAGCAGCCGGATCGCTGTGTTGCTTGCAATCTCCAGTTCCAACAGTGCCACAGTTCCTCGGCAACAGAAAGAGCTAGGAAGGAATTGCTTGCGCTGATTTCTCTCGCTGTGCTCTAGCACTTCGTTCCCTTTTCGGCAGAGCGCGGGACCGCTTGCAAAGCTTAGAAACAAACCTCTCCCTTTTCCTCCAAAAGGGAAAGAGCTACGAGAGAATTTCTTAGGGAAACCTTGTTTGTTTTGGCAGAGCACTGCATGCCTCTTAAGACAGAGCTCTGGATCCCCGGGAAAGTCGAAATCCGCAGGGTCACCTTCTCTGTGCTAACAAGCTCGGAGAGGCTCAAATGCGCGGCTCGTTGAAGCGTCTGCCCGAACACGGACATCTAAAGCACCACTGTAATGCGACCAAACAGAAAGAGTTAGGAGAGAATTTCTTGTCCCTTCTTGCTGCGCCTTTGCAGAGCACTGCGTGCCAGAGCAGCCGGATCGCTGTGTTGCTTGCAATCTCCAGTTCCAACAGTGCCACAGTTCCTCGGCAACAGAAAGAGCTAGGAAGGAATTGCTTGCGCTGATTTCTCTCGCTGTGCTCTAGCACTTCGTTCCCTTTTCGGCAGAGCGCGGGACCGCTTGCAAAGCTTAGAAACAAACCTCTCCCTTTTCCTCCAAAAGGGAAAGAGCTACGAGAGAATTTCTTAGGGAAACCTTGTTTGTTTTGGCAGAGCACTGCATGCCTCTTAAGACAGAGCTCTGGATCCCCGGGAAAGTCGAAATCCGCAGGGTCACCTTCTCTGTGCTAACAAGCTCGGAGAGGCTCAAATGCGCGGCTCGTTGAAGCGTCTGCCCGAACACGGACATCTAAAGCAGCACTGTAATGCGACCAAACAGAAAGAGTTAGGAGAGAATTTCTTGTCCCTTCTTGCTGCGCCTTTGCAGAGCACTGCGTGCCAGAGCAGCCGGATCGCTGTGTTGCTTGCAATCTCCAGTTCCAACAGTGCCACAGTTCCTCGGCAACAGAAAGAGCTAGGAAGGAATTGCTTGCGCTGATTTCTCTCGCTGTGCTCTAGCAGTTCGTTCCCTTTTCGGCAGAGCGCGGGACCGCTTGCAAAGCTTAGAAACAAAGCTCTCCCTTTTCCTCCAAAAGGGAAAGAGCTACGAGAGAATTTCTTAGGGAAACCTTGTTTGTTTTGGCAGAGCACTGCATGCCTCTTAAGACAGAGCTCTGGATCCCCGGGAAAGTCGAAATCCGCAGGGTCACCTTCTCTGTGCTAACAAGCTCGGAGAGGCTCAAATGCGCGGCTCGTTGAAGCGTCTGCCCGAACACGGACATCTAAAGCACCACTGTAATGCGACCAAACAGAAAGAGTTAGGAGAGAATTTCTTGTCCCTTCTTGCTGCGCCTTTGCAGAGCACTGCGTGCCAGAGCAGCCGGCTCGCTGTGTTGCTTGCAATCTCCAGTTCCAACAGTGCCACAGTTCCTCGGCAACAGAAAGAGCTAGGAAGGAATTGCTTGCGCTGATTTCTCTCGCTGTGCTCTAGCAGTTCGTTCCCTTTTCGGCAGAGCGCGGGACCGCTTGCAAAGCTTAGAAACAAAGCTCTCCCTTTTCCTCCAAAAGGGAAAGAGCTACGAGAGAATTTCTTAGGGAAACCTTGTTTGTTTTGGCAGAGCACTGCATGCCTCTTAAGACAGAGCTCTGGATCCCCGGGAAAGTCGAAATCCGCAGGGTCACCTTCTCTGTGCTAACAAGCTCGGAGAGGCTCAAATGCGCGGCTCGTTGAAGCGTCTGCCCGAACACGGACGTCTAAAGCAGCACTGTAATGCGACCAAACAGAAAGAGTTAGGAGAGAATTTCTTGTCCCTTCTTGCTGCGCCTTTGCAGAGCACTGCGTGCCAGAGCAGCCGGATCGCTGTGTTGCTTGCAATCTCCAGTTCCAACAGTGCCACAGTTCCTCGGCAACAGAAAGAGCTAGGAAGGAATTGCTTGCGCTGATTTCTCTCGCTGTGCTCTAGCAGTTCGTTCCCTTTTCGGCAGAGCGCGGGACCGCTTGCAAAGCTTAGAAACAAACCTCTCCCTTTTCCTCCAAAAGGGAAAGAGCTACGAGAGAATTTCTTAGGGAAACCTTGTTTGTTTTGGCAGAGCACTGCATGCCTCTTAAGACAGAGCTCTGGATCCCCGGGAAAGTCGAAATCCGCAGGGTCACCTTCTCTGTGCTAACAAGCTCGGAGAGGCTCAAATGCGCGGCTCGTTGAAGCGTCTGCCCGAACACGGACATCTAAAGCAGCACTGTAATGCGACCAAACAGAAAGAGTTAGGAGAGAATTTCTTGTCCCTTCTTGCTGCGCCTTTGCAGAGCACTGCGTGCCAGAGCAGCCGGATCGCTGTCTTGCTTGCAATCTCCAGTTCCAACAGTGCCACAGTTCCTCGGCAACAGAAAGAGCTAGGAAGGAATTGCTTGCGCTGATTTCTCTCGCTGTGCTCTAGCACTTCGTTCCCTTTTCGGCAGAGCGCGGGACCGCTTGCAAAGCTTAGAAACAAACCTCTCCCTTTTCCTCCAAAAGGGAAAGAGCTACGAGAGAATTTCTTAGGGAAACCTTGTTTGTTTTGGCAGAGCACTGCATGCCTCTTAAGACAGAGCTCTGGATCCCCGGGAAAGTCGAAATCCGCAGGGTCACCTTCTCTGTGCTAACAGGCTCGGAGAGGCTCGAATGGGCGGCTCGTTGAAGCGTCTGCCCGAACACGGACATCGAAAGCAGCACTGTAATGCGACCAAACCGAAAGAGTTAGGAGAGAATTTCTTGTCCCTTCTTGCTGCGCCTTTGCAGAGCACTGCGTGCCAGAGCAGCCGGATCGCTGTGTTGCTTGCAATCTCCAGTTCCAACAGTGCCACAGTTCCTCGGCAACAGAAAGAGCTAGGAAGGAATTGCTTGCGCTGATTTCTCTCGCTGTGCTCTAGCAGTTCGTTCCCTTTTCGGCAGAGCGCGGGACCGCTTGCAAAGCTTAGAAACAAACCTCTCCCTTTTCCTCCAAAAGGGAAAGAGCTACGAGAGAATTTCTTAGGGAAACCTTGTTTGTTTTGGCAGAGCACTGCATGCCTCTTAAGACAGAGCTCTGGATCCCCGGGAAAGTCGAAATCCGCAGGGTCACCTTCTCTGTGCTAACAGGCTCGGAGAGGCTCGAATGCGCGGCTCGTTGAAGCGTCTGCCCGAACACGGACGTCTAAAGCAGCAGTGTAATGCGACCAAACAGAAAGAGTTAGGAGAGAATTTCTTGTCCCTTCTTGCTGCGCCTTTGCAGAGCACTGCGTGCCAGAGCAGCCGGATCGCTGTGTTGCTTGCAATCTCCAGTTCCAACAGTGCCACAGTTCCTCGGCAACAGAAAGAGCTAGGAAGGAATTGCTTGCGCTGATTTCTCTCGCTGTGCTCTAGCACTTCGTTCCCTTTTCGGCAGAGCGCGGCACCGCTTGCAAAGCTTAGAAACAAACCTCTCCCTTTTCCTCCAAAAGGGAAAGAGCTACGAGAGAATTTCTTAGGGAAACCTTGTTTGTTTTGGCAGAGCACTGCATGCCTCTTAAGACAGAGCTCTGGATCCCCGGGAAAGTCGAAATCCGCAGGGTCACCTTCTCTGTGCTAACAAGCTCGGAGAGGCTCAAATGCGCGGCTCGTTGAAGCGTCTGCCCGAACACGGACATCTAAAGCACCACTGTAATGCGACCAAACAGAAAGAGTTAGGAGAGAATTTCTTGTCCCTTCTTGCTGCGCCTTTGCAGAGCACTGCGTGCCAGAGCAGCCGGATCGCTGTGTTGCTTGCAATCTCCAGTTCCAACAGTGCCACAGTTCCTCGGCAACAGAAAGAGCTAGGAAGGAATTGCTTGCGCTGATTTCTCTCGCTGTGCTCTAGCACTTCGTTCCCTTTTCGGCAGAGCGCGGGACCGCTTGCAAAGCTTAGAAACAAACCTCTCCCTTTTCCTCCAAAAGGGAAAGAGCTACGAGAGAATTTCTTAGGGAAACCTTGTTTGTTTTGGCAGAGCACTGCATGCCTCTTAAGACAGAGCTCTGGATCCCCGGGAAAGTCGAAATCCGCAGGGTCACCTTCTCTGTGCTAACAAGCTCGGAGAGGCTCAAATGCGCGGCTCGTTGAAGCGTCTGCCCGAACACGGACATCTAAAGCAGCACTGTAATGCGACCAAACAGAAAGAGTTAGGAGAGAATTTCTTGTCCCTTCTTGCTGCGCCTTTGCAGAGCACTGCGTGCCAGAGCAGCCGGATCGCTGTGTTGCTTGCAATCTCCAGTTCCAACAGTGCCACAGTTCCTCGGCAACAGAAAGAGCTAGGAAGGAATTGCTTGCGCTGATTTCTCTCGCTGTGCTCTAGCAGTTCGTTCCCTTTTCGGCAGAGCGCGGGACCGCTTGCAAAGCTTAGAAACAAAGCTCTCCCTTTTCCTCCAAAAGGGAAAGAGCTACGAGAGAATTTCTTAGGGAAACCTTGTTTGTTTTGGCAGAGCACTGCATGCCTCTTAAGACAGAGCTCTGGATCCCCGGGAAAGTCGAAATCCGCAGGGTCACCTTCTCTGTGCTAACAAGCTCGGAGAGGCTCAAATGCGCGGCTCGTTGAAGCGTCTGCCCGAACACGGACATCTAAAGCACCACTGTAATGCGACCAAACAGAAAGAGTTAGGAGAGAATTTCTTGTCCCTTCTTGCTGCGCCTTTGCAGAGCACTGCGTGCCAGAGCAGCCGGCTCGCTGTGTTGCTTGCAATCTCCAGTTCCAACAGTGCCACAGTTCCTCGGCAACAGAAAGAGCTAGGAAGGAATTGCTTGCGCTGATTTCTCTCGCTGTGCTCTAGCAGTTCGTTCCCTTTTCGGCAGAGCGCGGGACCGCTTGCAAAGCTTAGAAACAAAGCTCTCCCTTTTCCTCCAAAAGGGAAAGAGCTACGAGAGAATTTCTTAGGGAAACCTTGTTTGTTTTGGCAGAGCACTGCATGCCTCTTAAGACAGAGCTCTGGATCCCCGGGAAAGTCGAAATCCGCAGGGTCACCTTCTCTGTGCTAACAAGCTCGGAGAGGCTCAAATGCGCGGCTCGTTGAAGCGTCTGCCCGAACACGGACGTCTAAAGCAGCACTGTAATGCGACCAAACAGAAAGAGTTAGGAGAGAATTTCTTGTCCCTTCTTGCTGCGCCTTTGCAGAGCACTGCGTGCCAGAGCAGCCGGATCGCTGTGTTGCTTGCAATCTCCAGTTCCAACAGTGCCACAGTTCCTCGGCAACAGAAAGAGCTAGGAAGGAATTGCTTGCGCTGATTTCTCTCGCTGTGCTCTAGCAGTTCGTTCCCTTTTCGGCAGAGCGCGGGACCGCTTGCAAAGCTTAGAAACAAACCTCTCCCTTTTCCTCCAAAAGGGAAAGAGCTACGAGAGAATTTCTTAGGGAAACCTTGTTTGTTTTGGCAGAGCACTGCATGCCTCTTAAGACAGAGCTCTGGATCCCCGGGAAAGTCGAAATCCGCAGGGTCACCTTCTCTGTGCTAACAAGCTCGGAGAGGCTCAAATGCGCGGCTCGTTGAAGCGTCTGCCCGAACACGGACATCTAAAGCAGCACTGTAATGCGACCAAACAGAAAGAGTTAGGAGAGAATTTCTTGTCCCTTCTTGCTGCGCCTTTGCAGAGCACTGCGTGCCAGAGCAGCCGGATCGCTGTCTTGCTTGCAATCTCCAGTTCCAACAGTGCCACAGTTCCTCGGCAACAGAAAGAGCTAGGAAGGAATTGCTTGCGCTGATTTCTCTCGCTGTGCTCTAGCACTTCGTTCCCTTTTCGGCAGAGCGCGGGACCGCTTGCAAAGCTTAGAAACAAACCTCTCCCTTTTCCTCCAAAAGGGAAAGAGCTACGAGAGAATTTCTTAGGGAAACCTTGTTTGTTTTGGCAGAGCACTGCATGCCTCTTAAGACAGAGCTCTGGATCCCCGGGAAAGTCGAAATCCGCAGGGTCACCTTCTCTGTGCTAACAGGCTCGGAGAGGCTCGAATGGGCGGCTCGTTGAAGCGTCTGCCCGAACACGGACATCGAAAGCAGCACTGTAATGCGACCAAACCGAAAGAGTTAGGAGAGAATTTCTTGTCCCTTCTTGCTGCGCCTTTGCAGAGCACTGCGTGCCAGAGCAGCCGGATCGCTGTGTTGCTTGCAATCTCCAGTTCCAACAGTGCCACAGTTCCTCGGCAACAGAAAGAGCTAGGAAGGAATTGCTTGCGCTGATTTCTCTCGCTGTGCTCTAGCAGTTCGTTCCCTTTTCGGCAGAGCGCGGGACCGCTTGCAAAGCTTAGAAACAAACCTCTCCCTTTTCCTCCAAAAGGGAAAGAGCTACGAGAGAATTTCTTAGGGAAACCTTGTTTGTTTTGGCAGAGCACTGCATGCCTCTTAAGACAGAGCTCTGGATCCCCGGGAAAGTCGAAATCCGCAGGGTCACCTTCTCTGTGCTAACAGGCTCGGAGAGGCTCGAATGCGCGGCTCGTTGAAGCGTCTGCCCGAACACGGACGTCTAAAGCAGCAGTGTAATGCGACCAAACAGAAAGAGTTAGGAGAGAATTTCTTGTCCCTTCTTGCTGCGCCTTTGCAGAGCACTGCGTGCCAGAGCAGCCGGATCGCTGTGTTGCTTGCAATCTCCAGTTCCAACAGTGCCACAGTTCCTCGGCAACAGAAAGAGCTAGGAAGGAATTGCTTGCGCTGATTTCTCTCGCTGTGCTCTAGCACTTCGTTCCCTTTTCGGCAGAGCGCGGCACCGCTTGCAAAGCTTAGAAACAAACCTCTCCCTTTTCCTCCAAAAGGGAAAGAGCTACGAGAGAATTTCTTAGGGAAACCTTGTTTGTTTTGGCAGAGCACTGCATGCCTCTTAAGACAGAGCTCTGGATCCCCGGGAAAGTCGAAATCCGCAGGGTCACCTTCTCTGTGCTAACAAGCTCGGAGAGGCTCAAATGCGCGGCTCGTTGAAGCGTCTGCCCGAACACGGACATCTAAAGCACCACTGTAATGCGACCAAACAGAAAGAGTTAGGAGAGAATTTCTTGTCCCTTCTTGCTGCGCCTTTGCAGAGCACTGCGTGCCAGAGCAGCCGGATCGCTGTGTTGCTTGCAATCTCCAGTTCCAACAGTGCCACAGTTCCTCGGCAACAGAAAGAGCTAGGAAGGAATTGCTTGCGCTGATTTCTCTCGCTGTGCTCTAGCACTTCGTTCCCTTTTCGGCAGAGCGCGGGACCGCTTGCAAAGCTTAGAAACAAACCTCTCCCTTTTCCTCCAAAAGGGAAAGAGCTACGAGAGAATTTCTTAGGGAAACCTTGTTTGTTTTGGCAGAGCACTGCATGCCTCTTAAGACAGAGCTCTGGATCCCCGAGAAAGTCGAAATCCGCAGGGTCACCTTCTCTGTGCTAACAGGCTCGGAGAGGCTCGAATGCGCGGCTCGTTGAAGCGTCTGCCCGAACACGGACATCTGAAGCAGCAGTGTAATGCGACCAAACAGAAAGAGTTAGGAGAGAATTTCTTGTCCCTTCTTGCTGCGCCTTTGCAGAGCACTGCGTGCCAGAGCAGCCGGATCGCTGTGTTGCTTGCAATCTCCAGTTCCAACAGTGCCACAGTTCCTCGGCAACAGAAAGAGCTAGGAAGGAATTGCTTGCGCTGATTTCTCTCGCTGTGCTCTAGCAGTTCGTTCCCTTTTCGGCAGAGCGCGGGACCGCTTGCAAAGCTTAGAAACAAACCTCTCCCTTTTCCTCCAAAAGGGAAAGAGCTACGAGAGAATTTCTTAGGGAAACCTTGTTTGTTTTGGCAGAGCACTGCATGCCTCTTAAGACAGAGCTCTGGATCCCCGGGAAAGTCGAAATCCGCAGGGTCACCTTCTCTGTGCTAACAAGCTCGGAGAGGCTCAAATGCGCGGCTCGTTGAAGCGTCTGCCCGAACACGGACATCTAAAGCAGCATTGTAATGCGACCAAACAGAAAGAGTTAGGAGAGAATTTCTTGTCCCTTCTTGCTGCGCCTTTGCAGAGCACTGCGTGCCAGAGCAGCCGGATCGCTGTGTTGCTTGCAATCTCCAGTTCCAACAGTGCCACAGTTCCTCGGCAACAGAAAGAGCTAGGAAGGAATTGCTTGCGCTGATTTCTCTCGCTGTGCTCTAGCACTTCGTTCCCTTTTCGGCAGAGCGCGGGACCGCTTGCAAAGCTTAGAAACAAACCTCTCCCTTTTCCTCCAAAAGGGAAAGAGCTACGAGAGAATTTCTTAGGGAAACCTTGTTTGTTTTGGCAGAGCACTGCATGCCTCTTAAGACAGAGCTCTGGATCCCCGGGAAAGTCGAAATCCGCAGGGTCACCTTCTCTCTGCTAACAGGCTCGTAGAGGCTCGAATGCGCGGCTCGTTGAAGCGTCTGCCCGAACACGGACATCTGAAGCAGCACTGTAATGCGACCAAACAGAAAGAGTTAGGAGAGAATTTCTTGTCCCTTCTTGCTGCGCCTTTGCAGAGCACTGCGTGCCAGAGCAGCCGGATCGCTGTGTTGCTTGCAATCTCCAGTTCCAACAGTGCCACAGTTCCTCGGCAACAGAAAGAGCTAGGAAGGAATTGCTTGCGCTGATTTCTCTCGCTGTGCTCTAGCACTTCGTTCCCTTTTCGGCAGAGCGCGGGACCGCTTGCAAAGCTTAGAAACAAACCTCTCCCTTTTCCTCCAAAAGGGAAAGAGCTACGAGAGAATTTCTTAGGGAAACCTTGTTTGTTTTGGCAGAGCACTGCATGCCTCTTAAGACAGAGCTCTGGATCCCCGGGAAAGTCGAAATCCAGGGGGACACCTTCTCTGTGCTAACAGGCTCGGAGAGGCTCGAATGCGCGGCTCGTTGAAGCGTCTGCCCGAACACGGACATCTGAAGCAGCACTGTAATGCGACCAAACAGAAAGAGTTAGGAGAGAATTTCTTGTCCCTTCTTGCTGCGCCTTTGCAGAGCACTGCGTGCCAGAGCAGCCGGCTCGCTGTGTTGCTTGCAATCTCCAGTTCCAACAGTGCCACAGTTCCTCGGCAACAGAAAGAGCTAGGAAGGAATTGCTTGCGCTGATTTCTCTCGCTGTGCTCTAGCAGTTGGTTCCCTTTTCGGCAGAGCGCGGGACCGCTTGCAAAGCTTAGAAACAAAGCTCTCCCTTTTCCTCCAAAAGGGAAAGAGCTACGAGAGAATTTCTTAGGGAAACCTTGTTTGTTTTGGCAGAGCACTGCATGCCTCTTAAGACAGAGCTCTGTATCCCCGGGAAAGTCGAAATCCAGGGGGACACCTTCTCTGTGCTAACAGGCTCGGAGAGGCTCGAATGCGCGGCTCGTTGAAGCGTCTGCCCGAACACGGACATCTAAAGCACCACTGTAATGCGACCAAACAGAAAGAGTTAGGAGAGAATTTCTTGTCCCTTCTTGCTGCGCCTTTGCAGAGCACTGCGTGCCAGAGCAGCCGGATCGCTGTGTTGCTTGCAATCTCCAGTTCCAACAGTGCCACAGTTCCTCGGCAACAGAAAGAGCTAGGAAGGAATTGCTTGCGCTGATTTCTCTCGCTGTGCTCTAGCACTTCGTTCCCTTTTCGGCAGAGCGCGGGACCGCTTGCAAAGCTTAGAAACAAACCTCTCCCTTTTCCTCCAAAAGGGAAAGAGCTACGAGAGAATTTCTTAGGGAAACCTTGTTTGTTTTGGCAGAGCACTGCATGCCTCTTAAGACAGAGCTCTGGATCCCCGGGAAAGTCGAAATCCGCAGGGTCACCTTCTCTGTGCTAACAAGCTCGGAGAGGCTCAAATGCGCGGCTCGTTGAAGCGTCTGCCCGAACACGGACATCTGAAGCAGCAGTGTAATGCGACCAAACAGAAAGAGTTAGGAGAGAATTTCTTGTCCCTTCTTGCTGCGCCTTTGCAGAGCACTGCGTGCCAGAGCAGCCGGATCGCTGTGTTGCTTGCAATCTCCAGTTCCAACAGTGCCACAGTTCCTCGGCAACAGAAAGAGCTAGGAAGGAATTGCTTGCGCTGATTTCTCTCGCTGTGCTCTAGCAGTTCGTTCCCTTTTCGGCAGAGCGCGGGACCGCTTGCAAAGCTTAGAAACAAACCTCTCCCTTTTCCTCCAAAAGGGAAAGAGCTACGAGAGAATTTCTTAGGGAAACCTTGTTTGTTTTGGCAGAGCACTGCATGCCTCTTAAGACAGAGCTCTGGATCCCCGGGAAAGTCGAAATCCGCAGGGTCACCTTCTCTGTGCTAACAAGCTCGGAGAGGCTCAAATGCGCGGCTCGTTGAAGCGTCTGCCCGAACACGGACATCTAAAGCAGCATTGTAATGCGACCAAACAGAAAGAGTTAGGAGAGAATTTCTTGTCCCTTCTTGCTGCGCCTTTGCAGAGCACTGCGTGCCAGAGCAGCCGGATCGCTGTGTTGCTTGCAATCTCCAGTTCCAACAGTGCCACAGTTCCTCGGCAACAGAAAGAGCTAGGAAGGAATTGCTTGCGCTGATTTCTCTCGCTGTGCTCTAGCACTTCGTTCCCTTTTCGGCAGAGCGCGGGACCGCTTGCAAAGCTTAGAAACAAACCTCTCCCTTTTCCTCCAAAAGGGAAAGAGCTACGAGAGAATTTCTTAGGGAAACCTTGTTTGTTTTGGCAGAGCACTGCATGCCTCTTAAGACAGAGCTCTGGATCCCCGGGAAAGTCGAAATCCGCAGGGTCACCTTCTCTCTGCTAACAGGCTCGTAGAGGCTCGAATGCGCGGCTCGTTGAAGCGTCTGCCCGAACACGGACATCTGAAGCAGCACTGTAATGCGACCAAACAGAAAGAGTTAGGAGAGAATTTCTTGTCCCTTCTTGCTGCGCCTTTGCAGAGCACTGCGTGCCAGAGCAGCCGGATCGCTGTGTTGCTTGCAATCTCCAGTTCCAACAGTGCCACAGTTCCTCGGCAACAGAAAGAGCTAGGAAGGAATTGCTTGCGCTGATTTCTCTCGCTGTGCTCTAGCACTTCGTTCCCTTTTCGGCAGAGCGCGGGACCGCTTGCAAAGCTTAGAAACAAACCTCTCCCTTTTCCTCCAAAAGGGAAAGAGCTACGAGAGAATTTCTTAGGGAAACCTTGTTTGTTTTGGCAGAGCACTGCATGCCTCTTAAGACAGAGCTCTGGATCCCCGGGAAAGTCGAAATCCAGGGGGACACCTTCTCTGTGCTAACAGGCTCGGAGAGGCTCGAATGCGCGGCTCGTTGAAGCGTCTGCCCGAACACGGACATCTGAAGCAGCACTGTAATGCGACCAAACAGAAAGAGTTAGGAGAGAATTTCTTGTCCCTTCTTGCTGCGCCTTTGCAGAGCACTGCGTGCCAGAGCAGCCGGCTCGCTGTGTTGCTTGCAATCTCCAGTTCCAACAGTGCCACAGTTCCTCGGCAACAGAAAGAGCTAGGAAGGAATTGCTTGCGCTGATTTCTCTCGCTGTGCTCTAGCAGTTGGTTCCCTTTTCGGCAGAGCGCGGGACCGCTTGCAAAGCTTAGAAACAAAGCTCTCCCTTTTCCTCCAAAAGGGAAAGAGCTACGAGAGAATTTCTTAGGGAAACCTTGTTTGTTTTGGCAGAGCACTGCATGCCTCTTAAGACAGAGCTCTGTATCCCCGGGAAAGTCGAAATCCAGGGGGACACCTTCTCTGTGCTAACAGGCTCGGAGAGGCTCGAATGCGCGGCTCGTTGAAGCGTCTGCCCGAACACGGACATCTAAAGCACCACTGTAATGCGACCAAACAGAAAGAGTTAGGAGAGAATTTCTTGTCCCTTCTTGCTGCGCCTTTGCAGAGCACTGCGTGCCAGAGCAGCCGGATCGCTGTGTTGCTTGCAATCTCCAGTTCCAACAGTGCCACAGTTCCTCGGCAACAGAAAGAGCTAGGAAGGAATTGCTTGCGCTGATTTCTCTCGCTGTGCTCTAGCACTTCGTTCCCTTTTCGGCAGAGCGCGGGACCGCTTGCAAAGCTTAGAAACAAACCTCTCCCTTTTCCTCCAAAAGGGAAAGAGCTACGAGAGAATTTCTTAGGGAAACCTTGTTTGTTTTGGCAGAGCACTGCATGCCTCTTAAGACAGAGCTCTGGATCCCCGGGAAAGTCGAAATCCGCAGGGTCACCTTCTCTGTGCTAACAAGCTCGGAGAGGCTCAAATGCGCGGCTCGTTGAAGCGTCTGCCCGAACACGGACATCTAAAGCAGCACTGTAATGCGACCAAACAGAAAGAGTTAGGAGAGAATTTCTTGTCCCTTCTTGCTGCGCCTTTGCAGAGCACTGCGTGCCAGAGCAGCCGGATCGCTGTGTTGCTTGCAATCTCCAGTTCCAACAGTGCCACAGTTCCTCGGCAACAGAAAGAGCTAGGAAGGAATTGCTTGCGCTGATTTCTCTCGCTGTGCTCTAGCAGTTCGTTCCCTTTTCGGCAGAGCGCGGGACCGCTTGCAAAGCTTAGAAACAAACCTCTCCCTTTTCCTCCAAAAGGGAAAGAGCTACGAGAGAATTTCTTAGGGAAACCTTGTTTGTTTTGGCAGAGCACTGCATGCCTCTTAAGACAGAGCTCTGGATCCCCGGGAAAGTCGAAATCCGCAGAGTCACCTTCTCTGTGCTAACAAGCTCGGAGAGGCTCAAATGCGCGGCTCGTTGAAGCGTCTGCCCGAACACGGACATCTAAAGCACCACTGTAATGCGACCAAACAGAAAGAGTTAGGAGAGAATTTCTTGTCCCTTCTTGCTGCGCCTTTGCAGAGCACTGCGTGCCAGAGCAGCCGGCTCGCTGTGTTGCTTGCAATCTCCAGTTCCAACAGTGCCACAGTTCCTCGGCAACAGAAAGAGCTAGGAAGGAATTGCTTGCGCTGATTTCTCTCGCTGTGCTCTAGCAGTTCGTTCCCTTTTCGGCAGAGCGCGGGACCGCTTGCAAAGCTTAGAAACAAACCTCTCCCTTTTCCTCCAAAAGGGAAAGAGCTACGAGAGAATTTCTTAGGGAAACCTTGTTTGTTTTGGCAGAGCACTGCATGCCTCTTAAGACAGAGCTCTGGATCCCCGGGAAAGTCGAAATCCGCAGGGTCACCTTCTCTGTGCTAACAAGCTCGGAGAGGCTCAAATGCGCGGCTCGTTGAAGCGTCTGCCCGAACACGGACGTCTAAAGCAGCACTGTAATGCGACCAAACAGAAAGAGTTAGGAGAGAATTTCTTGTCCCTTCTTGCTGCGCCTTTGCAGAGCACTGCGTGCCAGAGCAGCCGGATCGCTGTGTTGCTTGCAATCTCCAGTTCCAACAGTGCCACAGTTCCTCGGCAACAGAAAGAGCTAGGAAGGAATTGCTTGCGCTGATTTCTCTCGCTGTGCTCTAGCAGTTCGTTCCCTTTTCGGCAGAGCGCGGGACCGCTTGCAAAGCTTAGAAACAAACCTCTCCCTTTTCCTCCAAAAGGGAAAGAGCTACGAGAGAATTTCTTAGGGAAACCTTGTTTGTTTTGGCAGAGCACTGCATGCCTCTTAAGACAGAGCTCTGGATCCCCGGGAAAGTCGAAATCCGCAGGGTCACCTTCTCTGTGCTAACAAGCTCGGAGAGGCTCAAATGCGCGGCTCGTTGAAGCGTCTGCCCGAACACGGACATCTAAAGCAGCACTGTAATGCGACCAAACAGAAAGAGTTAGGAGAGAATTTCTTGTCCCTTCTTGCTGCGCCTTTGCAGAGCACTGCGTGCCAGAGCAGCCGGATCGCTGTGTTGCTTGCAATCTCCAGTTCCAACAGTGCCACAGTTCCTCGGCAACAGAAAGAGCTAGGAAGGAATTGCTTGCGCTGATTTCTCTCGCTGTGCTCTAGCAGTTGGTTCCCTTTTCGGCAGAGCGCGGGACCGCTTGCAAAGCTTAGAAACAAACCTCTCCCTTTTCCTCCAAAAGGGAAAGAGCTACGAGAGAATTTCTTAGGGAAACCTTGTTTGTTTTGGCAGAGCACTGCATGCCTCTTAAGACAGAGCTCTGGATCCCCGGGAAAGTCGAAATCCGCAGGGTCACCTTCTCTGTGCTAACAGGCTCGGAGAGGCTCGAATGCGCGGCTCGTTGAAGCGTCTGCCCGAACACGGACGTCTAAAGCAGCAGTGTAATGCGACCAAACAGAAAGAGTTAGGAGAGAATTTCTTGTCCCTTCTTGCTGCGCCTTTGCAGAGCACTGCGTGCCAGAGCAGCCGGATCGCTGTGTTGCTTGCAATCTCCAGTTCCAACAGTGCCACAGTTCCTCGGCAACAGAAAGAGCTAGGAAGGAATTGCTTGCGCTGATTTCTCTCGCTGTGCTCTAGCACTTCGTTCCCTTTTCGGCAGAGCGCGAGACCGCTTGCAAAGCTTAGAAACAAAGCTCTCCCTTTTCCTCCAAAAGGGAAAGAGCTACGAGAGAATTTCTTAGGGAAACCTTGTTTGTTTTGGCAGAGCACTGCATGCCTCTTAAGACAGAGCTCTGGATCCCCGGGAAAGTCGAAATCCGCAGGGTCACCTTCTCTGTGCTAACAAGCTCGGAGAGGCTCAAATGCGCGGCTCGTTGAAGCGTCTGCCCGAACACGGACGTCTAAAGCAGCAGTGTAATGCGACCAAACAGAAAGAGTTAGGAGAGAATTTCTTGTCCCTTCTTGCTGCGCCTTTGCAGAGCACTGCGTGCCAGAGCAGCCGGATCGCTGTGTTGCTTGCAATCTCCAGTTCCAACAGTGCCACAGTTCCTCGGCAACAGAAAGAGCTAGGAAGGAATTGCTTGCGCTGATTTCTCTCGCTGTGCTCTAGCACTTCGTTCCCTTTTCGGCAGAGCGCGGGACCGCTTGCAAAGCTTAGAAACAAACCTCTCCCTTTTCCTCCAAAAGGGAAAGAGCTACGAGAGAATTTCTTAGGGAAACCTTGTTTGTTTTGGCAGAGCACTGCATGCCTCTTAAGACAGAGCTCTGGATCCCCGGGAAAGTCGAAATCCGCAGGGTCACCTTCTCTGTGCTAACAAGCTCGGAGAGGCTCAAATGCGCGGCTCGTTGAAGCGTCTGCCCGAACACGGACATCTAAAGCACCACTGTAATGCGACCAAACAGAAAGAGTTAGGAGAGAATTTCTTGTCCCTTCTTGCTGCGCCTTTGCAGAGCACTGCGTGCCAGAGCAGCCGGATCGCTGTGTTGCTTGCAATCTCCAGTTCCAACAGTGCCACAGTTCCTCGGCAACAGAAAGAGCTAGGAAGGAATTGCTTGCGCTGATTTCTCTCGCTGTGCTCTAGCACTTCGTTCCCTTTTCGGCAGAGCGCGGCACCGCTTGCAAAGCTTAGAAACAAACCTCTCCCTTTTCCTCCAAAAGGGAAAGAGCTACGAGAGAATTTCTTAGGGAAACCTTGTTTGTTTTGGCAGAGCACTGCATGCCTCTTAAGACAGAGCTCTGGATCCCCGGGAAAGTCGAAATCCGCAGGGTCACCTTCTCTGTGCTAACAAGCTCGGAGAGGCTCAAATGCGCGGCTCGTTGAAGCGTCTGCCCGAACACGGACGTCTAAAGCAGCACTGTAATGCGACCAAACAGAAAGAGTTAGGAGAGAATTTCTTGTCCCTTCTTGCTGCGCCTTTGCAGAGCACTGCGTGCCAGAGCAGCCGGATCGCTGTGTTGCTTGCAATCTCCAGTTCCAACAGTGCCACAGTTCCTCGGCAACAGAAAGAGCTAGGAAGGAATTGCTTGCGCTGATTTCTCTCGCTGTGCTCTAGCAGTTCGTTCCCTTTTCGGCAGAGCGCGGGACCGCTTGCAAAGCTTAGAAACAAACCTCTCCCTTTTCCTCCAAAAGGGAAAGAGCTACGAGAGAATTTCTTAGGGAAACCTTGTTTGTTTTGGCAGAGCACTGCATGCCTCTTAAGACAGAGCTCTGGATCCCCGGGAAAGTCGAAATCCGCAGGGTCACCTTCTCTGTGCTAACAGGCTCGGAGAGGCTCGAATGGGCGGCTCGTTGAAGCGTCTGCCCGAACACGGACATCGAAAGCAGCACTGTAATGCGACCAAACCGAAAGAGTTAGGAGAGAATTTCTTGTCCCTTCTTGCTGCGCCTTTGCAGAGCACTGCGTGCCAGAGCAGCCGGATCGCTGTGTTGCTTGCAATCTCCAGTTCCAACAGTGCCACAGTTCCTCGGCAACAGAAAGAGCTAGGAAGGAATTGCTTGCGCTGATTTCTCTCGCTGTGCTCTAGCAGTTCGTTCCCTTTTCGGCAGAGCGCGGGACCGCTTGCAAAGCTTAGAAACAAACCTCTCCCTTTTCCTCCAAAAGGGAAAGAGCTACGAGAGAATTTCTTAGGGAAACCTTGTTTGTTTTGGCAGAGCACTGCATGCCTCTTAAGACAGAGCTCTGGATCCCCGGGAAAGTCGAAATCCGCAGGGTCACCTTCTCTGTGCTAACAGGCTCGGAGAGGCTCGAATGCGCGGCTCGTTGAAGCGTCTGCCCGAACACGGACGTCTAAAGCAGCAGTGTAATGCGACCAAACAGAAAGAGTTAGGAGAGAATTTCTTGTCCCTTCTTGCTGCGCCTTTGCAGAGCACTGCGTGCCAGAGCAGCCGGATCGCTGTGTTGCTTGCAATCTCCAGTTCCAACAGTGCCACAGTTCCTCGGCAACAGAAAGAGCTAGGAAGGAATTGCTTGCGCTGATTTCTCTCGCTGTGCTCTAGCACTTCGTTCCCTTTTCGGCAGAGCGCGAGACCGCTTGCAAAGCTTAGAAACAAACCTCTCCCTTTTCCTCCAAAAGGGAAAGAGCTACGAGAGAATTTCTTAGGGAAACCTTGTTTGTTTTGGCAGAGCACTGCATGCCTCTTAAGACAGAGCTCTGGATCCCCGGGAAAGTCGAAATCCGCAGGGTCACCTTCTCTGTGCTAACAAGCTCGGAGAGGCTCAAATGCGCGGCTCGTTGAAGCGTCTGCCCGAACACGGACATCTAAAGCACCACTGTAATGCGACCAAACAGAAAGAGTTAGGAGAGAATTTCTTGTCCCTTCTTGCTGCGCCTTTGCAGAGCACTGCGTGCCAGAGCAGCCGGATCGCTGTGTTGCTTGCAATCTCCAGTTCCAACAGTGCCACAGTTCCTCGGCAACAGAAAGAGCTAGGAAGGAATTGCTTGCGCTGATCTCTCTCGCTGTGCTCTAGCAGTTGGTTCCCTTTTCGGCAGAGCGCGGGACCGCTTGCAAATCTTAGAAACAAAGCTCTCCCTTTTCCTCCAAAAGGGAAAGAGCTACGAGAGAATTTCTTAGGGAAACCTTGTTTGTTTTGGCAGAGCACTGCATGCCTCTTAAGACAGAGCTCTGGATCCCCGGGAAAGTCGAAATCCGCAGGGTCACCTTCTCTGTGCTAACAGGCTCGGAGAGGCTCGAATGCGCGGCTCGTTGAAGCGTCTGCCCGAACACGGACGTCTAAAGCAGCAGTGTAATGCGACCAAACAGAAAGAGTTAGGAGAGAATTTCTTGTCCCTTCTTGCTGCGCCTTTGCAGAGCACTGCGTGCCAGAGCAGCCGGATCGCTGTGTTGCTTGCAATCTCCAGTTCCAACAGTGCCACAGTTCCTCGGCAACAGAAAGAGCTAGGAAGGAATTGCTTGCGCTGATTTCTCTCGCTGTGCTCTAGCAGTTCGTTCCCTTTTCGGCAGAGCGCGGGACCGCTTGCAAAGCTTAGAAACAAACCTCTCCCTTTTCCTCCAAAAGGGAAAGAGCTACGAGAGAATTTCTTAGGGAAACCTTGTTTGTTTTGGCAGAGCACTGCATGCCTCTTAAGACAGAGCTCTGGATCCCCGGGAAAGTCGAAATCCAGGGGGACACCTTCTCTGTGCTAACAGGCTCGGAGAGGCTCGAATGGGCGGCTCGTTGAAGCGTCTGCCCGAACACGGACATCTGAAGCACCACTGTAATGCGACCAAACAGAAAGAGTTAGGAGAGAATTTCTTGTCCCTTCTTGCTGCGCCTTTGCAGAGCACTGCGTGCCAGAGCAGCCGGATCGCTGTGTTGCTTGCAATCTCCAGTTCCAACAGTGCCACAGTTCCTCGGCAACAGAAAGAGCTAGGAAGGAATTGCTTGCGCTGATTTCTCTCGCTGTGCTCTAGCAGTTCGTTCCCTTTTCGGCAGAGCGCGGGACCGCTTGCAAAGCTTAGAAACAAACCTCTCCCTTTTCCTCCAAAAGGGAAAGAGCTACGAGAGAATTTCTTAGGGAAACCTGGTTTGTTTTGGCAGAGCACTGCATGCCTCTTAAGACAGAGCTCTGGATCCCCGGGAAAGTCGAAATCCGCAGGGTCACCTTCTCTGTGCTAACAGGCTCGGAGAGGCTCAAATGCGCGGCTCGTTGAAGCGTCTGCCCCAACACGGACATCTAAAGCAGCACTGTAATGCGACCAAACAGAAAGAGTTAGGAGAGAATTTCTTGTCCCTTCTTGCTGCGCCTTTGCAGAGCACTGCGTGCCAGAGCAGCCGGATCGCTGTCTTGCTTGCAATCTCCAGTTCCAACAGTGCCACAGTTCCTCGGCAACAGAAAGAGCTAGGAAGGAATTGCTTGCGCTGATTTCTCTCGCTGTGCTCTAGCAGTTCGTTCCCTTTTCGGCAGAGCGCGGGACCGCTTGCAAAGCTTAGAAACAAACCTCTCCCTTTTCCTCCAAAAGGGAAAGAGCTACGAGAGAATTTCTTAGGGAAACCTTGTTTGTTTTGGCAGAGCACTGCATGCCTCTTAAGACAGAGCTCTGGATCCCCGAGAAAGTCGAAATCCGCAGGGTCACCTTCTCTGTGCTAACAGGCTCGGAGAGGCTCGAATGCGCGGCTCGTTGAACGTCTGCCCGAACACGGACATCTGAAGCAGCACTGTAATGCGACCAAACAGAAAGAGTTAGGAGAGAATTTCTTGTCCCTTCTTGCTGCGCCTTTGCAGAGCACTGCGTGCCAGAGCAGCCGGCTCGCTGTGTTGCTTGCAATCTCCAGTTCCAACAGTGCCACAGTTCCTCGGCAACAGAAAGAGCTAGGAAGGAATTGCTTGCCCTGATTTCTCTCGCTGTGCTCTAGCAGTTCGTTCCCTTTTCGGCAGAGCGCGGGACCGCTTGCAAAGCTTAGAAACAAACCTCTCCCTTTTCCTCCAAAAGGGAAAGAGCTACGAGAGAATTTCTTAGGGAAACCTGGTTTGTTTTGGCAGAGCACTGCATGCCTCTTAAGACAGAGCTCTGGATCCCCGGGAAAGTCGAAATCCGCAGGGTCACCTTCTCTGTGCTAACAAGCTCGGAGAGGCTCAAATGCGCGGCTCGTTGAAGCGTCTGCCCGAACACGGACGTCTAAAGCAGCACTGTAATGCGACCAAACAGAAAGAGTTAGGAGAGAATTTCTTGTCCCTTCTTGCTGCGCCTTTGCAGAGCACTGCGTGCCAGAGCAGCCGGATCGCTGTCTTGCTTGCAATCTCCAGTTCCAACAGTGCCACAGTTCCTCGGCAACAGAAAGAGCTAGGAAGGAATTGCTTGCGCTGATTTCTCTCGCTGTGCTCTAGCAGTTCGTTCCCTTTTCGGCAGAGCGCGGGACCGCTTGCAAAGCTTAGAAACAAACCTCTCCCTTTTCCTCCAAAGCGGAAAGAGCTACGAGAGAATTTCTTAGGGAAACCTTGTTTGTTTTGGCAGAGCACTGCATGCCTCTTAAGACAGAGCTCTGTATCCCCGGGAAAGTCGAAATCCAGGGGGACACCTTCTCTGTGCTAACAGGCTCGGAGAGGCTCGAATGCGCGGCTCGTTGAAGCGTCTGCCCGAACACGGACATCTAAAGCACCACTGTAATGCGACCAAACAGAAAGAGTTAGGAGAGAATTTCTTGTCCCTTCTTGCTGCGCCTTTGCAGAGCACTGCGTGCCAGAGCAGCCGGATCGCTGTGTTGCTTGCAATCTCCAGTTCCAACAGTGCCACAGTTCCTCGGCAACAGAAAGAGCTAGGAAGGAATTGCTTGCGCTGATTTCTCTCGCTGTGCTCTAGCACTTCGTTCCCTTTTCGGCAGAGCGCGGGACCGCTTGCAAAGCTTAGAAACAAACCTCTCCCTTTTCCTCCAAAAGGGAAAGAGCTACGAGAGAATTTCTTAGGGAAACCTTGTTTGTTTTGGCAGAGCACTGCATGCCTCTTAAGACAGAGCTCTGTATCCCCGGGAAAGTCGAAATCCAGGGGGACACCTTCTCTGTGCTAACAGGCTCGGAGAGGCTCGAATGCGCGGCTCGTTGAAGCGTCTGCCCGAACACGGACATCTAAAGCAGCACTGTAATGCGACCAAACAGAAAGAGTTAGGAGAGAATTTCTTGTCCCTTCTTGCTGCGCCTTTGCAGAGCACTGCGTGCCAGAGCAGCCGGCTCGCTGTGTTGCTTGCAATCTCCAGTTCCAACAGTGCCACAGTTCCTCGGCAACAGAAAGAGCTAGGAAGGAATTGCTTGCCCTGATTTCTCTCGCTGTGCTCTAGCAGTTCGTTCCCTTTTCGGCAGAGCGCGGGACCGCTTGCAAAGCTTAGAAACAAACCTCTCCCTTTTCCTCCAAAAGGGAAAGAGCTACGAGAGAATTTCTTAGGGAAACCTGGTTTGTTTTGGCAGAGCACTGCATGCCTCTTAAGACAGAGCTCTGGATCCCCGGGAAAGTCGAAATCCGCAGGGTCACCTTCTCTGTGCTAACAAGCTCGGAGAGGCTCAAATGCGCGGCTCGTTGAAGCGTCTGCCCGAACACGGACGTCTAAAGCAGCACTGTAATGCGACCAAACAGAAAGAGTTAGGAGAGAATTTCTTGTCCCTTCTTGCTGCGCCTTTGCAGAGCACTGCGTGCCAGAGCAGCCGGCTCGCTGTCTTGCTTGCAATCTCCAGTTCCAACAGTGCCACAGTTCCTCGGCAACAGAAAGAGCTAGGAAGGAATTGCTTGCGCTGATTTCTCTCGCTGTGCTCTAGCAGTTCGTTCCCTTTTCGGCAGAGCGCGGGACCGCTTGCAAAGCTTAGAAACAAACCTCTCCCTTTTCCTCCAAAGCGGAAAGAGCTACGAGAGAATTTCTTAGGGAAACCTTGTTTGTTTTGGCAGAGCACTGCATGCCTCTTAAGACAGAGCTCTGGATCCCCGGGAAAGTCGAAATCCAGGGGGACACCTTCTCTGTGCTAACAGGCTCGGAGAGGCTCGAATGCGCGGCTCGTTGAAGCGTCTGCCCGAACACGGACATCTGAAGCAGCACTGTAATGCGACCAAACAGAAAGAGTTAGGAGAGAATTTCTTGTCCCTTCTTGCTGCGCCTTTGCAGAGCACTGCGTGCCAGAGCAGCCGGATCGCTGTGTTGCTTGCAATCTCCAGTTCCAACAGTGCCACAGTTCCTCGGCAACAGAAAGAGCTAGGAAGGAATTGCTTGCGCTGATTTCTCTCGCTGTGCTCTAGCACTTCGTTCCCTTTTCGGCAGAGCGCGGGACCGCTTGCAAAGCTTAGAAACAAACCTCTCCCTTTTCCTCCAAAAGGGAAAGAGCTACGAGAGAATTTCTTAGGGAAACCTTGTTTGTTTTGGCAGAGCACTGCATGCCTCTTAAGACAGAGCTCTGTATCCCCGGGAAAGTCGAAATCCAGGGGGACACCTTCTCTGTGCTAACAGGCTCGGAGAGGCTCGAATGCGCGGCTCGTTGAAGCGTCTGCCCGAACACGGACATCTAAAGCAGCACTGTAATGCGACCAAACAGAAAGAGTTAGGAGAGAATTTCTTGTCCCTTCTTGCTGCGCCTTTGCAGAGCACTGCGTGCCAGAGCAGCCGGATCGCTGTGTTGCTTGCAATCTCCAGTTCCAACAGTGCCACAGTTCCTCGGCAACAGAAAGAGCTAGGAAGGAATTGCTTGCGCTGATTTCTCTCGCTGTGCTCTAGCAGTTTGTTCCCTTTTCGGCAGAGCGCGGGACCGCTTGCAAAGCTTAGAAACAAACCTCTCCCTTTTCCTCCAAAAGGGAAAGAGCTACGAGAGAATTTCTTAGGGAAACCTTGTTTGTTTTGGCAGAGCACTGCATGTCTCTTAAGACAGAGCTCTGGATCCCCGGGAAAGTCGAAATCCGCAGGGTCACCTTCTCTGTGCTAACAGGCTCGGAGAGGCTCAAATGCGCGGCTCGTTGAAGCGTCTGCCCGAACACGGACATCTAAAGCAGCACTGTAATGCGACCAAACAGAAAGAGTTAGGAGAGAATTTCTTGTCCCTTCTTGCTGCGCCTTTGCAGAGCACTGCGTGCCAGAGCAGCCGGCTCGCTGTGTTGCTTGCAATCTCCAGTTCCAACAGTGCCACAGTTCCTCGGCAACAGAAAGAGCTAGGAAGGAATTGCTTGCGCTGATTTCTCTCGCTGTGCTCTAGCACTTCGTTCCCTTTTCGGCAGAGCGCGGGACCGCTTGCAAAGCTTAGAAACAAACCTCTCCCTTTTCCTCCAAAGCGGAAAGAGCTACGAGAGAATTTCTTAGGGAAACCTTGTTTGTTTTGGCAGAGCACTGCATGCCTCTTAAGACAGAGCTCTGTATCCCCGGGAAAGTCGAAATCCGCAGGGTCACCTTCTCTGTGCTAACAGGCTCGGAGAGGCTCGAATGCGCGGCTCGTTGAAGCGTCTGCCCGAACACGGACATCTGAAGCAGCACTGTAATGCGACCAAACAGAAAGAGTTAGGAGAGAATTTCTTGTCCCTTCTTGCTGCGCCTTTGCAGAGCACTGCGTGCCAGAGCAGCCGGATCGCTGTGTTGCTTGCAATCTCCAGTTCCAACAGTGCCACAGTTCCTCGGCAACAGAAAGAGCTAGGAAGGAATTGCTTGCGCTGATTTCTCTCGCTGTGCTCTAGCAGTTCGTTCCCTTTTCGGCAGAGCGCGGCACCGCTTGCAAAGCTTAGAAACAAAGCTCTCCCTTTTCCTCCAAAAGGGAAAGAGCTACGAGAGAATTTCTTAGGGAAACCTTGTTTGTTTTGGCAGAGCACTGCATGCCTCTTAAGACAGAGCTCTGGATCCCCGGGAAAGTCGAAATCCAGGGGGACACCTTCTCTGTGCTAACAGGCTCGGAGAGGCTCGAATGCGCGGCTCGTTGAAGCGTCTGCCCGAACACGGACATCTAAAGCAGCACTGTAATGCGACCAAACAGAAAGAGTTAGGAGAGAATTTCTTGTCCCTTCTTGCTGCGCCTTTGCAGAGCACTGCGTGCCAGAGCAGCCGGATCGCTGTGTTGCTTGCAATCTCCAGTTCCAACAGTGCCACAGTTCCTCGGCAACAGAAAGAGCTAGGAAGGAATTGCTTGCGCTGATTTCTCTCGCTGTGCTCTAGCAGTTTGTTCCCTTTTCGGCAGAGCGCGGGACCGCTTGCAAAGCTTAGAAACAAACCTCTCCCTTTTCCTCCAAAAGGGAAAGAGCTACGAGAGAATTTCTTAGGGAAACCTTGTTTGTTTTGGCAGAGCACTGCATGCCTCTTAAGACAGAGCTCTGGATCCCCGGGAAAGTCGAAATCCGCAGGGTCACCTTCTCTGTGCTAACAGGCTCGGAGAGGCTCAAATGCGCGGCTCGTTGAAGCGTCTGCCCGAACACGGACATCTAAAGCAGCACTGTAATGCGACCAAACAGAAAGAGTTAGGAGAGAATTTCTTGTCCCTTCTTGCTGCGCCTTTGCAGAGCACTGCGTGCCAGAGCAGCCGGCTCGCTGTGTTGCTTGCAATCTCCAGTTCCAACAGTGCCACAGTTCCTCGGCAACAGAAAGAGCTAGGAAGGAATTGCTTGCGCTGATTTCTCTCGCTGTGCTCTAGCACTTCGTTCCCTTTTCGGCAGAGCGCGGGACCGCTTGCAAAGCTTAGAAACAAACCTCTCCCTTTTCCTCCAAAGCGGAAAGAGCTACGAGAGAATTTCTTAGGGAAACCTTGTTTGTTTTGGCAGAGCACTGCATGCCTCTTAAGACAGAGCTCTGTATCCCCGGGAAAGTCGAAATCCGCAGGGTCACCTTCTCTGTGCTAACAGGCTCGGAGAGGCTCGAATGCGCGGCTCGTTGAAGCGTCTGCCCGAACACGGACATCTG
This sequence comes from Rhynochetos jubatus, assembly GCA_027574665.1. Taxonomy (NCBI): domain Eukaryota; kingdom Metazoa; phylum Chordata; class Aves; order Eurypygiformes; family Rhynochetidae; genus Rhynochetos; species Rhynochetos jubatus. The sequence goes on from CM050648.1 coordinate 104,569,231, forward strand.
AAGCAGCACTGTAATGCGACCAAACAGAAAGAGTTAGGAGAGAATTTCTTGTCCCTTCTTGCTGCGCCTTTGCAGAGCACTGCGTGCCAGAGCAGCCGGCTCGCTGTGTTGCTTGCAATCTCCAGTTCCAACAGTGCCACAGTTCCTCGGCAACAGAAAGAGCTAGGAAGGAATTGCTTGCGCTGATTTCTCTCGCTGTGCTCTAGCACTTCGTTCCCTTTTCGGCAGAGCGCGGGACCGCTTGCAAAGCTTAGAAACAAACCTCTCCCTTTTCCTCCAAAAGGGAAAGAGCTACGAGAGAATTTCTTAGGGAAACCTTGTTTGTTTTGGCAGAGCACTGCATGCCTCTTAAGACAGAGCTCTGTATCCCCCGGAAACTCGAAATCCGCAGGGTCACCTTCTCTGTGCTAACAAGCTCGGAGAGGCTCAAATGCGCGGCTCGTTGAAGCGTCTGCCCGAACACGGACGTCTAAAGCAGCAGTGTAATGCGACCAAACAGAAAGAGTTAGGAGAGAATTTCTTGTCCCTTCTTGCTGCGCCTTTGCAGAGCACTGCGTGCCAGAGCAGCCGGATCGCTGTGTTGCTTGCAATCTCCAGTTCCAACAGTGCCACAGTTCCTCGGCAACAGAAAGAGCTAGGAAGGAATTGCTTGCGCTGATTTCTCTCGCTGTGCTCTAGCACTTCGTTCCCTTTTCGGCAGAGCGCGAGACCGCTTGCAAAGCTTAGAAACAAAGCTCTCCCTTTTCCTCCAAAAGGGAAAGAGCTACGAGAGAATTTCTTAGGGAAACCTTGTTTGTTTTGGCAGAGCACTGCATGCCTCTTAAGACAGAGCTCTGGATCCCCGGGAAAGTCGAAATCCGCAGGGTCACCTTCTCTGTGCTAACAAGCTCGGAGAGGCTCAAATGCGCGGCTCGTTGAAGCGTCTGCCCGAACACGGACATCTGAAGCACCACTGTAATGCGACCAAACAGAAAGAGTTAGGAGAGAATTTCTTGTCCCTTCTTGCTGCGCCTTTGCAGAGCACTGCGTGCCAGAGCAGCCGGATCGCTGTGTTGCTTGCAATCTCCAGTTCCAACAGTGCCACAGTTCCTCGGCAACAGAAAGAGCTAGGAAGGAATTGCTTGCGCTGATTTCTCTCGCTGTGCTCTAGCAGTTTGTTCCCTTTTCGGCAGAGCGCGGGACCGCTTGCAAAGCTTAGAAACAAACCTCTCCCTTTTCCTCCAAAAGGGAAAGAGCTACGAGAGAATTTCTTAGGGAAACCTTGTTTGTTTTGGCAGAGCACTGCATGCCTCTTAAGACAGAGCTCTGGATCCCCGGGAAAGTCGAAATCCGCAGGGTCACCTTCTCTGTGCTAACAGGCTCGGAGAGGCTCGAATGCGCGGCTCGTTGAAGCGTCTGCCCGAACACGGACATCTGAAGCAGCACTGTAATGCGACCAAACAGAAAGAGTTAGGAGAGAATTTCTTGTCCCTTCTTGCTGCGCCTTTGCAGAGCACTGCGTGCCAGAGCAGCCGGCTCGCTGTGTTGCTTGCAATCTCCAGTTCCAACAGTGCCACAGTTCCTCGGCAACAGAAAGAGCTAGGAAGGAATTGCTTGCGCTGATTTCTCTCGCTGTGCTCTAGCAGTTCGTTCCCTTTTCGGCAGAGCGCGGGACCGCTTGCAAAGCTTAGAAACAAACCTCTCCCTTTTCCTCCAAAAGGGAAAGAGCTACGAGAGAATTTCTTAGGGAAACCTGGTTTGTTTTGGCAGAGCACTGCATGCCTCTTAAGACAGAGCTCTGGATCCCCGGGAAAGTCGAAATCCGCAGGGTCACCTTCTCTGTGCTAACAGGCTCGGAGAGGCTCAAATGCGCGGCTCGTTGAAGCGTCTGCCCGAACACGGACATCTAAAGCAGCACTGTAATGCGACCAAACAGAAAGAGTTAGGAGAGAATTTCTTGTCCCTTCTTGCTGCGCCTTTGCAGAGCACTGCGTGCCAGAGCAGCCGGATCGCTGTGTTGCTTGCAATCTCCAGTTCCAACAGTGCCACAGTTCCTCGGCAACAGAAAGAGCTAGGAAGGAATTGCTTGCGCTGATTTCTCTCGCTGTGCTCTAGCAGTTCGTTCCCTTTTCGGCAGAGCGCGGGACCGCTTGCAAAGCTTAGAAACAAACCTCTCCCTTTTCCTCCAAAAGGGAAAGAGCTACGAGAGAATTTCTTAGGGAAACCTTGTTTGTTTTGGCAGAGCACTGCATGCCTCTTAAGACAGAGCTCTGGATCCCCGAGAAAGTCGAAATCCGCAGGGTCACCTTCTCTGTGCTAACAGGCTCGGAGAGGCTCGAATGCGCGGCTCGTTGAACGTCTGCCCGAACACGGACATCTGAAGCAGCACTGTAATGCGACCAAACAGAAAGAGTTAGGAGAGAATTTCTTGTCCCTTCTTGCTGCGCCTTTGCAGAGCACTGCGTGCCAGAGCAGCCGGCTCGCTGTGTTGCTTGCAATCTCCAGTTCCAACAGTGCCACAGTTCCTCGGCAACAGAAAGAGCTAGGAAGGAATTGCTTGCCCTGATTTCTCTCGCTGTGCTCTAGCAGTTCGTTCCCTTTTCGGCAGAGCGCGGGACCGCTTGCAAAGCTTAGAAACAAACCTCTCCCTTTTCCTCCAAAAGGGAAAGAGCTACGAGAGAATTTCTTAGGGAAACCTTGTTTGTTTTGGCAGAGCACTGCATGCCTCTTAAGACAGAGCTCTGGATCCCCGGGAAAGTCGAAATCCAGGGGGACACCTTCTCTGTGCTAACAGGCTCGGAGAGGCTCGAATGCGCGGCTCGTTGAAGCGTCTGCCCGAACACGGACATCTGAAGCAGCACTGTAATGCGACCAAACAGAAAGAGTTAGGAGAGAATTTCTTGTCCCTTCTTGCTGCGCCTTTGCAGAGCACTGCGTGCCAGAGCAGCCGGATCGCTGTGTTGCTTGCAATCTCCAGTTCCAACAGTGCCACAGTTCCTCGGCAACAGAAAGAGCTAGGAAGGAATTGCTTGCGCTGATTTCTCTCGCTGTGCTCTAGCACTTCGTTCCCTTTTCGGCAGAGCGCGGGACCGCTTGCAAAGCTTAGAAACAAACCTCTCCCTTTTCCTCCAAAAGGGAAAGAGCTACGAGAGAATTTCTTAGGGAAACCTTGTTTGTTTTGGCAGAGCACTGCATGCCTCTTAAGACAGAGCTCTGTATCCCCGGGAAAGTCGAAATCCAGGGGGACACCTTCTCTGTGCTAACAGGCTCGGAGAGGCTCGAATGCGCGGCTCGTTGAAGCGTCTGCCCGAACACGGACATCTAAAGCAGCACTGTAATGCGACCAAACAGAAAGAGTTAGGAGAGAATTTCTTGTCCCTTCTTGCTGCGCCTTTGCAGAGCACTGCGTGCCAGAGCAGCCGGATCGCTGTGTTGCTTGCAATCTCCAGTTCCAACAGTGCCACAGTTCCTCGGCAACAGAAAGAGCTAGGAAGGAATTGCTTGCGCTGATTTCTCTCGCTGTGCTCTAGCAGTTTGTTCCCTTTTCGGCAGAGCGCGGGACCGCTTGCAAAGCTTAGAAACAAACCTCTCCCTTTTCCTCCAAAAGGGAAAGAGCTACGAGAGAATTTCTTAGGGAAACCTTGTTTGTTTTGGCAGAGCACTGCATGTCTCTTAAGACAGAGCTCTGGATCCCCGGGAAAGTCGAAATCCGCAGGGTCACCTTCTCTGTGCTAACAGGCTCGGAGAGGCTCAAATGCGCGGCTCGTTGAAGCGTCTGCCCGAACACGGACATCTAAAGCAGCACTGTAATGCGACCAAACAGAAAGAGTTAGGAGAGAATTTCTTGTCCCTTCTTGCTGCGCCTTTGCAGAGCACTGCGTGCCAGAGCAGCCGGCTCGCTGTGTTGCTTGCAATCTCCAGTTCCAACAGTGCCACAGTTCCTCGGCAACAGAAAGAGCTAGGAAGGAATTGCTTGCGCTGATTTCTCTCGCTGTGCTCTAGCACTTCGTTCCCTTTTCGGCAGAGCGCGGGACCGCTTGCAAAGCTTAGAAACAAACCTCTCCCTTTTCCTCCAAAGCGGAAAGAGCTACGAGAGAATTTCTTAGGGAAACCTTGTTTGTTTTGGCAGAGCACTGCATGCCTCTTAAGACAGAGCTCTGTATCCCCGGGAAAGTCGAAATCCGCAGGGTCACCTTCTCTGTGCTAACAGGCTCGGAGAGGCTCGAATGCGCGGCTCGTTGAAGCGTCTGCCCGAACACGGACATCTGAAGCAGCACTGTAATGCGACCAAACAGAAAGAGTTAGGAGAGAATTTCTTGTCCCTTCTTGCTGCGCCTTTGCAGAGCACTGCGTGCCAGAGCAGCCGGATCGCTGTGTTGCTTGCAATCTCCAGTTCCAACAGTGCCACAGTTCCTCGGCAACAGAAAGAGCTAGGAAGGAATTGCTTGCGCTGATTTCTCTCGCTGTGCTCTAGCAGTTCGTTCCCTTTTCGGCAGAGCGCGGCACCGCTTGCAAAGCTTAGAAACAAAGCTCTCCCTTTTCCTCCAAAAGGGAAAGAGCTACGAGAGAATTTCTTAGGGAAACCTTGTTTGTTTTGGCAGAGCACTGCATGCCTCTTAAGACAGAGCTCTGGATCCCCGGGAAAGTCGAAATCCAGGGGGACACCTTCTCTGTGCTAACAGGCTCGGAGAGGCTCGAATGCGCGGCTCGTTGAAGCGTCTGCCCGAACACGGACATCTAAAGCAGCACTGTAATGCGACCAAACAGAAAGAGTTAGGAGAGAATTTCTTGTCCCTTCTTGCTGCGCCTTTGCAGAGCACTGCGTGCCAGAGCAGCCGGATCGCTGTGTTGCTTGCAATCTCCAGTTCCAACAGTGCCACAGTTCCTCGGCAACAGAAAGAGCTAGGAAGGAATTGCTTGCGCTGATTTCTCTCGCTGTGCTCTAGCAGTTTGTTCCCTTTTCGGCAGAGCGCGGGACCGCTTGCAAAGCTTAGAAACAAACCTCTCCCTTTTCCTCCAAAAGGGAAAGAGCTACGAGAGAATTTCTTAGGGAAACCTTGTTTGTTTTGGCAGAGCACTGCATGCCTCTTAAGACAGAGCTCTGGATCCCCGGGAAAGTCGAAATCCGCAGGGTCACCTTCTCTGTGCTAACAGGCTCGGAGAGGCTCGAATGCGCGGCTCGTTGAAGCGTCTGCCCGAACACGGACATCTGAAGCAGCACTGTAATGCGACCAAACAGAAAGAGTTAGGAGAGAATTTCTTGTCCCTTCTTGCTGCGCCTTTGCAGAGCACTGCGTGCCAGAGCAGCCGGCTCGCTGTGTTGCTTGCAATCTCCAGTTCCAACAGTGCCACAGTTCCTCGGCAACAGAAAGAGCTAGGAAGGAATTGCTTGCGCTGATTTCTCTCGCTGTGCTCTAGCACTTCGTTCCCTTTTCGGCAGAGCGCGGGACCGCTTGCAAAGCTTAGAAACAAACCTCTCCCTTTTCCTCCAAAAGGGAAAGAGCTACGAGAGAATTTCTTAGGGAAACCTTGTTTGTTTTGGCAGAGCACTGCATGCCTCTTAAGACAGAGCTCTGTATCCCCCGGAAACTCGAAATCCGCAGGGTCACCTTCTCTGTGCTAACAAGCTCGGAGAGGCTCAAATGCGCGGCTCGTTGAAGCGTCTGCCCGAACACGGACGTCTAAAGCAGCAGTGTAATGCGACCAAACAGAAAGAGTTAGGAGAGAATTTCTTGTCCCTTCTTGCTGCGCCTTTGCAGAGCACTGCGTGCCAGAGCAGCCGGATCGCTGTGTTGCTTGCAATCTCCAGTTCCAACAGTGCCACAGTTCCTCGGCAACAGAAAGAGCTAGGAAGGAATTGCTTGCGCTGATTTCTCTCGCTGTGCTCTAGCACTTCGTTCCCTTTTCGGCAGAGCGCGAGACCGCTTGCAAAGCTTAGAAACAAAGCTCTCCCTTTTCCTCCAAAAGGGAAAGAGCTACGAGAGAATTTCTTAGGGAAACCTTGTTTGTTTTGGCAGAGCACTGCATGCCTCTTAAGACAGAGCTCTGGATCCCCGGGAAAGTCGAAATCCGCAGGGTCACCTTCTCTGTGCTAACAAGCTCGGAGAGGCTCAAATGCGCGGCTCGTTGAAGCGTCTGCCCGAACACGGACATCTGAAGCACCACTGTAATGCGACCAAACAGAAAGAGTTAGGAGAGAATTTCTTGTCCCTTCTTGCTGCGCCTTTGCAGAGCACTGCGTGCCAGAGCAGCCGGATCGCTGTGTTGCTTGCAATCTCCAGTTCCAACAGTGCCACAGTTCCTCGGCAACAGAAAGAGCTAGGAAGGAATTGCTTGCGCTGATTTCTCTCGCTGTGCTCTAGCAGTTTGTTCCCTTTTCGGCAGAGCGCGGGACCGCTTGCAAAGCTTAGAAACAAACCTCTCCCTTTTCCTCCAAAAGGGAAAGAGCTACGAGAGAATTTCTTAGGGAAACCTTGTTTGTTTTGGCAGAGCACTGCATGCCTCTTAAGACAGAGCTCTGGATCCCCGGGAAAGTCGAAATCCGCAGGGTCACCTTCTCTGTGCTAACAGGCTCGGAGAGGCTCGAATGCGCGGCTCGTTGAAGCGTCTGCCCGAACACGGACATCTGAAGCAGCACTGTAATGCGACCAAACAGAAAGAGTTAGGAGAGAATTTCTTGTCCCTTCTTGCTGCGCCTTTGCAGAGCACTGCGTGCCAGAGCAGCCGGCTCGCTGTGTTGCTTGCAATCTCCAGTTCCAACAGTGCCACAGTTCCTCGGCAACAGAAAGAGCTAGGAAGGAATTGCTTGCGCTGATTTCTCTCGCTGTGCTCTAGCAGTTCGTTCCCTTTTCGGCAGAGCGCGGGACCGCTTGCAAAGCTTAGAAACAAACCTCTCCCTTTTCCTCCAAAAGGGAAAGAGCTACGAGAGAATTTCTTAGGGAAACCTGGTTTGTTTTGGCAGAGCACTGCATGCCTCTTAAGACAGAGCTCTGGATCCCCGGGAAAGTCGAAATCCGCAGGGTCACCTTCTCTGTGCTAACAGGCTCGGAGAGGCTCAAATGCGCGGCTCGTTGAAGCGTCTGCCCGAACACGGACATCTAAAGCAGCACTGTAATGCGACCAAACAGAAAGAGTTAGGAGAGAATTTCTTGTCCCTTCTTGCTGCGCCTTTGCAGAGCACTGCGTGCCAGAGCAGCCGGATCGCTGTGTTGCTTGCAATCTCCAGTTCCAACAGTGCCACAGTTCCTCGGCAACAGAAAGAGCTAGGAAGGAATTGCTTGCGCTGATTTCTCTCGCTGTGCTCTAGCAGTTCGTTCCCTTTTCGGCAGAGCGCGGGACCGCTTGCAAAGCTTAGAAACAAACCTCTCCCTTTTCCTCCAAAAGGGAAAGAGCTACGAGAGAATTTCTTAGGGAAACCTTGTTTGTTTTGGCAGAGCACTGCATGCCTCTTAAGACAGAGCTCTGGATCCCCGAGAAAGTCGAAATCCGCAGGGTCACCTTCTCTGTGCTAACAGGCTCGGAGAGGCTCGAATGCGCGGCTCGTTGAACGTCTGCCCGAACACGGACATCTGAAGCAGCACTGTAATGCGACCAAACAGAAAGAGTTAGGAGAGAATTTCTTGTCCCTTCTTGCTGCGCCTTTGCAGAGCACTGCGTGCCAGAGCAGCCGGCTCGCTGTGTTGCTTGCAATCTCCAGTTCCAACAGTGCCACAGTTCCTCGGCAACAGAAAGAGCTAGGAAGGAATTGCTTGCGCTGATTTCTCTCGCTGTGCTCTAGCACTTCGTTCCCTTTTCGGCAGAGCGCGAGACCGCTTGCAAAGCTTAGAAACAAAGCTCTCCCTTTTCCTCCAAAAGGGAAAGAGCTACGAGAGAATTTCTTAGGGAAACCTTGTTTGTTTTGGCAGAGCACTGCATGCCTCTTAAGACAGAGCTCTGGATCCCCGGGAAAGTCGAAATCCAGGGGGACACCTTCTCTGTGCTAACAGGCTCGGAGAGGCTCGAATGCGCGGCTCGTTGAAGCGTCTGCCCGAACACGGACATCTGAAGCAGCACTGTAATGCGACCAAACAGAAAGAGTTAGGAGAGAATTTCTTGTCCCTTCTTGCTGCGCCTTTGCAGAGCACTGCGTGCCAGAGCAGCCGGATCGCTGTGTTGCTTGCAATCTCCAGTTCCAACAGTGCCACAGTTCCTCGGCAACAGAAAGAGCTAGGAAGGAATTGCTTGCGCTGATTTCTCTCGCTGTGCTCTAGCACTTCGTTCCCTTTTCGGCAGAGCGCGGGACCGCTTGCAAAGCTTAGAAACAAACCTCTCCCTTTTCCTCCAAAAGGGAAAGAGCTACGAGAGAATTTCTTAGGGAAACCTTGTTTGTTTTGGCAGAGCACTGCATGCCTCTTAAGACAGAGCTCTGTATCCCCGGGAAAGTCGAAATCCGCAGGGTCACCTTCTCTGTGCTAACAGGCTCGGAGAGGCTCGAATGCGCGGCTCGTTGAAGCGTCTGCCCGAACACGGACATCTGAAGCAGCACTGTAATGCGACCAAACAGAAAGAGTTAGGAGAGAATTTCTTGTCCCTTCTTGCTGCGCCTTTGCAGAGCACTGCGTGCCAGAGCAGCCGGCTCGCTGTGTTGCTTGCAATCTCCAGTTCCAACAGTGCCACAGTTCCTCGGCAACAGAAAGAGCTAGGAAGGAATTGCTTGCGCTGATTTCTCTCGCTGTGCTCTAGCAGTTCGTTCCCTTTTCGGCAGAGCGCGGGACCGCTTGCAAAGCTTAGAAACAAACCTCTCCCTTTTCCTCCAAAGCGGAAAGAGCTACGAGAGAATTTCTTAGGGAAACCTTGTTTGTTTTGGCAGAGCACTGCATGCCTCTTAAGACAGAGCTCTGTATCCCCGGGAAAGTCGAAATCCGCAGGGTCACCTTCTCTGTGCTAACAGGCTCGGAGAGGCTCGAATGCGCGGCTCGTTGAAGCGTCTGCCCGAACACGGACATCTGAAGCAGCACTGTAATGCGACCAAACAGAAAGAGTTAGGAGAGAATTTCTTGTCCCTTCTTGCTGCGCCTTTGCAGAGCACTGCGTGCCAGAGCAGCCGGATCGCTGTGTTGCTTGCAATCTCCAGTTCCAACAGTGCCACAGTTCCTCGGCAACAGAAAGAGCTAGGAAGGAATTGCTTGCGCTGATTTCTCTCGCTGTGCTCTAGCAGTTCGTTCCCTTTTCGGCAGAGCGCGGCACCGCTTGCAAAGCTTAGAAACAAAGCTCTCCCTTTTCCTCCAAAAGGGAAAGAGCTACGAGAGAATTTCTTAGGGAAACCTTGTTTGTTTTGGCAGAGCACTGCATGCCTCTTAAGACAGAGCTCTGTATCCCCGGGAAAGTCGAAATCCAGGGGGACACCTTCTCTGTGCTAACAGGCTCGGAGAGGCTCGAATGCGCGGCTCGTTGAAGCGTCTGCCCGAACACGGACATCTAAAGCAGCACTGTAATGCGACCAAACAGAAAGAGTTAGGAGAGAATTTCTTGTCCCTTCTTGCTGCGCCTTTGCAGAGCACTGCGTGCCAGAGCAGCCGGATCGCTGTGTTGCTTGCAATCTCCAGTTCCAACAGTGCCACAGTTCCTCGGCAACAGAAAGAGCTAGGAAGGAATTGCTTGCGCTGATTTCTCTCGCTGTGCTCTAGCAGTTGGTTCCCTTTTCGGCAGAGCGCGGGACCGCTTGCAAAGCTTAGAAACAAACCTCTCCCTTTTCCTCCAAAAGGGAAAGAGCTACGAGAGAATTTCTTAGGGAAACCTTGTTTGTTTTGGCAGAGCACTGCATGCCTCTTAAGACAGAGCTCTGGATCCCCGGGAAAGTCGAAATCCGCAGGGTCACCTTCTCTGTGCTAACAGGCTCGGAGAGGCTCAAATGCGCGGCTCGTTGAAGCGTCTGCCCGAACACGGACATCTAAAGCAGCACTGTAATGCGACCAAACAGAAAGAGTTAGGAGAGAATTTCTTGTCCCTTCTTGCTGCGCCTTTGCAGAGCACTGCGTGCCAGAGCAGCCGGCTCGCTGTGTTGCTTGCAATCTCCAGTTCCAACAGTGCCACAGTTCCTCGGCAACAGAAAGAGCTAGGAAGGAATTGCTTGCGCTGATTTCTCTCGCTGTGCTCTAGCACTTCGTTCCCTTTTCGGCAGAGCGCGGGACCGCTTGCAAAGCTTAGAAACAAACCTCTCCCTTTTCCTCCAAAGCGGAAAGAGCTACGAGAGAATTTCTTAGGGAAACCTTGTTTGTTTTGGCAGAGCACTGCATGCCTCTTAAGACAGAGCTCTGTATCCCCGGGAAAGTCGAAATCCGCAGGGTCACCTTCTCTGTGCTAACAGGCTCGGAGAGGCTCGAATGCGCGGCTCGTTGAAGCGTCTGCCCGAACACGGACATCTGAAGCAGCACTGTAATGCGACCAAACAGAAAGAGTTAGGAGAGAATTTCTTGTCCCTTCTTGCTGCGCCTTTGCAGAGCACTGCGTGCCAGAGCAGCCGGATCGCTGTGTTGCTTGCAATCTCCAGTTCCAACAGTGCCACAGTTCCTCGGCAACAGAAAGAGCTAGGAAGGAATTGCTTGCGCTGATTTCTCTCGCTGTGCTCTAGCAGTTCGTTCCCTTTTCGGCAGAGCGCGGCACCGCTTGCAAAGCTTAGAAACAAAGCTCTCCCTTTTCCTCCAAAAGGGAAAGAGCTACGAGAGAATTTCTTAGGGAAACCTTGTTTGTTTTGGCAGAGCACTGCATGCCTCTTAAGACAGAGCTCTGTATCCCCGGGAAAGTCGAAATCCAGGGGGACACCTTCTCTGTGCTAACAGGCTCGGAGAGGCTCGAATGCGCGGCTCGTTGAAGCGTCTGCCCGAACACGGACATCTAAAGCAGCACTGTAATGCGACCAAACAGAAAGAGTTAGGAGAGAATTTCTTGTCCCTTCTTGCTGCGCCTTTGCAGAGCACTGCGTGCCAGAGCAGCCGGATCGCTGTGTTGCTTGCAATCTCCAGTTCCAACAGTGCCACAGTTCCTCGGCAACAGAAAGAGCTAGGAAGGAATTGCTTGCGCTGATTTCTCTCGCTGTGCTCTAGCAGTTTGTTCCCTTTTCGGCAGAGCGCGGGACCGCTTGCAAAGCTTAGAAACAAACCTCTCCCTTTTCCTCCAAAAGGGAAAGAGCTACGAGAGAATTTCTTAGGGAAACCTTGTTTGTTTTGGCAGAGCACTGCATGCCTCTTAAGACAGAGCTCTGGATCCCCGGGAAAGTCGAAATCCGCAGGGTCACCTTCTCTGTGCTAACAGGCTCGGAGAGGCTCGAATGCGCGGCTCGTTGAAGCGTCTGCCCGAACACGGACATCTGAAGCAGCACTGTAATGCGACCAAACAGAAAGAGTTAGGAGAGAATTTCTTGTCCCTTCTTGCTGCGCCTTTGCAGAGCACTGCGTGCCAGAGCAGCCGGCTCGCTGTGTTGCTTGCAATCTCCAGTTCCAACAGTGCCACAGTTCCTCGGCAACAGAAAGAGCTAGGAAGGAATTGCTTGCGCTGATTTCTCTCGCTGTGCTCTAGCAGTTCGTTCCCTTTTCGGCAGAGCGCGGGACCGCTTGCAAAGCTTAGAAACAAACCTCTCCCTTTTCCTCCAAAAGGGAAAGAGCTACGAGAGAATTTCTTAGGGAAACCTGGTTTGTTTTGGCAGAGCACTGCATGCCTCTTAAGACAGAGCTCTGGATCCCCGGGAAAGTCGAAATCCGCAGGGTCACCTTCTCTGTGCTAACAGGCTCGGAGAGGCTCAAATGCGCGGCTCGTTGAAGCGTCTGCCCGAACACGGACATCTAAAGCAGCACTGTAATGCGACCAAACAGAAAGAGTTAGGAGAGAATTTCTTGTCCCTTCTTGCTGCGCCTTTGCAGAGCACTGCGTGCCAGAGCAGCCGGATCGCTGTGTTGCTTGCAATCTCCAGTTCCAACAGTGCCACAGTTCCTCGGCAACAGAAAGAGCTAGGAAGGAATTGCTTGCGCTGATTTCTCTCGCTGTGCTCTAGCAGTTCGTTCCCTTTTCGGCAGAGCGCGGGACCGCTTGCAAAGCTTAGAAACAAACCTCTCCCTTTTCCTCCAAAAGGGAAAGAGCTACGAGAGAATTTCTTAGGGAAACCTTGTTTGTTTTGGCAGAGCACTGCATGCCTCTTAAGACAGAGCTCTGGATCCCCGAGAAAGTCGAAATCCGCAGGGTCACCTTCTCTGTGCTAACAGGCTCGGAGAGGCTCGAATGCGCGGCTCGTTGAACGTCTGCCCGAACACGGACATCTGAAGCAGCACTGTAATGCGACCAAACAGAAAGAGTTAGGAGAGAATTTCTTGTCCCTTCTTGCTGCGCCTTTGCAGAGCACTGCGTGCCAGAGCAGCCGGCTCGCTGTGTTGCTTGCAATCTCCAGTTCCAACAGTGCCACAGTTCCTCGGCAACAGAAAGAGCTAGGAAGGAATTGCTTGCGCTGATTTCTCTCGCTGTGCTCTAGCAGTTCGTTCCCTTTTCGGCAGAGCGCGGGACCGCTTGCAAAGCTTAGAAACAAACCTCTCCCTTTTCCTCCAAAGCGGAAAGAGCTACGAGAGAATTTCTTAGGGAAACCTTGTTTGTTTTGGCAGAGCACTGCATGCCTCTTAAGACAGAGCTCTGGATCCCCGGGAAAGTCGAAATCCAGGGGGACACCTTCTCTGTGCTAACAGGCTCGGAGAGGCTCGAATGCGCGGCTCGTTGAAGCGTCTGCCCGAACACGGACATCTGAAGCAGCACTGTAATGCGACCAAACAGAAAGAGTTAGGAGAGAATTTCTTGTCCCTTCTTGCTGCGCCTTTGCAGAGCACTGCGTGCCAGAGCAGCCGGATCGCTGTGTTGCTTGCAATCTCCAGTTCCAACAGTGCCACAGTTCCTCGGCAACAGAAAGAGCTAGGAAGGAATTGCTTGCGCTGATTTCTCTCGCTGTGCTCTAGCACTTCGTTCCCTTTTCGGCAGAGCGCGGGACCGCTTGCAAAGCTTAGAAACAAACCTCTCCCTTTTCCTCCAAAAGGGAAAGAGCTACGAGAGAATTTCTTAGGGAAACCTTGTTTGTTTTGGCAGAGCACTGCATGCCTCTTAAGACAGAGCTCTGTATCCCCGGGAAAGTCGAAATCCAGGGGGACACCTTCTCTGTGCTAACAGGCTCGGAGAGGCTCGAATGCGCGGCTCGTTGAAGCGTCTGCCCGAACACGGACATCTAAAGCAGCACTGTAATGCGACCAAACAGAAAGAGTTAGGAGAGAATTTCTTGTCCCTTCTTGCTGCGCCTTTGCAGAGCACTGCGTGCCAGAGCAGCCGGATCGCTGTGTTGCTTGCAATCTCCAGTTCCAACAGTGCCACAGTTCCTCGGCAACAGAAAGAGCTAGGAAGGAATTGCTTGCGCTGATTTCTCTCGCTGTGCTCTAGCAGTTTGTTCCCTTTTCGGCAGAGCGCGGGACCGCTTGCAAAGCTTAGAAACAAACCTCTCCCTTTTCCTCCAAAAGGGAAAGAGCTACGAGAGAATTTCTTAGGGAAACCTTGTTTGTTTTGGCAGAGCACTGCATGCCTCTTAAGACAGAGCTCTGGATCCCCGGGAAAGTCGAAATCCGCAGGGTCACCTTCTCTGTGCTAACAGGCTCGGAGAGGCTCAAATGCGCGGCTCGTTGAAGCGTCTGCCCGAACACGGACATCTAAAGCAGCACTGTAATGCGACCAAACAGAAAGAGTTAGGAGAGAATTTCTTGTCCCTTCTTGCTGCGCCTTTGCAGAGCACTGCGTGCCAGAGCAGCCGGCTCGCTGTGTTGCTTGCAATCTCCAGTTCCAACAGTGCCACAGTTCCTCGGCAACAGAAAGAGCTAGGAAGGAATTGCTTGCGCTGATTTCTCTCGCTGTGCTCTAGCACTTCGTTCCCTTTTCGGCAGAGCGCGGGACCGCTTGCAAAGCTTAGAAACAAACCTCTCCCTTTTCCTCCAAAGCGGAAAGAGCTACGAGAGAATTTCTTAGGGAAACCTTGTTTGTTTTGGCAGAGCACTGCATGCCTCTTAAGACAGAGCTCTGTATCCCCGGGAAAGTCGAAATCCGCAGGGTCACCTTCTCTGTGCTAACAGGCTCGGAGAGGCTCGAATGCGCGGCTCGTTGAAGCGTCTGCCCGAACACGGACATCTGAAGCAGCACTGTAATGCGACCAAACAGAAAGAGTTAGGAGAGAATTTCTTGTCCCTTCTTGCTGCGCCTTTGCAGAGCACTGCGTGCCAGAGCAGCCGGATCGCTGTGTTGCTTGCAATCTCCAGTTCCAACAGTGCCACAGTTCCTCGGCAACAGAAAGAGCTAGGAAGGAATTGCTTGCGCTGATTTCTCTCGCTGTGCTCTAGCAGTTCGTTCCCTTTTCGGCAGAGCGCGGCACCGCTTGCAAAGCTTAGAAACAAAGCTCTCCCTTTTCCTCCAAAAGGGAAAGAGCTACGAGAGAATTTCTTAGGGAAACCTTGTTTGTTTTGGCAGAGCACTGCATGCCTCTTAAGACAGAGCTCTGTATCCCCGGGAAAGTCGAAATCCAGGGGGACACCTTCTCTGTGCTAACAGGCTCGGAGAGGCTCGAATGCGCGGCTCGTTGAAGCGTCTGCCCGAACACGGACATCTAAAGCAGCACTGTAATGCGACCAAACAGAAAGAGTTAGGAGAGAATTTCTTGTCCCTTCTTGCTGCGCCTTTGCAGAGCACTGCGTGCCAGAGCAGCCGGATCGCTGTGTTGCTTGCAATCTCCAGTTCCAACAGTGCCACAGTTCCTCGGCAACAGAAAGAGCTAGGAAGGAATTGCTTGCGCTGATTTCTCTCGCTGTGCTCTAGCAGTTTGTTCCCTTTTCGGCAGAGCGCGGGACCGCTTGCAAAGCTTAGAAACAAACCTCTCCCTTTTCCTCCAAAAGGGAAAGAGCTACGAGAGAATTTCTTAGGGAAACCTTGTTTGTTTTGGCAGAGCACTGCATGCCTCTTAAGACAGAGCTCTGGATCCCCGGGAAAGTCGAAATCCGCAGGGTCACCTTCTCTGTGCTAACAGGCTCGGAGAGGCTCAAATGCGCGGCTCGTTGAAGCGTCTGCCCGAACACGGACATCTAAAGCAGCACTGTAATGCGACCAAACAGAAAGAGTTAGGAGAGAATTTCTTGTCCCTTCTTGCTGCGCCTTTGCAGAGCACTGCGTGCCAGAGCAGCCGGCTCGCTGTGTTGCTTGCAATCTCCAGTTCCAACAGTGCCACAGTTCCTCGGCAACAGAAAGAGCTAGGAAGGAATTGCTTGCGCTGATTTCTCTCGCTGTGCTCTAGCACTTCGTTCCCTTTTCGGCAGAGCGCGGGACCGCTTGCAAAGCTTAGAAACAAACCTCTCCCTTTTCCTCCAAAGCGGAAAGAGCTACGAGAGAATTTCTTAGGGAAACCTTGTTTGTTTTGGCAGAGCACTGCATGCCTCTTAAGACAGAGCTCTGTATCCCCGGGAAAGTCGAAATCCGCAGGGTCACCTTCTCTGTGCTAACAGGCTCGGAGAGGCTCGAATGCGCGGCTCGTTGAAGCGTCTGCCCGAACACGGACATCTGAAGCAGCACTGTAATGCGACCAAACAGAAAGAGTTAGGAGAGAATTTCTTGTCCCTTCTTGCTGCGCCTTTGCAGAGCACTGCGTGCCAGAGCAGCCGGATCGCTGTGTTGCTTGCAATCTCCAGTTCCAACAGTGCCACAGTTCCTCGGCAACAGAAAGAGCTAGGAAGGAATTGCTTGCGCTGATTTCTCTCGCTGTGCTCTAGCACTTCGTTCCCTTTTCGGCAGAGCGCGGGACCGCTTGCAAAGCTTAGAAACAAACCTCTCCCTTTTCCTCCAAAAGGGAAAGAGCTACGAGAGAATTTCTTAGGGAAACCTTGTTTGTTTTGGCAGAGCACTGCATGCCTCTTAAGACAGAGCTCTGTATCCCCCGGAAACTCGAAATCCGCAGGGTCACCTTCTCTGTGCTAACAAGCTCGGAGAGGCTCAAATGCGCGGCTCGTTGAAGCGTCTGCCCGAACACGGACGTCTAAAGCAGCAGTGTAATGCGACCAAACAGAAAGAGTTAGGAGAGAATTTCTTGTCCCTTCTTGCTGCGCCTTTGCAGAGCACTGCGTGCCAGAGCAGCCGGATCGCTGTGTTGCTTGCAATCTCCAGTTCCAACAGTGCCACAGTTCCTCGGCAACAGAAAGAGCTAGGAAGGAATTGCTTGCGCTGATTTCTCTCGCTGTGCTCTAGCACTTCGTTCCCTTTTCGGCAGAGCGCGAGACCGCTTGCAAAGCTTAGAAACAAAGCTCTCCCTTTTCCTCCAAAAGGGAAAGAGCTACGAGAGAATTTCTTAGGGAAACCTTGTTTGTTTTGGCAGAGCACTGCATGCCTCTTAAGACAGAGCTCTGGATCCCCGGGAAAGTCGAAATCCGCAGGGTCACCTTCTCTGTGCTAACAAGCTCGGAGAGGCTCAAATGCGCGGCTCGTTGAAGCGTCTGCCCGAACACGGACATCTGAAGCACCACTGTAATGCGACCAAACAGAAAGAGTTAGGAGAGAATTTCTTGTCCCTTCTTGCTGCGCCTTTGCAGAGCACTGCGTGCCAGAGCAGCCGGATCGCTGTGTTGCTTGCAATCTCCAGTTCCAACAGTGCCACAGTTCCTCGGCAACAGAAAGAGCTAGGAAGGAATTGCTTGCGCTGATTTCTCTCGCTGTGCTCTAGCAGTTTGTTCCCTTTTCGGCAGAGCGCGGGACCGCTTGCAAAGCTTAGAAACAAACCTCTCCCTTTTCCTCCAAAAGGGAAAGAGCTACGAGAGAATTTCTTAGGGAAACCTTGTTTGTTTTGGCAGAGCACTGCATGCCTCTTAAGACAGAGCTCTGGATCCCCGGGAAAGTCGAAATCCGCAGGGTCACCTTCTCTGTGCTAACAGGCTCGGAGAGGCTCGAATGCGCGGCTCGTTGAAGCGTCTGCCCGAACACGGACATCTGAAGCAGCACTGTAATGCGACCAAACAGAAAGAGTTAGGAGAGAATTTCTTGTCCCTTCTTGCTGCGCCTTTGCAGAGCACTGCGTGCCAGAGCAGCCGGCTCGCTGTGTTGCTTGCAATCTCCAGTTCCAACAGTGCCACAGTTCCTCGGCAACAGAAAGAGCTAGGAAGGAATTGCTTGCGCTGATTTCTCTCGCTGTGCTCTAGCAGTTCGTTCCCTTTTCGGCAGAGCGCGGGACCGCTTGCAAAGCTTAGAAACAAACCTCTCCCTTTTCCTCCAAAAGGGAAAGAGCTACGAGAGAATTTCTTAGGGAAACCTGGTTTGTTTTGGCAGAGCACTGCATGCCTCTTAAGACAGAGCTCTGGATCCCCGGGAAAGTCGAAATCCGCAGGGTCACCTTCTCTGTGCTAACAGGCTCGGAGAGGCTCAAATGCGCGGCTCGTTGAAGCGTCTGCCCGAACACGGACATCTAAAGCAGCACTGTAATGCGACCAAACAGAAAGAGTTAGGAGAGAATTTCTTGTCCCTTCTTGCTGCGCCTTTGCAGAGCACTGCGTGCCAGAGCAGCCGGATCGCTGTCTTGCTTGCAATCTCCAGTTCCAACAGTGCCACAGTTCCTCGGCAACAGAAAGAGCTAGGAAGGAATTGCTTGCGCTGATTTCTCTCGCTGTGCTCTAGCAGTTCGTTCCCTTTTCGGCAGAGCGCGGGACCGCTTGCAAAGCTTAGAAACAAACCTCTCCCTTTTCCTCCAAAAGGGAAAGAGCTACGAGAGAATTTCTTAGGGAAACCTTGTTTGTTTTGGCAGAGCACTGCATGCCTCTTAAGACAGAGCTCTGGATCCCCGAGAAAGTCGAAATCCGCAGGGTCACCTTCTCTGTGCTAACAGGCTCGGAGAGGCTCGAATGCGCGGCTCGTTGAACGTCTGCCCGAACACGGACATCTGAAGCAGCACTGTAATGCGACCAAACAGAAAGAGTTAGGAGAGAATTTCTTGTCCCTTCTTGCTGCGCCTTTGCAGAGCACTGCGTGCCAGAGCAGCCGGCTCGCTGTGTTGCTTGCAATCTCCAGTTCCAACAGTGCCACAGTTCCTCGGCAACAGAAAGAGCTAGGAAGGAATTGCTTGCCCTGATTTCTCTCGCTGTGCTCTAGCAGTTCGTTCCCTTTTCGGCAGAGCGCGGGACCGCTTGCAAAGCTTAGAAACAAACCTCTCCCTTTTCCTCCAAAAGGGAAAGAGCTACGAGAGAATTTCTTAGGGAAACCTTGTTTGTTTTGGCAGAGCACTGCATGCCTCTTAAGACAGAGCTCTGGATCCCCGGGAAAGTCGAAATCCGCAGGGTCACCTTCTCTGTGCTAACAAGCTCGGAGAGGCTCAAATGCGCGGCTCGTTGAAGCGTCTGCCCGAACACGGACGTCTAAAGCAGCACTGTAATGCGACCAAACAGAAAGAGTTAGGAGAGAATTTCTTGTCCCTTCTTGCTGCGCCTTTGCAGAGCACTGCGTGCCAGAGCAGCCGGCTCGCTGTCTTGCTTGCAATCTCCAGTTCCAACAGTGCCACAGTTCCTCGGCAACAGAAAGAGCTAGGAAGGAATTGCTTGCGCTGATTTCTCTCGCTGTGCTCTAGCAGTTCGTTCCCTTTTCGGCAGAGCGCGGGACCGCTTGCAAAGCTTAGAAACAAACCTCTCCCTTTTCCTCCAAAGCGGAAAGAGCTACGAGAGAATTTCTTAGGGAAACCTTGTTTGTTTTGGCAGAGCACTGCATGCCTCTTAAGACAGAGCTCTGTATCCCCGGGAAAGTCGAAATCCAGGGGGACACCTTCTCTGTGCTAACAGGCTCGGAGAGGCTCGAATGCGCGGCTCGTTGAAGCGTCTGCCCGAACACGGACATCTAAAGCAGCACTGTAATGCGACCAAACAGAAAGAGTTAGGAGAGAATTTCTTGTCCCTTCTTGCTGCGCCTTTGCAGAGCACTGCGTGCCAGAGCAGCCGGATCGCTGTGTTGCTTGCAATCTCCAGTTCCAACAGTGCCACAGTTCCTCGGCAACAGAAAGAGCTAGGAAGAAATTGCTTGCGCTGATTTCTCTCGCTGTGCTCTAGCACTTCGTTCCCTTTTCGGCAGAGCGCGGGACCGCTTGCAAAGCTTAGAAACAAACCTCTCCCTTTTCCTCCAAAAGGGAAAGAGCTACGAGAGAATTTCTTAGGGAAACCTTGTTTGTTTTGGCAGAGCACTGCATGCCTCTTAAGACAGAGCTCTGGATCCCCGAGAAAGTCGAAATCCGCAGGGTCACCTTCTCTGTGCTAACAGGCTCGGAGAGGCTCGAATGCGCGGCTCGTTGAAGCGTCTGCCCGAACACGGACATCTGAAGCAGCAGTGTAATGCGACCAAACAGAAAGAGTTAGGAGAGAATTTCTTGTCCCTTCTTGCTGCGCCTTTGCAGAGCACTGCGTGCCAGAGCAGCCGGCTCGCTGTGTTGCTTGCAATCTCCAGTTCCAACAGTGCCACAGTTCCTCGGCAACAGAAAGAGCTAGGAAGGAATTGCTTGCGCTGATTTCTCTCGCTGTGCTCTAGCAGTTTGTTCCCTTTTCGGCAGAGCGCGGGACCGCTTGCAAAGCTTAGAAACAAACCTCTCCCTTTTCCTCCAAAAGGGAAAGAGCTACGAGAGAATTTCTTAGGGAAACCTTGTTTGTTTTGGCAGAGCACTGCATGCCTCTTAAGACAGAGCTCTGGATCCCCGGGAAAGTCGAAATCCGCAGGGTCACCTTCTCTGTGCTAACAGGCTCGGAGAGGCTCAAATGCGCGGCTCGTTGAAGCGTCTGCCCGAACACGGACATCTAAAGCAGCACTGTAATGCGACCAAACAGAAAGAGTTAGGAGAGAATTTCTTGTCCCTTCTTGCTGCGCCTTTGCAGAGCACTGCGTGCCAGAGCAGCCGGCTCGCTGTGTTGCTTGCAATCTCCAGTTCCAACAGTGCCACAGTTCCTCGGCAACAGAAAGAGCTAGGAAGGAATTGCTTGCGCTGATTTCTCTCGCTGTGCTCTAGCAGTTCGTTCCCTTTTCGGCAGAGCGCGGGACCGCTTGCAAAGCTTAGAAACAAAGCTCTCCCTTTTCCTCCAAAAGGGAAAGAGCTACGAGAGAATTTCTTAGGGAAACCTTGTTTGTTTTGGCAGAGCACTGCATGCCTCTTAAGACAGAGCTCTGGATCCCCGGGAAAGTCGAAATCCGCAGGGTCACCTTCTCTGTGCTAACAGGCTCGGAGAGGCTCGAATGCGCGGCTCGTTGAAGCGTCTGCCCGAACACGGACATCTGAAGCACCACTGTAATGCGACCAAACAGAAAGAGTTAGGAGAGAATTTCTTGTCCCTTCTTGCTGCGCCTTTGCAGAGCACTGCGTGCCAGAGCAGCCGGATCGCTGTGTTGCTTGCAATCTCCAGTTCCAACAGTGCCACAGTTCCTCGGCAACAGAAAGAGCTAGGAAGGAATTGCTTGCGCTGATTTCTCTCGCTGTGCTCTAGCACTTCGTTCCCTTTTCGGCAGAGCGCGGGACCGCTTGCAAAGCTTAGAAACAAAGCTCTCCCTTTTCCTCCAAAAGGGAAAGAGCTACGAGAGAATTTCTTAGGGAAACCTTGTTTGTTTTGGCAGAGCACTGCATGCCTCTTAAGACAGAGCTCTGGATCCCCGGGAAAGTCGAAATCCGCAGGGTCACCTTCTCTGTGCTAACAAGCTCGGAGAGGCTCAAATGCGCGGCTCGTTGAAGCGTCTGCCCGAACACGGACGTCTAAAGCAGCACTGTAATGCGACCAAACAGAAAGAGTTAGGAGAGAATTTCTTGTCCCTTCTTGCTGCGCCTTTGCAGAGCACTGCGTGCCAGAGCAGCCGGATCGCTGTGTTGCTTGCAATCTCCAGTTCCAACAGTGCCACAGTTCCTCGGCAACAGAAAGAGCTAGGAAGGAATTGCTTGCGCTGATTTCTCTCGCTGTGCTCTAGCACTTCGTTCCCTTTTCGGCAGAGCGCGGGACCGCTTGCAAAGCTTAGAAACAAACCTCTCCCTTTTCCTCCAAAAGGGAAAGAGCTACGAGAGAATTTCTTAGGGAAACCTTGTTTGTTTTGGCAGAGCACTGCATGCCTCTTAAGACAGAGCTCTGGATCCCCGGGAAAGTCGAAATCCGCAGGGTCACCTTCTCTGTGCTAACAAGCTCGGAGAGGCTCAAATGCGCGGCTCGTTGAAGCGTCTGCCCGAACACGGACGTCTAAAGCAGCACTGTAATGCGACCAAACAGAAAGAGTTAGGAGAGAATTTCTTGTCCCTTCTTGCTGCGCCTTTGCAGAGCACTGCGTGCCAGAGCAGCCGGATCGCTGTGTTGCTTGCAATCTCCAGTTCCAACAGTGCCACAGTTCCTCGGCAACAGAAAGAGCTAGGAAGGAATTGCTTGCGCTGATTTCTCTCGCTGTGCTCTAGCACTTCGTTCCCTTTTCGGCAGAGCGCGGGACCGCTTGCAAAGCTTAGAAACAAACCTCTCCCTTTTCCTCCAAAAGGGAAAGAGCTACGAGAGAATTTCTTAGGGAAACCTTGTTTGTTTTGGCAGAGCACTGCATGCCTCTTAAGACAGAGCTCTGTATCCCCCGGAAACTCGAAATCCGCAGGGTCACCTTCTCTGTGCTAACAAGCTCGGAGAGGCTCAAATGCGCGGCTCGTTGAAGCGTCTGCCCGAACACGGACATCTGAAGCAGCACTGTAATGCGACCAAACAGAAAGAGTTAGGAGAGAATTTCTTGTCCCTTCTTGCTGCGCCTTTGCAGAGCACTGCGTGCCAGAGCAGCCGGATCGCTGTGTTGCTTGCAATCTCCAGTTCCAACAGTGCCACAGTTCCTCGGCAACAGAAAGAGGTAGGAAGGAATTGCTTGCGCTGATTTCTCTCGCTGTGCTCTAGCAGTTCGTTCCCTTTTCGGCAGAGCGCGGGACCGCTTGCAAAGCTTAGAAACAAACCTCTCCCTTTTCCTCCAAAAGGGAAAGAGCTACGAGAGAATTTCTTAGGGAAACCTTGTTTGTTTTGGCAGAGCACTGCATGCCTCTTAAGACAGAGCTCTGGATCCCCGGGAAAGTCGAAATCCAGGGGGACACCTTCTCTGTGCTAACAGGCTCGGAGAGGCTCGAATGGGCGGCTCGTTGAAGCGTCTGCCCGAACACGGACATCGAAAGCAGCACTGTAATGCGACCAAACCGAAAGAGTTAGGAGAGAATTTCTTGTCCCTTCTTGCTGCGCCTTTGCAGAGCACTGCGTGCCAGAGCAGCCGGATCGCTGTGTTGCTTGCAATCTCCAGTTCCAACAGTGCCACAGTTCCTCGGCAACAGAAAGAGCTAGGAAGGAATTGCTTGCGCTGATTTCTCTCGCTGTGCTCTAGCAGTTCGTTCCCTTTTCGGCAGAGCGCGGGACCGCTTGCAAAGCTTAGAAACAAAGCTCTCCCTTTTCCTCCAAAAGGGAAAGAGCTACGAGAGAATTTCTTAGGGAAACCTTGTTTGTTTTGGCAGAGCACTGCATGCCTCTTAAGACAGAGCTCTGGATCCCCGGGAAAGTCGAAATCCAGGGGGACACCTTCTCTGTGCTAACAGGCTCGGAGAGGCTCGAATGCGCGGCTCGTTGAAGCGTCTGCCCGAACACGGACGTCTAAAGCAGCAGTGTAATGCGACCAAACAGAAAGAGTTAGGAGAGAATTTCTTGTCCCTTCTTGCTGCGCCTTTGCAGAGCACTGCGTGCCAGAGCAGCCGGATCGCTGTGTTGCTTGCAATCTCCAGTTCCAACAGTGCCACAGTTCCTCGGCAACAGAAAGAGCTAGGAAGGAATTGCTTGCGCTGATTTCTCTCGCTGTGCTCTAGCACTTCGTTCCCTTTTCGGCAGAGCGCGAGACCGCTTGCAAAGCTTAGAAACAAACCTCTCCCTTTTCCTCCAAAAGGGAAAGAGCTACGAGAGAATTTCTTAGGGAAACCTTGTTTGTTTTGGCAGAGCACTGCATGCCTCTTAAGACAGAGCTCTGGATCCCCGGGAAAGTCGAAATCCGCAGGGTCACCTTCTCTGTGCTAACAAGCTCGGAGAGGCTCAAATGCGCGGCTCGTTGAAGCGTCTGCCCGAACACGGACATCTAAAGCAGCAGTGTAATGCGACCAAACAGAAAGAGTTAGGAGAGAATTTCTTGTCCCTTCTTGCTGCGCCTTTGCAGAGCACTGCGTGCCAGAGCAGCCGGATCGTTGTGTTGCTTGCAATCTCCAGTTCCAACAGTGCCACAGTTCCTCGGCAACAGAAAGAGCTAGGAAGGAATTGCTTGCGCTGATCTCTCTCGCTGTGCTCTAGCAGTTGGTTCCCTTTTCGGCAGAGCGCGGGACCGCTTGCAAAGCTTAGAAACAAAGCTCTCCCTTTTCCTCCAAAAGGGAAAGAGCTACGAGAGAATTTCTTAGGACAACCTTGTTTGTTTTGGCAGAGCACTGCATGCCTCTTAAGACAGAGCTCTGGATCCCCGGGAAAGTCGAAATCCAGGGGGACACCTTCTCTGTGCTAACAGGCTCGGAGAGGCTCGAATGGGCGGCTCGTTGAAGCGTCTGCCCGAACACGGACATCGAAAGCAGCACTGTAATGCGACCAAACAGAAAGAGTTAGGAGAGAATTTCTTGTCCCTTCTTGCTGCGCCTTTGCAGAGCACTGCGTGCCAGAGCAGCCGGATCGCTGTGTTGCTTGCAATCTCCAGTTCCAACAGTGCCACAGTTCCTCGGCAACAGAAAGAGCTAGGAAGGAATTGCTTGCGCTGATTTCTCTCGCTGTGCTCTAGCAGTTGGTTCCCTTTTCGGCAGAGCGCGGGACCGCTTGCAAAGCTTAGAAACAAACCTCTCCCTTTTCCTCCAAAAGGGAAAGAGCTACGAGAGAATTTCTTAGGGAAACCTTGTTTGTTTTGGCAGAGCACTGCATGCCTCTTAAGACAGAGCTCTGGATCCCCGGGAAAGTCGAAATCCGCAGGGTCACCTTCTCTGTGCTAACAGGCTCGGAGAGGCTCGAATGCGCGGCTCGTTGAAGCGTCTGCCCGAACACGGACATCTGAAGCAGCACTGTAATGCGACCAAACAGAAAGAGTTAGGAGAGAATTTCTTGTCCCTTCTTGCTGCGCCTTTGCAGAGCACTGCGTGCCAGAGCAGCCGGCTCGCTGTGTTGCTTGCAATCTCCAGTTCCAACAGTGCCACAGTTCCTCGGCAACAGAAAGAGCTAGGAAGGAATTGCTTGCGCTGATTTCTCTCGCTGTGCTCTAGCAGTTCGTTCCCTTTTCGGCAGAGCGCGGGACCGCTTGCAAAGCTTAGAAACAAACCTCTCCCTTTTCCTCCAAAAGGGAAAGAGCTACGAGAGAATTTCTTAGGGAAACCTGGTTTGTTTTGGCAGAGCACTGCATGCCTCTTAAGACAGAGCTCTGGATCCCCGGGAAAGTCGAAATCCGCAGGGTCACCTTCTCTGTGCTAACAAGCTCGGAGAGGCTCAAATGCGCGGCTCGTTGAAGCGTCTGCCCGAACACGGACGTCTAAAGCAGCACTGTAATGCGACCAAACAGAAAGAGTTAGGAGAGAATTTCTTGTCCCTTCTTGCTGCGCCTTTGCAGAGCACTGCGTGCCAGAGCAGCCGGATCGCTGTGTTGCTTGCAATCTCCAGTTCCAACAGTGCCACAGTTCCTCGGCAACAGAAAGAGCTAGGAAGGAATTGCTTGCGCTGATTTCTCTCGCTGTGCTCTAGCACTTCGTTCCCTTTTCGGCAGAGCGCGGGACCGCTTGCAAAGCTTAGAAACAAACCTCTCCCTTTTCCTCCAAAAGGGAAAGAGCTACGAGAGAATTTCTTAGGGAAACCTTGTTTGTTTTGGCAGAGCACTGCATGCCTCTTAAGACAGAGCTCTGGATCCCCGGGAAAGTCGAAATCCGCAGGGTCACCTTCTCTGTGCTAACAAGCTCGGAGAGGCTCAAATGCGCGGCTCGTTGAAGCGTCTGCCCGAACACGGACGTCTAAAGCAGCACTGTAATGCGACCAAACAGAAAGAGTTAGGAGAGAATTTCTTGTCCCTTCTTGCTGCGCCTTTGCAGAGCACTGCGTGCCAGAGCAGCCGGATCGTTGTGTTGCTTGCAATCTCCAGTTCCAACAGTGCCACAGTTCCTCGGCAACAGAAAGAGCTAGGAAGGAATTGCTTGCGCTGATCTCTCTCGCTGTGCTCTAGCAGTTGGTTCCCTTTTCGGCAGAGCGCGGGACCGCTTGCAAAGCTTAGAAACAAAGCTCTCCCTTTTCCTCCAAAAGGGAAAGAGCTACGAGAGAATTTCTTAGGGAAACCTTGTTTGTTTTGGCAGAGCACTGCATGCCTCTTAAGACAGAGCTCTGGATCCCCGGGAAAGTCGAAATCCAGGGGGACACCTTCTCTGTGCTAACAGGCTCGGAGAGGCTCGAATGGGCGGCTCGTTGAAGCGTCTGCCCGAACACGGACATCGAAAGCAGCACTGTAATGCGACCAAACCGAAAGAGTTAGGAGAGAATTTCTTGTCCCTTCTTGCTGCGCCTTTGCAGAGCACTGCGTGCCAGAGCAGCCGGATCGCTGTGTTGCTTGCAATCTCCAGTTCCAACAGTGCCACAGTTCCTCGGCAACAGAAAGAGCTAGGAAGGAATTGCTTGCGCTGATTTCTCTCGCTGTGCTCTAGCAGTTCGTTCCCTTTTCGGCAGAGCGCGGGACCGCTTGCAAAGCTTAGAAACAAACCTCTCCCTTTTCCTCCAAAAGGGAAAGAGCTACGAGAGAATTTCTTAGGGAAACCTTGTTTGTTTTGGCAGAGCACTGCATGCCTCTTAAGACAGAGCTCTGGATCCCCGGGAAAGTCGAAATCCGCAGGGTCACCTTCTCTGTGCTAACAGGCTCGGAGAGGCTCGAATGCGCGGCTCGTTGAAGCGTCTGCCCGAACACGGACGTCTAAAGCAGCAGTGTAATGCGACCAAACAGAAAGAGTTAGGAGAGAATTTCTTGTCCCTTCTTGCTGCGCCTTTGCAGAGCACTGCGTGCCAGAGCAGCCGGATCGCTGTGTTGCTTGCAATCTCCAGTTCCAACAGTGCCACAGTTCCTCGGCAACAGAAAGAGCTAGGAAGGAATTGCTTGCGCTGATTTCTCTCGCTGTGCTCTAGCACTTCGTTCCCTTTTCGGCAGAGCGCGAGACCGCTTGCAAAGCTTAGAAACAAACCTCTCCCTTTTCCTCCAAAAGGGAAAGAGCTACGAGAGAATTTCTTAGGGAAACCTTGTTTGTTTTGGCAGAGCACTGCATGCCTCTTAAGACAGAGCTCTGGATCCCCGGGAAAGTCGAAATCCGCAGGGTCACCTTCTCTGTGCTAACAAGCTCGGAGAGGCTCAAATGCGCGGCTCGTTGAAGCGTCTGCCCGAACACGGACATCTAAAGCAGCAGTGTAATGCGACCAAACAGAAAGAGTTAGGAGAGAATTTCTTGTCCCTTCTTGCTGCGCCTTTGCAGAGCACTGCGTGCCAGAGCAGCCGGATCGTTGTGTTGCTTGCAATCTCCAGTTCCAACAGTGCCACAGTTCCTCGGCAACAGAAAGAGCTAGGAAGGAATTGCTTGCGCTGATCTCTCTCGCTGTGCTCTAGCAGTTGGTTCCCTTTTCGGCAGAGCGCGGGACCGCTTGCAAAGCTTAGAAACAAAGCTCTCCCTTTTCCTCCAAAAGGGAAAGAGCTACGAGAGAATTTCTTAGGACAACCTTGTTTGTTTTGGCAGAGCACTGCATGCCTCTTAAGACAGAGCTCTGGATCCCCGGGAAAGTCGAAATCCAGGGGGACACCTTCTCTGTGCTAACAGGCTCGGAGAGGCTCGAATGGGCGGCTCGTTGAAGCGTCTGCCCGAACACGGACATCGAAAGCAGCACTGTAATGCGACCAAACAGAAAGAGTTAGGAGAGAATTTCTTGTCCCTTCTTGCTGCGCCTTTGCAGAGCACTGCGTGCCAGAGCAGCCGGATCGCTGTGTTGCTTGCAATCTCCAGTTCCAACAGTGCCACAGTTCCTCGGCAACAGAAAGAGCTAGGAAGGAATTGCTTGCGCTGATTTCTCTCGCTGTGCTCTAGCAGTTGGTTCCCTTTTCGGCAGAGCGCGGGACCGCTTGCAAAGCTTAGAAACAAACCTCTCCCTTTTCCTCCAAAAGGGAAAGAGCTACGAGAGAATTTCTTAGGGAAACCTTGTTTGTTTTGGCAGAGCACTGCATGCCTCTTAAGACAGAGCTCTGGATCCCCGGGAAAGTCGAAATCCGCAGGGTCACCTTCTCTGTGCTAACAGGCTCGGAGAGGCTCGAATGCGCGGCTCGTTGAAGCGTCTGCCCGAACACGGACATCTGAAGCAGCACTGTAATGCGACCAAACAGAAAGAGTTAGGAGAGAATTTCTTGTCCCTTCTTGCTGCGCCTTTGCAGAGCACTGCGTGCCAGAGCAGCCGGCTCGCTGTGTTGCTTGCAATCTCCAGTTCCAACAGTGCCACAGTTCCTCGGCAACAGAAAGAGCTAGGAAGGAATTGCTTGCGCTGATTTCTCTCGCTGTGCTCTAGCAGTTCGTTCCCTTTTCGGCAGAGCGCGGGACCGCTTGCAAAGCTTAGAAACAAACCTCTCCCTTTTCCTCCAAAAGGGAAAGAGCTACGAGAGAATTTCTTAGGGAAACCTGGTTTGTTTTGGCAGAGCACTGCATGCCTCTTAAGACAGAGCTCTGGATCCCCGGGAAAGTCGAAATCCGCAGGGTCACCTTCTCTGTGCTAACAGGCTCGGAGAGGCTCAAATGCGCGGCTCGTTGAAGCGTCTGCCCGAACACGGACATCTAAAGCAGCACTGTAATGCGACCAAACAGAAAGAGTTAGGAGAGAATTTCTTGTCCCTTCTTGCTGCGCCTTTGCAGAGCACTGCGTGCCAGAGCAGCCGGATCGCTGTGTTGCTTGCAATCTCCAGTTCCAACAGTGCCACAGTTCCTCGGCAACAGAAAGAGCTAGGAAGGAATTGCTTGCGCTGATTTCTCTCGCTGTGCTCTAGCACTTCGTTCCCTTTTCGGCAGAGCGCGGGACCGCTTGCAAAGCTTAGAAACAAACCTCTCCCTTTTCCTCCAAAGCGGAAAGAGCTACGAGAGAATTTCTTAGGGAAACCTTGTTTGTTTTGGCAGAGCACTGCATGCCTCTTAAGACAGAGCTCTGGATCCCCGAGAAAGTCGAAATCCGCAGGGTCACCTTCTCTGTGCTAACAGGCTCGGAGAGGCTCGAATGCGCGGCTCGTTGAAGCGTCTGCCCGAACACGGACATCTGAAGCAGCACTGTAATGCGACCAAACAGAAAGAGTTAGGAGAGAATTTCTTGTCCCTTCTTGCTGCGCCTTTGCAGAGCACTGCGTGCCAGAGCAGCCGGATCGCTGTGTTGCTTGCAATCTCCAGTTCCAACAGTGCCACAGTTCCTCGGCAACAGAAAGAGCTAGGAAGGAATTGCTTGCCCTGATTTCTCTCGCTGTGCTCTAGCAGTTGGTTCCCTTTTCGGCAGAGCGCGGGACCGCTTGCAAAGCTTAGAAACAAACCTCTCCCTTTTCCTCCAAAAGGGAAAGAGCTACGAGAGAATTTCTTAGGGAAACCTGGTTTGTTTTGGCAGAGCACTGCATGCCTCTTAAGACAGAGCTCTGGATCCCCGGGAAAGTCGAAATCCGCAGGGTCACCTTCTCTGTGCTAACAGGCTCGGAGAGGCTCAAATGCGCGGCTCGTTGAAGCGTCTGCCCGAACACGGACATCTAAAGCAGCACTGTAATGCGACCAAACAGAAAGAGTTAGGAGAGAATTTCTTGTCCCTTCTTGCTGCGCCTTTGCAGAGCACTGCGTGCCAGAGCAGCCGGATCGCTGTGTTGCTTGCAATCTCCAGTTCCAACAGTGCCACAGTTCCTCGGCAACAGAAAGAGCTAGGAAGGAATTGCTTGCGCTGATTTCTCTCGCTGTGCTCTAGCAGTTCGTTCCCTTTTCGGCAGAGCGCGGGACCGCTTGCAAAGCTTAGAAACAAAGCTCTCCCTTTTCCTCCAAAAGGGAAAGAGCTACGAGAGAATTTCTTAGGGAAACCTTGTTTGTTTTGGCAGAGCACTGCATGCCTCTTAAGACAGAGCTCTGGATCCCCGGGAAAGTCGAAATCCGCAGGGTCACCTTCTCTGTGCTAACAGGCTCGGAGAGGCTCGAATGCGCGGCTCGTTGAAGCGTCTGCCCGAACACGGACATCTGAAGCACCACTGTAATGCGACCAAACAGAAAGAGTTAGGAGAGAATTTCTTGTCCCTTCTTGCTGCGCCTTTGCAGAGCACTGCGTGCCAGAGCAGCCGGCTCGCTGTGTTGCTTGCAATCTCCAGTTCCAACAGTGCCACAGTTCCTCGGCAACAGAAAGAGCTAGGAAGGAATTGCTTGCCCTGATTTCTCTCGCTGTGCTCTAGCACTTCGTTCCCTTTTCGGCAGAGCGCGGGACCGCTTGCAAAGCTTAGAAACAAACCTCTCCCTTTTCCTCCAAAAGGGAAAGAGCTACGAGAGAATTTCTTAGGGAAACCTGGTTTGTTTTGGCAGAGCACTGCATGCCTCTTAAGACAGAGCTCTGGATCCCCGGGAAAGTCGAAATCCGCAGGGTCACCTTCTCTGTGCTAACAAGCTCGGAGAGGCTCAAATGCGCGGCTCGTTGAAGCGTCTGCCCGAACACGGACGTCTAAAGCAGCACTGTAATGCGACCAAACAGAAAGAGTTAGGAGAGAATTTCTTGTCCCTTCTTGCTGCGCCTTTGCAGAGCACTGCGTGCCAGAGCAGCCGGCTCGCTGTCTTGCTTGCAATCTCCAGTTCCAACAGTGCCACAGTTCCTCGGCAACAGAAAGAGCTAGGAAGGAATTGCTTGCGCTGATTTCTCTCGCTGTGCTCTAGCAGTTCGTTCCCTTTTCGGCAGAGCGCGGGACCGCTTGCAAAGCTTAGAAACAAACCTCTCCCTTTTCCTCCAAAGCGGAAAGAGCTACGAGAGAATTTCTTAGGGAAACCTTGTTTGTTTTGGCAGAGCACTGCATGCCTCTTAAGACAGAGCTCTGTATCCCCGGGAAAGTCGAAATCCAGGGGGACACCTTCTCTGTGCTAACAGGCTCGGAGAGACTCGAATGCGCGGCTCGTTGAAGCGTCTGCCCGAACACGGACATCTAAAGCAGCACTGTAATGCGACCAAACAGAAAGAGTTAGGAGAGAATTTCTTGTCCCTTCTTGCTGCGCCTTTGCAGAGCACTGCGTGCCAGAGCAGCCGGATCGCTGTGTTGCTTGCAATCTCCAGTTCCAACAGTGCCACAGTTCCTCGGCAACAGAAAGAGCTAGGAAGGAATTGCTTGCGCTGATTTCTCTCGCTGTGCTCTAGCAGTTCGTTCCCTTTTCGGCAGAGCGCGGGACCGCTTGCAAAGCTTAGAAACAAAGCTCTCCCTTTTCCTCCAAAAGGGAAAGAGCTACGAGAGAATTTCTTAGGGAAACCTTGTTTGTTTTGGCAGAGCACTGCATGCCTCTTAAGACAGAGCTCTGGATCCCCGGGAAAGTCGAAATCCGCAGGGTCACCTTCTCTGTGCTAACAAGCTCGGAGAGGCTCAAATGCGCGGCTCGTTGAAGCGTCTGCCCGAACACGGACGTCTAAAGCAGCACTGTAATGCGACCAAACAGAAAGAGTTAGGAGAGAATTTCTTGTCCCTTCTTGCTGCGCCTTTGCAGAGCACTGCGTGCCAGAGCAGCCGGATCGTTGTGTTGCTTGCAATCTCCAGTTCCAACAGTGCCACAGTTCCTCGGCAACAGAAAGAGCTAGGAAGGAATTGCTTGCGCTGATCTCTCTCGCTGTGCTCTAGCAGTTGGTTCCCTTTTCGGCAGAGCGCGGGACCGCTTGCAAAGCTTAGAAACAAAGCTCTCTCTTTTCCTCCAAAAGGGAAAGAGCTACGAGAGAATTTCTTAGGGAAACCTTGTTTGTTTTGGCAGAGCACTGCATGCCTCTTAAGACAGAGCTCTGTATCCCCGGGAAAGTCGAAATCCAGGGGGACACCTTCTCTGTGCTAACAGGCTCGGAGAGGCTCGAATGCGCGGCTCGTTGAAGCGTCTGCCCGAACACGGACATCTAAAGCAGCACTGTAATGCGACCAAACAGAAAGAGTTAGGAGAGAATTTCTTGTCCCTTCTTGCTGAGCCTTTGCAGAGCACTGCGTGCCAGAGCAGCCGGATCGCTGTGTTGCTTGCAATCTCCAGTTCCAACAGTGCCACAGTTCCTCGGCAACAGAAAGAGCTAGGAAGGAATTGCTTGCGCTGATTTCTCTCGCTGTGCTCTAGCACTTCGTTCCCTTTTCGGCAGAGCGCGGGACCGCTTGCAAAGCTTAGAAACAAACCTCTCCCTTTTCCTCCAAAAGGGAAAGAGCTACGAGAGAATTTCTTAGGGAAACCTTGTTTGTTTTGGCAGAGCACTGCATGCCTCTTAAGACAGAGCTCTGTATCCCCGGGAAAGTCGAAATCCAGGGGGACACCTTCTCTGTGCTAACAGGCTCGGAGAGGCTCGAATGCGCGGCTCGTTGAAGCGTCTGCCCGAACACGGACATCTAAAGCAGCACTGTAATGCGACCAAACAGAAAGAGTTAGGAGAGAATTTCTTGTCCCTTCTTGCTGCGCCTTTGCAGAGCACTGCGTGCCAGAGCAGCCGGATCGCTGTGTTGCTTGCAATCTCCAGTTCCAACAGTGCCACAGTTCCTCGGCAACAGAAAGAGCTAGGAAGGAATTGCTTGCGCTGATTTCTCTCGCTGTGCTCTAGCAGTTTGTTCCCTTTTCGGCAGAGCGCGGGACCGCTTGCAAAGCTTAGAAACAAACCTCTCCCTTTTCCTCCAAAAGGGAAAGAGCTACGAGAGAATTTCTTAGGGAAACCTTGTTTGTTTTGGCAGAGCACTGCATGCCTCTTAAGACAGAGCTCTGGATCCCCGGGAAAGTCGAAATCCGCAGGGTCACCTTCTCTGTGCTAACAGGCTCGGAGAGGCTCAAATGCGCGGCTCGTTGAAGCGTCTGCCCGAACACGGACATCTAAAGCAGCACTGTAATGCGACCAAACAGAAAGAGTTAGGAGAGAATTTCTTGTCCCTTCTTGCTGCGCCTTTGCAGAGCACTGCGTGCCAGAGCAGCCGGCTCGCTGTGTTGCTTGCAATCTCCAGTTCCAACAGTGCCACAGTTCCTCGGCAACAGAAAGAGCTAGGAAGGAATTGCTTGCGCTGATTTCTCTCGCTGTGCTCTAGCACTTCGTTCCCTTTTCGGCAGAGCGCGGGACCGCTTGCAAAGCTTAGAAACAAACCTCTCCCTTTTCCTCCAAAGCGGAAAGAGCTACGAGAGAATTTCTTAGGGAAACCTTGTTTGTTTTGGCAGAGCACTGCATGCCTCTTAAGACAGAGCTCTGTATCCCCGGGAAAGTCGAAATCCGCAGGGTCACCTTCTCTGTGCTAACAGGCTCGGAGAGGCTCGAATGCGCGGCTCGTTGAAGCGTCTGCCCGAACACGGACATCTGAAGCAGCACTGTAATGCGACCAAACAGAAAGAGTTAGGAGAGAATTTCTTGTCCCTTCTTGCTGCGCCTTTGCAGAGCACTGCGTGCCAGAGCAGCCGGATCGCTGTGTTGCTTGCAATCTCCAGTTCCAACAGTGCCACAGTTCCTCGGCAACAGAAAGAGCTAGGAAGGAATTGCTTGCGCTGATTTCTCTCGCTGTGCTCTAGCACTTCGTTCCCTTTTCGGCAGAGCGCGGGACCGCTTGCAAAGCTTAGAAACAAACCTCTCCCTTTTCCTCCAAAAGGGAAAGAGCTACGAGAGAATTTCTTAGGGAAACCTTGTTTGTTTTGGCAGAGCACTGCATGCCTCTTAAGACAGAGCTCTGTATCCCCCGGAAACTCGAAATCCGCAGGGTCACCTTCTCTGTGCTAACAAGCTCGGAGAGGCTCAAATGCGCGGCTCGTTGAAGCGTCTGCCCGAACACGGACATCTAAAGCACCACTGTAATGCGACCAAACAGAAAGAGTTAGGAGAGAATTTCTTGTCCCTTCTTGCTGCGCCTTTGCAGAGCACTGCGTGCCAGAGCAGCCGGATCGCTGTCTTGCTTGCAATCTCCAGTTCCAACAGTGCCACAGTTCCTCGGCAACAGAAAGAGGTAGGAAGGAATTGCTTGCGCTGATTTCTCTCGCTGTGCTCTAGCAGTTCGTTCCCTTTTCGGCAGAGCGCGGGACCGCTTGCAAAGCTTAGAAACAAAGCTCTCCCTTTTCCTCCAAAAGGGAAAGAGCTACGAGAGAATTTCTTAGGGAAACCTTGTTTGTTTTGGCAGAGCACTGCATGCCTCTTAAGACAGAGCTCTGTATCCCCGGGAAAGTCGAAATCCAGGGGGACACCTTCTCTGTGCTAACAGGCTCGGAGAGACTCGAATGCGCGGCTCGTTGAAGCGTCTGCCCGAACACGGACATCTAAAGCAGCACTGTAATGCGACCAAACAGAAAGAGTTAGGAGAGAATTTCTTGTCCCTTCTTGCTGCGCCTTTGCAGAGCACTGCGTGCCAGAGCAGCCGGATCGCTGTGTTGCTTGCAATCTCCAGTTCCAACAGTGCCACAGTTCCTCGGCAACAGAAAGAGCTAGGAAGGAATTGCTTGCGCTGATTTCTCTCGCTGTGCTCTAGCAGTTCGTTCCCTTTTCGGCAGAGCGCGGGACCGCTTGCAAAGCTTAGAAACAAAGCTCTCCCTTTTCCTCCAAAAGGGAAAGAGCTACGAGAGAATTTCTTAGGGAAACCTTGTTTGTTTTGGCAGAGCACTGCATGCCTCTTAAGACAGAGCTCTGGATCCCCGGGAAAGTCGAAATCCGCAGGGTCACCTTCTCTGTGCTAACAAGCTCGGAGAGGCTCAAATGCGCGGCTCGTTGAAGCGTCTGCCCGAACACGGACGTCTAAAGCAGCACTGTAATGCGACCAAACAGAAAGAGTTAGGAGAGAATTTCTTGTCCCTTCTTGCTGCGCCTTTGCAGAGCACTGCGTGCCAGAGCAGCCGGATCGTTGTGTTGCTTGCAATCTCCAGTTCCAACAGTGCCACAGTTCCTCGGCAACAGAAAGAGCTAGGAAGGAATTGCTTGCGCTGATCTCTCTCGCTGTGCTCTAGCAGTTGGTTCCCTTTTCGGCAGAGCGCGGGACCGCTTGCAAAGCTTAGAAACAAAGCTCTCTCTTTTCCTCCAAAAGGGAAAGAGCTACGAGAGAATTTCTTAGGGAAACCTTGTTTGTTTTGGCAGAGCACTGCATGCCTCTTAAGACAGAGCTCTGTATCCCCGGGAAAGTCGAAATCCAGGGGGACACCTTCTCTGTGCTAACAGGCTCGGAGAGGCTCGAATGCGCGGCTCGTTGAAGCGTCTGCCCGAACACGGACATCTAAAGCAGCACTGTAATGCGACCAAACAGAAAGAGTTAGGAGAGAATTTCTTGTCCCTTCTTGCTGAGCCTTTGCAGAGCACTGCGTGCCAGAGCAGCCGGATCGCTGTGTTGCTTGCAATCTCCAGTTCCAACAGTGCCACAGTTCCTCGGCAACAGAAAGAGCTAGGAAGGAATTGCTTGCGCTGATTTCTCTCGCTGTGCTCTAGCACTTCGTTCCCTTTTCGGCAGAGCGCGGGACCGCTTGCAAAGCTTAGAAACAAACCTCTCCCTTTTCCTCCAAAAGGGAAAGAGCTACGAGAGAATTTCTTAGGGAAACCTTGTTTGTTTTGGCAGAGCACTGCATGCCTCTTAAGACAGAGCTCTGTATCCCCGGGAAAGTCGAAATCCAGGGGGACACCTTCTCTGTGCTAACAGGCTCGGAGAGGCTCGAATGCGCGGCTCGTTGAAGCGTCTGCCCGAACACGGACATCTAAAGCAGCACTGTAATGCGACCAAACAGAAAGAGTTAGGAGAGAATTTCTTGTCCCTTCTTGCTGCGCCTTTGCAGAGCACTGCGTGCCAGAGCAGCCGGATCGCTGTGTTGCTTGCAATCTCCAGTTCCAACAGTGCCACAGTTCCTCGGCAACAGAAAGAGCTAGGAAGGAATTGCTTGCGCTGATTTCTCTCGCTGTGCTCTAGCAGTTTGTTCCCTTTTCGGCAGAGCGCGGGACCGCTTGCAAAGCTTAGAAACAAACCTCTCCCTTTTCCTCCAAAAGGGAAAGAGCTACGAGAGAATTTCTTAGGGAAACCTTGTTTGTTTTGGCAGAGCACTGCATGCCTCTTAAGACAGAGCTCTGGATCCCCGGGAAAGTCGAAATCCGCAGGGTCACCTTCTCTGTGCTAACAGGCTCGGAGAGGCTCAAATGCGCGGCTCGTTGAAGCGTCTGCCCGAACACGGACATCTAAAGCAGCACTGTAATGCGACCAAACAGAAAGAGTTAGGAGAGAATTTCTTGTCCCTTCTTGCTGCGCCTTTGCAGAGCACTGCGTGCCAGAGCAGCCGGCTCGCTGTGTTGCTTGCAATCTCCAGTTCCAACAGTGCCACAGTTCCTCGGCAACAGAAAGAGCTAGGAAGGAATTGCTTGCGCTGATTTCTCTCGCTGTGCTCTAGCACTTCGTTCCCTTTTCGGCAGAGCGCGGGACCGCTTGCAAAGCTTAGAAACAAACCTCTCCCTTTTCCTCCAAAGCGGAAAGAGCTACGAGAGAATTTCTTAGGGAAACCTTGTTTGTTTTGGCAGAGCACTGCATGCCTCTTAAGACAGAGCTCTGTATCCCCGGGAAAGTCGAAATCCGCAGGGTCACCTTCTCTGTGCTAACAGGCTCGGAGAGGCTCGAATGCGCGGCTCGTTGAAGCGTCTGCCCGAACACGGACATCTGAAGCAGCACTGTAATGCGACCAAACAGAAAGAGTTAGGAGAGAATTTCTTGTCCCTTCTTGCTGCGCCTTTGCAGAGCACTGCGTGCCAGAGCAGCCGGATCGCTGTGTTGCTTGCAATCTCCAGTTCCAACAGTGCCACAGTTCCTCGGCAACAGAAAGAGCTAGGAAGGAATTGCTTGCGCTGATTTCTCTCGCTGTGCTCTAGCACTTCGTTCCCTTTTCGGCAGAGCGCGGGACCGCTTGCAAAGCTTAGAAACAAACCTCTCCCTTTTCCTCCAAAAGGGAAAGAGCTACGAGAGAATTTCTTAGGGAAACCTTGTTTGTTTTGGCAGAGCACTGCATGCCTCTTAAGACAGAGCTCTGTATCCCCCGGAAACTCGAAATCCGCAGGGTCACCTTCTCTGTGCTAACAAGCTCGGAGAGGCTCAAATGCGCGGCTCGTTGAAGCGTCTGCCCGAACACGGACATCTAAAGCACCACTGTAATGCGACCAAACAGAAAGAGTTAGGAGAGAATTTCTTGTCCCTTCTTGCTGCGCCTTTGCAGAGCACTGCGTGCCAGAGCAGCCGGATCGCTGTCTTGCTTGCAATCTCCAGTTCCAACAGTGCC
Organism: Rhynochetos jubatus; assembly: GCA_027574665.1. Taxonomy (NCBI): domain Eukaryota; kingdom Metazoa; phylum Chordata; class Aves; order Eurypygiformes; family Rhynochetidae; genus Rhynochetos; species Rhynochetos jubatus. The sequence goes on from CM050648.1 coordinate 104,605,709, forward strand.
ACAGTTCCTCGGCAACAGAAAGAGGTAGGAAGGAATTGCTTGCGCTGATTTCTCTCGCTGTGCTCTAGCAGTTCGTTCCCTTTTCGGCAGAGCGCGGGACCGCTTGCAAAGCTTAGAAACAAAGCTCTCCCTTTTCCTCCAAAAGGGAAAGAGCTACGAGAGAATTTCTTAGGGAAACCTTGTTTGTTTTGGCAGAGCACTGCATGCCTCTTAAGACAGAGCTCTGGATCCCCGGGAAAGTCGAAATCCGCAGGGTCACCTTCTCTGTGCTAACAGGCTCGGAGAGGCTCGAATGCGCGGCTCGTTGAAGCGTCTGCCCGAACACGGACATCTGAAGCACCACTGTAATGCGACCAAACAGAAAGAGTTAGGAGAGAATTTCTTGTCCCTTCTTGCTGCGCCTTTGCAGAGCACTGCGTGCCAGAGCAGCCGGATCGCTGTGTTGCTTGCAATCTCCAGTTCCAACAGTGCCACAGTTCCTCGGCAACAGAAAGAGCTAGGAAGGAATTGCTTGCGCTGATTTCTCTCGCTGTGCTCTAGCACTTCGTTCCCTTTTCGGCAGAGCGCGGGACCGCTTGCAAAGCTTAGAAACAAAGCTCTCCCTTTTCCTCCAAAAGGGAAAGAGCTACGAGAGAATTTCTTAGGGAAACCTTGTTTGTTTTGGCAGAGCACTGCATGCCTCTTAAGACAGAGCTCTGGATCCCCGGGAAAGTCGAAATCCGCAGGGTCACCTTCTCTGTGCTAACAAGCTCGGAGAGGCTCAAATGCGCGGCTCGTTGAAGCGTCTGCCCGAACACGGACATCTAAAGCAGCACTGTAATGCGACCAAACAGAAAGAGTTAGGAGAGAATTTCTTGTCCCTTCTTGCTGCGCCTTTGCAGAGCACTGCGTGCCAGAGCAGCCGGATCGCTGTGTTGCTTGCAATCTCCAGTTCCAACAGTGCCACAGTTCCTCGGCAACAGAAAGAGCTAGGAAGGAATTGCTTGCGCTGATTTCTCTCGCTGTGCTCTAGCACTTCGTTCCCTTTTCGGCAGAGCGCGGGACCGCTTGCAAAGCTTAGAAACAAACCTCTCCCTTTTCCTCCAAAAGGGAAAGAGCTACGAGAGAATTTCTTAGGGAAACCTTGTTTGTTTTGGCAGAGCACTGCATGCCTCTTAAGACAGAGCTCTGGATCCCCGGGAAAGTCGAAATCCGCAGGGTCACCTTCTCTGTGCTAACAAGCTCGGAGAGGCTCAAATGCGCGGCTCGTTGAAGCGTCTGCCCGAACACGGACGTCTAAAGCAGCACTGTAATGCGACCAAACAGAAAGAGTTAGGAGAGAATTTCTTGTCCCTTCTTGCTGCGCCTTTGCAGAGCACTGCGTGCCAGAGCAGCCGGATCGCTGTGTTGCTTGCAATCTCCAGTTCCAACAGTGCCACAGTTCCTCGGCAACAGAAAGAGCTAGGAAGGAATTGCTTGCGCTGATTTCTCTCGCTGTGCTCTAGCACTTCGTTCCCTTTTCGGCAGAGCGCGGGACCGCTTGCAAAGCTTAGAAACAAACCTCTCCCTTTTCCTCCAAAAGGGAAAGAGCTACGAGAGAATTTCTTAGGGAAACCTTGTTTGTTTTGGCAGAGCACTGCATGCCTCTTAAGACAGAGCTCTGTATCCCCCGGAAACTCGAAATCCGCAGGGTCACCTTCTCTGTGCTAACAAGCTCGGAGAGGCTCAAATGCGCGGCTCGTTGAAGCGTCTGCCCGAACACGGACATCTAAAGCACCACTGTAATGCGACCAAACAGAAAGAGTTAGGAGAGAATTTCTTGTCCCTTCTTGCTGCGCCTTTGCAGAGCACTGCGTGCCAGAGCAGCCGGATCGCTGTCTTGCTTGCAATCTCCAGTTCCAACAGTGCCACAGTTCCTCGGCAACAGAAAGAGGTAGGAAGGAATTGCTTGCGCTGATTTCTCTCGCTGTGCTCTAGCAGTTCGTTCCCTTTTCGGCAGAGCGCGGGACCGCTTGCAAAGCTTAGAAACAAAGCTCTCCCTTTTCCTCCAAAAGGGAAAGAGCTACGAGAGAATTTCTTAGGGAAACCTTGTTTGTTTTGGCAGAGCACTGCATGCCTCTTAAGACAGAGCTCTGGATCCCCGGGAAAGTCGAAATCCGCAGGGTCACCTTCTCTGTGCTAACAGGCTCGGAGAGGCTCGAATGCGCGGCTCGTTGAAGCGTCTGCCCGAACACGGACATCTGAAGCACCACTGTAATGCGACCAAACAGAAAGAGTTAGGAGAGAATTTCTTGTCCCTTCTTGCTGCGCCTTTGCAGAGCACTGCGTGCCAGAGCAGCCGGATCGCTGTGTTGCTTGCAATCTCCAGTTCCAACAGTGCCACAGTTCCTCGGCAACAGAAAGAGCTAGGAAGGAATTGCTTGCGCTGATTTCTCTCGCTGTGCTCTAGCACTTCGTTCCCTTTTCGGCAGAGCGCGGGACCGCTTGCAAAGCTTAGAAACAAAGCTCTCCCTTTTCCTCCAAAAGGGAAAGAGCTACGAGAGAATTTCTTAGGGAAACCTTGTTTGTTTTGGCAGAGCACTGCATGCCTCTTAAGACAGAGCTCTGGATCCCCGGGAAAGTCGAAATCCGCAGGGTCACCTTCTCTGTGCTAACAAGCTCGGAGAGGCTCAAATGCGCGGCTCGTTGAAGCGTCTGCCCGAACACGGACGTCTAAAGCAGCACTGTAATGCGACCAAACAGAAAGAGTTAGGAGAGAATTTCTTGTCCCTTCTTGCTGCGCCTTTGCAGAGCACTGCGTGCCAGAGCAGCCGGATCGCTGTGTTGCTTGCAATCTCCAGTTCCAACAGTGCCACAGTTCCTCGGCAACAGAAAGAGCTAGGAAGGAATTGCTTGCGCTGATTTCTCTCGCTGTGCTCTAGCACTTCGTTCCCTTTTCGGCAGAGCGCGGGACCGCTTGCAAAGCTTAGAAACAAACCTCTCCCTTTTCCTCCAAAAGGGAAAGAGCTACGAGAGAATTTCTTAGGGAAACCTTGTTTGTTTTGGCAGAGCACTGCATGCCTCTTAAGACAGAGCTCTGGATCCCCGGGAAAGTCGAAATCCGCAGGGTCACCTTCTCTGTGCTAACAAGCTCGGAGAGGCTCAAATGCGCGGCTCGTTGAAGCGTCTGCCCGAACACGGACGTCTAAAGCAGCACTGTAATGCGACCAAACAGAAAGAGTTAGGAGAGAATTTCTTGTCCCTTCTTGCTGCGCCTTTGCAGAGCACTGCGTGCCAGAGCAGCCGGATCGTTGTGTTGCTTGCAATCTCCAGTTCCAACAGTGCCACAGTTCCTCGGCAACAGAAAGAGCTAGGAAGGAATTGCTTGCGCTGATCTCTCTCGCTGTGCTCTAGCAGTTGGTTCCCTTTTCGGCAGAGCGCGGGACCGCTTGCAAAGCTTAGAAACAAACCTCTCCCTTTTCCTCCAAAAGGGAAAGAGCTACGAGAGAATTTCTTAGGGAAACCTTGTTTGTTTTGGCAGAGCACTGCATGCCTCTTAAGACAGAGCTCTGGATCCCCGGGAAAGTCGAAATCCAGGGGGACACCTTCTCTGTGCTAACAGGCTCGGAGAGGCTCGAATGGGCGGCTCGTTGAAGCGTCTGCCCGAACACGGACATCGAAAGCAGCACTGTAATGCGACCAAACCGAAAGAGTTAGGAGAGAATTTCTTGTCCCTTCTTGCTGCGCCTTTGCAGAGCACTGCGTGCCAGAGCAGCCGGATCGCTGTGTTGCTTGCAATCTCCAGTTCCAACAGTGCCACAGTTCCTCGGCAACAGAAAGAGCTAGGAAGGAATTGCTTGCGCTGATTTCTCTCGCTGTGCTCTAGCAGTTCGTTCCCTTTTCGGCAGAGCGCGGGACCGCTTGCAAAGCTTAGAAACAAACCTCTCCCTTTTCCTCCAAAAGGGAAAGAGCTACGAGAGAATTTCTTAGGGAAACCTTGTTTGTTTTGGCAGAGCACTGCATGCCTCTTAAGACAGAGCTCTGGATCCCCGGGAAAGTCGAAATCCGCAGGGTCACCTTCTCTGTGCTAACAGGCTCGGAGAGGCTCGAATGCGCGGCTCGTTGAAGCGTCTGCCCGAACACGGACGTCTAAAGCAGCAGTGTAATGCGACCAAACAGAAAGAGTTAGGAGAGAATTTCTTGTCCCTTCTTGCTGCGCCTTTGCAGAGCACTGCGTGCCAGAGCAGCCGGATCGCTGTGTTGCTTGCAATCTCCAGTTCCAACAGTGCCACAGTTCCTCGGCAACAGAAAGAGCTAGGAAGGAATTGCTTGCGCTGATTTCTCTCGCTGTGCTCTAGCACTTCGTTCCCTTTTCGGCAGAGCGCGAGACCGCTTGCAAAGCTTAGAAACAAACCTCTCCCTTTTCCTCCAAAAGGGAAAGAGCTACGAGAGAATTTCTTAGGGAAACCTTGTTTGTTTTGGCAGAGCACTGCATGCCTCTTAAGACAGAGCTCTGGATCCCCGGGAAAGTCGAAATCCGCAGGGTCACCTTCTCTGTGCTAACAGGCTCGGAGAGGCTCAAATGCGCGGCTCGTTGAAGCGTCTGCCCGAACACGGACATCTAAAGCAGCAGTGTAATGCGACCAAACAGAAAGAGTTAGGAGAGAATTTCTTGTCCCTTCTTGCTGCGCCTTTGCAGAGCACTGCGTGCCAGAGCAGCCGGATCGTTGTGTTGCTTGCAATCTCCAGTTCCAACAGTGCCACAGTTCCTCGGCAACAGAAAGAGCTAGGAAGGAATTGCTTGCGCTGATCTCTCTCGCTGTGCTCTAGCAGTTGGTTCCCTTTTCGGCAGAGCGCGGGACCGCTTGCAAAGCTTAGAAACAAAGCTCTCCCTTTTCCTCCAAAAGGGAAAGAGCTACGAGAGAATTTCTTAGGGAAACCTTGTTTGTTTTGGCAGAGCACTGCATGCCTCTTAAGACAGAGCTCTGGATCCCCGGGAAAGTCGAAATCCAGGGGGACACCTTCTCTGTGCTAACAGGCTCGGAGAGGCTCGAATGGGCGGCTCGTTGAAGCGTCTGCCCGAACACGGACATCGAAAGCAGCACTGTAATGCGACCAAACAGAAAGAGTTAGGAGAGAATTTCTTGTCCCTTCTTGCTGCGCCTTTGCAGAGCACTGCGTGCCAGAGCAGCCGGATCGCTGTGTTGCTTGCAATCTCCAGTTCCAACAGTGCCACAGTTCCTCGGCAACAGAAAGAGCTAGGAAGGAATTGCTTGCGCTGATTTCTCTCGCTGTGCTCTAGCACTTCGTTCCCTTTTCGGCAGAGCGCGAGACCGCTTGCAAAGCTTAGAAACAAACCTCTCCCTTTTCCTCCAAAAGGGAAAGAGCTACGAGAGAATTTCTTAGGGAAACCTTGTTTGTTTTGGCAGAGCACTGCATGCCTCTTAAGACAGAGCTCTGGATCCCCGGGAAAGTCGAAATCCAGGGGGACACCTTCTCTGTGCTAACAGGCTCGGAGAGGCTCGAATGCGCGGCTCGTTGAAGCGTCTGCCCGAACACGGACATCTAAAGCACCACTGTAATGCGACCAAACAGAAAGAGTTAGGAGAGAATTTCTTGTCCCTTCTTGCTGCGCCTTTGCAGAGCACTGCGTGCCAGAGCAGCCGGATCGCTGTGTTGCTTGCAATCTCCAGTTCCAACAGTGCCACAGTTCCTCGGCAACAGAAAGAGCTAGGAAGGAATTGCTTGCGCTGATTTCTCTCGCTGTGCTCTAGCAGTTGGTTCCCTTTTCGGCAGAGCGCGGGACCGCTTGCAAAGCTTAGAAACAAACCTCTCCCTTTTCCTCCAAAAGGGAAAGAGCTACGAGAGAATTTCTTAGCGAAACCTTGTTTGTTTTGGCAGAGCACTGCATGCCTCTTAAGACAGAGCTCTGGATCCCCGGGAAAGTCGAAATCCGCAGGGTCACCTTCTCTGTGCTAACAGGCTCGGAGAGGCTCAAATGCGCGGCTCGTTGAAGCGTCTGCCCGAACACGGACATCTAAAGCACCACTGTAATGCGACCAAACAGAAAGAGTTAGGAGAGAATTTCTTGTCCCTTCTTGCTGAGCCTTTGCAGAGCACTGCGTGCCAGAGCAGCCGGATCGCTGTGTTGCTTGCAATCTCCAGTTCCAACAGTGCCACAGTTCCTCGGCAACAGAAAGAGCTAGGAAGGAATTGCTTGCGCTGATTTCTCTCGCTGTGCTCTAGCAGTTCGTTCCCTTTTCGGCAGAGCGCGGGACCGCTTGCAAAGCTTAGAAACAAACCTCTCCCTTTTCCTCCAAAAGGGAAAGAGCTACGAGAGAATTTCTTAGGGAAACCTTGTTTGTTTTGGCAGAGCACTGCATGCCTCTTAAGACAGAGCTCTGTATCCCCGGGAAAGTCGAAATCCAGGGGGACACCTTCTCTGTGCTAACAGGCTCGGAGAGGCTCGAATGCGCGGCTCGTTGAAGCGTCTGCCCGAACACGGACATCTAAAGCAGCACTGTAATGCGACCAAACAGAAAGAGTTAGGAGAGAATTTCTTGTCCCTTCTTGCTGCGCCTTTGCAGAGCACTGCGTGCCAGAGCAGCCGGATCGCTGTGTTGCTTGCAATCTCCAGTTCCAACAGTGCCACAGTTCCTCGGCAACAGAAAGAGCTAGGAAGGAATTGCTTGCGCTGATTTCTCTCGCTGTGCTCTAGCAGTTTGTTCCCTTTTCGGCAGAGCGCGGGACCGCTTGCAAAGCTTAGAAACAAACCTCTCCCTTTTCCTCCAAAAGGGAAAGAGCTACGAGAGAATTTCTTAGGGAAACCTTGTTTGTTTTGGCAGAGCACTGCATGCCTCTTAAGACAGAGCTCTGGATCCCCGGGAAAGTCGAAATCCGCAGGGTCACCTTCTCTGTGCTAACAGGCTCGGAGAGGCTCAAATGCGCGGCTCGTTGAAGCGTCTGCCCGAACACGGACATCTAAAGCAGCACTGTAATGCGACCAAACAGAAAGAGTTAGGAGAGAATTTCTTGTCCCTTCTTGCTGCGCCTTTGCAGAGCACTGCGTGCCAGAGCAGCCGGCTCGCTGTGTTGCTTGCAATCTCCAGTTCCAACAGTGCCACAGTTCCTCGGCAACAGAAAGAGCTAGGAAGGAATTGCTTGCGCTGATTTCTCTCGCTGTGCTCTAGCACTTCGTTCCCTTTTCGGCAGAGCGCGGGACCGCTTGCAAAGCTTAGAAACAAACCTCTCCCTTTTCCTCCAAAGCGGAAAGAGCTACGAGAGAATTTCTTAGGGAAACCTTGTTTGTTTTGGCAGAGCACTGCATGCCTCTTAAGACAGAGCTCTGTATCCCCGGGAAAGTCGAAATCCGCAGGGTCACCTTCTCTGTGCTAACAGGCTCGGAGAGGCTCGAATGCGCGGCTCGTTGAAGCGTCTGCCCGAACACGGACATCTGAAGCAGCACTGTAATGCGACCAAACAGAAAGAGTTAGGAGAGAATTTCTTGTCCCTTCTTGCTGCGCCTTTGCAGAGCACTGCGTGCCAGAGCAGCCGGATCGCTGTGTTGCTTGCAATCTCCAGTTCCAACAGTGCCACAGTTCCTCGGCAACAGAAAGAGCTAGGAAGGAATTGCTTGCGCTGATTTCTCTCGCTGTGCTCTAGCACTTCGTTCCCTTTTCGGCAGAGCGCGGGACCGCTTGCAAAGCTTAGAAACAAACCTCTCCCTTTTCCTCCAAAAGGGAAAGAGCTACGAGAGAATTTCTTAGGGAAACCTTGTTTGTTTTGGCAGAGCACTGCATGCCTCTTAAGACAGAGCTCTGTATCCCCCGGAAACTCGAAATCCGCAGGGTCACCTTCTCTGTGCTAACAAGCTCGGAGAGGCTCAAATGCGCGGCTCGTTGAAGCGTCTGCCCGAACACGGACATCTAAAGCACCACTGTAATGCGACCAAACAGAAAGAGTTAGGAGAGAATTTCTTGTCCCTTCTTGCTGCGCCTTTGCAGAGCACTGCGTGCCAGAGCAGCCGGATCGCTGTCTTGCTTGCAATCTCCAGTTCCAACAGTGCCACAGTTCCTCGGCAACAGAAAGAGGTAGGAAGGAATTGCTTGCGCTGATTTCTCTCGCTGTGCTCTAGCAGTTCGTTCCCTTTTCGGCAGAGCGCGGGACCGCTTGCAAAGCTTAGAAACAAAGCTCTCCCTTTTCCTCCAAAAGGGAAAGAGCTACGAGAGAATTTCTTAGGGAAACCTTGTTTGTTTTGGCAGAGCACTGCATGCCTCTTAAGACAGAGCTCTGGATCCCCGGGAAAGTCGAAATCCGCAGGGTCACCTTCTCTGTGCTAACAGGCTCGGAGAGGCTCGAATGCGCGGCTCGTTGAAGCGTCTGCCCGAACACGGACATCTGAAGCAGCACTGTAATGCGACCAAACAGAAAGAGTTAGGAGAGAATTTCTTGTCCCTTCTTGCTGCGCCTTTGCAGAGCACTGCGTGCCAGAGCAGCCGGCTCGCTGTGTTGCTTGCAATCTCCAGTTCCAACAGTGCCACAGTTCCTCGGCAACAGAAAGAGCTAGGAAGGAATTGCTTGCGCTGATTTCTCTCGCTGTGCTCTAGCACTTCGTTCCCTTTTCGGCAGAGCGCGGGACCGCTTGCAAAGCTTAGAAACAAAGCTCTCCCTTTTCCTCCAAAAGGGAAAGAGCTACGAGAGAATTTCTTAGGGAAACCTTGTTTGTTTTGGCAGAGCACTGCATGCCTCTTAAGACAGAGCTCTGGATCCCCGGGAAAGTCGAAATCCGCAGGGTCACCTTCTCTGTGCTAACAAGCTCGGAGAGGCTCAAATGCGCGGCTCGTTGAAGCGTCTGCCCGAACACGGACGTCTAAAGCAGCACTGTAATGCGACCAAACAGAAAGAGTTAGGAGAGAATTTCTTGTCCCTTCTTGCTGCGCCTTTGCAGAGCACTGCGTGCCAGAGCAGCCGGCTCGCTGTCTTGCTTGCAATCTCCAGTTCCAACAGTGCCACAGTTCCTCGGCAACAGAAAGAGCTAGGAAGGAATTGCTTGCGCTGATTTCTCTCGCTGTGCTCTAGCACTTCGTTCCCTTTTCGGCAGAGCGCGGGACCGCTTGCAAAGCTTAGAAACAAACCTCTCCCTTTTCCTCCAAAAGGGAAAGAGCTACGAGAGAATTTCTTAGGGAAACCTTGTTTGTTTTGGCAGAGCACTGCATGCCTCTTAAGACAGAGCTCTGGATCCCCGGGAAAGTCGAAATCCGCAGGGTCACCTTCTCTGTGCTAACAAGCTCGGAGAGGCTCAAATGCGCGGCTCGTTGAAGCGTCTGCCCGAACACGGACGTCTAAAGCAGCACTGTAATGCGACCAAACAGAAAGAGTTAGGAGAGAATTTCTTGTCCCTTCTTGCTGCGCCTTTGCAGAGCACTGCGTGCCAGAGCAGCCGGATCGCTGTGTTGCTTGCAATCTCCAGTTCCAACAGTGCCACAGTTCCTCGGCAACAGAAAGAGCTAGGAAGGAATTGCTTGCGCTGATTTCTCTCGCTGTGCTCTAGCACTTCGTTCCCTTTTCGGCAGAGCGCGGGACCGCTTGCAAAGCTTAGAAACAAACCTCTCCCTTTTCCTCCAAAAGGGAAAGAGCTACGAGAGAATTTCTTAGGGAAACCTTGTTTGTTTTGGCAGAGCACTGCATGCCTCTTAAGACAGAGCTCTGGATCCCCCGGAAACTCGAAATCCGCAGGGTCACCTTCTCTGTGCTAACAAGCTCGGAGAGGCTCAAATGCGCGGCTCGTTGAAGCGTCTGCCCGAACACGGACATCTAAAGCACCACTGTAATGCGACCAAACAGAAAGAGTTAGGAGAGAATTTCTTGTCCCTTCTTGCTGCGCCTTTGCAGAGCACTGCGTGCCAGAGCAGCCGGATCGCTGTCTTGCTTGCAATCTCCAGTTCCAACAGTGCCACAGTTCCTCGGCAACAGAAAGAGGTAGGAAGGAATTGCTTGCGCTGATTTCTCTCGCTGTGCTCTAGCAGTTCGTTCCCTTTTCGGCAGAGCGCGGGACCGCTTGCAAAGCTTAGAAACAAAGCTCTCCCTTTTCCTCCAAAAGGGAAAGAGCTACGAGAGAATTTCTTAGGGAAACCTTGTTTGTTTTGGCAGAGCACTGCATGCCTCTTAAGACAGAGCTCTGGATCCCCGGGAAAGTCGAAATCCGCAGGGTCACCTTCTCTGTGCTAACAAGCTCGGAGAGGCTCAAATGCGCGGCTCGTTGAAGCGTCTGCCCGAACACGGACGTCTAAAGCAGCACTGTAATGCGACCAAACAGAAAGAGTTAGGAGAGAATTTCTTGTCCCTTCTTGCTGCGCCTTTGCAGAGCACTGCGTGCCAGAGCAGCCGGATCGCTGTGTTGCTTGCAATCTCCAGTTCCAACAGTGCCACAGTTCCTCGGCAACAGAAAGAGCTAGGAAGGAATTGCTTGCGCTGATTTCTCTCGCTGTGCTCTAGCACTTCGTTCCCTTTTCGGCAGAGCGCGGGACCGCTTGCAAAGCTTAGAAACAAACCTCTCCCTTTTCCTCCAAAAGGGAAAGAGCTACGAGAGAATTTCTTAGGGAAACCTTGTTTGTTTTGGCAGAGCACTGCATGCCTCTTAAGACAGAGCTCTGGATCCCCGGGAAAGTCGAAATCCGCAGGGTCACCTTCTCTGTGCTAACAAGCTCGGAGAGGCTCAAATGCGCGGCTCGTTGAAGCGTCTGCCCGAACACGGACGTCTAAAGCAGCACTGTAATGCGACCAAACAGAAAGAGTTAGGAGAGAATTTCTTGTCCCTTCTTGCTGCGCCTTTGCAGAGCACTGCGTGCCAGAGCAGCCGGATCGTTGTGTTGCTTGCAATCTCCAGTTCCAACAGTGCCACAGTTCCTCGGCAACAGAAAGAGCTAGGAAGGAATTGCTTGCGCTGATCTCTCTCGCTGTGCTCTAGCAGTTGGTTCCCTTTTCGGCAGAGCGCGGGACCGCTTGCAAAGCTTAGAAACAAAGCTCTCCCTTTTCCTCCAAAAGGGAAAGAGCTACGAGAGAATTTCTTAGGGAAACCTTGTTTGTTTTGGCAGAGCACTGCATGCCTCTTAAGACAGAGCTCTGGATCCCCGGGAAAGTCGAAATCCAGGGGGACACCTTCTCTGTGCTAACAGGCTCGGAGAGGCTCGAATGGGCGGCTCGTTGAAGCGTCTGCCCGAACACGGACATCGAAAGCAGCACTGTAATGCGACCAAACCGAAAGAGTTAGGAGAGAATTTCTTGTCCCTTCTTGCTGCGCCTTTGCAGAGCACTGCGTGCCAGAGCAGCCGGATCGCTGTGTTGCTTGCAATCTCCAGTTCCAACAGTGCCACAGTTCCTCGGCAACAGAAAGAGCTAGGAAGGAATTGCTTGCGCTGATTTCTCTCGCTGTGCTCTAGCAGTTCGTTCCCTTTTCGGCAGAGCGCGGGACCGCTTGCAAAGCTTAGAAACAAACCTCTCCCTTTTCCTCCAAAAGGGAAAGAGCTACGAGAGAATTTCTTAGGGAAACCTTGTTTGTTTTGGCAGAGCACTGCATGCCTCTTAAGACAGAGCTCTGGATCCCCGGGAAAGTCGAAATCCGCAGGGTCACCTTCTCTGTGCTAACAGGCTCGGAGAGGCTCGAATGCGCGGCTCGTTGAAGCGTCTGCCCGAACACGGACGTCTAAAGCAGCAGTGTAATGCGACCAAACAGAAAGAGTTAGGAGAGAATTTCTTGTCCCTTCTTGCTGCGCCTTTGCAGAGCACTGCGTGCCAGAGCAGCCGGATCGCTGTGTTGCTTGCAATCTCCAGTTCCAACAGTGCCACAGTTCCTCGGCAACAGAAAGAGCTAGGAAGGAATTGCTTGCGCTGATTTCTCTCGCTGTGCTCTAGCACTTCGTTCCCTTTTCGGCAGAGCGCGAGACCGCTTGCAAAGCTTAGAAACAAACCTCTCCCTTTTCCTCCAAAAGGGAAAGAGCTACGAGAGAATTTCTTAGGGAAACCTTGTTTGTTTTGGCAGAGCACTGCATGCCTCTTAAGACAGAGCTCTGGATCCCCGGGAAAGTCGAAATCCGCAGGGTCACCTTCTCTGTGCTAACAGGCTCGGAGAGGCTCAAATGCGCGGCTCGTTGAAGCGTCTGCCCGAACACGGACATCTAAAGCACCACTGTAATGCGACCAAACAGAAAGAGTTAGGAGAGAATTTCTTGTCCCTTCTTGCTGCGCCTTTGCAGAGCACTGCGTGCCAGAGCAGCCGGATCGTTGTGTTGCTTGCAATCTCCAGTTCCAACAGTGCCACAGTTCCTCGGCAACAGAAAGAGCTAGGAAGGAATTGCTTGCGCTGATCTCTCTCGCTGTGCTCTAGCAGTTGGTTCCCTTTTCGGCAGAGCGCGGGACCGCTTGCAAAGCTTAGAAACAAAGCTCTCCCTTTTCCTCCAAAAGGGAAAGAGCTACGAGAGAATTTCTTAGGGAAACCTTGTTTGTTTTGGCAGAGCACTGCATGCCTCTTAAGACAGAGCTCTGGATCCCCGGGAAAGTCGAAATCCAGGGGGACACCTTCTCTGTGCTAACAGGCTCGGAGAGGCTCGAATGGGCGGCTCGTTGAAGCGTCTGCCCGAACACGGACATCGAAAGCAGCACTGTAATGCGACCAAACAGAAAGAGTTAGGAGAGAATTTCTTGTCCCTTCTTGCTGCGCCTTTGCAGAGCACTGCGTGCCAGAGCAGCCGGATCGCTGTGTTGCTTGCAATCTCCAGTTCCAACAGTGCCACAGTTCCTCGGCAACAGAAAGAGCTAGGAAGGAATTGCTTGCGCTGATTTCTCTCGCTGTGCTCTAGCACTTCGTTCCCTTTTCGGCAGAGCGCGAGACCGCTTGCAAAGCTTAGAAACAAACCTCTCCCTTTTCCTCCAAAAGGGAAAGAGCTACGAGAGAATTTCTTAGGGAAACCTTGTTTGTTTTGGCAGAGCACTGCATGCCTCTTAAGACAGAGCTCTGGATCCCCGGGAAAGTCGAAATCCAGGGGGACACCTTCTCTGTGCTAACAGGCTCGGAGAGGCTCGAATGCGCGGCTCGTTGAAGCGTCTGCCCGAACACGGACATCTAAAGCACCACTGTAATGCGACCAAACAGAAAGAGTTAGGAGAGAATTTCTTGTCCCTTCTTGCTGCGCCTTTGCAGAGCACTGCGTGCCAGAGCAGCCGGATCGCTGTGTTGCTTGCAATCTCCAGTTCCAACAGTGCCACAGTTCCTCGGCAACAGAAAGAGCTAGGAAGGAATTGCTTGCGCTGATTTCTCTCGCTGTGCTCTAGCAGTTCGTTCCCTTTTCGGCAGAGCGCGGGACCGCTTGCAAAGCTTAGAAACAAACCTCTCCCTTTTCCTCCAAAAGGGAAAGAGCTACGAGAGAATTTCTTAGGGAAACCTTGTTTGTTTTGGCAGAGCACTGCATGCCTCTTAAGACAGAGCTCTGGATCCCCGGGAAAGTCGAAATCCGCAGGGTCACCTTCTCTGTGCTAACAGGCTCGGAGAGGCTCGAATGCGCGGCTCGTTGAAGCGTCTGCCCGAACACGGACATCTGAAGCAGCACTGTAATGCGACCAAACAGAAAGAGTTAGGAGAGAATTTCTTGTCCCTTCTTGCTGCGCCTTTGCAGAGCACTGCGTGCCAGAGCAGCCGGCTCGCTGTGTTGCTTGCAATCTCCAGTTCCAACAGTGCCACAGTTCCTCGGCAACAGAAAGAGCTAGGAAGGAATTGCTTGCGCTGATTTCTCTCGCTGTGCTCTAGCAGTTCGTTCCCTTTTCGGCAGAGCGCGGGACCGCTTGCAAAGCTTAGAAACAAACCTCTCCCTTTTCCTCCAAAAGGGAAAGAGCTACGAGAGAATTTCTTAGGGAAACCTGGTTTGTTTTGGCAGAGCACTGCATGCCTCTTAAGACAGAGCTCTGGATCCCCGGGAAAGTCGAAATCCGCAGGGTCACCTTCTCTGTGCTAACAGGCTCGGAGAGGCTCAAATGCGCGGCTCGTTGAAGCGTCTGCCCGAACACGGACATCTAAAGCAGCAGTGTAATGCGACCAAACAGAAAGAGTTAGGAGAGAATTTCTTGTCCCTTCTTGCTGCGCCTTTGCAGAGCACTGCGTGCCAGAGCAGCCGGCTCGCTGTGTTGCTTGCAATCTCCAGTTCCAACAGTGCCACAGTTCCTCGGCAACAGAAAGAGCTAGGAAGGAATTGCTTGCGCTGATTTCTCTCGCTGTGCTCTAGCAGTTCGTTCCCTTTTCGGCAGAGCGCGGGACCGCTTGCAAAGCTTAGAAACAAAGCTCTCCCTTTTCCTCCAAAAGGGAAAGAGCTACGAGAGAATTTCTTAGGGAAACCTGGTTTGTTTTGGCAGAGCACTGCATGCCTCTTAAGACAGAGCTCTGGATCCCCGGGAAAGTCGAAATCCGCAGGGTCACCTTCTCTGTGCTAACAGGCTCGGAGAGGCTCAAATGCGCGGCTCGTTGAAGCGTCTGCCCGAACACGGACATCTAAAGCAGCACTGTAATGCGACCAAACAGAAAGAGTTAGGAGAGAATTTCTTGTCCCTTCTTGCTGCGCCTTTGCAGAGCACTGCGTGCCAGAGCAGCCGGATCGCTGTGTTGCTTGCAATCTCCAGTTCCAACAGTGCCACAGTTCCTCGGCAACAGAAAGAGCTAGGAAGCAATTGCTTGCGCTGATTTCTCTCGCTGTGCTCTAGCAGTTCGTTCCCTTTTCGGCAGAGCGCGGGACCGCTTGCAAAGCTTAGAAACAAACCTCTCCCTTTTCCTCCAAAAGGGAAAGAGCTACGAGAGAATTTCTTAGGGAAACCTTGTTTGTTTTGGCAGAGCACTGCATGCCTCTTAAGACAGAGCTCTGGATCCCCGAGAAAGTCGAAATCCGCAGGGTCACCTTCTCTGTGCTAACAGGCTCGGAGAGGCTCAAATGCGCGGCTCGTTGAAGCGTCTGCCCGAACACGGACGTCTAAAGCAGCACTGTAATGCGACCAAACAGAAAGAGTTAGGAGAGAATTTCTTGTCCCTTCTTGCTGCGCCTTTGCAGAGCACTGCGTGCCAGAGCAGCCGGCTCGCTGTCTTGCTTGCAATCTCCAGTTCCAACAGTGCCACAGTTCCTCGGCAACAGAAAGAGCTAGGAAGGAATTGCTTGCGCTGATTTCTCTCGCTGTGCTCTAGCAGTTCGTTCCCTTTTCGGCAGAGCGCGGGACCGCTTGCAAAGCTTAGAAACAAACCTCTCCCTTTTCCTCCAAAGCGGAAAGAGCTACGAGAGAATTTCTTAGGGAAACCTTGTTTGTTTTGGCAGAGCACTGCATGCCTCTTAAGACAGAGCTCTGGATCCCCGGGAAAGTCGAAATCCGCAGGGTCACCTTCTCTGTGCTAACAAGCTCGGAGAGGCTCAAATGCGCGGCTCGTTGAAGCGTCTGCCCGAACACGGACGTCTAAAGCAGCACTGTAATGCGACCAAACAGAAAGAGTTAGGAGAGAATTTCTTGTCCCTTCTTGCTGCGCCTTTGCAGAGCACTGCGTGCCAGAGCAGCCGGATCGCTGTGTTGCTTGCAATCTCCAGTTCCAACAGTGCCACAGTTCCTCGGCAACAGAAAGAGCTAGGAAGGAATTGCTTGCGCTGATTTCTCTCGCTGTGCTCTAGCACTTCGTTCCCTTTTCGGCAGAGCGCGGGACCGCTTGCAAAGCTTAGAAACAAACCTCTCCCTTTTCCTCCAAAAGGGAAAGAGCTACGAGAGAATTTCTTAGGGAAACCTTGTTTGTTTTGGCAGAGCACTGCATGCCTCTTAAGACAGAGCTCTGTATCCCCCGGAAACTCGAAATCCGCAGGGTCACCTTCTCTGTGCTAACAAGCTCGGAGAGGCTCAAATGCGCGGCTCGTTGAAGCGTCTGCCCGAACACGGACATCTAAAGCACCACTGTAATGCGACCAAACAGAAAGAGTTAGGAGAGAATTTCTTGTCCCTTCTTGCTGCGCCTTTGCAGAGCACTGCGTGCCAGAGCAGCCGGATCGCTGTCTTGCTTGCAATCTCCAGTTCCAACAGTGCCACAGTTCCTCGGCAACAGAAAGAGGTAGGAAGGAATTGCTTGCGCTGATTTCTCTCGCTGTGCTCTAGCAGTTCGTTCCCTTTTCGGCAGAGCGCGGGACCGCTTGCAAAGCTTAGAAACAAAGCTCTCCCTTTTCCTCCAAAAGGGAAAGAGCTACGAGAGAATTTCTTAGGGAAACCTTGTTTGTTTTGGCAGAGCACTGCATGCCTCTTAAGACAGAGCTCTGGATCCCCGGGAAAGTCGAAATCCGCAGGGTCACCTTCTCTGTGCTAACAAGCTCGGAGAGGCTCAAATGCGCGGCTCGTTGAAGCGTCTGCCCGAACACGGACATCTGAAGCAGCACTGTAATGCGACCAAACAGAAAGAGTTAGGAGAGAATTTCTTGTCCCTTCTTGCTGCGCCTTTGCAGAGCACTGCGTGCCAGAGCAGCCGGATCGCTGTGTTGCTTGCAATCTCCAGTTCCAACAGTGCCACAGTTCCTCGGCAACAGAAAGAGCTAGGAAGGAATTGCTTGCGCTGATTTCTCTCGCTGTGCTCTAGCACTTCGTTCCCTTTTCGGCAGAGCGCGGGACCGCTTGCAAAGCTTAGAAACAAACCTCTCCCTTTTCCTCCAAAAGGGAAAGAGCTACGAGAGAATTTCTTAGGGAAACCTTGTTTGTTTTGGCAGAGCACTGCATGCCTCTTAAGACAGAGCTCTGGATCCCCGGGAAAGTCGAAATCCGCAGGGTCACCTTCTCTGTGCTAACAAGCTCGGAGAGGCTCAAATGCGCGGCTCGTTGAAGCGTCTGCCCGAACACGGACGTCTAAAGCAGCACTGTAATGCGACCAAACAGAAAGAGTTAGGAGAGAATTTCTTGTCCCTTCTTGCTGCGCCTTTGCAGAGCACTGCGTGCCAGAGCAGCCGGATCGTTGTGTTGCTTGCAATCTCCAGTTCCAACAGTGCCACAGTTCCTCGGCAACAGAAAGAGCTAGGAAGGAATTGCTTGCGCTGATCTCTCTCGCTGTGCTCTAGCAGTTGGTTCCCTTTTCGGCAGAGCGCGGGACCGCTTGCAAAGCTTAGAAACAAAGCTCTCCCTTTTCCTCCAAAAGGGAAAGAGCTACGAGAGAATTTCTTAGGGAAACCTTGTTTGTTTTGGCAGAGCACTGCATGCCTCTTAAGACAGAGCTCTGGATCCCCGGGAAAGTCGAAATCCAGGGGGACACCTTCTCTGTGCTAACAGGCTCGGAGAGGCTCGAATGGGCGGCTCGTTGAAGCGTCTGCCCGAACACGGACATCGAAAGCAGCACTGTAATGCGACCAAACCGAAAGAGTTAGGAGAGAATTTCTTGTCCCTTCTTGCTGCGCCTTTGCAGAGCACTGCGTGCCAGAGCAGCCGGATCGCTGTGTTGCTTGCAATCTCCAGTTCCAACAGTGCCACAGTTCCTCGGCAACAGAAAGAGCTAGGAAGGAATTGCTTGCGCTGATTTCTCTCGCTGTGCTCTAGCAGTTCGTTCCCTTTTCGGCAGAGCGCGGGACCGCTTGCAAAGCTTAGAAACAAACCTCTCCCTTTTCCTCCAAAAGGGAAAGAGCTACGAGAGAATTTCTTAGGGAAACCTTGTTTGTTTTGGCAGAGCACTGCATGCCTCTTAAGACAGAGCTCTGGATCCCCGGGAAAGTCGAAATCCGCAGGGTCACCTTCTCTGTGCTAACAGGCTCGGAGAGGCTCGAATGCGCGGCTCGTTGAAGCGTCTGCCCGAACACGGACGTCTAAAGCAGCAGTGTAATGCGACCAAACAGAAAGAGTTAGGAGAGAATTTCTTGTCCCTTCTTGCTGCGCCTTTGCAGAGCACTGCGTGCCAGAGCAGCCGGATCGCTGTGTTGCTTGCAATCTCCAGTTCCAACAGTGCCACAGTTCCTCGGCAACAGAAAGAGCTAGGAAGGAATTGCTTGCGCTGATTTCTCTCGCTGTGCTCTAGCACTTCGTTCCCTTTTCGGCAGAGCGCGAGACCGCTTGCAAAGCTTAGAAACAAACCTCTCCCTTTTCCTCCAAAAGGGAAAGAGCTACGAGAGAATTTCTTAGGGAAACCTTGTTTGTTTTGGCAGAGCACTGCATGCCTCTTAAGACAGAGCTCTGGATCCCCGGGAAAGTCGAAATCCGCAGGGTCACCTTCTCTGTGCTAACAGGCTCGGAGAGGCTCAAATGCGCGGCTCGTTGAAGCGTCTGCCCGAACACGGACATCTAAAGCAGCAGTGTAATGCGACCAAACAGAAAGAGTTAGGAGAGAATTTCTTGTCCCTTCTTGCTGCGCCTTTGCAGAGCACTGCGTGCCAGAGCAGCCGGATCGTTGTGTTGCTTGCAATCTCCAGTTCCAACAGTGCCACAGTTCCTCGGCAACAGAAAGAGCTAGGAAGGAATTGCTTGCGCTGATCTCTCTCGCTGTGCTCTAGCAGTTGGTTCCCTTTTCGGCAGAGCGCGGGACCGCTTGCAAAGCTTAGAAACAAAGCTCTCCCTTTTCCTCCAAAAGGGAAAGAGCTACGAGAGAATTTCTTAGGGAAACCTTGTTTGTTTTGGCAGAGCACTGCATGCCTCTTAAGACAGAGCTCTGGATCCCCGGGAAAGTCGAAATCCAGGGGGACACCTTCTCTGTGCTAACAGGCTCGGAGAGGCTCGAATGGGCGGCTCGTTGAAGCGTCTGCCCGAACACGGACATCGAAAGCAGCACTGTAATGCGACCAAACAGAAAGAGTTAGGAGAGAATTTCTTGTCCCTTCTTGCTGCGCCTTTGCAGAGCACTGCGTGCCAGAGCAGCCGGATCGCTGTGTTGCTTGCAATCTCCAGTTCCAACAGTGCCACAGTTCCTCGGCAACAGAAAGAGCTAGGAAGGAATTGCTTGCGCTGATTTCTCTCGCTGTGCTCTAGCACTTCGTTCCCTTTTCGGCAGAGCGCGGGACCGCTTGCAAAGCTTAGAAACAAACCTCTCCCTTTTCCTCCAAAAGGGAAAGAGCTACGAGAGAATTTCTTAGGGAAACCTTGTTTGTTTTGGCAGAGCACTGCATGCCTCTTAAGACAGAGCTCTGGATCCCCGGGAAAGTCGAAATCCAGGGGGACACCTTCTCTGTGCTAACAGGCTCGGAGAGGCTCGAATGCGCGGCTCGTTGAAGCGTCTGCCCGAACACGGACATCTAAAGCACCACTGTAATGCGACCAAACAGAAAGAGTTAGGAGAGAATTTCTTGTCCCTTCTTGCTGCGCCTTTGCAGAGCACTGCGTGCCAGAGCAGCCGGATCGCTGTGTTGCTTGCAATCTCCAGTTCCAACAGTGCCACAGTTCCTCGGCAACAGAAAGAGCTAGGAAGGAATTGCTTGCGCTGATTTCTCTCGCTGTGCTCTAGCAGTTCTTTCCCTTTTCGGCAGAGCGCGGGACCGCTTGCAAAGCTTAGAAACAAACCTCTCCCTTTTCCTCCAAAAGGGAAAGAGCTACGAGAGAATTTCTTAGGGAAACCTTGTTTGTTTTGGCAGAGCACTGCATGCCTCTTAAGACAGAGCTCTGGATCCCCGGGAAAGTCGAAATCCGCAGGGTCACCTTCTCTGTGCTAACAGGCTCGGAGAGGCTCGAATGCGCGGCTCGTTGAAGCGTCTGCCCGAACACGGACATCTGAAGCAGCACTGTAATGCGACCAAACAGAAAGAGTTAGGAGAGAATTTCTTGTCCCTTCTTGCTGCGCCTTTGCAGAGCACTGCGTGCCAGAGCAGCCGGCTCGCTGTGTTGCTTGCAATCTCCAGTTCCAACAGTGCCACAGTTCCTCGGCAACAGAAAGAGCTAGGAAGGAATTGCTTGCGCTGATTTCTCTCGCTGTGCTCTAGCAGTTCGTTCCCTTTTCGGCAGAGCGCGGGACCGCTTGCAAAGCTTAGAAACAAACCTCTCCCTTTTCCTCCAAAAGGGAAAGAGCTACGAGAGAATTTCTTAGGGAAACCTGGTTTGTTTTGGCAGAGCACTGCATGCCTCTTAAGACAGAGCTCTGGATCCCCGGGAAAGTCGAAATCCGCAGGGTCACCTTCTCTGTGCTAACAGGCTCGGAGAGGCTCAAATGCGCGGCTCGTTGAAGCGTCTGCCCGAACACGGACATCTAAAGCAGCACTGTAATGCGACCAAACAGAAAGAGTTAGGAGAGAATTTCTTGTCCCTTCTTGCTGCGCCTTTGCAGAGCACTGCGTGCCAGAGCAGCCGGATCGCTGTGTTGCTTGCAATCTCCAGTTCCAACAGTGCCACAGTTCCTCGGCAACAGAAAGAGCTAGGAAGGAATTGCTTGCGCTGATTTCTCTCGCTGTGCTCTAGCAGTTCGTTCCCTTTTCGGCAGAGCGCGGGACCGCTTGCAAAGCTTAGAAACAAACCTCTCCCTTTTCCTCCAAAAGGGAAAGAGCTACGAGAGAATTTCTTAGGGAAACCTTGTTTGTTTTGGCAGAGCACTGCATGCCTCTTAAGACAGAGCTCTGGATCCCCGAGAAAGTCGAAATCCGCAGGGTCACCTTCTCTGTGCTAACAGGCTCGGAGAGGCTCGAATGCGCGGCTCGTTGAAGCGTCTGCCCGAACACGGACATCTGAAGCAGCACTGTAATGCGACCAAACAGAAAGAGTTAGGAGAGAATTTCTTGTCCCTTCTTGCTGCGCCTTTGCAGAGCACTGCGTGCCAGAGCAGCCGGCTCGCTGTGTTGCTTGCAATCTCCAGTTCCAACAGTGCCACAGTTCCTCGGCAACAGAAAGAGCTAGGAAGGAATTGCTTGCCCTGATTTCTCTCGCTGTGCTCTAGCAGTTCGTTCCCTTTTCGGCAGAGCGCGGGACCGCTTGCAAAGCTTAGAAACAAACCTCTCCCTTTTCCTCCAAAAGGGAAAGAGCTACGAGAGAATTTCTTAGGGAAACCTGGTTTGTTTTGGCAGAGCACTGCATGCCTCTTAAGACAGAGCTCTGGATCCCCGGGAAAGTCGAAATCCGCAGGGTCACCTTCTCTGTGCTAACAGGCTCGGAGAGGCTCAAATGCGCGGCTCGTTGAAGCGTCTGCCCGAACACGGACATCTAAAGCAGCACTGTAATGCGACCAAACAGAAAGAGTTAGGAGAGAATTTCTTGTCCCTTCTTGCTGCGCCTTTGCAGAGCACTGCGTGCCAGAGCAGCCGGATCGCTGTGTTGCTTGCAATCTCCAGTTCCAACAGTGCCACAGTTCCTCGGCAACAGAAAGAGCTAGGAAGCAATTGCTTGCGCTGATTTCTCTCGCTGTGCTCTAGCAGTTCGTTCCCTTTTCGGCAGAGCGCGGGACCGCTTGCAAAGCTTAGAAACAAACCTCTCCCTTTTCCTCCAAAAGGGAAAGAGCTACGAGAGAATTTCTTAGGGAAACCTTGTTTGTTTTGGCAGAGCACTGCATGCCTCTTAAGACAGAGCTCTGGATCCCCGAGAAAGTCGAAATCCGCAGGGTCACCTTCTCTGTGCTAACAGGCTCGGAGAGGCTCAAATGCGCGGCTCGTTGAAGCGTCTGCCCGAACACGGACGTCTAAAGCAGCACTGTAATGCGACCAAACAGAAAGAGTTAGGAGAGAATTTCTTGTCCCTTCTTGCTGCGCCTTTGCAGAGCACTGCGTGCCAGAGCAGCCGGCTCGCTGTCTTGCTTGCAATCTCCAGTTCCAACAGTGCCACAGTTCCTCGGCAACAGAAAGAGCTAGGAAGGAATTGCTTGCGCTGATTTCTCTCGCTGTGCTCTAGCAGTTCGTTCCCTTTTCGGCAGAGCGCGGGACCGCTTGCAAAGCTTAGAAACAAACCTCTCCCTTTTCCTCCAAAGCGGAAAGAGCTACGAGAGAATTTCTTAGGGAAACCTTGTTTGTTTTGGCAGAGCACTGCATGCCTCTTAAGACAGAGCTCTGGATCCCCGGGAAAGTCGAAATCCAGGGGGACACCTTCTCTGTGCTAACAGGCTCGGAGAGGCTCGAATGCGCGGCTCGTTGAAGCGTCTGCCCGAACACGGACATCTAAAGCACCACTGTAATGCGACCAAACAGAAAGAGTTAGGAGAGAATTTCTTGTCCCTTCTTGCTGCGCCTTTGCAGAGCACTGCGTGCCAGAGCAGCCGGATCGCTGTGTTGCTTGCAATCTCCAGTTCCAACAGTGCCACAGTTCCTCGGCAACAGAAAGAGCTAGGAAGGAATTGCTTGCGCTGATTTCTCTCGCTGTGCTCTAGCACTTCGTTCCCTTTTCGGCAGAGCGCGGGACCGCTTGCAAAGCTTAGAAACAAAGCTCTCCCTTTTCCTCCAAAAGGGAAAGAGCTACGAGAGAATTTCTTAGGGAAACCTTGTTTGTTTTGGCAGAGCACTGCATGCCTCTTAAGACAGAGCTCTGGATCCCCGGGAAAGTCGAAATCCGCAGGGTCACCTTCTCTGTGCTAACAAGCTCGGAGAGGCTCAAATGCGCGGCTCGTTGAAGCGTCTGCCCGAACACGGACGTCTAAAGCAGCACTGTAATGCGACCAAACAGAAAGAGTTAGGAGAGAATTTCTTGTCCCTTCTTGCTGCGCCTTTGCAGAGCACTGCGTGCCAGAGCAGCCGGATCGTTGTGTTGCTTGCAATCTCCAGTTCCAACAGTGCCACAGTTCCTCGGCAACAGAAAGAGCTAGGAAGGAATTGCTTGCGCTGATCTCTCTCGCTGTGCTCTAGCAGTTGGTTCCCTTTTCGGCAGAGCGCGGGACCGCTTGCAAAGCTTAGAAACAAAGCTCTCCCTTTTCCTCCAAAAGGGAAAGAGCTACGAGAGAATTTCTTAGGGAAACCTTGTTTGTTTTGGCAGAGCACTGCATGCCTCTTAAGACAGAGCTCTGGATCCCCGGGAAAGTCGAAATCCGCAGGGTCACCTTCTCTGTGCTAACAAGCTCGGAGAGGCTCAAATGCGCGGCTCGTTGAAGCGTCTGCCCGAACACGGACATCTAAAGCAGCACTGTAATGCGACCAAACAGAAAGAGTTAGGAGAGAATTTCTTGTCCCTTCTTGCTGCGCCTTTGCAGAGCACTGCGTGCCAGAGCAGCCGGATCGCTGTGTTGCTTGCAATCTCCAGTTCCAACAGTGCCACAGTTCCTCGGCAACAGAAAGAGCTAGGAAGGAATTGCTTGCGCTGATTTCTCTCGCTGTGCTCTAGCACTTCGTTCCCTTTTCGGCAGAGCGCGGGACCGCTTGCAAAGCTTAGAAACAAAGCTCTCCCTTTTCCTCCAAAAGGGAAAGAGCTACGAGAGAATTTCTTAGGGAAACCTTGTTTGTTTTGGCAGAGCACTGCATGCCTCTTAAGACAGAGCTCTGGATCCCCGGGAAAGTCGAAATCCGCAGGGTCACCTTCTCTGTGCTAACAAGCTCGGAGAGGCTCAAATGCGCGGCTCGTTGAAGCGTCTGCCCGAACACGGACATCTAAAGCAGCACTGTAATGCGACCAAACAGAAAGAGTTAGGAGAGAATTTCTTGTCCCTTCTTGCTGCGCCTTTGCAGAGCACTGCGTGCCAGAGCAGCCGGATCGCTGTGTTGCTTGCAATCTCCAGTTCCAACAGTGCCACAGTTCCTCGGCAACAGAAAGAGCTAGGAAGGAATTGCTTGCGCTGATTTCTCTCGCTGTGCTCTAGCACTTCGTTCCCTTTTCGGCAGAGCGCGGGACCGCTTGCAAAGCTTAGAAACAAAGCTCTCCCTTTTCCTCCAAAAGGGAAAGAGCTACGAGAGAATTTCTTAGGGAAACCTTGTTTGTTTTGGCAGAGCACTGCATGCCTCTTAAGACAGAGCTCTGGATCCCCGGGAAAGTCGAAATCCGCAGGGTCACCTTCTCTGTGCTAACAAGCTCGGAGAGGCTCAAATGCGCGGCTCGTTGAAGCGTCTGCCCGAACACGGACGTCTAAAGCAGCACTGTAATGCGACCAAACAGAAAGAGTTAGGAGAGAATTTCTTGTCCCTTCTTGCTGCGCCTTTGCAGAGCACTGCGTGCCAGAGCAGCCGGATCGCTGTGTTGCTTGCAATCTCCAGTTCCAACAGTGCCACAGTTCCTCGGCAACAGAAAGAGCTAGGAAGGAATTGCTTGCGCTGATTTCTCTCGCTGTGCTCTAGCACTTCGTTCCCTTTTCGGCAGAGCGCGGGACCGCTTGCAAAGCTTAGAAACAAACCTCTCCCTTTTCCTCCAAAAGGGAAAGAGCTACGAGAGAATTTCTTAGGGAAACCTTGTTTGTTTTGGCAGAGCACTGCATGCCTCTTAAGACAGAGCTCTGGATCCCCGGGAAAGTCGAAATCCGCAGGGTCACCTTCTCTGTGCTAACAAGCTCGGAGAGGCTCAAATGCGCGGCTCGTTGAAGCGTCTGCCCGAACACGGACGTCTAAAGCAGCACTGTAATGCGACCAAACAGAAAGAGTTAGGAGAGAATTTCTTGTCCCTTCTTGCTGCGCCTTTGCAGAGCACTGCGTGCCAGAGCAGCCGGATCGCTGTGTTGCTTGCAATCTCCAGTTCCAACAGTGCCACAGTTCCTCGGCAACAGAAAGAGCTAGGAAGGAATTGCTTGCGCTGATTTCTCTCGCTGTGCTCTAGCAGTTCGTTCCCTTTTCGGCAGAGCGCGGGACCGCTTGCAAAGCTTAGAAACAAACCTCTCCCTTTTCCTCCAAAAGGGAAAGAGCTACGAGAGAATTTCTTAGGGAAACCTTGTTTGTTTTGGCAGAGCACTGCATGCCTCTTAAGACAGAGCTCTGGATCCCCGGGAAAGTCGAAATCCGCAGGGTCACCTTCTCTGTGCTAACAGGCTCGGAGAGGCTCAAATGCGCGGCTCGTTGAAGCGTCTGCCCGAACACGGACATCTAAAGCAGCAGTGTAATGCGACCAAACAGAAAGAGTTAGGAGAGAATTTCTTGTCCCTTCTTGCTGCGCCTTTGCAGAGCACTGCGTGCCAGAGCAGCCGGATCGTTGTGTTGCTTGCAATCTCCAGTTCCAACAGTGCCACAGTTCCTCGGCAACAGAAAGAGCTAGGAAGGAATTGCTTGCGCTGATCTCTCTCGCTGTGCTCTAGCAGTTGGTTCCCTTTTCGGCAGAGCGCGGGACCGCTTGCAAAGCTTAGAAACAAAGCTCTCCCTTTTCCTCCAAAAGGGAAAGAGCTACGAGAGAATTTCTTAGGGAAACCTTGTTTGTTTTGGCAGAGCACTGCATGCCTCTTAAGACAGAGCTCTGTATCCCCCGGAAACTCGAAATCCGCAGGGTCACCTTCTCTGTGCTAACAAGCTCGGAGAGGCTCAAATGCGCGGCTCGTTGAAGCGTCTGCCCGAACACGGACATCTAAAGCAGCACTGTAATGCGACCAAACAGAAAGAGTTAGGAGAGAATTTCTTGTCCCTTCTTGCTGCGCCTTTGCAGAGCACTGCGTGCCAGAGCAGCCGGATCGCTGTCTTGCTTGCAATCTCCAGTTCCAACAGTGCCACAGTTCCTCGGCAACAGAAAGAGGTAGGAAGGAATTGCTTGCGCTGATTTCTCTCGCTGTGCTCTAGCAGTTCGTTCCCTTTTCGGCAGAGCGCGGGACCGCTTGCAAAGCTTAGAAACAAAGCTCTCCCTTTTCCTCCAAAAGGGAAAGAGCTACGAGAGAATTTCTTAGGGAAACCTTGTTTGTTTTGGCAGAGCACTGCATGCCTCTTAAGACAGAGCTCTGGATCCCCGGGAAAGTCGAAATCCGCAGGGTCACCTTCTCTGTGCTAACAGGCTCGGAGAGGCTCGAATGCGCGGCTCGTTGAAGCGTCTGCCCGAACACGGACATCTGAAGCACCACTGTAATGCGACCAAACAGAAAGAGTTAGGAGAGAATTTCTTGTCCCTTCTTGCTGCGCCTTTGCAGAGCACTGCGTGCCAGAGCAGCCGGATCGTTGTGTTGCTTGCAATCTCCAGTTCCAACAGTGCCACAGTTCCTCGGCAACAGAAAGAGCTAGGAAGGAATTGCTTGCGCTGATTTCTCTCGCTGTGCTCTAGCACTTCGTTCCCTTTTCGGCAGAGCGCGGGACCGCTTGCAAAGCTTAGAAACAAACCTCTCCCTTTTCCTCCAAAAGGGAAAGAGCTACGAGAGAATTTCTTAGGGAAACCTTGTTTGTTTTGGCAGAGCACTGCATGCCTCTTAAGACAGAGCTCTGGATCCCCGGGAAAGTCGAAATCCGCAGGGTCACCTTCTCTGTGCTAACAAGCTCGGAGAGGCTCAAATGCGCGGCTCGTTGAAGCGTCTGCCCGAACACGGACGTCTAAAGCAGCACTGTAATGCGACCAAACAGAAAGAGTTAGGAGAGAATTTCTTGTCCCTTCTTGCTGCGCCTTTGCAGAGCACTGCGTGCCAGAGCAGCCGGATCGCTGTGTTGCTTGCAATCTCCAGTTCCAACAGTGCCACAGTTCCTCGGCAACAGAAAGAGCTAGGAAGGAATTGCTTGCGCTGATTTCTCTCGCTGTGCTCTAGCACTTCGTTCCCTTTTCGGCAGAGCGCGGGACCGCTTGCAAAGCTTAGAAACAAACCTCTCCCTTTTCCTCCAAAAGGGAAAGAGCTACGAGAGAATTTCTTAGGGAAACCTTGTTTGTTTTGGCAGAGCACTGCATGCCTCTTAAGACAGAGCTCTGGATCCCCGGGAAAGTCGAAATCCGCAGGGTCACCTTCTCTGTGCTAACAAGCTCGGAGAGGCTCAAATGCGCGGCTCGTTGAAGCGTCTGCCCGAACACGGACGTCTAAAGCAGCACTGTAATGCGACCAAACAGAAAGAGTTAGGAGAGAATTTCTTGTCCCTTCTTGCTGCGCCTTTGCAGAGCACTGCGTGCCAGAGCAGCCGGATCGCTGTCTTGCTTGCAATCTCCAGTTCCAACAGTGCCACAGTTCCTCGGCAACAGAAAGAGCTAGGAAGGAATTGCTTGCGCTGATTTCTCTCGCTGTGCTCTAGCAGTTCGTTCCCTTTTCGGCAGAGCGCGGGACCGCTTGCAAAGCTTAGAAACAAACCTCTCCCTTTTCCTCCAAAAGGGAAAGAGCTACGAGAGAATTTCTTAGGGAAACCTTGTTTGTTTTGGCAGAGCACTGCATGCCTCTTAAGACAGAGCTCTGGATCCCCGGGAAAGTCGAAATCCGCAGGGTCACCTTCTCTGTGCTAACAGGCTCGGAGAGGCTCAAATGCGCGGCTCGTTGAAGCGTCTGCCCGAACACGGACATCTAAAGCAGCAGTGTAATGCGACCAAACAGAAAGAGTTAGGAGAGAATTTCTTGTCCCTTCTTGCTGCGCCTTTGCAGAGCACTGCGTGCCAGAGCAGCCGGATCGTTGTGTTGCTTGCAATCTCCAGTTCCAACAGTGCCACAGTTCCTCGGCAACAGAAAGAGCTAGGAAGGAATTGCTTGCGCTGATCTCTCTCGCTGTGCTCTAGCAGTTGGTTCCCTTTTCGGCAGAGCGCGGGACCGCTTGCAAAGCTTAGAAACAAACCTCTCCCTTTTCCTCCAAAAGGGAAAGAGCTACGAGAGAATTTCTTAGGGAAACCTTGTTTGTTTTGGCAGAGCACTGCATGCCTCTTAAGACAGAGCTCTGGATCCCCGGGAAAGTCGAAATCCGCAGGGTCACCTTCTCTGTGCTAACAGGCTCGGAGAGGCTCGAATGCGCGGCTCGTTGAAGCGTCTGCCCGAACACGGACGTCTAAAGCAGCAGTGTAATGCGACCAAACAGAAAGAGTTAGGAGAGAATTTCTTGTCCCTTCTTGCTGCGCCTTTGCAGAGCACTGCGTGCCAGAGCAGCCGGATCGCTGTGTTGCTTGCAATCTCCAGTTCCAACAGTGCCACAGTTCCTCGGCAACAGAAAGAGCTAGGAAGGAATTGCTTGCGCTGATTTCTCTCGCTGTGCTCTAGCAGTTCGTTCCCTTTTCGGCAGAGCGCGGGACCGCTTGCAAAGCTTAGAAACAAAGCTCTCCCTTTTCCTCCAAAAGGGAAAGAGCTACGAGAGAATTTCTTAGGGAAACCTTGTTTGTTTTGGCAGAGCACTGCATGCCTCTTAAGACAGAGCTCTGGATCCCCGGGAAAGTCGAAATCCGCAGGGTCACCTTCTCTGTGCTAACAGGCTCGGAGAGGCTCGAATGCGCGGCTCGTTGAAGCGTCTGCCCGAACACGGACATCTGAAGCAGCAGTGTAATGCGACCAAACAGAAAGAGTTAGGAGAGAATTTCTTGTCCCTTCTTGCTGCGCCTTTGCAGAGCACTGCGTGCCAGAGCAGCCGGATCGTTGTGTTGCTTGCAATCTCCAGTTCCAACAGTGCCACAGTTCCTCGGCAACAGAAAGAGCTAGGAAGGAATTGCTTGCGCTGATCTCTCTCGCTGTGCTCTAGCAGTTGGTTCCCTTTTCGGCAGAGCGCGGGACCGCTTGCAAAGCTTAGAAACAAAGCTCTCCCTTTTCCTCCAAAAGGGAAAGAGCTACGAGAGAATTTCTTAGGGAAACCTTGTTTGTTTTGGCAGAGCACTGCATGCCTCTTAAGACAGAGCTCTGGATCCCCGGGAAAGTCGAAATCCGCAGGGTCACCTTCTCTGTGCTAACAAGCTCGGAGAGGCTCAAATGCGCGGCTCGTTGAAGCGTCTGCCCGAACACGGACATCTAAAGCAGCACTGTAATGCGACCAAACAGAAAGAGTTAGGAGAGAATTTCTTGTCCCTTCTTGCTGCGCCTTTGCAGAGCACTGCGTGCCAGAGCAGCCGGATCGCTGTGTTGCTTGCAATCTCCAGTTCCAACAGTGCCACAGTTCCTCGGCAACAGAAAGAGCTAGGAAGGAATTGCTTGCGCTGATTTCTCTCGCTGTGCTCTAGCACTTCGTTCCCTTTTCGGCAGAGCGCGGGACCGCTTGCAAAGCTTAGAAACAAACCTCTCCCTTTTCCTCCAAAAGGGAAAGAGCTACGAGAGAATTTCTTAGGGAAACCTTGTTTGTTTTGGCAGAGCACTGCATGCCTCTTAAGACAGAGCTCTGGATCCCCGGGAAAGTCGAAATCCGCAGGGTCACCTTCTCTGTGCTAACAGGCTCGGAGAGGCTCAAATGCGCGGCTCGTTGAAGCGTCTGCCCGAACACGGACATCTAAAGCAGCAGTGTAATGCGACCAAACAGAAAGAGTTAGGAGAGAATTTCTTGTCCCTTCTTGCTGCGCCTTTGCAGAGCACTGCGTGCCAGAGCAGCCGGATCGTTGTGTTGCTTGCAATCTCCAGTTCCAACAGTGCCACAGTTCCTCGGCAACAGAAAGAGCTAGGAAGGAATTGCTTGCGCTGATCTCTCTCGCTGTGCTCTAGCAGTTGGTTCCCTTTTCGGCAGAGCGCGAGACCGCTTGCAAAGCTTAGAAACAAAGCTCTCCCTTTTCCTCCAAAAGGGAAAGAGCTACGAGAGAATTTCTTAGGGAAACCTTGTTTGTTTTGGCAGAGCACTGCATGCCTCTTAAGACAGAGCTCTGGATCCCCGGGAAAGTCGAAATCCAGGGGGACACCTTCTCTGTGCTAACAGGCTCGGAGAGGCTCGAATGGGCGGCTCGTTGAAGCGTCTGCCCGAACACGGACATCGAAAGCAGCACTGTAATGCGACCAAACCGAAAGAGTTAGGAGAGAATTTCTTGTCCCTTCTTGCTGCGCCTTTGCAGAGCACTGCGTGCCAGAGCAGCCGGATCGCTGTGTTGCTTGCAATCTCCAGTTCCAACAGTGCCACAGTTCCTCGGCAACAGAAAGAGCTAGGAAGGAATTGCTTGCCCTGATTTCTCTCGCTGTGCTCTAGCAGTTCGTTCCCTTTTCGGCAGAGCGCGGGACCGCTTGCAAAGCTTAGAAACAAACCTCTCCCTTTTCCTCCAAAAGGGAAAGAGCTACGAGAGAATTTCTTAGGGAAACCTGGTTTGTTTTGGCAGAGCACTGCATGCCTCTTAAGACAGAGCTCTGGATGCCCGGGAAAGTCGAAATCCGCAGGGTCACCTTCTCTGTGCTAACAAGCTCGGAGAGGCTCAAATGCGCGGCTCGTTGAAGCGTCTGCCCGAACACGGACGTCTAAAGCAGCACTGTAATGCGACCAAACAGAAAGAGTTAGGAGAGAATTTCTTGTCCCTTCTTGCTGCGCCTTTGCAGAGCACTGCGTGCCAGAGCAGCCGGCTCGCTGTCTTGCTTGCAATCTCCAGTTCCAACAGTGCCACAGTTCCTCGGCAACAGAAAGAGCTAGGAAGGAATTGCTTGCGCTGATTTCTCTCGCTGTGCTCTAGCAGTTGGTTCCCTTTTCGGCAGAGCGCGGGACCGCTTGCAAAGCTTAGAAACAAACCTCTCCCTTTTCCTCCAAAGCGGAAAGAGCTACGAGAGAATTTCTTAGGGAAACCTTGTTTGTTTTGGCAGAGCACTGCATGCCTCTTAAGACAGAGCTCTGGATCCCCGGGAAAGTCGAAATCCAGGGGGACACCTTCTCTGTGCTAACAGGCTCGGAGAGGCTCGAATGCGCGGCTCGTTGAAGCGTCTGCCCGAACACGGACATCTGAAGCAGCAGTGTAATGCGACCAAACAGAAAGAGTTAGGAGAGAATTTCTTGTCCCTTCTTGCTGCGCCTTTGCAGAGCACTGCGTGCCAGAGCAGCCGGATCGTTGTGTTGCTTGCAATCTCCAGTTCCAACAGTGCCACAGTTCCTCGGCAACAGAAAGAGCTAGGAAGGAATTGCTTGCGCTGATCTCTCTCGCTGTGCTCTAGCAGTTGGTTCCCTTTTCGGCAGAGCGCGGGACCGCTTGCAAAGCTTAGAAACAAAGCTCTCCCTTTTCCTCCAAAAGGGAAAGAGCTACGAGAGAATTTCTTAGGGAAACCTTGTTTGTTTTGGCAGAGCACTGCATGCCTCTTAAGACAGAGCTCTGGATCCCCGGGAAAGTCGAAATCCGCAGGGTCACCTTCTCTGTGCTAACAAGCTCGGAGAGGCTCAAATGCGCGGCTCGTTGAAGCGTCTGCCCGAACACGGACGTCTAAAGCAGCACTGTAATGCGACCAAACAGAAAGAGTTAGGAGAGAATTTCTTGTCCCTTCTTGCTGCGCCTTTGCAGAGCACTGCGTGCCAGAGCAGCCGGATCGCTGTGTTGCTTGCAATCTCCAGTTCCAACAGTGCCACAGTTCCTCGG
Organism: Rhynochetos jubatus; assembly: GCA_027574665.1. Lineage (NCBI taxonomy): Eukaryota > Metazoa > Chordata > Aves > Eurypygiformes > Rhynochetidae > Rhynochetos > Rhynochetos jubatus. The sequence continues at coordinate 104,636,873 of CM050648.1, forward strand.
CAACAGAAAGAGCTAGGAAGGAATTGCTTGCGCTGATTTCTCTCGCTGTGCTCTAGCAGTTCGTTCCCTTTTCGGCAGAGCGCGGGACCGCTTGCAAAGCTTAGAAACAAACCTCTCCCTTTTCCTCCAAAAGGGAAAGAGCTACGAGAGAATTTCTTAGGGAAACCTTGTTTGTTTTGGCAGAGCACTGCATGCCTCTTAAGACAGAGCTCTGGATCCCCGGGAAAGTCGAAATCCGCAGGGTCACCTTCTCTGTGCTAACAAGCTCGGAGAGGCTCAAATGCGCGGCTCGTTGAAGCGTCTGCCCGAACACGGACGTCTAAAGCAGCACTGTAATGCGACCAAACAGAAAGAGTTAGGAGAGAATTTCTTGTCCCTTCTTGCTGCGCCTTTGCAGAGCACTGCGTGCCAGAGCAGCCGGATCGCTGTGTTGCTTGCAATCTCCAGTTCCAACAGTGCCACAGTTCCTCGGCAACAGAAAGAGCTAGGAAGGAATTGCTTGCGCTGATTTCTCTCGCTGTGCTCTAGCACTTCGTTCCCTTTTCGGCAGAGCGCGGGACCGCTTGCAAAGCTTAGAAACAAACCTCTCCCTTTTCCTCCAAAAGGGAAAGAGCTACGAGAGAATTTCTTAGGGAAACCTTGTTTGTTTTGGCAGAGCATTGCATGCCTCTTAAGACAGAGCTCTGGATCCCCGGGAAAGTCGAAATCCGCAGGGTCACCTTCTCTGTGCTAACAAGCTCGGAGAGGCTCAAATGCGCGGCTCGTTGAAGCGTCTGCCCGAACACGGACGTCTAAAGCAGCACTGTAATGCGACCAAACAGAAAGAGTTAGGAGAGAATTTCTTGTCCCTTCTTGCTGCGCCTTTGCAGAGCACTGCGTGCCAGAGCAGCCGGATCGCTGTCTTGCTTGCAATCTCCAGTTCCAACAGTGCCACAGTTCCTCGGCAACAGAAAGAGCTAGGAAGGAATTGCTTGCGCTGATTTCTCTCGCTGTGCTCTAGCAGTTCGTTCCCTTTTCGGCAGAGCGCGGGACCGCTTGCAAAGCTTAGAAACAAACCTCTCCCTTTTCCTCCAAAAGGGAAAGAGCTACGAGAGAATTTCTTAGGGAAACCTTGTTTGTTTTGGCAGAGCACTGCATGCCTCTTAAGACAGAGCTCTGGATCCCCGGGAAAGTCGAAATCCGCAGGGTCACCTTCTCTGTGCTAACAGGCTCGGAGAGGCTCAAATGCGCGGCTCGTTGAAGCGTCTGCCCGAACACGGACATCTAAAGCAGCACTGTAATGCGACCAAACAGAAAGAGTTAGGAGAGAATTTCTTGTCCCTTCTTGCTGCGCCTTTGCAGAGCACTGCGTGCCAGAGCAGCCGGATCGCTGTGTTGCTTGCAATCTCCAGTTCCAACAGTGCCACAGTTCCTCGGCAACAGAAAGAGCTAGGAAGGAATTGCTTGCGCTGATTTCTCTCGCTGTGCTCTAGCACTTCGTTCCCTTTTCGGCAGAGCGCGAGACTGCTTGCAAAGCTTAGAAACAAACCTCTCCCTTTTCCTCCAAAAGGGAAAGAGCTACGAGAGAATTTCTTAGGGAAACCTTGTTTGTTTTGGCAGAGCACTGCATGCCTCTTAAGACAGAGCTCTGGATCCCCGGGAAAGTCGAAATCCGCAGGGTCACCTTCTCTGTGCTAACAAGCTCGGAGAGGCTCAAATGCGCGGCTCGTTGAAGCGTCTGCCCGAACACGGACATCTAAAGCACCACTGTAATGCGACCAAACAGAAAGAGTTAGGAGAGAATTTCTTGTCCCTTCTTGCTGCGCCTTTGCAGAGCACTGCGTGCCAGAGCAGCCGGATCGCTGTGTTGCTTGCAATCTCCAGTTCCAACAGTGCCACAGTTCCTCGGCAACAGAAAGAGCTAGGAAGGAATTGCTTGCGCTGATTTCTCTCGCTGTGCTCTAGCAGTTGGTTCCCTTTTCGGCAGAGCGCGGGACCGCTTGCAAAGCTTAGAAACAAACCTCTCCCTTTTCCTCCAAAAGGGAAAGAGCTACGAGAGAATTTCTTAGGGAAACCTTGTTTGTTTTGGCAGAGCACTGCATGCCTCTTAAGACAGAGCTCTGGATCCCCGGGAAAGTCGAAATCCGCAGGGTCACCTTCTCTGTGCTAACAAGCTCGGAGAGGCTCAAATGCGCGGCTCGTTGAAGCGTCTGCCCGAACACGGACGTCTAAAGCAGCACTGTAATGCGACCAAACAGAAAGAGTTAGGAGAGAATTTCTTGTCCCTTCTTGCTGCGCCTTTGCAGAGCACTGCGTGCCAGAGCAGCCGGATCGCTGTGTTGCTTGCAATCTCCAGTTCCAACAGTGCCACAGTTCCTCGGCAACAGAAAGAGCTAGGAAGGAATTGCTTGCGCTGATTTCTCTCGCTGTGCTCTAGCAGTTCGTTCCCTTTTCGGCAGAGCGCGGGACCGCTTGCAAAGCTTAGAAACAAACCTCTCCCTTTTCCTCCAAAAGGGAAAGAGCTACGAGAGAATTTCTTAGGGAAACCTTGTTTGTTTTGGCAGAGCACTGCATGCCTCTTAAGACAGAGCTCTGGATCCCCGGGAAAGTCGAAATCCGCAGGGTCACCTTCTCTGTGCTAACAGGCTCGGAGAGGCTCAAATGCGCGGCTCGTTGAAGCGTCTGCCCGAACACGGACATCGAAAGCAGCACTGTAATGCGACCAAACCGAAAGAGTTAGGAGAGAATTTCTTGTCCCTTCTTGCTGCGCCTTTGCAGAGCACTGCGTGCCAGAGCAGCCGGATCGCTGTGTTGCTTGCAATCTCCAGTTCCAACAGTGCCACAGTTCCTCGGCAACAGAAAGAGCTAGGAAGGAATTGCTTGCCCTGATTTCTCTCGCTGTGCTCTAGCAGTTCGTTCCCTTTTCGGCAGAGCGCGGGACCGCTTGCAAAGCTTAGAAACAAACCTCTCCCTTTTCCTCCAAAAGGGAAAGAGCTACGAGAGAATTTCTTAGGGAAACCTGGTTTGTTTTGGCAGAGCACTGCATGCCTCTTAAGACAGAGCTCTGGATCCCCGGGAAAGTCGAAATCCGCAGGGTCACCTTCTCTGTGCTAACAAGCTCGGAGAGGCTCAAATGCGCGGCTCGTTGAAGCGTCTGCCCGAACACGGACGTCTAAAGCAGCACTGTAATGCGACCAAACAGAAAGAGTTAGGAGAGAATTTCTTGTCCCTTCTTGCTGCGCCTTTGCAGAGCACTGCGTGCCAGAGCAGCCGGCTCGCTGTCTTGCTTGCAATCTCCAGTTCCAACAGTGCCACAGTTCCTCGGCAACAGAAAGAGCTAGGAAGGAATTGCTTGCGCTGATTTCTCTCGCTGTGCTCTAGCAGTTCGTTCCCTTTTCGGCAGAGCGCGGGACCGCTTGCAAAGCTTAGAAACAAACCTCTCCCTTTTCCTCCAAAGCGGAAAGAGCTACGAGAGAATTTCTTAGGGAAACCTTGTTTGTTTTGGCAGAGCACTGCATGCCTCTTAAGACAGAGCTCTGGATCCCCGGGAAAGTCGAAATCCAGGGGGACACCTTCTCTGTGCTAACAGGCTCGGAGAGGCTCGAATGCGCGGCTCGTTGAAGCGTCTGCCCGAACACGGACATCTAAAGCACCACTGTAATGCGACCAAACAGAAAGAGTTAGGAGAGAATTTCTTGTCCCTTCTTGCTGCGCCTTTGCAGAGCACTGCGTGCCAGAGCAGCCGGATCGCTGTGTTGCTTGCAATCTCCAGTTCCAACAGTGCCACAGTTCCTCGGCAACAGAAAGAGCTAGGAAGGAATTGCTTGCGCTGATTTCTCTCGCTGTGCTCTAGCAGTTCGTTCCCTTTTCGGCAGAGCGCGGGACCGCTTGCAAAGCTTAGAAACAAAGCTCTCCCTTTTCCTCCAAAAGGGAAAGAGCTACGAGAGAATTTCTTAGGGAAACCTTGTTTGTTTTGGCAGAGCACTGCATGCCTCTTAAGACAGAGCTCTGGATCCCCGGGAAAGTCGAAATCCAGGGGGACACCTTCTCTGTGCTAACAGGCTCGGAGAGGCTCGAATGCGCGGCTCGTTGAAGCGTCTGCCCGAACACGGACATCTAAAGCACCACTGTAATGCGACCAAACAGAAAGAGTTAGGAGAGAATTTCTTGTCCCTTCTTGCTGCGCCTTTGCAGAGCACTGCGTGCCAGAGCAGCCGGATCGCTGTCTTGCTTGCAATCTCCAGTTCCAACAGTGCCACAGTTCCTCGGCAACAGAAAGAGCTAGGAAGGAATTGCTTGCGCTGATTTCTCTCGCTGTGCTCTAGCACTTCGTTCCCTTTTCGGCAGAGCGCGGGACCGCTTGCAAAGCTTAGAAACAAAGCTCTCCCTTTTCCTCCAAAAGGGAAAGAGCTACGAGAGAATTTCTTAGGGAAACCTTGTTTGTTTTGGCAGAGCACTGCATGCCTCTTAAGACAGAGCTCTGGATCCCCGGGAAAGTCGAAATCCGCAGGGTCACCTTCTCTGTGCTAACAGGCTCGGAGAGGCTCGAATGCGCGGCTCGTTGAAGCGTCTGCCCGAACACGGACATCTGAAGCAGCAGTGTAATGCGACCAAACAGAAAGAGTTAGGAGAGAATTTCTTGTCCCTTCTTGCTGCGCCTTTGCAGAGCACTGCGTGCCAGAGCAGCCGGATCGTTGTGTTGCTTGCAATCTCCAGTTCCAACAGTGCCACAGTTCCTCGGCAACAGAAAGAGCTAGGAAGGAATTGCTTGCGCTGATCTCTCTCGCTGTGCTCTAGCAGTTGGTTCCCTTTTCGGCAGAGCGCGGGACCGCTTGCAAAGCTTAGAAACAAAGCTCTCCCTTTTCCTCCAAAAGGGAAAGAGCTACGAGAGAATTTCTTAGGGAAACCTTGTTTGTTTTGGCAGAGCACTGCATGCCTCTTAAGACAGAGCTCTGGATCCCCGGGAAAGTCGAAATCCGCAGGGTCACCTTCTCTGTGCTAACAAGCTCGGAGAGGCTCAAATGCGCGGCTCGTTGAAGCGTCTGCCCGAACACGGACGTCTAAAGCAGCACTGTAATGCGACCAAACAGAAAGAGTTAGGAGAGAATTTCTTGTCCCTTCTTGCTGCGCCTTTGCAGAGCACTGCGTGCCAGAGCAGCCGGATCGCTGTCTTGCTTGCAATCTCCAGTTCCAACAGTGCCACAGTTCCTCGGCAACAGAAAGAGCTAGGAAGGAATTGCTTGCGCTGATTTCTCTCGCTGTGCTCTAGCAGTTCGTTCCCTTTTCGGCAGAGCGCGGGACCGCTTGCAAAGCTTAGAAACAAACCTCTCCCTTTTCCTCCAAAAGGGAAAGAGCTACGAGAGAATTTCTTAGGGAAACCTTGTTTGTTTTGGCAGAGCACTGCATGCCTCTTAAGACAGAGCTCTGGATCCCCGGGAAAGTCGAAATCCGCAGGGTCACCTTCTCTGTGCTAACAAGCTCGGAGAGGCTCAAATGCGCGGCTCGTTGAAGCGTCTGCCCGAACACGGACATCTAAAGCACCACTGTAATGCGACCAAACAGAAAGAGTTAGGAGAGAATTTCTTGTCCCTTCTTGCTGCGCCTTTGCAGAGCACTGCGTGCCAGAGCAGCCGGATCGCTGTGTTGCTTGCAATCTCCAGTTCCAACAGTGCCACAGTTCCTCGGCAACAGAAAGAGCTAGGAAGGAATTGCTTGCGCTGATTTCTCTCGCTGTGCTCTAGCACTTCGTTCCCTTTTCGGCAGAGCGCGGGACCGCTTGCAAAGCTTAGAAACAAAGCTCTCCCTTTTCCTCCAAAAGGGAAAGAGCTACGAGAGAATTTCTTAGGGAAACCTTGTTTGTTTTGGCAGAGCACTGCATGCCTCTTAAGACAGAGCTCTGGATCCCCGGGAAAGTCGAAATCCGCAGGGTCACCTTCTCTGTGCTAACAGGCTCGGAGAGGCTCAAATGCGCGGCTCGTTGAAGCGTCTGCCCGAACACGGACGTCTAAAGCAGCACTGTAATGCGACCAAACAGAAAGAGTTAGGAGAGAATTTCTTGTCCCTTCTTGCTGCGCCTTTGCAGAGCACTGCGTGCCAGAGCAGCCGGATCGCTGTGTTGCTTGCAATCTCCAGTTCCAACAGTGCCACAGTTCCTCGGCAACAGAAAGAGCTAGGAAGGAATTGCTTGCGCTGATTTCTCTCGCTGTGCTCTAGCACTTCGTTCCCTTTTCGGCAGAGCGCGGGACCGCTTGCAAAGCTTAGAAACAAACCTCTCCCTTTTCCTCCAAAAGGGAAAGAGCTACGAGAGAATTTCTTAGGGAAACCTTGTTTGTTTTGGCAGAGCATTGCATGCCTCTTAAGACAGAGCTCTGGATCCCCGGGAAAGTCGAAATCCGCAGGGTCACCTTCTCTGTGCTAACAAGCTCGGAGAGGCTCAAATGCGCGGCTCGTTGAAGCGTCTGCCCGAACACGGACGTCTAAAGCAGCACTGTAATGCGACCAAACAGAAAGAGTTAGGAGAGAATTTCTTGTCCCTTCTTGCTGCGCCTTTGCAGAGCACTGCGTGCCAGAGCAGCCGGATCGCTGTCTTGCTTGCAATCTCCAGTTCCAACAGTGCCACAGTTCCTCGGCAACAGAAAGAGCTAGGAAGGAATTGCTTGCGCTGATTTCTCTCGCTGTGCTCTAGCAGTTCGTTCCCTTTTCGGCAGAGCGCGGGACCGCTTGCAAAGCTTAGAAACAAACCTCTCCCTTTTCCTCCAAAAGGGAAAGAGCTACGAGAGAATTTCTTAGGGAAACCTTGTTTGTTTTGGCAGAGCACTGCATGCCTCTTAAGACAGAGCTCTGGATCCCCGGGAAAGTCGAAATCCGCAGGGTCACCTTCTCTGTGCTAACAGGCTCGGAGAGGCTCAAATGCGCGGCTCGTTGAAGCGTCTGCCCGAACACGGACATCTAAAGCAGCAGTGTAATGCGACCAAACAGAAAGAGTTAGGAGAGAATTTCTTGTCCCTTCTTGCTGCGCCTTTGCAGAGCACTGCGTGCCAGAGCAGCCGGATCGCTGTGTTGCTTGCAATCTCCAGTTCCAACAGTGCCACAGTTCCTCGGCAACAGAAAGAGCTAGGAAGGAATTGCTTGCGCTGATTTCTCTCGCTGTGCTCTAGCACTTCGTTCCCTTTTCGGCAGAGCGCGAGACCGCTTGCAAAGCTTAGAAACAAACCTCTCCCTTTTCCTCCAAAAGGGAAAGAGCTACGAGAGAATTTCTTAGGGAAACCTTGTTTGTTTTGGCAGAGCACTGCATGCCTCTTAAGACAGAGCTCTGGATCCCCGGGAAAGTCGAAATCCAGGGGGACACCTTCTCTGTGCTAACAGGCTCGGAGAGGCTCGAATGGGCGGCTCGTTGAAGCGTCTGCCCGAACACGGACATCGAAAGCAGCACTGTAATGCGACCAAACCGAAAGAGTTAGGAGAGAATTTCTTGTCCCTTCTTGCTGCGCCTTTGCAGAGCACTGCGTGCCAGAGCAGCCGGATCGCTGTGTTGCTTGCAATCTCCAGTTCCAACAGTGCCACAGTTCCTCGGCAACAGAAAGAGCTAGGAAGGAATTGCTTGCGCTGATTTCTCTCGCTGTGCTCTAGCAGTTCGTTCCCTTTTCGGCAGAGCGCGAGACCGCTTGCAAAGCTTAGAAACAAAGCTCTCCCTTTTCCTCCAAAAGGGAAAGAGCTACGAGAGAATTTCTTAGGGAAACCTTGTTTGTTTTGGCAGAGCACTGCATGCCTCTTAAGACAGAGCTCTGGATCCCCGGGAAAGTCGAAATCCGCAGGGTCACCTTCTCTGTGCTAACAGGCTCGGAGAGGCTCAAATGCGCGGCTCGTTGAAGCGTCTGCCCGAACACGGACATCTAAAGCAGCAGTGTAATGCGACCAAACAGAAAGAGTTAGGAGAGAATTTCTTGTCCCTTCTTGCTGCGCCTTTGCAGAGCACTGCGTGCCAGAGCAGCCGGATCGCTGTCTTGCTTGCAATCTCCAGTTCCAACAGTGCCACAGTTCCTCGGCAACAGAAAGAGCTAGGAAGGAATTGCTTGCGCTGATTTCTCTCGCTGTGCTCTAGCAGTTCGTTCCCTTTTCGGCAGAGCGCGGGACCGCTTGCAAAGCTTAGAAACAAACCTCTCCCTTTTCCTCCAAAAGGGAAAGAGCTACGAGAGAATTTCTTAGGGAAACCTGGTTTGTTTTGGCAGAGCACTGCATGCCTCTTAAGACAGAGCTCTGGATCCCCGGGAAAGTCGAAATCCGCAGGGTCACCTTCTCTGTGCTAACAGGCTCGGAGAGGCTCGAATGCGCGGCTCGTTGAAGCGTCTGCCCGAACACGGACATCTAAAGCAGCAGTGTAATGCGACCAAACAGAAAGAGTTAGGAGAGAATTTCTTGTCCCTTCTTGCTGCGCCTTTGCAGAGCACTGCGTGCCAGAGCAGCCGGATCGCTGTCTTGCTTGCAATCTCCAGTTCCAACAGTGCCACAGTTCCTCGGCAACAGAAAGAGCTAGGAAGGAATTGCTTGCGCTGATTTCTCTCGCTGTGCTCTAGCACTTCGTTCCCTTTTCGGCAGAGCGCGGGACCGCTTGCAAAGCTTAGAAACAAACCTCTCCCTTTTCCTCCAAAAGGGAAAGAGCTACGAGAGAATTTCTTAGGGAAACCTTGTTTGTTTTGGCAGAGCACTGCATGCCTCTTAAGACAGAGCTCTGGATCCCCGGGAAAGTCGAAATCCGCAGGGTCACCTTCTCTGTGCTAACAAGCTCGGAGAGGCTCAAATGCGCGGCTCGTTGAAGCGTCTGCCCGAACACGGACATCTAAAGCACCACTGTAATGCGACCAAACAGAAAGAGTTAGGAGAGAATTTCTTGTCCCTTCTTGCTGCGCCTTTGCAGAGCACTGCGTGCCAGAGCAGCCGGATCGCTGTGTTGCTTGCAATCTCCAGTTCCAACAGTGCCACAGTTCCTCGGCAACAGAAAGAGCTAGGAAGGAATTGCTTGCGCTGATTTCTCTCGCTGTGCTCTAGCACTTCGTTCCCTTTTCGGCAGAGCGCGGGACCGCTTGCAAAGCTTAGAAACAAAGCTCTCCCTTTTCCTCCAAAAGGGAAAGAGCTACGAGAGAATTTCTTAGGGAAACCTTGTTTGTTTTGGCAGAGCACTGCATGCCTCTTAAGACAGAGCTCTGGATCCCCGGGAAAGTCGAAATCCGCAGGGTCACCTTCTCTGTGCTAACAAGCTCGGAGAGGCTCGAATGCGCGGCTCGTTGAAGCGTCTGCCCGAACACGGACATCTAAAGCAGCACTGTAATGCGACCAAACAGAAAGAGTTAGGAGAGAATTTCTTGTCCCTTCTTGCTGCGCCTTTGCAGAGCACTGCGTGCCAGAGCAGCCGGATCGCTGTGTTGCTTGCAATCTCCAGTTCCAACAGTGCCACAGTTCCTCGGCAACAGAAAGAGCTAGGAAGGAATTGCTTGCGCTGATTTCTCTCGCTGTGCTCTAGCAGTTGGTTCCCTTTTCGGCAGAGCGCGGGACCGCTTGCAAAGCTTAGAAACAAAGCTCTCCCTTTTCCTCCAAAAGGGAAAGAGCTACGAGAGAATTTCTTAGGGAAACCTTGTTTGTTTTGGCAGAGCACTGCATGCCTCTTAAGACAGAGCTCTGGATCCCCGGGAAAGTCGAAATCCGCAGGGTCACCTTCTCTGTGCTAACAGGCTCGGAGAGGCTCGAATGCGCGGCTCGTTGAAGCGTCTGCCCGAACACGGACATCTGAAGCAGCACTGTAATGCGACCAAACAGAAAGAGTTAGGAGAGAATTTCTTGTCCCTTCTTGCTGCGCCTTTGCAGAGCACTGCGTGCCAGAGCAGCCGGATCGTTGTGTTGCTTGCAATCTCCAGTTCCAACAGTGCCACAGTTCCTCGGCAACAGAAAGAGCTAGGAAGGAATTGCTTGCGCTGATCTCTCTCGCTGTGCTCTAGCAGTTGGTTCCCTTTTCGGCAGAGCGCGGGACCGCTTGCAAAGCTTAGAAACAAAGCTCTCCCTTTTCCTCCAAAAGGGAAAGAGCTACGAGAGAATTTCTTAGGGAAACCTTGTTTGTTTTGGCAGAGCACTGCATGCCTCTTAAGACAGAGCTCTGGATCCCCGGGAAAGTCGAAATCCGCAGGGTCACCTTCTCTGTGCTAACAGGCTCGGAGAGGCTCAAATGCGCGGCTCGTTGAAGCGTCTGCCCGAACACGGACGTCTAAAGCAGCACTGTAATGCGACCAAACAGAAAGAGTTAGGAGAGAATTTCTTGTCCCTTCTTGCTGCGCCTTAGCAGAGCACTGCGTGCCAGAGCAGCCGGATCGCTGTGTTGCTTGCAATCTCCAGTTCCAACAGTGCCACAGTTCCTCGGCAACAGAAAGAGCTAGGAAGGAATTGCTTGCGCTGATTTCTCTCGCTGTGCTCTAGCAGTTCGTTCCCTTTTCGGCAGAGCGCGGGACCGCTTGCAAAGCTTAGAAACAAAGCTCTCCCTTTTCCTCCAAAAGGGAAAGAGCTACGAGAGAATTTCTTAGGGAAACCTTGTTTGTTTTGGCAGAGCACTGCATGTCTCTTAAGACAGAGCTCTGGATCCCCGGGAAAGTCGAAATCCGCAGGGTCACCTTCTCTGTGCTAACAGGCTCGGAGAGGCTCGAATGCGCGGCTCGTTGAAGCGTCTGCCCGAACACGGACATCTGAAGCAGCACTGTAATGCGACCAAACAGAAAGAGTTAGGAGAGAATTTCTTGTCCCTTCTTGCTGCGCCTTTGCAGAGCACTGCGTGCCAGAGCAGCCGGATCGTTGTGTTGCTTGCAATCTCCAGTTCCAACAGTGCCACAGTTCCTCGGCAACAGAAAGAGCTAGGAAGGAATTGCTTGCGCTGATCTCTCTCGCTGTGCTCTAGCAGTTGGTTCCCTTTTCGGCAGAGCGCGGGACCGCTTGCAAAGCTTAGAAACAAAGCTCTCCCTTTTCCTCCAAAAGGGAAAGAGCTACGAGAGAATTTCTTAGGGAAACCTTGTTTGTTTTGGCAGAGCACTGCATGCCTCTTAAGACAGAGCTCTGGATCCCCGGGAAAGTCGAAATCCGCAGGGTCACCTTCTCTGTGCTAACAAGCTCGGAGAGGCTCAAATGCGAGGCTCGTTGAAGCGTCTGCCCGAACACGGACATCTAAAGCAGCACTGTAATGCGACCAAACAGAAAGAGTTAGGAGAGAATTTCTTGTCCCTTCTTGCTGCGCCTTTGCAGAGCACTGCGTGCCAGAGCAGCCGGATCGCTGTCTTGCTTGCAATCTCCAGTTCCAACAGTGCCACAGTTCCTCGGCAACAGAAAGAGCTAGGAAGGAATTGCTTGCGCTGATTTCTCTCGCTGTGCTCTAGCAGTTCGTTCCCTTTTCGGCAGAGCGCGGCACCGCTTGCAAAGCTTAGAAACAAACCTCTCCCTTTTCCTCCAAAAGGGAAAGAGCTACGAGAGAATTTCTTAGGGAAACCTTGTTTGTTTTGGCAGAGCACTGCATGCCTCTTAAGACAGAGCTCTGGATCCCCGGGAAAGTCGAAATCCGCAGGGTCACCTTCTCTGTGCTAACAGGCTCGGAGAGGCTCGAATGCGCGGCTCGTTGAAGCGTCTGCCCGAACACGGACGTCTAAAGCAGCACTGTAATGCGACCAAACAGAAAGAGTTAGGAGAGAATTTCTTGTCCCTTCTTGCTGCGCCTTAGCAGAGCACTGCGTGCCAGAGCAGCCGGATCGCTGTGTTGCTTGCAATCTCCAGTTCCAACAGTGCCACAGTTCCTCGGCAACAGAAAGAGCTAGGAAGGAATTGCTTGCGCTGATTTCTCTCGCTGTGCTCTAGCAGTTCGTTCCCTTTTCGGCAGAGCGCGGGACCGCTTGCAAAGCTTAGAAACAAAGCTCTCCCTTTTCCTCCAAAAGGGAAAGAGCTACGAGAGAATTTCTTAGGGAAACCTTGTTTGTTTTGGCAGAGCACTGCATGTCTCTTAAGACAGAGCTCTGGATCCCCGGGAAAGTCGAAATCCGCAGGGTCACCTTCTCTGTGCTAACAGGCTCGGAGAGGCTCGAATGCGCGGCTCGTTGAAGCGTCTGCCCGAACACGGACATCTGAAGCAGCACTGTAATGCGACCAAACAGAAAGAGTTAGGAGAGAATTTCTTGTCCCTTCTTGCTGCGCCTTTGCAGAGCACTGCGTGCCAGAGCAGCCGGATCGTTGTGTTGCTTGCAATCTCCAGTTCCAACAGTGCCACAGTTCCTCGGCAACAGAAAGAGCTAGGAAGGAATTGCTTGCGCTGATCTCTCTCGCTGTGCTCTAGCAGTTGGTTCCCTTTTCGGCAGAGCGCGGGACCGCTTGCAAAGCTTAGAAACAAAGCTCTCCCTTTTCCTCCAAAAGGGAAAGAGCTACGAGAGAATTTCTTAGGGAAACCTTGTTTGTTTTGGCAGAGCACTGCATGCCTCTTAAGACAGAGCTCTGGATCCCCGGGAAAGTCGAAATCCGCAGGGTCACCTTCTCTGTGCTAACAAGCTCGGAGAGGCTCAAATGCGAGGCTCGTTGAAGCGTCTGCCCGAACACGGACATCTAAAGCAGCACTGTAATGCGACCAAACAGAAAGAGTTAGGAGAGAATTTCTTGTCCCTTCTTGCTGCGCCTTTGCAGAGCACTGCGTGCCAGAGCAGCCGGATCGCTGTCTTGCTTGCAATCTCCAGTTCCAACAGTGCCACAGTTCCTCGGCAACAGAAAGAGCTAGGAAGGAATTGCTTGCGCTGATTTCTCTCGCTGTGCTCTAGCAGTTCGTTCCCTTTTCGGCAGAGCGCGGCACCGCTTGCAAAGCTTAGAAACAAACCTCTCCCTTTTCCTCCAAAAGGGAAAGAGCTACGAGAGAATTTCTTAGGGAAACCTTGTTTGTTTTGGCAGAGCACTGCATGCCTCTTAAGACAGAGCTCTGGATCCCCGGGAAAGTCGAAATCCGCAGGGTCACCTTCTCTGTGCTAACAAGCTCGGAGAGGCTCAAATGCGCGGCTCGTTGAAGCGTCTGCCCGAACACGGACATCTAAAGCACCACTGTAATGCGACCAAACAGAAAGAGTTAGGAGAGAATTTCTTGTCCCTTCTTGCTGCGCCTTTGCAGAGCACTGCGTGCCAGAGCAGCCGGATCGCTGTGTTGCTTGCAATCTCCAGTTCCAACAGTGCCACAGTTCCTCGGCAACAGAAAGAGCTAGGAAGGAATTGCTTGCGCTGATTTCTCTCGCTGTGCTCTAGCACTTCGTTCCCTTTTCGGCAGAGCGCGGGACCGCTTGCAAAGCTTAGAAACAAAGCTCTCCCTTTTCCTCCAAAAGGGAAAGAGCTACGAGAGAATTTCTTAGGGAAACCTTGTTTGTTTTGGCAGAGCACTGCATGCCTCTTAAGACAGAGCTCTGGATCCCCGGGAAAGTCGAAATCCGCAGGGTCACCTTCTCTGTGCTAACAAGCTCGGAGAGGCTCAAATGCGCGGCTCGTTGAAGCGTCTGCCCGAACACGGACGTCTAAAGCAGCACTGTAATGCGACCAAACAGAAAGAGTTAGGAGAGAATTTCTTGTCCCTTCTTGCTGCGCCTTTGCAGAGCACTGCGTGCCAGAGCAGCCGGATCGTTGTGTTGCTTGCAATCTCCAGTTCCAACAGTGCCACAGTTCCTCGGCAACAGAAAGAGCTAGGAAGGAATTGCTTGCGCTGATCTCTCTCGCTGTGCTCTAGCAGTTGGTTCCCTTTTCGGCAGAGCGCGGGACCGCTTGCAAAGCTTAGAAACAAAGCTCTCCCTTTTCCTCCAAAAGGGAAAGAGCTACGAGAGAATTTCTTAGGGAAACCTTGTTTGTTTTGGCAGAGCACTGCATGCCTCTTAAGACAGAGCTCTGGATCCCCGGGAAAGTCGAAATCCGCAGGGTCACCTTCTCTGTGCTAACAAGCTCGGAGAGGCTCAAATGCGCGGCTCGTTGAAGCGTCTGCCCGAACACGGACGTCTAAAGCAGCACTGTAATGCGACCAAACAGAAAGAGTTAGGAGAGAATTTCTTGTCCCTTCTTGCTGCGCCTTTGCAGAGCACTGCGTGCCAGAGCAGCCGGATCGCTGTGTTGCTTGCAATCTCCAGTTCCAACAGTGCCACAGTTCCTCGGCAACAGAAAGAGCTAGGAAGGAATTGCTTGCGCTGATTTCTCTCGCTGTGCTCTAGCAGTTCGTTCCCTTTTCGGCAGAGCGCGGGACCGCTTGCAAAGCTTAGAAACAAACCTCTCCCTTTTCCTCCAAAAGGGAAAGAGCTACGAGAGAATTTCTTAGGGAAACCTTGTTTGTTTTGGCAGAGCACTGCATGCCTCTTAAGACAGAGCTCTGGATCCCCGGGAAAGTCGAAATCCGCAGGGTCACCTTCTCTGTGCTAACAAGCTCGGAGAGGCTCAAATGCGCGGCTCGTTGAAGCGTCTGCCCGAACACGGACATCTAAAGCACCACTGTAATGCGACCAAACAGAAAGAGTTAGGAGAGAATTTCTTGTCCCTTCTTGCTGCGCCTTTGCAGAGCACTGCGTGCCAGAGCAGCCGGATCGCTGTGTTGCTTGCAATCTCCAGTTCCAACAGTGCCACAGTTCCTCGGCAACAGAAAGAGCTAGGAAGGAATTGCTTGCGCTGATTTCTCTCGCTGTGCTCTAGCACTTCGTTCCCTTTTCGGCAGAGCGCGGGACCGCTTGCAAAGCTTAGAAACAAAGCTCTCCCTTTTCCTCCAAAAGGGAAAGAGCTACGAGAGAATTTCTTAGGGAAACCTTGTTTGTTTTGGCAGAGCACTGCATGCCTCTTAAGACAGAGCTCTGGATCCCCGGGAAAGTCGAAATCCGCAGGGTCACCTTCTCTGTGCTAACAAGCTCGGAGAGGCTCAAATGCGCGGCTCGTTGAAGCGTCTGCCCGAACACGGACGTCTAAAGCAGCACTGTAATGCGACCAAACAGAAAGAGTTAGGAGAGAATTTCTTGTCCCTTCTTGCTGCGCCTTTGCAGAGCACTGCGTGCCAGAGCAGCCGGATCGCTGTGTTGCTTGCAATCTCCAGTTCCAACAGTGCCACAGTTCCTCGGCAACAGAAAGAGCTAGGAAGGAATTGCTTGCGCTGATTTCTCTCGCTGTGCTCTAGCACTTCGTTCCCTTTTCGGCAGAGCGCGGGACCGCTTGCAAAGCTTAGAAACAAACCTCTCCCTTTTCCTCCAAAAGGGAAAGAGCTACGAGAGAATTTCTTAGGGAAACCTTGTTTGTTTTGGCAGAGCATTGCATGCCTCTTAAGACAGAGCTCTGGATCCCCGGGAAAGTCGAAATCCGCAGGGTCACCTTCTCTGTGCTAACAAGCTCGGAGAGGCTCAAATGCGCGGCTCGTTGAAGCGTCTGCCCGAACACGGACGTCTAAAGCAGCACTGTAATGCGACCAAACAGAAAGAGTTAGGAGAGAATTTCTTGTCCCTTCTTGCTGCGCCTTTGCAGAGCACTGCGTGCCAGAGCAGCCGGATCGCTGTGTTGCTTGCAATCTCCAGTTCCAACAGTGCCACAGTTCCTCGGCAACAGAAAGAGCTAGGAAGGAATTGCTTGCGCTGATTTCTCTCGCTGTGCTCTAGCACTTCGTTCCCTTTTCGGCAGAGCGCGAGACCGCTTGCAAAGCTTAGAAACAAACCTCTCCCTTTTCCTCCAAAAGGGAAAGAGCTACGAGAGAATTTCTTAGGGAAACCTTGTTTGTTTTGGCAGAGCACTGCATGCCTCTTAAGACAGAGCTCTGGATCCCCGGGAAAGTCGAAATCCAGGGGGACACCTTCTCTGTGCTAACAGGCTCGGAGAGGCTCGAATGGGCGGCTCGTTGAAGCGTCTGCCCGAACACGGACATCGAAAGCAGCACTGTAATGCGACCAAACCGAAAGAGTTAGGAGAGAATTTCTTGTCCCTTCTTGCTGCGCCTTTGCAGAGCACTGCGTGCCAGAGCAGCCGGATCGCTGTGTTGCTTGCAATCTCCAGTTCCAACAGTGCCACAGTTCCTCGGCAACAGAAAGAGCTAGGAAGGAATTGCTTGCGCTGATTTCTCTCGCTGTGCTCTAGCAGTTCGTTCCCTTTTCGGCAGAGCGCGAGACCGCTTGCAAAGCTTAGAAACAAAGCTCTCCCTTTTCCTCCAAAAGGGAAAGAGCTACGAGAGAATTTCTTAGGGAAACCTTGTTTGTTTTGGCAGAGCACTGCATGCCTCTTAAGACAGAGCTCTGGATCCCCGGGAAAGTCGAAATCCGCAGGGTCACCTTCTCTGTGCTAACAAGCTCGGAGAGGCTCGAATGCGCGGCTCGTTGAAGCGTCTGCCCGAACACGGACATCTGAAGCAGCACTGTAATGCGACCAAACAGAAAGAGTTAGGAGAGAATTTCTTGTCCCTTCTTGCTGCGCCTTTGCAGAGCACTGCGTGCCAGAGCAGCCGGATCGCTGTGTTGCTTGCAATCTCCAGTTCCAACAGTGCCACAGTTCCTCGGCAACAGAAAGAGCTAGGAAGGAATTGCTTGCGCTGATTTCTCTCGCTGTGCTCTAGCAGTTCGTTCCCTTTTCGGCAGAGCGCGGGACCGCTTGCAAAGCTTAGAAACAAACCTCTCCCTTTTCCTCCAAAAGGGAAAGAGCTACGAGAGAATTTCTTAGGGAAACCTGGTTTGTTTTGGCAGAGCACTGCATGCCTCTTAAGACAGAGCTCTGGATCCCCGGGAAAGTCGAAATCCGCAGGGTCACCTTCTCTGTGCTAACAGGCTCGGAGAGGCTCAAATGCGCGGCTCGTTGAAGCGTCTGCCCGAACACGGACATCTAAAGCAGCAGTGTAATGCGACCAAACAGAAAGAGTTAGGAGAGAATTTCTTGTCCCTTCTTGCTGCGCCTTTGCAGAGCACTGCGTGCCAGAGCAGCCGGATCGCTGTCTTGCTTGCAATCTCCAGTTCCAACAGTGCCACAGTTCCTCGGCAACAGAAAGAGCTAGGAAGGAATTGCTTGCGCTGATTTCTCTCGCTGTGCTCTAGCAGTTCGTTCCCTTTTCGGCAGAGCGCGGCACCGCTTGCAAAGCTTAGAAACAAACCTCTCCCTTTTCCTCCAAAAGGGAAAGAGCTACGAGAGAATTTCTTAGGGAAACCTTGTTTGTTTTGGCAGAGCACTGCATGCCTCTTAAGACAGAGCTCTGGATCCCCGGGAAAGTCGAAATCCGCAGGGTCACCTTCTCTGTGCTAACAGGCTCGGAGAGGCTCGAATGCGCGGCTCGTTGAAGCGTCTGCCCGAACACGGACATCTGAAGCAGCACTGTAATGCGACCAAACAGAAAGAGTTAGGAGAGAATTTCTTGTCCCTTCTTGCTGCGCCTTTGCAGAGCACTGCGTGCCAGAGCAGCCGGATCGCTGTGTTGCTTGCAATCTCCAGTTCCAACAGTGCCACAGTTCCTCGGCAACAGAAAGAGCTAGGAAGGAATTGCTTGCGCTGATTTCTCTCGCTGTGCTCTAGCAGTTGGTTCCCTTTTCGGCAGAGCGCGGGACCGCTTGCAAAGCTTAGAAACAAAGCTCTCCCTTTTCCTCCAAAAGGGAAAGAGCTACGAGAGAATTTCTTAGGGAAACCTTGTTTGTTTTGGCAGAGCACTGCATGCCTCTTAAGACAGAGCTCTGGATCCCCGGGAAAGTCGAAATCCAGGGGGACACCTTCTCTGTGCTAACAGGCTCGGAGAGGCTCGAATGCGCGGCTCGTTGAAGCGTCTGCCCGAACACGGACATCTGAAGCAGCACTGTAATGCGACCAAACAGAAAGAGTTAGGAGAGAATTTCTTGTCCCTTCTTGCTGCGCCTTTGCAGAGCACTGCGTGCCAGAGCAGCCGGATCGCTGTCTTGCTTGCAATCTCCAGTTCCAACAGTGCCACAGTTCCTCGGCAACAGAAAGAGCTAGGAAGGAATTGCTTGCGCTGATTTCTCTCGCTGTGCTCTAGCACTTCGTTCCCTTTTCGGCAGAGCGCGGGACCGCTTGCAAAGCTTAGAAACAAACCTCTCCCTTTTCCTCCAAAGCGGAAAGAGCTACGAGAGAATTTCTTAGGGAAACCTTGTTTGTTTTGGCAGAGCACTGCATGCCTCTTAAGACAGAGCTCTGTATCCCCGGGAAAGTCGAAATCCGCAGGGTCACCTTCTCTGTGCTAACAGGCTCGGAGAGGCTCGAATGCGCGGCTCGTTGAAGCGTCTGCCCGAACACGGACATCTAAAGCACCACTGTAATGCGACCAAACAGAAAGAGTTAGGAGAGAATTTCTTGTCCCTTCTTGCTGCGCCTTTGCAGAGCACTGCGTGCCAGAGCAGCCGGATCGCTGTGTTGCTTGCAATCTCCAGTTCCAACAGTGCCACAGTTCCTCGGCAACAGAAAGAGCTAGGAAGGAATTGCTTGCGCTGATTTCTCTCGCTGTGCTCTAGCAGTTCGTTCCCTTTTCGGCAGAGCGCGGGACCGCTTGCAAAGCTTAGAAACAAACCTCTCCCTTTTCCTCCAAAAGGGAAAGAGCTACGAGAGAATTTCTTAGGGAAACCTTGTTTGTTTTGGCAGAGCACTGCATGCCTCTTAAGACAGAGCTCTGGATCCCCGGGAAAGTCGAAATCCGCAGGGTCACCTTCTCTGTGCTAACAGGCTCGGAGAGGCTCAAATGCGCGGCTCGTTGAAGCGTCTGCCCGAACACGGACATCTAAAGCAGCACTGTAATGCGACCAAACAGAAAGAGTTAGGAGAGAATTTCTTGTCCCTTCTTGCTGCGCCTTTGCAGAGCACTGCGTGCCAGAGCAGCCGGATCGCTGTGTTGCTTGCAATCTCCAGTTCCAACAGTGCCACAGTTCCTCGGCAACAGAAAGAGCTAGGAAGGAATTGCTTGCGCTGATTTCTCTCGCTGTGCTCTAGCAGTTCGTTCCCTTTTCGGCAGAGCGCGGGACCGCTTGCAAAGCTTAGAAACAAAGCTCTCCCTTTTCCTCCAAAAGGGAAAGAGCTACGAGAGAATTTCTTAGGGAAACCTTGTTTGTTTTGGCAGAGCACTGCATGCCTCTTAAGACAGAGCTCTGGATCCCCGGGAAAGTCGAAATCCGCAGGGTCACCTTCTTTGTGCTAACAGGCTCGGAGAGGCTCGAATGCGCGGCTCGTTGAAGCGTCTGCCCGAACACGGACATCTGAAGCAGCACTGTAATGCGACCAAACAGAAAGAGTTAGGAGAGAATTTCTTGTCCCTTCTTGCTGCGCCTTTGCAGAGCACTGCGTGCCAGAGCAGCCGGATCGCTGTGTTGCTTGCAATCTCCAGTTCCAACAGTGCCACAGTTCCTCGGCAACAGAAAGAGCTAGGAAGGAATTGCTTGCGCTGATTTCTCTCGCTGTGCTCTAGCACTTCGTTCCCTTTTCGGCAGAGCGCGGGACCGCTTGCAAAGCTTAGAAACAAACCTCTCCCTTTTCCTCCAAAAGGGAAAGAGCTACGAGAGAATTTCTTAGGGAAACCTTGTTTGTTTTGGCAGAGCACTGCATGCCTCTTAAGACAGAGCTCTGGATCCCCGGGAAAGTCGAAATCCGCAGGGTCACCTTCTCTGTGCTAACAAGCTCGGAGAGGCTCGAATGCGCGGCTCGTTGAAGCGTCTGCCCGAACACGGACATCTAAAGCAGCACTGTAATGCGACCAAACAGAAAGAGTTAGGAGAGAATTTCTTGTCCCTTCTTGCTGCGCCTTTGCAGAGCACTGCGTGCCAGAGCAGCCGGATCGCTGTGTTGCTTGCAATCTCCAGTTCCAACAGTGCCACAGTTCCTCGGCAACAGAAAGAGCTAGGAAGGAATTGCTTGCGCTGATTTCTCTCGCTGTGCTCTAGCACTTCGTTCCCTTTTCGGCAGAGCGCGGGACCGCTTGCAAAGCTTAGAAACAAAGCTCTCCCTTTTCCTCCAAAAGGGAAAGAGCTACGAGAGAATTTCTTAGGGAAACCTTGTTTGTTTTGGCAGAGCACTGCATGCCTCTTAAGACAGAGCTCTGTATCCCCCGGAAACTCGAAATCCGCAGGGTCACCTTCTCTGTGCTAACAAGCTCGGAGAGGCTCAAATGCGCGGCTCGTTGAAGCGTCTGCCCGAACACGGACATCTAAAGCACCACTGTAATGCGACCAAACAGAAAGAGTTAGGAGAGAATTTCTTGTCCCTTCTTGCTGCGCCTTTGCAGAGCACTGCGTGCCAGAGCAGCCGGATCGCTGTGTTGCTTGCAATCTCCAGTTCCAACAGTGCCACAGTTCCTCGGCAACAGAAAGAGCTAGGAAGGAATTGCTTGCGCTGATTTCTCTCGCTGTGCTCTAGCAGTTCGTTCCCTTTTCGGCAGAGCGCGGCACCGCTTGCAAAGCTTAGAAACAAACCTCTCCCTTTTCCTCCAAAAGGGAAAGAGCTACGAGAGAATTTCTTAGGGAAACCTTGTTTGTTTTGGCAGAGCACTGCATGCCTCTTAAGACAGAGCTCTGGATCCCCGGGAAAGTCGAAATCCGCAGGGTCACCTTCTCTGTGCTAACAGGCTCGGAGAGGCTCGAATGCGCGGCTCGTTGAAGCGTCTGCCCGAACACGGACATCTAAAGCAGCACTGTAATGCGACCAAACAGAAAGAGTTAGGAGAGAATTTCTTGTCCCTTCTTGCTGCGCCTTTGCAGAGCACTGCGTGCCAGAGCAGCCGGATCGCTGTCTTGCTTGCAATCTCCAGTTCCAACAGTGCCACAGTTCCTCGGCAACAGAAAGAGCTAGGAAGGAATTGCTTGCGCTGATTTCTCTCGCTGTGCTCTAGCAGTTCGTTCCCTTTTCGGCAGAGCGCGGGACCGCTTGCAAAGCTTAGAAACAAAGCTCTCCCTTTTCCTCCAAAAGGGAAAGAGCTACGAGAGAATTTCTTAGGGAAACCTTGTTTGTTTTGGCAGAGCACTGCATGCCTCTTAAGACAGAGCTCTGTATCCCCCGGAAACTCGAAATCCGCAGGGTCACCTTCTCTGTGCTAACAAGCTCGGAGAGGCTCAAATGCGCGGCTCGTTGAAGCGTCTGCCCGAACACGGACATCTAAAGCACCACTGTAATGCGACCAAACAGAAAGAGTTAGGAGACAATTTCTTGTCCCTTCTTGCTGCGCCTTTGCAGAGCACTGCGTGCCAGAGCAGCCGGATCGCTGTGTTGCTTGCAATCTCCAGTTCCAACAGTGCCACAGTTCCTCGGCAACAGAAAGAGCTAGGAAGGAATTGCTTGCGCTGATTTCTCTCGCTGTGCTCTAGCAGTTGGTTCCCTTTTCGGCAGAGCGCGGGACCGCTTGCAAAGCTTAGAAACAAAGCTCTCCCTTTTCCTCCAAAAGGGAAAGAGCTACGAGAGAATTTCTTAGGGAAACCTTGTTTGTTTTGGCAGAGCACTGCATGCCTCTTAAGACAGAGCTCTGGATCCCCGGGAAAGTCGAAATCCGCAGGGTCACCTTCTCTGTGCTAACAGGCTCGGAGAGGCTCGAATGCGCGGCTCGTTGAAGCGTCTGCCCGAACACGGACATCTGAAGCAGCACTGTAATGCGACCAAACAGAAAGAGTTAGGAGAGAATTTCTTGTCCCTTCTTGCTGCGCCTTTGCAGAGCACTGCGTGCCAGAGCAGCCGGATCGTTGTGTTGCTTGCAATCTCCAGTTCCAACAGTGCCACAGTTCCTCGGCAACAGAAAGAGCTAGGAAGGAATTGCTTGCGCTGATCTCTCTCGCTGTGCTCTAGCAGTTGGTTCCCTTTTCGGCAGAGCGCGGGACCGCTTGCAAAGCTTAGAAACAAAGCTCTCCCTTTTCCTCCAAAAGGGAAAGAGCTACGAGAGAATTTCTTAGGGAAACCTTGTTTGTTTTGGCAGAGCACTGCATGCCTCTTAAGACAGAGCTCTGGATCCCCGGGAAAGTCGAAATCCGCAGGGTCACCTTCTCTGTGCTAACAGGCTCGGAGAGGCTCAAATGCGCGGCTCGTTGAAGCGTCTGCCCGAACACGGACGTCTAAAGCAGCACTGTAATGCGACCAAACAGAAAGAGTTAGGAGAGAATTTCTTGTCCCTTCTTGCTGCGCCTTAGCAGAGCACTGCGTGCCAGAGCAGCCGGATCGCTGTGTTGCTTGCAATCTCCAGTTCCAACAGTGCCACAGTTCCTCGGCAACAGAAAGAGCTAGGAAGGAATTGCTTGCGCTGATTTCTCTCGCTGTGCTCTAGCAGTTGGTTCCCTTTTCGGCAGAGCGCGGGACCGCTTGCAAAGCTTAGAAACAAAGCTCTCCCTTTTCCTCCAAAAGGGAAAGAGCTACGAGAGAATTTCTTAGGGAAACCTTGTTTGTTTTGGCAGAGCACTGCATGCCTCTTAAGACAGAGCTCTGGATCCCCGGGAAAGTCGAAATCCGCAGGGTCACCTTCTCTGTGCTAACAGGCTCGGAGAGGCTCGAATGCGCGGCTCGTTGAAGCGTCTGCCCGAACACGGACATCTGAAGCAGCACTGTAATGCGACCAAACAGAAAGAGTTAGGAGAGAATTTCTTGTCCCTTCTTGCTGCGCCTTTGCAGAGCACTGCGTGCCAGAGCAGCCGGATCGTTGTGTTGCTTGCAATCTCCAGTTCCAACAGTGCCACAGTTCCTCGGCAACAGAAAGAGCTAGGAAGGAATTGCTTGCGCTGATCTCTCTCGCTGTGCTCTAGCAGTTGGTTCCCTTTTCGGCAGAGCGCGGGACCGCTTGCAAAGCTTAGAAACAAAGCTCTCCCTTTTCCTCCAAAAGGGAAAGAGCTACGAGAGAATTTCTTAGGGAAACCTTGTTTGTTTTGGCAGAGCACTGCATGCCTCTTAAGACAGAGCTCTGGATCCCCGGGAAAGTCGAAATCCGCAGGGTCACCTTCTCTGTGCTAACAAGCTCGGAGAGGCTCAAATGCGCGGCTCGTTGAAGCGTCTGCCCGAACACGGACATCTAAAGCACCACTGTAATGCGACCAAACAGAAAGAGTTAGGAGAGAATTTCTTGTCCCTTCTTGCTGCGCCTTTGCAGAGCACTGCGTGCCAGAGCAGCCGGATCGCTGTCTTGCTTGCAATCTCCAGTTCCAACAGTGCCACAGTTCCTCGGCAACAGAAAGAGCTAGGAAGGAATTGCTTGCGCTGATTTCTCTCGCTGTGCTCTAGCAGTTCGTTCCCTTTTCGGCAGAGCGCGGCACCGCTTGCAAAGCTTAGAAACAAACCTCTCCCTTTTCCTCCAAAAGGGAAAGAGCTACGAGAGAATTTCTTAGGGAAACCTTGTTTGTTTTGGCAGAGCACTGCATGCCTCTTAAGACAGAGCTCTGGATCCCCGGGAAAGTCGAAATCCGCAGGGTCACCTTCTCTGTGCTAACAAGCTCGGAGAGGCTCAAATGCGCGGCTCGTTGAAGCGTCTGCCCGAACACGGACATCTAAAGCACCACTGTAATGCGACCAAACAGAAAGAGTTAGGAGAGAATTTCTTGTCCCTTCTTGCTGCGCCTTTGCAGAGCACTGCGTGCCAGAGCAGCCGGATCGCTGTGTTGCTTGCAATCTCCAGTTCCAACAGTGCCACAGTTCCTCGGAAACAGAAAGAGCTAGGAAGGAATTGCTTGCGCTGATTTCTCTCGCTGTGCTCTAGCACTTCGTTCCCTTTTCGGCAGAGCGCGGGACCGCTTGCAAAGCTTAGAAACAAAGCTCTCCCTTTTCCTCCAAAAGGGAAAGAGCTACGAGAGAATTTCTTAGGGAAACCTTGTTTGTTTTGGCAGAGCACTGCATGCCTCTTAAGACAGAGCTCTGGATCCCCGGGAAAGTCGAAATCCGCAGGGTCACCTTCTCTGTGCTAACAGGCTCGGAGAGGCTCGAATGCGCGGCTCGTTGAAGCGTCTGCCCGAACACGGACATCTGAAGCAGCACTGTAATGCGACCAAACAGAAAGAGTTAGGAGAGAATTTCTTGTCCCTTCTTGCTGCGCCTTTGCAGAGCACTGCGTGCCAGAGCAGCCGGATCGTTGTGTTGCTTGCAATCTCCAGTTCCAACAGTGCCACAGTTCCTCGGCAACAGAAAGAGCTAGGAAGGAATTGCTTGCGCTGATCTCTCTCGCTGTGCTCTAGCAGTTGGTTCCCTTTTCGGCAGAGCGCGGGACCGCTTGCAAAGCTTAGAAACAAAGCTCTCCCTTTTCCTCCAAAAGGGAAAGAGCTACGAGAGAATTTCTTAGGGAAACCTTGTTTGTTTTGGCAGAGCACTGCATGCCTCTTAAGACAGAGCTCTGGATCCCCGGGAAAGTCGAAATCCGCAGGGTCACCTTCTCTGTGCTAACAGGCTCGGAGAGGCTCAAATGCGCGGCTCGTTGAAGCGTCTGCCCGAACACGGACGTCTAAAGCAGCACTGTAATGCGACCAAACAGAAAGAGTTAGGAGAGAATTTCTTGTCCCTTCTTGCTGCGCCTTAGCAGAGCACTGCGTGCCAGAGCAGCCGGATCGCTGTGTTGCTTGCAATCTCCAGTTCCAACAGTGCCACAGTTCCTCGGCAACAGAAAGAGCTAGGAAGGAATTGCTTGCGCTGATTTCTCTCGCTGTGCTCTAGCAGTTGGTTCCCTTTTCGGCAGAGCGCGGGACCGCTTGCAAAGCTTAGAAACAAAGCTCTCCCTTTTCCTCCAAAAGGGAAAGAGCTACGAGAGAATTTCTTAGGGAAACCTTGTTTGTTTTGGCAGAGCACTGCATGCCTCTTAAGACAGAGCTCTGGATCCCCGGGAAAGTCGAAATCCGCAGGGTCACCTTCTCTGTGCTAACAGGCTCGGAGAGGCTCGAATGCGCGGCTCGTTGAAGCGTCTGCCCGAACACGGACATCTGAAGCAGCACTGTAATGCGACCAAACAGAAAGAGTTAGGAGAGAATTTCTTGTCCCTTCTTGCTGCGCCTTTGCAGAGCACTGCGTGCCAGAGCAGCCGGATCGTTGTGTTGCTTGCAATCTCCAGTTCCAACAGTGCCACAGTTCCTCGGCAACAGAAAGAGCTAGGAAGGAATTGCTTGCGCTGATCTCTCTCGCTGTGCTCTAGCAGTTGGTTCCCTTTTCGGCAGAGCGCGGGACCGCTTGCAAAGCTTAGAAACAAAGCTCTCCCTTTTCCTCCAAAAGGGAAAGAGCTACGAGAGAATTTCTTAGGGAAACCTTGTTTGTTTTGGCAGAGCACTGCATGCCTCTTAAGACAGAGCTCTGGATCCCCGGGAAAGTCGAAATCCGCAGGGTCACCTTCTCTGTGCTAACAAGCTCGGAGAGGCTCAAATGCGCGGCTCGTTGAAGCGTCTGCCCGAACACGGACATCTAAAGCAGCACTGTAATGCGACCAAACAGAAAGAGTTAGGAGAGAATTTCTTGTCCCTTCTTGCTGCGCCTTTGCAGAGCACTGCGTGCCAGAGCAGCCGGATCGCTGTCTTGCTTGCAATCTCCAGTTCCAACAGTGCCACAGTTCCTCGGCAACAGAAAGAGCTAGGAAGGAATTGCTTGCGCTGATTTCTCTCGCTGTGCTCTAGCAGTTCGTTCCCTTTTCGGCAGAGCGCGGCACCGCTTGCAAAGCTTAGAAACAAAGCTCTCCCTTTTCCTCCAAAAGGGAAAGAGCTACGAGAGAATTTCTTAGGGAAACCTTGTTTGTTTTGGCAGAGCACTGCATGCCTCTTAAGACAGAGCTCTGGATCCCCGGGAAAGTCGAAATCCGCAGGGTCACCTTCTCTGTGCTAACAAGCTCGGAGAGGCTCAAATGCGCGGCTCGTTGAAGCGTCTGCCCGAACACGGACATCTAAAGCACCACTGTAATGCGACCAAACAGAAAGAGTTAGGAGAGAATTTCTTGTCCCTTCTTGCTGCGCCTTTGCAGAGCACTGCGTGCCAGAGCAGCCGGATCGCTGTGTTGCTTGCAATCTCCAGTTCCAACAGTGCCACAGTTCCTCGGCAACAGAAAGAGCTAGGAAGGAATTGCTTGCGCTGATTTCTCTCGCTGTGCTCTAGCACTTCGTTCCCTTTTCGGCAGAGCGCGGGACCGCTTGCAAAGCTTAGAAACAAAGCTCTCCCTTTTCCTCCAAAAGGGAAAGAGCTACGAGAGAATTTCTTAGGGAAACCTTGTTTGTTTTGGCAGAGCACTGCATGCCTCTTAAGACAGAGCTCTGGATCCCCGGGAAAGTCGAAATCCGCAGGGTCACCTTCTCTGTGCTAACAAGCTCGGAGAGGCTCAAATGCGCGGCTCGTTGAAGCGTCTGCCCGAACACGGACGTCTAAAGCAGCAGTGTAATGCGACCAAACAGAAAGAGTTAGGAGAGAATTTCTTGTCCCTTCTTGCTGCGCCTTTGCAGAGCACTGCGTGCCAGAGCAGCCGGATCGCTGTGTTGCTTGCAATCTCCAGTTCCAACAGTGCCACAGTTCCTCGGCAACAGAAAGAGCTAGGAAGGAATTGCTTGCGCTGATTTCTCTCGCTGTGCTCTAGCACTTCGTTCCCTTTTCGGCAGAGCGCGGGACCGCTTGCAAAGCTTAGAAACAAACCTCTCCCTTTTCCTCCAAAAGGGAAAGAGCTACGAGAGAATTTCTTAGGGAAACCTTGTTTGTTTTGGCAGAGCACTGCATGCCTCTTAAGACAGAGCTCTGGATCCCCGGGAAAGTCGAAATCCGCAGGGTCACCTTCTCTGTGCTAACAAGCTCGGAGAGGCTCAAATGCGCGGCTCGTTGAAGCGTCTGCCCGAACACGGACATCTAAAGCAGCACTGTAATGCGACCAAACAGAAAGAGTTAGGAGAGAATTTCTTGTCCCTTCTTGCTGCGCCTTTGCAGAGCACTGCGTGCCAGAGCAGCCGGATCGCTGTGTTGCTTGCAATCTCCAGTTCCAACAGTGCCACAGTTCCTCGGCAACAGAAAGAGCTAGGAAGGAATTGCTTGCGCTGATTTCTCTCGCTGTGCTCTAGCACTTCGTTCCCTTTTCGGCAGAGCGCGGGACCGCTTGCAAAGCTTAGAAACAAAGCTCTCCCTTTTCCTCCAAAAGGGAAAGAGCTACGAGAGAATTTCTTAGGGAAACCTTGTTTGTTTTGGCAGAGCACTGCATGCCTCTTAAGACAGAGCTCTGGATCCCCGGGAAAGTCGAAATCCGCAGGGTCACCTTCTCTGTGCTAACAAGCTCGGAGAGGCTCAAATGCGCGGCTCGTTGAAGCGTCTGCCCGAACACGGACGTCTAAAGCAGCAGTGTAATGCGACCAAACAGAAAGAGTTAGGAGAGAATTTCTTGTCCCTTCTTGCTGCGCCTTTGCAGAGCACTGCGTGCCAGAGCAGCCGGATCGCTGTCTTGCTTGCAATCTCCAGTTCCAACAGTGCCACAGTTCCTCGGCAACAGAAAGAGCTAGGAAGGAATTGCTTGCGCTGATTTCTCTCGCTGTGCTCTAGCAGTTCGTTCCCTTTTCGGCAGAGCGCGGGACCGCTTGCAAAGCTTAGAAACAAACCTCTCCCTTTTCCTCCAAAAGGGAAAGAGCTACGAGAGAATTTCTTAGGGAAACCTTGTTTGTTTTGGCAGAGCACTGCATGCCTCTTAAGACAGAGCTCTGGATCCCCGGGAAAGTCGAAATCCGCAGGGTCACCTTCTCTGTGCTAACAGGCTCGGAGAGGCTCAAATGCGCGGCTCGTTGAAGCGTCTGCCCGAACACGGACATCTAAAGCAGCAGTGTAATGCGACCAAACAGAAAGAGTTAGGAGAGAATTTCTTGTCCCTTCTTGCTGCGCCTTTGCAGAGCACTGCGTGCCAGAGCAGCCGGATCGTTGTGTTGCTTGCAATCTCCAGTTCCAACAGTGCCACAGTTCCTCGGCAACAGAAAGAGCTAGGAAGGAATTGCTTGCGCTGATCTCTCTCGCTGTGCTCTAGCAGTTGGTTCCCTTTTCGGCAGAGCGCGGGACCGCTTGCAAAGCTTAGAAACAAAGCTCTCCCTTTTCCTCCAAAAGGGAAAGAGCTACGAGAGAATTTCTTAGGGAAACCTTGTTTGTTTTGGCAGAGCACTGCATGCCTCTTAAGACAGAGCTCTGGATCCCCGGGAAAGTCGAAATCCGCAGGGTCACCTTCTCTGTGCTAACAAGCTCGGAGAGGCTCGAATGCGCGGCTCGTTGAAGCGTCTGCCCGAACACGGACATCTAAAGCAGCACTGTAATGCGACCAAACAGAAAGAGTTAGGAGAGAATTTCTTGTCCCTTCTTGCTGCGCCTTTGCAGAGCACTGCGTGCCAGAGCAGCCGGATCGCTGTCTTGCTTGCAATCTCCAGTTCCAACAGTGCCACAGTTCCTCGGCAACAGAAAGAGCTAGGAAGGAATTGCTTGCGCTGATTTCTCTCGCTGTGCTCTAGCAGTTCGTTCCCTTTTCGGCAGAGCGCGGGACCGCTTGCAAAGCTTAGAAACAAACCTCTCCCTTTTCCTCCAAAAGGGAAAGAGCTACGAGAGAATTTCTTAGGGAAACCTTGTTTGTTTTGGCAGAGCACTGCATGCCTCTTAAGACAGAGCTCTGGATCCCCGGGAAAGTCGAAATCCGCAGGGTCACCTTCTCTGTGCTAACAAGCTCGGAGAGGCTCAAATGCGCGGCTCGTTGAAGCGTCTGCCCGAACACGGACATCTAAAGCAGCAGTGAAATGCGACCAAACAGAAAGAGTTAGGAGAGAATTTCTTGTCCCTTCTTGCTGCGCCTTTGCAGAGCACTGCGTGCCAGAGCAGCCGGATCGCTGTGTTGCTTGCAATCTCCAGTTCCAACAGTGCCACAGTTCCTCGGAAACAGAAAGAGCTAGGAAGGAATTGCTTGCGCTGATTTCTCTCGCTGTGCTCTAGCACTTCGTTCCCTTTTCGGCAGAGCGCGGGACCGCTTGCAAAGCTTAGAAACAAAGCTCTCCCTTTTCCTCCAAAAGGGAAAGAGCTACGAGAGAATTTCTTAGGGAAACCTTGTTTGTTTTGGCAGAGCACTGCATGCCTCTTAAGACAGAGCTCTGGATCCCCGGGAAAGTCGAAATCCGCAGGGTCACCTTCTCTGTGCTAACAAGCTCGGAGAGGCTCGAATGCGCGGCTCGTTGAAGCGTCTGCCCGAACACGGACATCTAAAGCAGCACTGTAATGCGACCAAACAGAAAGAGTTAGGAGAGAATTTCTTGTCCCTTCTTGCTGCGCCTTTGCAGAGCACTGCGTGCCAGAGCAGCCGGATCGCTGTCTTGCTTGCAATCTCCAGTTCCAACAGTGCCACAGTTCCTCGGCAACAGAAAGAGCTAGGAAGGAATTGCTTGCGCTGATTTCTCTCGCTGTGCTCTAGCACTTCGTTCCCTTTTCGGCAGAGCGCGGGACCGCTTGCAAAGCTTAGAAACAAACCTCTCCCTTTTCCTCCAAAAGGGAAAGAGCTACGAGAGAATTTCTTAGGGAAACCTTGTTTGTTTTGGCAGAGCACTGCATGCCTCTTAAGACAGAGCTCTGGATCCCCGGGAAAGTCGAAATCCGCAGGGTCACCTTCTCTGTGCTAACAGGCTCGGAGAGGCTCAAATGCGCGGCTCGTTGAAGCGTCTGCCCGAACACGGACATCTAAAGCAGCAGTGTAATGCGACCAAACAGAAAGAGTTAGGAGAGAATTTCTTGTCCCTTCTTGCTGCGCCTTTGCAGAGCACTGCGTGCCAGAGCAGCCGGATCGCTGTGTTGCTTGCAATCTCCAGTTCCAACAGTGCCACAGTTCCTCGGAAACAGAAAGAGCTAGGAAGGAATTGCTTGCGCTGATTTCTCTCGCTGTGCTCTAGCACTTCGTTCCCTTTTCGGCAGAGCGCGGGACCGCTTGCAAAGCTTAGAAACAAAGCTCTCCCTTTTCCTCCAAAAGGGAAAGAGCTACGAGAGAATTTCTTAGGGAAACCTTGTTTGTTTTGGCAGAGCACTGCATGCCTCTTAAGACAGAGCTCTGGATCCCCGGGAAAGTCGAAATCCGCAGGGTCACCTTCTCTGTGCTAACAAGCTCGGAGAGGCTCAAATGCGCGGCTCGTTGAAGCGTCTGCCCGAACACGGACGTCTAAAGCAGCAGTGTAATGCGACCAAACAGAAAGAGTTAGGAGAGAATTTCTTGTCCCTTCTTGCTGCGCCTTTGCAGAGCACTGCGTGCCAGAGCAGCCGGATCGCTGTGTTGCTTGCAATCTCCAGTTCCAACAGTGCCACAGTTCCTCGGAAACAGAAAGAGCTAGGAAGGAATTGCTTGCGCTGATTTCTCTCGCTGTGCTCTAGCAGTTCGTTCCCTTTTCGGCAGAGCGCGGGACCACTTGCAAAGCTTAGAAACAAACCTCTCCCTTTTCCTCCAAAAGGGAAAGAGCTACGAGAGAATTTCTTAGGGAAACCTTGTTTGTTTTGGCAGAGCACTGCATGCCTCTTAAGACAGAGCTCTGGATCCCCGGGAAAGTCGAAATCCGCAGGGTCACCTTCTCTGTGCTAACAAGCTCGGAGAGGCTCAAATGCGCGGCTCGTTGAAGCGTCTGCCCGAACACGGACGTCTAAAGCAGCACTGTAATGCGACCAAACAGAAAGAGTTAGGAGAGAATTTCTTGTCCCTTCTTGCTGCGCCTTTGCAGAGCACTGCGTGCCAGAGCAGCCGGATCGCTGTGTTGCTTGCAATCTCCAGTTCCAACAGTGCCACAGTTCCTCGGCAACAGAAAGAGCTAGGAAGGAATTGCTTGCGCTGATTTCTCTCGCTGTGCTCTAGCAGTTCGTTCCCTTTTCGGCAGAGCGCGGGACCACTTGCAAAGCTTAGAAACAAACCTCTCCCTTTTCCTCCAAAAGGGAAAGAGCTACGAGAGAATTTCTTAGGGAAACCTTGTTTGTTTTGGCAGAGCACTGCATGCCTCTTAAGACAGAGCTCTGGATCCCCGGGAAAGTCGAAATCCGCAGGGTCACCTTCTCTGTGCTAACAAGCTCGGAGAGGCTCAAATGCGCGGCTCGTTGAAGCGTCTGCCCGAACACGGACATCTAAAGCAGCACTGTAATGCGACCAAACAGAAAGAGTTAGGAGAGAATTTCTTGTCCCTTCTTGCTGCGCCTTTGCAGAGCACTGCGTGCCAGAGCAGCCGGATCGCTGTCTTGCTTGCAATCTCCAGTTCCAACAGTGCCACAGTTCCTCGGCAACAGAAAGAGCTAGGAAGGAATTGCTTGCGCTGATTTCTCTCGCTGTGCTCTAGCAGTTCGTTCCCTTTTCGGCAGAGCGCGGGACCGCTTGCAAAGCTTAGAAACAAACCTCTCCCTTTTCCTCCAAAAGGGAAAGAGCTACGAGAGAATTTCTTAGGGAAACCTTGTTTGTTTTGGCAGAGCACTGCATGCCTCTTAAGACAGAGCTCTGGATCCCCGGGAAAGTCGAAATCCGCAGGGTCACCTTCTCTGTGCTAACAGGCTCGGAGAGGCTCAAATGCGCGGCTCGTTGAAGCGTCTGCCCGAACACGGACATCTAAAGCAGCAGTGTAATGCGACCAAACAGAAAGAGTTAGGAGAGAATTTCTTGTCCCTTCTTGCTGCGCCTTTGCAGAGCACTGCGTGCCAGAGCAGCCGGATCGTTGTGTTGCTTGCAATCTCCAGTTCCAACAGTGCCACAGTTCCTCGGCAACAGAAAGAGCTAGGAAGGAATTGCTTGCGCTGATCTCTCTCGCTGTGCTCTAGCAGTTGGTTCCCTTTTCGGCAGAGCGCGGGACCGCTTGCAAAGCTTAGAAACAAAGCTCTCCCTTTTCCTCCAAAAGGGAAAGAGCTACGAGAGAATTTCTTAGGGAAACCTTGTTTGTTTTGGCAGAGCACTGCATGCCTCTTAAGACAGAGCTCTGGATCCCCGGGAAAGTCGAAATCCGCAGGGTCACCTTCTCTGTGCTAACAAGCTCGGAGAGGCTCGAATGCGCGGCTCGTTGAAGCGTCTGCCCGAACACGGACATCTAAAGCAGCACTGTAATGCGACCAAACAGAAAGAGTTAGGAGAGAATTTCTTGTCCCTTCTTGCTGCGCCTTTGCAGAGCACTGCGTGCCAGAGCAGCCGGATCGCTGTCTTGCTTGCAATCTCCAGTTCCAACAGTGCCACAGTTCCTCGGCAACAGAAAGAGCTAGGAAGGAATTGCTTGCGCTGATTTCTCTCGCTGTGCTCTAGCAGTTCGTTCCCTTTTCGGCAGAGCGCGGGACCGCTTGCAAAGCTTAGAAACAAACCTCTCCCTTTTCCTCCAAAAGGGAAAGAGCTACGAGAGAATTTCTTAGGGAAACCTTGTTTGTTTTGGCAGAGCACTGCATGCCTCTTAAGACAGAGCTCTGGATCCCCGGGAAAGTCGAAATCCGCAGGGTCACCTTCTCTGTGCTAACAAGCTCGGAGAGGCTCAAATGCGCGGCTCGTTGAAGCGTCTGCCCGAACACGGACATCTAAAGCAGCAGTGTAATGCGACCAAACAGAAAGAGTTAGGAGAGAATTTCTTGTCCCTTCTTGCTGCGCCTTTGCAGAGCACTGCGTGCCAGAGCAGCCGGATCGCTGTGTTGCTTGCAATCTCCAGTTCCAACAGTGCCACAGTTCCTCGGAAACAGAAAGAGCTAGGAAGGAATTGCTTGCGCTGATTTCTCTCGCTGTGCTCTAGCACTTCGTTCCCTTTTCGGCAGAGCGCGGGACCGCTTGCAAAGCTTAGAAACAAAGCTCTCCCTTTTCCTCCAAAAGGGAAAGAGCTACGAGAGAATTTCTTAGGGAAACCTTGTTTGTTTTGGCAGAGCACTGCATGCCTCTTAAGACAGAGCTCTGGATCCCCGGGAAAGTCGAAATCCGCAGGGTCACCTTCTCTGTGCTAACAAGCTCGGAGAGGCTCGAATGCGCGGCTCGTTGAAGCGTCTGCCCGAACACGGACATCTAAAGCAGCACTGTAATGCGACCAAACAGAAAGAGTTAGGAGAGAATTTCTTGTCCCTTCTTGCTGCGCCTTTGCAGAGCACTGCGTGCCAGAGCAGCCGGATCGCTGTCTTGCTTGCAATCTCCAGTTCCAACAGTGCCACAGTTCCTCGGCAACAGAAAGAGCTAGGAAGGAATTGCTTGCGCTGATTTCTCTCGCTGTGCTCTAGCAGTTCGTTCCCTTTTCGGCAGAGCGCGGGACCGCTTGCAAAGCTTAGAAACAAACCTCTCCCTTTTCCTCCAAAAGGGAAAGAGCTACGAGAGAATTTCTTAGGGAAACCTTGTTTGTTTTGGCAGAGCACTGCATGCCTCTTAAGACAGAGCTCTGGATCCCCGGGAAAGTCGAAATCCGCAGGGTCACCTTCTCTGTGCTAACAGGCTCGGAGAGGCTCAAATGCGCGGCTCGTTGAAGCGTCTGCCCGAACACGGACATCTAAAGCAGCAGTGTAATGCGACCAAACAGAAAGAGTTAGGAGAGAATTTCTTGTCCCTTCTTGCTGCGCCTTTGCAGAGCACTGCGTGCCAGAGCAGCCGGATCGCTGTGTTGCTTGCAATCTCCAGTTCCAACAGTGCCACAGTTCCTCGGAAACAGAAAGAGCTAGGAAGGAATTGCTTGCGCTGATTTCTCTCGCTGTGCTCTAGCACTTCGTTCCCTTTTCGGCAGAGCGCGGGACCGCTTGCAAAGCTTAGAAACAAAGCTCTCCCTTTTCCTCCAAAAGGGAAAGAGCTACGAGAGAATTTCTTAGGGAAACCTTGTTTGTTTTGGCAGAGCACTGCATGCCTCTTAAGACAGAGCTCTGGATCCCCGGGAAAGTCGAAATCCGCAGGGTCACCTTCTCTGTGCTAACAAGCTCGGAGAGGCTCAAATGCGCGGCTCGTTGAAGCGTCTGCCCGAACACGGACGTCTAAAGCAGCAGTGTAATGCGACCAAACAGAAAGAGTTAGGAGAGAATTTCTTGTCCCTTCTTGCTGCGCCTTAGCAGAGCACTGCGTGCCAGAGCAGCCGGATCGCT
The DNA here is from genome assembly GCA_027574665.1 of Rhynochetos jubatus. Classification (NCBI taxonomy): domain Eukaryota; kingdom Metazoa; phylum Chordata; class Aves; order Eurypygiformes; family Rhynochetidae; genus Rhynochetos; species Rhynochetos jubatus. Next base: position 104,670,812 of record CM050648.1, read on the forward strand.
GTGTTGCTTGCAATCTCCAGTTCCAACAGTGCCACAGTTCCTCGGAAACAGAAAGAGCTAGGAAGGAATTGCTTGCGCTGATTTCTCTCGCTGTGCTCTAGCAGTTCGTTCCCTTTTCGGCAGAGCGCGGGACCACTTGCAAAGCTTAGAAACAAACCTCTCCCTTTTCCTCCAAAAGGGAAAGAGCTACGAGAGAATTTCTTAGGGAAACCTTGTTTGTTTTGGCAGAGCACTGCATGCCTCTTAAGACAGAGCTCTGGATCCCCGGGAAAGTCGAAATCCGCAGGGTCACCTTCTCTGTGCTAACAAGCTCGGAGAGGCTCAAATGCGCGGCTCGTTGAAGCGTCTGCCCGAACACGGACATCTAAAGCAGCACTGTAATGCGACCAAACAGAAAGAGTTAGGAGAGAATTTCTTGTCCCTTCTTGCTGCGCCTTTGCAGAGCACTGCGTGCCAGAGCAGCCGGATCGCTGTGTTGCTTGCAATCTCCAGTTCCAACAGTGCCACAGTTCCTCGGAAACAGAAAGAGCTAGGAAGGAATTGCTTGCGCTGATTTCTCTCGCTGTGCTCTAGCACTTCGTTCCCTTTTCGGCAGAGCGCGGGACCGCTTGCAAAGCTTAGAAACAAAGCTCTCCCTTTTCCTCCAAAAGGGAAAGAGCTACGAGAGAATTTCTTAGGGAAACCTTGTTTGTTTTGGCAGAGCACTGCATGCCTCTTAAGACAGAGCTCTGGATCCCCGGGAAAGTCGAAATCCGCAGGGTCACCTTCTCTGTGCTAACAAGCTCGGAGAGGCTCAAATGCGCGGCTCGTTGAAGCGTCTGCCCGAACACGGACGTCTAAAGCAGCACTGTAATGCGACCAAACAGAAAGAGTTAGGAGAGAATTTCTTGTCCCTTCTTGCTGCGCCTTTGCAGAGCACTGCGTGCCAGAGCAGCCGGATCGCTGTGTTGCTTGCAATCTCCAGTTCCAACAGTGCCACAGTTCCTCGGCAACAGAAAGAGCTAGGAAGGAATTGCTTGCGCTGATTTCTCTCGCTGTGCTCTAGCAGTTCGTTCCCTTTTCGGCAGAGCGCGGGACCACTTGCAAAGCTTAGAAACAAACCTCTCCCTTTTCCTCCAAAAGGGAAAGAGCTACGAGAGAATTTCTTAGGGAAACCTTGTTTGTTTTGGCAGAGCACTGCATGCCTCTTAAGACAGAGCTCTGGATCCCCGGGAAAGTCGAAATCCGCAGGGTCACCTTCTCTGTGCTAACAAGCTCGGAGAGGCTCAAATGCGCGGCTCGTTGAAGCGTCTGCCCGAACACGGACATCTAAAGCAGCACTGTAATGCGACCAAACAGAAAGAGTTAGGAGAGAATTTCTTGTCCCTTCTTGCTGCGCCTTTGCAGAGCACTGCGTGCCAGAGCAGCCGGATCGCTGTCTTGCTTGCAATCTCCAGTTCCAACAGTGCCACAGTTCCTCGGCAACAGAAAGAGCTAGGAAGGAATTGCTTGCGCTGATTTCTCTCGCTGTGCTCTAGCAGTTCGTTCCCTTTTCGGCAGAGCGCGGGACCGCTTGCAAAGCTTAGAAACAAACCTCTCCCTTTTCCTCCAAAAGGGAAAGAGCTACGAGAGAATTTCTTAGGGAAACCTTGTTTGTTTTGGCAGAGCACTGCATGCCTCTTAAGACAGAGCTCTGGATCCCCGGGAAAGTCGAAATCCGCAGGGTCACCTTCTCTGTGCTAACAGGCTCGGAGAGGCTCAAATGCGCGGCTCGTTGAAGCGTCTGCCCGAACACGGACATCTAAAGCACCACTGTAATGCGACCAAACAGAAAGAGTTAGGAGAGAATTTCTTGTCCCTTCTTGCTGCGCCTTTGCAGAGCACTGCGTGCCAGAGCAGCCGGATCGCTGTCTTGCTTGCAATCTCCAGTTCCAACAGTGCCACAGTTCCTCGGCAACAGAAAGAGCTAGGAAGGAATTGCTTGCGCTGATTTCTCTCGCTGTGCTCTAGCAGTTCGTTCCCTTTTCGGCAGAGCGCGGGACCGCTTGCAAAGCTTAGAAACAAAGCTCTCCCTTTTCCTCCAAAAGGGAAAGAGCTACGAGAGAATTTCTTAGGGAAACCTTGTTTGTTTTGGCAGAGCACTGCATGCCTCTTAAGACAGAGCTCTGGATCCCCGGGAAAGTCGAAATCCGCAGGGTCACCTTCTCTGTGCTAACAAGCTCGGAGAGGCTCAAATGCGCGGCTCGTTGAAGCGTCTGCCCGAACACGGACATCTAAAGCAGCACTGTAATGCGACCAAACAGAAAGAGTTAGGAGAGAATTTCTTGTCCCTTCTTGCTGCGCCTTTGCAGAGCACTGCGTGCCAGAGCAGCCGGATCGCTGTCTTGCTTGCAATCTCCAGTTCCAACAGTGCCACAGTTCCTCGGCAACAGAAAGAGCTAGGAAGGAATTGCTTGCGCTGATTTCTCTCGCTGTGCTCTAGCACTTCGTTCCCTTTTCGGCAGAGCGCGGGACCGCTTGCAAAGCTTAGAAACAAAGCTCTCCCTTTTCCTCCAAAAGGGAAAGAGCTACGAGAGAATTTCTTAGGGAAACCTTGTTTGTTTTGGCAGAGCACTGCATGCCTCTTAAGACAGAGCTCTGGATCCCCGGGAAAGTCGAAATCCGCAGGGTCACCTTCTCTGTGCTAACAGGCTCGGAGAGGCTCGAATGCGCGGCTCGTTGAAGCGTCTGCCCGAACACGGACATCTAAAGCAGCAGTGTAATGCGACCAAACAGAAAGAGTTAGGAGAGAATTTCTTGTCCCTTCTTGCTGCGCCTTTGCAGAGCACTGCGTGCCAGAGCAGCCGGATCGCTGTGTTGCTTGCAATCTCCAGTTCCAACAGTGCCACAGTTCCTCGGCAACAGAAAGAGCTAGGAAGGAATTGCTTGCGCTGATTTCTCTCGCTGTGCTCTAGCAGTTCGTTCCCTTTTCGGCAGAGCGCGGGACCGCTTGCAAAGCTTAGAAACAAACCTCTCCCTTTTCCTCCAAAGCGGAAAGAGCTACGAGAGAATTTCTTAGGGAAACCTTGTTTGTTTTGGCAGAGCACTGCATGCCTCTTAAGACAGAGCTCTGGATCCCCGGGAAAGTCGAAATCCGCAGGGTCACCTTCTCTGTGCTAACAAGCTCGGAGAGGCTCAAATGCGCGGCTCGTTGAAGCGTCTGCCCGAACACGGACATCTAAAGCAGCACTGTAATGCGACCAAACAGAAAGAGTTAGGAGAGAATTTCTTGTCCCTTCTTGCTGCGCCTTTGCAGAGCACTGCGTGCCAGAGCAGCCGGCTCGCTGTGTTGCTTGCAATCTCCAGTTCCAACAGTGCCACAGTTCCTCGGCAACAGAAAGAGCTAGGAAGGAATTGCTTGCGCTGATTTCTCTCGCTGTGCTCTAGCACTTCGTTCCCTTTTCGGCAGAGCGCGGGACCGCTTGCAAAGCTTAGAAACAAAGCTCTCCCTTTTCCTCCAAAAGGGAAAGAGCTACGAGAGAATTTCTTAGGGAAACCTGGTTTGTTTTGGCAGAGCACTGCATGCCTCTTAAGACAGAGCTCTGGATCCCCGGGAAAGTCGAAATCCGCAGGGTCACCTTCTCTGTGCTAACAGGCTCGGAGAGGCTCAAATGCGCGGCTCGTTGAAGCGTCTGCCCGGACACGGACATCTAAAGCAGCACTGTAATGCGACCAAACAGAAAGAGTTAGGAGAGAATTTCTTGTCCCTTCTTGCTGCGCCTTTGCAGAGCACTGCGTGCCAGAGCAGCCGGATCGCTGTGTTGCTTGCAATCTCCAGTTCCAACAGTGCCACAGTTCCTCGGCAACAGAAAGAGCTAGGAAGGAATTGCTTGCGCTGATTTCTCTCGCTGTGCTCTAGCACTTCGTTCCCTTTTCGGCAGAGCGCGGGACCGCTTGCAAAGCTTAGAAACAAAGCTCTCCCTTTTCCTCCAAAAGGGAAAGAGCTACGAGAGAATTTCTTAGGGAAACCTTGTTTGTTTTGGCAGAGCACTGCATGCCTCTTAAGACAGAGCTCTGGATCCCCGGGAAAGTCGAAATCCGCAGGGTCACCTTCTCTGTGCTAACAAGCTCGGAGAGGCTCAAATGCGCGGCTCGTTGAAGCGTCTGCCCGAACACGGACGTCTAAAGCAGCACTGTAATGCGACCAAACAGAAAGAGTTAGGAGAGAATTTCTTGTCCCTTCTTGCTGCGCCTTTGCAGAGCACTGCGTGCCAGAGCAGCCGGATCGCTGTGTTGCTTGCAATCTCCAGTTCCAACAGTGCCACAGTTCCTCGGCAACAGAAAGAGCTAGGAAGGAATTGCTTGCGCTGATTTCTCTCGCTGTGCTCTAGCACTTCGTTCCCTTTTCGGCAGAGCGCGGGACCGCTTGCAAAGCTTAGAAACAAAGCTCTCCCTTTTCCTCCAAAAGGGAAAGAGCTACGAGAGAATTTCTTAGGGAAACCTTGTTTGTTTTGGCAGAGCACTGCATGCCTCTTAAGACAGAGCTCTGGATCCCCGGGAAAGTCGAAATCCGCAGGGTCACCTTCTCTGTGCTAACAGGCTCGGAGAGGCTCGAATGCGCGGCTCGTTGAAGCGTCTGCCCGAACACGGACATCTAAAGCAGCAGTGTAATGCGACCAAACAGAAAGAGTTAGGAGAGAATTTCTTGTCCCTTCTTGCTGCGCCTTTGCAGAGCACTGCGTGCCAGAGCAGCCGGATCGCTGTGTTGCTTGCAATCTCCAGTTCCAACAGTGCCACAGTTCCTCGGCAACAGAAAGAGCTAGGAAGGAATTGCTTGCGCTGATTTCTCTCGCTGTGCTCTAGCAGTTCGTTCCCTTTTCGGCAGAGCGCGGGACCGCTTGCAAAGCTTAGAAACAAACCTCTCCCTTTTCCTCCAAAGCGGAAAGAGCTACGAGAGAATTTCTTAGGGAAACCTTGTTTGTTTTGGCAGAGCACTGCATGCCTCTTAAGACAGAGCTCTGGATCCCCGGGAAAGTCGAAATCCGCAGGGTCACCTTCTCTGTGCTAACAAGCTCGGAGAGGCTCAAATGCGCGGCTCGTTGAAGCGTCTGCCCGAACACGGACATCTAAAGCAGCACTGTAATGCGACCAAACAGAAAGAGTTAGGAGAGAATTTCTTGTCCCTTCTTGCTGCGCCTTTGCAGAGCACTGCGTGCCAGAGCAGCCGGCTCGCTGTGTTGCTTGCAATCTCCAGTTCCAACAGTGCCACAGTTCCTCGGCAACAGAAAGAGCTAGGAAGGAATTGCTTGCGCTGATTTCTCTCGCTGTGCTCTAGCACTTCGTTCCCTTTTCGGCAGAGCGCGGGACCGCTTGCAAAGCTTAGAAACAAAGCTCTCCCTTTTCCTCCAAAAGGGAAAGAGCTACGAGAGAATTTCTTAGGGAAACCTGGTTTGTTTTGGCAGAGCACTGCATGCCTCTTAAGACAGAGCTCTGGATCCCCGGGAAAGTCGAAATCCGCAGGGTCACCTTCTCTGTGCTAACAGGCTCGGAGAGGCTCAAATGCGCGGCTCGTTGAAGCGTCTGCCCGGACACGGACATCTAAAGCAGCAGTGTAATGCGACCAAACAGAAAGAGTTAGGAGAGAATTTCTTGTCCCTTCTTGCTGCGCCTTTGCAGAGCACTGCGTGCCAGAGCAGCCGGATCGCTGTGTTGCTTGCAATCTCCAGTTCCAACAGTGCCACAGTTCCTCGGCAACAGAAAGAGCTAGGAAGGAATTGCTTGCGCTGATTTCTCTCGCTGTGCTCTAGCACTTCGTTCCCTTTTCGGCAGAGCGCGGGACCGCTTGCAAAGCTTAGAAACAAAGCTCTCCCTTTTCCTCCAAAAGGGAAAGAGCTACGAGAGAATTTCTTAGGGAAACCTTGTTTGTTTTGGCAGAGCACTGCATGCCTCTTAAGACAGAGCTCTGGATCCCCGGGAAAGTCGAAATCCGCAGGGTCACCTTCTCTGTGCTAACAAGCTCGGAGAGGCTCAAATGCGCGGCTCGTTGAAGCGTCTGCCCGAACACGGACGTCTAAAGCAGCACTGTAATGCGACCAAACAGAAAGAGTTAGGAGAGAATTTCTTGTCCCTTCTTGCTGCGCCTTTGCAGAGCACTGCGTGCCAGAGCAGCCGGATCGCTGTGTTGCTTGCAATCTCCAGTTCCAACAGTGCCACAGTTCCTCGGCAACAGAAAGAGCTAGGAAGGAATTGCTTGCGCTGATTTCTCTCGCTGTGCTCTAGCACTTCGTTCCCTTTTCGGCAGAGCGCGGGACCGCTTGCAAAGCTTAGAAACAAAGCTCTCCCTTTTCCTCCAAAAGGGAAAGAGCTACGAGAGAATTTCTTAGGGAAACCTTGTTTGTTTTGGCAGAGCACTGCATGCCTCTTAAGACAGAGCTCTGGATCCCCGGGAAAGTCGAAATCCGCAGGGTCACCTTCTCTGTGCTAACAGGCTCGGAGAGGCTCGAATGCGCGGCTCGTTGAAGCGTCTGCCCGAACACGGACATCTAAAGCAGCACTGTAATGCGACCAAACAGAAAGAGTTAGGAGAGAATTTCTTGTCCCTTCTTGCTGCGCCTTTGCAGAGCACTGCGTGCCAGAGCAGCTGGATCGCTGTGTTGCTTGCAATCTCCAGTTCCAACAGTGCCACAGTTCCTCGGCAACAGAAAGAGCTAGGAAGGAATTGCTTGCGCTGATTTCTCTCGCTGTGCTCTAGCAGTTTGTTCCCTTTTCGGCAGAGCGCGGGACCGCTTGCAAAGCTTAGAAACAAACCTCTCCCTTTTCCTCCAAAAGGGAAAGAGCTACGAGAGAATTTCTTAGGGAAACCTTGTTTGTTTTGGCAGAGCACTGCATGCCTCTTAAACAGAGCTCTGGATCCCCGGGAAAGTCGAAATCCAGAGGGACACCTGCATTGTCCCAGCAGACTCGGATAGGCTTCAAGGTGGGCCTCTTGGAAGCGTCTGCCCTAACACTGACATCTAAAGCACCACTGTAATTCGACCAAACAGAAAGAGTTAGGAGAGAATTTCTTGTCCCTTCTTCATACGCCTTTGCAGAGCAGTTTGTTCCAGAGCAGCTGTATCGCTGTCTTGCTTGCAATCTCCAATTCCAACAGTGCTACAGTTCCTCGGAAACAGAGCGAGCTAGGAAGGAATTGCTTGCGCTGTTTGCTGTTGCTGTGCCCTAGTAGTTCGTTCCCCTTTCGGCAGAACGCTGGACTGCTTGCAAAGCTTAGAAACAAACCTCTCCCTTTTCCTCCAAAGCGGAAAGAGTTACGAGAGAATTTCTTAGTGAAACATTGTTAGTTTTGGCAGAGCACTTCATGCCTCTTAAACAGAGCTCTGGATCACCTGCAAAGTATAAATCCAGAGGGACACCTGCTCTGGTGCAAAGAGATTAGGACAGGCTTGAATGTGGGCCTCTGAAGCGTCTGCCCTAACACTGACATCTAAAGCACCACTGTCATGCAACCAAACAGAAAGAGTTAGGACAAAATTTCTTGTCCCTTCTTCCTGCGCCTTTGCCCAGAGCAGCCGTATCGCTGTCTTGCTTGCAATCTCCAATTGCAACAGTGCTACTGTTCCTCGGAAACAGAAAGAGCTAGGAAGGAATTGCTTGCGCTGTTTGCTGTTGCTGTGCCCTAGTAGTTCGTTCCCCTTTCGGCAGAACGCTGGACTGCTTGCAAAGCTTAGAAACAAACCTCTCCCTTTTCGTCCAATGCGGAAAGAGCTAAGAGAGAATTTCTTAGTGAAACATTGTTTGTTTTGGCAGAGCACTTCATGCCTCTTAAGACAGAGCTCTGGATCACCGGGAAATTCTAAATCCAGAGGGACACCTGCTCTGGTGCAAAGAGATTAGGACAGGCTTGAATGTGGGCCTCTGAAGCGTCTGCCCGAACACTGACATCTAAAGCACCACTGTAATGCGACCAAACAGAAAGAGTTAGGACAGAATTTCTTGTTCCTTCTTCCTGCGCCTTTGCAGATCGGTTCGTTCCAGAGCAGCTGTATCGCTGTCTTGCTTGCAATCTCCAATTCCAACAGTGCTACTGTTCCTCGGAAACAGAAAGAGCTAGGAAGGAATTGCTTGTGCTGTTTTCTCTCGCTGTGCTCTAGCAGTTTGTTCCCTTTTCAGCAGAACACTGGACTGCTTGCAAAGCTTAGAAACAAACCTCTCCCTTTTCCTCCAAAGCGGAAAGAGCTACGAGAGAATTTCTTAGTGAAACCTTGTTTGTTTTGGCAGAGCACTTCATGCCTCTTAAGACAGAGCTCTGGATCACGAGGAAATTCTAAATCCAGAGGGACACCTGCTCTGTCCTAGCAGACTCGGAGAGACTTGAAAGTGGGCCTCTTTGAAGCGTCTCCCTTAACACTGACATCTAAAGCACCACTGTAATGCAACCAAACAGAAAGAGTTAGGACAAAATTTCTTGTCCCTTCTTCCTGCGCCTTTGCCCAGAGCAGCCGTATCACTGTCTTGCTTGCAATCTCCAATTCCAACAGTGCTACAGTTCCTCGGAAACAGAAAGAGCTAGGAAGGAATTGCTTGCGCTGTTTGCTGTTGCTGTGCCCTAGTAGTTCGTTCCCCTTTCGGCAGGACGCTGGACTGCTTGCAAAGCTTAGAAACAAACCTCTCCCTTTTCCTCCAAAGCGGAAAGAGCTAAGAGAGAATTTCTTAGTGAAACCTTGTTTGTTTTGGCAGAGCACTTCATGCCTCTTAAGACAGAGCTCTGGATCACCGGGAAATTCTAACTCCAGAGGGACACATGCATTGTGCTAGCAGACTCGGATAGGCTTCAACGTGGGCCTCTTGGAAGCGTCTGCCCTAACACTGACATCTAAAGCACCACTGTAATGCGACCAAACAGAAAGAGTTATGAGAGAATTTCTTGTCCCTTCTTCCTGCGCCTTTGCAGAGCACTGCGTGCCAGAGCAGCCGGATCGCTGTCTTGCTTGCAATCTCCAATTGCAACAGTGCTACAGTTCCTCGGAAACAGAAAGAGCTAGGAAGGAATTGCTTGCGCTGTTTGCTGTTGCTGTGCTCTAGCAGTTTGTTCCCTTTTCAGCAGAACACTGGACTGCTTGCAAAGCTTAGAAACAAACCTCTCCCTTTTCCTCCAAAGCGGAAAGAGCTACGAGAGAATTTCTTAGTGAAACGTTAGTTTTAGCAGAGCACTTCATGCCTCTTAAGACAGAGCTCTGGATCACCTGCAAAGTCTAAATCCAGAGGGACACCTGCTCTGGTGCAAAGAGATTAGGACAGGCTTGAATGTGGGCCTCTGAAGCGTCTGCCCGAACACTGACATCTAAAGCACCACTGTAATGCGACCAAACAGAAAGAGTTAGGAGAGAATTTCTTGTCCCATCTTCATACGCCTTTGAAGAGCGGTTTGTGCCAGAGCAGCCGTATCGCTGTCTTGCTTGCAATCTCCAATTGCAACAGTGCTACAGTTCCTCGGAAACAGAAAGAGCTAGGAAGGAATTGCTTGCAATGTTTGCTGTTGCTATGCTCTAGCAATTTGTTCCCTTTTCAGCAGAACGCTGGACTGCTTGCAAAGCTTAGAAACAAACCTCTCCCTTTTCCTCCAAAGCGGAAAGAGCTACGAGAGAATTTCTTAGTGAAACCTTGTTTGTTTTGGCAGAGCACTTCATGCCTCTTAAGACAGAGCTCTGGATCAACGGGAAATTCTAAATCCAGAGGGACACCTGCTCTGGTGCAAAGAGATTAGGACAGGCTTGAATGTGGGCCTCTGAAGCGTCTGCCCGAACACTGACATCTAAAGCACCACTGTAATGCAACCAAACAGAAAGAGTTAGGACAAAATTTCTTGTCCCTTCTTCCTGCGCCTTTGCAGAGCACTGCGTGCCAGAGCAGCCGGATCGCTGTCTTGCTTGCAATCTCCAATTGCAACAGTGCTACAGTTCCTCGGAAACAGAAAGAGCTAGGAAGGAATTGCTTGCGCTGTTTTCTCTCGGTATACTCTAGCAGTTTGTTCCCTTTTCAGCAGAACGCTGGACTGCTTGCAAAGCTTAGAAACAAACCTCTCCCTTTTCCTCCAAAGGGGAAAGAGCTACGAGAGAATTTCTTAGTGAAACATGGTTTGTTTTGGCAGAGCACTTCATGCCTCTTAAGACAGAGCTCTGGATCACCGGGAAATTCTAAATCCAGAGGGACACCTGCTCTGTCCTACCAGACTCGGATAGGCTTCAACGTGGGCCTCTTGGAAGCGACTGCCCTAACACTGACATCTAAAGCACCACTGTAATGTGACCAAACAGAAAGAGTTAGGACAAAATTTCTTGTCCCTTCTTCCTGCGCCTTTGCAGCGCACTGCGTGCCAGAGCAGCCGTATCGCTGTCTTGCTTGCAATCTCCAATTGCAACAGTGCCACAGTTCCTCGGAAACAGAAAGAGCTAGGAAGGAATTGCTTGCGCTGTTTGCTGTTGCTGTGCTCTAGCAGTTTGTTCCCTTTTCAGCAGAACACTGGACTGCTTGCAAAGCTTAGAAACAAACCTCTCCCTTTTCCTCCAAAGCGGAAAGAGCTACGAGAGAATTTCTCAGTGAAAGATTGTTTGTTTTGGCAGAGCACTTCATGCCTCTTAAGACAGAGCTCTGGATCACCGGGAAATTCTAACTCCAGAGGGACACCTGCTCTGTCCTAACCGACTTGGATAGGCTTGAACGTGGGCCTCTTGGAAGCGTCTGCCCTAACACTGACATCTAAAGCACCACTGTAATGCGACCAAACAGAAAGAGTTAGGACAGAATTTCTTGTCCCATCTTCATACGCCTTTGAAGAGCGGTTTGTGCCAGAGCAGCCGGATCGCTGTCTTGCTTGCAATCTCCAATTCCAACAGTGCTACTGTTCCTCGGCAACAGAAAGAGCTAGGAAGGAATTGCTTGCGCTGTTTTCGCGCGCTGTGCTCTAGCAGTTTGTTCCCTTTTCAGCAGAACGCTGGACTGCTTGCAAAGCTTAGAAACAAACCTCTCCCTTTTCCTCCAAAGGGGAAAGAGCTACGAGAGAATTTCTTAGTGAAACATGGTTTGTTTTGGCAGAGCACTTCATGCCTCTTAAGACAGAGCTCTGGATCACGAGGAAATTCTAAATCCAGAGGGACACCTGCTCTGGTGCAAAGAGATTAGGACAGGCTTGAATGTGGGCCTCTGAAGCGTCTGCCCTAACACTGACATCTAAAGCACCACTGTAATTCGACCAAACAGAAAGAGTTAGGAGAGAATTTCTTGTCCCTTCTTGCTGCGCCTTTGCAGAGCACTGCGTGCCAGAGCAGCTGTATCGCTGTCTTGCTTGCAATCTCCAATTGCAACAGTGCTACAGTTCCTCGGAAACAGAAAGAGCTAGGAAGGAATTGCTTGCGCTGTTTTCTCTTGCTGTGCTCTAGCAGTTTGTTCCCTTTTCAGCAGAACACTGGACTGCTTGCAAAGCTTAGAAACAAACCTCTCCCTTTTCCTCCAAAGCGGAAAGAGCTACGAGAGAATTTCTTAGTGAAACATTGTTAGTTTTGGCAGAGCACTTCATGCCTCTTAAGACAGAGCTCTGGATCACCTGCAAAGTATAAATCCAGAGGGACACCTGCTCTGGTGCAAAGAGATTAGGACAGGCTTGAATGTAGGCCTCTGAAGCGTCTGCCCGAACACTGACATCTAAAGCACCACTGTAATGCGACCAAACAGAAAGAGTTAGGACAGAATTTCTTGTCCCATCTTCATACGCCTTTGAAGAGCGGTTTGTGCCAGAGCAGCTGTATCGCTGTGTTGCTTGCAATCTCCAATCCCAACAGTGCTACAGTTCCTCGGAAACAGAAAGAGCTAGGAAGGAATTGCTTGCGCTGTTTTCTCTCGCTGTGCTCTAGCAGTTCGTTCCCTTTTCGGCAGAGCGCGGGACCGCTTGCAAAGCTTAGAAACAAACCTCTCCCTTTTCCTCCAAAAGGGAAAGAGCTACGAGAGAATTTCTTAGGGAAACCTTGTTTGTTTTGGCAGAGCACTGCATGCCTCTTAAGACAGAGCTCTGGATCCCCGGGAAAGTCGAAATCCGCAGGGTCACCTTCTCTGTGCTAACAGGCTCGGAGAGGCTCGAATGCGCGGCTCGTTGAAGCGTCTGCCCGAACACGGACATCTAAAGCAGCAGTGTAATGCGACCAAACAGAAAGAGTTAGGAGAGAATTTCTTGTCCCTTCTTGCTGCGCCTTTGCAGAGCACTGCGTGCCAGAGCAGCCGGATCGCTGTGTTGCTTGCAATCTCCAGTTCCAACAGTGCCACAGTTCCTCGGCAACAGAAAGAGCTAGGAAGGAATTGCTTGCGCTGATTTCTCTCGCTGTGCTCTAGCAGTTCGTTCCCTTTTCGGCAGAGCGCGGGACCGCTTGCAAAGCTTAGAAACAAACCTCTCCCTTTTCCTCCAAAGCGGAAAGAGCTACGAGAGAATTTCTTAGGGAAACCTTGTTTGTTTTGGCAGAGCACTGCATGCCTCTTAAGACAGAGCTCTGGATCCCCGGGAAAGTCGAAATCCGCAGGGTCACCTTCTCTGTGCTAACAAGCTCGGAGAGGCTCAAATGCGCGGCTCGTTGAAGCGTCTGCCCGAACACGGACATCTAAAGCAGCACTGTAATGCGACCAAACAGAAAGAGTTAGGAGAGAATTTCTTGTCCCTTCTTGCTGCGCCTTTGCAGAGCACTGCGTGCCAGAGCAGCCGGCTCGCTGTGTTGCTTGCAATCTCCAGTTCCAACAGTGCCACAGTTCCTCGGCAACAGAAAGAGCTAGGAAGGAATTGCTTGCGCTGATTTCTCTCGCTGTGCTCTAGCAGTTCGTTCCCTTTTCGGCAGAGCGCGGGACCGCTTGCAAAGCTTAGAAACAAAGCTCTCCCTTTTCCTCCAAAAGGGAAAGAGCTACGAGAGAATTTCTTAGGGAAACCTGGTTTGTTTTGGCAGAGCACTGCATGCCTCTTAAGACAGAGCTCTGGATCCCCGGGAAAGTCGAAATCCGCAGGGTCACCTTCTCTGTGCTAACAGGCTCGGAGAGGCTCAAATGCGCGGCTCGTTGAAGCGTCTGCCCGGACACGGACATCTAAAGCAGCACTGTAATGCGACCAAACAGAAAGAGTTAGGAGAGAATTTCTTGTCCCTTCTTGCTGCGCCTTTGCAGAGCACTGCGTGCCAGAGCAGCCGGATCGCTGTGTTGCTTGCAATCTCCAGTTCCAACAGTGCCACAGTTCCTCGGCAACAGAAAGAGCTAGGAAGGAATTGCTTGCGCTGATTTCTCTCGCTGTGCTCTAGCACTTCGTTCCCTTTTCGGCAGAGCGCGGGACCGCTTGCAAAGCTTAGAAACAAAGCTCTCCCTTTTCCTCCAAAAGGGAAAGAGCTACGAGAGAATTTCTTAGGGAAACCTTGTTTGTTTTGGCAGAGCACTGCATGCCTCTTAAGACAGAGCTCTGGATCCCCGGGAAAGTCGAAATCCGCAGGGTCACCTTCTCTGTGCTAACAAGCTCGGAGAGGCTCAAATGCGCGGCTCGTTGAAGCGTCTGCCCGAACACGGACGTCTAAAGCAGCACTGTAATGCGACCAAACAGAAAGAGTTAGGAGAGAATTTCTTGTCCCTTCTTGCTGCGCCTTTGCAGAGCACTGCGTGCCAGAGCAGCCGGATCGCTGTGTTGCTTGCAATCTCCAGTTCCAACAGTGCCACAGTTCCTCGGCAACAGAAAGAGCTAGGAAGGAATTGCTTGCGCTGATTTCTCTCGCTGTGCTCTAGCACTTCGTTCCCTTTTCGGCAGAGCGCGGGACCGCTTGCAAAGCTTAGAAACAAAGCTCTCCCTTTTCCTCCAAAAGGGAAAGAGCTACGAGAGAATTTCTTAGGGAAACCTTGTTTGTTTTGGCAGAGCACTGCATGCCTCTTAAGACAGAGCTCTGGATCCCCGGGAAAGTCGAAATCCGCAGGGTCACCTTCTCTGTGCTAACAGGCTCGGAGAGGCTCGAATGCGCGGCTCGTTGAAGCGTCTGCCCGAACACGGACATCTAAAGCAGCACTGTAATGCGACCAAACAGAAAGAGTTAGGAGAGAATTTCTTGTCCCTTCTTGCTGCGCCTTTGCAGAGCACTGCGTGCCAGAGCAGCTGGATCGCTGTGTTGCTTGCAATCTCCAGTTCCAACAGTGCCACAGTTCCTCGGCAACAGAAAGAGCTAGGAAGGAATTGCTTGCGCTGATTTCTCTCGCTGTGCTCTAGCAGTTTGTTCCCTTTTCGGCAGAGCGCGGGACCGCTTGAAAAGCTTAGAAACAAACCTCTCCCTTTTCCTCCAAAAGGGAAAGAGCTACGAGAGAATTTCTTAGGGAAACCTTGTTTGTTTTGGCAGAGCACTGCATGCCTCTTAAACAGAGCTCTGGATCCCCGGGAAAGTCGAAATCCAGAGGGACACCTGCATTGTCCCAGCAGACTCGGATAGGCTTCAAGGTGGGCCTCTTGGAAGCGTCTGCCCTAACACTGACATCTAAAGCACCACTGTAATGCGACCAAACAGAAAGAGTTAGGAGAGAATTTCTTGTCCCTTCTTCCTGTGCTTTGCAGAGCACTGCGTGCCAGAAAAGCCGGATCGCTGTCTTGCTTGCAATCTCCAATTGCAACAGAGCTACAGTTCCTCGGAAACAGCAAGAGCTAGGAAGGAATTGCTTGCGCTGTTTGCTGTTGCTGTGCTCTAGCAGTTTGTTCCCTTTTCAGCAGAACACTGGACTGCTTGCAAAGCTTAGAAACAAACCTCTCCCTTTTCCTCCAAAGCGGAAAGAGTTACGAGAGAATTTCTTAGTGAAACATTGTTAGTTTTGGCAGAGCACTTCATGCCTCTTAAACAGAGCTCTGGATCACCTGCAAAGTATAAATCCAGAGGGACACCTGCTCTGGTGCAAAGAGATTAGGACAGGCTTGAATGTGGGCCTCTGAAGCGTCTGCCCTAACACTGACATCTAAAGCACCACTGTAATGCGACCAAACAGAAAGAGTTAGGACAGAATTTCTTGTTCCTTCTTCCTGCGCCTTTGCAGATCGGTTCGTTCCAGAGCAGCTGTATCGCTGTCTTGCTTGCAATCTCCAATTCCAACAGTGCTACTGTTCCTCGGAAACAGAAAGAGCTAGGAAGGAATTGCTTGTGCTGTTTTCTCTCGCTGTGCTCTAGCAGTTTGTTCCCTTTTCAGCAGAACACTGGACTGCTTGCAAAGCTTAGAAACAAACCTCTCCCTTTTCCTCCAAAGCGGAAAGAGCTACGAGAGAATTTCTTAGTGAAACCTTGTTTGTTTTGGCAGAGCACTTCATGCCTCTTAAGACAGAGCTCTGGATCACGAGGAAATTCTAAATCCAGAGGGACACCTGCTCTGTCCTAGCAGACTCGGAGAGACTTGAAAGTGGGCCTCTTTGAAGCGTCTCCCTTAACACTGACATCTAAAGCACCACTGTAATGCAACCAAACAGAAAGAGTTAGGACAAAATTTCTTGTCCCTTCTTCCTGCGCCTTTGCCCAGAGCAGCCGTATCACTGTCTTGCTTGCAATCTCCAATTCCAACAGTGCTACAGTTCCTCGGAAACAGAAAGAGCTAGGAAGGAATTGCTTGCGCTGTTTGCTGTTGCTGTGCCCTAGTAGTTCGTTCCCCTTTCGGCAGGACGCTGGACTGCTTGCAAAGCTTAGAAACAAACCTCTCCCTTTTCCTCCAAAGCGGAAAGAGCTAAGAGAGAATTTCTTAGTGAAACCTTGTTTGTTTTGGCAGAGCACTTCATGCCTCTTAAGACAGAGCTCTGGATCACCGGGAAATTCTAACTCCAGAGGGACACCTGCATTGTGCTAGCAGACTCGGATAGGCTTCAACGTGGGCCTCTTGGAAGCGTCTGCCCTAACACTGACATCTAAAGCACCACTGTAATGCGACCAAACAGAAAGAGTTATGAGAGAATTTCTTGTCCCTTCTTCCTGCGCCTTTGCAGAGCACTGCGTGCCAGAGCAGCCGGATCGCTGTCTTGCTTGCAATCTCCAATTGCAACAGTGCTACAGTTCCTCGGAAACAGAAAGAGCTAGGAAGGAATTGCTTGCGCTGTTTGCTGTTGCTGTGCTCTAGCAGTTTGTTCCCTTTTCAGCAGAACACTGGACTGCTTGCAAAGCTTAGAAACAAACCTCTCCCTTTTCCTCCAAAGCGGAAAGAGCTACGAGAGAATTTCTTAGTGAAACGTTAGTTTTAGCAGAGCACTTCATGCCTCTTAAGACAGAGCTCTGGATCACCTGCAAAGTCTAAATCCAGAGGGACACCTGCTCTGGTGCAAAGAGATTAGGACAGGCTTGAATGTGGGCCTCTGAAGCGTCTGCCCGAACACTGACATCTAAAGCACCACTGTAATGCGACCAAACAGAAAGAGTTAGGAGAGAATTTCTTGTCCCATCTTCATACGCCTTTGAAGAGCGGTTTGTGCCAGAGCAGCCGTATCGCTGTCTTGCTTGCAATCTCCAATTGCAACAGTGCTACAGTTCCTCGGAAACAGAAAGAGCTAGGAAGGAATTGCTTGCAATGTTTGCTGTTGCTATGCTCTAGCAATTTGTTCCCTTTTCAGCAGAACGCTGGACTGCTTGCAAAGCTTAGAAACAAACCTCTCCCTTTTCCTCCAAAGCGGAAAGAGCTACGAGAGAATTTCTTAGTGAAACCTTGTTTGTTTTGGCAGAGCACTTCATGCCTCTTAAGACAGAGCTCTGGATCAACGGGAAATTCTAAATCCAGAGGGACACCTGCTCTGGTGCAAAGAGATTAGGACAGGCTTGAATGTGGGCCTCTGAAGCGTCTGCCCGAACACTGACATCTAAAGCACCACTGTAATGCAACCAAACAGAAAGAGTTAGGACAAAATTTCTTGTCCCTTCTTCCTGCGCCTTTGCAGAGCATTTTGTGCCAGAGCAGCCGGATCGCTGTCTTGCTTGCAATCTCCAATTGCAACAGTGCTACATTTCCTCGAAAACAGCAAGAGCTAGGAAGGAATTGCTTGCGCTGTTTTCTCTCGGTATACTCTAGCAGTTTGTTCCCTTTTCAGCAGAACGCTGGACTGCTTGCAAAGCTTAGAAACAAACCTCTCCCTTTTCCTCCAAAGGGGAAAGAGCTACGAGAGAATTTCTTAGTGAAACATGGTTTGTTTTGGCAGAGCACTTCATGCCTCTTAAGACAGAGCTCTGGATCACCGGGAAATTCTAAATCCAGAGGGACACCTGCTCTGTCCTACCAGACTCGGATAGGCTTCAACGTGGGCCTCTTGGAAGCGACTGCCCTAACACTGACATCTAAAGCACCACTGTAATGTGACCAAACAGAAAGAGTTAGGACAAAATTTCTTGTCCCTTCTTCCTGCGCCTTTGCAGCGCACTGCGTGCCAGAGCAGCCGTATCGCTGTCTTGCTTGCAATCTCCAATTGCAACAGTGCCACAGTTCCTCGGAAACAGAAAGAGCTAGGAAGGAATTGCTTGCGCTGTTTGCTGTTGCTGTGCTCTAGCAGTTTGTTCCCTTTTCAGCAGAACGCTGGACTGCTTGCAAAGCTTAGAAACAAACCTCTCCCTTTTCCTCCAAAGCGGAAAGAGCTACGAGAGAATTTCTCAGTGAAAGATTGTTTGTTTTGGCAGAGCACTTCATGCCTCTTAAGACAGAGCTCTGGATCACCGGGAAATTCTAACTCCAGAGGGACACCTGCTCTGTCCTAACCGACTTGGATAGGCTTGAACGTGGGCCTCTTGGAAGCGTCTGCCCTAACACTGACATCTAAAGCACCACTGTAATGCGACCAAACAGAAAGAGTTAGGAGAGAATTTCTTGTCCCATCTTCATACGCCTTTGAAGAGCGGTTTGTGCCAGAGCAGCTGTATCGCTGTCTTGCTTGCAATCTCCAATTCCAACAGTGCTACAGTTCCTCGGAAACAGACAGAGCTAGGAAGGAATTGCTTGTGCTGTTTTCTCTCGCTGTGCTCTAGCAGTTTGTTCCCTTTTCAGCAGAACGCTGGACTGCTTGCAAAGCTTAGAAACAAACCTCTCCCTTTTCCTCCAAAGCGGAAAGAGCTACGAGAGAATTTCTTAGTGAAACCTTGTTTGTTTTGGCAGAGCACTTCATGCCTCTTAAGACAGAGCTCTGGATCACGAGGAAATTCTAAATCCAGAGGGACACCTGCTCTGTCCTAGCAGACTCGGAGAGACTTGAAAGTGGGCCTCTTTGAAGCGTCTCCCTTAACACTGACATCTAAAGCACCACTGTAATGCAACCAAACAGAAAGAGTTAGGACAAAATTTCTTGTCCCTTCTTCCTGCGCCTTTGCCCAGAGCAGCCGTATCACTGTCTTGCTTGCAATCTCCAATTCCAACAGTGCTACAGTTCCTCGGAAACAGAAAGAGCTAGGAAGGAATTGCTTGCGCTGTTTGCTGTTGCTGTGCCCTAGTAGTTCGTTCCCCTTTCGGCAGGACGCTGGACTGCTTGCAAAGCTTAGAAACAAACCTCTCCCTTTTCCTCCAAAGCGGAAAGAGCTAAGAGAGAATTTCTTAGTGAAACCTTGTTTGTTTTGGCAGAGCACTTCATGCCTCTTAAGACAGAGCTCTGGATCACCGGGAAATTCTAACTCCAGAGGGACACCTGCATTGTGCTAGCAGACTCGGATAGGCTTCAACGTGGGCCTCTTGGAAGCGTCTGCCCTAACACTGACATCTAAAGCACCACTGTAATGCGACCAAACAGAAAGAGTTATGAGAGAATTTCTTGTCCCTTCTTCCTGCGCCTTTGCAGAGCACTGCGTGCCAGAGCAGCCGGATCGCTGTCTTGCTTGCAATCTCCAATTGCAACAGTGCTACAGTTCCTCGGAAACAGAAAGAGCTAGGAAGGAATTGCTTGCGCTGTTTGCTGTTGCTGTGCTCTAGCAGTTTGTTCCCTTTTCAGCAGAACACTGGACTGCTTGCAAAGCTTAGAAACAAACCTCTCCCTTTTCCTCCAAAGCGGAAAGAGCTACGAGAGAATTTCTTAGTGAAACGTTAGTTTTAGCAGAGCACTTCATGCCTCTTAAGACAGAGCTCTGGATCACCTGCAAAGTCTAAATCCAGAGGGACACCTGCTCTGGTGCAAAGAGATTAGGACAGGCTTGAATGTGGGCCTCTGAAGCGTCTGCCCGAACACTGACATCTAAAGCACCACTGTAATGCGACCAAACAGAAAGAGTTAGGAGAGAATTTCTTGTCCCATCTTCATACGCCTTTGAAGAGCGGTTTGTGCCAGAGCAGCCGTATCGCTGTCTTGCTTGCAATCTCCAATTGCAACAGTGCTACAGTTCCTCGGAAACAGAAAGAGCTAGGAAGGAATTGCTTGCAATGTTTGCTGTTGCTATGCTCTAGCAATTTGTTCCCTTTTCAGCAGAACGCTGGACTGCTTGCAAAGCTTAGAAACAAACTTCTCCCTTTTCCTCCAAAGCGGAAAGAGCTACGAGAGAATTTCTTAGTGAAACCTTGTTTGTTTTGGCAGAGCACTTCATGCCTCTTAAGACAGAGCTCTGGATCAACGGGAAATTCTAAATCCAGAGGGACACCTGCTCTGGTGCAAAGAGATTAGGACAGGCTTGAATGTGGGCCTCTGAAGCGTCTGCCCGAACACTGACATCTAAAGCACCACTGTAATGCAACCAAACAGAAAGAGTTAGGACAAAATTTCTTGTCCCTTCTTCCTGCGCCTTTGCAGAGCATTTTGTGCCAGAGCAGCCGGATCGCTGTCTTGCTTGCAATCTCCAATTGCAACAGTGCTACATTTCCTCGAAAACAGCAAGAGCTAGGAAGGAATTGCTTGCGCTGTTTTCTCTCGGTATACTCTAGCAGTTTGTTCCCTTTTCAGCAGAACGCTGGACTGCTTGCAAAGCTTAGAAACAAACCTCTCCCTTTTCCTCCAAAGGGGAAAGAGCTACGAGAGAATTTCTTAGTGAAACATGGTTTGTTTTGGCAGAGCACTTCATGCCTCTTAAGACAGAGCTCTGGATCACCGGGAAATTCTAAATCCAGAGGGACACCTGCTCTGTCCTACCAGACTCGGATAGGCTTCAACGTGGGCCTCTTGGAAGCGACTGCCCTAACACTGACATCTAAAGCACCACTGTAATGTGACCAAACAGAAAGAGTTAGGACAAAATTTCTTGTCCCTTCTTCCTGCGCCTTTGCAGCGCACTGCGTGCCAGAGCAGCCGTATCGCTGTCTTGCTTGCAATCTCCAATTGCAACAGTGCCACAGTTCCTCGGAAACAGAAAGAGCTAGGAAGGAATTGCTTGCGCTGTTTGCTGTTGCTGTGCTCTAGCAGTTTGTTCCCTTTTCAGCAGAACGCTGGACTGCTTGCAAAGCTTAGAAACAAACCTCTCCCTTTTCCTCCAAAGCGGAAAGAGCTACGAGAGAATTTCTCAGTGAAAGATTGTTTGTTTTGGCAGAGCACTTCATGCCTCTTAAGACAGAGCTCTGGATCACCGGGAAATTCTAACTCCAGAGGGACACCTGCTCTGTCCTAACCGACTTGGATAGGCTTGAACGTGGGCCTCTTGGAAGCGTCTGCCCTAACACTGACATCTAAAGCACCACTGTAATGCGACCAAACAGAAAGAGTTAGGACAGAATTTCTTGTCCCATCTTCATACGCCTTTGAAGAGCGGTTTGTGCCAGAGCAGCCGGATCGCTGTCTTGCTTGCAATCTCCAATTCCAACAGTGCTACTGTTCCTCGGCAACAGAAAGAGCTAGGAAGGAATTGCTTGCGCTGTTTTCGCGCGCTGTGCTCTAGCAGTTTGTTCCCTTTTCAGCAGAACGCTGGACTGCTTGCAAAGCTTAGAAACAAACCTCTCCCTTTTCCTCCAAAGCGGAAAGAGCTACGAGAGAATTTCTTAGTGAAACCTTGTTTGTTTTGGCAGAGCACTTCATGCCTCTTAAGACAGAGCTCTGGATCCCCGGGAAATTCTAACTCCAGAGGGACACTTGCTCTGTCCTGACAGAGTCGGAGAGACTTGAACGTGGGCCTCTTGGAAGCGTCTGCCCTAACACTGACATCTAAAGCACCACTGTAATGCGACCAAACAGAAAGAGTTATGAGAGAATTTCTTGTCCCTTCTTCCTGTGCCTTTGCAGAGCACTGCGTGCCAGAGCAGCCGGATCGCTGTCTTGCTTGCAGTCTCCAATTCCAACAGTGCTACAGTTCCTCGGAAACAGAAAGAGCTAGGAAGGAATTGCTTGCGCTGTTTGCTGTTGCTGTGCCCTAGCAGTTTGTTCCCTTTTCAGCAGAACACTGGACTGCTTGCAAAGCTTAGAAACAAACCTCTCCCTTTTCCTCCAAAGCGGAAAGAGCTACGAGAGAATTTCTTAGTGAAACATTGTTAGTTTTGGCAGAGCACTTCATGCCTCTTAAGACAGAGCTCTGGATCACCTGCAAAGTATAAATCCAGAGGGACACCTGCTCTGGTGCAAAGAGATTAGGACAGGCTTGAATGTGGGCCTCTGAAGCGTCTGCCCTAACACTGACATCTAAAGCACCACTGTAATGCGACCAAACAGAAAGAGTTAGGACAGAATTTCTTGTCCCATCTTCATACGCCTTTGAAGAGCGGTTTGTGCCAGAGCAGCCGTATCGCTGTCTTGCTTGCAATCTCCAATTCCAACAGTGCTACAGTTCCTCGAAAACAGCAAGAGCTAGGAAGGAATTGCTTGCGCTGTTTTCTCTCGCTGTGCTCTAGCAGTTTGTTGCCTTTTCGGCAGAGCGCGGGACCGCTTGCAAAGCTTAGAAACAAACCTCTCCCTTTTCCTCCAAAGCGGAAAGAGCTACGAGAGAATTTCTTAGTTAAACATGGTTTGTTTTGGCAGAGCACTTCATGCCTCTTAAGACAGAGCTCTGGATCACGAGGAAATTCTAAATCCAGAGGGACACCTGCATTGTCCTAGCAGACTCGGATAGGCTTCAACGTGGGCCTCTTGGAAGCGTCTGCCCGAACACGGACATCTGAAGCAGCACTGTAATGCGACCAAACAGAAAGAGTTAGGAGAGAATTTCTTGTCCCATCTTCATACGCCTTTGAAGAGCGGTTTGTGCCAGAGCAGCTGTATCGCTGTCTTGCTTGCAATCTCCAATTCCAACAGTGCTACAGTTCCTCGGAAACAGACAGAGCTAGGAAGGAATTGCTTGTGCTGTTTTCTCTCGCTGTGCTCTAGCAGTTTGTTCCCTTTTCAGCAGAACACTGGACTGCTTGCAAAGCTTAGAAACAAACCTCTCCCTTTTCCTCCAAAGCGGAAAGAGCTACGAGAGAATTTCTTAGTGAAACCTTGTTTGTTTTGGCAGAGCACTTCATGCCTCTTAAGACAGAGCTCTGGATCACGAGGAAATTCTAAATCCAGAGGGACACCTGCTCTGTCCTAGCAGACTCGGAGAGACTTGAAAGTGGGCCTCTTTGAAGCGTCTCCCTTAACACTGACATCTAAAG
Organism: Rhynochetos jubatus; assembly: GCA_027574665.1. Taxonomy (NCBI): domain Eukaryota; kingdom Metazoa; phylum Chordata; class Aves; order Eurypygiformes; family Rhynochetidae; genus Rhynochetos; species Rhynochetos jubatus. Next base: position 104,693,288 of record CM050648.1, read on the forward strand.
CACCACTGTAATGCAACCAAACAGAAAGAGTTAGGACAAAATTTCTTGTCCCTTCTTCCTGCGCCTTTGCCCAGAGCAGCCGTATCACTGTCTTGCTTGCAATCTCCAATTCCAACAGTGCTACAGTTCCTCGGAAACAGAAAGAGCTAGGAAGGAATTGCTTGCGCTGTTTGCTGTTGCTGTGCCCTAGTAGTTCGTTCCCCTTTCGGCAGGACGCTGGACTGCTTGCAAAGCTTAGAAACAAACCTCTCCCTTTTCCTCCAAAGCGGAAAGAGCTAAGAGAGAATTTCTTAGTGAAACCTTGTTTGTTTTGGCAGAGCACTTCATGCCTCTTAAGACAGAGCTCTGGATCACCGGGAAATTCTAACTCCAGAGGGACACCTGCATTGTGCTAGCAGACTCGGATAGGCTTCAACGTGGGCCTCTTGGAAGCGTCTGCCCTAACACTGACATCTAAAGCACCACTGTAATGTGACCAAACAGAAAGAGTTATGAGAGAATTTCTTGTCCCTTCTTCCTGCGCCTTTGCAGAGCACTGCGTGCCAGAGCAGCCGGATCGCTGTCTTGCTTGCAATCTCCAATTGCAACAGTGCTACAGTTCCTCGGAAACAGAAAGAGCTAGGAAGGAATTGCTTGCGCTGTTTGCTGTTGCTGTGCTCTAGCAGTTTGTTCCCTTTTCAGCAGAACACTGGACTGCTTGCAAAGCTTAGAAACAAACCTCTCCCTTTTCCTCCAAAGCGGAAAGAGCTACGAGAGAATTTCTTAGTGAAACGTTAGTTTTAGCAGAGCACTTCATGCCTCTTAAGACAGAGCTCTGGATCACCTGCAAAGTCTAAATCCAGAGGGACACCTGCTCTGGTGCAAAGAGATTAGGACAGGCTTGAATGTGGGCCTCTGAAGCGTCTGCCCGAACACTGACATCTAAAGCACCACTGTAATGCGACCAAACAGAAAGAGTTAGGAGAGAATTTCTTGTCCCATCTTCATACGCCTTTGAAGAGCGGTTTGTGCCAGAGCAGCCGTATCGCTGTCTTGCTTGCAATCTCCAATTGCAACAGTGCTACAGTTCCTCGGAAACAGAAAGAGCTAGGAAGGAATTGCTTGCAATGTTTGCTGTTGCTATGCTCTAGCAATTTGTTCCCTTTTCAGCAGAACGCTGGACTGCTTGCAAAGCTTAGAAACAAACCTCTCCCTTTTCCTCCAAAGCGGAAAGAGCTACGAGAGAATTTCTTAGTGAAACCTTGTTTGTTTTGGCAGAGCACTTCATGCCTCTTAAGACAGAGCTCTGGATCAACGGGAAATTCTAAATCCAGAGGGACACCTGCTCTGGTGCAAAGAGATTAGGACAGGCTTGAATGTGGGCCTCTGAAGCGTCTGCCCGAACACTGACATCTAAAGCACCACTGTAATGCAACCAAACAGAAAGAGTTAGGACAAAATTTCTTGTCCCTTCTTCCTGCGCCTTTGCAGAGCATTTTGTGCCAGAGCAGCCGGATCGCTGTCTTGCTTGCAATCTCCAATTGCAACAGTGCTACATTTCCTCGAAAACAGCAAGAGCTAGGAAGGAATTGCTTGCGCTGTTTTCTCTCGGTATACTCTAGCAGTTTGTTCCCTTTTCAGCAGAACGCTGGACTGCTTGCAAAGCTTAGAAACAAACCTCTCCCTTTTCCTCCAAAGGGGAAAGAGCTACGAGAGAATTTCTTAGTGAAACATGGTTTGTTTTGGCAGAGCACTTCATGCCTCTTAAGACAGAGCTCTGGATCACCGGGAAATTCTAAATCCAGAGGGACACCTGCTCTGTCCTACCAGACTCGGATAGGCTTCAACGTGGGCCTCTTGGAAGCGACTGCCCTAACACTGACATCTAAAGCACCACTGTAATGTGACCAAACAGAAAGAGTTAGGACAAAATTTCTTGTCCCTTCTTCCTGCGCCTTTGCAGCGCACTGCGTGCCAGAGCAGCCGTATCGCTGTCTTGCTTGCAATCTCCAATTGCAACAGTGCCACAGTTCCTCGGAAACAGAAAGAGCTAGGAAGGAATTGCTTGCGCTGTTTGCTGTTGCTGTGCTCTAGCAGTTTGTTCCCTTTTCAGCAGAACGCTGGACTGCTTGCAAAGCTTAGAAACAAACCTCTCCCTTTTCCTCCAAAGCGGAAAGAGCTACGAGAGAATTTCTCAGTGAAAGATTGTTTGTTTTGGCAGAGCACTTCATGCCTCTTAAGACAGAGCTCTGGATCACCGGGAAATTCTAACTCCAGAGGGACACCTGCTCTGTCCTAACCGACTTGGATAGGCTTGAACGTGGGCCTCTTGGAAGCGTCTGCCCGAACACTGACATCTAAAGCACCACTGTAATGCGACCAAACAGAAAGAGTTAGGACAGAATTTCTTGTCCCATCTTCATACGCCTTTGAAGAGCGGTTTGTGCCAGAGCAGCTGTATCGCTGTCTTGCTTGCAATCTCCAATTCCAACAGTGCTACAGTTCCTCGGAAACAGAAAGAGCTAGGAAGGAATTGCTTGCGCTGATTTCTCTCGCTGTGCTCTAGCAGTTCGTTCCCTTTTCGGCAGAGCGCGGGACCGCTTGCAAAGCTTAGAAACAAACCTCTCCCTTTTCCTCCAAAGCGGAAAGAGCTACGAGAGAATTTCTTAGTTAAACATGGTTTGTTTTGGCAGAGCACTTCATGCCTCTTAAGACAGAGCTCTGGATCACGAGGAAATTCTAAATCCAGAGGGACACCTGCTCTGTCCTAGCAGACTCGGAGAGACTTGAAAGTGGGCCTCTTGGAAGCGTCTCCCTTAACACTGACATCTAAAGCACCACTGTAATGCAACCAAACAGAAAGAGTTAGGACAAAATTTCTTGTTCCTTCTTCATACGCCTTTGCAGAGCAGTTTGTGCCAGAGCAGCTGTATCGCTGTCTTGCTTGCAATCTCCAATTCCAACAGTGCTACTGTTCCTTGGAAACAGAAAGAGCTAGGAAGGAATTGCTTGCGCTGTTTGCTGTTGCTGTGCCCTAGTAGTTCGTTCCCCTTTCGGCAGAACGCTGGACTGCTTGCAAAGCTTAGAAACAAACTTCTCCCTTTTCCTCCAAAGCGGAAAGAGCTACGAGAGAATTTCTTAGTGAAACATGGTTTGTTTTGGCAGAGCACTTCATGCCTCTTAAGACAGAGCTCTGGATCCCCGGGAAATTCTAACTCCAGAGGGACACCTGCATTGTCCTAGCAGACTCGGATAGGCTTCAACGTGGGCCTCTTGGAAGCGTCTGCCCTAACACTGACATCTAAAGCACCACTGTAATGCGACCAAACAGAAAGAGTTAGGAGAGAATTTCTTGTCCCATCTTCATACGCCTTTGAAGAGCGGTTTGTGCCAGAGCAGCCGGATCGCTGTCTCGCTTGCAATCTCCAATTGCAACAGTGCTACAGTTCCTCGGAAACAGAAAGAGCTAGGAAGGAATTGCTTGCGCTGTTTGCTGTTGCTGTGCTCTAGCAGTTTATTCCCTTTTCAGCAGAACACTGGACTGCTTGCAAAGCTTAGAAACAAACCTCTCCCTTTTCCTCCAAAGCGGAAAGAGCTACGAGAGAATTTCTCAGTGAAAGATTGTTTGTTTTGGCAGAGCACTTCATGCCTCTTAAGACAGAGCTCTGGATCACCGGGAAATTCTAACTCCAGAGGGACACCTGCTCTGTCCTAACCGACTTGGATAGGCTTGAACGTGGGCCTCTTGGAAGCGTCTGCCCTAACACTGACATCTAAAGCACCACTGTAATGCGACCAAACAGAAAGAGTTAGGACAGAATTTCTTGTCCCTTCTTCATACGCCTTTGAAGAGCGGTTTGTGCCAGAGCAGCTGTATCGCTGTCTTGCTTGCAATCTCCAATTCCAACAGTGCTACAGTTCCTCGGAAACAGACAGAGCTAGGAAGGAATTGCTTGCGCTGTTTGCTGTTGCTGTGCCCTAGTAGTTCGTTCCCCTTTCGGCAGAACGCTGGACTGCTTGCAAAGCTTAGAAACAAACCTCTCCCTTTTCCTCCAAAGCGGAAAGAGCTACGAGAGAATTTCTTAGTGAAACATGGTTTGTTTTGGCAGAGCACTTCATGCCTCTTAAGACAGAGCTCTGGATCCCCGGGAAATTCTAACTCCAGAGGGACACTTGCTCTGTCCTGACAGAGTCGGAGAGACTTGAACGTGGGCCTCTTGGAAGCGTCTGCCCTAACACTGACATCTAAAGCACCACTGTAATGCGACCAAACAGAAAGAGTTAGGACAGAATTTCTTGTCCCTTCTTCCTGTGCCTTTGCAGAGCACTGCGTGCCAGAGCAGCCGGATCGCTGTCTTGCTTGCAGTCTCCAATTCCAACAGTGCTACAGTTCCTCGGAAACAGAAAGAGCTAGGAAGGAATTGCTTGCGCTGTTTGCTGTTGCTGTGCCCTAGCAGTTTGTTCCCTTTTCAGCAGAACACTGGACTGCTTGCAAAGCTTAGAAACAAACCTCTCCCTTTTCCTCCAAAGCGGAAAGAGCTACGAGAGAATTTCTTAGTGAAACATTGTTAGTTTTGGCAGAGCACTTCATGCCTCTTAAGACAGAGCTCTGGATCACCTGCAAAGTATAAATCCAGAGGGACACCTGCTCTGGTGCAAAGAGATTAGGACAGGCTTGAATGTGGGCCTCTGAAGCGTCTGCCCGAACACTGACATCTAAAGCACCACTGTAATGCGACCAAACAGAAAGAGTTAGGACAGAATTTCTTGTCCCATCTTCATACGCCTTTGAAGAGCGGTTTGTGCCAGAGCAGCCGTATCGCTGTCTTGCTTGCAATCTCCAATTCCAACAGTGCTACAGTTCCTCGAAAACAGCAAGAGCTAGGAAGGAATTGCTTGCGCTGTTTTCTCTCGCTGTGCTCTAGCAGTTTGTTGCCTTTTCGGCAGAGCGCGGGACCGCTTGCAAAGCTTAGAAACAAACCTCTCCCTTTTCCTCCAAAGCGGAAAGAGCTACGAGAGAATTTCTTAGTTAAACATGGTTTGTTTTGGCAGAGCACTTCATGCCTCTTAAGACAGAGCTCTGGATCACGAGGAAATTCTAAATCCAGAGGGACACCTGCATTGTCCTAGCAGACTCGGATAGGCTTCAACGTGGGCCTCTTGGAAGCGTCTGCCCGAACACGGACATCTGAAGCAGCACTGTAATGCGACCAAACAGAAAGAGTTAGGAGAGAATTTCTTGTCCCATCTTCATACGCCTTTGAAGAGCGGTTTGTGCCAGAGCAGCTGTATCGCTGTCTTGCTTGCAATCTCCAATTCCAACAGTGCTACAGTTCCTCGGAAACAGACAGAGCTAGGAAGGAATTGCTTGCACTGTTTTCTCTCGCTGTGCTCTAGCATTTTGTTCCCTTTTCAGCAGAACGCTGGACTGCTTGCAAAGCTTAGAAACAAACCTCTCCCTTTTCCTCCAAAGCGGAAAGAGCTACGAGAGAATTTCTCAGTGAAAGATTGTTTGTTTTGGCAGAGCACTTCATGCCTCTTAAGACAGAGCTCTGGATCACCGGGAAATTCTAACTCCAGAGGGACACCTGCTCTGTCCTAACCGACTTGGATAGGCTTGAAAGTGGGCCTCTTGGAAGCGTCTGCCCTAACACTGACATCTAAAGCACCACTGTAATGCGACCAAACAGAAAGAGTTAGGAGAGAATTTCTTGTCCCATCTTCATACGCCTTTGAAGAGCGGTTTGTGCCAGAGCAGCCGTATCGCTGTCTTGCTTGCAATCTCCAATTGCAACAGTGCTACAGTTCCTCGGAAACAGCAAGAGCTAGGAAGGAATTGCTTGCACTGTTTGCTGTTGCTGTGCCCTAGTAGTTCGTTCCCCTTTCGGCAGAACGTTGGACTGCTTGCAAAGCTTAGAAACAAACCTCTCCCTTTTCGTCCAATGCGGAAAGAGCTAAGAGAGAATTTCTTAGTGAAACATTGTTTGTTTTGGCAGAGCACTTCATGCCTCTTAAGACAGAGCTCTGGATCACCGGGAAATTCTAAATCCAGAGGGACACCTGCTCTGGTGCAAAGAGATTAGGACAGGCTTGAATGTGGGCCTCTGAAGCGTCTGCACGAACACTGACATCTAAAGCACCACTGTAATGCGACCAAACAGAAAGAGTTAGGAGAGAATTTCTTGTCCCTTCTTCCTGTGCCTTTGCAGCGCACTGCGTGCCAGAGCAGCCGTATCGCTGTCTTGCTTGCAGTCTCCAATTCCAACAGTGCTACGGTTCCTCGGCAACAGACAGAGCTAGGAAGGAATTGCTTGCGCTGTTTGCTGTTGCTGTGCCCTAGTAGTTCGTTCCCCTTTCGGCAGAACGCTGGACTGCTTGCAAAGCTTAGAAACAAACCTCTCCCTTTTCCTCCAAAGCGGAAAGAGCTAAGAGAGAATTTCTTAGTGAAACCTTGTTTGTTTTGGCAGAGCACTTCATGCCTCTTAAGACAGAGCTCTGGATCACGAGGAAATTCTAAATCCAGAGGGACACCTGCTCTGTCCTAGCAGACTCGGAGAGACTTGAAAGTGGGCCTCTTGGAAGCGTCTCCCTTAACACTGACATCTAAAGCACCACTGTAATGCAACCAAACAGAAAGAGTTAGGACAAAATTTCTTGTCCCTTCTTCCTGCGCCTTTGCCCAGAGCAGCCGTATCACTGTCTTGCTTGCAATCTCCAATTCCAACAGTGCTACTGTTCCTTGGAAACAGAAAGAGCTAGGAAGGAATTGCTTGCGCTGTTTGCTGTTGCTGTGCCCTAGTAGTTCGTTCCCCTTTCGGCAGAACGCTGGACTGCTTGCAAAGCTTAGAAACAAACTTCTCCCTTTTCCTCCAAAGCGGAAAGAGCTACGAGAGAATTTCTTAGTGAAACATGGTTTGTTTTGGCAGAGCACTTCATGCCTCTTAAGACAGAGCTCTGGATCCCCGGGAAATTCTAACTCCAGAGGGACACCTGCATTGTCCTAGCAGACTCGGATAGGCTTCAACGTGGGCCTCTTGGAAGCGTCTGCCCTAACACTGACATCTAAAGCACCACTGTAATGCGACCAAACAGAAAGAGTTAGGAGAGAATTTCTTGTCCCATCTTCATACGCCTTTGAAGAGCGGTTTGTGCCAGAGCAGCTGTATCGCTGTCTTGCTTGCAATCTCCAATTCCAACAGTGCTACAGTTCCTCGGAAACAGACAGGGCTAGGAAGGAATTGCTTGCACTGTTTTCTCTCGCTGTGCTCTAGCATTTTGTTCCCTTTTCAGCAGAACGCTGGACTGCTTGCAAAGCTTAGAAACAAACCTCTCCCTTTTCCTCCAAAGCGGAAAGAGCTACGAGAGAATTTCTCAGTGAAAGATTGTTTGTTTTGGCAGAGCACTTCATGCCTCTTAAGACAGAGCTCTGGATCACCGGGAAATTCTAACTCCAGAGGGACACCTGCTCTGTCCTAACCGACTTGGATAGGCTTGAAAGTGGGCCTCTTGGAAGCGTCTGCCCTAACACTGACATCTAAAGCACCACTGTAATGCGACCAAACAGAAAGAGTTAGGAGAGAATTTCTTGTCCCATCTTCATACGCCTTTGAAGAGCGGTTTGTGCCAGAGCAGCTGTATCGCTGTCTTGCTTGCAATCTCCAATTGCAACAGTGCTACAGTTCCTCGGAAACAGCAAGAGCTAGGAAGGAATTGCTTGCGCTGTTTGCTGTTGCTGTGCCCTAGTAGTTCGTTCCCCTTTCGGCAGAACGTTGGACTGCTTGCAAAGCTTAGAAACAAACCTCTCCCTTTTCGTCCAATGCGGAAAGAGCTAAGAGAGAATTTCTTAGTGAAACATTGTTAGTTTTGGCAGAGCACTTCATGCCTCTTAAGACAGAGCTCTGGATCACCGGGAAATTCTAAATCCAGAGGGACACCTGCTCTGGTGCAAAGAGATTAGGACAGGCTTGAATGTGGGCCTCTGAAGCGTCTGCACGAACACTGACATCTAAAGCACCACTGTAATGCGACCAAACAGAAAGAGTTAGGAGAGAATTTCTTGTCCCTTCTTCCTGTGCCTTTGCAGAGCACTGCGTGCCAGAGCAGCCGGATCGCTGTCTTGCTTGCAGTCTCCAATTCCAACAGTGCTACGGTTCCTCGGCAACAGACAGAGCTAGGAAGGAATTGCTTGCGCTGTTTGCTGTTGCTGTGCCCTAGTAGTTCGTTCCCCTTTCGGCAGAACGCTGGACTGCTTGCAAAGCTTAGAAACAAACCTCTCCCTTTTCCTCCAAAGCGGAAAGAGCTAAGAGAGAATTTCTTAGTGAAACCTTGTTTGTTTTGGCAGAGCACTTCATGCCTCTTAAGACAGAGCTCTGGATCACTGGGAAATTCTAAATCCAGAGGGACACCTGCTCTGGTGCAAAGAGATTACGACAGGCTTGAATGTGGGCCTCTGAAGCGTCTGCCCTAACACTGACATCTGAAGCACCACTGTAATTCGACCAAACAGAAAGAGTTAGGAGAGAATTTCTTGTCCCTTCTTGCTGCGCCTTTGCAGAGCACTGCGTGCCAGAGCAGCCGGATCGCTGTGTTGCTTGCAATCTCCAGTTCCAACAGTGCCACAGTTCCTCGGCAACAGAAAGAGCTAGGAAGGAATTGCTTGCGCTGATTTCTCTCGCTGTGCTCTAGCAGTTGGTTCCCTTTTCGGAAGAGCGCGGGACCGCTTGCAAAGCTTAGAAACAAAGCTCTCCCTTTTCCTCCAAAAGGGAAAGAGCTACGAGAGAATTTCTTAGGGAAACCTTGTTTGTTTTGGCAGAGCACTTCATGCCTCTTAAACAGAGCTCTGGATCACCTGCAAAGTATAAATCCAGAGGGACACCTGCTCTGGTGCAAAGAGATTACGACAGGCTTGAATGTGGGCCTCTGAAGCGTCTGCCCTAACACTGACATCTAAAGCACCACTGTAATGCAACCAAACAGAAAGAGTTAGGACAAAATTTCTTGTCCCTTCTTCCTGCGCCTTTGCCCAGAGCAGCCGTATCGCTGTCTTGCGTGCAATCTCCAATTCCAACAGTGCTACTGTTCCTCGGAAACAGAAAGAGCTAGGAAGGAATTGCTTGGGCTGTTTGCTGTTGCTGTGCCCTAGTAGTTCGTTCCCCTTTCGGCAGAACGCTGGACTGCTTGCAAAGCTTAGAAACAAACCTCTCCCTTTTCCTCCAAAGCGGAAAGAGCTACGAGAGAATTTCTTAGTGAAACATGGTTTGTTTTGGCAGAGCACTTCATGCCTCTTAAGACAGAGCTCTGGATCACTGGGAAATTCTAAATCCAGAGGGACACCTGCATTGTTCTAGCAGACTCGGATAGGCTTCAACGTGGGCCTCTTGGAAGCGTCTGCCCTAACACTGACATCTAAAGCACCACTGTAATGCAACCAAACAGAAACTTAGGAGAGAATTTCTTGTCCCTTCTTCCTGTGCTTTGCAGCGCACTGCGTGCCACAACAGCCGGATCGCTGTCTTGCTTGCAATCTCCAATTCCAACAGTGCTACAGTTCCTCGGAAACAGACAGGGCTAGGAAGGAATTGCTTGCGCTGTTTGCTGTTGCTGTGCTCTAGCAGTTTGTTCCCTTTTCAGCAGAACACTGGACTGCTTGCAAAGCTTAGAAACAAACCTCTCCCTTTTCCTCCAAAGCGGAAAGAGCTACGAGAGAATTTCTTAGTGAAACATGGTTTGTTTTGGCAGAGCACTTCATGCCTCTTAAGACAGAGCTCTGGATCACGAGGAAATTCTAAACCCAGAGGGACACCTGCTCTGTCCTAGCAGACTCGGAGAGACTTGAAAGTGGGCCTCTTTGAAGCGTCTCCCTTAACACTGACATCTAAAGCACCACTGTAATGCGACCAAATAGAAAGAGTTAGGACAAAATTTCTTGTTCCTTCTTCATACGCCTTTGCAGAGCAGTTTGTGCCAGAGCAGCTGTATCGCTGTCTTGCTTGCAATCTCCAGTTCCAACAGTGCTACTGTTCCTCGGCAACAGAAAGAGCTAGGAAGGAATTGCTTGCGCTGTTTGCTGTTGCTGTGCCCTAGTAGTTCGTTCCCCTTTCGGCAGAACGCTGGACTGCTTGCAAAGCTTAGAAACAAACCTCTCCCTTTTCCTCCAAAGCGGAAAGAGCTAAGAGAGAATTTCTTAGTGAAACATTGTTTGTTTTGGCAGAGCACCTCATGCCTCTTAAGACAGAGCTCTGGATCACTGGGAAATTCTAAATCCAGAGGGACACCTGCTCTGTCCTAACCAACTTGGATAGGCTTGAAAGTGGGCCTCTTGGAAGCAACTGCCCTAACACTGACATCTAAAGCACCACTGTAATGTGACCAAACAGAGAGAGTTAGGACAAAATTTCTTGTCCCTTCTTCCTGCGCCTTTTCAGAGCACTGCGTGCCAGAGCAGACGGATCGCTGTCTTGCGTGCAATCTCCAATTCCAACAGTGCTACAGTTCCTCGGAAACAGAAAGAGCTAGGAAGGAATTACTTGCGCTGTTTTCTCTCGCTGTGCTCTAGCAGTTTGTTCCCTTTTCAGCAGAACGCTGGACTGCTTGCAAAGCTTAGAAACAAACCTCTCCCTTTTCCTCCAAAGGGGAAAGAGCTACGAGAGAATTTCTTAGTGAAACATGATTTGTTTTGGCAGAGCACTGCATGCATCTTAAGACAGAGCTCTGGATCACCTGCAAAGTCTAAATCCAGAGGGACACCTGCTCTGGTGCAAAGAGATTACGACAGGCTTGAAAGTGGGCCTCTTGGAAGCGTCTGCCCTAACACTGACATCTAAAGCACCACTGTAATTCGACCAAACAGAAAGAGTTAGGAGAGAATTTCTTGTCCCTTCTTCATACGCCTTTGCAGATCGGTTTGTTCCAGAGCAGCTGTATTGCTGTCTTGCTTGCAATCTCCCATTCCAACAGTGCTACTGTTCCTCGGAAACAGAAAGAGCTAGGAAGGAATTGCTTGTGCTGTTTTCTCTCGCTGTGCTCTAGCAGTTTGTTCCCTTTTCAGCAGAACGCTGGACTGCTTGCAATGCTTAGAAACAAACCTCTCCCTTTTCCTCCAAAGCGGAAAGAGCTAAGAATGAATTTCTTAGTGAAACATTGTTAGTTTTGGCAGAGCACTTCATGCCTCTTAAACAGAGCTCTGGATCACCTGCAAAGTATAAATCCAGAGGGACACCTACTCTGGTGCAAAGAGATTAGGACAGGCTTGAATGTGGGCCACTGAAGCGTCTGCCCGAACACTGACATCTAAAGCACCACTGTAATGCAACCAAACAGAAAGAGTTAGGACAAAATTTCTTGTCCCTTCTTCCTGCGCCTTTGCCCAGAGCAGCCATATCGCTGTCTTGCTTGCAATCTCCAATTCCAACAGTGCTACTGTTCCTCGGAAACAGACAGAGCTAGGAAGGAATTGCTTGCGCTGTTTTCTCTCGCTGTGCTCTAGCAGTTTGTTCCCTTTTCAGCAGAACACTGGACTGCTTGCAAAGCTTAGAAACAAACCTCTCCCTTTTCCTCCAAAGCGGAAAGAGCTAAGAGAGAATTTCTTAGTGAAACATTGTTTGTTTTGGCAGAGCACTTCATGCCTCTTAAGACAGAGCTCTGGATCACCGGGAAATTCTAAATCCAGAGGGACACTTGCTCTGTCCTGACAGACTCGGAGAGACTTGAACGTGGGCCTCTTGGAAGCGTCTGCCCTAACACTGACATCTAAATCACCACTGTAATGCGACCAAACAGAAAGAGTTAGGACAGAATTTCTTGTCCCATCTTCATACGCCATTGCAGAGCGGTTTGTGCCAGAGCAGCTGTATCGCTGTCTTGCTTGCAATCTCCAATTCCAACAGTGCTACAGTTCCTCGGAAACAGAAAGAGCTAGGAAGGAATTGCTTGCAATGTTTGCTGTTGGTAAGCTCTAGCAATTTGTTCCCTTTTCAGCAGAACGCTGGACTGCTTGCAAAGCTTAGAAACAAACCTCTCCCTTTTCCTCCAAAGCGGAAAGAGCTAAGAGAGAATTTCTTAGTGAAACCTTGTTTGTTTTGGCAGAGCACTTCATGCCTCTTAAGACAGAGCTCTGGTTCACCGGGAAATTCTAAATCCAGAGGGACACCTGCTCTGGTCCAAAGAGATTAGGACAGGCTTGAATGTGGGCCTCTGAAGCGTCTGCCCTAACACTGACATCTAAAGCACCACTGTAATGCAACCAAACAGAAAGAGTTAGGAGAGAATTTCTTGTCCCTTCTTCCTGTGCCTTTGCAGAGCAGTTTGTGCCAGAGCAGCCGTATCGCTGTCTTGCTTGCAATCTCCAATTCCAACAGTGCTACAGTTCCTCGGAAACAGAAAGAGCTAGGAAGGAATTGCTTGCGCTGTTTTCTCTCCCTGTGCTCTAGCAGTTTGTTCCCTTTTCAGCAGAACACTGGACTGCTTGCAAAGCTTAGAAACAAACCTCTCCCTTTTCCTCCAAAGCGGAAAGAGCTACGAGAGAATTTCTTAGTGAAACATGGTTTGTTTTGGCAGAGCACTTCATGCCTCTTAAGACAGAGCTCTGGATCACGAGGAAATTCTAAATCCAGAGGGACACCTGCTCTGTCCTAGCAGACTCGGATAGGCTTCAACGTGGGCCTCTTGGAAGCGTCTCCCTTAACACTGACATCTAAAGCACCACTGTAATGCGACCAAATAGAAAGAGTTATTACAAAATTTCTTGTTCCTTCTTCATACGCCTTTGCAGAGCAGTTTGTGCCAGAGCAGCTGTATCGCTGTCTTGCTTGCAATCTCCAGTTCCAACAGTGCTACTGTTCCTCGGCAACAGAAAGAGCTAGGAAGGAATTGCTTGCGCTGTTTGCTGTTGCTGTGCCCTAGTAGTTCGTTCCCCTTTCGGCAGAACGCTGGACTGCTTGCAAAGCTTAGAAACAAACCTCTCCCTTTTCGTCCAATGCGGAAAGAGCTAAGAGAGAATTTCTTAGTGAAACCTTGTTTGTTTTGGCAGAGCACCTCATGCCTCTTAAGACAGAGCTCTGGATCACTGGGAAATTCTAAATCCAGAGGGACACCTGCTCTGTCCTAACCAACTTGGATAGGCTTGAAAGTGGGCCTCTTGGAAGCGACTGCCCTAACACTGACATCTAAAGCACCACTGTAATGTGACCAAACAGAGAGAGTTAGGACAAAATTTCTTGTCCCTTCTTCCTGCGCCTTTGCAGCGCACTGCGTGCCAGAGCAGCCGTATCGCTGTCTTGCTTGCAATCTCCAATTGCAACAGTGCTACAGTTCCTCGGAAAAAGAAAGAGCTAGGAAGGAATTGCTTGCGCTGTTTTCTCTCCCTGTGCTCTAGCAGTTTGTTCCCTTTTCAGCAGAACGCTGGACTGCTTGCAAAGCTTAGAAACAAACCTCTCCCTTTTCCTCCAAAGGGGAAAGAGCTACGAGAGAATTTCTTAGTGAAACATGGTTTGTTTTGGCAGAGCACTTCATGCCTCTTAAGACAGAGCTCTGGATCACCGGGAAATTCTAAATCCAGAGGGACACCTGCTCTGTCCTAGCAGACTCGGAGAGACTTGAAAGTGGGCCTCTTTGAAGCATCTCCCTTAACACTGACATCTAAAGCACCACTGTAATGCAACCAAACAGAAAGAGTTAGGACAAAATTTCTTGTCCCTTCTTCCTGCGCCTTTGCCCAGAGCAGCCGTATCGCTGTCTCGCTTGCAATCTCCAATTGCAACAGTGCTACAGTTCCTCGGAAACAGAAAGAGCTAGGAAGGAATTGCTTGTGCTGTTTGCTGTTGCTGTGCCCTAGTAGTTTGTTCCCCTTTCGGCAGAACGCTGGACTGCTTGCAAAGCTTAGAAACAAACCTCTCCCTTTTCGTCCAATGCGGAAAGAGCTAAGAGAGAATTTCTTAGTGAAACATGGTTTGTTTTGGCAGAGCACCTCATGCCTCTTAAGACAGAGCTCTGGATCACGAGGAAATTCTAACTCCAGAGGGACACCTGCTCTGTCCTAACTGACTTGGATAGGCTTGAAAGTGGGCCTCTTGGAAGCGTCTGCCCTAACACTGACATCTAAAGCACCACTGTAATTCGACCAAACAGAAAGAGTTAGGAGAGAATTTCTTGTCCCTTCTTCATACGCCTTTGCAGATCGGTTTGTTCCAGAGCAGCTGTATCGCTGTCTTGCTTGCAATCTCCAATTCCAACAGTGCTACTGTTCCTCGGAAACAGAAAGAGCTAGGAAGGAATTGCTTGTGCTGTTTTCTCTCGCTGTGCTCTAGCAGTTTGTTCCCTTTTCAGCAGAACGCTGGACTGCTTGCAAAGCTTAGAAACAAACCTCTCCCTTTTCCTCCAAAGCGGAAAGAGCTACGAGAGAATTTCTTAGTGAAACCTTGTTTGTTTTGGCAGAGCACTTCATGCCTCTTAAGACAGAGCTCTGGATCACCGGGAAATTCTAAATCCAGAGGGACACCTGCTCTGTCCTACCAGACTCGGATAGGCTTCAACGTGGGCCTCTTGGAAGCGTCTGCCCTAACACTGACATCTAAAGCACCACTGTAATGTGACCAAACAGAAAGAGTTAGGACAAAATTTCTTGTCCCTTCTTCCTGCGCCTTTGCAGCGCACTGCGTGCCAGAGCAGCCGTATCGCTGTCTTGCTTGCAATCTCCAATTGCAACAGTGCTACAGTTCCTCGGAAACAGCAAGAGCTAGGAAGGAATTGCTTGCGCTGTTTGCTGTTGCTGTGCTCTAGCAGTTCGTTCCCCTTTCAGCAGAACGCGGGACTGCTTGCAAAGCTTAGAAACAAACCTCTCCCTTTTCCTCCAAAGCGGAAAGAGCTAAGAGAGAATTTCTTAGTGAAACATTGTTTGTTTTGGCAGAGCACCTCATGCCTCTTAAGACAGAGCTCTGGATCACTGGGAAATTCTAAATCCAGAGGGACACCTGCTCTGTCCTAACCAACTTGGATAGGCTTGAAAGTGGGCCTCTTGGAAGCAACTGCCCTAACACTGACATCTAAAGCACCACTGTAATGTGACCAAACAGAGAGAGTTAGGACAAAATTTCTTGTCCCTTCTTCCTGCGCCTTTTCAGAGCACTGCGTGCCAGAGCAGACGGATCGCTGTCTTGCGTGCAATCTCCAATTCCAACAGTGCTACAGTTCCTCGGAAACAGAAAGAGCTAGGAAGGAATTACTTGCGCTGTTTTCTCTCGCTGTGCTCTAGCAGTTTGTTCCCTTTTCAGCAGAACGCTGGACTGCTTGCAAAGCTTAGAAACAAACCTCTCCCTTTTCCTCCAAAGGGGAAAGAGCTACGAGAGAATTTCTTAGTGAAACATGATTTGTTTTGGCAGAGCACTGCATGCATCTTAAGACAGAGCTCTGGATCACGAGGAAATTCTAAATCCAGAGGGACACCTGCTCTGGTGCAAAGAGATTAGGACAGGCTTGAGAGTGGGCCTCTTGGAAGCGTCTGCCCTAACACTGACATCTAAAGCACCACTGTAATTCGACCAAACAGAAAGAGTTAGGAGAGAATTTCTTGTCCCTTCTTCATACGCCTTTGCAGATCGGTTTGTTCCAGAGCAGCTGTATTGCTGTCTTGCTTGCAATCTCCCATTCCAACAGTGCTACTGTTCCTCGGAAACAGAAAGAGCTAGGAAGGAATTGCTTGTGCTGTTTTCTCTCGCTGTGCTCTAGCAGTTTGTTCCCTTTTCAGCAGAACGCTGGACTGCTTGCAATGCTTAGAAACAAACCTCTCCCTTTTCCTCCAAAGCGGAAAGAGCTAAGAATGAATTTCTTAGTGAAACATTGTTAGTTTTGGCAGAGCACTTCATGCCTCTTAAACAGAGCTCTGGATCACCTGCAAAGTATAAATCCAGAGGGACACCTACTCTGGTGCAAAGAGATTACAACAGGCTTGAATGTGGGCCTCTGAAGCGTCTGCCCGAACACTGACATCTAAAGCACCACTGTAATGCAACCAAACAGAAAGAGTTAGGACAAAATTTCTTGTCCCTTCTTCCTGCGCCTTTGCCCAGAGCAGCCATATCGCTGTCTTGCTTGCAATCTCCAATTCCAACAGTGCTACTGTTCCTCGGAAACAGACAGAGCTAGGAAGGAATTGCTTGCGCTGTTTTCTCTCGCTGTGTTCTAGCAGTTTGTTCCCTTTTCAGCAGAACACTGGACTGCTTGCAAAGCTTAGAAACAAACCTCTCCCTTTTCCTCCAAAGCGGAAAGAGCTAAGAGAGAATTTCTTAGTGAAACATTGTTTGTTTTGGCAGAGCACTTCATGCCTCTTAAGACAGAGCTCTGGATCACCGGGAAATTCTAAATCCAGAGGGACACTTGCTCTGTCCTGACAGACTCGGAGAGACTTGAACGTGGGCCTCTTGGAAGCGTCTGCCCTAACACTGACATCTAAATCACCACTGTAATGCGACCAAACAGAAAGAGTTAGGACAGAATTTCTTGTCCCATCTTCATACGCCATTGCAGAGCGGTTTGTGCCAGAGCAGCTGTATCGCTGTCTTGCTTGCAATCTCCAATTCCAACAGTGCTACAGTTCCTCGGAAACAGAAAGAGCTAGGAAGGAATTGCTTGCGCTGTTTGCTGTTGGTAAGCTCTATCAATTTGTTCCCTTTTCAGCAGAACGCTGGACTGCTTGCAAAGCTTAGAAACAAACCTCTCCCTTTTCCTCCAAAGCGGAAAGAGCTAAGAGAGAATTTGTTAGTGAAACATTGTTTGTTTTTGCAGAGCACTTCATGCCTCTTAAGACAGAGCTCTGGTTCACCGGGAAATTCTAAATCCAGAGGGACACCTGCTCTGGTCCAAAGAGGTTAGGACAGGCTTGAATGTGGGCCTCTGAAGCGTCTGCCCTAACACTGACATCTAAAGCACCACTGTAATGCAACCAAACAGAAAGAGTTAGGAGAGAATTTCTTGTCCCTTCTTCCTGCGCCTTTGCAGAGCAGTTTGTGCCAGAGCAGCCGTATCGCTGTCTTGCTTGCAATCTCCAATTCCAACAGTGCTACAGTTCCTCGGAAACAGAAAGAGCTAGGAAGGAATTGCTTGCGCTGTTTTCTCTCGCTGTGCTCTAGCAGTTTGTTCCCTTTTCAGCAGAACGCTGGACTGCTTGCAAAGCTTAGAAACAAACCTCTCCCTTTTCCTCCAAAGCGGAAAGAGCTACGAGAGAATTTCTTAGTTAAACATGGCTTGTTTTGGCAGAGCACTTCATGCCTCTTAAGACAGAGCTCTGGATCACGAGGAAATTCTAAATCCAGAGGGACACCTGCTCTGTCCTAGCAGACTCGGATAGGCTTCAACGTGGGCCTCTTGGAAGCGTCTCCCTTAACACTGACATCTAAAGCACCACTGTAATGCGACCAAATAGAAAGAGTTATTACAAAATTTCTTGTTCCTTCTTCATACGCCTTTGCAGAGCAGTTTGTGCCAGAGCAGCTGTATCGCTGTCTTGCTTGCAATCTCCAATTCCAACAGTGCTACTGTTCCTCGGAAACAGCAAGAGCTAGGAAGGAATTGCTTGCGCTGTTTGCTGTTGCTGTGCCCTAGTAGTTCGTTCCCCTTTCGGCAGAACGCTGGACTGCTTGCAAAGCTTAGAAACAAACTTCTCCCTTTTCGTCCAATGCGGAAAGAGCTAAGAGAGAATTTCTTAGTGAAACCTTGTTTGTTTTGGCAGAGCACTTCATGCCTCTTAAGACAGAGCTCTGGATCACTGGGAAATTCTAAATCCAGAGGGACACCTGCTCTGTCCTAACCAACTTGGATAGGCTTGAAAGTGGGCCTCTTGGAAGCGACTGCCCTAACACTGACATCTAAAGCACCACTGTAATGTGACCAAACAGAGAGAGTTAGGACAAAATTTCTTGTCCCTTCTTCCTGCGCCTTTGCAGCGCACTGCGTGCCAGAGCAGCCGTATCGCTGTCTTGCTTGCAATCTCCAATTGCAACAGTGCTACAGTTCCTCTGAAAAAGAAAGAGCTAGGAAGGAATTGCTTGCGCTGTTTTCTCTCCCTGTGCTCTAGCAGTTTGTTCCCTTTTCGGCAGAACGCTGGACTGCTTGCAAAGCTTAGAAACAAACCTCTCCCTTTTCCTCCAAAGGGGAAAGAGCTACGAGAGAATTTCTTAGTGAAACATGGTTTGTTTTGGCAGAGCACTTCATGCCTCTTAAGACAGAGCTCTGGATCCCCGGGAAATTCTAAATCCAGGGGGACACCTGCTCTGTCCTAGCAGACTCGGAGAGACTTGAAAGTGGGCCTCTTTGAAGCATCTCCCTTAACACTGACATCTAAAGCACCACTGTAATGCAACCAAACAGAAAGAGTTAGGACAAAATTTCTTGTCCCTTCTTCCTGCGCCTTTGCCCAGAGCAGCCGTATCGCTGTCTCGCTTGCAATCTCCAATTGCAACAGTGCTACAGTTCCTCGGAAACAGAAAGAGCTAGGAAGGAATTGCTTGCGCTGTTTGCTGTTGCTGTGCCCTAGTAGTTCGTTCCCCTTTCGGCAGAACGCTGGACTGCTTGCAAAGCTTAGAAACAAACCTCTCCCTTTTCGTCCAATGCGGAAAGAGCTAAGAGAGAATTTCTTAGTGAAACATTGTTTGTTTTGGCAGAGCACCTCATGCCTCTTAAGACAGAGCTCTGGATCACGAGGAAATTCTAAATCCAGCGGGACACCTGCTCTGTCCTAACCGACTTGGATAGGCTTGAAAGTGGGCCTCTTGGAAGCGTCTGCCCTAACACTGACATCTAAAGCACCACTGTAATTCGACCAAACAGAAAGAGTTAGGACAGAATTTCTTGTCCCTTCTTCATACGCCTTTGCAGAGCAGTTTGTTCCAGAGCAGCTGTATCGCTGTCTTGCTTGCAATCTCCAATTCCAACAGTGCTACTGTTCCTCGGCAACAGAAAGAGCTAGGAAGGAATTGCTTGTGCTGTTTTCTCTCGCTGTGCTCTAGCAGTTTGTTCCCTTTTCAGCAGAACGCTGGACTGCTTGCAAAGCTTAGAAACAAACCTCTCCCTTTTCCTCCAAAGCGGAAAGAGCTACGAGAGAATTTCTTAGTGAGTCATGGTTTGTTTTGGCAGAGCACTTCATGCCTCTTAAGACAGAGCTCTGGATCAATGGGAAATTCTAAATCCAGAGGGACACTTGCTCTGTCCTGACAGACTCGGAGAGACTTGAACGTGGGCCTCTTGGAAGCGTCTGCCCTAACACTGACATCTAAAGCACCACTGTAATGCGACCAAACAGAAAGAGTTAGGACAGAATTTCTTGTCCCATCTTCATACGCCATTGCAGAGCGGTTTGTGCCAGAGCAGCTGTATCGCTGTCTTGCTTGCAATCTCCAATTCCAACAGTGCTACAGTTCCTCGGAAACAGAAAGAGCTAGGAAGGAATTGCTTGCGCTGTTTGCTGTTGGTAAGCTCTATCAATTTGTTCCCTTTTCAGCAGAACGCTGGACTGCTTGCAAAGCTTAGAAACAAACCTCTCCCTTTTCCTCCAAAGCGGAAAGAGCTAAGAGAGAATTTGTTAGTGAAACATTGTTTGTTTTTGCAGAGCACTTCATGCCTCTTAAGACAGAGCTCTGGTTCACCGGGAAATTCTAAATCCAGAGGGACACCTGCTCTGGTCCAAAGAGGTTAGGACAGGCTTGAATGTGGGCCTCTGAAGCGTCTGCCCTAACACTGACATCTAAAGCACCACTGTAATGCAACCAAACAGAAAGAGTTAGGAGAGAATTTCTTGTCCCTTCTTCCTGCGCCTTTGCAGAGCAGTTTGTGCCAGAGCAGCTGTATCGCTGTCTTGCTTGCAATCTCCAATTCCAACAGTGCTACAGTTCCTCGGAAACAGAAAGAGCTAGGAAGGAATTGCTTGCGCTGTTTTCTCTCGCTGTGCTCTAGCAGTTTGTTCCCTTTTCAGCAGAACGCTGGACTGCTTGCAAAGCTTAGAAACAAACCTCTCCCTTTTCCTCCAAAGCGGAAAGAGCTACGAGAGAATTTCTTAGTTAAACATGGCTTGTTTTGGCAGAGCACTTCATGCCTCTTAAGACAGAGCTCTGGATCACGAGGAAATTCTAAATCCAGAGGGACACCTGCTCTGTCCTAGCAGACTCGGATAGGCTTCAACGTGGGCCTCTTGGAAGCGTCTCCCTTAACACTGACATCTAAAGCACCACTGTAATGCGACCAAATAGAAAGAGTTATTACAAAATTTCTTGTTCCTTCTTCATACGCCTTTGCAGAGCAGTTTGTGCCAGAGCAGCTGTATCGCTGTCTTGCTTGCAATCTCCAATTCCAACAGTGCTACTGTTCCTCGGAAACAGCAAGAGCTAGGAAGGAATTGCTTGCGCTGTTTGCTGTTGCTGTGCCCTAGTAGTTCGTTCCCCTTTCGGCAGAACGCTGGACTGCTTGCAAAGCTTAGAAACAAACTTCTCCCTTTTCGTCCAATGCGGAAAGAGCTAAGAGAGAATTTCTTAGTGAAACCTTGTTTGTTTTGGCAGAGCACTTCATGCCTCTTAAGACAGAGCTCTGGATCACTGGGAAATTCTAAATCCAGAGGGACACCTGCTCTGTCCTAGCAGACTCGGAGAGACTTGAAAGTGGGCCTCTTTGAAGCATCTCCCTTAACACTGACATCTAAAGCACCACTGTAATGCAACCAAACAGAAAGAGTTAGGACAAAATTTCTTGTCCCTTCTTCCTGCGCCTTTGCCCAGAGCAGCCGTATCGCTGTCTCGCTTGCAATCTCCAATTGCAACAGTGCTACAGTTCCTCGGAAACAGAAAGAGCTAGGAAGGAATTGCTTGCGCTGTTTGCTGTTGCTGTGCCCTAGTAGTTCGTTCCCCTTTCGGCAGAACGCTGGACTGCTTGCAAAGCTTAGAAACAAACCTCTCCCTTTTCGTCCAATGCGGAAAGAGCTAAGAGAGAATTTCTTAGTGAAACATTGTTTGTTTTGGCAGAGCACCTCATGCCTCTTAAGACAGAGCTCTGGATCACGAGGAAATTCTAAATCCAGCGGGACACCTGCTCTGTCCTAACCGACTTGGATAGGCTTGAAAGTGGGCCTCTTGGAAGCGTCTGCCCTAACACTGACATCTAAAGCACCACTGTAATTCGACCAAACAGAAAGAGTTAGGACAGAATTTCTTGTCCCTTCTTCATACGCCTTTGCAGAGCAGTTTGTTCCAGAGCAGCTGTATCGCTGTCTTGCTTGCAATCTCCAATTCCAACAGTGCTACTGTTCCTCGGCAACAGAAAGAGCTAGGAAGGAATTGCTTGTGCTGTTTTCTCTCGCTGTGCTCTAGCAGTTTGTTCCCTTTTCAGCAGAACGCTGGACTGCTTGCAAAGCTTAGAAACAAACCTCTCCCTTTTCCTCCAAAGCGGAAAGAGCTACGAGAGAATTTCTTAGTGAGTCATGGTTTGTTTTGGCAGAGCACTTCATGCCTCTTAAGACAGAGCTCTGGATCAATGGGAAATTCTAAATCCAGAGGGACACCTGCTCTGTCCTACCAGACTCGGATAGGCTTCAACGTGGGCCTCTTGGAAGCGACTGCCCTAACACTGACATCTAAAGCACCACTGTAATGTGACCAAACAGAAAGAGTTAGGACAAAATTTCTTGTCCCTTCTTCCTGCGCCTTTGCAGCGCACTGCGTGCCAGAGCAGCCGTATCGCTGTCTTGCTTGCAATCTCCAATTGCAACAGTGCTACAGTTCCTCGGAAACAGAAAGAGCTAGGAAGGAATTGCTTGCGCTGTTTGCTGTTGCTGTGCTCTAGCAGTTCGTTCCCCTTTCAGCAGAATGCGGGACTGCTTGCAAAGCTTAGAAACAAACCTCTCCCTTTTCCTCCAAAGCGGAAAGAGCTACGAGAGAATTTCTTAGTGAAAGATTGTTTGTTTTGGCAGAGCACTTCATGCCTCTTAAGACAGAGCTCTGGATCACGAGGAAATTCTAAATCCAGAGGGACACCTGCTCTGTCCTAACCGACTTGGATAGGCTTGAAAGTGGGCCTCTTGGAAGCGTCTGCCCTAACACTGACATCTAAATCACCACTGTAATGCGACCAAACAGAAAGAGTTAGGACAGAATTTCTTGTCCCATCTTCATACGCCTTTGCAGAGCGGTTTGTGCCAGAGCAGCTGTATCGCTGTCTTGCTTGCAATCTCCAATTCCAACAGTGCTACTGTTCCTCGGAAACAGACAGAGCTAGGAAGGAATTGCTTGCGCTGATTTCTCTCGCTGTGCTCTAGCAGTTTGTTCCCTTTTCAGCAGAACACTGGACTGCTTGCAAAGCTTAGAAACAAACCTCTCCCTTTTCCTCCAAAGCGGAAAGAGCTAAGAGAGAATTTCTTAGTGAAAGATTGTTTGTTTTGGCAGAGCACTTCATGCCTCTTAAGACAGAGCTCTGGATCACCTGCAAAGTATAAATCCAGAGGGACACCTGCTCTGGTGCAAAGAGATTAGGACAGGCTTGAATGTGGGCCTCTGAAGCGTCTGCCCTAACACTGACATCTAAAGCACCACTGTAATTCGACCAAACAGAAAGAGTTAGGAGAGAATTTCTTGTCCCTTCTTCCTGCGCCTTTGCAGAGCAGTTTGTGCCAGAGCAGCCGTATCGCTGTCTTGCTTGCAATCTCCAATTCCAACAGTGCTACAGTTCCTCGGAAACAGACAGAGCTAGGAAGGAATTGCTTGCGCTGTTTGCTGTTGCTGTGCCCTAGTAGTTCGTTCCCCTTTCGGCAGAACGCTGGACTGCTTGCAAAGCTTAGAAACAAACCTCTCCCTTTTCCTCCAAAGCGGAAAGAGCTACGAGAGAATTTCTTAGTGAAACATGGTTTGTTTTGGCAGAGCACTTCATGCCTCTTAAGACAGAGCTCTGGATCACCGGGAAATTCTAAATCCAGCGGGACACCTGCTCTGTCCTACCAGACTCGGATAGGCTTCAACGTGGGCCTCTTGGAAGCGACTGCCCTAACACTGACATCTAAAGCACCACTGTAATGTGACCAAACAGAGAGAGTTAGGAGAGAATTTCTTGTTCCTTCTTCCTGCGCCTTTGCAGCGCACTGCGTGCCAGAGCAGCCGGATCGCTGTCTTGCTTGCAATCTCCAATTCCAACAGTGCTACTGTTCCTCGGCAACAGAAAGAGCTAGGAAGGAATTGCTTGCGCTGATTTCTCTCGCTGTGCTCTAGCAGTTCGTTCCCTTTTCAGTAGAACGCTGGACTGCTTGCAAAGCTTAGAAACAAACCTCTCCCTTTTCCTCCAAAGCGGAAAGAGCTACGAGAGAATTTCTTAGTGAAACCTTGTTTGTTTTGGCAGAGCACTTCATGCCTCTTAAGACAGAGCTCTGGATCATGAGGAAATTCTAAATCCAGAGGGACACCTGCTCTGGTGCAAAGAGATTACGACAGGCTTGAATGTGGGCCTCTGAAGCGTCTGCCCTAACACTGACATCTAAAGCACCACTGTAATTCGACCAAACAGAAAGAGTTAGGAGAGAATTTCTTGTCCCTTCTTCATACGCCTTTGCAGAGCAGTTTGTGCCAGAGCAGCTGTATCGCTGTCTTGCTTGCAATCTCCAATTCCAACAGTGCTACAGTTCCTCGGAAACAGAAAGAGCTAGGAAGGAATTGCTTGCGCTGTTTTCTCTTGCTGTGCTCTAGCAGTTTGTTCCCTTTTCAGCAGAACGCTGGACTGCTTGCAAAGCTTAGAAACAAACCTCTCCCTTTTCCTCCAAAGCGGAAAGAGCTACGAGAGAATGTCTTAATGAAACATGGTTTGTTTTGGCAGAGCACTTCATGCCTCTTAAGACAGAGCTCTGGATCACCGGGAAATTCTAAATCCAGCGGGACACCTGCTCTGTCCTACCAGACTCGGATAGGCTTCAACGTGGGCCTCTTGGAAGCGACTGCCCTAACACTGACATCTAAAGCACCACTGTAATGTGACCAAACAGAAAGAGTTAGGACAAAATTTCTTGTCCCTTCTTCCTGCGCCTTTGCAGCGCACTGCGTGCCAGAGCAGCCGTATCGCTGTCTTGCTTGCAATCTCCAATTGCAACAGTGCTACTGTTCCTCGGAAACAGAAAGAGCTAGGAAGGAATTGCTTGCGCTGATTTCTCTCGCTGTGCTCTAGCAGTTTGTTCCCTTTTCAGCAGAACGCTGGACTGCTTGCAAAGCTTAGAAACAAACCTCTCCCTTTTCCTCCAAAGCGGAAAGAGCTACGAGAGAATTTCTTAGTGAAACATTGTTAGTTTTGGCAGAGCACTTCATGCCTCTTAAGACAGAGCTCTGGATCACCTGCAAAGTATAAATCCAGAGGGACACCTGCTCTGGTGCAAAGAGATTAGGACAGGCTTGAATGTGGGCCTCTGAAGCGTCTGCCCGAACACTGACATCTAAAGCACCACTGTAATGCGACCAAACAGAAAGAGTTAGGACAGAATTTCTTGTCCCATCTTCATACGCCTTTGAAGAGCGGTTTGTGCCAGAGCAGCTGTATTGCTGTCTTGCTTGCAATCTCCAATTCCAACAGTGCTACAGTTCCTCGGAAACAGACAGAGCTAGGAAGGAATTGCTTGCACTGTTTTCTCTCGCTGTGCTCTAGCAGTTTGTTCCCTTTTCAGCAGAACGCTGGACTGCTTGCAAAGCTTAGAAACAAACCTCTCCCTTTTCCTCCAAAGCGGAAAGAGCTACGAGAGAGTTTCTTAGTGAAAGATTGTTTGTTTTGGCAGAGCACTTCATGCCTCTTAAACAGAGCTCTGGATCACCTGCAAAGTCGAAATCCAGAGGGACACCTGCTCTGGTGCAAAGAGATTAGGACAGGCTTGAATGTGGGCCTCTGAAGCGTCTGCCCGAACACTGACATTTAAAGCACCACTGTAATGCAACCAAACAGAAAGAGTTAGGACAAAATTTCTTGTCCCTTCTTCCTGCGCCTTTGCCCAGAGCAGCCGTATCGCTGTCTTGCTTGCAATCTCCAATTCCAACAGTGCTACAGTTCCTCGGAAACAGAAAGAGCTAGGAAGGAATTGCTTGCGCTGTTTTCTCTTGCTGTGCTCTAGCAGTTTGTTCCCTTTTCAGCAGAATGCTGGACTGCTTGCAAAGCTTAGAAACAAACCTCTCCCTTTTCCTCCAAAGCGGAAAGAGCTACGAGAGAATTTCTTAATGAAACATGGTTTGTTTTGGCAGAGCACTTCATGCCTCTTAAGACAGAGCTCTGGATCACCGGGAAATTCTAAATCCAGCGGGACACCTGCTCTGTCCTACCAGACTCGGATAGGCTTCAACGTGGGCCTCTTGGAAGCGACTGCCCTAACACTGACATCTAAAGCACCACTGTAATGTGACCAAACAGAAAGAGTTAGGAGAAAATTCCTTGTCCCTTCTTCCTGCGCCTTTGCAGCGCACTGCGTGCCAGAGCAGCCGTATCGCTGTCTTGCTTGCAATCTCCAATTGCAACAGTGCTACTGTTCCTCGGAAACAGAAAGAGCTAGGAAGGAATTGCTTGCGCTGATTTCTCTCGCTGTGCTCTAGCAGTTTGTTCCCTTTTCAGCAGAACACTGGACTGCTTGCAAAGCTTAGAAACAAACCTCTCCCTTTTCCTCCAAAGCGGAAAGAGCTAAGAGAGAATTTCTTAGTGAAAGATTGTTTGTTTTGGCAGAGCACTTCATGCCTCTTAAGACAGAGCTCTGGATCACGAGGAAATTCTAAATCCAGAGGGACACCTGCTCTGTCCTAACCGACTTGGATAGGCTTGAAAGTGGGCCTCTTGGAAGCGTCTGCCCTAACACTGACATCTAAAGCACCACTGTAATGCGACCAAACAGAAAGAGTTAGGACAGAAGTTCTTGTCCCATCTTCATACGCCTTTGAAGAGCGGTTTGTGCCAGAGCAGCTGTATCGCTGTCTTGCTTGCAATCTCCAATTCCAACAGTGCTACAGTTCCTCGGAAACAGAAAGAGCTAGGAAGGAATTGCTTGCGCTGTTTTCTCTTGCTGTGCTCTAGCAGTTTGTTCCCTTTTCAGCAGAACACTGGACTGCTTGCAAAGCTTAGAAACAAACCTCTCCCTTTTCCTCCAAAGCGGAAAGAGCTACGAGAGAATTTCTTAGTGAAACATTGTTAGTTTTGGCAGAGCACTTCATGCCTCTTAAGACAGAGCTCTGGATCATGAGGAAATTCTAAATCCAGAGGGACACCTGCTCTGGTGCAAAGAGATTAGGACAGGCTTGAATGTGGGCCTCTGAAGCGTCTGCCCTAACACTGACATCTAAAGCACCACTGTAATTCGACCAAACAGAAAGAGTTAGGAGAGAATTTCTTGTTCCTTCTTCATACGCCTTTGAAGAGCAGTTTGTGCCAGAGCAGCTGTATCGCTGTCTTGCTTGCAATGTCCAATTGCAACAGTGCTACAGTTCCTCGGAAACAGCAAGAGCTAGGAAGGAATTGCTTGCGCTGTTTGCTGTTGCTGTGCCCTAGTAGTTCGTTCCCCTTTCGGCAGAATGCTGGACTGCTTGCAAAGCTTAGAAACAAACCTCTCCCTTTTCCTCCAAAGCGGAAAGAGCTACGAGAGAATTTCTTAGTGAAAGATTGTTTGTTTTGGCAGAGCACTTCATGCCTCTTAAGACAGAGCTCTGGATCACGAGGAAATTCTAAATCCAGAGGGACACCTGCTCTGTCCTAACCGACTTGGATAGGCTTGAAAGTGGGCCTCTTGGAAGCGTCTGCCCTAACACTGACATCTAAAGCACCACTGTAATGCGACCAAACAGAAAGAGTTAGGACAGAATTTCTTGTCCCATCTTCATACGCCTTTGCAGAGCGGTTTGTGCCAGAGCAGCTGTATCGCTGTCTTGCTTGCAATCTCCAATTCCAACAGTGCTACTGTTCCTCGGAAACAGACAGAGCTAGGAAGGAATTGCTTGCGCTGATTTCTCTCGCTGTGCTCTAGCAGTTTGTTCCCTTTTCAGCAGAACACTGGACTGCTTGCAAAGCTTAGAAACAAACCTCTCCCTTTTCCTCCAAAGCGGAAAGAGCTAAGAGAGAATTTCTTAGTGAAAGATTGTTTGTTTTGGCAGAGCACTTCATGCCTCTTAAGACAGAGCTCTGGATCACCTGCAAAGTATAAATCCAGAGGGACACCTGCTCTGGTGCAAAGAGATTAGGACAGGCTTGAATGTGGGCCTCTGAAGCGTCTGCCCTAACACTGACATCTAAAGCACCACTGTAATTCGACCAAACAGAAAGAGTTAGGAGAGAATTTCTTGTCCCTTCTTCCTGCGCCTTTGCAGAGCAGTTTGTGCCAGAGCAGCCGTATCGCTGTCTTGCTTGCAATCTCCAATTCCAACAGTGCTACAGTTCCTCGGAAACAGACAGAGCTAGGAAGGAATTGCTTGCGCTGTTTGCTGTTGCTGTGCCCTAGTAGTTTGTTCCCCTTTCGGCAGAACGCTGGACTGCTTGCAAAGCTTAGAAACAAACCTCTCCCTTTTCCTCCAAAGCGGAAAGAGCTACGAGAGAATTTCTTAGTGAAACATGGTTTGTTTTGGCAGAGCACTTCATGCCTCTTAAGACAGAGCTCTGGATCACCGGGAAATTCTAAATCCAGCGGGACACCTGCTCTGTCCTACCAGACTCGGATAGGCTTCAACGTGGGCCTCTTGGAAGCGACTGCCCTAACACTGACATCTAAAGCACCACTGTAATTCGACCAAACAGAGAGAGTTAGGAGAGAATTTCTTGTTCCTTCTTCCTGCGCCTTTGCAGCGCACTGCGTGCCAGAGCAGCCGGATCGCTGTCTTGCTTGCAATCTCCAATTCCAACAGTGCTACTGTTCCTCGGCAACAGAAAGAGCTAGGAAGGAATTGCTTGCGCTGATTTCTCTTGCTGTGCTCTAGCAGTTCGTTCCCTTTTCAGTAGAACGCTGGACTGCTTGCAAAGCTTAGAAACAAACCTCTCCCTTTTCCTCCAAAGCGGAAAGAGCTACGAGAGAATTTCTTAGTGAAACCTTGTTTGTTTTGGCAGAGCACTTCATGCCTCTTAAGACAGAGCTCTGGATCATGAGGAAATTCTAAATCCAGAGGGACACCTGCTCTGGTGCAAAGAGATTACGACAGGCTTGAATGTGGGCCTCTGAAGCGTCTGCCCTAACACTGACATCTAAAGCACCACTGTAATTCGACCAAACAGAAAGAGTTAGGAGAGAATTTCTTGTCCCTTCTTCATACGCCTTTGCAGAGCAGTTTGTGCCAGAGCAGCTGTATCGCTGTCTTGCTTGCAATCTCCAATTCCAACAGTGCTACTGTTCCTCGGAAACAGAAAGAGCTAGGAAGGAATTGCTTGCGCTGATTTCTCTCGCTGTGCTCTAGCAGTTTGTTCCCTTTTCAGCAGAACGCGGGACTGCTTGCAAAGCTTAGAAACAAACCTCTCCCTTTTCCTCCAAAGCGGAAAGAGCTACGAGAGAATTTCTCAGTGAAAGATTGTTTGTTTTGGCAGAGCACTTCATGCCTCTTAAGACAGAGCTCTGGATCACGAGGAAATTCTAAATCCAGAGGGACACCTGCTCTGTCCTAACCGACTTGGATAGGCTTGAAAGTGGGCCTCTTGGAAGCGTCTGCCCTAACACTGACATCTAAAGCACCACTGTAATGCGACCAAACAGAAAGAGTTAGGACAGAAGTTCTTGTCCCATCTTCATACGCCTTTGCAGAGCGGTTTGTGCCAGAGCAGCTGTATCGCTGTCTTGCTTGCAATCTCCAATTCCAACAGTGCTACAGTTCCTCGGAAACAGAAAGAGCTAGGAAGGAATTGCTTGCGCTGTTTTCTCTCCCTGTGCTCTAGCAGTTTGTTCCCTTTTCAGCAGAACACTGGACTGCTTGCAAAGCTTAGAAACAAACCTCTCCCTTTTCCTCCAAAGCGGAAAGAGCTACGAGAGAATTTCTTAGTGAAACATTGTTAGTTTTGGCAGAGCACTTCATGCCTCTTAAGACAGAGCTCTGGATCACCTGCAAAGTATAAATCCAGAGGGACACCTGCTCTGGTGCAAAGAGATTAGGACAGGCTTGAATGTGGGCCTCTGAAGCGTCTGCCCTAACACTGACATCTAAAGCACCACTGTAATGCGACCAAACAGAAAGAGTTAGGACAGAATTTCTTGTCCCATCTTCATACGCCTTTGAAGAGCGGTTTGTGCCAGAGCAGCTGTATTGCTGTCTTGCTTGCAATCTCCAATTCCAACAGTGCTACAGTTCCTCGGAAACAGACAGAGCTAGGAAGGAATTGCTTGCACTGTTTTCTCTCGCTGTGCTCTAGCAGTTTGTTCCCTTTTCAGCAGAACGCTGGACTGCTTGCAAAGCTTAGAAACAAACCTCTCCCTTTTCCTCCAAAGCGGAAAGAGCTACGAGAGAGTTTCTTAGTGAAAGATTGTTTGTTTTGGCAGAGCACTTCATGCCTCTTAAACAGAGCTCTGGATCACCTGCAAAGTCGAAATCCAGAGGGACACCTGCTCTGGTGCAAAGAGATTAGGACAGGCTTGAATGTGGGCCTCTGAAGCGTCTGCCCGAACACTGACATTTAAAGCACCACTGTAATGCAACCAAACAGAAAGAGTTAGGACAAAATTTCTTGTCCCTTCTTCCTGCGCCTTTGCCCAGAGCAGCCGTATCGCTGTCTTGCTTGCAATCTCCAATTCCAACAGTGCTACAGTTCCTCGGAAACAGAAAGAGCTAGGAAGGAATTGCTTGCGCTGTTTTCTCTCGCTGTGCTCTAGCAGTTTGTTCCCTTTTCAGCAGAACACTGGACTGCTTGCAAAGCTTAGAAACAAACCTCTCCCTTTTCCTCCAAAGCGGAAAGAGCTACGAGAGAATTTCTTAGGGAAACCTTGTTTGTTTTGGCAGAGCACTTCATGCCTCTTAAGACAGAGCTCTGGATCACCGGGAAATTCTAAATCCAGCGGGACACCTGCTCTGTCCTACCAGACTCGGATAGGCTTCAACGTGGGCCTCTTGGAAGCGACTGCCCTAACACTGACATCTAAAGCACCACTGTAATGTGACCAAACAGAGAGAGTTAGGAGAAAATTCCTTGTCCCTTCTTCCTGCGCCTTTGCAGCGCACTGCGTGCCAGAGCAGCCGTATCGCTGTCTTGCTTGCAATCTCCAATTGCAACAGTGCTACTGTTCCTCGGAAACAGAAAGAGCTAGGAAGGAATTGCTTGCGCTGATTTCTCTCGCTGTGCTCTAGCAGTTTGTTCCCTTTTCAGCAGAACGCGGGACTGCTTGCAAAGCTTAGAAACAAACCTCTCCCTTTTCCTCCAAAGCGGAAAGAGCTACGAGAGAATTTCTCAGTGAAAGATTGTTTGTTTTGGCAGAGCACTTCATGCCTCTTAAGACAGAGCTCTGGATAATCGGGAAAGTCGAAATCCAGAGGGACACCTGCTCTGGTGCAAAGAGATTAGGACAGGCTTTAATGTGGGCCTCTGAAGCGTCTGCCCTAACACTGACATCTAAAGCACCACTGTAATGCGACCAAACAGAAAGAGTTAGGACAGAAGTTCTTGTCCCATCTTCATACGCCTTTGAAGAGCGGTTTGTGCCAGAGCAGCTGTATCGCTGTCTTGCTTGCAATCTCCAATTCCAACAGTGCTACAGTTCCTCGGAAACAGAAAGAGCTAGGAAGGAATTGCTTGCGCTGTTTTCTCTTGCTGTGCTCTAGCAGTTTGTTCCCTTTTCAGCAGAACACTGGACTGCTTGCAAAGCTTAGAAACAAACCTCTCCCTTTTCCTCCAAAGCGGAAAGAGCTACGAGAGAATTTCTTAGTGAAACATTGTTAGTTTTGGCAGAGCACTTCATGCCTCTTAAGACAGAGCTCTGGATCATGAGGAAATTCTAAATCCAGAGGGACACCTGCTCTGGTGCAAAGAGATTAGGACAGGCTTGAATGTGGGCCTCTGAAGCGTCTGCCCTAACACTGACATCTAAAGCACCACTGTAATTCGACCAAACAGAAAGAGTTAGGAGAGAATTTCTTGTTCCTTCTTCATACGCCTTTGAAGAGCAGTTTGTGCCAGAGCAGCTGTATCGCTGTCTTGCTTGCAATCTCCAATTGCAACAGTGCTACAGTTCCTCGGAAACAGCAAGAGCTAGGAAGGAATTGCTTGCGCTGTTTGCTGTTGCTGTGCCCTAGTAGTTCGTTCCCCTTTCGGCAGAATGCTGGACTGCTTGCAAAGCTTAGAAACAAACCTCTCCCTTTTCCTCCAAAGCGGAAAGAGCTAAGAGAGAATTTCTTAGTGAAACCTTGTTTGTATTGGCAGAGCACTTCATGCCTCTTAAGACAGAGCTCTGGATCAACGGGAAATTCTAAATCCAGAGGGACACCTGCTCTGGTGCAAAGAGATTAGGACAGGCTTGAATGTGGGCCTCTGAAGCGTCTGCCCTAACACTGACATCTAAAGCACCACTGTAATTCGACCAAACAGAAAGAGTTAGGAGAGAATTTCTTGTCCCTTCTTCATACGCCTTTGCAGAGCAGTTTGTGCCAGAGCAGCTGTATCGCTGTCTTGCGTGCAATCTCCAATTCCAACAGTGCTACAGTTCCTCGGAAACAGACAGAGCTAGGAAGGAATTGCTTGCGCTGTTTGCTGTTGCTGTGCCCTAGTAGTTCGTTCCCCTTTCGGCAGAACGCTGGACTGCTTGCAAAGCTTAAAAACAAACTTCTCCCTTTTCCTCCAAAGGGGAAAGAGCTAAGAGAGAATTTCTTAGTGAAACATGGTTTGTTTTGGCAGAGCACTTCATGCCTCTTAAGACAGAGCTCTGGATCACCGGGAAATTCTAAATCCAGAGGGACACCTGCTCTGTCCTACCAGACTCGGATAGGCTTCAACGTGGGCCTCTTGGAAGCGACTGCCCTAACACTGACATCTAAAGCACCACTGTAATTCGACCAAACAGAGAGAGTTAGGAGAGAATTTCTTGTTCCTTCTTCCTGCGCCTTTGCAGCGCACTGCGTGCCAGAGCAGCTGTATTGCTGTCTTGCTTGCAATCTCCAATTCCAACAGTGCTACTGTTCCTCGGAAACAGAAAGAGCTAGGAAGGAATTGCTTGCGCTGTTTTCTCTCGCTGTGCTCTAGCAGTTTGTTCCCTTTTCAGCAGAACACTGGACTGCTTGCAAAGCTTAGAAACAAACCTCTCCCTTTTCCTCCAAAGCGGAAAGAGCTAAGAGAGAATTTCTTAGTGAAACATTGTTAGTTTTGGCAGAGCACTTCATGCCTCTTAAGCAGAGCTCTGGATCACCTGCAAAGTATAAATCCAGAGGGACACCTGCTCTGGTGCAAAGAGATTAGGACAGGCTTGAATGTGGGCCTCTGAAGCGTCTGCCCGAACACTGACATCTAAAGCACCACTGTCATGCAACCAAACAGAAAGAGTTAGGACAAAATTTCTTGTCCCTTCTTGCTGCGCCTTTGCCCAGAGCAGCCGTATCGCTGTCTTGCTTGCAATCTCCAATTGCAACAGTGCTACAGTTCCTCGGAAACAGAAAGAGCTAGGAAGGAATTGCTTGTGCTGATTTCTCTCGCTGTGCTCTAGCAGTTGGTTCCCTTTTCGGCAGAGCGCGGGACCGCTTGCAAAGCTTAGAAACAAACCTCTCCCTTTTCCTCCAAAAGGGAAAGAGCTACGAGAGAATTTCTTAGGGAAACCTTGTTTGTTTTGGCAGAGCACTGCATGCCTCTTAAGACAGAGCTCTGGATCACGAGGAAATTCTAAATCCAGAGGGACACCTGCTCTGTCCTAACCGACTTGGATAGGCTTGAATGTGGGCCTCTGAAGCGTCTGCCCTAACACTGACATCTAAAGCACCACTGTAATTCGACCAAACAGAAAGAGTTAGGAGAGAATTTCTTGTCCCTTCTTCATACGCCTTTGCAGAGCAGTTTGTTCCAGAGCAGCTGTATCGCTGTCTTGCTTGCAATCTCCAATTCCAACAGTGCTACAGTTCCTCGGCAACAGAAAGAGCTAGGAAGGAATTGCTTGCGCTGTTTGCTGTTGCTGTGCTCTAGCAGTTCGTTCCCTTTTCGGCAGAACGCTGGACTGCTTGCAAAGCTTAGAAACAAACCTCTCCCTTTTCCTCCAAAGCGGAAAGAGCTACGAGAGAATTTCTCAGTGAAACATTGTTTGTTTTGGCAGAGCACTTCATGCCTCTTAAGACAGAGCTCTGGATCATGAGGAAATTCTAAATCCAGAGGGACACCTGCTCTGGTGCAAAGAGATTAGGACAGGCTTGAATGTGGGCCTCTGAAGCGTCTGCCCTAACACTGACATCTAAAGCACCACTGTAATGCGACCAAACAGAAAGAGTTAGGACAGAATTTCTTGTCCCATCTTCATACGCCTTTGAAGAGCAGTTTGTGCCAGAGCAGCTGTATCGCTGTCTTGCTTGCAATGTCCAATTGCAACAGTGCTACAGTTCCTCGGAAACAGCAAGAGCTAGGAAGGAATTGCTTGCGCTGTTTGCTGTTGCTGTGCTCTAGCAGTTTGTTCCCTTTTCAGCAGAACGCTGGACTGCTTGCAAAGCTTAGAAAAAAACCTCTCCCTTTTCCTCCAAAGCGGAAAGAGCTAAGAGAGAATTTCTTAGTGAAAGATTGTTTGTTTTGGCAGAGCACTTCATGCCTCTTAAGACAGAGCTCTGGATCACGAGGAAATTCTAAATCCAGAGGGACACCTGCTCTGTCCTAACCGACTTGGATAGGCTTGAAAGTGGGCCTCTTGGAAGCGTCTGCCCTAACACTGACATCTAAAGCACCACTGTAATGCGACCAAACAGAAAGAGTTAGGACAGAATTTCTTGTCCCATCTTCATACGCCTTTGAAGAGTGGTTTGTGCCAGAGAAGCTGTATCGCTGTCTTGCTTGCAATGTCCAATTGCAACAGTGCTACAGTTCCTCGGCAACAGACAGAGCTAGGAAGGAATTGCTTGCACTGTTTTCTCTCGCTGTGCTCTAGCAGTTTGTTCCCTTTTCAGCAGAACACTGGACTGCTTGCAAAGCTTAGAAACAAACCTCTCCCTTTTCCTCCAAAGCGGAAAGAGCTACGAGAGAATTTCTTAGTGAAACATTGTTAGTTTTGGCAGAGCACTTCATGCCTCTTAAGACAGAGCTCTGGATCACCTGCAAAGTCTAAATCCAGAGGGACACCTGCTCTGGTGCAAAGAGATTAGGACAGGCTTGAATGTGGGCCTCTGAAGCGTCTGCCCTAACACTGACATCTAAAGCACCACTGTAATTCGACCAAACAGAAAGAGTTAGGAGAGAATTTCTTGTTCCTTCTTCATACGCCTTTGCAGAGCAGTTTGTGCCAGAGCAGCTGTATCGCTGTCTTGCTTGCAATCTCCAATTCCAACAGTGCTACAGTTCCTCGGAAACAGCAAGAGCTAGGAAGGAATTGCTTGCGCTGTTTGCTGTTGCTGTGCCCTAGTAGTTCGTTCCCCTTTCGGCAGAACGCTGGACTACTTGCAAAGCTTAGAAACAAACCTCTCCCTTTTCCTCCAAAGCGGAAAGAGCTACGAGAGAATTTCTTAGTGAAACATGGTTTGTTTTGGCAGAGCACTGCATGCCTCTTAAGACAGAGCTCTGGATCACCGGGAAAGTCGAAATCCAGAGGGACACCTGCTCTGTCCTACCAGACTCGGATAGGCTTCAACGTGGGCCTCTTGGAAGCGACTGCCCTAACACTGACATCTAAAGCACCACTGTAATGCGACCAAACAGAGAGAGTTAGGAGAGAATTTCTTGTTCCTTCTTCCTGCGCCTTTGCAGCGCACTGCGTGCCAGAGCAGCCGGATCGCTGTCTTGCTTGCAATCTCCAATTCCAACAGTGCTACTGTTCCTCGGCAACAGAAAGAGCTAGGAAGGAATTGCTTGCGCTGTTTTACCTCGCTGTGCTCTAGCAGTTTGTTCCCTTTTCAGCAGAATGCTGGACTGCTTGCAAAGCTTAGAAACAAACCTCTCCCTTTTCCTCCAAAGCGGAAAGAGCTACGAGAGAATTTCTTAGTGAAACCTTGTTTGTTTTGGCAGAGCGCTTCATGCCTCTTAAACAGAGCTCTGGATCACCTGCAAAGTATAAATCCAGAGGGACACCTGCTCTGGTGCAAAGAGATTAGGACAGGCTTGAATGTGGGCCTCTGAAGCGTCTGCCCGAACACTGACATTTAAAGCACCACTGTAATGCAACCAAACAGAAAGAGTTAGGAGAGAATTTCTTGTCCCTTCTTCCTGCGCCTTTGCAGAGCAGTTTGTGCCAGAGCAGCCGTATCGCTGTCTTGCTTGCAATCTCCAATTCCAACAGTGCTACAGTTCCTCGGAAACAGAAAGAGCTAGGAAGGAATTGCTTGCGCTGTTTGCTGTTGCTGTGCTCTAGCAGTTTGTTCCCTTTTCAGCAGAACACTGGACTGCTTGCAAAGCTTAGAAACAAACCTCTCCCTTTTCCTCCAAAGCGGAAAGAGCTACGAGAGAATTTCTTAGTGAAACATGGTTTGTTTTGGCAGAGCACTTCATGCCTCTTAAGACAGAGCTCTGGATCACCGGGAAATTCTAAATCCAGAGGGACACCTGCTCTGTCCTACCAGACTCGGATAGGCTTCAACGTGGGCCTCTTGGAAGCGACTGCCCTAACACTGACATCTAAAGCACCACTGTAATTCGACCAAACAGAGAGAGTTAGGAGAGAATTTCTTGTTCCTTCTTCCTGCGCCTTTGCAGCGCACTGCGTGCCAGAGCAGACGGATCGCTGTCTTGCTTGCAATCTCCAATTCCAACAGTGCTACTGTTCCTCGGAAACAGAAAGAGCTAGGAAGGAATTGCTTGCGCTGTTTTCTCTCGCTGTGCTCTAGCAGTTTGTTCCCTTTTCAGCAGAACACTGGACTGCTTGCAAAGCTTAGAAACAAACCTCTCCCTTTTCCTCCAAAGCGGAAAGAGCTACGAGAGAATTTCTTAGTGAAACATTGTTAGTTTTGGCAGAGCACTTCATGCCTCTTAAGCAGAGCTCTGGATCACCTGCAAAGTATAAATCCAGAGGGACACCTGCTCTGGTGCAAAGAGATTAGGACAGGCTTGAATGTGGGCCTCTGAAGCGTCTGCCCGAACACTGACATCTAAAGCACCACTGTCATGCAACCAAACAGAAAGAGTTAGGACAAAATTTCTTGTCCCTTCTTCCTGCGCCTTTGCCCAGAGCAGCCGTATCGCTGTCTTGCTTGCAATCTCCAATTGCAACAGTGCTACAGTTCCTCGGAAACAGAAAGAGCTAGGAAGGAATTGCTTGTGCTGATTTCTCTCGCTGTGCTCTAGCAGTTGGTTCCCTTTTCGGCAGAGCGCGGGACCGCTTGCAAAGCTTAGAAACAAACCTCTCCCTTTTCGTCCAATGCGGAAAGAGCTACGAGAGAATTTCTTAGGGAAACCTTGTTTGTTTTGGCAGAGCACTGCATGCCTCTTAAGACAGAGCTCTGGATCACGAGGAAATTCTAAATCCAGAGGGACACCTGCTCTGTCCTAACCGACTTGGATAAGCTTGAATGTGGGCCTCTGAAGCGTCTGCCCTAACACTGACATCTAAAGCACCACTGTAATTCGACCAAACAGAAAGAGTTAGGAGAGAATTTCTTGTCCCTTCTTCATACGCCTTTGCAGAGCAGTTTGTTCCAGAGCAGCTGTATCGCTGTCTTGCTTGCAATCTCCAATTCCAACAGTGCTACAGTTCCTCGGCAACAGAAAGAGCTAGGAAGGAATTGCTTGCGCTGTTTGCTGTTGCTGTGCTCTAGCAGTTCGTTCCCTTTTCGGCAGAACGCTGGACTGCTTGCAAAGCTTAGAAACAAACCTCTCCCTTTTCCTCCAAAGCGGAAAGAGCTACGAGAGAATTTCTCAGTGAAACATTGTTTGTTTTGGCAGAGCACTTCATGCCTCTTAAGACAGAGCTCTGGATAACCGGGAAATTCTAAATCCAGAGGGACACCTGCTCTGGTGCAAAGAGATTACGACAGGCTTGAATGTGGGCCTCTGAAGCGTCTGCCCGAACACTGACATCTAAAGCACCACTGTAATGCGACCAAACAGAAAGAGTTAGGACAGAATTTCTTGTCCCATCTTCATACGCCTTTGAAGAGCAGTTTGTGCCAGAGCAGCTGTATCGCTGTCTTGCTTGCAATGTCCAATTGCAACAGTGCTACAGTTCCTCGGAAACAGCAAGAGCTAGGAAGGAATTGCTTGCGCTGTTTGCTGTTGCTGTGCTCTAGCAGTTTGTTCCCTTTTCAGCAGAACGCTGGACTGCTTGCAAAGCTTAGAAAAAAACCTCTCCCTTTTCCTCCAAAGCGGAAAGAGCTAAGAGAGAATTTCTTAGTGAAAGATTGTTTGTTTTGGCAGAGCACTTCATGCCTCTTAAGACAGAGCTCTGGATCACGAGGAAATTCTAAATCCAGAGGGACACCTGCTCTGTCCTAACCGACTTGGATAGGCTTGAAAGTGGGCCTCTTGGAAGCGTCTGCCCTAACACTGACATCTAAAGCACCACTGTAATGCGACCAAACAGAAAGAGTTAGGACAGAATTTCTTGTCCCTTCTTCATACGCCTTTGAAGAGCGGTTTGTGCCAGAGAAGCTGTATCGCTGTCTTGCTTGCAATGTCCAATTGCAACAGTGCTACAGTTCCTCGGCAACAGACAGAGCTAGGAAGGAATTGCTTGCACTGTTTTCTCTCGCTGTGCTCTAGCAGTTTGTTCCCTTTTCAGCAGAACGCTGGACTGCTTGCAAAGCTTAGAAACAAACCTCTCCCTTTTCCTCCAAAGCGGAAAGAGCTACGAGAGAATTTCTTAGTGAAACCTTGTTTGTTTTGGCAGAGCGCTTCATGCCTCTTAAACAGAGCTCTGGATCACCTGCAAAGTATAAATCCAGAGGGACACCTGCTCTGGTGCAAAGAGATTAGGACAGGCTTGAATGTGGGCCTCTGAAGCGTCTGCCCGAACACTGACATTTAAAGCACCACTGTAATGCAACCAAACAGAAAGAGTTAGGAGAGAATTTCTTGTCCCTTCTTCCTGCGCCTTTGCAGAGCAGTTTGTGCCAGAGCAGCCGTATCGCTGTCTTGCTTGCAATCTCCAATTCCAACAGTGCTACAGTTCCTCGGAAACAGAAAGAGCTAGGAAGGAATTGCTTGCGCTGTTTGCTGTTGCTGTGCTCTAGCAGTTTGTTCCCTTTTCAGCAGAACACTGGACTGCTTGCAAAGCTTAGAAACAAACCTCTCCCTTTTCCTCCAAAGCGGAAAGAGCTACGAGAGAATTTCTTAGTGAAACATGGTTTGTTTTGGCAGAGCACTTCATGCCTCTTAAGACAGAGCTCTGGATCACCGGGAAATTCTAAATCCAGAGGGACACCTGCTCTGGTGCAAAGAGATTAGGACAGGCTTGAATGTGGGCCTCTGAAGCGTCTGCCCTAACACTGACATCTAAAGCACCACTGTAATTCGACCAAACAGAAAGAGTTAGGAGAGAATTTCTTGTCCCTTCTTCATACGCCTTTGCAGAGCAGTTTGTGCCAGAGCAGCTGTATCGCTGTCTTGCGTGCAATCTCCAATTCCAACAGTGCTACAGTTCCTCGGAAACAGAAAGAGCTAGGAAGGAATTGCTTGCGCTGTTTGCTGTTGCTGTGCCCTAGTAGTTCGTTCCCCTTTCGGCAGAACGCTGGACTGCTTGCAAAGCTTAGAAACAAACCTCTCCCTTTTCCTCCAAAGGGGAAAGAGCTAAGAGAGAATTTCTTAGTGAAACATGGTTTGTTTTGGCAGAGCACTTCATGCCTCTTAAGACAGAGCTCTGGATCACCGGGAAATTCTAAATCCAGAGGGACACCTGCTCTGTCCTACCAGACTCGGATAGGCTTCAACGTGGGCCTCTTGGAAGCGACTGCCCTAACACTGACATCTAAAGCACCACTGTAATTCGACCAAACAGAGAGAGTTAGGAGAGAATTTCTTGTTCCTTCTTCCTGCGCCTTTGCAGCGCACTGCGTGCCAGAGCAGCCGGATCGCTGTCTTGCTTGCAATCTCCAATTCCAACAGTGCTACAGTTCCTCGGAAACAGAAAGAGCTAGGAAGGAATTGCTTGCGCTGTTTGCTGTTGCTGTGCTCTAGCAGATCGTTCCCTTTTCAGCAGAACACTGGACTGCTTGCAAAGCTTAGAAACAAACCTCTCCCTTTTCCTCCAAAGCGGAAAGAGCTACGAGAGAATTTCTTAGTGAAACATTGTTAGTTTTGGCAGAGCACTTCATGCCTCTTAAACAGAGCTCTGGATCACCTGCAAAGTATAAATCCAGAGGGACACCTGCTCTGGTGCAAAGAGATTAGGACAGGCTTGAATGTGGGCCTCTGAAGCGTCTGCCCGAACACTGACATCTAAAGCACCACTGTCATGCAACCAAACAGAAAGAGTTAGGACAAAATTTCTTGTCCCTTCTTCCTGCGCCTTTGCCCAGAGCAGCTGTATCGCTGTCTTGCTTGCAATCTCCAATTGCAACAGTGCTACAGTTCCTCGAAAACAGCAAGAGCTAGGAAGGAATTGCTTGTGCTGATTTCTCTCGCTGTGCTCTAGCAGTTGGTTCCCTTTTCGGCAGAGCGCGGGACCGCTTGCAAAGCTTAGAAACAAACCTCTCCCTTTTCCTCCAAAAGGAAAGAGCTACGAGAGAATTTCTTAGGGAAACCTTGTTTGTTTTGGCAGAGCACTGCATGCCTCTTAAGACAGAGCTCTGGATCACCGGGAAATTCTAAATCCAGAGGGACACCTGCTCTGTCCTAACCGACTTGGATAGGCTTGAATGTGGGCCTCTGAAGCGTCTGCCCTAACACTGACATCTAAAGCACCACTGTAATTCGACCAAACAGAAAGAGTTAGGAGAGAATTTCTTGTCCCTTCTTCATACGCCTTTGCAGAGCAGTTTGTTCCAGAGCAGCTGTATCGCTGTCTTGCTTGCAATCTCCAATTCCAACAGTGCTACTGTTCCTCGGAAACAGAGCGAGCTAGGAAGGAATTGCTTGCGCTGTTTTACCTCGCTGTGCTCTAGCAGTTTGTTCCCTTTTCAGCAGAACGCTGGACTGCTTGCAAAGCTTAGAAACAAACCTCTCCCTTTTCCTCCAAAGCGGAAAGAGCTAAGAGAGAATTTCTTAGTGAAACCTTGTTTGTTTTGGCAGAGCACTTCATGCCTCTTAAGACAGAGCTCTGGATCACCGGGAAAGTCGAAATCCAGAGGGACACCTGCTCTGGTGCAAAGAGATTAGGACAGGCTTGAATGTGGGCCTCTGAAGCGTCTGCCCTAACACTGACATCTAAAGCACCACTGTAATGCGACCAAACAGAAAGAGTTAGGACAAAATTTCTTGTCCCTTCTTCATACGCCTTTGCAGAGCAGTTTGTGCCAGAGCAGCTGTATCGCTGTCTTGCGTGCAATCTCCAATTCCAACAGTGCTACAGTTCCTCGGAAACAGAAAGAGCTAGGAAGGAATTGCTTGCGCTGTTTGCTGTTGCTGTGCTCTAGTAGTTTGTTCCCCTTTCGGCAGAACGCTGGACTGCTTGCAAAGCTTAGAAACAAACCTCTCCCTTTTCCTCCAAAGCGGAAAGAGCTACGAGAGAATTTCTTAGTGAAACATGGTTTGTTTTGGCAGAGCACTTCATGCCTCTTAAGACAGAGCTCTGGATCACCGGGAAATTCTAAATCCAGAGGGACACCTGCTCTGTCCTACCAGACTCGGATAGGCTTCAACGTGGGCCTCTTGGAAGCGACTGCCCTAACACTGACATCTAAAGCACCACTGTAATGTGACCAAACAGGGAGAGTTAGGACAAAATTTCTTGTCCCTTCTTCCTACGCCTTTGCCCAGAGCAGCCGTATCGCTGTCTTGCTTGCAATGTCCAATTGCAACAGTGCTACAGTTCCTCGGCAACAGACAGAGCTAGGAAGGAATTGCTTGCACTGTTTTCTCTCGCTGTGCTCTAGCAGTTTGTTCCCTTTTCAGCAGAACGCTGGACTGCTTGCAAAGCTTAGAAACAAACCTCTCCCTTTTCCTCCAAAGCGGAAAGAGCTACGAGAGAATTTCTTAGTGAAACATTGTTAGTTTTGGCAGAGCACTTCATGCCTCTTAAGACAGAGCTCTGGATCACCTGCAAAGTCTAAATCCAGAGGGACACCTGCTCTGGTGCAAAGAGATTACGACAGGCTTGAATGTGGGCCTCTGAAGCGTCTGCCCTAACACTGACATCTAAAGCACCACTGTAATTCGACCAAACAGAAAGAGTTAGGAGAGAATTTCTTGTTCCTTCTTCATACGCCTTTGCAGAGCAGTTTGTGCCAGAGCAGCTGTATCGCTGTCTTGCTTGCAATCTCCAATTCCAACAGTGCTACAGTTCCTCGGAAACAGAAAGAGCTAGGAAGGAATTGCTTGCGCTGTTTGCTGTTGCTGTGCCCTAGTAGTTCGTTCCCCTTTCGGCAGAACGCTGGACTACTTGCAAAGCTTAGAAACAAACCTCTCCCTTTTCCTCCAAAGCGGAAAGAGCTACGAGAGAATTTCTTAGTGAAACATGGTTTGTTTTGGCAGAGCACTGCATGCCTCTTAAGACAGAGCTCTGGATCACCGGGAAAGTCGAAATCCAGAGGGACACCTGCTCTGTCCTACCAGACTCGGATAGGCTTCAACGTGGGCCTCTTGGAAGCGACTGCCCTAACACTGACATCTAAAGCACCACTGTAATGCGACCAAACAGAGAGAGTTAGGAGAGAATTTCTTGTTCCTTCTTCCTGCGCCTTTGCAGCGCACTGCGTGCCAGAGCAGCCGGATCGCTGTCTTGCTTGCAATCTCCAATTCCAACAGTGCTACTGTTCCTCGGCAACAGAAAGAGCTAGGAAGGAATTGCTTGCGCTGTTTGCTGTTGCTGTGCTCTAGCAGATCGTTCCCTTTTCAGCAGAACACTGGACTGCTTGCAAAGCTTAGAAACAAACCTCTCCCTTTTCCTCCAAAGCGGAAAGAGCTACGAGAGAATTTCT
The DNA here is from genome assembly GCA_027574665.1 of Rhynochetos jubatus. NCBI lineage: Eukaryota > Metazoa > Chordata > Aves > Eurypygiformes > Rhynochetidae > Rhynochetos > Rhynochetos jubatus. The sequence continues at coordinate 104,735,362 of CM050648.1, forward strand.
TAGTGAAACATTGTTAGTTTTGGCAGAGCACTTCATGCCTCTTAAACAGAGCTCTGGATCACCTGCAAAGTATAAATCCAGAGGGACACCTGCTCTGGTGCAAAGAGATTAGGACAGGCTTGAATGTGGGCCTCTGAAGCGTCTGCCCGAACACTGACATCTAAAGCACCACTGTCATGCAACCAAACAGAAAGAGTTAGGACAAAATTTCTTGTCCCTTCTTCCTGCGCCTTTGCCCAGAGCAGCTGTATCGCTGTCTTGCTTGCAATCTCCAATTGCAACAGTGCTACAGTTCCTCGAAAACAGCAAGAGCTAGGAAGGAATTGCTTGTGCTGATTTCTCTCGCTGTGCTCTAGCAGTTGGTTCCCTTTTCGGCAGAGCGCGGGACCGCTTGCAAAGCTTAGAAACAAACCTCTCCCTTTTCCTCCAAAAGGAAAGAGCTACGAGAGAATTTCTTAGGGAAACCTTGTTTGTTTTGGCAGAGCACTGCATGCCTCTTAAGACAGAGCTCTGGATCACCGGGAAATTCTAAATCCAGAGGGACACCTGCTCTGTCCTAACCGACTTGGATAGGCTTGAATGTGGGCCTCTGAAGCGTCTGCCCTAACACTGACATCTAAAGCACCACTGTAATTCGACCAAACAGAAAGAGTTAGGAGAGAATTTCTTGTCCCTTCTTCATACGCCTTTGCAGAGCAGTTTGTTCCAGAGCAGCTGTATCGCTGTCTTGCTTGCAATCTCCAATTCCAACAGTGCTACTGTTCCTCGGAAACAGAGCGAGCTAGGAAGGAATTGCTTGCGCTGTTTTACCTCGCTGTGCTCTAGCAGTTTGTTCCCTTTTCAGCAGAACGCTGGACTGCTTGCAAAGCTTAGAAACAAACCTCTCCCTTTTCCTCCAAAGCGGAAAGAGCTAAGAGAGAATTTCTTAGTGAAACCTTGTTTGTTTTGGCAGAGCACTTCATGCCTCTTAAGACAGAGCTCTGGATCACCGGGAAAGTCGAAATCCAGAGGGACACCTGCTCTGGTGCAAAGAGATTAGGACAGGCTTGAATGTGGGCCTCTGAAGCGTCTGCCCTAACACTGACATCTAAAGCACCACTGTAATGCGACCAAACAGAAAGAGTTAGGACAAAATTTCTTGTCCCTTCTTCATACGCCTTTGCAGAGCAGTTTGTGCCAGAGCAGCTGTATCGCTGTCTTGCGTGCAATCTCCAATTCCAACAGTGCTACAGTTCCTCGGAAACAGAAAGAGCTAGGAAGGAATTGCTTGCGCTGTTTGCTGTTGCTGTGCTCTAGTAGTTTGTTCCCCTTTCGGCAGAACGCTGGACTGCTTGCAAAGCTTAGAAACAAACCTCTCCCTTTTCCTCCAAAGCGGAAAGAGCTACGAGAGAATTTCTTAGTGAAACATGGTTTGTTTTGGCAGAGCACTTCATGCCTCTTAAGACAGAGCTCTGGATCACCGGGAAATTCTAAATCCAGAGGGACACCTGCTCTGTCCTACCAGACTCGGATAGGCTTCAACGTGGGCCTCTTGGAAGCGACTGCCCTAACACTGACATCTAAAGCACCACTGTAATGTGACCAAACAGGGAGAGTTAGGACAAAATTTCTTGTCCCTTCTTCCTACGCCTTTGCCCAGAGCAGCCGTATCGCTGTCTTGCTTGCAATGTCCAATTGCAACAGTGCTACAGTTCCTCGGCAACAGACAGAGCTAGGAAGGAATTGCTTGCACTGTTTTCTCTCGCTGTGCTCTAGCAGTTTGTTCCCTTTTCAGCAGAACACTGGACTGCTTGCAAAGCTTAGAAACAAACCTCTCCCTTTTCCTCCAAAGCGGAAAGAGCTACGAGAGAATTTCTTAGTGAAACATTGTTAGTTTTGGCAGAGCACTTCATGCCTCTTAAGACAGAGCTCTGGATCACCTGCAAAGTCTAAATCCAGAGGGACACCTGCTCTGGTGCAAAGAGATTACGACAGGCTTGAATGTGGGCCTCTGAAGCGTCTGCCCTAACACTGACATCTAAAGCACCACTGTAATTCGACCAAACAGAAAGAGTTAGGAGAGAATTTCTTGTTCCTTCTTCATACGCCTTTGCAGAGCAGTTTGTGCCAGAGCAGCTGTATCGCTGTCTTGCTTGCAATCTCCAATTCCAACAGTGCTACAGTTCCTCGGAAACAGAAAGAGCTAGGAAGGAATTGCTTGCGCTGTTTGCTGTTGCTGTGCCCTAGTAGTTCGTTCCCCTTTCGGCAGAACGCTGGACTACTTGCAAAGCTTAGAAACAAACCTCTCCCTTTTCCTCCAAAGCGGAAAGAGCTACGAGAGAATTTCTTAGTGAAACATGGTTTGTTTTGGCAGAGCACTGCATGCCTCTTAAGACAGAGCTCTGGATCACCGGGAAAGTCGAAATCCAGAGGGACACCTGCTCTGTCCTACCAGACTCGGATAGGCTTCAACGTGGGCCTCTTGGAAGCGACTGCCCTAACACTGACATCTAAAGCACCACTGTAATGCGACCAAACAGAGAGAGTTAGGAGAGAATTTCTTGTTCCTTCTTCCTGCGCCTTTGCAGCGCACTGCGTGCCAGAGCAGCCGGATCGCTGTCTTGCTTGCAATCTCCAATTCCAACAGTGCTACTGTTCCTCGGCAACAGAAAGAGCTAGGAAGGAATTGCTTGCGCTGTTTTACCTCGCTGTGCTCTAGCAGTTTGTTCCCTTTTCAGCAGAACGCTGGACTGCTTGCAAAGCTTAGAAACAAACCTCTCCCTTTTCCTCCAAAGCGGAAAGAGCTACGAGAGAATTTCTTAGTGAAACCTTGTTTGTTTTGGCAGAGCGCTTCATGCCTCTTAAACAGAGCTCTGGATCACCTGCAAAGTATAAATCCAGAGGGACACCTGCTCTGGTGCAAAGAGATTAGGACAGGCTTGAATGTGGGCCTCTGAAGCGTCTGCCCGAACACTGACATTTAAAGCACCACTGTAATGCAACCAAACAGAAAGAGTTAGGAGAGAATTTCTTGTCCCTTCTTCCTGCGCCTTTGCAGAGCAGTTTGTGCCAGAGCAGCCGTATCGCTGTCTTGCTTGCAATCTCCAATTCCAACAGTGCTACAGTTCCTCGGAAACAGAAAGAGCTAGGAAGGAATTGCTTGCGCTGTTTGCTGTTGCTGTGCTCTAGCAGTTTGTTCCCTTTTCAGCAGAACACTGGAATGCTTGCAAAGCTTAGAAACAAACCTCTCCCTTTTCCTCCAAAGCGGAAAGAGCTACGAGAGAATTTCTTAGTGAAACATGGTTTGTTTTGGCAGAGCACTTCATGCCTCTTAAGACAGAGCTCTGGATCACCGGGAAATTCTAAATCCAGAGGGACACCTGCTCTGGTGCAAAGAGATTAGGACAGGCTTTAATGTGGGCCTCTGAAGCGTCTGCCCTAACACTGACATCTAAAGCACCACTGTAATTCGACCAAACAGAAAGAGTTAGGAGAGAATTTCTTGTCCCTTCTTCATACGCCTTTGCAGAGCAGTTTGTGCCAGAGCAGCTGTATCGCTGTCTTGCGTGCAATCTCCAATTCCAACAGTGCTACAGTTCCTCGGAAACAGACAGAGCTAGGAAGGAATTGCTTGCGCTGTTTGCTGTTGCTGTGCCCTAGTAGTTCGTTCCCCTTTCGGCAGAACGCTGGACTGCTTGCAAAGCTTAGAAACAAACCTCTCCCTTTTCCTCCAAAGGGGAAAGAGCTAAGAGAGAATTTCTTAGTGAAACATGGTTTGTTTTGGCAGAGCACTTCATGCCTCTTAAGACAGAGCTCTGGATCACCGGGAAATTCTAAATCCAGAGGGACACCTGCTCTGTCCTACCAGACTCGGATAGGCTTCAACGTGGGCCTCTTGGAAGCGACTGCCCTAACACTGACATCTAAAGCACCACTGTAATTCGACCAAACAGAGAGAGTTAGGAGAGAATTTCTTGTTCCTTCTTCCTGCGCCTTTGCAGCGCACTGCGTGCCAGAGCAGCCGGATCGCTGTCTTGCTTGCAATCTCCAATTCCAACAGTGCTACAGTTCCTCGGAAACAGAAAGAGCTAGGAAGGAATTGCTTGCGCTGTTTGCTGTTGCTGTGCTCTAGCAGATCGTTCCCTTTTCAGCAGAACACTGGACTGCTTGCAAAGCTTAGAAACAAACCTCTCCCTTTTCCTCCAAAGCGGAAAGAGCTACGAGAGAATTTCTTAGTGAAACATTGTTAGTTTTGGCAGAGCACTTCATGCCTCTTAAACAGAGCTCTGGATCACCTGCAAAGTATAAATCCAGAGGGACACCTGCTCTGGTGCAAAGAGATTAGGACAGGCTTGAATGTGGGCCTCTGAAGCGTCTGCCCGAACACTGACATCTAAAGCACCACTGTCATGCAACCAAACAGAAAGAGTTAGGACAAAATTTCTTGTCCCTTCTTCCTGCGCCTTTGCCCAGAGCAGCTGTATCGCTGTCTTGCTTGCAATCTCCAATTGCAACAGTGCTACAGTTCCTCGAAAACAGCAAGAGCTAGGAAGGAATTGCTTGTGCTGATTTCTCTCGCTGTGCTCTAGCAGTTGGTTCCCTTTTCGGCAGAGCGCGGGACCGCTTGCAAAGCTTAGAAACAAACCTCTCCCTTTTCCTCCAAAAGGAAAGAGCTACGAGAGAATTTCTTAGGGAAACCTTGTTTGTTTTGGCAGAGCACTGCATGCCTCTTAAGACAGAGCTCTGGATCACCGGGAAATTCTAAATCCAGAGGGACACCTGCTCTGTCCTAACCGACTTGGATAGGCTTGAATGTGGGCCTCTGAAGCGTCTGCCCTAACACTGACATCTAAAGCACCACTGTAATTCGACCAAACAGAAAGAGTTAGGAGAGAATTTCTTGTCCCTTCTTCATACGCCTTTGCAGAGCAGTTTGTTCCAGAGCAGCTGTATCGCTGTCTTGCTTGCAATCTCCAATTCCAACAGTGCTACTGTTCCTCGGAAACAGAGCGAGCTAGGAAGGAATTGCTTGCGCTGTTTTACCTCGCTGTGCTCTAGCAGTTTGTTCCCTTTTCAGCAGAACGCTGGACTGCTTGCAAAGCTTAGAAACAAACCTCTCCCTTTTCCTCCAAAGCGGAAAGAGCTAAGAGAGAATTTCTTAGTGAAACCTTGTTTGTTTTGGCAGAGCACTTCATGCCTCTTAAGACAGAGCTCTGGATCACCGGGAAAGTCGAAATCCAGAGGGACACCTGCTCTGGTGCAAAGAGATTAGGACAGGCTTGAATGTGGGCCTCTGAAGCGTCTGCCCTAACACTGACATCTAAAGCACCACTGTAATGCGACCAAACAGAAAGAGTTAGGAGAGAATTTCTTGTCCCTTCTTCATACGCCTTTGCAGAGCAGTTTGTGCCAGAGCAGCTGTATCGCTGTCTTGCTTGCAATCTCCAATTCCAACAGTGCTACAGTTCCTCGGAAACAGAAAGAGCTAGGAAGGAATTGCTTGCGCTGTTTGCTGTTGCTGTGCTCTAGTAGTTTGTTCCCCTTTCGGCAGAACGCTGGACTGCTTGCAAAGCTTAGAAACAAACCTCTCCCTTTTCCTCCAAAGCGGAAAGAGCTACGAGAGAATTTCTTAGTGAAACATGGTTTGTTTTGGCAGAGCACTTCATGCCTCTTAAGACAGAGCTCTGGATCACCGGGAAATTCTAAATCCAGAGGGACACCTGCTCTGTCCTACCAGACTCGGATAGGCTTCAACGTGGGCCTCTTGGAAGCGACTGCCCTAACACTGACATCTAAAGCACCACTGTAATGTGACCAAACAGGGAGAGTTAGGACAAAATTTCTTGTCCCTTCTTCCTACGCCTTTGCCCAGAGCAGCCGTATCGCTGTCTTGCTTGCAATCTCCAATTGCAACAGTGCTACAGTTCCTCGGAAACAGCAAGAGCTAGGAAGGAATTGCTTGCGCTGTTTGCTGTTGATGTGCTCTAGCAGTTTGTTCCCTTTTCAGCAGAACGCTGGACTGCTTGCAAAGCTTAGAAACAACCTCTCCCTTTTCCTCCAAAGCGGAAAGAGCTACGAGAGAATTTCTCAGTGAAAGATTGTTTGTTTTGGCAGAGCACTTCATGCCTCTTAAGACAGAGCTCTGGATAACCGGGAAAGTCGAAATCCAGAGGGACACCTGTTCTGGTGCAAAGAGATTACGACAGGCTTGAATGTGGGCCTCTGAAGCGTCTGCCCTAACACTGACATCTAAAGCACCACTGTAATGCGACCAAACAGAAAGAGTTAGGACAGAATTTCTTGTCCCATCTTCATAAGCCTTTGAAGAGCAGTTTGTGCCAGAGCAGCCGGATCGCTGTCTTGCTTGCAATGTCCAATTGCAACAGTGCTACAGTTCCTCGGAAACAGCAAGAGCTAGGAAGGAATTGCTTGCGCTGTTTGCTGTTGCTGTGCTCTAGCAGTTTGTTCCCTTTTCAGCAGAACGCTGGACTGCTTGCAAAGCTTAGAAAAAAACCTCTCCCTTTTCCTCCAAAGCGGAAAGAGCTAAGAGAGAATTTCTTAGTGAAAGATTGTTTGTTTTGGCAGAGCACTTCATGCCTCTTAAGACAGAGCTCTGGATCACGAGGAAATTCTAAATCCAGAGGGACACCTGCTCTGTCCTAACCGACTTGGATAGGCTTGAAAGTGGGCCTCTTGGAAGCGTCTGCCCTAACACTGACATCTAAAGCACCACTGTAATGCGACCAAACAGAAAGAGTTAGGACAGAATTTCTTGTCCCATCTTCATACGCCTTTGAAGAGCGGTTTGTGCCAGAGAAGCTGTATCGCTGTCTTGCTTGCAATCTCCAATTCCAACAGTGCTACAGTTCCTCGGCAACAGACAGAGCTAGGAAGGAATTGCTTGCACTGTTTTACCTCGCTGTGCTCTAGCAGTTTGTTCCCTTTTCAGCAGAACACTGGACTGCTTGCAAAGCTTAGAAACAAACCTCTCCCTTTTCCTCCAAAGCGGAAAGAGCTACGAGAGAATTTCTTAGTGAAACATTGTTAGTTTTGGCAGAGCACTTCATGCCTCTTAAGACAGAGCTCTGGATCACCTGCAAAGTCTAAATCCAGAGGGACACCTGCTCTGGTGCAAAGAGATTAGGACAGGCTTGAATGTGGGCCTCTGAAGCGTCTGCCCTAACACTGACATCTAAAGCACCACTGTAATTCGACCAAACAGAAAGAGTTAGGAGAGAATTTCTTGTTCCTTCTTCATACGCCTTTGCAGAGCAGTTTGTGCCAGAGCAGCTGTATCGCTGTCTTGCTTGCAATCTCCAATTCCAACAGTGCTACAGTTCCTCGGAAACAGAAAGAGCTAGGAAGGAATTGCTTGCGCTGTTTGCTGTTGCTGTGCCCTAGTAGTTCGTTCCCCTTTCGGCAGAACGCTGGACTGCTTGCAAAGCTTAGAAACAAACCTCTCCCTTTTCCTCCAAAGCGGAAAGAGCTACGAGAGAATTTCTTAGTGAAACATGGCTTGTTTTGGCAGAGCACTGCATGCCTCTTAAGACAGAGCTCTGTATCACCGGGAAAGTCGAAATCCAGAGGGACACCTGCTCTGTCCTACCAGACTCGGATAGGCTTCAACGTGGGCCTCTTGGAAGCGACTGCCCTAACACTGACATCTAAAGCACCACTGTAATGCGACCAAACAGAGAGAGTTAGGAGAGAATTTCTTGTTCCTTCTTCCTGCGCCTTTGCAGCGCACTGCGTGCCAGAGCAGCTGTATTGCTCTCTTGCTTGCAATCTCCAATTGCAACAGTGCTACAGTTCCTCGGAAACAGAAAGAGCTAGGAAGGAATTGCTTGCGCTGTTTGTTGTTGCTGTGCTCTAGCAGTTGGTTCCCTTTTCGGCAGAACGCTGGACTGCTTGCAAATCTTAGAAACAAACCTCTCCCTTTTCCTCCAAAGCGGAAAGAGCTACGAGAGAATTTCTTAGTGAAACATGGTTTGTTTTGGCAGAGCACTTCATGCCTTTTAAGACAGAGCTCTGGATCACTGGGAAATTCTAAATCCAGAGGGACACCTGCTCTGTCCTAACAGACTCGGAGAGACTTGAAAGTGGGCCTCTTTGAAGCGTCTGCCCTAACACTGACATCTAAAGCACCACTGTAATGCAACCAAACAGAAAGAGTTAGGACAAAATTTCTTGTCCCTTCTTCATACGCCTTTGCAGAGCAGTTTGTGCCAGAGCAGCTGTATCGCTGTCTTGCTTGCAATCTCCAATTCCAACAGTGCTACTGTTCCTCGGAAACAGAAAGAGCTAGGAAGGAATTGCTTGCGCTGTTTTCCCTCGCTGTGCTCTAGCAGTTTGTTCCCTTTTCAGCAGAACGCTGGACTGCTTGCAAAGCTTAGAAACAAACCTCTCCCTTTTCGTCCAATGCGGAAAGAGATACGAGAGAATTTCTTAGTGAAAGATTGTTTGTTTTGGCAGAGCACTTCATGCCTCTTAAGACAGAGCTCTGGATAACGGGGAAATTCTAAATCCAGAGGGACACCTGCTCTGGTGCAAAGAGATTAGGACAGGCTTGAATGTGGGCCTCTGAAGCGTCTGCCCGAACACGGACATCTAAAGCACCACTGTAATGCAACCAAACAGAAAGAGTTAGGAGAGAATTTCTTGTCCCTTCTTCCTGCGCCTTTGCAGAGCAGTTTGTGCCAGAGCAGCCGTATCGCTGTCTTGCTTGCAATCTCCAATTGCAACAGTGCTACAGTTCCTCGGAAACAGAAAGAGCTAGGAAGGAATTGCTTGCGCTGTTTTCTCTCGCTGTGCTCTAGCAGATCGTTCCCTTTTCAGCAGAACACTGGACTGCTTGCAAAGCTTAGAAACAAACCTCTCCCTTTTCCTCCAAAGCGGAAAGAGCTATGAGAGAATTTCTTAGTGAAACATTGTTTGTTTTGGCAGAGCACTTCATGCCTCTTAAGACAGAGCTCTGGATCACCGGGAAATTCTAAATCCAGAGGGACACCTGCTCTGTCCTAGCAGACTCGGATAGGCTTGAATGTGAGCCTCTTGGAAGCGTCTGCCCTAACACTGACATCTAAAGCACCACTGTAATGCGACCAAACAGAAAGAGTTAGGACAGAATTTCTTGTCCCTTCTTCCTGCGCCTTTGCAGAGCAGTTTGTGCCAGAGCAGCCGGATCGCTGTCTTGCTTGCAATCTCCAATTCCAACAGTGCTACAGTTCCTCGGAAACAGACAGAGCTAGGAAGGAATTGCTTGCGCTGATTTCTCTCGCTGTGCTCTAGCAGTTCGTTCCCTTTTCAGCAGAACGCTGGACTGCTTGCAAAGCTTAGAAACAAACCTCTCCCTTTTCCTCCAAAGCGGAAAGAGCTACGAGAGAATTTCTTAGTGAAACATGGTTTGTTTTGGCAGAGCACTTCATGCCTCTTAAGACAGAGCTCTGGATCACGAGGAAATTCTAAATCCAGAGGGACACCTGCTCTGTCCTAACAGACTCGGAGAGACTTGAACGTGGGCCTCTTGGAAGCGACTGCCCTAACACTGACATCTAAAGCACCACTGTAATGTGACCAAACAGAAAGAGTTAGGAGAGAATTTCTTGTCCCTTCTTCACACGCCTTTGCAGAGCAGTTTGTGCCAGAGCAGCTGTATCGCTGTCTTGCTTGCAATCTCCAATTCCAACAGTGCTACTGTTCCTCGGAAACAGAAAGAGCTAGGAAGGAATTGCTTGCGCTGTTTGCTGTTGCTGTGCCCTAGTAGTTCGTTCCCCTTTCGGCAGAACACTGGACTGCTTGCAAAGCTTAGAAACAAACCTCTCCCTTTTCCTCCAAAGCGGAAAGAGCTACGAGAGAATTTCTTAGTGAAACATGGTTTGTTTTGGCAGAGCACTTCATGCCTCTTAAGACAGAGCTCTGGATCACCGGGAAAGTCGAAATCCAGAGGGACACCTGCTCTGTCCTAGCAGACTCGGATAGGCTTGAACGTGAGCCTCTTGGAAGCGTCTGCCCTAACACTGATATCTAAAGCACCACTGTAATGCGACCAAACAGAAAGAGTTAGGAGAGAATTTCTTGTCCCTTCTTGCTGCGCCTTCGCAGAGCACTGCGTGCCAGAGCAGCCGGATCGCTGTGTTGCTTGCAATCTCCAGTTCCAACAGTGCCACAGTTCCTCGGAAACAGAAAGAGCTAGGAAGGAATTGCTTGCGCTGTTTTCTCTCGCTGTGCTCTAGCACTTCGTTCCCTTTTCGGCAGAGCGCGGGACCGCTTGCAAAGCTTAGAAACAAAGCTCTCCCTTTTCCTCCAAAAGGGAAAGAGCTACGAGAGAATTTCTTAGGGAAACCTTGTTTGTTTTGGCAGAGCACTGCATGCCTCTTAAGACAGAGCTCTGGATCCCCGGGAAAGTCGAAATCCAGGGGGACCCCTTCTCTGTGCTAACAGGCTCGGAGAGGCTCGAATGCGCGGCTCGTTGAAGCGTCTGCCCGAACACGGACATCTGAAGCAGCACTGTAATGCGACCAAACAGAGAGAGTTAGGAGAGAATTTCTTGTCCCTTCTTGCTGCGCCTTTGCAGAGCACTGCGTGCCAGAGCAGCCGGATCGCTGTGTTGCTTGCAATCTCCAGTTCCAACAGTGCCACGGTTCCTCGGCAACAGAAAGAGCTAGGAAGGAATTGCTTGCGCTGTTTGCTGTTGCTGTGCTCTAGCAGTTCGTTCCCTTTTCGGCAGAACGCTGGACTGCTTGCAAAGCTTAGAAACAAACCTCTCCCTTTTCCTCCAAAGCGGAAAGAGCTACGAGAGAATTTCTTAGTGAAACCTTGTTTGTTTTGGCAGAGCACTTCATGCCTCTTAAGACAGAGCTCTGGATCACCGGGAAATTCTAACTCCAGAGGGACACCTGCTCTGTCCTACCAGACTCGGATAGGCTTGAACGTGAGCCTCTTGGAAGCGTCTGCCCTAACACTGATATCTAAAGCACCACTGTAATGCGACCAAACAGAAAGAGTTAGGAGAGAATTTCTTGTCCCTTCTTACTGCGCCTTTGCAGAGCCCTGCGTGCCAGAGCAGCTGTATTGCTCTCTTGCTTGCAATCTCCAATTGCAACAGTGCTACAGTTCCTCGGAAACAGAAAGAGCTAGGAAGGAATTGCTTGCGCTGTTTGCTGTTGCTGTGCTCTAGCAGTTCGTTCCCTTTTCGGCAGAACGCTGGACTGCCTGCAAAGCTTAGAAACAAACCTCTCCCTTTTCCTCCAAAGCAGAAAGAGCTAAGAGAGAATTTCTTAGTGAAACATTGTTTGTTTTGGCAGAGCACTTCATGCCTCTTAAGACAGAGCTCTGGATCACGAGGAAATTCTAAATCCAGAGGGACACCTGCTCTGTCCTAACAGACTCGGAGAGACTTGAACGTGGGCCTCTTTGCAGCGTCTGCCCGAACACTGACATCTAAAGCACCACTGTAATGCGACCAAAGAGAAAGTGTTAGGAGAGAATTTCTTGTCCCTTCTTCATACACCTTTGCAGAGCAGTTTGTGCCAGAGCAGCTGTATCGCTGTCTTGCTTTCAATCTCCAGTTCCAACAGTGCTACAGTTCCTCGGAAACAGAAAGAGCTAGGAAGGAATTGCTTGCGCTGTTTGCTGTTGCTGTGCTCTAGCAGTTCGTTCCCTTTTCGGCAGAACGCTGGACTGCTTGCAAAGCTTAGAAACAAACCTCTCCCTTTTCCTCCAAAGCGGAAAGAGCTACGAGAGAATTTCTTAGTGAAACATTGTTTGTTTTGGCAGAGCACTTCATGCCTCTTAAGACAAAGCTCTGGATCACCTGCAAAGTCTAAATCCAGAGGGACACCTGCTCTGGTGCAAAGAGATTAGGACAGGCTTGAACGTGGGCCTCTTTGAAGCGTCTGCCCTAACACAGACATCTAAAGCACCACTGTAATGCAACCAAACAGAAAGAGTTAGGACAAAATTTCTTGTCCCTTCTTCCTGCGCCTTTGCCCAGAGCAGCCGTATCGCTGTCTTGCTTGCAATCTCCAATTCCAACAGTGCTACTGTTCCTCGGAAACAGCAAGAGCTAGGAAGGAATTGCTTGCGCTGTTTGCTGTTGCTGTGCTCTAGCAGTTCGTTCCCTTTTTGGCAGAACGCTGGACTGCTTGCAAAGCTTAGAAACAAACCTCTCCCTTTTCCTCCAAAGCGGAAAGAGCTACGAGAGAATTTCTTAATGAAACATTGTTTGTTTTGGCAGAGCACTGCATGCCTCTTAAGACAGAGCTCTGGATCACAAGGAAATTCTAAATCCAGAGGGACACCTTCTCTGTCCTAACAGACTCGGAGAGACTTGAACGTGGGCCTCTTGGAAGCGTCTGCCCGAACACTGACATCTAAAGCAGCACTGTAATGCGACCAAACAGAAAGTTTTAGGACAGAATTTCTTTTTCCTTCTTCCTGCTCCTTTGCAGAGGACTTCATGCCAGAGCAACTGTATCTCTGTGTTGCTTTCAATCATCTCAGATTCCAATAAGGCTACAGTTCCTCGGAAACAGAAATATCCAGGAAGGAATTGCTTGTGGTGATTTCTGTTTGTGGGCTCTAGCGGTTGCTTCCCCCTTCGGCAGAACGCTGGAGCGCCAGGAACTCTAACAGTCAGGCAGGCTCCCTTTTCCTCCAATCCAGGAAGAACTAAGAGAGAATTTGTTATTGAATCCTTCTTTCCTTTGGCAGAGTTTTCCATGCCTCTTGAGACATAGCTCTCTATCGTCTGGAACCAGAAAGCGAGAGGCACTCCTGGTCTCTCCAACCAGGAAAGCCAATGAAAGAACATGTTACTCCTTTTTCTGCCTTACCACAAAAACCTGAAGCATTACTCTATGCCGACCCCACAGAAAATGTTAGAGTGTTAGGAGAGGATTTGTACCTTCCTCTTTCCTCTGCTTTTGCAGTGTAGCTGAAGGTAAACAGCCTTTTTCCCCGTGTTTTGGAAACCTATGTTCCGCAACACAACTTTCTAAACATGACTCCTAGACCAATCTGCCCGGGAAGACGCTGGCTCTGCCCGGCGTACCAACCACTCGCCATGTCGTCCCACAACAAACAAACCCCCAGCCCCCCTTGGCTGGAAGCCCCCTCAGACCCTTCCCCTTTCCAGGGTCGTACCCAGCCATAACCTGTTTCATCCACATCCCCAACCCCTCCCCGCCAGTCCTGCAGTGCTGCAGGCCCCGAGTTGGCACCACCTATCCGGCTTGATGTGTTATGGGATGAAGCAAAATATAAACAAACTGATGCAAAAATATAAACTAACTAACTGGTGAAAAGCTAAGATAGGTGTGAAGTGCATCTGCCCCCTCAGACACATTTGTCTTTTGGGCTTCTCTTATAGAAAGTAAGTTTCTACCCCTGGTTAAAGCAGAGTGAAAGGGAAATATATACATAGGCAGGGTGCAGCCCCTCCAAGAAGACTGAGTTGTTTGGTGTTGCCTCCTCACTGAACTGGTTGCAGCTGTGAGAAGTAAGTTTCTGCCCCTTCCCAGTTTAAATGAGCCTTAAGCGACATATACCTGTCTAATTTTCTGCTGCTCTGTTCTAGAACTCACTGTTGTGTCTAATGATTGTTCATAAAGCTGATACTGGTCATGCATAGGGAAGCTAACATTACACTGTCTGTTACAACAAGTTCTTACCTTCCAGATGCCCAAGCTCCTACTTACCCCGCATTAGCCATCTTTTATTTTGAGTCCAAGGCAATACAGAAGCAATCCAAATTCTAGGTAGGGGGAAGTATCTGACTATAAGACCTCTACTGAATGTCTGGAAGATGAGCTAGGACTGGAATCAATACTCCCACCAGGTTAAATGTCCAAAGTCTGAGTAATAGTGTTGGTCTAAGAAGTGTCACACTGGCATATGCAAGACTGCAATACATGTAGGAGCTTTCATTTGCACTCTAGTTTATATCTGTATAAACACAGCTAACTCTTCTGTTAATAGTAGAGGTATTTTGTGTTTTCATTAGATGGGGAAAATGTAGTATTTTATGACATAATAAATGTAAATCTTTTTATTGGTAGTGATGTACTTCTTTTTTCATAGAGAAAACAATCTAAATTGTTGCTTTGTAAAGGAGAAGTGATAGAAGAAGCAAAAACCTACCTGCCACAGAAAGTGGTCTTGGTGTGACAGAGAATTCAATGAATATTGTATTTATAAAGAAGAGCAACTAGAAGATGACAGCTGTGGTGACAAAATAACTTTTTCTAGTCTTACTGAACTCTTTGCTCAAAAAGTCATTCTTACATTTGATCCAACTCATGCTGGTAAATTCCACTCTTTCTAGTTGGTGGGAGAAGTCTCTTCTGTTTAGCATTAAGAGGTGGTGGCATTAGACATGTCTGTGCCTCTAGTTGTGAAATCCAGTATTCAGTTGTAGTTTGCATTCACTAAGGACCTACTCAGCTGCTAAGCTGATTTTCTCCTCCTTGCCCTGCCTTTAGAGTCAGACAGTACAAAGGAGTTTTTAGTTGCCTGGTCTGAATGCCCAGATTGCACTGGCTGCTTTGAGCAATACTTTCATGCCAACGATCTGTATTCTGGTTATCTTAACCACTGACTCTTCAGGATTAAAGGCAAAAGAATAATTTTATTATTTTCTTTCCTTTTCATCCATTTTTGGTGAGGATGAAAGGATTAAGTTGCTTTGGCTATGACATCTACAAAGGGAATTCATGATTGTGAACATTGAAATGGAAAAATAACTAACTCTTATGAGAATATGGCCTACTTTTTTTGGCATTTCACACTGGCTACTCCCTGTTAGTTTCTCTCTCTCTCTCAGTCATGATAAGATCATTGTGAATTGCAGTAGGCAGCAGGACAGAAAAAGGTAACCAAGCACTGCAGTGTTCAATAGCAACTCGTATATATCCCCCAGACTCACAATCTAACAACTGAGAATTGTTTCTGTAAATTTATTGACCACCATCTTGATATGAGGCTTTCACAGCTGATTTCTCAAAGTTTGAGAAGAGTTGATGTAGGGAACCATCATGGGTTGTTATCAGGATTTGAAAGTACCATCTCAAATAGCATAGTAAACAATTTCTGCTAGTGGATTCCTTGAAACTTTCTCCAGAGGAGTAAGGGGAATGTTAATAGGACTGAATGTGTGCAAGAATTACAGCAATATTTAATTTGGAGTGTTCAAATTCTTAACAGTCATTACTCTGCGGTCTGATTTTCCCCCCTGTTGTTTCACATGGGGAGATTCTATATTCATATTCTTCTAAACTAAAGTTTTCATGAACACCCCTCTGACACGTATTTTATACATCTCTGGATTAGTTTCAGCCTTCTTTGCAATTGGCTCTTTAGCAAGGTCATGAATATTTGTTACTGACAGAAAGAAATCTGTTTCCAACACAACTACATGGCTGTCTGCGATGTTTGCAGATCACTGGAATTTATCTTCTCTTATCCAGGGAATTTCTAGATGTTTCTAAATCAGAGAATTGCCATTTGTCATTACCATGTCCTTTCCTAAGCTGTATCTAATGCAGCAACAAAACCAGCAACAGTTTTTTAGATTCAAGATGCTCAAGGAGAGGATATATACTTCTGGGATTGAATAAAAAGTGACTAATTTTTTAGAAAGATTTTACATACAATTATTTTTTCTTTTTATTGGTTACTGTGCTGTGAAAACAATTTATTGTTATTTAGCGATAAGAAAATTATCTTAAGAGGTCAAATTTAGAAATAATTATAAATGAGTAAGAAAGAATCTATCTGGCCAAAGTCTTTTTTCATAATATCTTCATAACATAGGAATCCTAGAGGAATGTTAGTGTATAGTAATTATATTTGGAGGAAATTGCAAATTAGGACAGACTGTAAACCCAATAAAAGGCAGAAAGACATTACTTTTTTTTTTTTTTTTTTTTTTTTTTTAAACCCAAGGTTGTAAAAACCTGCTATTTCAAGTGTGACTGCCGAATCCACCCTCTATACTTCACTTAGACAAGGATATATGTGATGTATCAGCTACATAGCATGATATGTCCAAATTAGTAACCTCCAAGCTGGACTGAAGCAGATACAGCTGTGTGAATGTGTGAAAACAACACATCACATGAATTGATTGGGTTTTCTGAGAGGTTAATAATTTCTAACCTGAAGGTAACTTGCTCCAAAGTACAAGCAGTGTGAGACTGGGATGGCCTGCACATGGCCATGTATAGAAACAATGAGGCAACTTTGCTTAACTCCTCACAGGTATAAATAACCTATCTGTTATTGGAGGGAATTTTAATCTATCACTGGGTCAGTCAGCATGAACTGCCCTTCCAAAGACAGGAATTTATAAGCTTTCTTTTTATACAGGTTGTTTTTTTAACATTCTAGTAGTTTCTAGGAGGCACATAATCACTGGAAAGCTTTAAAAAAATTCTTCTTACAGAGTTTTAATTGACTTGAAGTTATCTGGGGACTTGACAATTGTTTAGGATTAGAAATAACATTATTTTAAGAGCCTTCTCTTAAATCCCACAAATAGACCAAAAAAAAAAAAAGAGAGATAAAATAATTAGGAAAGGTCTACAGATCTGCAAATCAGCTCAGTTTGGGGAAGATCTCATAAGACCA
This sequence comes from Rhynochetos jubatus, assembly GCA_027574665.1. NCBI lineage: Eukaryota > Metazoa > Chordata > Aves > Eurypygiformes > Rhynochetidae > Rhynochetos > Rhynochetos jubatus. The sequence continues at coordinate 104,751,967 of CM050648.1, forward strand.
CTTCATCTTTTTAAGAAAGTGAGTACCTTCCCACACTAAATCATTAATCTAGTGTCCAGCGGTGGACGATCTGAGATGAAGTGAGGAAAGAAACCAACAGAAACCAACATCACATAAAATGTCATCTCTAATATGTTGTGTTAGACAATCAGTCAATGCACACTGCATCAGAAATCAAAGAATTCAGCACTAAATGAGAATCTGAGTAGACTTCTCCTTTGACTTTGCTGTTTATTTGGACTTGGGATTTCACTTCAAAGAAGAATGCTACATCTCAGTCACATACACCTTTATTCACATATCTGAGCCTAGAATATCAGAATTTGTAGTCATGATAGATTCTTATACTACTGTCTAATTTAGACACTTTTAACATATTGCTCAGACTTTTCCTCTGTGATGATAACTTCGTGACAGTTTCAACTAAAAAATCAAAGTTTCACTAATCAGAAATTCTATACCTAAGTAAATCATCAGATGTCCCTAAAACCAGTGTGATTACATCAAGTTGAAGGTGGTCCCAAATGTTGAGCATATTTTTATGAGGCCAATAGATGGTGCCACATACATTGTTATATGCCTCAGAAAACAAAGTTCTGGGGAAAAACAAATCAACAAACAAACAAAATATGATACTGCTTCATGAAATAGCAAGGATATTTTTAGTTACTATTTTCCATGTTCTCCATCCTGCCGTTTCTCTCTGCTACCTCAAATTTTACTGTCCTTTCTTCTGTGCATTGGATCATAGAATCATAAAATCGTAGAATGGTTTGGGTTGGAAGGGACATTAAAGATCATCTGGTTCCATCTCTCTGCCACAGGCAGAGACACCCTCCACTTGGTCAAGTTGCTCAAAGTCTCATCCAGACTATCCTTGAAGACATCCAGGAATGTGGCATCCGCAGATTCTCTGGGCAACCTGTTCCAGTTCTTCACCACCCTCTCCATGAAGAACTTTTTCCTGATATTCAATCTAAATGTACCTTCTTTCAATTTAAACCCATTACTCCTTATCCTATCAATATGGGCCCTTGTAAAAAGTCCCTTCCACCTTTTCTGTAGGCCTCTTCAGGTACTGGAAGGCTGCAATAAGGTCTCCCTGGAGCCTTCTCGAGGCTGAACAAGCCCAATTCTCTGAGCCTTTCTTTATAGTAGAGGTGCTCCAGCCCTCTGATCATCTTCGTAGCCCTCCTCTGGACTTGCTCCAACCATTCAATATCCTTCTTATGTTGAGGGCCCCAGAGCTGGACTCAGTACTGCAGGTGGGATCTCACAAGAGCAGATTAAAGGGGAAAAATCTCCTCCCTCCACCTGCTGGCCATGGTTCTCTGGATACAGCCCAGGATATGGTTGGTCTGTTGGGCTGCCAGCGTACACTGCAGGCTCATGTCCAGCTTTTCATCCATCATTACCCTCAAGTCCTCCTCCTCAAGGCTGCTCTCGATCCATTCTCTGCCGAGCCTCTACTTCTGCTTGGGATAAGACTATACATTTCAGAAGGATCATCATTACAATGCAGGTTTGGTTAGCCTATGAGATCATAGCCTTCTATTTCTCATTGTATATTTCTTAGAGCTAATTTCTTTCCTATCTTCAGATATTTTCAAAAAGGAGTAAATTTGTTAATCTGTGTATGTTGTTACTATATAGTTAGTATGGCTTATCTACAAGTTTTTCTTGATCAAGTTTTCTTGACCAAATCAGCCAGCATTGGCTTCTTCACAGTAATCAACTGTGTAAGGCAGCAAGTCTCCTGGGTGTCATATCCTCTTGGGTTCTGCACTAGAGTAAGCTGAAACATTCTGTGAGTTGTGTATCAGTGCTTTTAAGGAAATAATCATCTTGATGGTTATTTTCTTGGCCTCATAGAAAATTGTGGGAAAGTACATAAGACCTATGGCAGTTGAATGAGACAAATATGTGCTCATATGAGGCAGTAATCGTACTACAAGGTAGTAAGTTGAATTAAGTTGTCATGTATGTCCCTTTTAGATTAATCAGTTTGAACTCAGATCAGGATTACATTTAAAGGGTTACATTTGTGCACATCACTGAAGATGGCCCACAGCTCACTTGTCATGTAAGATGGAGATGGGATTTGCACGTGGTGGCAATAATCAAGGTATATGTAGAGTTAATTATGCAGTGTAGATAAATTTCTGTCTGTTTAGTTCATTTTTGAAGTTGACACTTCATACGTAGTAACTGAGATCTTCTGACATATGACATCCAACAGTGGCTTGAGACTACTTCAGCAGAAGTTGTATGCTTTCATTTCTGATCTAAATTTCTTTTTGAAAGAGTGGGGGTTTTGTTTTGCTTTTTGGTGTGGGTTTGTTTTTTTTTGTTTGGTTTTTTTTTTTACTTTTTCCTATGTAAAGTTCATTTTTATATGCTTTGGAATCAAGGAAGGAAAAGAAGCTGTAAACAGAGGAAAGCAAAAGTGATCAGTGAGGTAAATATTTTTGTTGGTTTTGCCTGGGGTACACTTAATTTTCCTCATAGTAAACAGTAGCTCAAAACAGTGTTGATAATACCAGGATGTTTTTATTACTGCTGAGCAGTACTTACATCCAGTCAAGGCCTTTCCTGCTTCACACACCACCCTGTCAGCAGGTAGACTGGGGCTGCACAAGATGTTGGGAGGAGACACAGCTGGGACAGCTCACCCCAACTGACCAAAGGGATATTCCATACCATATGACATCACGCTCAGTGTATAAAGCTGGGGGAAGAAGGAAGGGGAGGAAGTTCAGGGTTATGGTATTTGTCTTCCCAAGTAACTGTTATATATGATGGAGCCCTGATTTCCTGATGGCTGAACACCTGCCTGCTGATGGGAAGAGGTGAACGAATTCCTTGTTTTCCTTTGCTTGCACGTGCAGCTTTGCTTTACCTGTTAAACTGTCTTTATCTCAAACTACATCTTTTCTTACTTTTCCTCTTCTGATTTCCTCCTCTACCCCACTGAGTGGGAGGGAGTGAGTGTGGTGCTCAGCTGCTGACTGGTGTTGAACTACAATATTGAAAAGGCCATAGTAATAAATTGTAACACTATAATTGATAGAATGTGAGGCATTAAAAGTTGTGCAGGTTCAGCTTTTGAGCTAGATTTCTTGGAGACAAAATTCAACCAAAATTTGATTATTGTTTCATGACAAATACAGTGAGGAAGATAATAAAGTAGTACAAATCCACTGTGTTCTAAAAGACAGTGAAATCAGTCTGTTCACTTGTTACTTCCCTACAGACTCAGTCAAAGCTGACATTTTATGGAAGACGTTCTCTGTGATGAAAGAAGTGATTTACCTAGTACTATTATTTCTAACCCCATGCCATTATATTTTTACATGATGTTGCCATAAGAAGTGCTTGTTTTTGGATTATTTTCACTGAGGATTAAAGCCAGATATGTTCCCTCCAAATATCTCAGCAAGCCTCAACTTAAGCAGTTACATATAATTTTTATATGAATTCAGTTAGACATACTGAAGTCATGGAATAGAATTCTATTTCACTTAATGATCTACAAATAGGTGGCACAAGGCAGTCCTTGGTTGGAAGGCCTTACTGTCTAATTTAAGATAAAACAGTAAACTCTTTCCTTCTATCAAGAGCAGTAGAGTTTTACTGTGGAAAATGGGCCACACCATCAGATGACATTTTCCTAGCAGATATAGCTAGGTGCATATTTAGATACTGTGCTTTAGTGATGAGACAGAGTAGTAAAAAATGAAGTGAGAGGATAGTTGCAGGAGATAAACGTACTCGTGTACACCGTATCTAGGTGAAATATAAGGAAGCTGCACCTTTGTCTGTGAATCATAGTGTTGTAGACCTATAAGTCATACCAGGAGCTCAGTTTCCCTCCTCTGCTTTATAAATATGTGAGTGGGTATTTTCATTAAACACAGGTGACAATAAATTGCAGCTTAAAAGTAGAGACAAGGAAGAAGTATTTGCTGAATCAGGGAAAAAGTTATCAGCTAAAAGCTGTGAAGAATTGTATCAACAATAACTCTGAGACTGTTAGTAACAGAAGGCAAAACTGAAATGGTCCTACATACAGAAACTAGAAAATCAGAACAGTAAATCAGTACGAGCACACATAAAATTTATGTATGTTTAAGTCATCAGAGTTATTCCTCTTCCTTAACTCCTGCTCTATCACTAATGACAGTGCAGCATTGGTCACATTCCTCCAACCTTGAGGTTTCTACTGGTTCAAATATATTTGTCCAAACATTCTGAAAATTCTCCTTTCCAAAACAGTCTTTCAGTTTAACCATATGTCCCATAATGTCACATATGATCAGGAATGGGAGCTAAATGGGCAAGTGTCAGTCCATTAGAAAGAGTCTTCACCCTTCGGTGCCTTAATGCTGTTGATTCATTAGCAGTGATACTTACTAAGTCTTAAGAGCGTGAAGAAAGCAGTCTTCTATAACATATATGCAAAATATTTATATTTGTTTATAGTTCCAAAATTTGGAAAACACAGAAAGAAAGTATGAGTTCTTTTTCTAATAATGGTTTTGGAGGCAGAATCTTCACAACCCTCCTCTAGACAGACTTAGGAAGACTGCAGCTGCTCCCCATAGCCTTTCTCTTGAAGTTCAGGAAACCCTGTTCCTCCAGCTCCTGCATTCATTGCAGCATCTCTTATCAGCTTGGTGGCCTTTCAGAAGCCTTACTCTACTTTTCCCATATCTCTTTGTTCTGTGATCTCGGACTGGACTGGGTACACCAGAAGTGGCTTCCTTGCTACCAAGCAAGGAGCAAGGTGCAGCCATTTTCCCTGGGTCTGTTGACTGTAGTCCATATCTGTGCCTGGTACACAGTTAGCCCCATCACCACAAGAGTGCACTGCTGACTCACATTCAACAAAAACCATCAAAATGATCCACTGAGATACCCACAGTTTGATCAGACGTATAACTTTGGGTAAGCAGAAAGGTTTCCAAGGAAGTGCTTCAGTTTCCTCCAGACCTTTCCTCACTGCAGGTTCTGATGCAGCAGTTCATCAAAACAGGTATTGGCTACCTGTCTGTGTGCCAGTGACTAGTTAGACCCAATGCACAAAACAGGAGCTGTAAATCATGCCTGATTCAGGAGAGATCCCCTGGAGCAGGCATATTTTAATTTTGGTAAACCAAAGATATTTTTAGGAGCCAAACTTTTTGAGAGTGTTTTAGAGTGATCTGGGGATTTCCTGAGTGTTTTGCATGTAGGGACAGAATTTTTTTTTTTTCTCACTAGCCTTAGAATATACTGTAGCTTAATGTTAATACTGGTATATTAGTATTAGGCCAAATTCCATGAGGAGTGTCCTATGGCCAAGGTCTGAGGCAGATCTCTTGACTAGAAACCATAAAGTTCTCCATTTTCTCAGGGCCTCCTATTTGTGGTCTCACATTTTTTTTTTTTCCCAAATTACTGCCTTATTAGGAAATCAACCCTAAAGAGAGACAGAAAATTAAGATGAACAGATTATGACTTAAACAGAGATTATAACAACGATAAAAGTAACTATTAAAAAACTATGAATCCGGAAACTGCAGGTCCACCTTAAACTCCCAGTATACTGAAATGTTGCTAATACTTGGATTTGCTACAAGCTATTCTAGTTACAAACTGGCTGGTAGCTGCAGGATACTTTCCCATGGGAGATGACCTCTGAGTGAGGGTTAAAATTTTAAGCCTGGGAAGGGCCATCAAGATTCAGCCATGCGTGACATTTTGCAAAAAGTCTGTGTAAACAAAACCTCTTGCCCAAACAAAACATCCAATTTCCTCTCTTATATTTACTGCCAGTCATGTCTGTGATATTTTTTCTTTTTTTTTTCCCCGAGAATCCAAGAATGGTTCAAAAATTTTAATCCTGCTGGCAATGTGCCAGCTCTTTTTAAGACAAATATGCTATCTTGATTAGGCTGATATCATTCTAGAAATGTTGCTTTCTCTTGAGGTGTAATGTAGTCTTGTTTATCTCAAGTGTTTAAAATACCTAAGCAGCCTTTGGCCTCTTCAAAGCCCTTTCTTTATGGCATCATATTGAGCTTCATTAGAAAATTTGTAGAGTCAGGAAAGTGCATCACAGGCTGTCATCTTCACACTTGTTACTTCCTCTCTCTCAGCTCTGTTCTACATCCAGTCTTCACTTACATGCACTTGGTTCCTGATCTTTATCAGTTAGACCAAAAATAATCTGTTTGTTTATTTCTAAATGATGTCAAGAATTTAAATCACTTCAGAATTACTACTGCCCCAGGTTTCTAACTATTGACTGCGTATTTAAATAGAAATGGTACAAAATATTTCTGAATTTTGATATTATGGATTAGGTAAATTTGCAATAATAGTAAACAGATTGTTTTGATGTCCAAGACCTCTTAATAGCACATTATGTAACAGTATGCAAACGGTCTTGATAAGCAAGTACCTAATTTTAACTCCCCTTATTTAACTTTTCCAATGCAGAACACCTTACGAGTTTTTTCTTTCCAACATCACTCATGTATGATCTCTTATATACAGTACAGCCTTCTCTGATCTGAAAATTTCACTTCTCTTCTAACTTCATTGTCCAAATAGTTCTGTGTTAGAACTTTCTCCTCAGTTATTGCCAATGAGAAGCATAGGTAAAACATTTCCCATAGGTGCCTGAAGAAAACTTTAAAACATAAAAACCTACAAACTCTAATCTAATTATATGGGACAGACAACATAGTTCTGTGCATCATCCCCATTCCTAACCTTGTCTGGGACAAGCTACTGGAGACAAAATGACACAGAAAGATCCAGGAAGCAAAATCTGACACCAGCAATGAGTATGTCAGCAGCCGAGCAGTGTGAGTTGCTGTAAGAGCAGATACACTGCCTCTTACTGTTGGTATCTTGGGGATAAGTCTAGAATTTATGGGATGTCTCATTGAGTGTTTCTCTACTGCTGATATTAAGATTGTGTGCGTAGCAGTTTTAGGGTTTTGAGGAAAAACAAACACTGGCAGGAATATTCAGTGCATGCATTCAGCAAAACTTTTATTATGAACGGGAGTAAACAGATCTGGGATTACTGTGGTTAATCAGGATAAAGCCAGTGGAATAAATTAAATCAATAGCTGAGATGATGACAGACTGCACAAAACAGAGAGTAAAAGTAGCACTGTCATAAAGTCAAGAACTTTTATAGTTTGAATGGGTCTTGGAAAGCCATTACTGGGTGCTGAAACACTTCAGTCATGTGTGCACATTCCCAGCAATGTCATACAGCTGTCATGATGCAGCATCAACCTTCTAATTTACATTTTGATACCTGATGTCAGTGTCACATCTTACATGAGTGAAGATTTTTGTTCAAAATCAAGCTGCAATCACACTACATTTGATTTTAATTTGATGAAAAACAAACACTTCTGGTTACTGTATTACTGTATTGCATATTCTTCTCACACTTTGACTCCTTAACATTCAGTGCTTTGTCGCTCTTTTCTTTTGTATTTTTATTATCATACTGCATATCATAACTATATTATAATACTGCAGAGGACACTAATGGTGCATATGAATGGCTGTTGAGCAAACCTACAATTTCAGCTGCATGAAATAAGGACAGTAGGTGTCTGCAAGTATATATTTATTCATTCACTAGTGTCAATTCTATTTGGTCTATTGATGCTAAGGGCCTGGTGATGCAATCACACCTGACCAAATAACCTTAGGCAAAAAAAAAAACCCAACAAAACCCAAACACTCCCCCCCCCCCCCCCCCCCCCCCCCCCGAAAAAACCACCCTTGCCAATAAAATGATGGATAACCTGTTCCTTTTAAATCTTTGTGCATTTTTCTCTGGAGCATCTTAGGCTCTAGATGCCATTATTTGTGTGAACTCAAATAATGATTTTAATGTTTAAATGACAGACCAACATTCAAAGCTTCACTTCTGCTTTAAATAGATACGCTAAACCATAGAACACACTTTATGCATTCTCTGATAAACATTCAAAAAGAAAGTTTATTTCTTTTTCCAGATCTGTTTTTGAGTAGTACTTTGACTTAAGCAAGTGATTACTTAGCTCCTGTATGACTGTAAACTGGATGTGATTGTTAGTAAAATGATTTATAATTCTTGGATGGAATGCCTTTCATTAGTGTTAATTTTAGGAAGATATTTTGGCATCTACAGGCATAAAAAATTTTGCTGTTAATCTGATTTCTGTTATGTTTAGGCTAGAGGTTTCAAATGGAAAACAGAGATTTGGACTCTTTGAAAGTTTTAATATTTAATTAATTTGTCTCCTGGTTTTTTTTGCAGAGACAAAGTGAGCAGCCAAAGCCATAAGTGTCCATCCTGGAGGCATTTTTCTGACATCAGACGTCTGCCATACCTACTTTTGTAATGCCTAAAGCTGGCCTTTAACCTAACTATTATAAGAAGAGTAGAAAAACATTCCTTCCTGGAAAAAGTTCTATGAAATAACTGTTCACACTAACTCCAAGAAAGTTAGGGGATGATTTGATCCATGTCTAAACAGCTAGATGGACCAGAATGACTTCTCAGAATAATTTAAAAAAGTTTGAACAGATCCAGAGCTGAAGACATAATTTCATAGTACATCTGTTTGCATTTTTAGAAAAGTGGATAACTAGCTACTGGAATGATGCCAAGATGGGTTCTCCATCTTTATATCCCTGAATGTATTTATTGTTATCTCTGAAAGATAAGCTCTTCTAAGGTTAGAAATTAATTCATGGAGATTCTGTACTGCTCTACCAAGTTCAATCCCATCTAGATTCAGATCTAGACCTAGATCTGCCATATCATCCTAAAGGAGGGAGCACAAAATATTTTACAAGTCTTCTCCCAAGCTTCTATGTGGGTTATGTAAGGTTTATTTTATATGATTGGCTCCTGACAGCCATTCATAAATCTTGTGGCATTTGCTATCTAAATAGCTTCCAGCCACTGACATTATATCCTCTAGCATATCTGCTTAAATTCTGCTGTTTTCCTACTTCCAGATACCATTCATCTTTGAGCGCACAGTCTTGCTAGATGCATCATTGCTTGCTCTACTGATATCTTCATTGAACGCATTCAGATATTAAAAACAGGAGGTGCCATTTAAACAAAATATCCACGTGATTTGGTATGTTAAAATCCTGCATGTCTGTTCTAAACCCGCTAATCTTAAACATGTACATGATTGTTTACTCACTGACTATTCATATTGCTTTTACCAGATTCTTGTAAAACTATTTAAACTTTATTTAGCTTGAAGAAAAATTAACCAAGAGCATTAAACGTGCCCAAATGAACCATTTTACAGTTCTACTGCTCATGTGCCTGAGATGATCTTTTCACAAACATTAAATCTCCATAAATCAGCATAGTCAAATAGGGGAGTGCACCCAGCTCTTCATTCTTGTTTCTGTGCCTCTCCATCCCGTCTTATCTCGCTTCTTTGCCCTTATGCTCTATGCCACACTTATATATAAAATAGGGGTGGGGAACTGACCTGGGTTAAAACTAATTCAGTGGAAGACATAGATAATCGAATGGTTATTGCAGTCTATAATTGCTCTGTACATTTCCTATGCATGAAGCTCCACAAATAATTATTCTCGTATTAAGGAATAAAACAACACAGGGATGAAAACAAGTATGAAGAGCAGTCAGCATCTCTTTTGGGCAACTGCTCAAAGCATTTGTGAAACTCCTTGTTTTGCACTACCTTAGACATCACTGTTCGGTGTGGCTTCAGCTTAGGGTTTAGGAATAACATAGCTGAAGTGTTAGATATCTTCTTACCAAGGTACCACATCAATCAGCATTTTATATGTGCAGACTGTAAGACTATTTTAATAATCTTGATTCCCTGAAAATTTAAACAGGAAGTACTTCCATTTGATATAGAAAAAAGACAAATGCAGCAGGATTTTTTTATGAAGCATAAACAAATCACTTTCAAGATACTATTTCACATTATTTTTTAACAGTGGGTGAGCAAATAAAGTTAGGATTGCTTGTCATTGAATTAATTTTGTTATAGACTTCACTGTTAGTAGTGAGATGATCAAGATCTTGGAAAAAGAAATGCAGGCACATGACATTCAGTATAAGATATTACTTGTATAAAGCCGAAATATACTGTAAAGTAGAAGAAAATTATGCTTATATGTCATTTATGTCTAATTTCTTTTGGAGGGATAGAGAACGTAAATTGGCATTTTGCCAAGAGGGATCCTGATTCACTGTGTTCTTTGCTGGAGGTCCTTAAAATTTTCTTATACTTAGCACTGTTATATTACAATTTTACTTGGCAACCCTTGCAGTTTGTTTTTGGTGGGGTTTTTTTTTTTTTTTTTGTTTTTGTTTTTAGTAGGTTAATTAGGAGTCATATTGTTGCAACACAATTGAATCGACTTTCAGGTGAAGATGTTGATCTTGCAGAACATAAATAAAATCTAGCTGGAAAGAAACAGTGAGTCATTTAATCTAATAAATATATTTGTTAAAGTGCTAGAAAAAAGATCTCCTCAACACATTAGAAGGATCTATTAGGAAGGGTAGTGTTTAATGGAAAAATCAGAGAGCTAGATAATCTGAGGCCAGAGTAGTTCTACCTTGTTGAACTTAATTGCAATGTGACCTTCAAGTCCATCAGCACAGTACTTTCCATTGACTACTTATAACAGAGTAATTAATTTCACTAAACCTCAGACATCTACAAGTTAGGTATGTGGTTGAAGTTACCCCTCTAGATTGCATCTAACTCTTGTTAAGACATAAATACACCATTCAAATGGGATGAGTCTTCCTTGTGAGATCTCTCTGTTGTTAGTAGAGAGAACGTAGCTTGAACCAGATGCACCCACTTAAGCTAAGTAAAGTTAGGTGAGCTAAGATTACCCTTGTAGATGCCTGGTTAATGTTCAGTTTCTTTCTGCTTGGTTCCTCTAACAATTTCAGATTTCATTCCATTAGAACCATGAAGTAATGCTCAGTACTTTGTCTTTAGGAACCTTAAACATCTTTCTTTTTTATCTCTTCTGGTTGCAGAGTAGGAATAATGTATGCCTACTTTGGCAGAGCAGTTTCTTTTTCATGTGTCTTTTGTAATATAAGCAATAAATTCTAAACAAATTGAAAGCTAATGCCATTTGACATGGAATTTCTTGACTATCAGTTCTGCAGTGATATTGACCTGTATATTGACAGTGACACTTAGTAATTACTGACATGCTTTTTGTTGGTGTAAGGCCACAAAGTCCACATACTGCATTCTTAAAAACGGGCTGTATTCCTATCCAGACTAACTGAAATTTTGGTTAAGACTGCAGTGCAGAATAGGTCCCCAGCTCTACATGCTTAAAATGAATATCAATTGTTGTTTTAAAAAAATGAAAGAAAGAAATGCACATGCACTGAAAACAAAAAAACTCACTTTTTTTTTTTTTTTAATTGGTTGCTTTAGCAGCTCATCCCTCTGAGACACCTAAAGGCAATAGTTCACATTATGGGCTAATGGGCTGTAAAATTCCTGTGTAATGACAGAATTTTGTTTCTGGCAGATTGACAGAATTTTGTTATTTTGGGGAAGGCTGTAGGGGTAACCATGGCATAAAAGTAAGCTCAACTTCAGTCAGACAATTTTTAGTAACTGGAAGATTGTGATGGTTGCCTGGCAACTAACATTTCCAGGTAACCTGGGAGACTACGGCTTTTTCTTTTGGTATATTGGGAAGGTTGCCTTTTGAAAGGGACTGGCAGTGAGGAAGGTATATTAATCATGGTTAACTTGGAACTTGGTACAGGCAGAGACTGGCTTATCTGGGCTCTTCCCACCACCTTTTTTACCATGTTTTAGTGAAGTCTTAATATATCATCTAAGTCTTGAAATTGGGACACAGGCTTGATACCTTTGTTACATTTGAGGAAACCTTTGGTAACAACATTTGTGAGCACAAAACATATCTCTAACTTCCCAGCATCATCCCCTAAGCATTTCCTTCAACCTGCAGAGAACACAACAGGTTCTAGGTGGGACTCACTCTATGCAGAACTCCATCTTTACACCATGTGTTATGCATCAGTAGGAAATGATTGCAGAAAGCAAGGCCTTTGGTGATAACCACAGATACTCATAAGAATATGAAACTTACTTAAATTTTAAAACTGCTCTGCATCACTGGGTCATTCCCATTCTTTGGGACGTTTCTCAATGTTTTTCTTAACATTGTTTCATTAAGGAAGTAATTTACCCTTCAGACTGCCAAATTGTAAGGTTTTTGAACAAAGTTTGGGTTATCCTTTTATCCCACCCATCAGTATGGCATACATTTGAGCAGGATTCTCCATTCTGAGACCTTGCTGGATAAACTCTAAAAGTGTACAGAAGGTATTGATGGACCCTATTTGTTTAACATAATCACAGTGGGCATTGCTTTCTCTTCTGGGATCTTTTCATCCATCTCGAGCAACTCCTTCCAATTGTGATTTGCAGTTGGGTTTTCTTGTTGCTGTCCCAGCTCCTCTAGTATGTCCAAATTGGCCATAAGGTAGTCATGGATAAGGATTTATTAATTTTTATGACTGATTCCAATAAATGTTGTTGATCCCATGTGGAGGATAAGTTATCTGGGAAGAAATTAACTGCATCTACTTTCAGCAGGATAGAGTAACCTATTGTCCATCTTGCTTTATAGTCAGCAGAAGATCGCCGCTACTTTTTACCTACCTTAGATACTTATGAGTGTCCTGATAATTAGCTTATGCTAATTACTTTTAGAAACCTATGGCTAGGTGTAATGTATCCCCTACTTAATGCTGCAAGCCCTCAGTGTTGTGACAGTCTTATAGGCACCATAATTCTTTGGCCAAGACACATTGCTTATTTCCACAGGGCATCTGGTAAAAATTTCACAGGTGATGCAGAAATAGGTCTGTGGTAAGAAATGTTACTGCTAAATAACCACTTTGTTTCTTTTCTCTTTTGCCTGTTGTTCACTATCTCAACCTTGTCTTTCCCATGCATAGGTTCCTTTCTCTACCCTGTCTGTCTAATCAGTTCTTCTGAAAAATATTCCTTCTAGCTCTGTTTTTTGATAATAGTGTATATCATTGAAAAAGTGTTATTTCACCATTCCGTGGTTCTAGCTAATATCTTGCACTTCACCTGAACCCTTCCTTTTAAATAACTGTACTACACAATTTCTGTATGTTTTTAAACAGTCAAAAAGCTCGACTTTTTTTTTCATTTTGAAAATCCCTGTCATTTTGTTCTATTCTTCTGTCTGATCATTGCATTGCATTCCCTCTAACATGCTTTGCAGTCTGTCTGCATTATTACAGACTTTATAACAGCATTTTGCATAACGTTTTCTAGAAATGCCTGATCAAATATTGATTTCTCATTAAAAATGTGGATTTCATTACACATCTCTTGTTTATTTTTATTTAATATTTAATTGAAAATCAGTTGCCATAAAATAGTTTAAGTGAGTCTATGGATTTTGTTGGGGTTGTTCTTTATACTGTTTAATCAATGTGTGTAGAACAAGTAACATTTCTAAAGCAACAAACAAGCAATTAGTGCTGATACTAGACTACTACTCCTTGTATATAATTTTCCTTCATGAATGAGATGCTGTGTCTCTTATTACTTTCCACTCTTGTTTCTTCACCAGTTATGTCATCAAATTTGACAGTCATTTACATCTCATTTAGTGAAGAATGATGGGTAAAGTAGTATCTACACAGACCTGTCTGCCCTTCCACATGTCAGCGCATGTACTTTTTTCAGCAGAAACATTTAGGATTTCCACAAGGATTTCCACTCATATTTGTCTAATTTTATGCTAGAAATTGTCCATATACATACATCATCAGAGTATTACCCTGAATGTAGCTCGTGTTACATGTGTTGCACTAATCCATCACCTATTTTGAAGATAAGATGTTTGGGCAGCTGGTAAGAGTCACAGTACCTATTATTAGGGTATGTTAATTCTTTTTAGTGCCACCAGCTGCTATTGTTGAATGAATAATACATAAAAATAAAAAATAAAATTAGTGAATCTTATGTACCATGTTCAAGGCTTGGCAAACTTTTTTTACCAGTCATGTCTTTGTTGCGCAGACAAAATACAAAAATGCATTGCTGGCCATAAAAGTTTTGGTAGAATTAGAGAGAGTTTTATATGCATACATAAACATGCTTTGCTGAAAATATCTTCACTGTAAGTCTTCACACAACTGTGCTGGGAAACACTGATGAATTTGGGGACCCATCTGGAGGTGAGACAGGTAGTAAGTATTTGGCATAAAGAGTAAATTATGAATAGCCCTCATTCAAAGCAGTAGTTTACAAGCAATCTGCACATAGTAATAGACTCACATATGGCCTTCATCGCATTATTGTAAATGAAGAACAAACTCAAATTATTCAGGAAGAAAAAAATCTTAGTTATACACTGCCCACTAACTACTACATCTAAGATACACTTAGACTTTGTTGTAGAATTAGACTTTTATTCCTAATCTGTAGTCTAAAATATGGCAAAATTTACAGTTAATCCAGTACTTTGCCCTCATTCACATATATTTCAACAAGAGTAGCTGCAGTTCTTGTGTTAGAGAAAACAGAGACAGGTTAGACCACATGGGTAAACTCAACTTATCTTTGGGCTGTGTATCTTGTTCTCTGCCTCATGTGTCAGACATCAGACAATGTAGAAAAATTCCTCTTTCCTACACTGACTTATTCATGTAATGAATGTGAAATGATGAGGATATAAAATTTTTCAAGCATAAAGGAAAAAAAAAGACAAAAAATGTCAAAAAGATCCTATGTAGGCACATTCACTGTGTTAATTGTGTGGTAAAATTAAGAGGTCCCACAGATAAACTCACACCAGATGAACATCCATCCTATACATTCATAAAACTATAAATGACACAGTGAAAAAGGTTATTCTTGAGTCTCCCATTCATTGCATGACTGACTACATGGTACAGCAGCCTATTGCACTTGCCTGAGAGCTTGCACCTAGATTTTCTTCTGTGTGATTGTCTTTGTTGCAGGAGCATGAAGATCTGGCAGTTCTTGTCAGAATTAACTGCTCTATAAATATTTACTTACAGCTCATAGATACTGAGAAACATGGTATGGGGTACTGCATACAAACCATTCAGACCGCAATACTGCATACAAATCCTTCGTATTAAATACCTTCTAAATAGTCATCAAAAGAAGCCCAAGCACAAAACACACAGAATTGATACTCTGGAACATGTACCTGGAATGCAGCTACAATGATCTTGGGACAACACCCCTTTTTCTTTCTTTTCCAGACTCCTATTCAGCATGGAACAGCTATCATTCAAAGTTCTCTTTCACAGATAATCTCCCAGGCTGTCACAGAGTTGATATTATCTGCCTCTAAGAAGACAGATTTTGCTACTAGCTTGACAATAAAAGAATATGACATTTGCTTGCAAACTCTATTGCTAGGCCACTTAAAAGTAATACAATATTCCTGCAGTGGAGGTCCTGCCTTTTTTCCAATCTAATGTTCACTGACACAATTTGGTCAAAAAATTATTAAATTTTAGCTCTTTGTAAGACTCTGTACACAGACTATGGTTTCTCAAAAGTAATTGTTCATATAATTTTCCAAATATTTTATGCTTCTATATTTTTTCTTGTGGTGTTTAAATAACACCAAAATAAATTGTATAGTCTTCCGTGTAGTGTACACATTTAGTTTCCTCCTCCATCTACAAAATAATTCTTCTGAGACAAGATAAATAGGTTAAAAAATAATATCAAATGGTAGCTCTGGATGACCTCTCCCAAACGTTTAGCTTTAAGGGACAAATTGAGCAACATAATAAGGCATTAACCTAAGTGTTTCTACGAAAAAAATATTTGTTTTAAAAACAACATACTCTATAAATGGTGTGCTCACTTCAACCAGCTGACCTAACCTTATTTAACATACTCCTAGATATAAACCCAGTCACTTTTTGTTAACTTCAAACCTCCGGCTGCTCCCTCAGACTGTCTTATGACTGAGAGCCTCAAGCCAGAGCCTCGGAACTGACAAACACTGCGAGCGCTGAGTGTCAAAGGACGCCTTTCGTCTACATATCAAGGCAAGCCCCAAGGATGCTGCAGATTTAGACAGAGAAATATGTATCTAGAGTAGTAATTTGTAATCCAGACAATCCTTCTGTGCTAAGGATACAGGTATTCTTCTACCAAGGTGTTAAATGATTTATGAAGGCTTATAAGGAAATACGTTGATTTTCCGAATGCTTTTGAAAGTAAGTGTTATCAGGATATATCAATAGGTTTTGTCTGTTTCTAGATTAGCAAGCATACTGTGCTTTTCACCCCAGATCACCCTGCAATTCTCACATTCATCCCTATGTGACATAATGCAGCTGAAATCAGCCCTGGAGCTATTATGCACTCCTAATGCCTTTTTTGTTTATAGTGGAAATCAGCCATTTTCTGTGCAGCCTGGATGTTACCATTATGAAGTATTCAACAAAATAACATAGATGTTTTCTCTATTCATTCTAACAGCCTTGCAAATCCATTGTCATAGAAAGTCAAAAAGAAGGGGTTATCCTAGTTAATGTTGTTGATTATTTTCTGAACTATTTATAATTAACAATTTGTTCTGTTAATTTTGATGTTACAGCTTCTGTACTTGGAAATAGCAATAAAATTGATCTGCAGACTATTTTCTTTGCGTATTTGTGGAATGACTGGTAAAAAAGTAGTTATTTTAAAAATGTTAAAAAGTTCATGATGATGCCAGAAAGACAGAAGTCTATGGTAAGAAGAAACTATAACTAGAGTTTAAAGTTTTTGCTACTTCTGAAAACAAAGGGACTTTTACCCTTGACTGCAGCAGAAAGGAAGGTAGGCCACCAACAAAATGCTTTTGAAAATCTCCATATGTTTCAGGAAAACCTACAAGGAGGCTGAAAAGAACAGAACTCCGCAGATGAATTAGCAGATTAATTATTTGCCTTAGAATGGAAAAAGCTATTCCTAAAACATTAATCACCAATGTTCCCTTTCTAAGGGTTGTTGCAGTGGTAGTACTGAGCATCTTCAAGTGGCATGTGTTTGTTCTAATGCAGCAGGCCAGAGAAAAACTGTTAGCACAATAGGCTTTTTTTCAATAAAGAGAATACATAGTGAAGTATTGCTGAGAATACATAGTGAAGAATAAATATGCCTGCTGTTGTGCTATGTTATTCTTGTTTCATGTTAAAATACTTCTTTTGTGGTCATTTTCCCAAACTAGTCTGAGTTACGGTGCTCCATGTGCTGTGTTAAGTGACATATTACTCTAGGCATGACGTGTTACTGCATCTGTCTTTACACTAAGCTGGGACATGATCCTCCATCCAGAGTATGGGGAGAGCACAGAGAAAATGTCTTTCCTGACAACACAGCATTACAGATAAGGGTATAGATGGGGAATGATTTTCTTTGTTGTTGCCAAATATACAAGAATTTAATTCTGTCAATAAGCAGATGTTTGGATTCTCTGAGTAGGGCTTATTTTGTGCAAACTTCTACATCTTCACTATGCTCTCAGCTTAATGTAGAACTATATTCATTTTGCTAAATAATTTAAAATATTTTGTCATGTGACAGTTATTTCATTCTTTTGAACTTTGTTTGCATGTATACAATTTTTCAGTAGAAACTTCTAAGTATAATAATTATATATATAGCTTGAGAGTTTTGCAAGACAATTTATGAATTTGTCCTGTGAAGTCTTCATTCATGTTATACCATAGCACTGTACACTTTATTTTATCGTGATTTCATCATCCATTCAGCTGAAAGAATTTTTTTAAAAGGGCTTTCAGACAGCACAAGAAACTGCATCTAGACAGTAAATTTTACTACAACAATCATCTGGTAATTGTCCCCTCCTTTGGATAACACATTAACATTTTACTTTGCCTGCAGAAGTCTTGGGCAATCTAGCAATAAGATAGAAGACTATATTTTCAAAATTGTCATTCGTTAGTCATGTTTTCTGACTGAAATAAGTATGGAATCTTTACACATTTTAGTCACTTAAACTTGTTTTAATTCTCCAAGGTTTCTAGAATTGATAGATGTTGTCAAAGAATAAAGAAAAAGAAAAGCAAAAGGATGGTGAGCCCACAGGATGTTAAAGCATATGGGCATTCATTTCCATCTGCTTTTAATTATCTGCAGTTATACTAAATAGAAGGAGTGGTCTTTTAGGCATGAGATTTGTTAATTCTGAAATATTGTACAGATTAATTTTTATTTTCAGTTGATTCTTTACTGTGTTATTTATACTAGCTCTTTGGGTCAACATTAACCTGTTTAATAGGTTAGCAATTCATGAAGATTAGTTATAAAAAATGCTAAACTTCCTGTTAGCTTGGAAATACCATAATATTAATAATTACAGTGGGAGGTTTATATCTTTCCTGCTAGTAGACAAATAGCCTCTAATGTATCAGTTGTTATCCTAGGGCTATTGCCTATAGTTTCATGTTAAATCTAAACAACCAAAGAAATGAATGAGAGAACAAGGATATTGAACAGTCTTTATGGTTTTCTTAGTAGTGTGCAGTATTTTTCTGTTCCTTATGCAGATAGTAGAAATGTTTTTCAGGTTAACATGGAATATTTTTACAGATTAATCTCAGCTGCACATACTTAGTATTAATAAATATGAAATTTATGTAAGAAAATTGAGTCACTTAACAACATAAACATTGGCTACAGGTTTAAGAACATTAGAATATGCAGTTCTGTGTAGGAGATAATTTTTCTACAAACCTTTAAGATTTGATCACTCATTAAAATTAATTGAAGGCTTTTTAGGAAATCAAAGTAACATTGGATCATTGGACTTAGACAAAGATCTTACTCTTTAGTAAAAAGGCTTTAATAAAATGATTTAAATGTAAGATATCTCCACCTTCATGTATTTTACGCCTTACATTTCTTTCAACAAGGAGATGTCCAAAGATCTCCTTACACACTGCAAATGTAAAGCAAGTCCTGTTCATGCAAGGTTGAAAGAGATCAGAGAAAATAATGGAAAATATGAAAAGTTTAGAAACTGCAGGTAGGGAACTGTCAGGTTAGTTTGTTTACATGCATGGTAAGGAATATAAGTGGTGTAACTGAACTTTCTCACTGATGAGAAAGTATTTTATATGGAAAGGCCACTAATGCTACTTTCTGAGGGAGAAAACAAATCTGTTTTGTTTTGGTTTGGTTTTTTTTCTCAGCTTTGTAATTATTACAAGATCCCAGAATTCTGAATTTCTAATGTGTTTATGGTTTTATTATTTTTAAAGTGAAGAGAAATATTGGCAGTTATCATATCATCAGCTTTCTAAAATCTGGTTTTGTTCTTAGCCAGAAAATAGCGGCAGTTCATGGTTGGGGGGGAGGGGTCAAGGAAGGGGGAATTGTTATTATCCATTCCCACTAACAGGGACAAAAGAAAAGCTAGTCATAATGCTCAAGATGTTTTTGGAGGGTTGTAAGTAATTTCAAATGAATCAATTGTTATTACCTACAGGGAAATTAAATGGGGAAAAAAAAGCACCCCACCTTGCAGTGGCATTTTGATTATACATCAAAATGTGGAGTCAGCTCTGATCCAGATGGTACAACAGAAAGAACTTAGAAGCATTAAGAACATGAGGGGAAAAGGTAATGACTGACATTATGTTTGTATCACGGTTCCTAGTAGATAACTGAACTAGCATTATTAGATGCAAGAAGTATAATTTTTTCCTCTGAAGAAAAAGAAAAATTATAAGTTGTGTCAGCTGTTTTTTGAATAAAAGTAATCTCTTTTATTTAAAAAGATATTTCATATATGCCATCTTTCAATGAGGAACTTCTAGCCAACAACTCTTTGTTGAGTTGGTGGGTTGATGCTTTTTTATTACAAATTTTACACAGATTAGAGTAGCTGAAGCCTAGAGGGATTGTGACTGAGAGATACAGCCCAATCTTTTTACTGAGGAGAGATACCAGCTTTGTCTCGTCTTTTCTGCATGGGCCATATGGAGGTGTTGCTGGGCCCACTGTAGGAGGCATATAGCCCCATCCATCCATCTCTCCACCCACATGGAGGAAGCCATGGCAGCTCTTCTGAGGAAATGGCAGCTGGCCAAGCAGAATCATCCCCTGGGCTACATTCAACTCACAGGATGCTAGAGACTGTCCTGCCCAGAACTACTCATGGCTGCATTAATTTGAGCTCTGAGAATACCATGAACATTGGCTGACCCCAGGAACTTAGATTTTATGGAAGAATATTCTTATCCTGATACTTGTTTGGAAAAAAATAAAAATAATTGCATGTTAATTCTTCTGAATATTTTTAATTTGTCATTTCAGACTGCACAGCAGTCTTCTTACTGAAGAAATGAGTAAGATGAGTGCATTTTGGAGGGATTTCCTTCTAAAAGTTTTACTAAACATGTGTCTATTACTTTTGGTTAATTGAGCAAACAATGCCCTTGATAGCCATTTCCTTTCACCATAGTCAAAGGCAAGATAATTAGTTAATTGCCAGAAGGGGTTGTTAACTGCTGGTAATGAACCACTATTAAGGAAATTACTGCTACAGTACCATTGGATACTGCAAGCATGTGTGAAGGGGAGAAATACTGTTTCTGATATTTTTGTGCTTTTTTCTGCAATAGAGTTGTAGCACATATATTGGTGAGAGACATAATAAAAAGAAAACCAAAAAAGCCCACCAAACCAAAACAACCTATCCACCAACCAAACCAAACCAAACAAAAAAAACCCCACAATAAAAAAGAACAATTACTATTTAGAGGAAAGAAATTATCTGACTGTTAAAAATTATTCTTCATGTAGCTAGTAATGACATGAATTTTCAAGACAATAGTCTAAATCCATTCTTAACATTTCATCTTAAAATATTGATAATTTGATCTAGCAGTATATAGAATAACAATACTTCTCTAATATTTACACAATGAAGTACAGTGTAATGTATTTTTGTGCCATTTACACAGAAGAATTTAAAAATCCCTCATTCTAGTCTACGTGGGACTTTGTGAATAGATTTGGACCAGACCTAAAGGATGGATGTTCCCATCACAAAGATTATCACAACTCTCACTAATGACTGTTACTTGTTGTCAGATTTAGCAATACGCCTAGTATGTGATGTCAAAAGGGTTAGGTTATGCTTAGATCAAGTATAGGAAGGTTATCAGTTTTAGAAGGTTAAACTATAGTGTAACTGCAACAAAGATAGGAATTAAAAAATCAATAAATTTTTCAGGATTTTTTTTTAATTCTTGATAAAACACTAAAAGTACATTTCTTTTTAGTCTGAGTAAACATTTCCCTGTGTACTATATTTCAAGTGTTCATACAGAAGCCTGTAATAAAGAAATCAATTGTATTAAACACAAGTACATACAAGAACTATCTTTGCAGAGTGAACCCAGAGAAACATGCATTATATTTCATGAAACTTAAGTTTCCAGGTGTACTGTGAGTTCACAAATTAAGTTTCCAGGTGTACTGTGAGTTCACAAAATTACAGAAAGGGTCAAGCAGGGCCACCAAGACCTGGTTGCCCAGGTCCATGTCCAGATGGCTTTTGAATGTCCCCAAGGTTGGAAACTCCACAACTACTTTGGGCAACCTGTGTTTCCTGACATTCAGAAGGACCCTCTTGTGTTGTTTCAGTTTGTGCCCATTACCTCTCATCCTGTCACTGGACACCACAGAAAAGACTCTGGCTCCCTTTTCTTTACAACTTCCTTTCAGGTATTTATATACATTCATAACATCCCCCTGCACCTTCCGTTCCCAGGCTGAACTGTGCCAGCTCACGCAGCCTCTCCTCATATGTGAGGTGCTCCAATCACTTAGTCATCTTAGTAGCGTTTCATGGAACCCTCTCAAGTATGTCCACCTCTTGTACTGGGGAGCCCACCACTGGACACAATATTCCAGGTGTGGCCTCACTAGTGTTGAATAGAGGGGATCACCTCCCTCGACCTGCTGGCAACACCCCTCCTATTGCAGCCCAGGATACCATTTGCCGTCTTTGCTGCAAAGGCACATGGCTGGCTCGTGTTCAACTTGGTGTCCACCAGGAAGTCCAGGTCCTTTCCTGCAAAGCTGCTTTTCAATTACATATTACACAAGCATATGCACAT
Source organism: Rhynochetos jubatus (assembly GCA_027574665.1). Lineage (NCBI taxonomy): Eukaryota > Metazoa > Chordata > Aves > Eurypygiformes > Rhynochetidae > Rhynochetos > Rhynochetos jubatus. The sequence continues at coordinate 104,774,222 of CM050648.1, forward strand.
TTGAACAGTTGTTAAAAGGCATTCATATTTATACTATATCTCTGAACAAAAAAAAAAAAAAAAAAGAAACTAGCAAGCTGTATGGCAGCCTCCAACTCTCCTGAACAATTCTGCCTGTATGCAAAGAGGCCACAGATGTCTCTCCTTGTCTGAACAGGCCTTTGAGGTGAGTTTTACATGCCATATACATACCAACAGTCATCTACTAACAGTCCATGTCTGCTATATGTAAAGGATTATATTTTCCTTTTACAAAAAGAAAAGTCCCTCTTTTTGCAAAATAAAGTGTTCAAAATGACTGCACCACCCCACCAGAAGAAAGATTAGAAAATTCAGTGAAACAGTACCAGTAACTATGAAGTTCCTAGCAAGATGCAACAATAAAATTTTTTTAGTTTCTACAAATCAGTACATCTTGCCAAAAATGGTAGATATTGAATGCTATTTATCTCTTAATCACAAATACTTTACCATTGGTTAGTAATATATTACTATCTATCTAGTAATATTAGAACATCTTTAGAGATTACATTGTAGCTAAACTTCTGAGAATATTTTCATTATAATTAATTTATATAATTACTAGATAATTCTAATTTATTGATGAATGTTCTTTCAGGATTAAAATTTAACACAAATTCTCAAAGGAAAACATTTTAGTCACAGAACAAGATGCGATACTTTTGGGTATTATTATATATCATTCTTATTTTCTTTGCAGAATAATTTTGAAACATACTTTAGCAAATAATCACTAGATGGTCTCTAAGGTCCCTTCCAACCCAAACCATTCTATGATTCTGTGAAATAAGTATGGAGTTAAGGTCAACTTGTGTGCAGGCAGTAGGCACAAAAAGAAAGGTATTGTATTTTACATTCATAGCAGATTACATATTAGTTTGCTGCATGCCTTCAAAGGACTGGAAGGAGACACTGGGAAGCAGAATTTGATGTATAGAAACTCAGAAACTAAACTGACTGTAACCGTATCTCCTATTTGTGATCTATTTCAGGCTACATAGACAACACCTACTTAAGGTATCTACTGAGTTCAAATACCTTAGTTCCGGGCACCCTGTTAAGTATGCAGGAGAGTCAGAGCAGCTAAGTGGAGGCCTTGGACAGGCAGTGAATACTTCCCTGTATTTCTGCACAAGAAACATAAGTGTTTCATGTTACTAGCTCAGCATAGTCCCATATCAGCAAGGAACATAAGCCAGTACTGAAATCTCAGTGTCTCAGTAGTTGTATTGGCACATTTTCCTTAGGTCCAAGACTTTTGAAATACCTATCCTCCCTCAATAGTAGATTAGCTCTCTACCTCTCCCACATAGCTTCACAAAGGAATTTAGATAGCACTTTAGCTCTCTAAATTTAGACTGCCACTTCAGTTCTCTAAATCCAGCTGTGAGACTCTCAGAAAGCCCTGCTTAGCTGCTACTTAACCTGAAAGGCATTGAAATTACCTCAGCACTGAAATACTCCACCAATAAATTCATTTAGGTGCCCAGATTTCTGATGCTGGATAACGATATCCTGTGCATATTCTGAAGATACCGAGCAGCTGCGAATGTAAGCATGTCAGATTCTCAAATTAGGCATTCTTCAGTTGGCTTGTCTGTTGGGACTAATATCATAGACATCCTTATATGCCAACAATCGAATCAGATTTCAGACGTCCTATTGCCAGAGGAAGGGATCTTAGGTTATCTCTGGATAATTCACTTCTAGTTCATTTTTCTGGGGGAGGTGGGAGATCTGGTTTCAAAGTCCTCTTCCAGATCAGGCACACAAGAACTTGAATCTTTTCACGGGGATGTAGTATAAATAGAAACATAATTTCAGCCTGTTTTCTTAGAGAAAGGCCATTAGAAGCTAGGTTTAATAATCTGACTCCAAATTCCCCCATACTGCAGAAAGACATTTCCTTCCGACTACCTTAACAACATTGCTGTTCAGCAGCCTTTCCTTTTCCTTCCTTCATCTTTCTTATAGACTGGCTTGGGTGACTGTTTTCTCCTGATGCCTGCTATGGGTCCTATTCTTAACACCCTCATGCTTTACATGTACAACGTATTCCTAAATCTGAACTGTCAAGTTCACTAGAGAACAAGTACCTACCAACCAGCATTATTAAAGTTAATCCCACTTGGAAATTTAAGTTCTTGCTCCTTTCATGTCCCATGTGTCTGAACTCCCAGTTCAGTACTGCCTACTGTCAGTTTTACATGTCTGTCTCACTGAGATATATCCAGTCCCAGCACAGATATGAGGCTTGGTTGTCTTCAATTTGAATTCAATATCAAATTCTTGCCTCTTTAAATGATGTAGAATCAGATGTGGTTCAGGATCCCAGTTCTTTGGGACTTGTTACAAAGAAAAACTGAGCAGGTGCAGAACTGTTTGCAAGCCCATAGCCTCAGCTGCAAGATCCTTCAGACAAGCATTGTCTTTCATTTACTTTTGACATCCCCTGCCCACCTGCAGCACTTCAAAAAATATAGTTGTAAGAGGATGGAAAAAATAGTAGAGGATGAAAGGAGTTTGTTAGGAGTGACCATGGATAGTGAAATCAAAAATATTCTACTAGGCTTAACATGACATAGAGAGAAAATATATTTAGCCTGGAAAATCAGCTTTTGTCAGGATTGTTTGAACAATTGACACCCAGTTAAAGTGGAGTCCACTATCTGTGAAAATGTCTAAAAAAGGATTAGCCTTATATGAGACATGGACTTGCTAGTGATCTAAAAAGGTTACTTCAAAGAAGAAATTTGTACTCAATAGCATCTGAAAATGGAGAAGAAAGTAATTAAGACAACTCTTTATTAACCTTAGAGGTGTTACGGGAATTTTACGATTTTCTATTTTTAAATGAATTTTAGAGAAAAATATACACATTTTATTTTCATAGCTGCAAGGGTAAATCCATAGTTACGAAAAAGAAATCGTTCTTGTTGCAGAGTGTCAAGTTGTGCACTTAAAGTCTGTGAACATAATGTGGAGCATGAACAACTCAAAGCCAAATAAGATATTTGCAAAATATTGGCCCATAACAGCAAATTGTTAATCTATTTTCAACCGTAATTATTACAAGTCAACTAGTTTGAACAACATTTGGAGGGAAAAAAAGGAAAATATGATTTTAGAACAACTTCTGGGTTTAGCAGTTTGTAATATTTAAAGCACGCTGGGACCTTATTTTATTTAAAAGCTTAACACATCCTCGTAATAAAGAGACTAGCTAAATTTGTTTCAATATACCTTTAATTTTTAAATCACTCTATAACTTCTTAAATATATTATTTTTCAGAATTTATATGCTTAGTTTCAGACCAGAAATTAGACTGAGATTTGGTGTTTGGTTGTTTTCTGGTTTTGTTTTGTGTGGTTTTTTTTTTTTTGATTGGTTTGTTTGTTTGTTTGCTTGTTTGTTTAAACAGCTCTACCAACCTTTTGAGGTCATATTGCTTTACAGTTCCCTGTGAGATAAGACATATTTTGAGAAGAAATAGTGAATAAAAATATCCTATGAGAGATGTCTTTATGCTCTTTCTGCAGAATTGGACAGTTTTGTTTTCATTTAGGGTTTGACAGATCATTTTCTTGTTGGTTTCATCATGAAGAAGACAAAATGATTTAACTATTTCCATACTTCATCATGGGAAAGATTTGAAAATCAGCTCCAGATAGGTAAGCGAAGTAGCTGACTTTAGTGTCACGCAGTAGCTGAGTTATTCAAGCTGGTTTACACATCTGACCTATTAGCTGAAGTACCACAGCTGTATTGTTTTCAAATATTAATTGATAGCTCTGAGTTAGCTATAGCTATGCATTGTGGTGAAAGACCATATCAGCAAGCCTGGAGCTAGCTCAGAGGTCTTCAGGATGAAATCATGTGTTACTCTCTTTTGCCCTAGTCAGAACACAACAGGTTTTGTGAGCATGTGGGAGTCAATCTTGCAAAGCTCTTTAATTTTCCTGGATAAATTATAGCTATATAAAGCATCTGTAACATACATTATTACCACTAACTAAATTAATGCTTTTATTTTCTGTGTGTTCCTTATATAATTTCAGCAACATGCTACAAGCCCTGTGCTTGCAATATAAACTAATCCGCAAACAACGGGATAATTTTAAAGAGACGGTGGTTTTATTTGGTCTGGCCAAAACATAATGTTCACAGAAATAATATACTGTGAGTTATGAATGTGTTTACTATTTCATCCAGGGTTCATTCCTGTTCTAGTTCAGTTTAATAGCAAGTTATTATTAAATTCAAAAGGATGTGAAAGAGACAAGTATTAGCAGCAATGCTCTATTAAAAACCTTGAAGACAAGTAAAGGATTTCTGCAGGGAATATGCTGCTCCTCATTGCAAAACTGTGTTAGTCTTGTGTCCTATACATTATTCTGTGTTATGTTGAGGAGAAAAAAGTCTGCCAATAAGCAATTTCCATTATACAAGTAAAACTTTAGTGTCATGTGCTGGCAATAATTCTGATATCAGAGTTGTGAACACGTACTATAAAACATGGAATTTGAAGAACATGATCTAGAGAAAAAAGAAAAAGCAATTAAAAAAAAGTCAGAGAAATATTCCAAAAATGAGATTACTTTGTCCAGTTTAAATTACCTAAAGATTAAGTAGGTTTGGTGTTCCTCATTAATAAGTGGCTACTATTCACTCCTTCAGCAGTGTTAAGTTTGATATCTAGTGCCTTATGACTGCAGAACAAGAAATGCAAGTTGCATGCTGCTGGAAATGAGAGGGAATTCAGCTTTTAGCCCTGGGGTGTTATATAAGAACTGCATCACAGTGCCTGCCTGAGTTCTGCTGGCATCAGCTGAAACGCTGCAGGAGAAGCTATCCACCACCTTGACATCGCATGTGAATCCGTAGCTAACAGCAACCACCTTCAAAGTAAACAGGCCCACACTGCAAAAAAGGAAGAAGCAGCCAAGAATGGAAGTGCCACAAATGCATTTCATAATTTAATGAACTGCGCATAGTAACTTTTTCCTTAAAATTTAGCTGGTCTTATTTACATCACTTCTGTATTTAGTTTTTCTCAGGTTTTGACCTTCTAGAAAATGTCAGTAACTTTGCAGATGACATTTTGTTGACAATATTATTAGTGTAGAATGATTTCATTAGAATAATTTCATATGGCAAGTATGGGGAGGTCTCTCTTTCTGTTTTCTATTGTCCCAATTATAGGGCTGCTCCATGTTTAATACAACTGTTACAACCTAGAGAAATTTTTATATTATTTGCTCTTTGATGTATCAGTATATTTTTAAGAAAACATCTGTGTCATCTTATGCAAGTATGAGAAATTATCAGACCAATAATTTGTCCAAAGTCCCATTGCTTACTATGTTTATTGTTTGGTTTATTTTCTGTCATGCACTTCCAAAGTTATAAGACACAGAATGAGTGAACATATAAAATTGTACATCAAAACTTCCATTCTATTGTGAATAACAGAAGATATTTGAATCTTGAAAGAAATACACTGATGGAAGTGTATTTACATATTAAAGCAAGGGATTATTAAAACTGTACAGAGAAAGACAGGAAGACTGATGTTTTTTAAACTGTGTTCTAACATATAGGAAAACGGGTAACAATAAGAAAAAAATGTCATGGTGAAAAGAAATATCTTCAGTGTTGAAAGAAGAACAGCAAACATGGTTTTATTCAATTGTGACCAAGAACTCACCAGCTTTCCAGCTTTGCTTACAGATCTGAGAAGCTGAAAACTGGGATAGTGCTGATTGGTACTGTAAATTTAGTATATTGATTTTGTTGTTAGGAACATCCTAAATTAATGTAGATAGTATTTTGTGGGTTCAGTTATATCACTGAGATTTAACTATTTGTTTTTGTCTAAGATTTACAAGTTCTACTGGAGAAATGGCTCCCCAAAGCAATAGACTATGGCTGAAAAAAAAGGTTTCAGGCTTGCTGTTTGTTGCGTATGATTTAAGACAGTGATAAATGACATTCAGTACAATGTGTTCAACCAGAAATCCCAGAGTATCAAGTCACATCATTTGCATTCCTGGAGAACAGAAATTACTAAACTGGAAATCCAGAAGTAGGCTTAATCATATAGGGCATTCAAATGTCACAAGACCAAAAAAGTATTCGTCTCCGTAACTAGTACTATGCAGGTGAGAAGAAACAAGGATTTTTAGTCTAGGATGGAAATTAAGTCATCAGACTGAGGGGAATGTGTTAGATTAGAAGCTTGAGTCACACATGACAATACAAGATCTTCTTAGTTGTAATACAGTCCTGCCAAAGAGCTGTACTGGTAATTGATCTTTAATGTTTGCACTAGAATAAATATTCAAATTATTTGTGGGGGATAATTTATACTGTTACAAACTTCCCCCCCTTGGTCTCTGATCCCTAAAATGTATCAGTCTACTTCATACTGATTTGTTGCAAGGAGAAAAGCACAATTTTAATTGTTGGCCAAACAAAAGGTGAAACAGTGAATCTTTTGCTAATCTTGCCAGTACTGTTCCTGAACAACCGTGGTATAAAATTTATCACAAACTCAGTAGCTGCCAAGGCTAAGGAAGATGGAAGACCTTGTGGTAATCCAAAATAAAATAAAGGGCAGTCCTTGGATATGATCTAGTATACTGATACTATAGCATCAATTTTGTTTATATTTTGAGAGTGATTAATGTACAGAAAGGCAGTTTACTAATGCTTTACCCATTTGTAGATTAAACAAAGGCTCATTAGCTCACATGAGACAGTTCAGTTTTATTTTTAGCTACAGTATGGCTGGTGCAATGCCTCTTCTTTTAACATTTTCATTTTGCATTGCCTTCAGTCCTGACATGAAAGTTAACATTAATCTGCCAAATCATTCTGATTGGATTGCTTTGGAAGTCACTCCAAAGTCACAATGGCTAAATGGGATGAAGCTGTAAGACAGAAATGCATTGCAGTTAATACCTCTGCAGTACTGAAGCTAAGCCAGGGTGAGCCCTAATTCCTGAAAGAAAACAAATCCACAATAATCTATCCCTTAATTCTGAACAGAGTGGCATAATGCCAACAAATATAAAAAAAATTATTCCTTAATAAAACACTGCATCTTATTCCACCATGGTTTCTCTTGGCCTTTTATTTGTGTAGTTTGAGGTCAGTGAGCAGCATACATTTGAAGGTGTTACCCTTACTGAGACATAGCATTCCAGTGTTCTCCTGAAGTAAGAGGACTTGGGGAGAGAATGATTTCTGAAACAAATAATTTCAGTTTCTGTTGCCACAATTAAAAGACAAAAATTAAGATACCTCCCAATATCACAGACACTCCCACCCAGAAATCTTCTGATAATACTTTTAGTCATTTAATCCACCTAATGTCCAGTTGGGTAAAACTACAACTGGTATTGTTTTTTCATAATCTGGCTCAGATTTTGGTTCTGCAAAAAGCAAGGATGATTTCATTCATATCTAATTAGTCTCTGGAGATTTTGATTAGGAGCATGCTGATTTTAGCCCAAACCTAGACTGTGTTATTTAGAATTTATTCTCCCTAAAGTGCTTTTGTGATGACAACTTACTGTGACAAAAAGAACCAGTTTAGACATTTCTATCTTCATCCAAAAATGTGTCCTCATGTAGAAATAATCCTTAAAAATGTCTTACTAACATGAAATGTTTCACAGAAACAGATAAGCACATTGGGATGAATTAGGTGTCTAGCAAGTATTTCTAGAGGTCAGGCCTAATTTAAAACCCCTTAGGATTCCTTTGCAATTGCCTTTTTGTAATGTGAGACTCATACATTATTAAAATACAATTTTTAAGTCTTATGTTAAATCAAACTATGAAAGGAATATTGCTCATTATCTGGCCAGGGCTGAAAAACAAGAACAAAGTGGCAAAATGCCCACTTGTTTCAGGGTTGGCAAGCCTTGCTATGAATGGAATCCTGGTAACTACTCTGAGATCTTGAAGTTACACATGTCTACAAAGCATGGAAGTATTTTGAAAAAATTCACTTGAAAGTACGTAATAGAATATTGAAAAAAGATCAGTTTTCCAGCATTATATATACATACATAAAAATATATTTGTGCATTATTCTTTATGAATACCATTTTAATCCTTCTTGCTGTCACTTAGTCAACTTTATATTATCATTTCTGCTATCTTTGGCAAGATTTTCAGATTATCATCTTTGCAGCAGAAGAAAATCTGTGTGGCTCACAAACTACCTTATATATGGAGAGTGCTTACTGCAAACACTTCAGGAACCCAGATGAGACAAGGAGGCAAAACATCTCCTTGCTTCCACCCTCTGTCACAGGTGCAGAAGGCTGAACAGACAAAGATGAGCTTTTCCCTCCCATCATGTTTTAATCCCTGTGATATATCTGACTTTGGTGCAGCTGTCAGATGGGTGGGTCAGGCTGTCAGGCTGGGTGGCTGGAGAGTCCTCCATAGCATGGTAGATCTCAGTGCTGCGTGATGAAATGTCACAACTTTGAACAGAAATACAGCTCTGTGTACAATCCTCCATTTCAAACAGGCCTAATCAGCTGATCCGTACCATGCTGATGAAGCTGTTTTGTTCTGTTCTTATGGCTAGATGTGGGTCTGTAGTAGGCACTCACATATGTATGCATGTAAGATAATATTCATCCCTGTTGTTAATATCTATTTTTAGAGCTTGAAAACCCTACTTACCTTCAGCAAATGCTGCAAACAATTGACTCACAAGTGAACTATAAATAATGGTTGCAGCACAGAGCCCATGCAACATACTGCTCTAACATTACTGAATATTCAGAATCTGCTGCCTCTGGTAGCTATATATGTCATGTTCTTGACAGATTTAGGCTTCAGTAGCCCAGAGCTTAAGATCCAGCATGTTTTTTAGAACTAGAGCATTTGCAGTTTAGTGAATGCCATCCACAGGGCCAGGTATGATGTGGAAACTTGGAAATACAAAGTGTCTCTACCGATATTCTGAATATTACCACAAAATAATATAAAATACAAAAGTTGGGAAGAGATGAGGGGAATGACTGGCAAATGCTGCCAAGCATAAAGCAATTTAGGCAACTATAGCCTCAGTCTCCATCATGGGCAAGGCTTCAGTTACAGGCAGATCTTTGAAGGGAAGACTACAGGCATGGAAAATGGTATGAGACTGGGTTTAGCAAGGATAGAACTTAGCAGACAAAGCTGCTAAATGGTTGACCACCACCAAAGCAAATGTGGCAGAAAATGGGAGTGGCTCTAGAAGGGCAGCTGCATGTTTCCACCATGCTGATTTGTCTCCCTTGGTGTTAGTGAACCAGCCCCTGTGCTCCTTGCCTGTTCCCCAGAAAAGGGCAGAGTGCTGGGCTTGCTGGCAGCACCAGGGAAGAGGAGAAAGAGAAGGTCTTCCGGGTATTGCCAGCCACACTAATGTAGGAAGTCTCCAGCATTACTATCACAACAGGACCACCCTGCAGTCAGTTTCTTATCTGGCAGGAATAGAATATGAAGAAAATGAAACACAAATTAAAAAGGGATCCCAGCTACTGCAGCCTGCTATACACAGAATCAGTCTATGTTCAACACTGCATTATACACTGTTCCAAGAGGATTACTATCTTTGAGGCAGGAGAATAGGAGATCATGGAGGCAAGTGTCTAGTACTGATATGGCCATCTTCTTGCTGTGGTGCACATGTGTCATCTGCCTCTACATAAAGTCAGCTTGTGTTAGTAGCTCAAGATCTGTGTGATGACAATGTGACTACTGCTACAGATGTTGAAACAAAACCACTGCATTTGCACTGTTTTTTGTCAGCAAGCTAGCCAGACCAAAGCAGGCTGCGCTGAGCTATCTTGGGATCTGTACACCTCAAACATGAATTGCAAGCTAACTGAACAGTCTAGTTGATTAAGTTAATGCATACATCTGTGCATATCAGAGAGTTGATTGTAGTGTTAAAACGTCAGTACGTAAATTGAGCTACTAAATATTTTGGTTTTGCACATTTGTTCTCTGAGATTAAAGAAACAAAAAAGATATCCTACTTCTGATTATTCTGTTCTTTATATATTTGCCAAGGCGAAGCTATCTTGATGTTCACTCAGACATTGCTGTCAAAACCCAAGGTTATAGTAAGTTTCATGTCTCGTGATAAATGATGTCTTCAAGTTATGGGAAAGGATAACTGCCTATAAAACCACTGTAAACCTGATTTACAATTGCTAAAATAAATTCAGATATTGGAGTCCATAGCAAGTTTTTAAAGTGTTTTTACTTTCTTATTGTGCTGTGAAAATCCTTCCATAAGTACTTGAGCAAAAATGCTGAAGTCGATTAAACAGAAATGACATCAAATGCATTGTGGTGGGTTGACCCTGTCTGGAGGCCAAGTGTCCACCAAGCTGCTCTATCACTCCCCCTCCTCAGCTGGGCAGGGGAGAGAAAAAATATGGTGAAAGGCTCATGGCTCCAGATAAGCACAGGTAGAGGTCACTCAGCAATTACCATCATGGGCAAACCAGACTTGATTTGGGGAAAACATTAACTTAATTTATCATCACTCAAAATCAGTAAAAAAAGAGAAGTAAAATCAAATTTTTAAAACACCTGCCCCCCCCCCCCCTTCTTCCTGGGCTCAAATTTTCTCCTGCTCTTCTCTACCTCCTCCTCTTGAGTAGCATAGGGGGATAGGGAATGGAAGTACTGGTCAGTTCACAAGTTGTCTCTGCTGCTCAGGGGGAGGACCCCTCACACTTTCACTCTGCTTCAGCATGGGTCCCCCATGGGGTCACATGTCCAGCCAGCAAACCTGCTCCAGCCTGGACTCCTCTCTCCACAGGGCCACAGGTCCTGCCAGGACCCTGCTCCAGCGTAGGCTTCCCATGTGGTCACAGCCTCCATTGGGCACCCACCTGCTCCAGCATGGGCGCCTCCCCAGGCTGCAGGCAGGCCTCTGCTCCTCCATGACCCTCCATGGCTGCAGGGGCACAGCCAGTCTCACCATGGTCTTCACCATGGGCTGCTGGGGACCCTCTGCTCCATCATTCCCTCCTTCTCCACTGACCTTGGTGTCTGCAAGGTTCTGTCTCTCACATCTTGCTCTCTCTATATCTGCAAAATCTCCTTTTCTGGTTGTGGTTTTTTTTTTTGTTTGCTTGTTTGTTTTTTGTTTGTTTTGGTTGGTTGGGGTTTTTTTGTTTGTTTGTTTTTTAATTTAAATACGTTGTCACAGAGGTGTTATGACGGCCTTGGACAGAGATGGGCTCATCTTGGAGCTGGCTAGCCTTGGTTCTGTCAGACATAGGGAGGTTTCTAGCAGCTTTTCACAGAAGCCACTCCTATAGCCTTCCACTCTCTCCCTCTATCAAAACCTTGTGATGCAAAACCAATACATGCACAAAGGGCTGAATCGCCTTATTTTTATCTAAATCCCAAACAAGTGCAAGTGCATTCTTTAGCTTTCCTGACATAGCACCAGTATTTGAAGGTCTGTCTGTATTCTGGACTGTTTTCCAGATCTGCACTAAGGCCAAGAGGTTTGAAAGAAGATAGTCCTGACTTGACCCTTTCTCTCTGCCTTACGACATTCAGCTCATTATTCTGTTTCAATCTGCTGTTAAAGGATTCTTTCATCAGCTTTCAGATATCTGAACATAAATCTGTGTAAGTTCAAACAAAATTCATCTCCAGTATGCCACGTTATTTTTAATGAATCAGTTGCTTGCAGAGAAAAATAATGTTCAATCTGTTCTTAAAGTCAGTGAAAAGCATCCAAGATTCTCCCCTGAGATTTGTCAGTTGTAGGGTTAACATTTGCAGAAGATTTAAAATCTCTGATCAGTCTGGCCAGCAAAGGATTATGACTCAGTCTTTTCCCGGAAATACTGTAGATTGTTCATGTTCTTTTGGCTTTTCTAGGGCATGTCTGAGGACTCCTAAACCTGTTGTTTCTTAGAGGATATTGAATTTTGTTAAATTATGGCTTCACCAAGGACTTTTGATATATTTTTAGCAGAAGTGAAATAAAATGAGGTTATTAAAAGGGCAACTAGCAGATGATTTGGCAGCATTACACATAAAGCATAAATACTGTCTTTTTCCACCATCACTTCATGCTGATCATGTTCCTCTAACCTATACCTGTCTATATTTACCGGTGATTCATAAGGAAGGGAAGGTGAGGGAAGGGGATTTTATTCATAAAGCCAAATGTATTTGTTATGTTTATTCATTAAATTATTTTTGCATATAGCTGAAACAGTCTTTAAACTGTCTCTGCATTTTATATGGTATATCTAAAATATAACTGTAATAATATAGCCTTAATTAAAAGAGTTTACAAAACATTAGAAGAAACAGACTTTTGTCTAGAACATTGATAGATGGTGCTAGTTATAGGGAAGTTGGAAAAAATGTTGATGTTCACCAAGTATTATCAGATACTTTGGGAAATAATCTGAAAAATACCACTTCATTTTCCTTTCATTCTTTACTGATGAACAGGAATAGAAGGGAAAAAAGCTATAGGGTACATATTGTATGATAATTATTTAGAGGCCTAGAGATTTTGGGGTATTCATGTAGATTATCTGATTTACATTAAAAATCTAATTTTTATTGATTTTCTTTTCCCTAAAAAGGTCAGGAATGTGTTTTATAAGCACCTGAAATATTTCTAATACTTCACATTCCTCCTGAAGATTTGGATGAAGAAACTCAAACAGCCAGAGTCCTCGTTGCCCTGAGACTTCAGTGACATTAACTGTGTATAAGACACAACTAAATTACAGTAGAATTTTCCAGTAGTTTAAAAAACATCATAAGAGCAAAGCAAGAGACAGCCTGATGGGGATCTCCTTAGTATCTCATGTGGTCATTGTTCAGATGCAGGTAAGTGGCTGGAGAGCAATCACTGCACAAACTATTTCAAAACTGCACAGCTTTAGAGAAGGGCTTAAAGAAGCTTGATACTAACTAGGAAATCATTAGAAAGAAAAGGATTCCAATAGTACCTGACAGATTTTTTTTTCTTTGGTGAAATTTCACTCTGCTTCTTAAGAGGTCGTTGGCTTAGCTATGGTAAGACTCAAATAAAAATCCTGTCAAAGTTTTAGCTGTCACTTTAATGGTATCAACTAATTTAAATTCTAAGATCTTAATGGGTGTTTTTTCTTCTATCATGTAAACTGACGAATGCCGAAAATTAAATTAGAAGATAATCATGTAAGTTAAAGAGTTGGTTTGCAGTACAAAGTAGGAATTAGGTTCAAACTACCAGAAAATGCATCCAACTAATTTTTTCCTAGCAAAGATTAATCTGAGTTTTGGATGACCACATTTGCAAAGACGTTAAGCAGTATTTTGAGAAAACAAAAATATCATAGAATCATAGATCATTTATGTTGGAAAAGGCCCTTAAGAACATTGAGTCCAACTGTTAACCCAGCACTGCCAAGTCCACCACTAAACCATGTCCCTAAGCACAACATCCAAACGTCTTTTAAATACCTCCAGGGATGGTGACCCAACCACTTCCCTGGGCAGCCTGTTCCAACACCTGAAAACCCTTTCAGTGAAGAAATTTTTCCTAATATCCAATTTAAACCTCCCTGGCCCAGCTTGAGGCCATTTTCTTGTCCTATTGCTTGTTACTTGGGAAAAGAGACTAACACTGACCTTGTTACAACCTTCTTTCAGGTAGTTGTAGAGAGCAATAAGGTCTTACCTGACCCTCCTCTTCTCCAGGCTAAACAACCCCACTTCCCTCAGCCACTCCTCACAGGACTTGTGCTCTAGACTCTTCATCAGCTTTGTTGCTCTTTTGAGTTCCTCTTACTGCAATGAAAGTTCATGTTATGTTCTATCAATCATTATCATCATTAATATTTTCTAAACATTTTCATATATAATAATGGACCTAAACAAACACCCTTAATATTATTTACCATAAGGAGAGAAAACTGTCATTATAGTCACACTGTCATAAACAAAAGTATCATCTGGTAGAAGAGAACCTCAATCCATCTCACTGCTACCAACCAGTTTGATGCCAGTGCCAGCAATAGATGCCCAGAGCCTGCAGAAGGATCACAGGTCAGCAGTAGAACACTTGAAGAGCACCACAAAGGAATTCCAGCCACTCCAGCCAATAAGTCAGCTTCATCAGGTGCCCAACTGAAATGTCTCTAAGCAAAGACACATGGCATGGAGAATGAAAAAGAGAAGTTTGAGATATACACATGCCTGCAGGGCTGTGATCTTATTCGCATCACAGAGATGTGGCGAGATGTCTCCTGTGGCTGGAGCATTGGAATGGACAGATACAGGATCTTTAGGAAGGACAAGTAGGGGAAACAAGGAGGAGGTGTCACAGTCTATGTCAATGACCAGCTGGAGTGCATGGACTTCTTACTGGGGATGGATGAGGAGCTGACCGAGAGCTTATGGATGAGGATTAAAGGGAGGATATTATACTGGCCTGCTACAGGCCACCCGACCAGGAAGACTGAGAAGTTGAGGCCCTCTACAGATAGACAGGAGAAGCAAGTTATAATCAACGCATTCTAAGAACCTCCTGGATTGCTTATGCCTGTTGGAGGTACAACACAGCAAGGCATAAGCAATCCAGGAGGTTCTTAGAATGCGTTGATTATAACTTCCTTCTCCAAGTGACAGAGAGGCCAACCAGGAGAGGTGCTGTGCTGGATCTTATTCTCACGAAGAAGGAAGGACTGTCAGGAAATCTGAAGCTCAAGGGTAACCTTGGTTGCAGTGATCATGAAATGGTGGAGTTGAATATTCTTAGGGAGGTGAGGAGGGTGTACAGCAAGATCACTACCCTGGCCTTCAGGAGAGCAGACTTCGACCTCTTTAAGGATCTTCTTGGTAGAGTAGCATGGTATGAAGCCCTGGAGGGAATTGGGGCCCAAGAAAGCTGGCTAATATTCAAAGATCACCTCCTCCAAGCTCAGGAGTGATGCATCCCAACAAAGAGAAAGTCAGGAAAAAAACATTAGGAGGCCTGCATGGATGAACAAGGAGGTCCTGGACAAACTCAAATGCAAAAAGGAAACCTACAGAGGGTGGAAGAAGGGACAGGTAGCCAGGGAGGAATGCAAAGAAATTGAGCAACCAGGGATCAGGTTAGGAAAGCTAAAGCCCTGATGGAATGAAATTGATCAAGGACATGAAGGGCAACAAGAAAATCTTATATATGTATACTGCTGACAAAAGAAAAACTACGGAAAAACTAGGCCCTCACCAGAAGGAAATAGGAGATCTGGTTACCTCAGATGTGAAGAAGGCCGGAGTACTCAACTACATTTTTGCTTCAGTCTTTGTGGGCAAGATGTCAAGTCCCACCACTCAAATGGCAGAAGGCCAAGGCAGGGATTGAGAGAATGAAGAACTGCTCACTGTGTGAGAAGACCAGGTTTGAGACCATCTAAGGAACCTGAAGGTGTACAAGTCCATGAGACCTGTTGAGATGCATCCCCAGGTCCTGAGGGAACTGGCAGATGAAGTGGCAAATCCATCATATTTGAGAAGTCATTGTAATCTAGTGAAGTTTCCATTGACTGGAAAAGGGGAAACATAACCCCCACTTTTAAAAAGGGAAATAAGACGGACCCACTACAGGCCACTCAGTCTCACCCCTGTGTCCTGTGACCATGGAGCAGATCCTCCTGGAAACTATGCAAAAACACATGGAAAATAAGGAGGTGACTAGTGTCAGCCAACATGGCTTCACTAAGGGCTAATCATGCCTGACAAATTTGGTGCCCTTCTATGACAGGGTTATGGTGTTGGTAGATAGAGGAAGAGAAACAGACATCATCTACCTGGAATTGTGCGAAGCATTTGACTCTTGAGACGTGGATTTGTCAGGTGGATCATTCAGTGGATAAGGAATTGGCTATATGTTCGCACTCAAAGCATTGTGGTCAATGATATGATGTCTGAATGCAGACCAGTGATGAGTGGTGTTCCTCAGGGATCAGAATTGGGATCAGTATTGTTTAACATCTTTGTCAGTGACGTGGATGATGGGATTGAGTGCACCCTCAGCAGGTCTGCTGATGACACCAAGCTGTGTTGTGGTTGACACGCGGGAGGGAAGGGATGCCGTCCAGGGGGACCTTGACAGGTTGGAGAGGTGGGCCTGTGCCAACCTCCTGAAGTTCAACAAGGACAAGTGCAAGGCCCTGCACCTGGATCAGGGCAATCACTGGTATCAATACAGGCTGAGAGATGAAGGGATTGAGAGCAGCCCTGAGTAGGAGGACTTGGGTGTGTTGCTTGATGAGACAGCAGTGTGCATTTGCAGCCCAGAAAGCAAACTGTAACCTGGACTGTATCACAAGAACTGTGGCCAGCAGGTCAAGGGAGGGGATTCTACCACTCTACTCAGCTCTTATGAGACCCCACTTGGAATATTGCATCCAACTCTGTAGCCCTCAACATATGAAGGATATCAACTGGTTGGAGCCAGTCCAGGGGAGGCCACAAATAGGACCAGAGGGCTGGAGCACCTCTTCTATGAAGAAAGGCTGAGAGAGTGGGCTTGTTCATCCTGGAGAAGAGAAGGCTCTGGGAAGACCTTGTAGCAGCCTTCCAGTACCTGAAGGGGGCCTACAAGAAAGCTGGAGAGAGACTTTTTACAAGGGCATGTAGCGATATGACAAGGGGTAACAGGTTTAAACTGAAAGAGTGTAGAATTAGATTAGATATAAGGAAGAAATTCTTCACTGTGAGGGTGAAGAACAGGTTGCCCAGAGAAGTTGTGGATACCCCATCCATGGAAGTGCTCAAGGCCAGGCTTGATGGGGGTTTGAGCAAGCTGACCTAGGTGAAGATGTCCTTGCCAATTGCAGGGAGGTTGGAAGTAGGGATTTTTAATCCCTTCCAACTCAAACCATTCTATCATTCTATACATCACTCTTGTATTTTCAAATTCATAGAATCATAGAATGGTTTGGGTTGGAAGGGACCTTTAAGGTCATCTAGTCCAAACCCTCTGCAATGAGCAGAGACATCTTCAGCTGGTTCAGGTTGCTCAGACCCTTGCCCAATCTGACCTTGAATGTTTGCCTAGGGATAGGACATCTACCACCGCTCTGGGCAAATTCTTCCAGTGTTTCACCACTCTCATCATAAAAAGTTTAGGGGTAATAGAAGGACCACTAACGGAACAATAAAAGAGAGATAGACCTGAGAAAAGACTATTTATCAAGGCTGATTCAAGTGTTGGTTTTGTTGGAAAAGAGCTATTCTAAAATGCTTATTAGATACTTGTTAATAGCAGACCAGTTCAATTAATGTTCAAAATTTTCACTGTACACAATGTTATATCCTTCAATTCTCTACAAGAAAAGAGAGTAAAAGACTACACATTCTTAAAATTCCTAATACCAAAATCCTTTGGAAAAAAACAATATCCACACTTCTTTTTATACCCTAATGATATTCAAAAAAGAATATCCCACAGCTCCTATTGTTTTTTCTTTAATGAACAGGAAACAAGGTAATCATTTGACAAGGTGGACGATATGGACTCCAAGACAACTCTATTAGAGTTATAATATGAAGTCGTTTATCGCCTCGTTGGCTGCACTTATATACAGTATTTTTATCTGTCCATGCACACATACACATGTTGATTGGTTACATCTGTTTTGCCATAAGCTGTCCACGTGCTCTAAGCTAATACATGATTGGCTATCCCATACTCCGCTTTTCTCTGCCAAGAATTTGCTGATCTTTGTTTCTTCCTTTATCGCCCTCAAGTATGCTTCAAGGCCGTGCAGGCAGTTTGCTGCCTTCTCCAGCTCTGTGTAGCTTTGTTCGCCAACATATCCGTTCTCCTGTAAGAAATCTCCCACAATCATTTATGTTTATTTTCTCCCCCTTTGTTTCTTGTTATATGTTACATGATGTTAAACCTAGATCTGGATTCATTCCTGTCACCTTAAAATACCAGATAAATCTTCTTGCTGCAGCACCAGAAGATGCCAACTAGCTTTGCTGGAAATGGCATCCTGGCACCTTGTGCAGCTGCCTAACCATGGGGAGGGCCAGGATTTTCAGAAGTGACTAATGATCTGTTGCCCAAATAAAACCTCTTCATGCATCAGACAGTGGGTAGAGGCATATCTTAAAAATCAATATCTAAATGTCTCTGAAAGAACATACTTAATGTCTTTGGAAAGTCTTAGCTTATTGTTTAGGACAAGGAGATGATGGGCAATGATAAAGCAGGAAATTGTTGTCATGATTATATTGACTTTGCCATTCAGAACTTAGCCTGTGAGTAATGTTTGCCAAGTTCCTCGGTCAGATATTATGCTTCTTGTGCTACAAAATTAATTGAAAATACATTGTGGGGTTTAATATCTTGGAAAAGGCTTCAAACAGCCAGCTTTATACATTCAGCTTGTGGAAAGAAGCTTGATTCTTTCCCCTATTTTGAGTGAAGATGTTTGTTTGTATTTTCTTTCCTTCTGTGTCAGTATATTGTAGAAAAATACTGAACAGCTGCAGAAAATGAATGGATGAAAAAAAAATGTAGCTCAACAATGCTCAATCATAACTGATTTCCACTCTAAAAGAAACCTGAAAAATCAATTATTCTGTGATTCTGTGAAAATCTGAATAATTTTTCCAGGAATAGTGTTGCTTTGCACTATTCATGCCATCAGCTGTTTGCACAGAGTATTTTGGAAAATGTAGCAGTTTCAGTACAACCAAACGTGAAATCCCTTGTCTCTCACTCCTTCCAAGCCAAACTAACACAAAACACATGCCAAACAATCCATCTGCATGATATGAAAAAAAAGTTCTATGTATTCCTAAGCCTTATAATTCAGATGTTTATTAGGCAGGAAAAGTGTTTTTGGAGTAAAAAACAAACAAACAAACAAAAAGCAAAACAAAAGCTCCAATAATTGCATGTGCTCTAATGAAATTTTTTTTGGTGCAAATTCAGTATGCCAGCTAGAGATGAAAAATCTTGTACAAAAGGCACAAGCTTTTTCAAAAACATCATAACTTTCAACCCTGGAAAGAAAATTTTATTTCAGAAAAGAATATTTGATATCTTAAAGAATTAAGAATGGATTGAGGAATAAGAACATGCAGTAGTACACTCTCATTTGTCCTACAGAACTACAGTGGGAAATGTGAAAGGCTGAATAGCACATTAGGTCTTTTTCATACCTAGTTGTTCAGCATTTGTGGGAAAAGTCTCCATTGCTTCACAGCCTTTAGCCGCTTTGTAAGACCATGTGTTTTTAAACAGCACTGTCAATCTCAGTTTTAAGGGAAAATAACAATCCAGGATAGCAAATCAGCAAATAATATGCGGTTTTGATCAGGAACAAGCCATATGCAATGTTATGCCTAACCTTTCATGTCAATATGTAAACTTTTGTAGGACATAATGTACTAGGACATTGGTGTATTTTCCACAGTGGATCTAGTAAAGAACTTTCTGATTGTCCATAATCATAGATTCTAGGAGTAAATGCATGAAGCTATTCCTCCCCATTAGTGATATATCTTCTTAAACGGCTTATTTGGAAAAATGAGCACAAGTTCAGTTTTACAAAAACAGTTTTGGAAAGCTGAAAAGCATACAAGGAAACCACATGTGGAAAGGGAAGCCACTTGTGTCGGTATTTGTAATGCTGGTCTCCATTCTGCAGTGGACTTTATGATTATCAATGAGATGAAGATTATGTGCCTTCAGCTTTAAATCAAAAAGGTAGTTAATGAAGGTGCAGGTGTGTCCCTGAGGAATGCCTATGGAAAGTGCAAAGTAGATGATTCCCCACATGCAGGGTCTGGCTTACTTTCACCATTCTTTTGGACAGCAACGTTTGTTTATTATGAAGTACAGGACAACAATGATTGGACTAGATTAAAGCAGGTTTTAGAATGGGATATAGCTTTATCTCCTCTTTTCACTCCACGTTTTTTTGTTTGTTTCTTCTAGCACAGAGAACCAAAAATCTAACCAGACTCATCAGGTGTGTGGATAGTTACTGGATTTGCTGTCCTGTAACTTGACTGCTCCTTTCCTTGCACAAGACCAGCTGTGCATCTTCTCACTTGATGAAATTGAAGGAAAGAAAAACTGGGCATCTGCTGCTAGAAATCACTTGGTGTCAAAGCCAGTGAGGAAGGCAGTAGCAGTAAAAAGTAACCTGTATTAGAGAGAAAAGAAATAGGGAGGGACTTGTCACAGAATTGTTGAGGAATAGTCTAAAGCTCATGATGGTCTTGTACCACTTCCAGTAATAAGCAGCAGCCCCTAATGTGCATGGGAGGTTTCAGGAAATCTTCCCTGAATACTTAAGGTATTTACTGACCTTTAGACTGAAGAGAATCCCAAGGAAGGGCAAGATGAAGAAGGTGGGTCAGCAACACTGAACCCTTTATTATGCCATAACAGCTGTTGCTATCAGACCAAATACATTTCCATTCCTCTTATTCCAAGCCTGGAATTTAATCCTACAGGCTAGCCAAAATAAATAGTGCATAAATGAGGCAGATTTCATTATAGCACTTTTAGCAGAGGGCAGTTGTGTGAACTACATTGCTTGAAATGTCCACAAAAAGAATTTATCTCTTTTAATTTGCTGTAATGATCTACCAGTTTTACTAATTACGTTTTTTGTGAGGAAAACCTTCTCTTGCCTTACATCATAAAATTACTGTAAAAATGTCCTCATCTTGGAGCACTACAATATGTAACTTGCAAAAATATTCTTCACCAGTATAAAGGCTTTAAACATGTCATTCCTTATTAATATCATGACATTAGAAACCAGAGACAAAAGAGAGGAGGGCAAAGTTGTTGTTGATTTATTCAGAAACAAGGTACCTGGGGAAAAAGTGTCTCACCAGTTACAAGACACATGGTGATGTCACATTCCACAAAGATTTTGGCGCTAGGAATATAACAGTCTGTATCTGTTAAATTTTATAACACTTAACAGTAACTGGAGGAGAAGGAAAATACAGTATGTTACTTTACTGCCATTGTTTATGGCTAAATATAGGAATCCTACTGAGCTTTAGGTAAATTCTTGTATCTAAGGGATCGTTCATTACTCAGTCAAATCTGCACAGGAATATAAGACCATCACACACTAGTGAGATGCCTGATGCTCAAGAGTGTTTAAAAAAGCCTGGCCTGAGTTCATTCTTAAGATGTCTTTTACAATGTGTTCACAGTCCAATCACTGCCTGCAACTCAGCTGTATGACAAATGGTTCCATAAAGGAATGGCACCAGTATGCGCACCATGTCCTCACACGTTCTCTTTTCCTTTAAAATGAAATTTCAGTGCTCAGGGAAGAAAAGACCTGTAGTGTAGTCCAATGTTTCCCACATTCTGGATGGCTGTGGACCCGACATGCAAAAGTAGCCAGTTACCCTTCCATGTAAGCGCAGCCTAAGAGTGACATGGGAATCTCAGTGTACTAAATTGTTGCATACCTAATGGTATGTAATCTTATATGACATGATTGCTCAGGGGAGAGGGTATATTACTCATTTGAATTATAAACACCTTCTGGCATATGACAATGCTGATGAGATTCTGTACCCAAATTATGTACATACACCCATCAAAGGTACATTTTTAGTTAAGATGCTACTAATTTTTGCATAGGAAAATTTTAATTTTCCTGAATTTTGTGCCTTGCTTGTTTCACCTTGCCAGTTTTATAGAAGCTTTATCTTTAATAGAAATTTTGAAATAACCTGATAGAAGTTGACACACACTTAGGTAGCACATATGAGAACAGAAGAATAACACCCTCAGATACTGATATTTAAATTATCAGTGCTTTTAAAAAATTATTTATTCTGACAGCTCATAAAAAAGTATGGTAGTAGGCTGCTGATACCAGAAAGCTAGATGGTATCTGATGCATACACATATACAAAATAGGCAAGGTAGAAAGTTCTGTCTAGGTGGAATCTATTTCAACTCTTTTGAAACATGACTATGAAGTGGTAAACAGACTGAAGACTATACTTCACTGTTTGCAATTAATGACTGATAAATACTTCTTGAAAGCTGACGAACATTTGAAATATAACACAAAATTTTCACTGCGCTTTGTCTGGTTTCTCAATATTCTCCAACTAGCCAAGATTCAGTCTTGCATTTGAAAGCACAGAGTACAACTTCTTTATCCACCATCTTCAAAACTATCAGAACTCCATGTGGATGCAGTTATTAGCTCCTGGATAATATTGCCTGCAGGTTATTCAAAGTATTTCATTAATTTCTCTGCTGTTATGTAGTTTGTAGAAAGGTGCCATAACAAGTCAGCTGGACTTCGAGGTTAGATGCTGCAAAAAGATATATGGTACAAACATTTTGAAGAGTAGACAATTCAAAAAACCAGAAAGAAAAGTGTGTCAAGGAGGAGGGATCTCTGGCTTTTGGGGCACATTTTCTGTGCTTTTGGGGCACACTTTTCCTCAATCCCTTTAATGGTAGGGAAGGATACCAGAAAGAACAGGAAAGCACATCTGATCAACACGTGGCACAGAGGCTGGTACCAACAATAGAATTTTGGGGTTTTTGATCATGGGGAGGTTTATACAGCACCGGGCCTGCTGGAAACAGATGGCATGCAGATGTCTCAAAGGGGAAAAAGGCTTCTTGCCCGTGAATTGACAGGGCTCATAGAGAGGGCTTTACACTACGTTTGAAGGGGGAAGGGGGCAAAACCAGTAGTGACACCAATGGATACCCAGAGCCTGGAGAAGAATCACAGGTCACCAAGAGAGCACATGGCAAGCAAAACGAGAATTACAGCTGTTCTTGTCAACCAGCCAACTTCATCAGGGGCCCATCTTAAATGCCTCTATGTGAATGCATGGAGCATGGGAAACGAAAAAGAGGAGCTAGAGGTGTATGCATGCATGAGGGGCTATGACCTCATTGGCATTGTGGAGACATGGTAGGGTTACTTCTATGACTGGAGTATCAGAAATGAAGGATACAGGCCCTTTATGAGGGACAGGCAGAGGAGACATGGAGTGGGTGTTGCACTCTACATGAGAGACCAGCTGGAGTGCATGGAACTCCACCTGGGGATGGATGAGGAGCTGACCCAGAGCTTATGGGTCAGGATTAAAGGGTGGGAGGGAAGAGAGAGGGGATACTGTAGTAGGAGTTTGCTACAGGCCCCTGGCCAAGAATACTGAGTGGTTGAGGCCCTCTACAAGCAGATAGCAGCAGCCTCACAGTCACAAACCCTGGTCCTCCTGAGGGACTTCCACCACCCTGGTATCTGTCAGAAAGACAACACAGCAGGGCACAAGCAAGCCAGGAGGTTCCTGGAATTCATCAATGACAAATTCCTTCTCCAAGTGATAGAGGAGCTGACGAGGACCATGCTGGACCTCTCCCAACAGGGCGGGGCTGGTGGGGAACATGAAGCTCCAGGGAAGCCTTGGGTGCAATGACCATCAAATGGTGGAGTTTGAGATCCTTAAGGAGGCAAGGAGGCTGAGCAGCAAGCTCGCTACCCTGGAATTCAAGAGAGCAGACTTTGGCCTCTTCAGGGAACTGATTGACAGAGTTCCATGGGATGAAGCCCTGGAGGGAAGAGGGATCCAAGAAAGCTGGCTAGTATGCAAGGATCTTCTCCTTCAAGCTCAGGAGTGATGCATCCCAGTGAAGAGGAAGTAGAGTAAAAACATCAGGAGGCCTGTGTGGATGAACAAGTGGCTCCTGGACAAACTGAGGTGCAAAAAGGAAGCCTACAGAGGGTAGAAGCAGGGACAGGTAGCCTGGGAGGATTACAAGGAAGTTGTCTGACAAGTCAGGGATCAGGTTAGGAAAGATAAAGACTTGACAGAATTAAACCTGGTCAAGGAAATCAAGGCCAATAGGAAGGGCTTCTGTAAGTACATAGGTGATAAAAGGAATATCAGAGAAAATGTGGGCCCTCTGTGGAAGGAAATGGTAGAGCACGTTTCCTAGGATATGGAGAAGGCTGAGATGTTCAATGATTTTTTTGCCTCAGTCTTCACTGGCAAGGATGTGAGCCGTACCCCCCAAGTCACGGAGGGCAAGGGCAGGGACTGAGAGAACAGAGAACTGCCCATGGTTAGTGAGGATCAGGTTAAGGAGCACCTATGGAACCTGAAGGTGCATGGGACCATGGGACCATGATGAAATACATTCACGGGTCTTGAAGCAAATAGTGGATGAGGTAGCGAAACCTCTATCCATAATATTCAAGAAATTGTGTCAGTCTGGTGAAGTTCCCACTGACTGGAAAAGGGGAAACATAACCCTCATCTTTAAAAAGTGAAAAAAGGATGATCCAGGGAACTACAGGCCGGTCAGTTTCACATCTGTGCCTGGCAAAATCATGGAACAGACCCTCCTAGAGTCCAAGCTAAGGCAAATATAGAAAACAAGAAGGTGACTGGTGACAGCCAACACGGCTTCACCAAGGGCAGATCGTGCCTGATGAGTATGGTGGCATTCTGCAATGGGGTCACAACCTTGGCGGATAAAACATGGTCAACTGATATCTTCTACCTGGACTTGTGCAAAATATTCGACACTGTCCCACACAACATCCTTGTCTCTAAACTGGAGAGACATGGATTTGACAGATGGACCACTTGGTGGATAAAAAACTGGCTTGATGGTCACACTCAGAGAGTTGTGGTCAACAGCTTGATGGCTGAGTGTAGACCAGTGATGAGCAGCGTTCCTTGGGGGTCGGTACTGGGACCAGTGCTGTTTAACATCTTTGTCAG
Source organism: Rhynochetos jubatus (assembly GCA_027574665.1). NCBI lineage: Eukaryota > Metazoa > Chordata > Aves > Eurypygiformes > Rhynochetidae > Rhynochetos > Rhynochetos jubatus. Next base: position 104,799,048 of record CM050648.1, read on the forward strand.
TGACATGGATGGTGGGATGGAGTGCACCCTCAGCAAATTTGCTGATCACACCAAGCTGAGTGGTGCAGTTGACAAGCTGGAGGTAAGGGATGCTATCCAGAGGGCCTGTGCCAACCTCATGAAGTTCAACATAGCCAAGTGCAAGGTCCTGCACATAGGTTGGGGCAATCCCGAGCACAAGTACAGGCTAGGCAGAGAATGGGTTGAAAGCGTCCCTGAGGAGAAGGATTTGGGGGTATTAGATGATGAAAAGCTGGATATGAGCCGGCAGTGTGGACTGGCAGCACAGAAAGCCAACTGTGTCCTGGGCTGTATGCAGAGAAGCCTGGCCAGCAGGTTGAGGGAGGTGATTCTACCACTCTACTCTGCTCTCGTGAGACCCCACTTGGAATATTGCATCCAACTCTGTAGCCCTCAACATAAGAAGGATATCAACTGGTTGGAGCAAGTTCAGGGGAGGGCCACAAAGATGATCAAAGGGCTGGAGCAACTCTTCTATGAAGAAAGGCTGAGAGAGTGGGCTTGTTCATCCTGGAGAAGAGAAGGCTCTGGGAAGACCTTATAGCACCTTCCAGTAGGTGAAGGGGGCCTACAAGAAAGCTGGAGGGGGACTTTTTACAAAGGTCTGTGGTGATAGGACAAGGGGTAACAGGTTTAAATTGAAAGCGGGGAGATTTAGACTAGATATCAGGAAGAAGTTCTTCATGGAGAGGGTGGTAAAGCACTGGAACAGGCTGCCCAGGGAAGTTGTGGATACCCCATCCCTGGAAGTGTTTAAGGCCAGGCTGGATGAGGCTTTGAGCAACCTGGTCTAGTGGAGGGTGTCCCTGTCCATGGCAGAGGGGTTGGAACTAGATGCTCTTTAAGGTCCCTTCCAACCCTGACCATTCTATGATTCTGTGATTTCTTAGAGGAAGGATAACAGTTGTGTAAAGACTGGCATAGTGATGTGGACTGTGCTGAGTGTAGCTTGACAATGAAGCATAATTACATGATGGGGAGATTAAGAGACTGTAAACTGAAGCATAGAACAGAACACTATAAAAAGTGAAAATTCAGTCTGTGGTCAGTGAAAGCAAAAAAGTAAGTAATGAGTTCTATGCCGTCATGTTAGTCGAGAGATTCTGGGGCTTTGATACATTCAATAGATACTCAGAACCAAACTGCATCTTACCCTGGGCCTAACTGGATAAAGACCATTAGACATTTCTAACACTACATGGTTGCTATTGATATTTTTATGTTTTTAGCAACTACATATGCTTGCTTCAGACTTCTACTTCGGAAACTGGACACAAACTTTGTCTAGCAAGACTTCTGACAACATTTCATAGACTGCACAACCTAGGATTTAAATATCTCAAATAAAAAAATCCTAGTCCTCAACAGAACAGTTAAGAATTTCTCATTCCATGATGCCTCCAAGGACTGAAATGTCCAGGCTCAGTTTTCCCCAGCTGCATACATTCCCATGTGTGATGATGGGCTCAGCCATCCATGCAATGCAGAGTGAGAGACAGCTCACATTACTCTGCCACAAATGTGTTGTATTCTGATGTCTTGTGGAAGAGGGGAATGTGGTAACTGAAGCTCCTCATAACTACAAGCTGACTGCCAGGCAAACTACTACTTATGCACTTCAGTTTCTTTAGATGTGCTGAAGTCTGAATGGAGATACTGATTGCTACTACAGGCATTTTATAGATGCTTTTTATGCTGGTGTTTTGGAGAAGCTGCTGAGAAAGAAGGTGCCCAACTTTCTCCAACATTTGAAGTACTGTATTGAATCTATCTTTCGTCTTTATCAGGAAGGCCCAAATGCACCTTGAGTGAGTGCTACATGTGAATTAAAGGCAATGATGCTGTAGGGCTGGTTAGTGTCAATTAATTTACTGTTGTTGTAAAGTGGGGTTCATAACTGTATTGCATGTTTTTTGCATATAAAAGCTACACACAGGCTGAGAACATTGGGTTGTATAAAAACATTGAGACATAAAAACATCATATGTCTAGGCTAAAGTAATTGTCTGCAGTTCATGGAAAAAGAAAGGATCCTCTAGTGAGCCATTCATTCCACTTTAAAAAAAGCGAGTTAAGACTTGCAGAATTAATTTTGCTCCCTTTTCTCTTAATCAGAGGGAGTAGGAACGTTTAGTTTAGAAGGCATACTAATTTTTAGCAGAAGAAATCGGTTGCTATAGGAAAAAGTAGAACCTGGGGTTAGTTTTTCTGCAATTTTATAAAAACTTGTAACATTGAAGTGATCAAAGTTTGTGAGGTTTCTATCCCCTTTGGTGTAAATCTTTCATTATTACTCTGCTTGTAATGCTATTCCTGTCAGCTTGTCTCAGGTTTCTTCAGACTGGCTGTGAGTTCTTGGCTGCATGTGAATGCAGCTAGAAATTAGGTCCCATATGGTTCTGGACACAACCCAATGTTAAAATCATAAGGGTTACTTCTAATCTGGGAATTTAAATCCACTTCATACTCAGAAATTTGAAAGCACTTAGATTCAAAGTTCTTTTTTGGCTGGGCTCTACTTTTCATCAAACATCTAAATGTAACATATGTGACATGAGGAAGACAATGCAGAGAGAGGAAAGAGTGAATAGGCAGAATTCCGCTCTGTAAGGCCAGGAATAGATTTGCTGTTGTTAGCAGATCTGTCAGTAAACACAGGGCAAAAGGCTGTAAATATCACAGCATGGCATTATCTGCATCTTACAAAAGATCACACTAGGACGATAGTGATGTAGTCTCCTTCACTATATACAGCTCCAGCATTAACAGGCAGGAGGGTTGCCATCATGACCATATATCTTATTCTGTGAAAAGAATACAAGATATTTTATAGCTGTTTGGGTTTCCTCTTCCTCTAGACATCTTTCCTCGGGCAGCCTTCCAAATGCAAGGCCATCATACAAGCAAAATAAATAAATAAATTTATTGGATTAGCATTGCACATACAAAACGTAAGAGTTTTAAAGAAACAGGTTAGAAATATGGGGTTTGCATGGCTTGCAGTTTGAAAGGTCAGAGAGCAGATAAAACCTAACAGCTAATCTCCAGTGATCTCTGAGAATGTTCTAAACCAGCCTTCTAATGCTTTACCTTTTAAAGGCATATAAAAGAGTTGGTAATTACTAGAAATTCTGGGAACTTTAAATTTTTTGCTTATTTTCCTTTTTTTTTCTTTAATGACACTTCATTCAGCCATCGTAATCCATACATTTTGCAGGCACATGGACTGAAACAGTTACACAAAGCTCTCCGAAACAAAATAGATAAGAATGAAATGATGGACATCATTGACCATGATGGGAGGCCATTGGTGTTGGGTGGATAATTTTTAAGAGAATTAGCTCCAGGGGAGAATTTTAGAGGTCAAAATCACCATTTCTTTGAACACAGATTTACTGGGAAGTATGTATTGCTGTTCCTGTCCTCTGTTAGCTTCTGCCCATGACTCTTCTTCTAGAGCACTGCAACTGCTGGATTTCCAGTGAAAAATGTTTCTAAACTATTTTGTACCTGAGTGAGAGGACTGTAGTGCTGTACCATTCTGGGAATACCACAGGTATTGCCAGCAGTAGGACTAGGACAGATGGGAATTATTGAGGCCAGCTGATTCAATATGGGATTTCCACTCTCATCACATCTCTGAACAGAGGCACATGCTCTTTTTTCATGGCTCACAATTTTCATGTGAGGGACAATATTCCAACCCCATTTATCTTTAGGATATACTGCTGTGACTGAAGACAGGGTTTCCACTAATATAAGGTAACACTAAGATGGTTAATTTGCTTGGTTGGGTTTTTTTCCCTGAAACAATAGAAAAAATCCAATTAGATAAAAGATGATCTTCTTAAAGACAATGGGAATATAGAAGGAACCATAAAAGGAAACATGAAGGGATAGACGAACAGTGGACAACAATAAGCTAGTGGAGTAAGCTAGAATGGGAAATGGAATTGTAATAGTACTACAAAACTGGATGATTTGGGTATATACAACAACAAGTGGAGAGAATGATGTGTGTCTTAGGAAGGTCAAAGTAAGGGGAATGCCAGCAGTTAAGGCACCATCACAAAAGGAAAGGGAAAATTCTGGAAACTGTTTCTGATATGTATGAAGAGAAATCACAGAAAGAATGAGAAGTGTAATTGGGAAGAAAAAGCCTGGAAAGCTAAATATTTCTAGAAAGTCTTTATTATTTTTCAAGGTACCTGAGTTGCAGATGCTACTGCTATAGAGTTAATCCTACTTTGCATCTTTCTTTTCATCTCTCATCATGTAGAACATTTCTGCTACTCAATACTTCAATCTAGCACTGGGAAACAACTAACAGACATTTTGCTGCTGAACCAAATCCCTCCAGTTATTCTGAATATTGTAAATTTTTATATTTATGCACTGTCTTTTTGCACTGCTGTACAGTCTTACCAGAAAGCTCATGGTAAACTCATAAACAACATGCAGAAGATCTGTCAGTATCTGTTGTGTGAGGTATTCGTCGGATAAAAGAGTCTTATTATTGTCCTTGCTTCCTTAGAACCCTGTATCATAGGAACATCATACATTCCTTGAAAACTCAAGGCTTGCATGTTTCTACATAAAGATATCTAACAAGGCCTGCCTACCTGAGGCTAGAAAGAAACGCAATGAGAATCCAATATTTGAGTCCTGATAGACTTTGGCAGTTCTTACAAGAATGATCTATGGGTTTCGTGCAGGACAGAAGGTTATGAACAAAAAGAAGATGGATGCAGAAGGACAGAAGACAGTCAGCAATTTAAAACATGGGTACACATCACAGGATTTACACAAGTAGTATTGCTTCACCATGAGAGAGAGGAAGAAACATAGTTAGATTCAAGACTTTCTGCACAAACATTCAGCAATCTGGAAACACAAAAGGGTAGAGTGGATGGTCTTGCAGAGTACAGGATGAGAGAACACATAACAGAGGGAGGCAACAGGACAAATAATGCATGTTGGTAGATTAAAGAGTACAGAACTGATTAATTAAGTGGGACTTGTAATAACATACAATTTGCATTACTGCAGTCAAAATACAAAGTAGAGAGCAATTTCTTGAAGGGTGTGACAAACGAGTTGGGATTTTCTCATATTTTTAACTTAAAAACTGTTATATTATTTTTGTGTCAGGGAAGACAGCACAGAGCACAGTTTCACCGTCCTCAGTAAAACAGTGAAAGATACTGTGCCTAGGTGGTGTGGGTTAACCACAGTAGGCAGCTCAGCCCTACATAGTCACTTGTTCACTCACCCCAGTAAGATGGGGGAGAGAATCAAAAGTGTAAAATTGAGAAAACTCGTGTGTTGAGATAAAGAGAGTTTAATAGGGAAAGCAAAAGCCATGCATACAAGCAAAACAAAGTAAGAAATTAATTCACTGCTTCCCACTAGCAGGCAGGTGTTTAGCCATTTCCAAGAATGCCAGACTTCATTGTGCAGAACAGTTACTTGGGAAGATGAGCGTCATAACTCCAAATGTCCCTGCTTTCCTTCTTCTTTCCCCAGTTTTTTACTAATGACAACAACATCATGCAGCATGGGATACTCCTTTTGCCAGTTGGGGTCAGCTGTCTTAGCTGTGTCCCCTTCCAACTTCTTGTGTACCCCCAGCCTAGTTGTTAGCAGGCTGACCATGAGAAACAGAGAAGGCCTTGATGCTGTGTAATCACTGTTCAGCAACTGCTAAAACACTGGTGTGTTAACATTTTTGGTCAAAAATCCAAACCACAGCACTGTACCAGCCAAAATCAATGTTTTGAGGAAATGCAGTATGCCTGGAATGAATTAATGTGCATGAAATATAGTGACTTTTTGTCTTTATTTAACATGATAAGCTCTTTTCTTTATACTGTCTCAGCTCTGTGGAAAAGAAGAAAAGTGTCTTCACGTAACCCTTTTACCACAAGACATGGGAAGTTTCTGAGGTTTAACCAGACAAGAGGAGAGCAAACTTGAACACCTGCATGTGCAAGCAAAGATTGACAACAGTCTGTCCTTATTTTTTGCATGTGCCCTTTTTGCAATATGTAGGAAGGCCTCTGTCACACAAATGGAGTTTCCGTTTCGATGTGGGTGTGAAACTGCCACCGTCAATACTGTCAGCTTACGGGGAAGTGATTGTCACGCAATGGGAGAAATAGCTGAAACAAAACCAACCCCTTAGCAATTCTCCCCTCTGTGCTTGCTTTCAGGGCTGCCTTGGATGAGTGCTCAAAGATTATATAACCTAACCTCAGCTCTTTAGGCTGGTTTGTGAGTCTACAATATCTGCTATAGCTTGCTCTGAATAAAATGGATGTTCTTATTCAGTTATTTAAACACTGCTGTCACACATGTAGCCTTTCTCAGATGTCAGGTATCACCAAAAGTTCACATTTTTTCTAATTAAACCAGTTTGCAATACTTAAATTGTATGTGTCTGTGTGTCTACTTCGAAAAGGCTAAATAGTTGGCAAGCCTCCTAAAGTAGGATTAGACTGCAGATCACCTCAGTCAATGCTTCCAGGCATTGAGGATGTACTGCAGAATCTGTTTCATAAAGTCTGACTAGAATACTTTCTCTGGTCAATTTGAAGAACACTGGCCATGGGATAAATAATCTTTTTATCTCACTGCACTGCTCCTTTTCTTTGATGAATCATATTTTAAAAGCATTAAACGTATTTTTAAGTATCTATTTATTCACAGATGCAAAGAAGCATAACCTCATGAATTCCCTGTTGTCCCAGAGCAGTTTGATATAATAACCCAGTCTAAAAGATCACTTATTACTTGAGAAGTCTGTACTCAGTGGTTTCCCTCCTTAATATAATTTATCTTTCTTTTACCTTTACATAAATGGCCTTGCTAGTATTCCAAGAAAAGTGTTCCATTTCTTATCTTGATCTGCCAAGATAACAGGTTATGTACTGAATACACTGTTAAAATCAGGTGTTTCTGACAAATTACTAGTTTAAGAAGGGTGTTGAATTCTAGACATTTGGGTTAGCATGTACATGGATCTGAATATCTTTAAACTTGATTCATTGCATGCTATGTGGAACAAATAATAGTTATTTGGAATGTCTGAGTCTAGAACAGCTTTGTTTAAGATTTCTTTGCTTACAGTAACAGAACTAGAATTGTGCTAGTTTCCTACCTAATGCCATGACTAGAAGAAGAGGTATTTTAAGTATTTAAGTAAACAAATATATGCCTTCCTCTGTCCTTTTTTTATGATGCTGAGTTATGCCAACAGGGCTTAGCAGTCAGCCCAGCTCCTTGAAAATGCAATACTATGAAATGGATTGCCTTTCACTAGTCTGTCCCCAGTCACTTCTTCAATCTCTTATCTGGTCTGGAGGTTCTCTGCTGAAACACATGTTCTGTTGTTTTGTGTATATTTGCATTCCATTTTCCATTGGAATAAATAAAAAAATATTTTACCTTCTTCCAAGTTTATTATTTCTATATAGTACCATATTAAGAAACAAATGGATGCTGGTGTTCCCTGTGGACTCTGGAATAACATTCAGTAAAACCAGTTGTAGTACTTGGAGGTGATAGGAATATACAGTGTCCATCCCACAGGCCCTTTTCTGTGTCAAGGACCAATACTGTGAAATGTTGCTCAAGTTTCTGTTTTCAAGTCTTAAGTTCTGAGCAGGGTTTTTCAGTGGTTTGCAGGCTCATCTGAGTGAAATGGCCTAGAATAAGTTTCAAGAAAAAGAAATTTTATATTATAACTGAATACTGTCACAGGAAAGAAGAGTTGTCAAAAAATAAAGGGAAAAAATAGAATCAACTATTTCCAGAGTTCCAATTTAGATATGTGGTGACAGTATTTTCATACCTTCTTGAAGTTTATTTCATTGAACAGATAATGTAAAACAAATTATGTCTATGTAGTCTGTGTGGCCATACATTCTTCTGGTTTATTTTCTTCTAATCTAATTCATATGTAGAGACATTTCCCTCACATTAGATTTATGCACTGATTTCAAATAGATGGATAGTGTATGGATAGAGAAAAGAGGTGAAGAGAAAGAGAACCAAAACCTCCACTTATGTTTTCTGTGAAAGCTGCAAGGACTAGACAAGGAGTCCTGACACATCCTGTCAGACTGCTGTTAAAAATTCAAAGAAAACGACAGACTGCAGTACTCATGTGGTGTGTTTTTTTTAATAAGTCTTCTGCAAATTTCTCACTTGACACTACCTACCATTGATACTTGGTGCACAGTAAATGAAAGGCATATCTCTAGATTCTACAGGGAGCTATAGCGTCCCAAACATATGTATAGTTTGCAAGCCTGTGATACCTAGTCTAGTGTTGTGGTTTTTATCACAACCAGCCACTCTATCACTCCGACCCCTCCACCCACACCCCCTCCCAGTGAGGAAGGGTCAGAGGAACAAACCGAGGAAAAGCCCGTAGGAATTGAGATAAGAACTATTTAATTATATAAATGAAACTTACAGAGTTACTAACAATGCTAGTGCTAATGAGTAATTTAAGGAACGGAGGAAGAGGGTACAACAAATGATACAGGATCTCACCCTGAGAAGGGAAAAGGAAAAGTAAACCAACCCGAAGGGAGCAAACCCCCCACGAAACTGCCCGGGGGCCAAGAGAGTAAGAGAGAGAAAAAGCTTTCAAACCCTGACTCCCAGACCGATCTACCCGGCAAGATGCTGGCTCTGCCCAGAGCACCAACCACTCACCAAGAGGTCCCCACAACAAACAAACCCCCAGCCCCCTTGGCTGGAAGCCCCCTTGGCTGGAAGCCCCCTCAGACCCTTCCCCTTTCCAGGGTCGTACCCAGCCATAACCCATTTCACCCACATCCCCACGTCCTCCCCGCCGGTCCTGCAGTGCCGCGGGTCCCGGGCTGGCATCACCTATCCAGCTTGATGTATTATGGGGTGAAGCAAAATATAAACAAACTGGTGCAAAAGTATAGACTAACTGGTGCAAAGCTAAGACACTAATCCACCCCTTTTGATTCACAACATCTACATCAAGCTCACGTCCCACATTATTCCATAAACTCCCATCAGCCCGCTTCCCCTTTCCCATCCCATCCCACACAGATATCATTCCCTTAGTCTATGGACCATCTTGGCAAACGATCCATTAGTCCATGACTTTCAGATTCCATCAGGTGTGGGGTCACTCAGGACAGGCAAAGGTGGAAGGGTTGTGTGGGATTGTTGAGCACTGAAGCCAGCTCAGGTCAGGTCACTGCTATGCTCCTGGCTAGGCTGGACCTCTGTAGGGTGGGGTGGTTTTCTGCCATAGTGGGTGCCTGTAACATAAAGCTCAAAAACAGGGGTTAGTGGCAGCAATTCATGTCCCTCATGCACTGTAATTTATGGGCTGTTTTCTCCCAGAATCAAATCTCCCTGAGGCACACAGCAGACTTCCCCATCTTTTCTCATTACCCACCATGTGCACCCAGGTCCTTGAGCAAAAGCAACACCACGGATGGGTTTGCCTTTGCCCAAGGTGGGAGCAACCCAAACTGTTTTTCCCAGCAGGCTTCTAGTATGTACTACAGGGACCTTATCTCCTTCTACCATCCGTAGAGGGTTTGAGTGTGCAGGGCCAGCTCGATTGACGGATCCCCTGGTATTAACTAACCATGTGGCCTTTGCCAAGTTGGCATCCCAATTCTTGAGTGTTCCACGCCCCATTGCTCTCAGGGTGGTCTTTAGCAGCCCATTGCACCGCTCGACCTTCCCTGAGGCAGGTGCATGATAGGGAATGTGGTACACCCACTCACTTCCATGTTCCTCAGCCCAAGTGTCTACAAGGCTCTTTTGGACATGAGTCCCATTATCTGATTCAATTCTTTCCGGGGTGCCGTGTCACCACAGGACTTGCCTTTCAAGGCCCAGGATAGTATTTCGGGCAGTGGCATGGGACACCAGATATGTTTCTAGCCACAATGGTTGCCTCCACCATTGTGAGAACATGGCATTTGCCTTGGCGGGTTTTGGGGAGGGTGATAGAGTCAACCTGCCAGGCCTGCCCATACTTATATTTCAGCCATCGCCCCCCATACCAAAGAGGCTTTACCCTCTTGGCTTGTTCGATGGCAGCACGTCTTACATTCATGGATAACCTGAGCAATTGTGTCTATGGTCAAATCCATCCCTTGGTCACAAGCCCACCTGTACGTGGCATCTCTCCCCTGGTGGCCCGAGGTGTCATGGGCCCACCTAGCCATGAACAGCTCACCTTTATGTTGCCAGTCCAGATCCACCTGAGCCACTGCAATCTTAGCAGCCTGGTCTACCTGCTGATTGTGCTGGTGTTCTTCAGTGGCTCGGCTTTTGGGCATGTGGGCATTGACATGACGCACCTTGACAACCAGGTTGTCTAGACGGGAAGCAATGTCCTGCCATAGTGTGGCAGCCCAGATGGGTTTGCCTCGGTGCTGCCAGTTGCTCTGTTTCCACTGTTGCAGCCACCCCCACAGAGCATTTGCCACCATCCATGAGTCAGTGTAGAGATAAAGCACTGGCCATTTCTCTCATTTAGCAATGTCCAAAGCCAGCTGGATGGCCTTTACCTCTGCAAACTGACTCGATTCACCTTGGCCTTCTGCAGTCTCTGCAACTTGTGGTGAGGGACTCCACACAGCAGCTTTCCACCTATGATGTTTCCCTACAATGCGGCAAGATCCATCAGTAAACAGGGCATATTGCTTCTTGTCTTCTGGCAACTGATTGTACAAAGCGGCTTCTTCAGCCCATGTCACCTCCTCTTCTTGTGACATCCCGAAGTCTTTGCCCTCCGGCCAGTCCATGATCACTTCTAGGATTCCTGGGCGACTGGGGTTCCCTATACGGGATCATTGTGTTATCAGGGCAGCCCACATACTCCATGTAGCATCGGTGGCATGATGAGTGGAGGAGACTCTGCCTTTAAACATCCAACCCAGCACTGGTAGCCGAGGTGGCAGGAGGAGCTGTGCTTCAGTTCCAACCACTTCTGAGGCAGATCGGATTCCCTCATAAGCTGACAGTATTTCTTTTTTCAGTTTGAGTGTAGCGGACCTCAGATCCTCTATATCCCTGGTTCCAAAATCCAAGGGGTCGACCTCGGGTCTCTCCTGGATCTTTCTGCCAGAAACTCCAGGTAGGGCCATTCTCCCCGGCTGCGGTGTAGAGTACATTCTTTACCTCTGGCCCTGTCCGGACTGGTCCAAGGGTTACTGCATGCATTATCTCCTGCTTGATCTGTTCAAAGACTTGTCGCTGCTCAGGGCCCCAGTTGAAATAGTTTTTCTTCTGGGTCACTTAGTAGAAAGGGCTGACAATTTGACTGTAATTTGGGATATGCATTCACCAGAAACCCACGACGCCTAGGAAAGCTTGAGTTTCCTTTTTGCTCGCTGGTGGGGACGGAGCTGTGATTTTGTTAATCACTTCCATCGGGATCTGGCGACGTCCATCTTGCCATTTTACTCCCAGGAATTGAATCTCTCGTGCAGGACCCTTAACCTTACTTTGCTTGATGGCAAAACCGGCTTTCAGCAGAATTTCGATGATATTCTTCCCCTTCTCAAAACCTTCATCAGCTGTGTCGCCCCATACAATGATGTCATCAGTGTACTGTAGATGTTCGGGAGCTGCACCCTGTTCCAGTGCGGTCTGGATCAGTCCATGGCAGATGGTAGGGCTGTGCTTCCACCCCTGGGGCAACCGATTCCAGGTGTATTGGATGCCCCTCCAGGTGAAAGCAAACTGTGGCCTGCACTCTGCTGCCAAAGGAATGGAGAAAACGGCATTAGCAATGATGTCAATCGTCGCGTACCACTTGGCTGGCTTTGACTCCAGCTCGTATTAGAGTTCCAGCATGTCTGGCACAGCAGCACTCAGTGGTGGTGGCACTTCATTCAGGCCACAATAGTCCACTGTCAATCTCCATTCCCCATCAGACTTACGCACTGGCCAGATGGGGCTGTTAAAGGGTGAGCGGGTTTTACTGATCACCCCTTGGCTCTCCAGCTGACGAATCAGCTTCTGGATGGGAAGCAAAGAGTCTCTATTAGTATGGTACTGTCACCGGTGCACTGTTGTGGTGGCAGTTGGCACCTGTTGGTCTGCAACCTTTAGCAATCCCACAACAGAAGGGTCCTGTGAGAGACCAGGTAAGATGGACAGCTGCTCGATTTCATCAGTCTCTATAGCAGCTATCCCAAAAGCCCACCGGTACCCTTTCGGGTCCTTAAAGTACCCTCTCTTAAGGTAGTCTATGCCAAGGATGCATGGGGCATCTGGGCCAGTCACAATGGGGTGGTTTTGCCACTCCTCCTCAGTTAGGCTTATTTCAGCCTCCAGCACAGTCAGTTGTTGAGAGCCCCCAGTCACAACCAGAAATGCTGATGGGCTGTACCCCCCTATAGCTTGATGGCATCAGGGTACACAGTGGATCCCTGTCTACTAGAGCTCTGTACTCCTGGGGCTCTGATGTGCCAGGCCATTGAATCCATACAGTCCAGTAAACATGGTTGTCCCTTTCCTCCACCTGGCTGGAGGCAGGGCCCCTCTAATACTCACGTGCCTCACTCATGTCCTGGAGAAAAGGATTATTGGACATGTCACTTTGTTCATCCCGTTTAGATACAGGAGCAGCAACTTTTCTGGCAGGGTCCCCACTAGCAGATCTTTTCCCTTTCAGTTAATTTACTCGTTGTTCCAGGAGAGAGGTAGGTTTTCCATCCCACCTCCTCATATCCTCTTTGTGGTCTCTCAGGTAAAACCACAGGGTACCCCGTGAGGGATATCTGTTGTATTCCTGTCTTGAAGGAGAGAAGTGCCTGCTCTTGATAGCCGAAACACTGGCCCATAGAGGTGGGGATCGGAATACCTCCTCTCAGAGTTCCTTGAGTTCTTTAGACAGTCTCTCCACAGCAGAGACACAGGCCTGTATGGGGGAGGAGAGACTTTCCTCATACCCTCAGAATCGGCAGATCATCTCGTCTATGGTTGGTGCCTCATCCTCTCTCCCAATTATTATTGAGAGCACGCTGGAGTATGAGGGTGGTGCACTCCACATTAACTTCTGCCACATGGGCCAGGTGCAGTAGACTTCATCAGGGTCAGTGGATGCTCATGGGTTGTTTGGGTCTCGGTAAACAATCTCCAGTACCGCTAGTTCTCTTAGGTACTGGATGCCTTTCTCCATGCTGGTCCATCTGTGTAGCTGTTGTGGCACCCTCTCTCTGAAAGGGTACCTTTCTTTTACACTGGTCAGGAGTCGTTTCCAGAGGCTGACATTTTGTGGCTTGCGTCCAATTGGTTTATCAATTCTGCCTTCTCCGGGAAGTGACCCCAGCTGTCTAGCCTCTCTCCCCTCTAGCTCCGTACTACTGACCCCATTATCCCAGCAGCGGAGCAGCCAGGTCACGATATGTTCACCCGGGCAGTGACTGTAGTCTCTACGGATATCCTGTAGCTCCCTCAGGGATAAGGACCGTGTGGTCAAAACAGCTTCATCCTCTGTCTCTGACTCTTGAGCTAGCCCTCCTCCCATTTCCTTATTGACTGTTTCTGTCACCTGGGATGGGCCTGCTACCTCACCATCCTCGACCATGTGGACTGGTTCACGTGTGTATTTCTTTTTCTGAACTGGGGCCATGGACAGTGGTCGCCCCTGACAATAGCACACAGAAGATTGAGGGAGCGAGGCTGCTGCAGAAAGTGGGCTGGTTGGGGGAGAAGACAGGTTGGCGGTAGCTGGAGGCATTGCCATTGACGCATTAAGGCAGCTCGGGTAACTGCACAGACCCTGCGTCTGCCTTGGGCACTGGGACCGGCAGGAGCAGCGCTCCCAAACATTTCCTTAACTTTGTCCAAAGCCACTAAAACATTCACTAGCAAGCTGATCCCTATCCACAGGTCACCCCAGCCACAAGAATAATTTCCAAAAAGCTCATATGCCTTTGCCATCAGACCGAGAGGAGAGGGGAAAAATTGAAAAAGCTTTTCCACATGCACTCCAGCACCAAATAACCTCTCCTCTATCGGCTGTGTCCCTGAGGGGAGAAAGGGAGAGGTGTAGTTGTGGAAAACCTCTAAGAGATAAGTCGTGATGTACCAAGGAGCCGACGGTATTAAGTAGAGATAGAGACAGAGTATCCCTGCCAGCATCAGCAGCACACAGAACAGCTTGACCAGCCCCCTCAGCCTGGCTCGCACATAAAAAATGAAGATAATCACTAGCACATAGGAGAGCAGATCCTGTTGTTTGGTCCGCAGCTTGAAAACCCCTGAACTCAGAGTCTCGAGAAGCCACAGATACATTTTAAAGCAGGAAATTATCACACACTATAATCTGTTCCTTATCTCAACTCTTTCGAGCCCCACGTTGGGTGTCAAAAAGGACTGTCGTGGTTTTTATCACAACCAGCCACTCTATCACTCTGACCCCCCCCACACCCCCTCCCGGTGAGGAAAGGTCAGAGGAACAAATCGAGGAAAAGCCCGCAGGAGTTGAGATAAGAACTATTTAATTATATAAATGAAACTTACAGAGTTACTAACAATGCTAGTGTTAATGAGTAATTTAAGGAATGGAGAAAAAAGGTAGAACAAATGATACAGGATCTCACCCCAAGAAGGCAAAACGAAACCAACCCAAATGGACCCAACCCCCCACGAAACCGCCCGGGGGATGAAAGAGTAAGAGAGAGAAAAAAAACTTTCAAATGCCGACTCCTAGACCGATCAGCCTGTCAAGACGCTGGCTCTGCCCAGAGCACCAACCACTCACCAAGAGGTCCCCACAACAAACAAACCCCCAGCCCCCTTGGCTGGAAGCCCCCTTGGCTGGAAGCCCCCTCAGACCCTTCCCCTTTCCAGGGTCGTACCCAACCATAACCCGTTTCACCCACGTCTCCATGCCCTCCCCGCCAGTCCTGCAGTGCCGCGGGTCCCGGGCTGGCATCACCTATCCAGCTTGATGTATTATGGGGTGAAGCAAAATATAAACAAACTGGTGCAAAAAAATAGACTAACTGGTGCAAAGCTAAGACATCTAGCAAATCGTGTTTTCTTAGTCTCCTCATGGAAATTCAGTCTCCTGTGAAATCTTATAAAAATTGAGCACTGATATACTTTGGAGCCTAGATAGGTGGAGTTCATCTTCTTGCTAGTAAAATGTCACTAGATGCTGTTAAAGCTTGGTTAAACCTTACAAACCAACTCACTCAGCAAATCATATTAAAATAAACTGGATAGAAGCCAGAAGAGATGAGACAGGATTATTTAAATCTAATATGTGTTTGAATACAGCTTAAGTCCTCTGACCCTAATCACTTTCCACCGGAGTACATAAAATTAGGATCCTGGGACAATTTACGTAGGAGTCTGAGAAAATGTACTAGCTTTGCCTTACGGAAGAATTCATGCCCTTTAATAATATTAAGTGAAAAACCATGGATGTCCTCGTACTCAGTTCCAGAGGCTAGCAATATGCATGAGAAAGCCCAGCATACAAACTGTAGCACTGGTGCTGATCTTTAAGTATAAATGCAGTGGAAGATAAGATGCGCTGCACCTTTAGCAGCCTGTGCTGTTCTTTTTTACATTAGTCCATAAAGTTAACTTTGCATAACAATACTTACTGTACAGATCATAAGCTTTCCTTTTCTTTAGGTATTCTTTTGGATTTCTGTTTGCCTTCAAATCTACCTTTCTCAGCTAATGAGAAAGATGAGGTGGGCCTGGATAACATAATCCTGCCTGCAGCTCTGTGCATTGTTAGAGAAATTTAAATCAAGTCTGTGAGCAGGTCATGGTAATGATGTTGCCTTAATGAAATTTTCAAGAGAGTTGTAACATGGCGGTACTCAGAGATGCTTTGAGCCAATCCCATTGCCTCTGTTACTGTGAATAAATGGGATGCCTTGAAGAAACTAGAGAAGATCATCAGTATTGACACCTGAGGTTGTTTATTTGGCACGGATGTGTTTGTTCCCCTTTCTCTCAACATGATGGGGGTTATTATGTAGATTGGAGGTAAAGTAGGGTATATGTCAAGTTTTTTCACTTTGCTTTACCTTGTTTTCCATTTTTCATGATTCCATTATTTTTTTCTTGGAGTGTTCAGAACAACCTATTTCTCAAGGCAAGACTGTGTGCAGTTTACCATCAAATCACTTGCAAAGCACCACATACCTGGTAATTTCTGTCTTCAGCTACATCCTTCTCTCTAAACCCATTTTTTATTTTCAAGAGGCTCAGCATAACAGCACTAAGTGTGGGGACTACACGTTTATTATAGAATTTCATGTAGGAGTAACATTTAGTGCCATATAAATGCAAATAAACAGTATTCAACATTTTACTATGTTTAAGAAAGACTGTCATGGAAAACTGCTCAGGTAAGTAAGCAATTAGATTCACAGGGATAGAGCCTTAGGTACCTCTTAGTTGTTTTTTGCCTGTTCTGTGGCACAGGAGTCAATGCAGCTGGCTTTTGCACAGATGATAGGAATACTCTACGAAGCACACTAAAATCAGCAAATCAGTTCAAATAACCATTAGCTGGATCTAATATATCTAAGATTTGCAAGTGTACAGTTAAAAAAAAAAGTAACATAGGGAGTTTTGCCATATATTTTGATACTGATTGATAGAAAGAATTCAAGATGATTTTCAGTGCAACGAAGTCAACAAGAAAAATATATGCTTAGAAGACTAACATGTACATATCATTTTATGGTGGTGCTATTTTAAACTAGTAGCAGCCAAATGTTTCTGCAGTCTTTGACTCTTTCTGAATCAGATCAAGTTGTTCATCACTGATATATTAAAAAAACCAACCAAACAACAAAAAAAAAAAACCAAACAAAAAAACCCCCACAAAACAAAACCAAAAATCTGCAGCTGTGACAGTCTGTTTGTAAGTTAGCATTTTGTGTTATTTTGTTTAAGTGGTCTCTTGCAGGATAACAGAGAAACTCATGGCTTTTTACCAGAACTGAAGCATTCTAGAAATATATTCACTTGACATACTGCAGTGGCAACATTCACTGTTGGGAATGAAAGCTACTATTTCTACCTAGGAAGCAATCCCCATCGGCCTGTACATTAAAGACTTTTAAATATTGGCCTCCATCCCCTCATAAAATCCTTCAATTTCTCAATAATTACTGTAACACATTTCTCTATCCAAATAATATACTACAAATGAATAAATCATTTTACCATAAGGTCACATTCAAATTTTTATTTATAGTCTCCCAAGATAGAAAAATGTTTACCCTAATCGGTATCTCCTATTGTTCAGCTGTTCTCACTAGGCATAGCTGAGGCTGTGACTTTAAACTGGTTCTAGATCCAAATTCATATTTATTTTGGGACTTAGACTGGGATCCGTACCAGAACCAACCATAGTATCATGAAATTGAATGTAACTAATACAAATAATCTTTTTCAGAAGTAATTGCAACATGAATTCTCTTCTGAAAGCAGGAGATCCTTCACAGACAATAAAATTAAACTTTGGTTAAATGCAATTTATACCTGTGAATAACCATGGGAAGCTGCCGAAATTTCTGCTGCAGTTGCTGCCACAGTTCACTTCCAGCTACTTGGAATAAGTCTCTTAGTAGCTGGAAAAGCAATACTCCAAGGATTGTTGTGGTCCCTTTACAGAGCAGTTTAAAGGCCCTTTCCAGGGCCTACACATTTCAGGTTTTTACCCACACATCTTCATCTAGGTTTGTATCTACACCAAGTCATGAATTTTCTGAGAAAACTTTTTCAAAGGAAGTAATTGGTACATTGTAGAAAGCTGCAAGGCTTAATGGGGATCTTCTCAGATCTAGAATGATCAAACCCAAGAGATATCTTTAACAG
Source organism: Rhynochetos jubatus (assembly GCA_027574665.1). Classification (NCBI taxonomy): domain Eukaryota; kingdom Metazoa; phylum Chordata; class Aves; order Eurypygiformes; family Rhynochetidae; genus Rhynochetos; species Rhynochetos jubatus. The sequence goes on from CM050648.1 coordinate 104,816,946, forward strand.
TTTAAGTCCACCATAACCCCAGCAGATACCCAAAGAGGTTATAGCTTTCTCTCTTTCTTCCTCTCCCTTTCAGAATTCTTAGTTACTAATTCCAAACAGAATAGGTCTGGATGGACTGGCTCAGATTTGCTGACTCCGTTGTGACAGTCTTTTTTATCTCTCTGTTTTCTGTTTCAAAACTTCAACCTTGTTTTCCTTCTTTCATCCTCTTCCCATCTTTGTGGCCAGCTATATTCACAGCTTTGTTTTTGTTATTTTTCAGGCGAGTGTAGCAACTACTTTTGTTCCTCGCAAGTTTCACACAGTTCTTGCTGGCTGTTACTATGTGGTTTCTTTGAAGTTCTGCTTTTAGTTTAAAGCTTTTAAGTGGGACTTGGAAGCTCAAGATCCTGGTTGTACATAGATAAGCAGAACTGGTGCCCAGTGTTACTTGATAATCATACATGGCAGCACTGGGAAGGAACATCTATAGCTGTAAAGGAATGTTTCGTAGCCTCTAGTGCAGGTTTAGATCTGAGGTTTGGGGTCTTGTAAAAGTGCAGATATACTGCTCAGCAGGCCCAGAATGTTTGTTCTCAACCTGCTCCTGGTACAGACCCACCCAAAGCTGGTTTCAAATGCAGTCAAGCTAATCATGTAGAGACAGTTTCAACAAAGTGATTAATTAATTAAGCACAGGTGGTTTGCTAGACAAAAGGTAAACCCTTAACAGTACATCTCGAAGTCTATCAGAATTGTGCAAGACAGAAATGGCAGAAGAGTGATTATGGAGATGGTGACCCAAAGAGACCCTGAAACTGAACCAAGGATTGGAACCAGAACAGCAGAATGCAGCTAAGACAGGGGATTGTGATGGTCTTTGATAAACAATGAACTTTGGGGACTGAAAGGCTGAGTGGAAATATACAAAGACTTCGGACCTTATGTAACGGGTATTGATTGAATGGTATAAAAACTGTGCCAGATCTTGGGCCATTTGCCACTCACTGAGGTGGTGGCCCAACTCTGAGTTGTGATTAAATAAATGGCATACCTAGAGCAACCCGCTTTGTCTGGTGAAAAAACTTTAACAGAAATTGGCGACCCAGATGGGACTCTAGGACACAAGAGATAGGAAATTCAGAGATCCTTCTGGATAACCCATTACCAATGCTCAAATTGCTGGCAATAAACAGGACCAGGTGGGTCCAGAGTACTTGGGCATGGGTAAATTCAGAACAGATTTACTGACAACCTCTTGTGTTTAAAATTGCTGAAAAAACTATACCTGGTTGAGAAAATGGGAATGACACCCAGCATTGAAAGGGGAACGCCCCTTGCTGAGGTTTTAGAGTACTGGAAGAAGGTAATCCTGGCACGGAGTTTATAAAAGAGGAGACTGATTACATTGTGCCAGGAGGAATGGCCATTCCTAACAAGGAGAGTAGGAGGACCGATAGACGTATGGCCTCCTAAAGGATCCTTTATGCCTCATAAGTTGAAGTTCCTGAGAATTATCCTTGAGGATACAGGGAGTCAGGATATTGATTATTAGTATATTTGGTATAATTGGGCCCAACAAAGGAGAAAGTCTTTAACTAGAAATGAGAACAATTAGTTCCAACAGCTCCAAAAGCTGAGGAACTTGAATCATCCTCAGGAGGGGTTGGCATGTACCCAATGCACTTGGATTACATCCCAAACCCTAGGGCAGGACCTGGAGCTCTGCCAGAGGTTTCCACTGTCACTGCCATGATAAGACATGAGCCTTGGAAACAAGGGGATTTGGTAGCTTGGCAGACTAAAATGCCAAGACTACGGGATGATGCAGAAAAATGCGCTCAATTATTATCGGACATTATAACTAATTATTCACCCAATTGAAATGACATGAGAACCTTTCTCCGAGAATTGTTTCATCTGGAGGATTGAGAAAAAAAAAAAATTCAAAAAGATAGAGAGATTGCCCAAAGAGGGCAAGCCCAGGGACTACTCCCCTGGCCGAAAATAAGCCCGAATGGGACATATCCACTGCTGGTGGAATGACAGCTTATTGAACCGCTATCCAACAAGTAGTGGAAGTGGTCTGACAAGCTGGAGAATGAGTCACTAATTGAACAAAAGTGATGGAATGCAGACAAAAAACCTGATAAACATGCCAGTGATTTCTGGGGATGTCGAAAAGCTACCTTACTCAAATATGGAGGTATGACCTGAGAAAAGAACCACTAGCTATAAGTGTATTTGTAGATCAATCTGCCCCAGATATCAGTAAATATTTAAAAAAAATATGCCTGGATGGCAAGGAGAAACCTTGACTAAAATCTTGAGTATTGCTACATTTGTGTATGATGGACGTAGTGAGGAGACAGAGAGAGAAATCACTCTGTCAGCTGCAGCAATTACTCAAGGTTATAGCCAACAAAGAGGTCGGGGTTTTCCCTGGCAAAGGGGCAGAAGGAGAAGACAGAGAGGAAGGGGTTTTTCCTCTTCAACTTCTTATCCTAATGCCCTTGAGTGTTTTTATTGTGGTAATTTAGGACACGTACAACGCGACTGTTCTCTTAGACCCATCAGCTCCAGCGGAAGGACTCCTGTGGAGAGACCACTCAGACCTCATTTTCAATAAAGAAGAAAACACTGGCGTTATCAATTTATGGAATTGACAGGAATTAAGGTAGATCATAAATTATCTAAGGATGCCATGTTGTTTATCACAATATGTACTTTGTGCTAAACATGTGAATGCTCTCAAGCTGAAGAATGGAGTAGCTGTGTTCTGGGAGAACCATTATGTATGTCAGAAACCAAATCTTAATTCTGAATCTTTGGATTTTTGCTGTTTAATTGAAAACAGTTTTTCATAATTATTCAATGTTTTAACAAATCAGGGAAGTCAGTTGCAAGCATAATGAATACGTGATTATTAGTGTGTGATAAAAACTTAGCTTTAGTGTGCTTTAGAGATTTAAGCACAGATTAAAAATGAGCTAGTGTGCATGTGATATGAACACACACTGCCACAACGGCACCTGCAAGACCACGGTACTTCAGTGAGATAAAGCCACTCAAAACTAGGCATACCATGATAGCACTAGTCTTCCTTAGCTGTAACTCTCATTTTCAGTAGTAGGCGTTGTGGCAAGGAAGGATGGGAATTGAAATTATTACTTCTTCTATTTCTATTAGCTTTGTACCTCACAGTGCATTAAAACCTATCACTAAGAATTTGTGCATCTGAGAACTTTATCTGCCTGCTTTGTAGATGTCAGATAAGCAACTCTGCTTACCAGCTGAAGACTTGCAGGAAGTGGAGAAGCAGGCAACAGGTAGAAAGTGCACACCTTTTTAGCCAATCACTTTCCCTAATGCATGGTACGTTTAAGAAATCCCTTTAACATAAGCTTTCTTGACACAACCTTAAGACTTATTACTAATCCCTCTGAAGGATTTTTTCTTTGACTGTCTAACAAAAGAACACCAGTAAGTGTACTGAGCAAATTAAAAAATGAGATAGATTGAGGGAAGCAGGACAGAAAATCACTGATGAAATACAGCTGCTGAAGAGACTTTCACCAGGGATGATTCACAAGGGTAGTGGAAATGGTTGTTTAAAGCATAAGAATAAAGATGGGTTATGCAACTCCATGTTTTATTACCCAAATGCATCTATAGCACCATCTGCTCATAATACCCTTTCTGCATTTTGGAAGAGGACTAGCTCTGGCTCCTAATGAACTGACCCATGTCCTCCTGTTCCAAATGTAAATTTCCACTTCTTTTTTTCAGTTGAGCTACACTGATCTGGCTGCTTGAGAAGTTTTCACAGCCGGAGAGATGAAAACCACATTTCTTCTTGTATATAAGATTAGTACTATTGACTAATAATTTCCAGCACCTCTTCCAGCATCACCAATACAAAATGATGTTCCCTTGCAGTATTTAAAAACTATTCAGACCTTGAAAAGTGAGTAAATTATTGATGGTTAATTAAGGATACCTATTAGCAAGGCAAAGGAGGTTGCTGAAGAAAAGAAGTCACAATTTTGAGATCATACACTGTGATCCAAGTGACAAAAATGATCAAACCAGGGTTTACAACAACAGGTTTAAAAGTTCATTTTTGCAGAATTGAAGGTGGATAAGTTGAGCCACCACTAGATTATTTAGCAGTGATATCTTTAGTAAAATGTCAAGAGAAATTCAAAAAGGCTTGGTTGTACCTGAAAAATGTGTCACACAAGTTAATGTAAGTACGGACAATATTCAAAGGGACATTCTAGAACGCTGATTTCAATATTTGTTGTAGACTCAAGTTAAAAAAGTTGACAAAATCCCCACAGTAGCTTTCTGTTTGCTTTTAGTCAATGCCAAAAATAAAAACCTGTACCTAAGTGTAGGTATTAAAGGCAAAGAAGATGAGTTTACTGAAAGCGTTTGAAGACTGCCTAGAGTATGACACTTTAGAACCACGGACAAATTTAACTCCAGTAATGAGCAACACTCAGAAGATGGGCAAAATTAGTCCTAGTCTAAAACTTAAGGACTTGTTTATGTTTGCTTCTATCCTCTCAGGTGCATCTGTTACACCATTATTAACACCTCTCAGACTTCTTTCAGGCACTTCACTCTGCGTATCAGGCTTAGACCCATTTGACATTTGTGACTTGCCTTTCCCTCCAAACAGAAGTGATAGGGATGTAGAGGATACAGTCAAAGATTTTAATGAGTTTATTTTAAAGGGAGGAACATTTTTCAAAACCAAAAAGTTTCTTTATTTCCTGTCTTTTTTCCACTTCTGTTGACATTTCCTATAGAAACAAGAAGAGTATCTGTTCTTCAGAACACAGAATTTGAAGAAAGCTGTGCTATCATGACTACCATAAAAATGTGTGGGGTTTGGGTTGGTGGTTTTGTGTTTTTGGGTTGTTTGTTTGGTTTGGTTTGGTTTGGTTTGGTTTGGTTGTGTTTTGTTTTGTTTTTTTTTTTTTGTTGATTGCTTAGGTTTGTTGGTTTGTTTGTTTTGGGATTGGTTTTTTTATGTAAAAATCTTCTGGAAAGACTGTAACTGACATGCTGGTTAAATCTACATGTAGAAAAGGGCAATAGTGGGCAATGAGGTTAAGCAGAGATCTAAAGATTAGGGGAAGCAATAAACAGAAGGCTTTTAAAAATGAAAAAAATATTGAGAGTCTGGGAAGGAGAAAAGTTTAAGTACAGAGAAGTACAGAGAACAAAAAGCTGTATTGCAATTTGAATAAAGATAATGCTTCAGTACATGTTCATAATTCATCTCGATACCCATTGTAAAATAAATAACAATAAGAGGCTCAAGAACTTGTAGCTGACTAGAAGTAGGAACTACTGGCAAATGTAAAATGATGCATTCGTAAAATGATGCATTCACTGAAGTAGTTTCTATATTTAAATGAGTAAATATATTTAGCAATAAAAAGGCAGATAACATCTTGAAGACAATAGAGAAAGTTAACACAGAATGATAATACAGAACTGATAATACAAAAGTGCTATTGAAAAAAAGTTATATGAGGTTTAAGTAAAGTTGAGAAGTTTGATATTTCACAGATTTAAATGGAGGAGAATGAAGTCTGAAACATATTTACAGCTTTTGTTTCTGGTTTGTTTTGCATTTTTTGTCTTTCATATTATCTCGATTTGAGCAATTTTTAATTCAGCAATTTAAGCCTCTGAAATGTACAGTTTATTCAAAATCAAAAACCTGTATAAAAGATGATGCTTTTGCTTCAGAGTACATTTCCTTAAGATTATAGAATCAAATTTACAGTTACATGAACTTATATTCTCTCTTACTGTTATAGCATATTGCCTCTTCCATAGCAGTATGCAAAAGAGTTTTGCTCACAGAGAAGTATAAGAAAATAAGAAAACAGAGAGAAATATATGAAAATAACAATACAGAAGAAAAACAAGAACTTTTCTGTTCTCAAATTGTGCTAAGTGAACACTGATGAGAAATTATACTCTTAAGAAAGGAACTTTTCTATAGTAGATACAAATTACAATGCTGTTTTTTACACCAGTTCTGGTTTGGAAATAAACACAGCATATTTTCACTAGTGTGATTAGAAAGCAGGCTTCTGAATTTGACACAAAATAAAGGTTAGGAAAAGCGGTCTTGCTGAACATCACACACCACTGCCAAGGCTGTTCCAAATCTATGACCTTGAATCAGCTTATGGTCTATTTTTCAACATGTCCCTTCCTAATACAAATAAGAGTGGCTAGACTGTAAGAGCTCGATGACCTGTCCTGTTCTGTATGTGCGTGTGCGTACACACACACGCACGCACACCTAGAGTGGATGAAATTTTACTGATCTGTAGAGACGCATATTTTACTAACCTAAATGTTCTTCAACTGTACAATAGGGAATGGGGCCATAATTTTTACATCTAAAAAAATAGCCATTAAAGTAAGAGGCTCTTCATTTTATGAGATAAAAGCTAGTGCCTACCTAAATTATAGATGACAAATTGAAGAGTACCTTAAAAATAAACTTTTGTATTTTCTAGCTTTTTATTATTTCATAATTCAAAGTATAGAAATATTGCTAGTATAAAAATTAACATTCAGTCTTATAGTGTATAAGAAAACAAAACCATTCATAGAAGTACTTTCTCTGTCTGACAATTGACCCAGAATTTTGTACCCTTTAGCCATTTAAGCAGCTTATATAGGGAACTTCTTTGGTTTTACTCAAGCTGAGGATGAACTTCAAGTGAAATTGCCATGCAGTTCCACATTTGCTTCATTCAGGTACAATTACACATACTCAAAAGGAATCAAGTTGTCTGTATTTCTGACTAAGTAAAGATGGTGCAAAGGACCCTCTGCTCTTTACCGTTTTACATTCTGTGGAGTTGTGCATGATTGTTCACAAGAACCCATAGCTTACAATCCTGGTGTGGTGGCTGAAGACTCCTCTCTTTTAGACACTTGTCCTACTTATACTTTAATATATTTTCACACCAGGTCTCAGAAGGCCATTCAAAATTTGCAAAAATGCCTAGTTTTGTGCTGGCCCTGAGAGTATGGTATCAATATTTAATTTCCCCAAATCGATTAATCTCTCTGTTTTGGACAGCACAGTGGTTGATACTGCTTCATTCATGTTTAAAAGGCAATTCTTGTATAATTTTTTCACTTCAAGGAAGGTTATATAAGATGATAAAAAATGACATGAAGAAAATAAATTTGGTCAAAAGTGAAAACTTGAAAACTGGGGCTCAGATGTAGCAGAAAGGGATATCGAAAAGTCAAGAATAGGAATCTAAAGGACAAAGGGAGAAAGAACATGGTGAAACATTGTTCCAAAGGCAGCATTGGGAAGAATGCCAATAGAACAAGAGTGAAAACTTCAGATCATCTTGGTTGAAGTAAATGACTAAACAGAGATGTCTGAGACATCTTACTGATTATGCAGAAAACTAGTTAACAACACTGGTGATATCAATTTGATGGGCATGATAGGAGAAGGCAAAAATAATTTTCTTCTGAAACTACCTAGCCTGTGTTTCACTGACATCTTCTATCACAGAATCATCTAGTTCCAGCCCCCCTGCCATGGGCAGGAGCACCTTCCACTAAACCAGCTTGCTCAAAGTCACATCCAGAGTTTATGTAGGTAATATTGCTGTTATGGACATTAGGTCAGTTTTCAATACAGAAGATAGTACTTCACCTCTCAGCAAAGATAGAAAAGAATGCTTTAGTACAAAGATTTTTACCAGGAGTCATTCAGAATACATCTGTGGGCCCATAATGACTCCAGTGTAAAGGACAGTCGATATTTTGATTTGGTCACCTCTGTGGAATTATTCTTGCTGAAACTATCAGTTACTTATTCTGACATTACTTTGTAAAAACATGAAATATTTCAATCCCATCTAAACAGTGAGTTTAGTTTCAGACATTGACAGAAGCAGCTGACAAATAAGAATTCTTAGAGTTCATGTTAACATGATGTGGGTGTGTGCCTATTCATATGTTTATGCTCTTAAATACACACACAGAGAGGAAGTCATACAGCAATTAAGCATGTCCCTGCATGTCCTTCTCTAACATTTACTGGGGTTTTTTTTCCAGTTTAAGTAAGCTTTTTAAACATTGTGTCTCTTTGACCCTCTGAGTTTGTCAACAAAAAAAAGCTTTGAATTATGCAATACTGAAAACAAATTACTTGTTGTTAGCTTGAATATAATAATTAATTTATAGAAATATTTAACCTTATTTTTACTGAAAGTGATGTCTGGCATCTCTGTTGTAATACAAAGCCTTTCCAAAGGTTTTTTTAGATCATAGAGTGTAGTTAAAGGTAGCTATGATGGCTCTGTCTTGAAAAACAGTTTAAAAACATCTAAGAAAGAATGCATTAACATATTTGAAAGTTTTTGTCTGGCTATTATATTAAAAAATATAACATGTTTTGATTGTGAATTTTACTTCTATTATAAAACCCATTTATTATAAAAACCTTTTATTAAAAATAACCCCAAACTGATCTTACATAATTATTATTAAAGAACAGAAATTAATTTCAAGGACTTAACTTTCAGGTAATTATTTAAACTATTGGATCATACAAAATTTTGGAATATGGTGTGAAATACTTTCATGGTTCAAGAGGTTATCTAATGTATGTCGAAGATCATTCAAGAAAATATGTACCATCTTCATTACGGGTCTTTCACCTGACCTCAGAAGTGAAATACATCTGAGAGCAGAATACAAAGACTTTTGTATAATGAACTGTAACTTATAAGAGTTCTTACATACTACTTCACTTCAACTCTTGTCTGGGAAAATATAATCCAAACTGAAGGGTTTCTTTAATGGCTCCTGATCTCTGGAGTAATTAAAAGTACACCAAGTTTAAGAATTATCAGTGCAAAAGCCTTTTCAAAAAAATTGTTTGTTGTTGGTGCAATAAGTTCCATGTGGCATTTCATAAAGCAAAAAATCCCCCAACAATTAAAAAAAAAAAAAAAACAACCCACAAACAAAAGAACAACAAACCAAAAACAGGCAAAAAAAATTAAAAAACCAAACCTGTACTTTTTATGTATTCTGTCCCAAAACTTTTCTGTTCACTCTTACGTAGGGAGATCAACTCTCACTGTAAAGAACTGGTTTATTTCCTTTTAGATAATCTGAATGATTTAGATCACCATCTGAAGTGATTTTCATTTCTTTGGGGCAACTATCTCAGGATTTCACTTTTGATAATAGAATTCTGATCTTAAAACTAGTGAGAAAAGACAGCTGTATCTATAATGTAATGTATGTGATATAGTTACCTAACCTGGATTCTGCTTAGTTTTTTCAGTTTTGTCCTTAAATTTTACAAACTGCTTTAGTATTCTTTTGCCAGTCCTGAAACAACATGATACTTGCACCAAAAAATGGTTCACAACAGAGATGTGGAGAGCAATCCTAGCGTTCTTTTTTTATGTCAGTTTAAAACCAACGCTCTTTCCAGTGGTGTCCAGATAGTGACAAAATAAGCAATATTGAAAATGAAATGGTATTTTGAATTAAATTAAACATTATTATTTTCATAGATCTGTGAATTTAAATCCAAAACAATTACTTTCATTTAGAGCAGAGTATAGTTACAAGTTATCTCTGGATGAGGACTTTATTTCATAATAATCCATTCATAGGTATAACAACTCAATATATGGCACAAAAAACAAATAATTAAGAAAGAAAACAGGAAATATCAAAGGATGACAGGTTTGGGGTTTAGTAGTGGTTCCTGAATATTTCCTAATGTCCCAAAGCTAAACAAATGTTGATAATACTCTCAAGGACATCAAGACAGGAAAGCTTCAGAAAGGTGACTCAAAAAAGGGAGGATTTTAATAATATTTAATCTGAAAAACTAGGATAAATTGAGCTTATCCCAATTTGTAAAATCATTTTAAATCTGATGCACTGGAAGAGGATAATTTAATTTCAAGATATCAGGAGTTTGCCTAGATCTGTACACCCTGGGTGCATTTAATAGGTGATAAAGTTTGCTTCAAGGGAAGTTTGCCTTGTACATTGTAGGATATTGCAGAATACTCCTGATAAGGTCCAAGACTGAACACACTATTTTAGATGTAGTTATGCTAGACTCATGCAGAGGGAAATTCATGGCATGGTTTAGATCCATTCAAAATGTCTTAACCTTTTTTCTGCAATTACATTTATTTGAGGTAAAATTCTCAATGGGTTTCTTGTAAGAGGTGTCAGAAGTAAAGGTTTGATTTCCTAAAAGTGGGCTATTCTTAGGGATGACTTCCTAGACTAGAGTTACAGTCAAGGTCTCTGGCAAGATATTATGTAATCTCTTTCTTGGCATGTTCAAAATGTATTAATTCTTTAAAGAAAAATAACGGCTGGTGTATTGAAAATGCCAGCAAAAACTAAGGTTCAAACAGTCAGCCTACAATTGAGCTGGACACGTTTTACTTACAGCGAAACAGATGTGAACCCAAGTGAATCAAGGAGGTTGAATAACTGACTATAAATATGAAATTTTTTCTTGATGCAAGATTGAGCTTGTTTCAGATTTGTAAATTATTGGTTTTGATTAATTTCTGCTAATTTTCATAAAGTTCTAGGCTACAAATAAAAGGAAGACAGGTTTTCATTTCCAATACAGAAGTGGTTCTCTATTCTACTTTTGGAATATATTTATTAGTATCGTTTTTCGTATATATTTATTTTCCATGAAAAAGGAAGAGGGCGAAAACTAGGGCACTGATTTCAGTCAAGCAGAAGCTTTGTTAGATTCCCCAAGGAGACACAGATCTGATTTTCATCCTGTATTTTCCTATGTAAGGCACTGACTAGGTTACCAGGTTCACTTTTTTTCTCTTGATACTTAATCCTTATAACTTGTGAAAGAAATTCAACATCTGAACACAGGTCTTAAGAAATGGAAATGCCAATATGTGTTTTTCTTCCATTTGTTGCTCGGACAGACCCTATATTAAGTACTGTCAGATACAATATATTTGCCATATTTCACTAGGGTTTTTTTTTTTTCAAATGCCCCTTCCCTTGCATGCAATATACAGCAGGTTCTCAGCTTGCAGCAGCTTCTACCATGCCAGAAGTTAATCAAAAAACTTATGTATGTTACCCATGCTGTTGTAAACAACAGAAAGACTATGAGGGGACCTTCCTACATTTGCTGTCAGGCATAGGCTTAGATGAGATAGATCTGAAGCTTCTTAAACTTGATACAGGTATTTTATCCCAACAGCTAGCATCTGTTTGCAGTGAACCATTTTATCAAGGTATTATATCACTGGAGTGTGAAGTGGCAAAAGTTATCCTCATACAAACTGTTCAGTTGTAAATGTTAGTTATGCTAAGGCCTTTATCATTGTTGTTTATTTTATGCATAATTACAAGTTAAAATATCTAACATTTACATCACAGAATGTTTACAATTTGTTCTCTACAAAGTTATGAAAAACCTTGTCTTGATGGAAGAAGCTTTGATTGATGGAATGATCAAGATTTGAAATTCTGAGATATTCTTCCAAAAGTGCCTACATGAAATCTACCTACTAAAGAAAGGACCGCATTTTCAGGAAAGATTTGATTTATTGGATGTTTAGAACAGAACTGGTTTCTTTTTTTCTTTTTTTTTTTTTTCTTTTTAAAGAAGAAAGACCAGAAGTGTTTCCATTATTTACCAGACAAAAAGAAGTTCTGAGCAGGATGCAGTTTCTTCATTTAAAAGTGTTGCTCCTTGAACATAAAGAAATACAGATGTGAAAGGATCAGAAGCAAGTCACGGAAACATGCAAACTATTTCTCCTCCCTATCAAAACACCCAATGCTCTAGCTTACTTGCATAATGTTACATTTTCAATTACAGTGCAGTTAAGAAAAGTCAGTCCTAACTATATTCACACACCCACTTTAAAAAAACCTCTTAATTACAAAAGCAAAATCATAATATCTGCTTCTCTGAGCTGTCTGGAATTCTCATGTTTAATATTCAACTTTTATTTTGCCTTTAAACATTAATTGTATCAGACACACAAAAACTTATGGGTTTCCCTAGTGTTTATCCTGTTAAAGTGTGTACAGTCACAGTGGAGTCCATCACACAGATGGCATTTCAGCAAGTATATGTTCACTGTACACGACTTGATGGTGCAGACTGCTAAAGTCTGGGTCAAGTCATATTAGAGCCTGCATTATGGGAATATAGTGCTGCTTGCCTATGACACATCATGAATGCCCCTTGGAAAGGTGAAAAAGTTAAAAGACAACTACCTTCAGTGTCTAGGGAAAGAAGTTAATGTCCCTGAACTCTCTATAGCGAAAGATGTACATGTAGGCTGTTACAGAGTGATCTGGAGTATGTTCTTAATTTAGTTCATGTTGAGTTCAAAATAAGTAGCCTTCTGGTTTAGACATACCTAGTGTTTGTCAACAAAAATGGCTATAAGCTTTAGTGAACTGTTTATTTCATAGATAAAAATAAAAGTTATGCAGAAGTTGTTTAACCTGTTCTGGCAAATTCAGCTTCTTTAACGTTAGTCAAAAGTCCAGAGACTTTACCTGTCCTCCTGAAGAAATACTACATTAAAGGAATCCTTTTTCATGCTATCGTTTGCTTTTTAAGTGGAACACCTAGTGAAACTTTGAAACTGGAACACAGTGGAGCTGAGCTGAATAATAAACTGAAATTTGCTCCTAGCCAAAAAAAGTTTTAATAATTTTTCTTCTTCTTCCTTCTAAGCTTCTATGTCTCTAGTTCCTTGCAATTCCCAAAGGACTGAAGATAATGGCCTTCAACACAGACACTGCAGAATGGGTAAGATGTCTGTAATGTATAATTCAGCTTGACTTCTCCAGTCTGTATTATAAGAAATGGCACTGTTATCACCTTTTACAAAGAGCTAGCATTGTTTATTGGTTGCAGCTCCTTTGTTACTCCACATGTGCTAATCTTCACACAGGGGTGAAAGAATATTGAAGGGAGTGATGAATAGACCAGAATTCCCAGGGAATGAGGATTATTTATGAAGTTACTCTAGGTCAGTGAACAGTGTAATTCATGTCAAAGTGTGTGGCTTAAGCCCAGTGAATTACAAACTTCAGTCCAGAAGATGATTTGAAACCTGGAGATCAGAGGAAGGCTGTGTCAAGGCAGTGGGTAAAGTACATTGTCTAACCAACCTTTTCCACCACACATCTAATGAAACCACCACTCCAAAACTCCCTGTGCAGCTTACAGATGACAGATAAATCCACTTTTTCCCACCATTCCACCACGTCATACAACTCTCTGTGCAGTGACGGTTAAGCTCATTTTTGCTCATTAACAAGATATACTTTTCAGTCTTAAAATGTTTACAATGTAAGTGTCAGTGTGAGAAATTACTACAGATAATACATCCTGCAAAGGGTGTTAGCAGATCATCTAGCCTGTGTGATATTTTAGGGTCAAAGACAACAATAGTATTTCATAGAAAAGCTTATTGGTTTTGAGCACCACCCAAATTATCACTCACCGTTTGTTTTCAGACCATAGATGTCAAATCAATGCAATGGTATTAGTAAGAACTCTATACTTTGTATACTGCAAAGGTACCTAAGGTGCACAAAATTCATGTTATTTAAACTTGTCATGAAGTATTTCCATATGTTCATGGATTTCATTTTAATGAGCATATCACCCTAAAAACATTAAGGAAAAATTAATTAAATAAGCAGGTGACAGTTTCACAGCAAAACCACTACTTCTTCATAAAATGAGTAGCTATAACTCTGAATTGCCTCATGGATTTATTTGCCTGGGTTAAAAAGACATACAGGCAAATTAACAGAAGAAACACAGGACACTGAACACTGTGTCAGTCTTCTCATTTGCTTCAGATCCAATGTCAGAAAGTTATAGTGATTGTCTATATATAATCTCTGAGCATCTCCCAGTCAGCTAACAAACCAGGCAAGATTTCCAAGGTCAAACATCCAATATTCCATGCACAGAAGCTCAGTGCAAATGCAATTCTGATCCTGTGACTCCTCAGGAAAATATTTAGGAACACTAGCAGTTTGACAAGCATTCTGACCATGGAATTAGGCTCCCACTCCTGTGCCATGTTTTCACCAGGCTCTTGACATGTAAGTCATTCAGAACTAGACTAAACGCTATTTATCCCAGGCAGCTTCCTCCCTTCAGGTCTTCCCATTTTCTTTATTATTTTAATGAATTTTCAGCATTTCTTTCCTTCTAGGGAGATGTGAAAAAAAAGGATTGTTTATTTTTTTTCACCTCTGTTGCTTTGTGTTTTCAACCTTCTGTCTTTTATGTTCACTCAGTCACCTGAGGTGAGGGCATATCTTGGTCTCTGAGCATCCAGCCTCAGCCGACACTGGGCAGAGACGGCAGCTCTCCTGTTTATGTGAGTTCCTTCTTGGTTTATTGTATTAAGGTGTCTCTCAGGGCATGGACAGAAGGTGGGTGGTTTTCAAGGACATCTCTGCACAAATGTGCCTGCCAGTGCACAGTCACCCTGAGGACTAGCAGCTTTGGGACAGACAATATTTTTACTATATTTTTTTAGTATGGACCAGCAAGAAGCTCATGAAAAATTATGCAACTGGGAAAAAAACAAAATGCTTGACACAGTATATTTAAGATTACCCTCTAACTGTAAAGGTTATTAAATAATACACTAATGTTCTTATTCTTAAAAGTGTCTACAGGCTAACATATATGTTCAAATCCACTATATAAATGTGTAATATTTTAATTCCTCTTAGCTCCTCCTCAAATTCCCTTCTGCTATAGGACACTCAGAAAGCAGAACACCGGACAGCAGAGCCTAGAAAGGCAGAGATCTCTTGTTACTGTTCTTACTTGACCAGGAATACACAATTCTAATACTTCCATTATTAATGTATCTATATCTATCATCTCCTTCATTCCCTTCTCTGCTTTTGTTTCACCCATCTGTTTAGGGTTTGTAAACCCATTGGCATTCTATTATATTTTTCCATGGGCGTATAAACTAGATCTCATAGAGCTGGAGCTCTGTCACATTGGACATCATTAGTTTTTTTAAACATGTAAAAAAGAAATAGAGGAACTCTCAGACTATGTATGAAACTCCGGAATTTTGTTAAAAAACATGTACAGATAAGGTTACAAAGAAAAAAATTCTTTAGTAGGAAGAATTTTATCTGGAATGCATTTTTATATTTTCATGTAACTGACTGATGCATAAGTAGCATGCCAAAAATAGCAACATCTTTCAATTTTGTTGGAAATATATGCTTATTTTAAGAGAGATTGAGAAATTTGTACTTGAAAGAACAGGATGATTGTTAGGAATCCCTAATAGTGAAAAAAGTTTGGAAAACATAAGCTTTATATACTCTTTTCTGAATAAGAAAATTCTGACAGAAATATTGTATTCATGTCTAGTAAGTACTGCTCTGATTTCTTTACTGCTTCTATAACTGCTAGCAATAAAAAAAAAAAAAAAAAAAAAAATCTGAGGATTGTTCAATGCCTTTTGGGCATACAGGCATGATAAACTGCCTGTCTGTGCAACATACTTATTGCAATCTCTGTTTTGAGTAATTAAATAAAACCTCAAAATTTAAGCATTTTTTCAGTTGCTTCCAGGGCATGTATAAAGGTGCTAAGCCACAAGGTAAAAATCAGATTTCAACTATCTCAAGGACTACCAAAGCTCTCTGACTTCATGCTAATATAGTGTTAGCATACTGTTCTCTGGTCTGAAGCCTCTACATGAAGAATGCTCCAAGTCCTTCACTGTGGCATTACACAATTTGTCTGCTATCATCAGAGCTGAACTCAGGGATTTCTAGTGTCAACAAATTAAACCAAATGTCATGCAGCTGTCTTGTCTAACAGCCTTGCTCAATGGGGAGCTTAGCAAGCTCACTTCAGCTGAAATAACGCCCTAAGATCAACACATTTTCAGACATGTGAACAGGCAGAACAGTAAGGTCAAGCAACAAAACACTGAATGATCCACACTCGAGACAAAATTTCAGGCCTAATGATGCTGACAAATATTTTTTTCTCCTACAACCTAAGGAATAACTGTAACTCACTCGATTCAGGCCTGGTGCACCTGTAGCTGTGTTCATTAAATGAAGAGTTGATAAATCTAAGTAATAAGAGGGACTGGCTCTTTTTTTTTTTTTTTCTTTTCCTTTTAAAATTGGCTGCAGAGACATTGAGTCTGATGTGACAACCAACCTAATTCCATCTTTGAGGTTTGTCTGTTCATTACTATCTAGATAAACATAAAAAAATTGAGGGTTTTGAACACTTCAGTTCTAATGACTTATACAAGCAATATAATTGTGTTCTTTATTATTCTAACCGTTAATAACTTTTAGAGTATGAATTAGCAAGATCTATTCAGTTGATTGCTGCAGTCACTTAAGAGTGTGCTGCTGTTCGAACTGGTGGTAATTGATTTATGATTATTGATTCTATGAACAGGGAGAAATTAGAGTATGTGTTACCCTATAAAAGACAGTAATAGTAATCTGCATCTTCCATGCAGTGAATGTTCATATAAAGCTAGGAACATGTTACTGCAAATGAAAATATCTGATAGTTAAGTTCTGTCATTGTGTTAGGAGTCCTGAAAAACACACTTGGAGTGATATTTTCAAATTATTGCACATATGGGTAAAATTTCTGAAAGATTTTATGCATTTTTGAAATGTAATTTACTAGGAAAATCATTTTATCTCTGACATTTTTGTGGAAGAAAACATGTTCCTGCTGGTGTCTTAAAGAGCTCTGAGATGTTTTTCTCTTCTGCTCAAATATCCAGTTATGGTGTTTGGAAAATTTCAAAACGTTGTAAATGAGAAGTGGTACCTCCACCGTTTCTTCAGGTAAGCTGTTTCAAAATAATCTAAATAACACTGCAGTTCTTAAGACTCTTCTTCTGAACAGAAAATAAGAGATGTAGGGGTTGGTTCCAGTATTTCTTGGCTATGGTAGGAAACTGCCTTAAAAGTTAACGTGTCTTGTCCATTACCTTAGAATGATCAAACTTAAAATCCCACATAAGACAGAACATCTGTTTATCCACAAAAAGCGTTCCCTGGTCATCCATGCAGGCTGGATGTATATCAGTTCTGAAGTTTCTTTCACCAGGAAGAACTATGGAAATATATTAATGCTTACATGCTCTTCTTGAGAGACATGCTTCAGACAAATAAAAACTGCAAAGGTCCATGCATGAATAACTGAGTGACTTTCTGTAGCCATAGCAAATCAGATCTCCATACTTAGCACCATTTTCTTGCCCTGGTATCTATTATCACTATAAGTAGTTACCTTTGGGAAAATACACTCATACACAACACTGGATAGCAGTAGAATGTAAGGAGAGTATAAATGCTGACTGAACAAGATATTCTTAGTAGCAGCTGCATGACAGCTATTATGATCTTCCTTCATTAGTAACAATATTAAAAATGTCTATATAGAGCCTTGTCTAATTAGCTTTAATGACAAAAGGGAGTCTTCTAAACTGCATCATCTGAGTTGGCCACAGGGAGGGATCCCAAACCAGACTCAAGGTACAGTGCAGAATATTCTACTGTAACTCATTTTCTATTGTAATTCAGCTTCCCCTTAAGCTTATTAATTCAGAAGGAATCCTAATGATAATATAATCCTATGTTGGTAATGTTTTTATTCTGCCAGAAGTAGGGTAGAACTGACACTGTGCTATCTACTAAGTCATTAAACTCCTTTCAAAATAGTGAGAAAAAGAGGTCACATCATAGGCATAATTTAGGATTTTGCTTCACCAGTTTAATAGGATTTCTTCCCTGCTTAAATATGGCCAAATACACTTTGAGAATCTTGATATCTGAAAGATCAAGTAATTTTGCTTCCCATTGTGAGGGTTTAACCGAGGTTATGTACCTAAAACAAGCTGGGTTTACAGAACATACTACACCAAATACAGAAATTTTAGTCATGGCTGACACATAGGGTAACTATGTACCAGTAACATACCAGTAACTGCTACCCTCATATTCACTGCTTAAATACTTGATTTGTTTTCAGCATGAGTTATCACATTCTCATTTAATAAAGAACTTACTTACATTTGTGTTTAAATTCCATCTAAGACAATGTGAGTTAAGCATTTACTGTAAGTTAAGGATGAATTTTAGGTTTTTTTAAGGTGTCATCAGAACACATGACCAGCAGAATGGAGTTATACAGCTAGACAGACTTCTTTTATTACCTTTATTTTACTTAATTTCCTTCATCAATGTTTATTTCACCTGTAGAAAAACAAAAGAATGGTCCCTCTGCTGTTTTTACATTTTTCCTTTAAACTTCATGTATATATATAATAAGCATTATTAAATACTACAAATATTTTATCAGGTTTTTTAAGCATCCATTATCTTCTATCGAATTTTTAAAACTCTGAAGTGAGAAATAAAAATCCCTGTATTTGCAAGTCACATTTTCTCAAAATCACTTGATTACATTTATTTATTTTTTAATAGAAAAGGAAGCAAAATTAAAATTTGTCAGAGTGAGTGCTGCATTTATCTTGTATTAAAACATTGAAAGCAGTAAAGATAGCCAAGGCTGTATAGCAACATGAAAGAACCTTTTCATGCTAAAATTATATTTTATGATCAAGACTGTGTTCTTGTGTTTGTTGGTTGGTTTGTTGTGGTAGTGTTGTTGTTGTGGATTACCATTCACTTTCAAACAGTTTTGAGACTTGCACTTTTTATATAGTGCATGTGGTCCATATAGTACCTTACAGCTCATTGAACACCTAAAGGCATTGTGAATCAAAATCTGTAGTCATACCATCATTTGTAAAAGAAAGCAACTTGTTGGCATTCTTGGTTTGATAGTTACTGGATAGTTTCTGTATATATTCCACCTCTGCAATAGCGTTGGAGATGATTTGGGCCAAGCTTCCAAATGGTTGATTTCCTATAAATGTATACTTATAATAATGACTTAATGGTCATTAACTGATTCAGTCTCTTTACTATAAAAGTCCTACATGAAAACTGACCTGTTTGATGCATCAGCTATTTTTAACCTATATATCCAGACTTCTCAGCCACACAGATCTCCAATTTCTGCAGCATTCTTACTTGACCAGAAAGCTAGACTTCAGAGCAACTGTCTTAACAGTGTTACCAACTGCTTACCAGAAATTACATGCTTTTTGGAGAAGAGAAAATGATGGTGGCTGAATATTAGCAGTGAAATGAGTTCTGATGGCCACCCTAGGATTTCTGGTGGCTGAAAGGAACGTGTTTCTCTAGTGAGTTAAGGAAATTAAATATTAAAAGTTCAAATGATAATTGAGCTAATTAGCTTTGATCTAATTCTAAACGGTTAATCGAATAACAAATAAAACCAAACTTTTATTGCATTCTTTGCAGCCATGCATTGTAGAAATTAAAGCTCTGCACGTGGTCTAAAAGAGGCACTACAAGCAATATCTTTCAGAGAAAAATTGTTTTATTTTCATCATCTTTTTTGTATCAAAGAATGATCACTTGCTTCATGTAAGTTTGAATGGTGACTTTCTTTGTGTTAGCTTGAAAATATGGATGTGTGATAATACTAATATTGAAGGGCACAAGATCTTACACTGGTCATGCCTGGATTATTCAGTGCATTTTGGACTGCCCTATTTAAATCCCAAGTTCCTTGAGACTTGAACCATTTCTTCATTTTTATTTTGCTCAGGATCAGGCCTACGTCAGTGAGACACATATTGCATATCTGTAAGAAATAGCTCATGATAACTACTCTCAGAGAGTGTCAGAATAATACAAAAACAATTCTGTTTGTTCTTTACACGTTAGTAAAGATTTGCCCTGTCACTGGGAAAGCATAAACTGCATAGTTCAGTTAAAACAACTCCATTCTCAAGTTCAAGATTTGGTTGGCAAACCTTACAGTCTTCATAGTGTGGAATAAAACCTTAAGAGTATACATGTAGCTGGGACACTCACCAGACAATATTTTGTATTTAATTGCTTGCTTGTTGCAAGCAATTGTAATTCAAAACCCAGAGTTTTACTTAAGAGGCTAAATTGTAAAATATGTACATATAGATACCATGTGGGAATTTTCCAACACAGCATATATATGGAAAATTGTAACTTGTCATTACACGGATTTATTTGCTATGGTGGTACAAAACAAACAGAGACAAGTAACAAAAGGAAGGTCAATGGGGTGACATGAGAAGTACATGTTTCAGTTGTAGTGACTCTGAGGATCAGTACCATTTGGGTGGTAGAGACAGATCCACGTTCCCAAAACTCAAATTGCCTTCCTATAGATCTTTTATATACCCACAGAAATACCATTTGCATGTTGTGATCTCTATTTAATTATATTCTAAAATAAAGTTTAAAAAAATCAATTAAAAGAACAAGTGGAGGACAAACTGCCTGGACCTCTGCACTTGAGGACCATCAAGCACCAGACTGGTGTTCTATGAAAGTTTTCTGAATGTTCTAGACACACTGTCTACAAACTGCTTTGAAATCGAGCATGCTTGTTAAGTGCTTCACATAAGCCCTTCAGACTGTTTAGACATGGATATTGTTCGTAGTAGCATTTAAGTCCTAACTATAAAATGGGAATGAACTCAAAAGGAGGCAGAGGGGACATGCACAATGCTGTGCAGATTCCTGAACCAAGAAGTAGGGCTCGTCTCATTAGTTCAGTTAAAATCAGTGCCACAAGTCTGCATTTAGATCATGTCTGGGTCTAGAGCTATGCGGAGTTCTCAGTTGTTCCCCCATGCAGAAATGACTATGAGTGCGTAATTAGCAACTTAAGGGAAGTTTAGTTCTTGAGTTCAAAACTGCATTTCTCCAAGCCCCCAGTCCAGCTGCCACCCAATTTTTGAGGTGGTCAGTCTGTAGACAACCTACTTGTTAAAGCTTACATTCAGCCTGGGCACTGAATTCAACTTCTGCACTAAAAATCCTCAGTCTTTATAGGGACCGGAAGCTTAGGTCTTTTCTCAAATTCCAGTTCCTTAAAGGTCCAGAGTTTATACATTTCTTCTTGGTCTTCAGGGGGCATCTTGATTCTGTTAGCATCCCTTCACATATCTAAGACACAATTGTTGTCAGGATCCTTATAAAATACATTGTCAGACAGTATATTTTTTATAAAAAGGCTGCCTCATCCTCTCCCAGAGCACACACTCGGGTGGTGAAAGAGATTAATTAAATTCTAAGTGAGATTATTCAGACCCACACAAGCTCCCCAGCAAAGCCCTAACTAACAAACTCTTCTTGTGCTTGAGGCACTTCATAAGCTTTCTTTAAAGCTAAGCTACTGTTCAGGATTTATTAGAAAAGCAAACAGTAATCCATTGTCTGTGAAGTGTATAACTGAACCCCTCATCTCATGAAGAGGGATTCAAACCTGCCACATATTTGTATGAATGACATCAGCAATGGATTAGCTACAATGATATGTAGACAGGCGTTGCCCCATGCTGTGTAGCTGATATTATCACAGGAAATAAATCAAGTTACCACTTAGTAGGCTTTTGAGCTATTCAGGATTCAATTAGCATTAGTATTATTTTCTACAGATTTCACAGTTCATTAGCAAGACTTGACAGTCTTGACAGCTGGTGCTTTGGAGCACTCCTGTACAATATTCTTCAGTGACCTTGATGAACCTTTTAAATAATTTTAGTTCTGTTTTGGAGAACAGATTGTCCATGTTGAATTTATAACCTGCACAGCTACTCAGACAGCTTTCTTGGCCAGCTTCTGTCTCCCGGTTTCTGAACATTTGCTGTTCAGAAAACCAAAGTCATCACCTGGATATCAGATAAACTTAAAGGTAACAGAGTTCATAAGAACATAATTTTCCTTATTTTCCATATAACATATTGAGGTTAATGTGTATTTTTCCAATTTCTGTAACAGTGCATGTTGCAAAATGAAACTACCAAAAGTGAGGTTTTCAGTCATGTAGATTTATCAGCACATTCAGCAATGTCTGAAACTTACAGAAGCATTTACTGTCAAGCCCTTGAAAATGTAAAATTTGGTTGCTTTAAAATCTTTTTATTTGGTTTAATTTCACTGTTGTTCTTTCCATGCCAGCTTGCAGCATCCCTCCCCATAATCCTGCACTCTTTCCTGTGAATCAGACCCAATTTTGTCTGTCACTACAGAGCTATGAGTTTTGGCCAACGGCCCAGATCCTCAGCATAGTTGCTTCTCTCCTTTGTCTTTCCAGTATGTGGAAAGTAGTGTGACTACTTTCTAGTAAGTCACACTAACTAGAATTGAGGCAAAGCAACAAATTGAACCAATAACTATAATGACCAGCAGGGAGGTGTTTATAATTGCTTGGTTTGCTGAGTACATGGATGTTAATGTGGTTCACTCCAAGGCAATTCTGTTGTAGCTTCTGAAAGGTGTAATATGGCAGTGTTATCATAGAATGGTTTGGGTGGGAAAAGACCTTAAAGAGCATCTAGCTCCAACCCCCTTGCCATAGGCAGGGACACCCTCCAATAGACCAGGTTGCTCAAAGCCTCATCCAGCCTGGCCTTGAAGACAGTCAGGGATGGGGCATCCACAACTTCTCTGGGCAACTGGTTCCAGTGCTTCACCACCTTCTCTGTGAAGAATTTTTTCCTTATGTCCAATCTAAATCTCCCCACTTTCACTTTAAACCCATTACCCCTTTTCTTGTCACTACAGGCCCTTGTAAAGAGTCCCTGCCCACATTCTTGTAGGCCCCCTTCAGGTACTGGAAGGCTGCAATAATGTCTCCTTGAAGCCTTCTCTTCTCCCAGCTGGACAAGGCCAATTCTCTCAGCCTTTTTTCATAGGAGAAGTGTTGCAGCCTCTGACCATCTTCGTGGCCTCCTCTGGACTCACCCCAACAAGTCCATATCCTCCTTATTTTGGGTGCCCAGGTAGGATCTCACAAGAGCTGAGTAGAGGGGGAGAATCACCTCTCTCAACCAGGAGCGGTCACAGTTCTTCTGATTTGCATGTGACATTATTTTAGATAAGTCTAAGAATTTCTAATTGGCATTGACAGAAGTACCCTCACTTAGGTAGAATTCAACCTGAAATATGCATGAATTGTGTAATGAGTCAGCACTTCTGGATAAATTATCTAACACAGAGAATTTGGTTGCATATATCTCTTAGCAAATGAGAAATTACAGCCTTAATTTCATAAAATAACCCTCATGTTTATTAAACCCTTTTTTTGCACTGTGGATTGAATGTATGAATTATCAAGAATTGCCTTGGGCATGATATTACAGGTAACTGTCTTGCACAAGAAAAATGCTTGATGTCTTCCTGAAGACCAATGAATCCCTGGACAAGAAAGAACTGGGAGGGTCTTTCAGTTGTTGGAACAATCACAGTCCCTACAAAGGCACTAGCAGGCAGGACAGAACAAGTATGACCACATGTCGTAGTTTCATGACAAGCCTGCTCTACCACTCCGCCCCTGCCCCCCCCCCCCCCCCGGTGAGGAAGGGTTGGAGGAACAAACCAGGAAAAGCCCGTAGGAGTTGAGATAAGAACTATTTAATTATATAAATGAAACTTACAGAGTTACTAACAATGCTAGTGCTAATGAGTAATTTAAGGAACGGAGGAAGAAGGTAGAACAAATGATACAGAATCCCACCCCAAGAAGGGAAAAAGGAAAGAAAACCCACCTGAAGGGAGCAACCCCCCTACGAAACCGCCTGGGGGCCGAGAGAGTAAGAGAAAGGAAAAAGAACTTCCAAACCCCGACTCCCAGACCGATCTGCCCGGCAAGACGCTGGCTCTGCCCAGAGCACCAACCACTCGCCACGAGGTCCCACAACAAAACAAACCCCCAGCCCCCTTGGCCGGAAGCCCCCTCAGACCCTTCCCCTTCCCAGGGTCGTGTCCAACCACAAGCCTTTCCACCCATATCCCCACCCCCTCCCCACCGGTCCTGCAGTGCTGTGGCCCCGGGCTGGCACTACCTATGCAGCTTGATGTGTTATGGGGTGAAGCAAAACACAGACTAGCTGGTGCAAAGCTAAGACACCACAGATCTCACCACAGCTGCTAGGTCCAAAGAATTGCTGCATATTGTAGCCCCCTCTCCATGAAGAATTTCTTCCTTATATTCAATCTAAATCTACCCTCTTCTAATTTAAAGCCATTGCGCTTGTACTGTCACTACAGGCCTTTGTAAAATGTCTCCCCCCAGCTCTCTTGTAGGGCCCCTGCAGGTATTGGAAGGCTGCAATAAGGTCTCCCTTGAGCCTTCTCTTCTCCAGGCTGAACAAGGCCAATTCTCTCAGCCTGTCTTCATAGGAGAGGTGCTGCCGCTCGCTGATCATCTTCGTGGCCTCCTCTGGACTCACCCCAACAGGTCCATGTCCTTCTTATGTTGGGGCCCCTAGAGCTGGATGCAGTAATCCAGGTGGGGTCTCAGGAGAGCAGAGTAGAGGGGAAGAATCACCTCCCTTGATCTGCTGGCCACGATTCTTTTGATACAGGTTCACATAACTTCGGGATCAAAGCTCACTTTTATATAGCTGGAACATTTTTCTAGCCCAGCTAGCTTGGATCTATGTACGAAAGATACACATTGGCCAGATGACTCAGATGTACAGATAGATTTGGTTTCTCATTGTGTTTATGTATTTTTGACAAATATTCTAGATCAGTACACCCCCGTTTTGTGCTAAAAGCCAAGATACAATAAAATGGAGAAGAAGAAAGTATAACAATGACATTAGAGGCCAATTAAAGAAAAAACCCTTCCTACTCATTTTAGTTATCCATATTTATTGCAGGTAATAGTGGGTTTATTTCACAGGCTTTTTTACTTTTCAATCATCACAAATGTTAACAAGTTAATTTACTCAAGAATTATCTTTATTCATAGTAACTCAGGACCTTTTGGGGTGACATTTTAATTTCTGTTTAGCCGTGTCTAATTGTTCTGTCTCAGCATTTCCACATGGAACTCCCTCAATATCTGGGCGTGCTGGTTACTCATGATTATTGCACAATGTCATTTCCATTCTCTGACCAAGTGGCAAACTCTGGCAGTTCGAACACTTGTGATCAACAAAATTTTGCTGATTTGCCCATGAGGTTAGTGATTTGGACACCAAGCTAGAGCATTTCAAAATGAGCTGGTTTGATAAAGATCAGTGTTTAGCACATCAAAAAATCAAGCACTGTAAATGTATCCCTATTTGGCACTAAATCTAACAGACAGAAAAGTGTCAACTTTCTAAATTTTGTAACTTGGCTTCTACACACATTCATTTCAGAAAAATTCAATTACTTGAATGCCAATGAAAAGCTTATTCAAATGGGGACATAAGCTCAGCTGAAATAAACCCATTTTTCTTACAGATAAATATTTGAGGAATATTCATTTTTCTTTGCCAAGTTCTTATACTTACTGACCTTCAGGCAAGTGTATAGTAGACTGCAGTTATCATTGCAGTCTTGTCATAAAGTTTATACTCCCAGAATGTGAGAACACAAGTGATACAGAATGACCAAACATATTTTGTGCTCTAAATTATGAACACATACTGATAAGAATCCTAAACAAAATCAAAGCCTGATTTCATTCCTGGTATTCAAAATGTATCAGGATTAAAAACATTTTGATGCATAATAAAAAATATTCATTAAAATATACATTAGAAACTTTAGCAAAAGTAATGAAATTATTCTCCACATCATTGACAGCAGATGCACAAGAAAATTCTACTGTTCAGAGAACATGGTAAGTGACTTAAGTGAAATACTTGCCTTACACAGCAGTCTTTCATAGCATGTTATAACTAGTAATCTACCCAGGATGAGAGCCAAAGAGGGATTAACCCATCACAGAAAAACATTCTATTTTAGGCAGCAGGCACAAATGCCTAGTGACTGAACACACTGAGCTTTGTGCAATATGCTACTGCAGTTTGCTGTTTGATGAAAAAGAATACTATAATTTATCTTAAGCTCATAATACTGTGTTGATGCATCACACCTGTCAAACTTATGTTAGCATAGTAAACTGGTAAATCAGATACACCTTCCAAACCCCTTCTTTGGTGACTCCTACAGCTTAATAAACACAACTACAGCTTAACAGCAGCATTCTTTCAGTATAGGAAGAGTAATATTCTTCCTACAATCTCAGGTCTCCACATTTCTAGCAGAGAATCAAAGTTTGCTAACTGATCAATATTTTATTCCTTTATTAAACTGACTAGAGCCATTGTTACAAGTGACTTTACTCTCCAGAGAACTACACTTTAACCCTTGCACTAGAATTGATGAATCTGATACAGGGATTGGAATATATTTATGCTGTTATCTGTAGCAATGACTGGATGTTTCTGTCTAGTCATCTTCTACTACCTTTGAAAACACTGTAAACCTTGGAGTTGTTGGTCACAAGAGCTTCTGTTTGCAAAGCAGAACTGTTTAAAAGTTAAACAGGTTAAACATATCCACACATGTCCCCCACCTCTCCAGTTTAAGGGTTTTTTTTAATCAGCTGTAGTTTTCCCTTTTATTCATTAGTAGTATGGCTGATTCAAAGCCATGTATTCCAGGATGGGCCCATGTGCTGTAAGACTGCAGTAATTTCCTTGGAACCTTTCATACATGCCTGTGCCAAGGGGTCTGACATAACACTGCAGAGGTTCAAAAAAAGCTGCTCAACTATCGAAGGAAATGCTCCTGGTGGGCGGGGAATTATATAACTCTAAAATTCTAGTTATGTTACCTTAAAAGCATTTCAGATCAACATTCCCCAGCTGACAGACCAAGAAATACAATTTATAGACCCAAAAGTCATCTTGAGAATAAAGTGCTTCATGTTGCTTTGTATAGTGCACATTAACTCCTTTTAATTTATTCTGGTGGTACTTTGCTATTACTGACTTTAAAGCACAGTGAAGAGTGTTCTGTGGCATTTGAGTGATCAGTCAAGAGCTCTGTCTAATGCAACTTACCTAAAACAGCTGACAATTTAAATAAGCTGAAAACTTAAGCCCTTATCTAGCTTTGTACTTCATTAAAATATGTATGGAAATCATATACACTCATTTTCACATACTTTAAAATATTCTTTCATAAATTACATTTTATTTTCTATAGAAACATTTCTTATTTCATGTAGTAGAAGAATGAACAACTATTTCCTATTTTGCTTTATCTTCATGAACAGATGTATGGTACTGATATTTACAGTATATCAATCGATCTCTGTTCTGAGCAGTTATTTACTTCCTTGTGTAATTCTATTTGTCCAGAATTTGTAGCTCTTCACAAACATTATTGAGCTTATCTTTGTACCACTGTGATAAGCTGGTATTCTTATTGCCAGACACATAATTATCAGAACTCTGCACTAATTTGTATCCCCAATTTCAAGCACTTCTGCAAAGTATTTATCCTTCTATGCTATCATCTGTGTACAAAACACAGGGGTTTGCTTTTAATTGCAGCTTTGAATGCTTAGCATTTCCAGTAAAGTGCTCAGCAACTCAACTTATATCTTCAGAAATTAAAAATTGCATGTGTAAACCCAGTCAAATTTACACTACACAGAAACTATGTGACAGAGTCAAGGATAGAATCCAGTTCCCTAGAGTGACTCTCCTTTTAAAAATTTTTTTTAAGGTTATCCATTCCACCCTATATATCTCACAGATTCTCCAACAAACGGAACTGTTGTCCCAGAGACTCCAAACTAATTCAACCACAGTACAGATCTACCTGGTGCACCAAAGTAGGCATGGCTGAGGGGAAAATCACGTGCGATCATGTCATTTTAGATCAGAACTCCATAGGTAACAAAACTAGAAGGGCCCATCTTCATCATCTAGTCTGACAGCCTTTATAGGAACAGGCCATGGGAATGGCTCAGAATGAATTCTTCTTTCATAATGCATAAGTACAGAGGAACAAAATTAAAAATGTGCAGGCAACTTGCATTCTGACAGTCCACAATTTTGAATGTCTCTTTTTGCAGTGGAGATCTTTTTCAAGAGAGGAAGAAGGGTACAACCATTCCATGTTTAATTCCTAGTTGCTGTTTTTTCCAGAGCAATCAGAAATTCCATTAGGATGATCTATAAATAACCTCCTGATCCAACTTCCTTCCCTCTGGGGTGTTTAAAGTACTGGCTTTGTTGTGAGGTGACTGACCATGTTGTCTTGCTCCCATAGATGCCAAGGGAGGGTGGCTGTGGAAGCACATAGTACATAGATGAAGATATGTCATTTGTGAAGCAGTGAAGGAGGTTGGGTGGTGGGATATGGGGCTGTGTTTATATCTGGGAAAGAAGGAACTGGATCAGAAGCAGAGAGGGAGGTTTATTATGCTTTATTCTCTACATGCCAGAGGTACCACGTTCTCAGACTGTGGCATGTGATTCTTGGAACAATGCCCATCTCCATAAATATTTTGCTATTTTATTTACTTATAGACTATGTACCGTTTCTAAGTCACCCATTTTAGTGGCAAACACCTACAAGTGCTGTGTCTCAGCTTCACCTATAGAGGAATCTGACAGACAGATCATTTCCCTGTATATAGTTTGAAACTAACGAGCAGTAAAATTTGGCAATCTCTCCATATGTATTAAATATCAAAACTTTTTGTCAGTGTCTGGTCAGAATATGGCAGATTGAGCACTCGTCAAACAGCAGAGAGAATCCCTTCTGCTCTGCTCATCAGCTGGAAGAGAAGATCTGCTGAGGTTCCTCCAACAGAAGGCAACACTTAGGGAATGCATGCAGCAGCAGAGAGGCTGCCTCTGCTGCCTTCCCACACTGTCACCACCCTCCCTGCCCCAGATTCCAGCCTGTACGTCACACAATGTGTGCACTGACCCCTGGGTTTGATCAGTCATACAGCCCTCTTCCTGTGCTCCTAAGAGAACAGATTGCTACAGGCAGTGTTTTTACCTCTAGGTATATGACTTTGTATAAAGTAAGTCATACATAGGAAATATGTTAACAGTATTAAAAACTTGCAATTGTGGGCCAAATCTTGCTCTGGGGTGTACTTGAATACAGCTGGAAATGTATAGTTAGACATTTTTCAGATATGAGTATGTGCATAATCTATTTCCCTCATCCAAATGTCTCATCTTTTAATCCAATCAGCCAAGTTTGATCCCAACTACATAGATTTGATTTGAAAAATCAAATGGAAATGGTCAGTGTAAACCCCATAGTACTTCAAATATCATTTTATCACAGTGATCATGCATTTAATGCTGTGAAAGTAACAGTGATGTCTTTGAGGAGTGGGCTAAAGCCCTGACTGAATGTTTCTTACCTAAGAAGAGAACAGATTTTTCTTATTGCTGCTATTAATCTGACAGCAGAGCTGGAGGGACCAATTCAAATTTAAAAGAGCTATATTTAATCTGAAATGATCAATACCCTGGAACTTGGCATGTCCCAAAAGATTAGACCAAATAGCAGCATCATGTATTCTGAGTTCATGTTGCAAACCACTGCCTAGTTACTAATTCTATTAGTGGCATATTTCCTTCGCCTCACACGTTTCCAGTGAATAAGCCCAAGATAATGAATTTGACATTCCATGTTAAGAGAATCAGTGGTTAGAAACATACAGAAACACCTTCTTTGGAACCAAGCAAAAAAGTATTTCACATCTCTGTCACAGAGAAATAATTTTTTTTTTAATCCAAATAGGTGGTGCCTTTACCATTAGTAAGTGAATTTTTAAAGCTAATATTTGTTCCTGACTTATAAATCATTTAATGGCACAGCATGCATGAAGCTGTGTACTACAAAATTAGGGGGCCGTCCATCCACTCACAGCTTAATTCAAGATCAAGCTCTTAGCTCTTTTCCAGTCATCACCCCAGCATGCATCTAAAAGTCACTGTGTCACTGGTGCTGGCAGGTCATCTTAGTGCAATATGCAAAAATGAGCCTTGGATTCTGAGCAATGTGACAACCAGTTTACATGAAGCTTTCTCTAGGGGTTAGGTTCTTTTTTTTTTCCTAGGCTACAGGTATTTTTTTGTAACACTGGATTCTTCCTGTATGACACCTGGCATGGAATAGCTGGATTATATAAGAAAGGGCCAGGGGTTTTTTTTTGGTATTGGTGGCCTACTAAAGCTAGAAGCTAAGAGAAAGCTTGCTACTGTGGTATATCATGACATTATTACACTCTTGGCCCCATGGAATCAGATAATTTGTAAAAGTGTTGCTATTTTTTTCATGCTTTATCTCATCTGGGCTCTTGCCTAGATATTCCTTCTCACCATCTTTACTCAGTTGGAAGAAAAACCGTATCATATCCCATGCATAAATGAAACCTAAATGTCTGTTAATAAAACTCAGAGAGTGAAGGAAAAAAGCTTAAATTTAGCTCTCAGACTTAACATTTAAAAAACAGAATACAAATACAGCTTTCTGTGCAGTTGTGCCTGCATTTTGGTAAATTCACAGAACATTTACATTCTAAGAGGACAGGCACTGTGATGCTGATACTGTGTACAGAGTTATCAGACCTCAGGAGAATCACACATCACGAGTTATTACAGTCTAGTGACCTATTATTCCTTTTCTTGCTCAGCTAGAAACAGTGGACCAGACACTGAGCCAGAAAAAGTAACACTGGCATCAGTGGTACTAATAAACAGGTTTTGATGAGAATGGATAGTTTTAATTACGTACTTTTCTGAATCAGAGCCATAGACATACACTCTTACCCTGCTGAAATCTAAGATTTAGTTTGGCTTCTGTGAGAGAAAAATAAATATGCATTCTGAACTGAGATAAAGGAAAATTTGCTCCACTAAATTTAGTTGAGTTTCAGCACTTTCAGAAGATTAGATACTAAAAAGGTTTCAGATGCAGTATATATATATTCACATTCACCTATCCAAAAATTTATAAATTAAATGAGGTGCAAAATATCTGCATGTATCTCTAGCCACACAGTATTCTGACTCTACACTGAATGCAAAGCAGAGTAAATATATCAAAATACACTTACAGTGGAAACCTGTAAAAAGCATAATTACTAATATTTTAATGAAAGATCCAGATTATCACAACATCTTAATGTCAGTCTTCATCAGAAGAAGCAATTTTAGCATAACAAGAAGATTGAATGTGTGGACAGAAGGTTGAGTCCTAGCCCTGTTTTTAACTTCACTCTTTACATCCAGTTGCTGGACCAACTGTAGTAGCAACTGGTGAGCTTGGAGCCCTCTTTTGCTTCTCTTTGTTTTGATATGACTGACATGGCACTCTGTTAAGGTTCTTCCTCTTTGAATAGCTGGTTTGGAGACTGTGTGGAAGTCTTTAAAAACACCCTAAGAAAGAGAGGGTAAAAAGCCTGAAGATAAGAACCACCTGTTGTCTGTAGTAGAGTGAGTTCTCCACTCCCACCCTAAAAAACCCAAACAAC
Source organism: Rhynochetos jubatus (assembly GCA_027574665.1). Lineage (NCBI taxonomy): Eukaryota > Metazoa > Chordata > Aves > Eurypygiformes > Rhynochetidae > Rhynochetos > Rhynochetos jubatus. Next base: position 104,848,477 of record CM050648.1, read on the forward strand.
CTTTCCTTGAAACAGTTGCCTCAGTACATACTGGTTTATTTATATGAAGGGTGTGCAGTTCTGAACACATCGCTCATCACAAATGGAAACCAGTTAACTATTCTATAAAGCAAGAAAGACACATTTTCTGCTCTACTTTGTAACTGGCATTACCACCGGGCTACCCAGTCGATAGATGTCCAGCAAGAGCTAAATTCTCCTTTTTGATTTACAAATGAACAAGCCCTTCCACTTCAAGATGTTACTTTTCTATTCCACTATCAGTCTGAGAATGCGTAACATTCATTAAATAGAGCATCCATTTACAAGCCTCTTCTGGCTCATTTAAAGTCAGTACCAGAATTGTCTTAGTATGTAATGTCATAGTGAAATTTGCCCCAGTCCTGCTTAGCTCCTGCTACCTCAAAAACATCCTGGCTTGGCTTTTTGTATTTGCGGAACAGATGAGAGCAGAGACGAATACGCACACAGTGACCTCCTGCAGCATCTCACAAAACCTGAACAGCAATGTAAATCAAAATTTTCTTTCTGTGGAACAGTTCTGAAGGATACTCTGCCTTTCTGATTCATGGACCATCCTTGAGTTTCCAACAGAGTACAATTCTGTACTTGGTCTTGTGTATTCTTAATAATTACCCAGCTTCCTAGTCAGATTGAACACCTGTATTTTTACATCACATAATGCACAACTGTTCAGAGATACAATGGATTATCACACAAAGAAGCAGAGTTCATTAGCTCATGCAGAGTACCCAGCTCATATTCACTTAGCTGGCAGAGTTACACTATGCCATATAAGTGTAACTTGATCAAATAGCATTCTGTTGTCGTCAATGGCAAAAATCACCTACCAAACCAAGTAAGGCCAGGACCTCACCATAAATTTATTTCAGTGATTTAAGTGGGAGGCAAGCATGCGAAGGCCTTTTTTAAAGCAAAATCACTGTGTCATGGTGATAATGATTTTTCAGGGTCAGCAAGAGAACTCTAGCCCTCAGGACTCTCAGAAATGCTGTAGAGAAACGCAAGCTTAAGCATAAAGTTTTAAGGAAGCTTTAACTAGCACATGAATCAGTATTTTGTGTGGAGAAGAGTTTCCCACTGAGCATTTAAATACAGGGATTTAGTTCCCTAAATATAAACAGCCATTAATCACAATGTAAATCTGGAAAAGTATTTGAAATCAAGGTACTTTTTCTTGCAGTCTGTTGTGTGCCACTAAGTGCTTATAGCCCCACATAAAACTGAAAAGTCAGTTTCCATGAAGAATGCAGAGAGCCTGCTACAACTTTCATCTGTGTCTGCCAGAAAATTCTGACTGAGTTAGCGGCTTGCGATTCCACATATGTTTCTGGCAATGTGATCCTCAACTCCAACTGTGTCCTACAGAGAAATGCTTGAACACACAAGAGCTACAGCTGAGCCACACAATGACAAAGGCAAAGCTGACACAGTGATCTGGTTTTGGAACAGAGACAATACCTGAATTCATTATCTAGAATAGAAAATGTACTGCTTGAATAGAATGCCATGATTCATAGATGGATTGCCATCATGTATGTTTTTTATATAAGGCAGCAAATAGATTTGATGGCACTCTCTTAATTATTATCTGTTAATTTATTCTAAGGATTCCATTGCATGAAGTCACAACTTGAAATCTGGTACAATTTGCTTTATTATGTTGCTGGTTTACTTGCTTTACCTCTCAGCAAAAATTCTTCTATTTTTCAGTATATGGAAGCCTCTCATCTCATTAATAACTAAATACACATTAAGGATTACCTACAACATTCTGTAAAGCTTTAAGAAATATAGACATCACATTACTTGTGTTCACTCATTCCTTTCAAAGAAAGATGTGGGCTTATATACTCAGACAAGAGGCTTGATAGTTTAATGAAACATTCAACAAAGACAGGCTAGTCCATAAAATCTGAGCCAAAATCAGGCAAACTCAACACTTTGGGTTGAGATTTGTTTGTGTTTCAAATCAAAACCTGGGTCATAAACTCCCAATATATAAATCCAGCTGTCATGCCATTCTAATCTCACTGCCTACTGATTATGAAAAGAGAAGCATCTTCCTGGGCAGAGCAGGTGTTAGGAAAAAAGCAACCAGTCTGAGCCCCAAGCCCAATAACATGGTTGCATCCTGCTGGGTTAAGTTATGAAGAAATCCAAATCATTCAGTGTGTGGGTGAAAGGAGGGAGAGGCCCATACCCTTCTTTCTCCTTAGGCTCCTCATGAGACTAACAATGCCCCTCCTCTTTGAATATGGTTATCAGCGAATCTGACTCTGAAGAGCAACTAAGGGATATTCACGACAACAGCAGCTGCAAAGTTGTTAAAAATACACAATATTTCATTGTGTGGGTGGAAAGATTGCCCTTGCTGAACAGAGACAAAAATCCTAGCAGCCCAATATTTTTGGCCACAGCTTGCTATATTTTGACACATAGTCTGGGAATCCAAATCTGTGTTTTCCTTGTTGTACTTGTTATCCTTGTTGAAAATTTTTAAATACAATCTTCTAAAATAAAAGTGTGAAGCCACTTTGTTTTTAACTCTTGAACAAGCCTCTCATGTTCAGAGATGAGAAAAGAGAAATTATTTTTCCACCTGCTATCAGTACACCAGGCCAAGCTGCCTGGGGTAGCCAAAAAAAAAGGCATTCCACAACTCTGCATGAATTCCAGTGGATTACTGGCAGATATCTTGGCAGAGCCAAGATTTGCAGCGATCAGCTGCTCCTGTGGGTTTGTGTGTCAAAGTGCACAGAAAATTCCATGCCAACCATTCCTTCAGAGCAGATGGGGAGAGGCATATTTACTAATCATCACAGAAACTGTTATATGTGTTTAAATCCTCTTTATAAAAACAATTTTCTTTTCAGCCATTTATTGAACAGCTACTAAACTGAACCTCTGCTCAGCAGTACATAACTACACATTCACGTTTTTGCATTCTCTCCAAGATCCAGTTGAGCAATGAACGGCAGTGACTGCATGCTTCCACTATAAGTCCTAGCAGCCTTTCTGACAGCTGAAATTTTCTACGATTTTATGGTTCTGTATTTCTGAAAATAAGGTTGCTAATTACAACCAATGCAGAATACAATATCTAAAAGTGGATTTATTTTTTTTTTTTTTTTTTTGTCTTAGCATAGCTTTTTTCCATACTGATAGAAGTTACCTACAGAAATGCACTCAAATCAAATTAAGATATATACTAGGTATTACTATGATGCCAATACTTTGCTTTCTAGACAGGTATCTAAGATTTAACCTAATCTTGTAAAAGGCATGAGTACCTTGGCCTCTCTAAAAGCTTCTGAAAGCACCTAAACCAATTTTTAAAGAGTTTATTCTAAGACTCAAATCAGCCTTTCTATAGCTGAAGGCAGAGAGTACTTGAAAATACTTCAGCATATGATGTTAATTTTCCCTTGTTCTAAGCCAAAGGGAATGACTGTATGATTTCTTCTGCATGTAGTGAAGAAATAGTAAACAAACAGCCTTGCATCCTCTCAAAATCACTATTGCCCTCTGCAATTATATTTATCCTCCATCATAAAATTAATACACAGATGACTTAAAATATCAGACAGAAAAAGACAGCCTAGTCCTGTGCTCTCACAGTTGCCAGGGGTGGTAGCCACAGCAGACAGAGCTGCAGAATGAACAAGCACTCTGGTGTTTGTCTGCATGGAGTCTCTTTGCACATTATTAAGTCAAAACTGGGTTTTGCTGGTTTGTTGTTTTGGTTTGGTTTGTTGGGGTTTTTTTGCCTGGCAAATCCTCAGTACAACTGTTGTATTTTCATCTTCAGCTGAAATCACTGAAAGGGTTTGAGACAGGGACAGACCATTCCCCATGATTCAACCTGAGGTCCCACTTCTGGAAAGGACTCCTTGCTACAATGTTATTGTAACTACTACTAATTACTAATAACAATGTTATTAATACAGAGCAGCTATTCTTTTATATACTCTGAAATATTTGCTCCACTGGTCCTGTTTGTATTTTTCTCCTCTCTGTGTTTGTCTCTAGTTTGAGGAAATTCCCTACTAATTTAAAACCATTAGTTCTTCTTGCTCTTTTATAAACTCGATTGAATTCTTTCTTTATTTCAGTTACTTGCATTTTCATTCATTTACTGCATTATATCTGCACCATGTCCAATTTACCCTGCAAAACTTCTTGATGATTCTTAAAGATTCATTTTAACACAATAAATAAAAATAGCTGAAGACACCATCATGTGTCCTCAAGAAACAGTGTCATGTTTACAGCTAAGAATCATGACAACAGGTGCATGCAGTTGAGGATCACACTGATTATTATCCTATGGTATCATAAGAATATTTTCTCCATTTGTAGCTGTGGATATATTAGAGCTATCAGTCAGAATGAAAATGTCTGCATGAAAACTCTGATGAGTGAAATAGATACAGACAACTAAAAACTTGACACCTATAATTAGTAAGAGAAACTGTGATAGAAGCAAGTCACAGAAAGAATACATTTCTTATGAAATAAAAAATGTAAAAAGCAGGAAGATAATTTGCCCCAGAAGCAACAGAACTGTAAAAGCATGGTTTCCAGTAAATTTGTAACCTTTATCCCACTCTCTCTCCCTGCTGCTTACCTCATTATAATAATTACAACTCCCTCTGTCTCCCTTTGAAACCTCTGCAGGGAGAGAGACAGCATGAGATGAGGCTTGTTAGCAGCTACATTTGTACTGATTGGCCACAGAGTTGTTATTGAATAGAGAGTAAGGCAGCTGAGCTTATCTGCAGTGAGAGCTCTTACTTGATCTTCCCTTCTGTTAATTTTCTCAAAACTTCTGGGAGCTTAATTCTCTTTGATATTTACTTATCTTTCAGACTAACTTGCAATCACCCTTAGGGTTCAAAAACTGTCAGGTGAGGAATCGGTGCCTCCACAGACAGACAGATAGACAGCTTGACTGCATAAGCCTATTATTCTTAGGAAACCAGGCTAAGAAATACTACTTTTCTCTTAGCTAAATAGCTACGGTACTGTTAAACAGGAACGGTTCAGGAATTAAACTTTCCAAGAACCATTTCCAGTAGTCACCTAGAATGTATCTATTTTGTAGAGTCCAGAGGTAAGTACTGATCTACAGGATGTAATTTATTCATATAAGCAGAAAACAGAAAGTACCAGAAATTCAATGGGAATCTTAAAGCAGGAGCAATCTTTTGCCTGAGCATGATAGCAGGGGATAAGATAAAATATAGTAGAATAATATAGTAAACAGAAGTGGGTGGTGCCCCAGGTCATCAGTAGAACTGAAGATATCCTACTTTCCGCCAGAAAAGTGAGAGTGACTCAGCTGCTGCTGACTTTCCAACAAGAAAAGCAGAGGACATGCACAAGCTGGATGGACTGACTGTACAGCCAAGCATAATCCATGCCTCTTTTTAAGGAAATGACACATTACTCCTCTGATATAGCTTGACATTCATCACTCATTGCAGTCAGCATGAACCCCACTGCTGTTGTCAAAGTTGCATCATGCTCTAAAGCAAGATACATCCATTTTAAGTCATTGTCATGGCCCAGAAGCCAAGGTTGTGCGCTGACTCTTTAAAGTATTTTACATTGTGCAAATTTGAGATCCATACCTTGTATCAGCTCCATTTCACTATCTTTCTCTTTCTCTCCTCAAAAGATAGCAGAAATTTACTTCAGTGCCAAAATTTGGTCAAAGATAGTAGGCAGTGATTTGCAAGACATAAGCGAATAATGTACTCAAGCTCAAAAGTAATTCTAAGAGCAGATCACCATACAGAGTGGAGACAGTTATAGAAATGAGTGTTGTAAAAGACGGAATCCAAACACCTACTGACGAAAGACAATCTGAAGCCAGGAAAGTAAGGGACTTTGAAGAATGAGGAGAACACATAGAAACTGGAGGAAGGAGAAACTGAAACAGTGGGAAAGCATGAAAGTAGTCTAATATGACATTAAGATGACTTCACTGACAAGGAGATAGAGATACTTAAAAAAGTGTACATCTTATGTATCAAAGTTGATAGCATATGAGACTGAGTTTTGGACAAAGACCATGGCTGGAATGGAGGGAGCATAAATTGTGGGAAATTATTGTTAATATAGTTTTGCATCACAAAATATTTTAGTGGAAACAGGTTTTACATACATACATACACATATATGTAAAGTATAATTCCTAATAGAATAAATACAGTTGTACTGCCATAAATAAAACTTTATTAATCTAAATACATGACCTTTACAAGATGTACAGGACATGAATACAAAACCTACTCTTCCCCAGTGTGTTATCTCAGATTCCAGTCTGTTAGTTAAAGATGTTCTGAACCAGAGGTTAGATCAAGCCTGTTGTATTCAAAGTTGCAATGCACTTCCACAAATCTGTCAAATTAAGGGGCTTTTTTAGCTTACAATATAAAAACATTTCTTAGCAAACAAATCTACAGTTTCATGGAGAAATGTACAGTTATTTTATGCAATTAGTTTAAAGATGTTCTTTTTTCATTTAATGCCCTTTGATGCATTGTCAATATTAATAAACAAATTTCAATTAAAGAAAAAAATTTAAGACCATTTTACTCATTATGTTCTGTTAGGGTTTCCTTTCTTATTGCACTTACTAATCTTAAATTCTTGCTGACTGAAATGGGGGAACTTTTCCATTTTCAACTGCTCTCATGACTTGGGGAAACATACTTTCAAGTGTATTTTTTCTTATTTTCAGAAGTACTTTCAGTAGAAAGAAAACCATTCTGAGAATCAAATTTTCTAGACATGGAAAAGGGTTTACAAAAAAAGAAAACAGAGTATTTTCAAATGTTTTTAATAGTCCTTTTTACATCTAGAATCTAGACTAGCAGAAGTGAGAACAGCACAGTAACATGAAAGGCAAAGAGGTATTGAGGTGGGAGCATACTCTCCTCTACACATGGAATACTTAGCTGTGATAGAGAGGAATAATATGAGAAAAGCAAACCCAGCAGCTTCTTAAGGGATGCCCAAGAGACAGCTGTAGCTATAATACCAGATGCATGGCAGAATTTGAGAGTCAATTGCTTTGAAAAGGAAATTCAAGGGCTGTGAACTGAAGGGGTCAGTCAAGGATATGGTGATTGTAAAGCACCAAATCTAATCCAAAGACTTCACCCTGGTTCCAGCAAATTCCAGAAAGATGTGCAGGAACACCAAAGAATAAATAGAAAGTAAAAACCTATGTTTTATGACTGACCTCACTGAACTCAGTAACAGAACTTCCTTTTACCTTGTCACAGTGCCCTAAGGTCTAAAAGGGATGACTTGGGTCCTTTCACAAATAAATGCAATTGTGGAATTGGATGCATTCATTATTTATTCTTTTGACAAGCCCAGAATCTACAGAAGAGGAAAAAAATATTACTGAAGATTAGATTTTTTTTTTTTTTTTTATTTCCAGAAGCATAGGCTAATATGAGAACAAGGGCCCAAATAAATGTATTTTCTACATGGATTTAATTATCTCTGCTTATACTGGTCTTTTTTTTTTTTTTTTTTCTGCAACAACAAATTGACTGTCGGAGCCTTGCCTACCACAATGGATAGCTATACATCATAGTTTAGTGTCATGGAGAACTTGCAAGAACGGTGATTTAGCTAACATTTAAATAGTTCAGTTCCCAGCAGATCCCAGTTTTGCCACTTTATATAAATGAGCATGAGCAGATATGACAATGAAATTCGTTCTTTACCTGCTGCTAAGGAAAAATCAATTGCTAGGCAAGAGACTGTATCATAAAGCAGCATACGTCCATCTGTGTTGTTCTATTTATGTGGCACAACTGCAAAAGGAGGGTGGCACATCATTAAGTTCCATATCATTGACTGTGGAAGCAGCTGCACCACATCCAAACTAAAAAAACCTGACAGTCTCACCATCAGCATATGAGAAATACAGAGCCTTAGCATAGACGTTGTATGTAACTGAAAGCAGGAATGATGGATGATAAAATGGTGAGCAAATGTACATTGTACATCTCCAGCAACACTGAATTCTTTTCCAGAAAGATGTGGTACAAAATTATAAATTTTTTTCACTTCTCATTCAATTAGCTTCAGACTCATGGCTACTGAATAAGGTTGAAGTTATTCTAGAACACTTAAATTTCTCTAAAAGTGCTAATTGCCCTGAAAGATGGAATAATATTAAGAGGGGAAAAAAAAAAAAAGTGAAGTAATGGTCCTCCAGTAAGCCAAAAATGAAAGTGATACCTCTCTTTCAAAATAAAGAGGAGTAAAAAATTTTTCCGTGTTATTTGCAATGCTTTTGTCTCTATTTGTTGTAAATGTTCTTTTAAACACATATACAAACCAAAAATGATAGTATTTTCAGAGTGCACTAATACAATTGTTAATTGCATTTACATGATAACTCAGAGCATAACAGTACCTTTGTTTAGTCAACACAATACATTTGAATATTTTATACACAGCAAACTATTTCAAAAGTGTAAGTTATACAAACTTAAAGTGCAAATTATTTCATGGATATCATGTAACCAAGGAATTCTAGCGACTTTCCGTGTCTTTTTATGAAGAATATGAAAGATTCATCAGATTATGAATTCTAGCACACTATATCCCAGCTCTTTGCAAAAGGTGTGCTCTAAAGTTGTTTCTAATTGGAGGTTTCATCTCCCCCTCTTTCTTCATTTCCACATCATTTTGACTGCAGCCATACACAGTTAATGTTTATATTCACATACCAACAAGTCATATAAAACAGAACAGGAATTACTGCACTATTCACTTTTTGAGTTGCTCTGCAATGGGCAAGAAATTTTCTTTTGAGCAGCAGGCAAGCTGTTTCATGAGTAGGTCCAACCCATCACACAGCCTTATGAGGCTTTCTAGGTTTTACCTCACAAGCTACATAAATTGCACCCTCAACTGAGCTTTGCAAGTCAAAGGCAAGCAGCATACCTTTTTTTCTTGATGATTCCCAGCACTGAGGCCTCTATTCAACCTTAGCAAGTTTGATTCACTTGTTAACAAGGTATTCAAATCCTATGATTCAGTTCACAAGAGTTTTGTCACAGATGCCTTATTCTGAAGCCAGAAAATGTCCACGATTTTCAGTCAAATGCTTTTGCAACTAAAGGTTCTTACACTATGACCTGGTCCTGTCCCAAACATATTTCAGTGTGTGTGTTGACAAGCACAGAGGAAGAGAAGTTCCTGTGTAATACCTTTGATGCACGTTGTACACACACCACTTGAAAGGTCCTTAGATGATTTTGTATTCAGTGCTAGATACAAAATAAATCTTTGCCACGAGGTCTCACCATGTAGAGATTGTCATTTATTTTTAATGAAATGAGCTTGCTTTCTGCCGCTGTCATTATTTTCTCAGCAAAATACAATGCTGCTAGGATTCTTTGCATGACATTCACGTTCAGACATCAGATGTCTCTGGGCAGTTTGTCTAGAGAACATATCACATTAAAAGATTAGAGTGATAACTACTGGAAACAATTTCAGTGCAAATGTTGTCATATATGATAGTTCTTAAAACTTCAAGTTTGTGCTTTTAAGAATGCAGCAAGTCACATATCCTACTGTTCCATTTTGACCCTGACACTGCACAGCAAGGTTATTTTAGGTGACCTATATATAGAGAAAGACCTTAGTCTCTTGAATACTGTACTGAAAAAAAAAAATGTATAATTGACTGCTACAAGGGAAGTATCCAGGTCATTATTTGAATTACACATCCATCTGTTTCAGTCAGGATGGTTTATAAAGAGATTGCAAGAGTTAGTTGAAACTGTCAAATAGCATATAAGATGATTTTGAAATACAGAATAGATTTAATATGTTCTTGATTTTGTGAATCAGCATTTTTTAAAGAAGAAAAAACAAACAAAAAAGAAGTTTATTGTGTAATCCAGGGATTTTAATAAGCTTATAACATTCTCCTTTTTGCCCTGGTCTCCCCGTTATGCTGAGCCTAGATTTTACATATTCCTTGCCCCTTTTCTTTCTGATCAATTTACTGTATTCAGCTTAGTCTCTCATGTTATTTCTCAGTGTTAAAACAGAAACATTAAATCATAATTAACACAACAAATATATCAAAAATACATATCTTTTGCCCTTTTCTTCCTCTAAAGTATTATGGAAAGGAAGAATGAAAATGTCTCTCTCTACAGACTCTTTTATTTCACCAGCATTCCATTTCTGCATGTTTTGGCTACTAAGAGATTAAGCAGATTTTGACTATGTGATTTTACACAATCTGTTAATGTGGCTCACATATAGAAACACCCATTTTCTATCTTCTTTTATTTGCTCTTTGTGTTAGGTGCTCTAAGCTGAGGCCACCACCATGCCTCCTGCTGAGGTGCAATCCACTGCCCTTGCCTCTGATCTTTCATGAAATCATAACTGGAACCTGATTTTCATCATCTGGAATGTCTTACTACCTCAATGAGAATCATTAGCAGCAATTTACTTTCTGCTTTATTCTTTATAATGTATGTATTTTTGTTCAAACCCCTGAAAGCCACTGATTTTTTTTAACTCTGGATCCCTATATGCTTTTACGTTTTTTTAGTCTAGATGTTAAATTCAGACTGCTGACAGATGGGTTTTTTTTGAAAACTTAGATTTTCCACATGGCCTGGGTAAGTACCTCAACTTCTTCTACACAATTCTACATAGAAATGTATAAATCCAAAATGTTTAAAGTTTGACAAGGCGGACGATATGGACTCCAAGACAACTCTATTAGAGTTATAACATGAAGCCGTTTATTGCCTCGTTGGCTGCGCTTATATACAGTATTTTTATCTGTCCATGCACACATACGCAAGTTGATTGGTTACATCTGTTTTGCCATAAGCTGTCCACGTGCTCTAAGCTAATACATGATTGGCTATCCCATACTCCGCTTTTCTCTGCCAAGAATTTGCTGATCCCCTTTATCTTTGTTTCTTCCTTTATCGCCCTCAAGTATGCTTCAAGGCCGTGCAGGCAGTTTGCGGCCTACTCCAGCTCTGTGTAGCTTTGTTCGCCAACATATCCGTTCTCCTGTAAGAAATCTCCCACAATTCCCCCTTTCTGTATTTGTGCTACGAAAATTGCCTGTGCCATCCACTCCAGGGCCCTTTGCAGAAGAGACACGAGACATGGCAACATCCGTAGGACAACTACAATGATGAGCAACACTAACAATCCAGTTTTTATCAATGAGAGCAGCCACCCTGACCATCCCCTTCCTTTAAATAGGTTACTCAACCAATCCCATCTATCATCTTCCTGTAGCTTCTTTACTCCATCCTTCAGAAGTTGAATGCTTTTAGGTATTGATTCTGAGTGATCTGACAAATTCATACAGCACATTCCCTCAAAATCCTCGCATCCATGACCTTGGGCTAACAATAAAAAGTCTATTGCGGCTCTATTTTGCAATGTAGCGTGCCTAGCACTATCAACATCAGTTAACAAGCCACTTAACACAAGCGATGTAGCATTGGTTTGCTTATTCAACCAACATCCCAAATTCGACAGCCTTTTCAAGGCTGCTGCAGCAGCAACCCCAGGTGCCAATGCGGAGTCATAGTAAGGTTGGGTGTTAGCAAGGCAAGCCACCCAAGGCTACATGGCCCACTGTTAAGTCTCGAAGGAATTCCCCCCCATGCTCTATCCCCACAGGTTAAAAACACCCCTGTAGGCAAAGCAAGTGGAATAGAAAAAGAGCGTGATACATTGGAGGATGTATAATTTCACCAGGCTGTAGCATTTCTATATACAAGAGAAGTAGCATTTACATTCTGACCTCTCTGAGTCGTGTGGTAGGTATAATTGAATGTCACACAAGCGTCCATCACAACTGATCCTAACAACTCCAGCTCTTGCGGTTCTTGTGTCACCTGCGGCAAGTGTGCATATACACCGTCCCAGTTACTAACACAGGATCATGAGTCATTGCAGAGACTGGAAAAACATGGAATATCGAGGTTGGGCCACACGTCTAGGGGTAATCTGACAAAACAAGTAGAAAATGGATTTTCAGGGTTAGCAACAGAGAGACATAAGGTTTCTTGATGCGTTGTGTTCGCCAAAGTTACCCATACATTCTGCTTTGGTTGTGGGACCATCCATCCTTCACCTGCGTGGACCATCCATAACAGGCCAAGTGTGGTGAACAAGGTCACTGTGGCTGGGGGTCTTGCACGAGTCCCGCAGTCCACGGCTTGACCCATTTAGCTGGCAGCCACCTGGTTCCTTTGTCTGAAATGATACAAGCATAGCCTCGTCCCCACGTATTAAAATAAACCTTCTGGCAATGCTTTTGGCTCACTGGGTGCTGTCAAAGCAGTCCATAGTCCCCTGTTACAATACACGGTGTCACTGGAGTACCAAGGTGCTGTAGCATTAACCCATACACTGCCATTGGGATATCGTAAGAGACCTGGGTGTTCCTTATTAATAAGCTCCTTCCACATAATCTCTTTCCTTCCAAACATCACACTACTCTGATTAGCAGGCATGGAACCTAATAAGTCTAGCTCCTGTGGTGGCAAAGATGTTACATTGAGGTTGTGTACGTCCCTATTCCAGATCCCCCTTTTCAAATAAAGAACAAAGAACAGAACACAAACACAGAACAACAACAACAACAAAAGTAACTCTAACAGTGCAACGTAACAAAACAAATAGCATTCCAACAGTTTGGCAAGTGATGAGTTCACCTGAGATTAAGTGATTTTTAGGCAGTCTGTAACAGAATGTTGCTTTGCAGTAATAGTAGAAAGGCAACAAATTCTTAGAAGAAATCAAGAGAGTATACAATCTTGATGAAGTCTATAAAGTTTCTTTCTTCTAACCAAAACCATCCAATGATTCTAGGATTCTTTCTACTAACTCTCCATCCCCCACCCCAGCTTTCACGCGGATGCCACCCACCCCCCGCACCCACCCGCCGCCCCTTTTCATTGTCAGTGTCCGAGTTCCCCCACTCACTATCATCATCGGGCAAGAGCGGGTACAGCGCAGGTGGCACCCCGGGTGTCTGCTTGATGGCCTACGGCGGTTCCGGAGCAGCCATCTCGGTCGTGACGCGTCCCGGCGGCTCCGGCGGCGGCTTCCTCTTTGTTTCTTCCAGTTCGCAGGGACACCGGCCGCTGCAGCACGGACGTGCCCCTATTCCATCCCTTAGCAGCCTGCGCAGCTCCTCCGCCAGCTGCTCTACCGCATTCCGCTCCCTCTCTTCCGGCTGCACCTCCTGACTCTCGGTCCTTTCGAGTGACCTGTCCGGCGGCTCTGCACTTGCCTGCTCCTCCAGCGGCGGCGCTGATGGCTGTGCCGCAGGCGGGAGCAGGGATAACGCCGCCTCATCTACTGGGCTGAACGGATCGGGGTGGTTCACAAAAGAGTTGAGGTTTCTGGGGGTGACTATCGACACCGGTCAAGTGGCCAGGTCGGCCCCCGCAACCGCTTGGCGCTCCGCCCTCATAGCTCGCAGGGTATCTGTGACTAACTTCCAGGTAGTTGCAAACCCCGTGGCTGTTCAATCCGCTTTGCTGCCGCTTGCCAGGTTTTTTCTCCGATCTCCTCCCAAGTCTCAGGCTTGAATGTTAAGGCAGGGTCAGGAGCGTAACCCAGTTCCCGGCACCATCTCAACAGCTTCCTAATGATGCTTTCATCATACCGAATCCCTCTCTTAGAGAGGATATGTAGCAGGATCTTAACAACGGCTCCTTCTTCCTGACTCAGCTGCTGATCCATGCTGCCCTGGCTGCTCACCTCTCAGGCGAGAGTCCCGTCATGACGATTTCTTCTGCTCCCTCAGGCCGTCCTCCAACCCCCTGCACCGGTCCAGCCGGGCAGCTTCCAGTCGGGTCCACTTTGCCTCTGCAGCGCCTTCTCGTAGATCACATCGGGGTCACCACTTGACAAGGTGGACGATATGGACTCAAGACAACTCTATTAGAGTTATAATATGAAGCCATTTATTGCCTCGTTGGCTGCACTTATATACAGTATTTTTATCTGTCCACACGCACACACGCAAGTTGATTGGTTACATCTGTTTTGCCATAAGCTGTCCACGTGCTCTAAGCTAATACATGATTGGCTATCCCATACTCCGCTTTTCTCTGCCAAGAATTTACTGATCCCCTTTATCTTTGTTTCTTCCTTTATCGCCCTCAAGTATGCTTCAAGGCCGTGCAGGCAGTTTGCGGCCTACTCCAGCTCTGTGTAGCTTTGTTCGCCAATATATCCGTTCTCCTGTAAGAAATCTCCCACAAGTTATTTAAAACTTCAGTGTTTCAGATAATCTGACTGCTACTACACTAAAAAGGAAATGTCTTCCACAGAAAATTTCTTCAGTTCGCAGTGTACTGTCAGTTTTCCTGTGATCAGAGGAATGCCTTCAGTTGAGTACTTCATAACTCCAGCTTTGAGTTGTTGTGGGAGGAGAAATAGATCATGGAAGTGCTATCAAGAAGCTAATTCAGTGATTCAAGGTCTCCTTATTAATTCCAGGTACTAACATGGAGAAAGAACCAAAACCAATTACCAAACAAGGCAAAATTTATTCTGTGGTAATAAGATTTCAAGGGAATTTATAGATATTGAAGTGCATATTCTGATGTAGTTCAATTGCCTACAGCTAAGGAAAAGATGGTCAGGAAAGTGAATTGGGAAACAAAGAAAAATTGCCACAAGTGGATGAAGATCCGAGAGAACCAATACCCCCTTCAACAAAGGGACATATTAAAGTGTGGAGAAAATGAAAATGTCTGTGTTTGATCACACTAGAATTCAAAAGATGCACTTCAAGCTCCACTATATGGCTTTTCTTCTCACATAGGCAAAATAACTCAAAAGTAACGGTTAATTTCATGTGTAAGACCATTAACTGTTGAGTGTTCTTCCAGTTCTGCTTCCACTATAAACTTCTAGTTAATGTTGTTTCGGTAAAGGTTCAGAGGATACCTCTCCTTATAAGGACCGCTAAACCCATATGTCTGCACTTGGCCTTGCTATTTTTATTACAAAGAAGCAGAATTTCCCCAGACTTACATTAGTGTACTCTTACTTAGGGATATTTTTGGGTCTTTTAGATAATAGATGAGGAGTGAATTTCCCAGTAAATACGTACTTGTGTCATCAAATACTAACAATTCACAGACTCACCAGTTTATTTGTCCTAGAAGAATGGATCAAGATAAGAATTAAGAATTTCTCTTTTATTTAACCACAGAAGATGTGAAGTCTAATCTACCCAATGTGCCTGTCATACTTTCATTCTTTGGCCTACCATGAGCACATTGGCTCAATAATTAAGTATGGCATCCTTGTTATTTATACTGAGATTAAGTGCAAGGATAGAGATTCCATTGTACTCAAAAACTAGATAAGGAATTTTAATTATTTTCCCCCACTGCATTTCACCTTTTCTGGCACCCTCATGTAGACAAGCTGAAGATAACAATCAGTCTTTTATTATACCATTCTCATGGTAATTTTTTTCTAGGTAACAATAAGAGGTGTTATGAATCCCAGTCTACATTCTCACAATTGCAATGAGCAATTTACAACAGTTTAAGTTAACATTTCCTGCCGAAAGAGAAATTTGCCCATTTGAAAGGTGGATATTTTACAGCTGAGGCTGCCATTACCTCTTCAGCTGCCCTCCTTCAATTACGTGTGGTCATGAGACCAGGTGTGTTACATACCCACAAGTTCACAAGTCTCTTTCACAGTTCAGAGGAAACAGGACAATTTGCAATGTCAGATGAGCTTAGTACCTCTCATATTCTTCAAACAGGAGCAGGAACAGAAGTGCATTTGAGAGGTGCGTGGCAATAGCACTTCACTCTTGCTAGGCTCAGAATATTGCTTCTGAGGATCCAATAGACATCATCTCAAAAAAGCAGCTCACTTGGCTAGGCAAGAAACAATCTCTCCCTGAGACAGGAAGAAGACAGGAAGCTCCAAAGAGAAACATGAAATAAGAGTCAGACTGCCTCTCTGTATCCCACTGGGCTTTTACTGCCTGTCAAGAAAGCGAAATTACTTAGTCTACTGACCTGCTCATACCCTCATTCACCCATCCCCTTTTTTGGTAATTATTTACATAACTTGGTTGAATAAAAAGTGTCTTAAAATGAAGGCTTTAAAATGGCTCACAGAGAACTAATATATGTGATTCAGCCAGCGCTCCGGCCCACAAGTCCACCTGCCCTCAAGAAAGAGTCAGGTTAGGCCAACCATAAAGTTTTTCTCAGCAGAATGGCAGGTTTCCAGATTGACAGTGTGCTGCAGCTGACAATGTCTATTCTCCCAGCTGTGGTGAAGGACAGAAAATGCTCATGTCACTCCCTTTCCTTTTCTATTAAACTGAAACAAGACTGGAATTTAAATAACTGCACACAGCAGAACCAGGCTTCAGACTGAACAGCCTTGCTTTTAACCATAAACATGTCATAACTGCTGCAGACTATTCTGCAGACTGGATTTGGGAGAATGTACAAAGACTCGAGGTGTTCACATAGTGAATTTCTGCTATTCAATTTCACCTTTTGGTAGAAACGGAAAAACTGCTGCTTCATTTAGAGTCTGAATGTTTCTGAGTGCAACAGTTATTCCTATATTCATTAGATTCTGTACTGAACTAAGCTATTGTGATTCCTTTGGGAATGGTATATCATTTATTTATTGCAAATGTTGGATGGTCAGTCTTAGAAACACAGGTATTGTTATAATATCTGGAACAGGTGCTGTCAACAAAAGTGCTCAAGAAGCATCAGTCCCTGAAAATACAAGAAAGAGGGAAAAACCTACAATATAGTTTTTTTCTCATCAAATATAATTTCAGACACTAGTGATAGAGAAATGAAAATCAACTTCTCTGAGCAATATTTAGGGTTCTGAGAAATGCATATCTAAAGCTGAGATTGTTTTCAGGCTTTTGATTTTTCAAATTGAACATAGGAAAAATGTTATTGCAAAGCAGTACTTCCTATAAATATCATAATATTGCTGAAAAAAAAAATCCATTTAACAAAATTGACAAATAAAACACACTGCAGCATATAGTTCCTATTAAGCTTAATAAAGCTGGCTAAATAAATCCAAAGTCATAGGCCATGGTATGGCACAGTATTTAACCATACTCTTTTAGGAAAGTATTCATATTCAAGCTATCATTTCAGTATTTGATCAACTCAATATGCATAGTCTGGTGATGCCTCTTCAGTATTTTCCCACATTATTTTCAATGCCTGAAAACATGCAAACAATGTTTTGTCTCAGCCAGTTTTCATTAGAACACCTAAGACAGTTTTATATGATAAAGGCATCAGCTATCCTGGCCAAATATCTGTCAGGCCTTGTGAGGCACCTCTGTGGGTATTCAAATTACAGTCTGCCACCAGAATACAAGCCACCTGAGTAGTGGTTGGAATACATGTTAAAGACTGGTTGCATGAAGAGATTTCACCAGTTCCTAATGGTCCTTATTACTGCCCTCTCTGCCTTGAAGCATTAGCTTCAGGCTCCTCGTCTGTTTGCTTGAAATGAGGAGTCAAAGTCAATCCAGAATGGATATTATCCTGCTAACTCATCTCACACTTCTGGCTACATAATACATAACCAGGCAAGCCAATACGCCAGCTCATGTACAATAGAAGAAAAGTACTTTCTTATTCAGAAGAAATGCTTCACCCACTTTAAAGAAAAAAAGAAAATACAAAGAAAATACAGTTCTCAGGCAGCTGTTTGTTAGATTAGAAAAATGTCAGCATGATTACAACCACATTATTCTATATGCCATAAAATTTGTATATTCTAGGAACTTTAAATTGGACACTCAATATCCTGTGGAATTGACCAGTTTGGAAATAAAGCTTCATGGTCCTCTGAAGTCCCCAATAATTCAAACACAACTTTATGTATGCATATATTTCCATAAGATAACTCAATAGAGTTACTGAATCATGTAGACTTCTGCAGAGATCCTGTGTGGGACTGCAAAAATAATGTTCTATATGTCAACCCTTTGCAAAAAGAAAAGATACTGTAGTTTGTTGTAGGATTTCTTCTCTGACAGCTGCCTTAGAAGATAATACAAAAGTATTTATTATTTATAATAAATGACCCAGCATGTCAATACATTTTTAGATAATGATGTTCAGTGTACTTTTTCTGTCTAGCAATGGAAACTACAAAATAAATTATATATGACCTTTTGTGATGGATGCATTCAACCCCTTAACCTAACTAGTGCTAGTTTGGTACATGCTCCAAAGGAGATAAAGGCCTGAGCCATAGCCAGGCCAAGAACTCCTCTAGTTCCAATCTGTTATCTGAAAACTCACAAAACAGCCAAGTGACACAGTGAGCATGGATGCATATGAGCTCGGAACACCAATCAGGCAATTAACACATGAATAGCAGGGTTTTTTTCTAAGACTCACTCATCAAGGATCAAAAAATTGTGGGTACAAGGAGTCTCATACATATCTTTCTAATCACAATAATTTAATTACAAGCCAACCACTTTATTCCATAAATATGACAGCCTATTGAGCCTTTGTTGAAGTCTCCCTATTAGGCAGTGTAGCTGCATCTCTCCTTGAGCTTGGATGTCTCGCAAGATTGTTCCTCAAAGCACAGACCTTTTACCAGTAGCAGATCTTTGGATAAAAATTGGAGCTGTCCCTGAATTGCAGATGGACTGCATGCCTGGTGACTCTCACATTAAGCAGTGATGCCTCTCAAGGTTTGAGATTCCTCACCTGTGTCTAAGAGATCCTTTCTTGCCCAAGGCAGAGAGATCCCTTACTCATGACAGATCCTCAGTAAGTGCCTGATAGCATGCTTATGAAACATTATTAACCCATGTAGCTACTCAATATTAATTATTATAAACTTTGGATACATCATTCAATTAGACACAAAATATTGTCAAAGTCTGAGACTAAGACTGGATTTAATGGCACCTAGGATCCATAAAGAGTTCAGAAACAAAGGGGTCCCCTCTGAACCTCATGACTCAACAAGAGGGTCTTCTTTACTCTTTGTATTTCCTTCAGTAGACATAAGCCTATATCCAAGTCTGAGATTAAGATTGGACCTGGCTGCAACTAAACTCCATCAAGAGTTTAGAAACAAAGGGATGGCAGGGGTGGGGGAGCTTCACTCTGAAACTCCTGTCTCCACAATAGGGTCTTCTTTACCCTTTTGTGTCTGGTCTCTGTGTGAATTATTCTAACTCAATTCTAACTCAATTTTCCTTTGTATATTTCTTCCATTAAGTAATTAATAAGGTGAAACTTGCCATCAAACTTACTGAGCCTTGCTAAACCCCTGTTAAATTTTGTTAAATTCCAGTCAATTCATTGCCTCAATAAAACATATTACTGATTCTGTCTTTAGAGTGAGGTGCATTCCACTCATTTTCACAACATATTTGTAGCGATTCTAAGAAAGTCAGTATTGCACAGCCAGCAATCTACAAGTTAGATAAAAAATGCTTGCACATAAGTAGTTTTTTTGGTATGCTGTTGATGTTCCTAATAATTTCATGCCATTTTCTATAGAAAATTCAGATGAAATCTACTCAACAAAGCCTTCTGTAATTTGATATCTGTCCTCAGATGTCCTGAGGTGGTATGCCAGATGTTAGGAAGGTTGTATTTTCCTTCAAAACCGACAGGTATAGAGCAAACATATTTTGCTATGCATACCATCTGGTATCTGTTTTTCACCAGGGAACATAGTGTGTTTAATCATTAAATCCCATCCTGCAGTACTTAAATTAATTCATACAGATATATACATTTTTCTCCCTGTGGATTTTCCCTTCAAAATAATCTGGTTACTTTATGTGACAGTGGATGAACTCACTGGACCAAATTCTATTCTGATACATAAGCACCAGGAAGTCAACAGTTTTGTACATGTGTAAATATTCACAAAATAATCAGATATGAATGATAGCTATGTTTAATAAGTACCTTATACACATAGTAGAGCATTATCTTCTATTTTTATCCTAAATTTATTTGATTAGCAAATCAAAATTAACTTTATTAAGTATATGAATCAATATTTTTCACTTTATTTTTTCCTGCAATATGGATCTAACAACATTTCATCTCTGACACTAGGCAAAATTCAAACACATAAAACTTTTAGCTAGTGCTCTGGACAGTTTCAATAAACAAAATTTTTTCCAAATAAAAAGTTTTTGTTAGAACTGTTGCTACATAGCCTGTGCTGCCCATTCTTTCCTTCACTGGTTTTTGCCATCTTTTATTGCAATTAATGATAGAACAAAACAGGTATTTTTATAAGCGGTTAGATTTTTGTCAAACAAGTTATAAAGAATATTCATAGAAGTTTCTTTGTAAAGAGGTTGATTGTCTCCAGTCAGCTCAAGAAGTAAGATTTCCACAGTATATTTTTTTCTGATCTGGCCTTAGATGCTCATGTCATAGAGCTGTTAATCTTCGTGTAAATCTTTGTTTGCAGCTTTCATCAAATTCTAGCTTCATAGCATCCCGTGGTTATTTTATAAGCAAGACCACTTTATTTGAAAGACCTGTAATGTTCTAATACCATTCATGTTTCTTTCACAAGCAGACACAGTTAACTGTCAAAAAAAAAAAAAAAAAAAAAGAAAGAAACCAGTTTAAAGAATATGAATTAAGCAAGTATTAAATGGCATATACTGGTTGAGAGACCACAACAGAGGTAAGTGTAACATTGTCAACAAATAAAAGTGATTGCACAAACTAAACAGAATTGTTAGGGCTAGCAATTATTACCAGAAGATACTATGAAGATACTATGTCAGGATAACAGTCTGTTATGAATTTACACACTTACGCCACATAGACAAGCCAGAAACATTTACTTCACAGGTATAGAGTGGAAATGCAGCAGCACTAGTCATATACTAATCACATATTATATGTGATATCCCCACTAAATAATCAAATAAGAGACAAACAGTGGTAATTACACTGTCTTTGCTAAACCCCAAACCACAGTAGCAAAGCTGTTCATTGAAGTTAACCTTGCACCAGCATGCCATTCAAGAATCTCCTTCGGTTAAGCAGAAGACTAAATAAGAACAGATTAGGTTCAATGTTTTCATTTTCTAAAGGTAAATTAATAAATCAAACATACTGGTTAGTGGAATGACATAGGGTGCAGTGGGGTTTTTACCAGTGGAGGAAGTCTGAAATTTCTTTCAAGCAGATGTGCAAATAGTACCTGGAATTTGCATCCCAAACAAATAGGGGTGGGGGAATAGGAAAGACTGTATTCAATTGAATGAATAGTCACTTTGAAAAATGGAAACTAATTAGAAAACAAAGAAGGTTAATTGCAGTTTTCACAAGAAACCAGATAAAGTTCATATGCACATACATTTTTTATGGAAATAAAGATAGCAAATTCAAGTTTACAATCCATTCTTCCCTAAGATAAAAATGTTAGTTGGTGCTCAGAAAAAGTGGACCTGTAAAGCTGGTAAATAATACACTCAAATAATCTTGTAGAAGCTAGAAGGCTGCAACTAGATCTGTATCTCACTTTTCCACTTCATATCAAGTGTGTCACCACGCTACATAGGAGAATATTTTTGGAATCCCCTGTTCTTTCACCTTAAATATTTTTGCATAACAAGATTCACTTCTCATCTGATTTTGCTCAGGATAGCTGATGAATTACACACTACTGTCTCATAAGCATGCTTGGGTTGGATTTAAAGGATTAGAGACTATTAAGGAACTGCAACTCAAAACCTTGCCTTTTGTCCTGGGTTGTAGATAGAAGCCAGATCCTCCAGACACCTGCATACTTCTGACTGGGTTCTGAGCCCTAAATTGTAGTATCTTCAACAGCACCAAGTGGTTGCTTCATGCAGAAGGGCCATCGGAATTTTTACAAATTTCATCATGCAGAAATAATATCAACTATGTTATATGTTTTTCAGGGAACAAAACATCTGCCTTCCCAATCCACAGTCCCTGTTAACCTTCTACCTGTTGATAGCAGGCCTTCCAGGCGGTTGTCAGGCTTTGAACCATGTGCAGACCTTGACCTGACATGAGCTGGCAATTCTCCACTGTGGCTAATCCTGCACAAGAAGTGTTCCTTGTCACTCTCCCTTTCCATTTCACAGGTGCAGAGGCTTAATTTACTCTTAGATATTGCTTTATTTTTTCAGGATGTTTGTAGAGTCATAAACACCTCTGTAGGCATTAAGGATGGAGCTGAAAGTTTGGGTTTAGTCTACTCCTTTTTCTACAGCACTGCAAAATAGAGGGTGGGGGAAGTATGTGTGAAATCCATTTAGTTGCAGGCTCTTAGCTTGAATAAAGTAATTCAGAGCAACAATTTATAATATAACAGTTTGACTTGGTAAAGAGTATTAGGGAAGCTTTTGGACCAGTTGACCAATTAGCTAAAAAAATCTCTCTCAAACTGCTCAGAAATACCATGGATAGTATTTTGGTCACTGTGCTTTGTTACAAGGATGCCAGGTAGGAGAAAACTTTGAATTACATTGATATGATTTGATAATACCTGACTTAGTAATGATGTGATTTAGCAATGCAGCTCATGCATGAACTACAAAGGTGAACAATAATAAACCTGGCAAAGTTGAGTTAATTAAAGTTTATGACCTAGGTCTATGTCATATGCAATCTATGTGATAAATGAGCTAAAATACAGATTCAAATAGAGGCTTGAATACCTTTCTAATATGTAAGAACAAGAGTTCACCCACAGAATATTAGAAATCATAGAGTGAGGTACTCACCTTTTAAGTTACTTACCAGGCCTTCAGTTTTCCTGTAGGCTTTATTCTAAATTGTCAATGAATTTACTGATGTTCTGTAGTTATCATTGCCTTTCTTCTTCATTTTTTTTTCTTTAATCTATCATCCAGACTGTTACTTGTACATAAAATATCAAAACGTAGTCCATGAAAAAAGCTGTATTTGAAAACAAGTAACCATGTTTCTTTCACACATTCAGTGAAAGAACAAAGAGAATAAGCCACACAGAAGGAGCTAAATGTGGCTAAAATAAATGAACATTCATATCTGAGCTTATCGTTGTCTTAGTTTCCATTGTAATGTAACATGCAATATATTTCTCATAAAACTTTGGTTGAGACCTCTTGGTTCATCATGTGCTTTTATTAACAGGAAAAAAAAAAAAAAAGAAAAAGTGCTATGCTTCACCATTTCCCTCTTTATGACAGTGTAGCTTCACCAAAATCCAAAGTTTCATGGAAAACCCAGAGATCACAGAGGATACAGTACCTAAATTGTCCGCAGTCGAGTATAATGAAACCCAAGTTTGTTTAAACAGAGGTCATAGACCCTTAGGAGGACAGCACGCAGCAAACATTAACAGCGTGGCATAAGTTCCCTGACACTATGGCGAGGCTCATAATGTGATCCGAGCATACCTGTACAACGGTAGCATGGAAATACTCATAGTAAGTGAGCAACAGCAAGGGGTAGGAGGAGATGGCTTACAAAGATGTATACATTTCCACAGAGTACAATCAGGTCAGTGGAGTAACTAAATAAGCGTAACTGCTAAACTCATATTGTTGCACAATATAACCCTTAAACAAAGGTGACTGAATTTTCTCTCACTATGATAACATAATGTTCTACTGTGCCATGGGGCTGAGCCACTCACTTTTCTTAACAAGTGTTTCTGTCATTAGCTTTTAAAGTCACTTAAGTGAAGTCAAAATAAGCCCGTGGCTAAGTAGCTTTCAAAGAATGGTCCACATGGAAGGGAATGCCTAAGATCTGTGTGCAGTGAACAGGATCTTTCATAATGTTCCCTTTTGTAAGGATTGAAAGGGCAACTTAAATACAGAGGGAGTCAATACAACCTCAGATCTTCACAATATATATATAAACATTTTGATGCATATGTGAATTTAACGGGGAAATAGCAATCTGATGAAAAATGTGACTAAAATAAAAAAGACAGCTGTCATATTCATTTTGAAGTGTCACATAGTTCATATTGACATAAAGCTGTATCAAGTGCACAACAGAATAAATTTAACCTGAATTATATTTTTATGAATTGCTTAGCTGTAAAAACTGTGCCAGACTTGGTTCTCACATGACATGGTGAAAATGTGAGTCTGCACAATCTACAAATCTCCATGGAATTATAACATCTGTACGCTGGTGAAAGGAAAGGAAGCCCAGACCACAAGGGACAACCTATACTGCAAACATTTTTTGCACATTCTTTTTCATTCAGGTGTTTATTCCCTCGTATTTGTTCTGTGCATGCTGCACTTATTGCAGTGCCTTTGTAAGAGGGCAGGCAGTGAGCTACTGCCTGTTTCACAGCTGTTAAACTCTGACCTGCCATATGTAATCAGACAGTGAAAAAATTTTCAAGTAGATGATTGCTGGGATTCTAACAAACATTTATGAGAGATGTTTTATATGCTCTGAAATACTTTCTTCTGGGCCTGTCAACAGCCATCAAGATGAAGAATAGGGACTGATTTATAAGAACAAGTGAAACTAGAATAAAAGCAAAAAGATGAGCCTATCTATTCCTTCATGTTTTTAAAATTGTGTAAATCAAAGATGATCAACATTTTCCAGTTTTTTATTATGTATTATCAATAACAGTTGTCAGTAGGAATGAAATCATGGAAACTGCACTATAGATAAAAAAGATAATTTTTTTCATCTTTAGGATCAAAACTTTAAATGAAAGTATGTGTGGCACAAACCCTAAATGCTCAGAAACCCTGCTGCCTTTACAGAAGCCATGGCATTCTTTGTGATGTTTTGGCTATGGATCTTAATGTCTCAATCTGGGAAAGCAATTTAGCACATGTCATTGAAGGATGGAAGCTGCTCTGTTGACAGAATCAGATCTATGGGTGCTGACAGGTGTTGCAGAAGAACAAGCTGAGAAGGTTTAATAAGTCCAGCTCCAGCTCTCAGTTCTCCTTCTCTGCAGGAGATTATCAGGACTGAATTCCTTAACAAATGTGAAGCCAACTTGCACTAAAGTTACTGTGAAATACTTCCACTTGGTTGAGGAAAACAAAAGACAAAAGGTGATAGACAACCCTTGCAAAATAAGCAAAAAAACCCCAAACTTGTATATTTGCACAGCTCAGCTTCTTCTTTACAAAGCTTACCATGTCAGTTAAAACTCCTTCTTCAGCAGTTTAAAATAAGTTGCAGGATTTCACACAAATAAACTGAGACAATTTTAGAAGCTTTTCTGTTATGCATTTCTGCTGGAAGGTCTGACAGAAGAACAGAAAAAATTTTAAAAGCCACATCTGTACCACATAAAAGATTTTTATGTGGTGGAAGCTCATCTGCACACCCACAAAAAGGGGAAGGAAGAAGAGAATAGGAAAGAGGGTGGGTGCTAAATAATATCCTGCCCACCTACTGCCACACCCATCATATGAGCCATCAGCCTGTAAAGGCTCACCTCCACAAGCTCAGAGAAGTGCAGGAGTCCAAAAGTAGAGAGGGAACCTAAGACTGAAAGGAAATACTACCCTGTTTAGGCTCTTCTAAGGTCTGCCCCAGGAGGGCATCAACACCAGAGATTGCGGGGTCTGGGGGGGGGGAGGCTGCTGAGTGTGGAAGGTTATGCCTGGAGGCATGGGACATGTTATGAAATGCAGGGGAAGTGCATTTCAAGATTTATTCTAGAATGTTTTGGGGATAAATCAAAATGCTTGATGACAAAGGAAAATGCTTGATGTCTTGCTGAAGAAAAATGAATCCCTGGACAAGCAAGAACTACCAACCGCCACAATCTTTCAGTTGTTGGGACCATTACAGTCCCTACAATGGCACTAGCAGGCAGGACAGAACAAGTACCACCACAGATCTCACCACAGCTGCTAAGTTCAGGGAACTGCTGCATATGTGAGGTGACAGACTCCTCTGAGAAGTGAGGACAGGGGTGAAGGCAAGGACAAGCACTAATCAGCTTTCGTTCTCCGCTTCTCCTTAGCTGCAGAAAACTGGCAAAGCCAGCTCTTCCTGTTCTTTCTCTCCTGTGGTTTTGCTTATGTTGCTGAACAGACTCGAGCCAGTTTTATGTTTTTAGTTCCTGTGAGGATATGATCCAGTGTCCTAGGATAAACTTTAAGGAAACACGGTTGCTTGAATGAGGGTGTTTGAGCTCAAGATGGGTAGTTGCATGAAGAATGATGATGGTCAAAAAAATAAAGTGTGTTAGCACTTTTTGACACATATGCAAGCCATACAATATCTTCAGGATAGGCACTCATACGAGTGGCCACTCAGGTGCTAATTACATTTAAGTATTAGGGCAGAGGAGTGCAGTAGCCTTAAAGTACCTGTCACAGCCCTATAGTGTCAGCCAGAGTCTTACAGTAGGGTAGTAGGGGAAATTAATTAATAAAAGTAATTTGACTAGGATGGATGGTCTAAACAAAGTTCCATGTTTATATTTTTGTTTTAGAAGCCCACACATTTGCTAAGGAGATGGCATGGTCAGGGACCTTAGCACAGCCAGACCTCCTGAACATGCTATTGGCATGATTCCTTTTTTTTCTCTTTTATTCGGAGCAGAAGGTCATTGAAACAAACAGGAAAGGAATTTTCAGGCTTTTCAGTACTGAGAGGAATCAGCCAATGTTGCACAGCTCTTTGGCACAGTATATCACTATAAACCCTGTAATACTGCAAAGTACAAACTGCTATTTCACTGGTGTGACATTCTCAATGCATCGAATTTGACACCTTTTCAATAAAATAAGTTAAATTTAGATAACCATATGCTCATGCTGATGAGCTAACTTCTCCTTGATAAGTGTTTTCGTTAAAGAGTACAGGAGGGCACCAAAGTTTAATTAGTTTAAAGCAAATTCAAAATATTGTATTAATTTACAGCAGAAAGGTCAGGTAGTTGAGCAAACAACAGAGATAGATATTTTCTACATAATACACTAGCATTCAGCTGTACAGCCTCCATTAATGTGAATAGAAGTCATGATGCCAAATTCAAACATCACACTATAAATATTTTATCTCTCTATGCTCTTACTGCAGTCTATTAAACACTGTACAACTAAAGCCCCTACTCCCTTGACTGCCAGCTAGGCAAAGTTGAAGAGTACAGACATATAAGCAAAGCAGTCTTTCATCAAGACACGTATTTATCATTTGTGTTTCAGTAACTTAAGAAGATGGGCCAATTTCACAATTACATTCCAATCTTTGCTCATGACAAGGGATTTTTAAACAACCATTCGAGAAATTTAAAAATTAATGGTTTTAAAACAAAAATCTCTCAATAGCAACTAGTATTACCTTCATATTAGTAAGACTGTGGGTAACATACAATGTTATCTATTCATTTATGTGTGATGAACCCATAAAGACCGATTTCATTTAGTGTATGTTATTTATAACATCGTCATCACTCCACAATTCTTTTTTTTTTTTTTTTTTTTTGTATGGCTGGCTAAGAATCACGACTCCTTTTGTTACCCATATGATGTGAATATGATGTGGTCTTATTGGTCTAAAAGTAAGCCAAAATCTGAGATGCACACCATATAGCTGAAGGCAGAGAAAATGTTCAGTTTTCACTTACATACAAAATACATGAATAAATGCAGGAGACATAATTTCCTAAAATGGGATAATAATTAAAATGTTAAATGAAATCTTCTGGATATTTTTTCTGACCAAAACCCACTAACACATAATTGTCTTCTACATGCAAATTTAGCACAAAAAAATTACTACATTTGCTGACACTCTTTAAAATTTACAATGCCTTAAAATATGTGCAGGTTCTCAGTTAATTAGGACAATTAAAAGAGAATAACAGAAAAATTACACATCTATAGAAACAAACAATCCAAATAATAAGCAGAATATTAAATTGAAGAATACATGAAGAATATTTGCACCACACAGGAAAAAAGAAAGCTGTGAAATTAATGTAAAAATGTTAAATCTTTTTTAGAAATGTGTTTCCACCCTTTTTATAAATATAGAAAACGCAATAGTTTCATGAGATAGAAATATAAAGTGTTTCACTTGGGGAAATTAGTACAAATATATAGCCTATACAACAACATATTTCCTTGCTCTTACAAATTATATTCCCACTGGCATGTGAGAAAATGGTGGTAAGGGTTTGAAAACATTATCTCTATATATATGTAAACCAAATATTGCTCAAGAACACTTCCTTGTGGGCATTTACGGTCAGATGTGGACTCTTCCCTCTGAGAAGCTGTACGTATATGGAATTATATATGCACATATGTGTGTATGTATAGAACTATATACATCATATAGTCAACAGCTGAAGGGAAGGAATGTCATACAGAGAGACTTTGACAGGCTGGAGAAGTGGGCCTGTGCCAACTTCATGAAGTTCAACAAGGCCAAGTGCAAACAATCCCATCACAAGTACAGACTAGGCGGAGAATGGATTGAGAGCAGCCCTGAGGAGAAGGACTTGGGGTTACTGGTGGATGAAAAGCTGGATGTAAGCCAGCAGTGTGCGCTGGCAGCCCAGAAAGCAAATCGTATCCTGGGCTGTATCAGCAGAAGCGTGTCCAGCAGGTGGAGGGAGGTGATTTTCCCTGTCTACTCTGCTCTTGTGAGACCTCACGTGGCATACTGCATCCAGCTCTGGGGCTCCCAACATAAGGAGGACATGGACTCATTGGGGTGAGTCCAGAGGAGGGCCACAAAGATGTTCAGAGGGCTGGAGCACCTCTCATATGATGACAGGCTGAGAGAGTTGGTCTTGTCCAGCCTGGAGAAGACTCCACGGAGACCTTATAGCACCTTCCAGTACCTGAAGAGGCCTACAAGAAAGGTGGAGGGGGACATTTTACAAAGGCCTGTGGTGACAAGAAAAGGGGAAATGGCTTTAAATTGAAAGAGTAGAATTAGGTTGGACATCAAGAAGAAATTCTTCACAGAGAGGGTGGTGAAGCACTGGAACAGGTTGCCCACAGAAGCCGTGGATGCCCCATCCCTGGAAGTGTTGCAGGGCAGGCTGGATGAGGCTTTGAGCAACCTGGTCTAGTGGAAGGTGTCCCTGTCCATGGCAGTGGATTTTGAACAAGATGATCTTTAAGATCCCTTCCAACCGAAACCATTCTTGTGATTCTGTGATTATACAAATTCCTACACAAAGGACATTGTTGGAGCAGGTTTTGGTTTTTTTTTCAAATGAGAAAGTAAAAAAATTCCTACAGATGTTACTTTCTCCAAAACACCTGACTCACATCACATGCAGTGAAAATGTGAAAGTCCCTTTATATTTCAGTTCTTCTGACCATGCAGTTAATCCATTCCTAATCCATGTTCATTGCAAGTCACCTTTTAACGTGAAGCTTTAAATCCGATTGCTCAAAGTCTGCTAGATATCCATGTCAAGAAGTGTCTGTTTTGTGATGAGCAAATGTTCTAAAGGCAAAATGGTTTTCATTGCAGACCAGTGGTGAAGAATGCAATTCATTTCAGAAAACCTCTAGATATGTTAAATTCACTAAAGCTAGGGGTGAAGCTAGGGACATTAGTATTCATGATGGCTTTGGACTTTGTAATGTTCAATTCAGATTCTTCAATGAAAAGCTGGAAAATAATTTCTAGAATTGTTTTGCTTACGTAAGATATAATGCAAGGAATCTTGCATATCTGCACATGAATGTGTTCAAACACGCTTTTATCCCTAAATTTCATAATAAGTAGAGAAAAGTAAGTCCATAGCACACCTGGTTTTAATACATACAAATCCTCACTTTTTCCCAATTTTGCTGTTACACATGCTTCCTTAATCTTGTCTTCTCACAACCTGTAATTCTAATATGTTAGAAAATCCACACTCAATGTTACGTTTTCCTAAAAACTTATGGATTTGACAAGTAAAACTTATCGTTGAAAAAGAAACCATCTATTCCAGACGCAATGCTGCTTTAACGGTGCAAATAATTATTTACTTTAGCACTCCTCCAAAAAATATTTTATTAACAGATTTTAAAATATAGGATTAACTATTAATAACACTTTTTAAAAAAACAGACACTGAGTCAATTTAAACCAGTAATCTTTTGACCTTTCTCTGAAAAAATACAAAAACATTGGTCATGATTGCATCAGAAACTTAATAAAATATTTCACAATGAAAGTTGTACGATGAAATGTATTTCTAGAGAAATCATATGC
This sequence comes from Rhynochetos jubatus, assembly GCA_027574665.1. Taxonomy (NCBI): domain Eukaryota; kingdom Metazoa; phylum Chordata; class Aves; order Eurypygiformes; family Rhynochetidae; genus Rhynochetos; species Rhynochetos jubatus. The sequence goes on from CM050648.1 coordinate 104,878,785, forward strand.
AGCAAATGCTGTTTCCAGTGAAAGAAACTAAAAGTCCAAACTGCTTAATCATTTTAGGATGTGTTATGTTATTCTCTAGGTACTCAAAACCTTTCTCTGCCCTTTCTAGCCACACCACATACTAAAAAAAAGAGGTAGATTATTAGAAAATTACCTTCCTTTCCCCTTCTGTTGAATACAGGAGAGATTCTCACTTTGAGTGGACATCAGAGAGGTTTCCACAAGCCAGAAATCTGATTTGTCTTGTATTTAAGTCACCAGTAGGAAAAAGCTGATAAATTTTAATGCAATGAAGGTAATTCTTATTTCAGATATAACTCACATCCACACACATACACAATTAAACTTGCTAAAGCAATTGGTATAGCCCATAGCCTCAGAATTTCACAGGAGAAAAGAGTGACCATTGGGGTGTTTTGCATGTTAAATATCCAGTCAGTTCATTGCACATAGTTGTAAGAATAGATGCCTCTGCATTACTTGCACAGTTTTTAACTGTCTCTGGATATGTGACTTCTGTATTCACCTTTGAAATTCAATCTGTAGCACAGTAATATAATTTAGGTAAAATTCTTTTAACAATCTCTCATAGATTTAATGATATGTATATATATATACACGTATATGTACGGTTTATTATTAATGCAGTGCTACCGCATTCACCATATCTGCACTTATTTCACGGGCTACTGACTCCTGATTGACTTCTTCAGTACTTTTTAATAAACATAATATGAAGCACTTACTAGTGCTATTTTTCTTCACAGAGATATTATCAGAGTTTCATTCAGAGCACAGTGGGGTTTAGAATCTGATGTTAGTAGCTGATACCAACCTAATGTTTTCTGAAAGCTTGCAATAAAATAGGATTTCTGGGACAAGTATCCCAAAATGTCCAGGGATGGGTGTGCAATACAGAAATAGTGTAATGTCTCCTATTAATCTCTTAAAATAATGGACCTGAGTTTTTTCCCAGCTGGGAATTGACTTGGGCCTACAGAAAACAAAGTCTCATAATTTAAATCATGAAGAATAGGACTGAACTCTAAGTGAGGAAAACCTCTGCCTGTTTTCTCCTCATACATCTCATTTTTTTAATTCCCATTTCTGTACTTTTACACAAAACAAAAGCCTCTGGAACATTTGTATTCAAACAAAATATAGCCAGAAGGATTCAGGGACAATGTCCACCTGGTTGATCCTCTTGCCCTACAAAAGATGTATTCTTTTAGATGTGAATGAAAATAATTCTTCCCCATATTTAACCTTAAAATTTCATGTATATCTTTTCCTGTAGTTCTACATAGCAGCAGTTATGTCCTACCCTATTAGCTATAATGTAGGACAAGCACTGAACCCTCTTTGGAGTCTCTTAATGTTTCAGACTTCTTTAGCATAAACCAAGCTAAACTCCATCTCACAACTTATGTGATTCATTTATCTCAGTTGATCTCTTTGTTCTTCAAATTTTCCTTAAGAAAGATGAAATCCCTTATATTTTTTCAAAGTCAATGGCCTCTAAAACCAAACTATTTATAGGAACAGTCAATTCAGCTTCCCCATGTAATAATGTACCTAGGTTTAATTTTAAAAGTTATTCTTTTTTAAAGATCTTTTTATAGAATCTCATTGCAACCTAGTGAATACCTACTGAAATCATTCAAAACTCCTATGTAAATATTTTTTTTAATTCACACAGGTTCAAGAAGCATAAGATCAAAACCATGGAAAAATGAAATACTATTATTTTGTGTAAATTTTAAAGTTCCATGGAACCAATAGTGTATTAAATCCTATTGCAGTTTTCCATAACAGCTTAGTGAACATAATTTTTATGTTTGCAAATGCGACAACATACAGTATTGTCCACCACTAAAAGACAGGGTATACAATGAGTAAAACAAACATGAACTCAATTTTCATAGTTAATCTCTGATTCTTACAGATGTCAATGCAAAACTAATTCATTTCATCAAGGCAGAAACAAGACCTAAGTGGTCAATAATGTGCTCGTCTGTTTCATGTTCACTCGTTTCTGTTCTCTTAACACACTTTTCCATTGCTGTGACAATTTTAAAGCATTTATTCTGTAAATGAACAGCCAGCTTTCATGCAAACAGTCCATTAGCATTAATCATATGACTCTCACATGATACATTAACAAAAGTGTTTGCAATATGTCTCTTGTCCATGATATATAAGTATGAAAAATAACAATTGAAAAGGAAGGCTAGAACAATCGATCTCTTGACACCATTTTATTTCTCTTCTGAAATATGAAAAGGCATATTCTATTTAGTGTAAATATGGAGGGTGACATTTCTGTTATTAAAATATGAGTCTTTGCCTACTTTATCACTCATCCTGTTGCATAAATTAACATTTGTGTTTCCTTATATATTTCTCTTAGGAAAATTCTGAAAAATCCCAACTTACTGGAGTACAAAATGCGCAGCTGCATAAAATAACTGAATGAACTGAGTCACTGGCATTGACTATTATAAATAAATCCTTTCTCGGTCTTATCTAAAGAAAGAATTCTAAAGTATTAAAACCTTACAGTTCTCAAGACCTGCACCTTCACTAGGGTTTGACTAAATGCTTATGCAGCCCCTTGGAAATAACTTGCATTAGGACTTATGCCTAACAGGAAATATGCTGAACCTGAACCAAAGCCCAGTGAATTCAGTATGAATTTTTTCCTTCAGCTTTAATTGGCACTGGATCAATCCCTTTGCACACAATCTCCCATTTCTTCAACATTAAAATAATGCATATGACTGTTAAACATTTTTGCCTTCAGTTTGTATTGAAAAGAAGAATTTGCAAACCATCCCAGGACTCTGCAAATGAAAATGAGACTTGGATTTGTGTGTCAAATCATAATCTTCAGAAGCTTGTTACATTGCAGATGGAGATTTTAGCTGCCATGTTGTCCTTCTAAAAATAACATGCAGTTTTCCAGTAAGCATGCAGTCAACTAGCAATATCAGTGTGAATGTATATGGCCAAGCATCATTTGAAAAATCCATCTTTATAGGTTTCCAGAACCAAATTGGAAAAACTGTTCATGTTATACATAAGAAAAAGAATTTAAAAAATCTTTAAAAACATGACACATTTCCAAGTCTTTTTACATTGCACAGTGGAACAAAAAAAGACCACAGATGAAAGTGATAATGAATACACTATATAGATAGTGTATTAGATAGATAGATAGATAGATAGATAGATAGATAGATAGATAGATAGATAGATTAGATAGAATTAATCAACATTTCTTTAAGTGACAATGCTGGCAAATCACAAGAATGAAGCATTAAAGTATTTACTGTGAGCCAAGAGGGAAAGATTTATGTGCATTATCTCCAAGCAAAATCCATTTTTAGGCTTGAAATAAAATACAGTCAGAAGACCATTTATGCCTCTGAGCCTCTGTCTCCTTTTTATGTTATACACAATCCCTAATTTTTCCGGCACCTTTTTGACCCTTTTCTTTAAAGGGCAGATAATAATTAGTTAGGAATGCACTTGTATGGTTTTTTAGTCCTGATCCAACTCCTACTGTTGCCAATGGGATATTTTCTGTTGAATTCAGTGGGAATTAAATAAGTTCCTTAAGAAAAATGTAGTGTTCTATGTTAAACTGGTTGCTTTTAACTCAGAGCTTTATTTGTGACTGCCCCAGTAGTTTACCAGTAAGTTGATGGGACATGAACAGTGTATTTCTTGAACCAGCCGTAAGGCAGAAAAGCTGAGGTTACTCTTTGGATTCCCTGATGAAAAGTAGCAGGTGCTTCATTTATAGGTAAATGTACTCTGGCTATTTCCAGAGTGACCTTGGCAGCCAACTATGTTGCCCTTAACATCAGCAGAAAGAAGGCTGTTGGTGTCAGTGGGTTTTGGATCAGGCTTCAAAGAGAGAGCAAGCTTGCCTAAGGAGGAAAACAGACATAACGAATAGTCCTGATTTCCCAGGTTTTGTCACTTGTAGTTTAGAATATCAGCAAGACACTTTAAACCCTGAAGAATAACTGTTGTAAAAGTCAATTATTTTGACCCTGTATGTTTCTACAATTGTATACAATAATAAAGAAGAACAAACCTCTCTGGCTTACAAAAAAAAAAGGCAAGTACTTTATTTATCAACAGAGATTTTAGCTGATTTTTACACCATTGCAATGACTAAACAAACAGCATAAAATGAACAAAGGAGAGTATAAAATCACTTTATTCCAGCTGGTATCCCAAGACAACCTTTTGACTAAGTACAGAGTTAGATGTTTCAAGTATGGCACTTATTTATATAAGAGCAGAGAGAAGGTGATATATTCACTGTTAAAAGCAATGAACTCTGTTCCTTTGGTACGTGTGTCATCATAGGTAATTGTAGATAAATACATAACTTGGATGGCATGAACCAACTCCATCTTATTCATGCACATATTAGGGAATGAACTGAAATGTACTGATATAATTTGCAGATCAGAACTAAGGTAAGATGATTAAGGTCCCTGGTGTGTGCTTGTGTGAACAGGCAAACAAAAAAAATGGCAAAACTATATTCAGCGTTTATTGTTCAGCATAACTAATTGATGCACAAACTATGATAGAAAATAGGTACTAATACACACCAGAACTAGTGATTTAGACAAGCAAAATAATATAAGACATCTGTGAGATAGGTGAACACAGATAGCTTGATTGGGCTGCATTCAGGTTCCTTACAGTGCAATTACTCTCCTTTTACAACATGCTTACATCTGCACATTACAACAGTTTCCCCCACCCCACCCCTCCCTACATAGACTATCCTTGCAGATTTCTAATATAAACATTCTACACGTTTACATTAATTAGTCAGACAGTCCAAACAATGAATTTATCCTAATGATGACCAAAAAGCAGCTCCACCGACAGAAAACGCCCAATCATTAGAAAGAAAAGTAGGAATAATAGTAGCTGTGCTGTAAGGCTAGATCAAGCATGGTTTTATAGCTGTTTTTTCAGTCTTTTACATAGCACTGCATTTTGCAGCTACTTCAGCAAGTGCAGATCCAATACCTTAATGGCTTTCTTGGTGGTTTGATAAAATGCTTGCCTAAGCAATGTACCTTTCTCTAATGATGTCTGGGTCTGTTCCACCTGGCACAGTGTTTCAGTTCTGGCACAGCCTCACACATAAGCTGAGTCACTTGACTGAGTCCTGCCAAAGTTAGGCATGCTCATTCTTGGCAGGTCCTTATTTCTGATTTCGTATATAGATTTCCTCTTTGCCTGTACTCCTCTTACTGCCATTTTGATCTTTCTCCAGCCCAAGTGGTTCAGTTCTGCCAAATTGAGCACCACACAAATCCCACTGACAGCAAACATGAATACCAAGAATACAGTCTTCTCAGTGGGTCTAGAGACATAGCACTCTACTTCTTTAATGCAAGGGTATCTGTCACATTCGTACATGGAAGGGACATTGAATCCATACAGAAAATACTGTCCCACTAAGAAACCAATCTCTAGGGCATTTCGAAAGACCACTTGGATGATATAAAATCGAGAAATGCCTTCTTGCCTCCTCATCTTTGACTTTGTAGTTCTGATAGCAGGGTTGGGAATTTCCTTCACTTCTAAGCAGTCTGGCTCTGTCTCTTTGGTGGAATTCTCAGTGTTCTGCAGCACCCCATTGACAATTGTGTTCTTGATTTTCTTACTTTCCTCACGCTTCATTGAATCTTGGTCCCTCTCCAAGGTGAGGAAGACAGTGGAGTACCTCCGTTCCCTCTGCTTGGCAGACTGGTGAACAGAGTACGTTATGAAGCAAAGGCTGGGAGTGCACACCATGATGATCTGGAACACCCAGTACCTTATGTGAGAAATAGGGAATGCCTGGTCGTAACAAGCCTGGTTGCAGCCTGGCTGCAGCGTGTTACAAACAAACATAGTTTGCTCGTCATCGTACACCGTCTCCCCTACAATGGCCACAATGAGTATCCTGAAGATCACCACCACGGTCAGCAGGATCCTGAAACAGAGAAGCCGGTCAGTGCGCGCCGCCGCCGCGCGGCTGGGAGCTGTCCAGTGCTGACCGGGCCCCGTGCCGCGGCGCTCCCAGCGCGGCTCCCGCCAGCGGCGGCGGCGGCCGCTCCTCTCCCGCGCAGGAGGCGCGCAGCGTGAGCGACATCGCCTCGGCGCAGCCGTGTGTGGCCGTGCGAAGCCGCCGCTGTCAAAAATCTCGGACGACCGTCAGTGTTGCCCCCCGCCCCGATCTCCCTTTAGAGAAAAAGCAATCACACGGGTCGTTAGAGCCCCCGAAAGCACGGGAGGGCGCGGCACAGGGTTGCTCCAGCCGTTGGACCCCCATGGCGGCAGGATCCCCCTGATGGCCGCCCGATGGCCCGTGGCTTCTGGGGGACAAGGACGGCGGCGTTTGCGGTGTCCCCGCGCCTCGGTCACCTGTGCCGTGCACACACACACACTCAGGGCACACGCCGCAAGAGCCCCGTGCGAAGGGTGCCCGAACGGGCGGGACCCGGCGTGCACCGCCGACCCGCTCGGACAGAAGGAGAGTTCCCCCTGTACCCCCCGTAGCTCCCCCGTAGCCCCCCCCCCCCCCCCCCCCCGTAGCCCTTACCTCCCTATCATAGTAGAATGCTGCTGCACGGCAGCTTCCAGTAGCCTCTCTAGAATAGTCCATTCCCCCATCGCTGTTCATCCGGAGACAAAGGCTTTGGCAAGCGGAGGGGATCTCTTCACTTCCTTCCTTCCTTCCTTCCTTCCTTCCTTCCTTCCTTCCTTCCTTCCTTCCTTCCTTCCTTCCTTCCTTCCTTCCTTCCTTCCTTCCTTCCTTCCTTCCTTCCTTCCGTACCCCCCTTTTATCTTTTTTTTTCTTTTTTTTTTTTCCAGGGGGAGGCAAAACAAAAGAGCAACCCTTCTCGACCGCCCGCAGTCCGGTGACGAGAAGGCGGCTGAAGGCGACAGCCCTGCCGAGGACTCCGGGCTCGGCTGGGCTGGGCTGAGCTCGGCTCGGGGCCCCGCGTCGGCCGCCACCGGCCCTGCCCGCTCGGCTCGTGGCGCGGCGCGGCGCGGCGGATCCGCAGCGTGGAGGGACGAAGGTTGGCTTTTAATGTCTTGCTGCCTCTAATCTGCCTTTAAGTAGTCTCCGCTTGCGTCACTGACAGGTTGGTGGAGAGCGGCCAAAAGCAGAGCTAGGATTTTCTCATTTTTATTATTCCGGTGAATATAAATAAATAACTGCAATGAAATAAATGAAACAAATCGAGGAGGAGGAAGAGGAAGGGCAGAGGAAGAGCTGCCCCAGGTGGCACGAGGCTCGTTGTGCAACCGAGTGCCTCCTGGCCGCAGCACCAGGCCGGGCACCCGCTGCCTCCCGCGGCCCCCGCCCACCGGCGCACACCCCGGCGCTCCGCCGGCGGGACCAGCCCGGCCGCCCCGGGCGAGCAGCCGCGCCAGGCAATGGACGCTGCCACTCGGCTGCTGGTCTGAAAAGCTGCTCTAGGGCGTGACTGTGAAAGCGTGGCCCCTCCAGCCACGAACGCCCGGCTGCTGGGGGTATTCCCAGGGGTTGCTAGACTTTGCTTCTCTCCCAGAGCTTGCTTGTGTCTCCTGCTCACAAAGCAGCAGTGTCCTACAGCAATAACCTCACCTGTTAGAACTGCTTATCCTTGGAAGATATTGGATCTTTAAATTGCATCTTTTTTTTCTCCCCTGATTACAGATATAAGAATCACTAAGGGGAAATGAAATGTATATAGAGACATTTCAGAGAATTCTGAGACTGAGATTGGATTTATGCTGGGAAAGACACCAAACTTTCACACAAAGCATCTCCAAACAGCACAAGAATCACGTACCTTGAATAAATCCCTGCATTATTGTCAGTCCACATATTTTATTCCCATGAACTACACTGTGTTTAAAATATTTTTAATTTTACAGATACCCTTAGAGACTACCCGAGACACAACTAAACAATTCCACACAAAATGTTGGCACCATTTGTTAGACTGTTCTCTGGTGGAGAAGCAAAAAATGTATTCTTGGTATTTCCATGAAGATCAAGTATAGCTTCATACCTGCTGTTCTTTTTGCTGAACTAATCTCATTAAAAAGCAACATAAGAAAAATTCTAGTCAGTCTGATCATAATGGTCTCACTGCCAAACTCAGTGAAATCAGCCTCTTTCAAAAGCAGAACTGATCAGGCCATTGTGAACAGTGTAGTCATTTGTTTTCTTTCCATCTCTCTCATTAACCATTTCCATGTTGTATTAATGACGTTAAGTGTTTTCTGAATAAATGGGACCATGCTTCCTTCATCTGTGCAGAGGACATCTGTATGTTTTAAACACCCCAAGGTTTGTTGTCTTTTCATTTGGATTTTACAGATGGTGTCTGATTCATATGATATTGGGAATGTTGCCTGACTGGATCCCCAAATCTTTGAATTAGGAAAGTAGTTCTAAGATGAATACGTCTTCACAGAAATTGGTAGGTTTTTATTCTTTCCCAATCAAATCTGTGAATAAGCATTCAATAATCTGGATTGTTTCCTTCCCACACTGTTGGGAATTATTGGGCAGAGTGAATAATCACTGTTTTTCCATAAAATCTGACCACATTCTTCTTGAAAGCTGGTTCTCACAATTCCTGAGTCTGGTTTTTTGCATGCAGTTTGTAAAACCTGCTGCTGCAGCAACACCCTAGCTAAAAAGAAGAGGTGGTTTCTTTTAAGAGGACTGTAGTATCCATCCAACTACCCTGACAACTGTGTCTCATACGGACCTCAAAGTATCTGAAGATGGATCTGAAAATGAGAGAAAGCAAAGCAGTAAAGGAAGCAGTGATACGTATATAGAAGGAGAGAGGGCAGGGAATATGCAAAGAAGCTAATGATGATAGTCCCTTTTAGCAAACCAGAGAGGGAAAGTCCGTGACTGAAATTACTAAAGAGAGGAGAAGAGATTTTGATTTATAGACAAATATAATAATTTCTACAAAGGAAAGGTGTTCTCTAGCACTGGGATAAAAAAACCACTTATCTGAGCTTGTACGACCAGTAAATAAAAAGGAATTAAATTCTGATCATATCAAACACTGGTTTATTAATGAACACATAGTCAGTGTTTGCTGTGTGTGATGAATTCTACTGACTACTGGCAGTCCAACTATGGAAACATGGAGGGGAAATATCATAAATTAATACTACAAACATGGAAGCACTATTAAAATGTGATCTAAAATTAAATACTTTCAGGCCTGCTCTTACTGCATCTCATTCCGCAATAGCTGACCTCTCCTTTTTTAGCAGTAACCTTGTACACACACACCTCCAACTGTATTCACAAGCAGGATACTTGGCCTTAGACTTGAGAAAGTTTACTGAGCTTCAGATCTTAGTGAGTTTGGAAAAAAAATAATTTCAGTGTGAGGGTCTCTTTCATGATGCCAATATACTTCTTAAGTGACTAGAAAACAAGGATTATGATATAGCTCAAACTTAAATGTGCAATTTCTAGAACTATAAATTTCCTTCCTTATTCTGAGCCCCGACTTATTGTCAAAATAGAAGTAATAAGAATCAACATCATGTTCTCTGTTTAGTACAACAGTGAAAGCTGTGTGAAAAATTAATTGTTTGCATTTCTATTATCCATTACATGTATAACGGCAACCTGTGGACCTATGTGACAAATTGACTAAAGCACAAAGTGCTCAGACTATGTATAGTCATGATTGTAAGAGAGAGTTGTAGACGTAAGAGGATTTTTCAGCTTCTAAAGGTTCGTCTTAGGTTTTACACCATTACCGTGAATGCTTCAGCCTATGATAAAGACAGGATTTGCAGAGCAGCAAGCTGACAAGAATGCTGTGGATATATATTGCATAGCATATGTTATTCACATTAGGAGACCAAGCCTATGTATCATTCACAAGCATTCGGTATTATCAAAGCTTTATTTCTCCCAGTTTATGAAGAACCATTTCCTAATGAAGCAGCAATACCAGTTTGCAGCAGGGCCAGGCATGTCCTGTTCAATATTTTTTGTTAATTGCATATAAATGAAACAAAATCAGCTAATTACTCCACACATAGGCTTTTGGGTGGGAGGGTGTATTTTTGTTTGTTTTGCTTTGCATTTGAAGAGAATGAGTATTTCTCTACAGAAAAAAATTGAGTACAAACTCTATTGTTTGTAATAGGAGCTCAAACAAGATTGGCAAAGAGGAAACTTCAGAATCTGCATGTGTTCGAAGATGCCACTGCTGTGATATTAAATCATGATAAAATAACAGCTGAGTTGATCTTGGATTAGGTTTGAAAAATGAGACTGTGTGTGTCCTCAGTTTGGCATCAAACTGAGGTTAATCTGTAGGCTGTAGGCCAGATTCTCTCTAAGAAATCCATCCCTTTTGCTCTGATCTGGGTCTGGAGAGCAATCAAGTCTCACAGGCTGCACATTCCTCAAGTATAGAGCGGATCACACTGGGAGCAGTGCTCACACACTTGGCTCTCCTGTCAGCCTCCCTGCAGCCTGGACACAGATGGCATGACTGAATGGCATGATGAAGAAGCCACATGACTAGAGCCACACCTGCTGTCATACACTTTGCTAAACCACAGTAATTCCCAGCTTCGTTGTTTTCTATGCTGAGGTGAAATAATGTAAAACATAATCCATATCTTACACAAGCCTCCCCCACATACTACGTCCTTTGGAAGTTATACATTCACTCTAAATTTATTCCAAAGATTTTATCTTAAAATGAAGCTACATATTTTTTGTACTATACTAATGAGCTTCCTGCATGATCTTGTTGTGCAGTTTGCAGGGGACACATAATTGCACCAAATGAATAAAGGTCATGTTTAGATTTAAACAACTGCATTTAGTTATTTTATTACAAACCACTGTTTCCATCAATTGTAGCAAACTGGGAGCAAAGAAAGAGTTTTAATTAAAAATTCTAAGCTGCTACTGAAAAAAAATGGGGTTTTCTTTTAGAAGTTTTTGTGAAACAAATTGCCCCATATCTGCTTTGCAACGGCTTTTTCTAGGTAGTGTCACAAAAGAGATTTTCCAGTGTTACTTTCACTGTGCAGTAGAACTTTCTTGGGAAGACTGGCACGATGAGTGCTTCATTTCTGATAATATTTGGTGTAGTCCATGCAATCTAAGTCATTAGCTACTAAACTGAAAATGCCTTTTTAAGAACTCTCATAGCCATCTGCTATGCTCTGTTTTCATTTGGTGCCATGTGTGTATAATGAAATGATTGCATCAGATTATATCTTTTATTCATAAAATCATCTAGGTCATCTGCTTCCACCTACACTTTCTCTCTCATTAAAATGAGCATTTGTGCCTACGTTCTCCCCGCACTGTATGAGTACAGTACTACCTGCAGTCAGCTGCTATGTGCATCTTAACAAGAAATCTATATGCTTTTTCTTAACTGAAATTTCTTCAAACAGTAGTGTTTCACACCACAGAAAGTGCATTTTTCCTACGGTTTGAAAAGTAAAGATTTTTCAAAACCTATGAGATCTGGATGTGCCAATGACCTCAGTCCTTCACAAGAGAAAGCAACATTTCAAGAACGCTGTCATTTTGCTGCCAAGAAATAGGTAACATGATCATGTGACATGTGGTCAACTGTTTTTGTCAAAGCTGTCAATAGCAGGGCAAGCACATGTGTTCCTTCTTGTGAGGATGGAATATAGCCTGCATTTATACACTTCATGCTTGAGAATAGCAGGGTGTCAAGTGCACAGAATTCAGGGCTTTCTGTAATGAAGAAACAGACAAAATATTTATCCTAATAATCCTATTAAGACTCTGTTATGAGTCAGAGGTCTGCATTTACAACTGAATATTGCTGTAAACAGAATTTTTTTTTAGAAAATCAATGCATTTTATCAGTAAAGATGGAATAAATCTATGAATATTCACAATCTTTTAAAGTGAGGGCTCGTAAGTCATGTTGAATTTCCATAACTATTCTTGCTGGGATGGGGTCAGTATAAGAAATATTTATGGGTGGGGCAGGTATTAAGTAGATATTCCACAGTGTTCTGAACTAAGAGAATTTAAAATATTTAAATGTAACTGCTTTAACTAGAAAGCAATGTTTAAGTATCATACTTTCTTAGTTACAGAATATTTTATTCGTGTACAGACAAATTTATTCAGGTTTCATGGAGGTCTTGTCAACAGTCCGCAAGGACCTTCTCATGAACAAATTAACAGCTCAATTCAATTTCCTTGGAAATAACTTGGACATATATACCAAATCACAATTGTGTATACTTCTGGCATATATTCAGCTCCCAGTGCAGCAGGGTCTGCTCTTCCTTCAAACTCCTGAGAGTAGACTTCAGTTTGTTTGCAGACTGGCTGCAGCTAGAAGAAAAAGCTTCATTGATTCAAATCCTTATGAAATGACAGGCTCTGGAAAGAAGTACCAAAGAAGTAAAATATTCCAGGGCCCAGATCACCTGCTGCAAGTCTCATGGTTTTCTCTCACCAACCTCAAAAAAGCACTCACGTTCTGCTAGCGCATCCATTAATTCCATAATCTTTCATCAATTATGATGGCTTAAGTGTGAATTTGCGAGCAAATCTCATGTGGATTCTCATTATATTGTACTTTAAGGTTCACACTCACTAAAGAAAGAGCCTTTTGAAAATATGAAAGATTCCATATATTCAGATTTAGTATGCACTGTAAAGATGTTAATAAATAAGTATATACTAAAAATAATACATCAATACAGGAATGAAAACTAATTTTCAGTGATGAAAAGTTGATCTTTCTTATTCCTAGAGTCTATTCATTCAAAGATACATATTCCAAAAGATATGCAGCCCTATGTAACTGATGAGTGTATTCTGGTAACAGACCAGCTGCTTATAAAGCCACTATGCCAGAATATTGGTGAAACTCAGTTTGGCAAATACTATTTTCCTCTTTTCCTTACAAATCAAAAGGATATATGAATTTTAATTAGAATAAACTTAATTAAATTTAATTACAGTAATACTAATTTATTTTTTTTAAATATCGTAATATCTCCATCTCATGGTAGTCAACTTTAATGGTATTAAGTGCAATTCCCACTGACTTTAGTGCAGTCAGAATTTAAAAACCCTTAAGAACTTTTTTACAACAGAACATTTCTTAATCTCTAATTGTAGAATAATAATTATGAGAAAGTCAGTGAGTACGTCAGAATACACAGAACAGCAAAAAGTAAGATCAAGTAATAAGGAGTCTTCCGTATTGGAACTCTAAGCAGCATTTTGATGGTTCTTGTATTCTGTAGGAAAAGAAATTACTTATGGGAAATGATACTTCGGTATTTGAGTATGAATGCATTACATCAAGCATTTTTTTCAGACCTACTGCTTTGCTTTGCCTTGTCTACATTTGTCTTCATCCAAATGCTGAATCCGTATACTCCCAGCTGCTTACAGCTCAGAGATGTGATTTATGGCAGAGATGCTTTCCTTTTTGTTTTGATTGTTGTATCACCATATGTCTTCAGTGTTCCTGGTGACCCTCACTCTCATCCTCTCCCTCCCTATCTCACCAGTCTCAGCAGGGAATTCACATTACATTAAACCATCCCTTCAGAGGCCAGGCTGAAACAATCCCTTGAAATAACTAGGGCAGTGAAGTGATTGATTTGAAAGTAAACTATGTCAGTGAATGGGAGTAAAAAGCAGGAGCTCAGTAAGAAATGCAGAGGTTTTTCCAGACTTCTGTCATTCAAAGATTCTACAGTTACAATAAAAATGGGTGAAATATATTTGATATGCAATCTGTTACAGATGTAGAAGGTAAAATGCATGCACACATATATGCATGTGTGTGCAATTGCATATATATATGTGTGTGTTTTATTAGTGTCTGTGCATGACAGACTAATCCTGCAAAAAAATATGAAACAATATTTAATACAGATTTCCATATACAATCCTATTCTCTAGGAATCCTCTTCTATAGGATTTTTGACACAATTTAAATGGCCTTTTTGGGAGGATATATTTAAATTCCATGTGATTTTAGACTTTGCCTCAGCTTAAGGCCCTAAGTAAATGCTATTCAGTTTTCCCTAGGTAAAAGGCATTGAGTTATCTTTTCAGTAACATCGGTATGTGTGGACCAAGAATAAACAGCCACAGGTTTGAGAGAAGAAAGTGAAATTCTTTAGAGTTCATGGAATATTTTTGTAACAAATTCTTCAAGACCCAGAATAGTTTCCCAGATCCATCCCAGTCATGCACACCTGGAGTTTCACAGGTGGTGATTTAAACTGGCATTTTTGTGACTTCCACAACTGTTACTAAGAAACAGCATCTGGTCAGTGCTGCAGAGCATGCTTTGCCTTCAGAACACCATTTGATAATCTTTCCTAAGCAAAAGGTTTTCCAGGTTGAGCATTTCAGTAATTTTTTTTAATGTTTCCATTCCAAAATGGACAAAAATAAAATTTGGAATACCAAAATTTTCTATGAATCAAAAGCCCTCAATTTTATAAAGTTGTGGTTACAGTATTCAATTTCTTTTATCGCACAGAATACTGAGGTGGCTACCTATAGATTTTCAAAAAAATTTTATGATGTTATGAAGTATTCACTTCGTAACTGTATTTTTCAGAATCTATGAGAGATTATGTATGTTTTAACTATGTTGCAGGAAAGAATTTGTGACACTGCAAGAAAAAGATAAATTCAAACATTCATAAATATTTTAGAATACCTACAATTGTGCATGATGTAATTTTGTGCTCTTCTTAAGAAAAAGAAAAATCAGCATTATGCATAATGTTGCTATAGTACTGGAAGTTGCAGTTTATTTTTCTAGATAACAGTGAAACCCACGTAATTTCTCACATAGGTCAAAGTTGCTCCAGGGTTGCATTGATTTACACACATCCTAGGTAAATCTGTCTTCAGATATTAACTTTACACTTCAGATTTAGAAGCTCTGCTTTGTAGCTGTTTTCAATATCCTTCACACTTTTCTGCAAGCAAGTGGGGACTGTTTTCCTGTGAGAAACATAATCAAACTGCCAGTGATTTATAGGAATTACCAAAAAAAAAAAAAAAATCTAAAAAGGAATTTCTTGGTACTTTGCTCCATGATTTCCTTAATCTAAATTTGTGTCCGTCCAACCGAGCAGGAGATAAGACAGAAAAACATACTTGCCCTATCCAGTTTTCTTTGCGACATTCCCAGAAGGCTTGGTAACTGGTGTGAGCAGTTTGGTTCACACTAACAGAAGCGCCAAGAAGCTGTTTGAGTTGTCCCTGGGTACCTTCCCCACTACCACTTGCACAGCTCTACACCTACCTGAGGATCAAGGGAAACCAAAAGGCTCCATTACCCACATTTTGCCAGGCTGAACACCTACTAAAGACCCTGAACCATAGAATCTGCCATTTAAATATTCATCAGTCAAACTGGAAAGGCTACAACAGAGTGAGAACAGTGCCAATATGTTCATGCAATAAACACTTCATGCAATAGATAATTTATGTGTACAATTTTATCAACTATTATTTTTTATCAATTCATAAGATTTACTGCAAGTACTACATCAGGGTTTATGTACCTTTTCTGTTTTTCAGATTATGAAGGAACTCTTAAATTTGTGTATGTCTACACCTGCTAGGTACACAATAAAATAAAAACTGAATTCTATTTTCTTCAGTCACACTTCCAGAATATCTCCATTGTGCACACATCTTCCTCAGAGCAGACTCACTCAGGCTTTGTGCAAACCAAGAATGAGGTTATACCTCCTGACATGGGACAGTAAGCCTCCTTTCCCCCACCCAGATTTACTGCCATTTTCCTTCTTCTGCACAGAGCCATGATTGAAACACAGGCTTTCTTGTGAGAACTTCTAAGAATGAGTCTATGGAGAACTTATCCCAGATGCTTCACTCTGCCTAAAAAGGAAAAGACAGGTTACAGTGAATCAACAAAACAGAAGGACCAGAGCTCCTAAGCTTTAGATTTAATAAAGATTTTCACATGGTTAAAGTACATGAAAATTACACACACACAGAGCATTTTCAGACAGAAATTTCAAGGCCTCATACTGAGATGCAGCTATCCAGTACTTCTGCTAAACCAGGCCTCTTCTGGTGTTGAGGAACAGAAATCAGATTTCCAGCCTTGATTTCACTGTATGAGTATATACATCCTATAGTTTTAGTGGACAAAAGCCACGCAAGTGACTTGAAATATTTACTGATAAACAGTTAAAGACATGACCTGTTTAAAAAAAAAAGTCAGTAAGTAATATGTCAAAAAGATATGGCTAAATTATTACTCTGATTTGTTTCATTAGCGTTATTTGGTACATTCCATTTCATATATTTCCTCAGTACAAAGAATCTGCTTTGAGGCAGAGCTTGTACTATAAAGAGAAAAGCCTTGCAGAAAAACTAGTACAGTAAGGGAGAGAAATGACAGTCAAGTCCTCCCAGACCTTTAATAAATAGTTGTGAAGCATTTTTAGATTAATTACACCAACCAGTTATCAAAGTCCAGTGTCATGCTACCTGAAATATCAGTGCAAACTGTTTCTTGGGCTTGAAGGTGGTACGTATGGCAAAAATGAATGTGTGAAATCCAAATATGACTGCCACAAAGACAAGCAAGGCATGAAAGAAAACATGACCTCTAAGGTAGATCAACTAATCCAAAGAACACCAACTAGACAGGTGGATGAGTCATACACTGTGCAGGCAGAGTTCCTGTTGAATGGAAAATGCACTTAATACAGCATGTTTCACTGTGAAAGGCAATGATGTGGCCAACAAACTAAATTTAATTGTGTGGCAAGCCTCCTACTTGTGCCATGATGATAGAAATATCCTCAAGCAGAGAACAGGGACTGAGTTTCCCCTTTTATAAGGTCTCTTATCTTAGTATTATCCTTTCCCAATAATGTGGTTTTTTCAGTTTTTAAGAAGACTTTGGAAGGAGAAGGTACAGTGTAAAGCCAGACATTGGTTTTGACATCATAAATAAGAGCTCTCCTTTCTTTTCACTGTGAGGTTGGTCAGAGAAATATATGAAATCAATATAAAAAAAAAATCATTAATAATTCTTTTCTGTGGTAGGAGGGGAAAATAATCTCTCCAGAACTAGTAAGTGACAACATAGTTGCGTCATAGAACAGTGATGTTTGTCCTGCAGAGAGGCTATGACCCATTACAGCTGGATCTGGAACAAATCAAGCACACTGCTACAATAGCTATAAATAACTTGTTAAAGTATTTTTATTTTTAATTAAGTGAATGTACAAATAGGAAAACTGAATCACAATAGACATAGAAAAGGCAAAGTTAAAGTAGCATCTCACTCAAATTCAAAGTCATCTTCTGTGACTGCATAGCATTGCAGTCCCTTCTTACTTAAGAGAACATAAAAGTGTTTCTTATGTTTGACATTTATTAGGAAAGTCATCTTGGAAGTCAAAAAGTACATTCAGAGGTATACAGCTGCTTTTAAGACATAAAACCTTCAGCATTTTTGTGGGTATAGCAATACAAAAGTTGCACATACCAATATTTAAGTTAACTCTCAGCACCTACAGCAGGTTGAACTAGAATCTAGCCCAAGACACACAATTTTAACAATCCACACTAACCATTGAATACAAGGGTTAATTAGAAGAATGCATGGGAAATTTACAGCATGGGAAGAAAAACCTCGCCTATTTAGGAAAAAATAACTGTACCCTCACCTACATTAGACAGTTCTACTAGTATCACTGGCTTCTAAACAAGAACAGTGTTCTGATTTATCTGAGCTGAGAATTTGGTTTTTTGTTTTTTTTTTTTTTATGGCCTTAAGAATATAGTGCCACATTTTTGTTCTACATTTAAATTATATCTGAAGTTCTAGTCTTCCAAAATAATACTCATTGAAGCAAAATACATTCCAGTCTTCAAGGGATTTTTGGAGACAAACTTATATGGTTTGAGTAAACTTTAAATAATTATAGTAGAAATGACTGTAGCTGGATACAGTACCCTCTTTCTCCATCATAATTCCCTCCATTGCTTTCACCAGGAAAACTGTGTCTGTGGAAAGAGCAGAGAATTTGGGGGAGAATGTATGCCAAATGAATGTGAAGAGTTCATGTCAAGGACTGACAGCAGGATTCACTTGTAACACACAGGTTTTGTTAGCCCAGGAATTTCATTACATACTCTTCAGTGCCATCTGCTGTAATCAGATGCATTAAAAAAGTTGAGATAATCAAATACCCAGTCTGAAAAGTTTCATGGCAGGAAAATTAACTGACTAGGCTTAGGTTTGCCCTACAAGAGTAGAATCCTATTAAAGGATCAAGTGCACATCATCTCCAAAGATGCTGAAATTGGTCACAATTATAGCCACATTCTTTCAGGTTTTTGCTACAATTTCTTAATCTGTAGTGAAATACAATTTACACAACTTAATACCTATGAGAATTGGTGCTTTAACACCAGCCAAGCAGGGACAGAACTGTGCAGATAAGACTTGAGAGCAGCTGTCCTTTTCATGTTCTACCTGTGAACCTGGAGCAGAGCATTAAAGGAACAAAATTTTTCAAGGTACAAATGGGATTTGAATGCCTAGACTCCAAAAACCCAACACTGTTAGATAATGACAAAGCCTTTATCTCCCTACCACCATTAAAGTTGTTTTATTAGGTGAAGAAAACATAGTTCCATTATGCACATTATCTTCATGCTTTTTCTGCAGTTATTGCAAAGAAAACAATGATGATTTTTCTGTGTGTTTTAGAGTAAGTGTACGGTGTTATTGATTATATCCATTCTGTCCTTCAGGATTTAAACAGAGGTCTAGAGCTCTTAAATTATATCCTAGAGAATAACTTTCTGCTTGAAAAGCCATTTTTTCCCAGCCAGACTTGCACAGTGGGTTGTCACAAGAGACGCATGGTGTATTTTCCAGTGGAACATTTCCTAACCTTCATATACTGAACAGTCTCCATTTTGTCTGTGTGAACAATGTTCTATGATCTGGGCTTTGCTAGCTTTAGGGCACTCAAACTCTGATAGAGTCTTCATTGCTCTGGAGGCTACAGACAGAAATGCAGAAATATTTCATAGAGTTATAGAATCATAGAATGGTTTGGGTTGGAAGGGACCTTAAAGACACCTAGTTCCAAACCCCCTGCCATGGGCAGGGACACTTTCCACTAGACCAGGCTGGTCAAAGCCTCATCCAACCTGGCCTTGAACACCTCCAGGGATGGGGCATCCACAGCTTCTCTGGGAAATCTGTTCCAGTGCCTCACCGCCCCCTCTGTGAAGAATTTCTTCCTTATGTCCAACCTAAATCTACCCTCTTTCAGTTTAAAGCCATTACCCCTTTTCTTGTCACTACAGGGCCTTGTAAAAAGTCCCTCCCCAGCATTCTGGTAGGTCTCCTTCAAGTACTGGAAGGCTGCAATAAGGTCTCTGCAGAGCCTTCTCTTCTCCAGGATGAACAACCCCAACTCTCTCAGCCTGTCTTTGTAGGGGAGGTGTTCCAAACTATACAAGATATCTTTTGGTCTAAATAGGCAAGAAAAGTATAATTAGTTTATTTCCTTTTCTATACTGAGAAAACCCTAGCCAATAGCACCTGCAATGCATTTTCAGAACATAGAGCGCTGTAGGTTTAGCAAGGCACCACCAGCAGTTTGCTGGGTTTTGCACAGCAGTATATATCTGTTCTGTGGTATTTGTGGCATTCTCTATACTTAGATTGGCAAATGCCATAAATACCATGATAAATTTAACCACTGTGAGTGATAAATGTCAAGCTTTTAATAGTATCCACTCTCTCTCTGTCACCACACAACCCTATTTGGAGATTGCACACTCAAGATCTCTGTATTATTACTTATAAAAGAAATAGTCTTTTAACATTTTAAATGGTAGTATATATATAATATTTGTATAATACATATGGACAGAATGAGCAAAGGAACTATTTGTATGTCTTTTGGCAGAAGGAAGGGCCTGTAGGATACTATTCCTGATAATTTTATATGCCTTTATTTACAAAAATAAGGTTGGAAGGTAGTTTCCTATTTCTGTTAGGTGCAAGTACAATGGAAATAATTCAGTCTCAGTTGAAATGAAAGGGCAGAAACATATTTGTCCAGTCAGCTGATGACAACATCTGATGTTGCGTTTCATCAGAAAGGAAAAGTCTACAAAAGTATTGTTGCAGCCAGTAAGATACAGAATGTGATACCAGATATTGCAAACTTATTCTTTGTATCACTTTGGGCATTTTTTACACTTTCAGCAATATGTGATGTATTCAGGCTGTCTGAAGAACGTAACTCTGTGGCACTTTGACTGTAGGTTGTAAGAAGGAAAGAGTATTTCACATTATCACTAAAAAACTTCAGCCCTGATCTTTTTTCAAAGTTCTAAACTTCTGAGGTTTTCCCTTGAGCAAAAAACTAAATCAGGAAATAACTTCTGTCTTAGGAACCAGGCTACAAATAACCACAGATGTGTTGTAGTCAAATAACTCTGTGATGTTTCCGATATTAAATATTTGTCCTTCCAACTTCAACTATGCTAATTTGGGTGGTGGGGGAGGCACTCATATTTTATGTCATACAGACGTTGTCTCTGAAAGGGCTGCTTTTCCATTGCAGACTTAAAGAGAATGCTTATGGAAAATATTTGTATGCATATATATGTGTATACACACATATGTATAAATATATCTATAAATACATATATATTATTACAGCAAACACTTTGGAGAACGAAGAATCAAATGCAAGAGTGACTATTACCAGCAACAACATAATTACTCATTTTCCTATATATAGTGAAGATACCAGTTCCATGAAAGTCTCTTTAAAAGTCCATTTGATTTAGCTGTCAAAATACATGGGCAAAATATCAAAAGGTACTGCATTATTGTGGTTTGTCTGGTTGCTATACAGTGCTGAGCTGCACAAGAGAGTTCCAATTCAACCAAAATATTCTAAATAATTTCCACACCAATAAGTCTAGTAAGGCCTAAGACCATTCATCACATACTAAAGGTTTGGTCACATATTAAAGGTTTTTGATTTTTACAATACACCACATTACAATTTAAAAGTATATCTAAGCATTTTGTAGTATCTTGTAATGGATTGTTACGTTTTGTAAGCCATAACATACAATAAATACCTACTATATATTAACTTCTGCAAATAGATATGGCTTTTTAAATATGGATCAAAGATACCATCAAACATCTGTAAGAATAAACTCACTGATTGTATTTTTCACAACTCTTGCTTCTACATATACAAACAGGCTATCTGCTAGGAGTTCGGTGTTTTAATTATGAATGAAAAAGTATAGTAATAACGTTGAATTCACAGCCACTGCTGAAGTAGTAAACCAATTGGATAATTATTTTAATTTTGATAATCAGTTATACAAATGGTCAAATTAATACATCAGATAATGAAGTCAGAAGTTTAGCACAAGAAAGGTGGTTTTGGTTTAGCCTGTAATAGAAGACTGACTAAGATATGATTTCCTTGAAACTTTCCTGAAGTAAAGTTACAGCCACAGAAATGGTCTTGACTTAACTGGTGGAAAACATTATTTTCTTGTTGATGGTGTTCCCTGACAAGGAAGGATCTCCTAGTTTAGGTGTTAACTTCATGCTAAAGAAGTTGAGTGAAGTGCTTTTTACTTAACCGCTTGTTCAGTGGTTTCTCTTTAAAATCTGCTGAGTTTTCTATTTATGCAAGAATTCTTCTCCCCTCTGGCTTACCAGAGAATCAGAGCATTGAAAACACACACAGAGTTAACTGAAAACATTTTTAATAACCAAAAATATTTAGTTAAAAAAAAGACCCTAGGTGGACCATTTTCTTCCTTAAGATTGATGTTTCTTAGTCTGGGTTTGGTTTGGGGTTTTTTATAAAACAGAGACAGCTTTTGAATACAGAAGCCTGTGTCCTGAAAATAATGTATATAATCATAATAAAGAATAAAGAAGAATTAGCATGAAATTCAGGGTCAAAACTCAGCTAGGCATAAACATGAATTAAATTCCCTATGCACATCTTTGTTCCTTGATCACAGCTACTGTAAAATCCCTGTGCTCCTGGGTGCTGTGGCAGATCTCCCCACCCCAAATGGACCAGTAGTGTATGCATCCTAGACCCCTTCCTCCCCAGAATGAAGTGAACTACATTTTTCACCACCTTTCTTTCTCATCTCAGCTGAGGCAGACACAGCCAGCTACAGAGAGCTGGGGGAGGAGGAATACATGGCAGGAGTTGCTGTGCTAATAGAGCCACCTCTTGTCACTCTCTCTAGAAGAGTTGAAGTTGCAGGCCCAACCAGTCAGGAGCAACTTGATTTCCCTTGCAAAATTTTTCCAATACGTATTATTTCTGTATGCTGTTTCATGTTTCAGCAATCGTAGTCATCCTCAGAATAAAAAGCAAAGGTAATTGTTAGTACGTTAATGGACTGAATTGCTTCTTTCTTGCATGTAATGAGTGGCATTTACTAATCACTCAATTCTATAAATGATTTTTTCCTTTTTCTTGTTTCTTGATAATAACAGAGGCTTCAGGTCACAGGATGCTTCAGGGTGGGACTGAGTTCAGCTGTTACTGGAAGAAAGCCTGGGCCTCGTATTCAGTTTACCCAACCAACAGAGAAGAGGTTTTTCTCTATTTTTTTCTATTGTTGTGTTATTATTATAGATTAATCTGACTGTCACATATATTTAGGATCACCTAAGGTTTTTAAGTATAAAACCCTCTTATACTACATTAAAGAAATTATCACTCTGCAGAATTCAATTATTCAAGCTAATAATTTTCATATTAGTGCTTTGCCTCAGGCTGACTTTTTTAAAGCTTTAGCTGAAACAGCCTTTTTAGAGAAGATTATTGCAAAGTAGATTATCAAAATTGTAATGACTGTCCTACCAATTTTTTTGAAAGAGCCTTGAAGCACAGACAAGTGACTTATGAAACATCTCATTTTCTGATTAAAAAAACCAACCAAACAAAAAACCCCCACAAAAAACAAAACCAGAAAACCCACCCCCAAAAGAACCCCACACCGTTTTTTAAGCAGAATCACATGATTTTCAGATTCTTAGCATATATTTCATAGACAGGTTACAAGCTTTCTGTTCTGATCATAATCCTATTCCTCAATACTCCTTAAGTGCCAACATGTTCCTCGATTTACAAGAAAAATTTTCTGTAAGATCTGTGGGCCAGGCAACAGTGGCCGAACCCCAATACCCTTCAGTCAAATTAGAAGTATTTTGGCTGCCAGAAAAGGCTATAAGATTTTGTCCCAGCCCTTACTGATCTATGTTAATATTTCTTAACAATTTTTAGCCATTATTACTCAATAAAGCCTCCTTACCTAGCTTGAAAAGCACATCAGACCGACTTCCACAGAATGACTTCCACACAATTTTACATTTAATGCAACAAGGAGCTGCAAACTCAAATAATAGGACAGATGTCAGTGTGGCAGATATAGACCTTTGGCTGTGTATCTTCACTGCTTTTCAAAACGCATGTGTTGGATCTCTAAGCTTAGCTAAACACTACGTTTCCCCCTTCCAGCCAAAGACAATCTCAAGAGCAATGAGAGTTAGCTGCAACCCTTTAGTCTTAAAACTGCTGTCCAGCAAATGCCTCCACAGGCCCTGGAGGTCAACTTTCAGCAAATTTTGCCATCAGCTTAAAAAACCCTGTTTAGCAAGCGTTACTAAACTGCAGTAGAGTACGTAGCAGGAGAAGATGCTGGTTTTACAATCAGTTTCTTTAACATAAGCAGCCAGAAGTTGGGGTTTGTGATAAGACTGTGAGTACTTCTCACTCATATGCTATAGGGACCATAGCCTGGAGCAGAGTGACAATGATTGCAACTGGAGAAGAGTGGATAGGAGAATCTTAAAGGTACTAGAAGACTGAGTCACATATGTCCACATGTACCATCATGTCCAGGTATGGTAAACAGGTAAGGTAAAAGCCTACCATTTTATGTCAATGCTTTCATCAGCTGAGGTGTTTCAGAGGTGAGCATTGTAGGTTGATCCCGTATACATTATCACAGCAAGGTTTGGGTACAGCTGGCTTTTCATTTGCCTTTTTCAAGCAAGTACCTTCAATAATTTTACTGGTTATCATGTAGGTGCTCTCCAGTTAATCTCTGCATCCTAATCTACCATCTTCATTTGCCATATGAAAGGTATACCACTGTAATTAAGGCTTTCTGTAAAATGTAAACAGAGGATAAACTTAAACAGTGCCAACCCTTGTCAGTGCTTTGAATCCTAGAATATCATAGAATCATAGAATGTTTTGGGTCGAAAGGGACCTTAAAGATCATCTAGTGCCAATCCTTCTGCCATAGGCAGGGACACCTTCCACTAGACCAGGCCACTCAAAGCCTCATCCACCCTGGTCTTAAACACTTCGAGGGATGGGGCATCCACAACTTCTCTAGGCAACCTGTTCCACTGTTTCACCACCCTCTCCGTGAAGAACTTCTTCCTGATATCTAATCTGATCTAATCTCTTTGCTTTCAATTTAAACCTGCTACTCCTTGCCCTATCACTACAGGTCCTTGTAAAAAGTCCCCCTCCAACTTTTTTGTAGGCCCCTTCAGGTACTGGAAGGTGCTATAAGGTCTCCGTGGAACCTTCTCTGCCCCAGGCTGAACAAGCCAAATTCTCCCAGCCTGTCCCCATAGGAGAGGTGTTCCAGCACTCTGCCCTCTGATCATCTTCATGACCCTCCTCTGGACTCGCTTCAAATCGTTGGTACCCTTTGTATGTTGGGGGCTCCAGAGCTGGACACGTGATGTGATTATGTAACTTAACCCTCAATTTCATCCCAATCAAATCAAACAGTTACACTATCCATATGTGGAAGATCTAGGTTTGCTTCCATAAATAGTTATCACTACCAACCTCATGAAGTTCAACAAGGCCAAGTGCAAGGTCCTGCACCTAGGTCAGGGCAATCCCAAACACAAGTACAGGCTGGGCGGAGAATGGATTGAGAGCAGCCCTGAGGAGAAGGACTTGGGAGTACTGGTGGATGAAAAGCTGGACATGAGTCAGCAGTGTGCACAGGCAGCCCTGAAAGCCAATTGTATCCCGGTCTGTATCAGGAGAAGTGTGGCCAGCAGGTTTAGGGAGGTGATTCTACCCCTTTACTCTGCTCTTGTGAGACCCTACCTGGAGTACTGCATCCAGCTGTGGAGCCCTCAGCATAAGAAGGATATCGACTGTTTGGAGTGAGTCTAGAGGAGGGCCACAAAGATGTTCAGAGGGCTGGAGCACCTCTCCTATAAAGACAGACTGAGAGAGTTGGGCTTGTTCAGCCTGGAGAAGAGAAGGCTTCAGGAAGACCTTATAGCAGCCTTCCAGTACCTGAAGGGGGCTTACAAGGATGATGGGCGGCAGAGGAGGGAGGCGGGGGCACTTTTTACAAGGGCCTTGAGCAACCTGGTCTAGTGGAGGGTGTCCCTGCCCATAGCAGGGGAGTTGGAACTAGATGATCTTTAAGGTCCTTCCGACCCAAACCATTCTATGATTCTATGATCATAATTCCCATCCCATTGAATTATTAAATCTTCCACTGCACTTAGTATGAATACATACTTTTCAATGGCAAAATATGGGATTATTGCATTAAAACTGAATACATCTGTAAAAACACTGTAAGAAGAGAAAAAGGGTAAGGTATTGATACTTTTCAGTTGTACCCTACATATATGCAAGTACATCACTATTTTGTACAATCCTTGATACTCATACCTATTTCCTTAAACTATTAATTACCAACCCCAGAATGTCTATGGAAGGAATTTTTCCATCAGTCATGCAATCAGTGGCTTCCTTCAGTTTTCTGCTCAAGCCTACATGCTCAAGGGTGAACTCCTGATCACATCCATGAATGTAGTGCCAGCTGTATGCCTGACATTCCTCACCTATCAGTCAGAGCCAGTCAGGCAGGCATCTACTGTGTCTGACTTAGCATGCCCTTTGCATACTTGCTTAACATTTTAAGCTCCAATTACTTGCAATTTATGTCCAGTATCACCCTATTAATTCACACTAATACCTGAGACGACCTTTCTGACCAACCAAATCTTTCAAATTAGCAAGACCAAGCAAGAGAAGTACAATGGTTCTGAACAACAATATGTAAACTTCATTGGCAAATGTCATTTATGTTTGAATAATTACATTTGCGTTGGTCAGAAATCTGGAAATATTCCCACGTTTTCAAAACAGACAGTATTTCTCCGTGGTGTGAAGCTCAGAGTAAATCCTTACCCTGGAAACCTTCATGAGAACAGTGAAAGCTGTTGACTCTGCCTTAACAAATTCACAGATGTTGTAGTTTAACCTCAGCCAGAAGCTAAGCACCACACAGCCTCTTACTCACTCCCACCCCAGTGGGACTAGGGCAAGAATTGGAAGAAAATTTTAAGTCATGAGTTGAGATAAAGTCAGTTTAACAGGTAAAGCAAAAGCGGCACACACAAGTAAATAAAAACAAGGAATTCATTCACCACTTCCCATCAGCAGGCAGGTGTTAACGACCTCCAGGAAAGTAAGGCTGCATCACACATAATGGTTACTTGGGAAGACAAATGCCATCACTCCAAACATCCCCCCCTTCCTTCTTCTTCCCCCAGCTTTACTTGCTGAGCATGACATCATATGGTATGGAATATCCCTTTGGTCAGCTGGGGTCAGCTATCTTAGTTGTGTCCCCTCCCAACTTCTTGTGCACCCCCAACCTACTCGCTGGTGGGGTGGTTTGAGGAGCAGAAAAAGCCTTGATTCTGTGTAAACACCGCTCAGCAACAACAAAAACATCCCTTTGATAAAAACCACTTTTTTTCAAGCACAAATCCAAAACATAGTTCCATACTAGCTACTATGAAGAAAAAGAACCGTACCATACCCAAAAACAGCTCAACAGATTAATTGATTTGTATTGCATTGTGAAAAGGCCTATTTGTAGCAGCATTTCAGTAATACTGTGTGTAGTGTGAGGGCAGGTGTTTCGTATTTATGTTTAAATTTTCATATTTATGTTAAAAATTCATTTTTATGCTTGTAAAAAATTTCCAGAAAATAAGAGGTGGGAGAAACAGGAAAAGTTTCACTGTAACTGTGTAAACTGCCTGCTGTTATTATCTGGGTTTTTGGGGAAGTTTATGTGCTTTGTTTCTGTTTGGGGTTTTTTAATTAATATTTGAGTATAAAATTAGCATGAAATCTAATCTTTTCAAACACCTGTAATGTCTCTCAGCTGAGCACATGCCTAACTAACTACATGCACAGCTTTGTAAATGCTTTAATTGATTTCTAATTCAAGGTTAGAAAAACTCCAGCCTGTATATAGTTCAAACTATGATAATGACTGCTTCCATTATTTTAATGAAAATATCCCAGATCATTCTGTACTTCACCTTTTTGATATTACTTTAAAAAATAAATAAATGAAAGACCAGTTATAAAAAGTCATGGTGAGGAACACAAAGGCCAGCAGAAAGTATACAATTTATGATTATTGTATCTGGGTCAAATAGCAACAAAGAATAGCAGAGATTAGGGATTAAAAATTGCCTAAAACATATGAATGATGATGTGAAAATAATCATGTATACAGCATGTTTATACAGCAAAAGCATGATTCTTGTGCATTAGTACAATGAAAGCTTCACTTCCTTATCTCTGACTTTGAAGAGATGAGGGAAGATGAGTAAACTGTCATTTTGAATTAATGTTTTGCCGTAAGTGTTTATAGCCCAAAGAAAACAATTTTATGACTCTTAAGGATTGAGCTAATTAGTTATATATCACACTTTAACTGTATTAACATAATTCTTTTACAGAAACCTTAGCTTTCAATAAATTAATACTAAAATACTTGGGTTATAATAAATGCAACAGAAGAAACATTTCTAAACCCACTGAGTGACTATGAGAGTTTTCCTTCCACTTATTCCACTTACTGGGTCTACCTTCAAGGCTATTTCTTTGTAAGTCTTGATATATGATGCTTCTTTTGTTTCAATTTTAAAAATGAGAACTATAAAGTATAAATTCTTACTAATAGAAAACCATGACCTAACATACCTACATCAGTTAGAAGGGCATGCATGCAGTGAAGGCATTGATAAGTTTGATGGGAGCTTCCAAATCTCAGATTGTTCAGTCTCATTTTTTTACCAAAGAATACTTATAATTAAATAAAGACAATCATTTGTAGGTTGCAAGTCCCAGGTCTTGTTTATTTATAAAGCAATAAATATTAGAAGCACAAATAAATTGCATGGGTGTGTAAACAAACTGTACAATGACTGAAGCATTCAGGAAGGGTTGCCAGAAGACTCCAAGAAGCATATTGTCGTCATCCTGAGTGGGAAGTAAGTTGAGGGGAAAGTGCTTAGAAGCACTTGCGGTGAACAATGGATGGACCAGCTTCATCATACTCCTGTTTACTGATCCACATTTGCTGGAAGGTGGAGAGAGATGCTAGAATGGACCCACCAATCCAGACAGAGTACTTGCGCTCAGGTGGGGCAATGATCTAGGATAAAGAAAAGCAACAAAATTCTCATTTAACAGTTACATCCCTGAACAACCAACCCATATCACCAATGTAACAAACCATTAGATATTTCCTTAAGTAAATAAAGAACTTTTCTATAATAACAGTATGGATCGTCAGTAGATGGTATAATACATGTAATATTCCTTAAGAATACTACATGTATTATAACCATTCTTTCCTCTTTTCTAACACTTGCTTCTAGTCAATATAATTATGCTGATTAATTGGAAATTCTTGTCCATCAGCTGTTGTTCTCACTTTTGAGTTGTTCCTATAGACCAACTTATTGATGTGGACATTTTCCCCATCCTTACCCACATTTTATACTACAGAGATAAATTCCTTACCTTGATCTTCATAGTGCTAGGAGCAAGTGCAGTGATTTCCTTCTGCATGCGATCAGCAATGCCAGGGTACATCGTCGTTCCTCCTGAGAGGACGTTGTTAGCATACAGGTCTTTACGAATATCAATATCACACTTCATGATACTGTTGTAGGTAGTTTCATGAATACCAGCAGATTCCATACCTAGAGGAGAAAGAAGACAGTAGATCAGTAAATTATACAAGAGGTCTTAATGAAGAGGCCTCTTAGCCGTTCTTCCCATCATTAATATGAACTGCTATGATATTTTTGTTGTAAAATTACTTACTGATTATTAAATGTTGTAGAAAAACATTAAAAAAATAGAACTACAAAACTAGCTAAAGAAGCAAAAATTACTTGTTAGAAAGGGTGAGAATCATAATGTATGTGCAAAGGAAAGATACTCAAAATATACATTAACAGAAGAGGTAGACACACAAAATAAACTCCTTTAGTATATGGCAATGGGAGAAATTTATATAGAACAGAAAACATGACTATCAGGTTATGTCAGAGTCTCACATAAAGGATTAGTTGAATATGAAAAAGTCAGCAATAAAGACAATGAAAGCAGCTGAAGTAGAACTAAAGGAGTCTATAGTAAATTAATTTCTTTTTCAGCCAGCTACTTGGTGGTAAGAAAAAAGAAACCAGAAGCATGTGTTTGTAGGCTGCATTCCAACTTATTAGCTGTAACAGGTGCTTCTTGAAAGGGTTGACACTAGATCCACAGTAAGATGTCAGCTGATGAACAACTGCATTTATTGCTCAGGACTTGGAATATAAGCATTTGCTATATCCGTCAGCTGCCCTCACAAACAGCAGAGCTTACCTTCTTGGTCATGGCAATGTTTAATTACAGGCATATAAATATACACACACCTTCACTCCCTCCCAGACACTTTACTTCTTCATGGAGTCAGACTTACAGTTTTAACTGCAAGTCTTAGAAATATAGCACGGAAAGCTATTCTTGCAATCAGTGACATTATGATATTGTAACAGTACACTTTATCACTACAAAATTGTGTCCTAAAACCTGATCAAAAACTTGCAAGAAGAGCCCAGCTGAGCTCACCAGTTGAGCTGACATTAAGGAAGTTACAAGGGCCAGAGGATTTAACTTATTATTTATGTTTCATTTCGTGCCAAATTTAGATAAGCAGGAAGGGGAGTGGGCCACCTTCTAGATCTTCTGATTCATTCATTCCTCCTACAGAAAAGAGAATTTCCTGGGAACACTTACCAATAAAGGATGGCTGGAATAAGGTTTCAGGGCAGCGGAAACGTTCATTACCGATTGTGATCACTTGACCATCAGGCAATTCATAGCTCTTTTCCAGAGAGGAGGAAGAGGCAGCAGTGGCCATTTCATTTTCAAAGTCCAGTGCAACATAGCACAATTTCTCTTTGATATCACGAACAATCTCACGTTCAGCTGCAGATATATGGGAATCAAATCAAGGTTTGGATAAGCAAAATACTAAAGGAAGAAGATGGGCCCAGAGAGACATGAAGATTTTCACAGGAGGGCAAAGTTGAAGGACTGACCTGTTGTCACAAAGGAATAGCCACGCTCTGTGAGGATCTTCATGAGGTAGTCAGTCAGATCCCTGCCAGCCAGATCCAGACGCATGATAGCGTGAGGCAGAGCATAACCTTCATAAATAGGTACATTGTGGGTGACGCCATCACCAGAGTCAAGAACAATACCTGGGAGAGAAATGTCAGAGAGCAGTTGGAATCACCTAGCAAATGCTTAGAGCCCTTAGGCACAGTAAGTAGCGCAAAACCCACAACAAAATATAGCATCTTTCAGGCAGCATATATTAGCATCCTTCTATATTAGCCATAAAGATTTTGCCCGTTCCTTCTGCCTTTGCTTGCCTGGACATTCCTCTTTGGTGTGAACTTTCCCATAAAACAGTTGTCCCATACTTATCTTAAGCTAATCCATATAAACAGCCTTCTACTGCTACTACACTGAGCAGTAAGTATATTTGCAACAGTGGTTGTCCTGATACAATAATGGGCATCTTTGGGGCCCAGTTTAAACCCTTAAACTGGTGTAGTACTTGTGTAACTGTAGTATCTTCATAGGAATGTCTCCTCATTTGCGTTATGACAGGCAGCAGGAGAGTCAGTTCCACAGGGCCCCTCTGAAAGCAATGCAGACAAGTCCACGTTGTTCTTTCCACAGGCTATTCAGTACTGGCTTTTCTGTTACTGTTATCAATTGCTATAAACTAAAAATACATAGTTTTCTGTAAATTTGAATGACTTATGGTGGTTTGGTTTTTTTTCCTTTTTGGAGTGATAAGGAAGGAGGGTTCCTGACAAACAGTGTTTATTTTTTTTATTTTACCTGTTGTACGACCAGAGGCATACAGGGACAGGACAGCCTGGATCGCCACATACATAGCAGGTACATTGAAGGTCTCAAACATTATCTGGGTCATCTTTTCACGATTAGCTTTAGGGTTCAAGGGGGCTTCTGTGAGCAAGGTAGGGTGTTCCTCGGGGGCCACACGAAGTTCATTGTAGAAAGTGTGGTGCCAGATCTTTTCCATATCATCCCAGTTGGTGATGATGCCATGTTCAATAGGATATTTCAAAGTAAGGATACCTCTTTTGCTCTGAGCTTCATCACCCACATAGGAATCTTTTTGACCCATACCAACCATAACACCCTAAGAGAAGAAAATACAGAAAAGCATTGTTTGAGGAAGACAACATCACAGAGCCCAAACAATTGCACCGCAACTATGCTATTTTCAATAAAGGTCATGCCACTAAAAGGTTTTTTAGAAAAACAAATTAGCATTATTGAAATATTAGGTCAACAGAACTTGGAGTTTTCTCATAAAACCCTTTTTCCTTTGATCAGATGAAAGGATTTACACCCCACCCTGTTTAAAAAACAAAACAAAACAAAACAACCCCAACACCCAACATATTTTATCTTCAGTTCCTTCTTTCTGGTGCAGAAGTTTGAGGGAAAGTTAACTGCACAATATCATGAGTGCGAAAAGATACAGAGACATGCAAAGAGACTTTATAAACAAGAAGATACAGAGGAAATAAGCCTTCTACTGAAGGATGATACTGTCAAAATGATTGTTACGGAGCCTCAGCAGTAATCTATTTACAATAACAATATACAAACTGCAAACACTTTGGGGTTTGGGTTTGATTTTGGGGTGGGTTTTTTTAAGTCTTACAAGCTTTTTACCAAGGAGGTTGTAGGAGAAAAAGTACTGTATTTTCTGTGTGATTATTTAACTGTGACAAAAGAGAAGGTGAATGACATGGGAACAGAAAAAATGAGGCTGTGAGCACTAAGAAGGTAAGAAGACACCCAAAAATAAAGGAAATTGAAAGGTGTTTGGTATGTGAAACAGCAGATAGGAGGGTTGAGAAGGACCTTAAACTGCATTGTGCATAAATTCAGCCAATGGAGATGCCTTTGAATGAGCACCAGCAGCAGCTCTGGCCTAAGGGATGGAGTGGGCAGGAGCATTATAGGAAGCCAGGTTTGGGCTCATTAGGAGAGAGAACAGGGAGAAAGTTCAAACAAAAGTTGGTGAATTTGAAAGAGCAGCTGGGGGAGGGAGACCTATAGAAAGGAGATAAGGGACAGCCAAACAGTAGAGTTGAGGGAAGCACAGGAAAGAACTGGAAAGACATCACTAGAACCACCACATAAAGTGAGCAGGGGGAAGGGCAGGGTATTTGAGAGAGGACAGAAGAAGTAAGGAGGAGAAGAGGTGAGTGGTGGAGACTTCTGGAGTGAGTGGGAAGGCTCAGTCCTGCCCCAGTCCTGCCCCGGTCCTGCCTCCCC
The DNA here is from genome assembly GCA_027574665.1 of Rhynochetos jubatus. Lineage (NCBI taxonomy): Eukaryota > Metazoa > Chordata > Aves > Eurypygiformes > Rhynochetidae > Rhynochetos > Rhynochetos jubatus. Next base: position 104,911,686 of record CM050648.1, read on the forward strand.
CCCCCCGTAGTTACCTGGTGCCTCGGGCGGCCGACGATGGACGGGAAAACAGCCCTGGGGGCATCGTCTCCGGCAAAGCCCGCCTTGACCAGCCCCGAGCCGTTGTCGCACACCAGTGCGGTGGTCTCCTCGTCGTCACACATCTTCGGAGAGAGGCACGGACCTGAAAAACAGCGCGGCGGCACGTCCACACCTCCGCCGACAGAGTGGTGCTCCCGCCTGACCCCGCCTGAGGCCCCCGGGCGGCCGCTCCGCCCCCTCCCGACCGCCATCCCAGAGTGCACGGGCAGCGGCTGCGGCACACCGACAGCTGCCGGCGAAAGCGGGAAATTTGACTAGTCCCGGGAGAGTGCTCGATGGCTCAGCCACGCTCGTGGGCCGGGCTTTAAACAAGATCTGTCAGCTGCTCTCTTCTCCGCGCCTCAAAAGGCGCCCTGTCCTGCAGGACACGCATTAGAACATCATGAGCGGTATCCTCAGGCCGCAAATTGAAAGGAGAGGGAAAGAAAGCATTTGTGATCGGAGAGATCGGCCCTGCCCAGAGCACTTTACCGTCAGCAGGGTGTCGCGCCACGTCGGGCCGCGGCCGCTGGCGCTGCGCGGGGGGCGGCCGGAGCAGGTGTCCCCAGCAGAAATAACGCTAAACTGAGAGGTGCGCAGGGAGAGCAGCGGCTGTACCTGCACGACCAGCACCCGCCGCTCGCCGGTGCCATCCATCCATCCTATTCATCCCGTCCAGGTCCAGCCCGCCCTGCCCTGCCCGTCCCAAGCCGTTTCCGCGGGGCTGCGGCCGCCGCCGCACTACTCACCAGACCAGCACCGGCGGTGGGGGGGTGCGGAAGAAAACCTGAGTGCCGGCTCGGCGGAGACGCCCTAATTTATACCCCCCCGGAGGGGCAGCGCCGGCCAGGACCGCCGCGGGACGGGGCAGCCACCTTCTCCTTATTTGGTCGGCTCCGCGCCATTGAGCGGCCGCGCAGCCATGAATGGAGCCCGGAGCGCCCCGGCGCAGCCCGGCCGGTCGGCCCATGTAAGGCAGGCGCGGGGCAGCGCGCCCCCGGCCCGCCGCATGGCCAAATAGGGAGCACCACGCAGCCCCTCGGGGCCAGCGTTGCCAGGGGCATGGCTGGAAAGGTGGCACGCGGGCCGGCCCCCGGGGGCGCACCCGGAGGCCATTCGGCTCCGGCCAGCGCGCAGAGGTGTCAACACTCGTCGGTGCCCCAGGTGGACCCAGGAATGCGGCGCTTTAACGGGATATGTTCGGGCTTGGCAGAGGGTGCGGGGCGAGCTACACGAGAGTTTTCTCCCACGGCTTTTCCTTTTTCCACTGAAAAAACCCCAGTCTAGCTCCTATTTAATCGCCGACCCATGAGGTTTACTTTGGTGCCAATAACTGAGGCTCTTCTACTGCATGGAGGCAGCATCTGCTGCTTGTATTGCCTTAGGAAGGAGCAGCGCACACTCAATTTCTTTTAAACTTTGATGAGCACATGCAGCAAAAATCATGCTTTTCTATGCTTTTGGCTGACATGTAGCACAAAATGGGATCTACTCATTTACATTAACGTGCATAGGCTTAAACTCCCAATTTTTGCTTTTTCAATGCGCACTGGATAAGTAACACATAGTGATATGTATAGGGTGGTGGATGAGAGATGGGAATAGCTTGGAGAAAAACCAGCTATGGCACTAATGTAATGTGACAGTTGTTTTCCTGCTCAGTTGTTGAAACATCCACATTGATAATTTGTTCCAGCAGTGGAACCTAGGAAAAATTTGGGTGGGTTTTTTTTTGGGTTTTTTTTTTTTTTAGTTAAAAATAGAAAGACTGGAGAGGCATCCCTTGAGTGGGTTTGGCCTGGTATGTGAAGGCAGAGATTGTCAAAGTGTGTCTCAAGAGGAAATGCAGTGTAACGCAGAGTACAGTGTCCTTCAGGAGCTCGGTTTATAAACTGCCCTATCTCTCTCTGTGTAAGACACAACAGGAGAAAAAGAATTGAGGTTTGGGGCAGAAGAGAAGGGTGGGAGGTAAAGGTCAAGAGGGAAATACCAGGAAGCTGGATCAACTGCTTAAACACAGGTCCAGTTTATTAAATGCCATACAAGAGCTGACAGCCGTTACATGGTTATGTACATCTTAAATCAGCTGGAAGGAAAGAGTTTCTGACTACCACCCAAACTGCAATTTGGGGGTTTGGGGAGATGTTGGTGTAAAAGCTGTCTTTGCACTGTGGTTTGGCTCTGACAAAGGGTACGAGAACTGGAAATCACCAATTACTCATTACTAAACTGTATCCAAAGGGGGCGTCAGAGACTCTTAGACTTTAATTTCTTCTGAAATAGGAGATAGTGGAATCAGTTTCCTCATTTCTAGCACAATTAATGAGGTGGTTAGCTCCACCCCACCCCCAGTTTATCTTGGGATTGTGCCCCATTATTAGCACAACTCTGAAGCAGATGTAGCAACAAACTTCTTGGCCATTGATAGCTCCTGCTTTTCTTTAAATGCCTTGAGGAGAGACAATCTGTTTCAGGTGAGACACTATTTGTGAATGAAAGTGTGTGTATGTATATTTCATATATGTGTATCTATAAATAAATATGCATATGTATTATATATGCATGCATGTATATGTGTACATATACGTATCCTTTTTTTTTTTTTTCTTAGCTACCTAAGAAAAGAAGTTGTAGGACTGTGAAATACAGTGACCTCAAAGGGTCAAAGCAGTGAAAGACTGCTTTTGTGCCTCTGCTCTGGACAAATTTTGGCTCTTAGCTTTCCTAGTATTGATGAAAAATCAACCAAAATCAGTACTGGTGGGGTAAGGACTCCAAGTGAGTAAATATTTCTCTAAATCAATTAGGCGCAGGTAACAGTTGAAAATATTTTAGTGATAGTGATTCCTATTTATATATGAATTCATATATATGCCAGGATGTATAGGCATATACACCTTGGCACAGAGTACCATTGCAATGAAAAAATACCATATGCTGCTTTCAATTTTAAAAAGTCAGCATATTTTACCCCATGGTAAGTTGCAATACATAATTAAATTAGCTTCTTTTTTTCCCCTAGTATATATTTTCTACAGCAACCATGTAATGTGAGGGATTGGCCAGCATCTCCGGCACTAGAGATTCATTGACAGTGTTATCATCTCAGCTGCTTCTCAGTTCAGAGGTGTTACAGTATTTACATAGAAGCCTGCTGCTGATAGCTGCATTGAATTCCTCCTCAATCAGACCCTCCCTGTCACATCCTACATTCCCTTTGGCTAGAGAGAGAGTCGGACTCCGCTGAAACTGAGACAAAGCCAGCTCTTGCTCCAGTATCTACACAAAACAGCCTGTATTTTCTTGTTTCCTTTATAACTAAATATTGGCTTTGTCTATCCTTTCTTCAAGTTTTAAATTTCTAATCCAGCGGGACTCACATCTAGGAATCTGAGGCACTTGAGAACTCATCAATCCCCCATTCCTGTATATTGCAAAGTCAAATGAAAGGAGCACTGCACAATTTATGTAAATCCAAAATCGCATCTGCTTCCTTGTAGCCATTTGAAAAACATGCAGCTAAACTTATTCCTTTGGGCAAAATCATTCTGCTTTCTGCAATAAAGTGATATTACATCCTCAAATAAACCAAACAAGCAAACAAAGGAGAAAAAACCTACTGAAGTGTGTTATGCAATGTCATCTAGACTGACCAGGCTGTGTACATGTCCCATGACTTAGCTATTGGGAGTGACCCCACATACAAAGGCAACACTGGCAATATGGAGTATTGGGAGAGCAGAGAGATCTGCAGTGGATACAGTCTGCATGTAGTCTAAAACATCTTGAACAGATGGGAGCATGAAGCCTCACTGTGTACACAGTATTAATGGGGTAGCAAAATAATATATATATACGAGAAATGCACATGGGCAAAACTGGATGTATTATTCAACCAACAAGACACAGTTGTTACTGCAGCCAAAATCAGAACATGAGTTCTTAACCGTGCATGGTAAAAATGTGAGCAAAAAAATCAAACTGCAGTGTTACGATGCCCAGAAATCCTCACAACTGCTATTCAGCTTTTGAATGAAAATAGCATTTAACTTAAAAATAAAGCCTCGATTCTTAAAAAACTTTAAAACATAGAACGCTCATTGCCACAGATTTCAGACTACTTACAGAAGTTAACATTACTTTCAGAAACTGAAAATGCATAAGCTCAAGCCCACTATATTTTTTCCCAGTCTTTCAAATTATTCTATTACTATCTATACATGTTCCTCTAAAAACAATAAACTCATAATACAGCAAACCATTGCATGAATGGTATACCCTGACATAGCAGGTCTTAAAGCAGATGACTTCTTACTTTAAAATCTGCTATTTCTAAATGCAATGGATGATGACATATGAAATCTGTCCTAAGACCCAAATGTTACCTCTCTTAAACCTCAGGCCAGTATAATCTTTGGAAGAAATTTTACTTTTTCAAGAATAAGAAGCACATGCCACTCTGACAGGTTTTCTTTTGTCCCATGACAGCTGTTTGGAGCTGTAAGTGCTTTAGAAATATAAGAAGCATTTCAGCAGAATCTTCTGGGTGGGCAGGAGTCCTGACGAGATGAGAATGCCAAACATACAATGTATGGTTATGATTTTGCCTCTGTGTGTATACAGACATACAAAGAGAACCCAGAAAAGACAGTTCTGCACTCACCACCAACCAGAAGCTGTTCCCTAGGAAAAGCTTTATTACATTTTCCCAATCAGTTTTCGAACCTCCCAAGTGAGAAATCTTTCTCCTGTTCTGTTAGAGGAGAAACTCCTAATTTAATTATCACATTGTCAGGCAAATTTCTCTGGAGAATTCATCAGGTTTTCCTTTCTTAGTTGTGTCTCATTCACCCTCATAATAGCCCACATTTCATAAATAATACAGTCTCCATCTTCCCAGCATTTAAACCCTTCACATAGTTGCAGGCTGCTATCATCTCTCTGTGTCTCTTTCTCTCACTCACTCATGTACTGCTGCACATCTATAATTAACCTAAAACTTCTTAAGTGTGCGCTGAAATGATAGTATAATGTGGTGGGCACTGGAAGTTAGAGACGCAGCTAAGATATCTTGTCATGAAGCCGAGAGAATTAGGCACAGGTGAAGTAAGTGGAGGTGAGTAGTGGTGAAAGGAATCTGTATTTTCAAGTCTCTGACCCTCCAGAATCAAGTCACTTACAAAGAAAGGCTGGGACTCTCGCTCCCATTACGCCTCCTCTGCAACAGAAAGAGGACTGAGAGTGTTGGGAGATTCCAAAAGTAATGTGTTTGCACAGGAGAAACCTTTTGCTTTCAGAAGTGCTGTGTTTCTCTCTCAAGCCAGAGCATGACAGGCATGACAGGGTAGGGCTCCAGCATTTCATACTCTGAAGACTGCAGGCTGCTCTGAAATAAAATGCAGCCCAGGGAAACTGCTACAATTTAGGCTCCTCAGGCTGTCTTATGCTTTGAGGGCCATGGAGTAGTTCAAGAGCACAGAAATACGTCCTGAACACTTCAGCTGTTGCCAGCATGAATCTTAGTTGCCAGTCCTGTGCAGTGTCTCTGAGAGATACCTGTCCTGTACTAGAAAGCTGATTTGCAGTATATCCAACAGTATTTCTAATTCCAACTGTTGTGTTTTTTTTCTTTCCAGTTAGAAAATACAACTGACCTAAACACCAGAACAGATCGAACATCAAAAAACCTTTGTGTATGCTTTGTTCAGCATCACACAATCATCATTTGATACATACTGAGTCTCTGGCTCATATACATATAAAAAAATATATATTATATATAATAATATATTCCTAATATAAGATACTGTGAAACTATCCTTGGTACATCTAGCAATTAACAATCACCTTTGGAATATTTCCAAAACCCACCAATGCTTAAGGCTAAATTCTGCCTGGTTAAATGAAATTTGTGATTATTTTTACTTAAATTACGGTTCCTTCTTATATGTGACTGTAAGAAGCTCAGAATTGCAGAATGGTCACCCTGGAACCATAATGAAATTACATGGAACCTTAGTAGATGTTTCCTTAGTATATAAATTATGTAGATTAATACCTAGGTACTTGAAAATTACCAAGGCAAAGAGAGAGAGAGAGAGAGAGAGCAAGAGAGAGAGAGAGAGAGAGAGAGAGAGCATGACATAGACTTAGAAATTTGCACTAAGGCACTTCCTCGACCCTGATTTATATCTTGCTGCACCTATAGTCTCCTCCAGGCTCACTGTGCTTGTTTCTTTGCCATCGGTTCTGCACCTCTCATTTTCTATAGAAAGTGATCAGGACTTCATGGCCTATGTATGTATTGCTTTTCAAATTTAGCACCACAACTGCTACTAGACCAGTGCTATGAACAGATGCAAATTTACTACCAATGGTGGTGTTTCTAGCATAACGTTGTAACCTTTTCATTTAGTCTAGTTCTCTACTGTAAGTTCTTCTGCAAGGTCTCTGAGTCACAACCCGCCATGGTAATTCATGTCAAAGCCAGTTTCTGAGAACTGTTCAGGGTGTTTCATACCAGGAATTGATCTTTTCCTCTTCACTGCTTCTAAAGTCCCCCTCTTCATCAAGTTACTTTACTTTTATTTATATTTTTGTCACTTTCCACTATACTGCTCCTCCTTCTCTTGTAATTTTCATCTTTGTTTTCCTCACTACATATTTCTAAGTTTTCCAGCTCTGTATTCTCTAGTGTACATATATTGTTGAGTGCAGCCATCTACATGCAAAACGAGCAGACACTGACTCTGTGAAGAAAAAATGGATTCAATTTGCAAGGAAAAGCTTTCCAGAGGAACAAGAAACATGCCATTTCCTCTGCCAGATTGTATGCAGTTGTAGGAAGATGAAAGCTAATATGTGTATCTTGTCTTTACTGGCATATCACGTAGTCCAGTCTTCTTATTTATAACCCAGCACATTACTTTGGTCTCACTGATCTGCATGAGCAGATCTGAAGTCCATTGCAATGAATAGGGTTCAAAAATCTGAAACAAAAGGAACTGAAACTATCATTTGCTGCAAAGAACTGTGTGAGTTACCAGATATTGTTTCTCAGCTGCCTTTTATTTTTCAGAATCAGAGACAGATGTCTCATAATTTCAAGAACGCAACAATGAAGCAGTCTAATTGCATTCTAGCTAAGGAATTAATTTTTAACAATAGAAAGTATAAAATGCTGTTCTTTCTCTTAACATCTCTACATGCATTCTCTTGTACTGTATGTTAAAGCAGGAGGACCTACATTTTTTAATCTGTATAGACTAAGGAGAGAAGGAAGCATTGCTTTACAGATGAGAAGCTAAGGTTCATCAGGATGAAGCAACTTGACTAAAGTCACGCTGGAAATTAGTTTATATAAGAATTGAATCCTACTTCTAAAGACCAGTTCCAGCTGTTGAATAAGAAGCATGCCATTGTTCTGAAAAATTAGTACATAATACCCTCTGAATCTGTGGTGTACACAGAAACAGTTTGCTTTGCAACAACTGATAGATATATGGGTTCTACTGCTGCTATTAGGGACACAAAGATATTTGATGAGTCTCATAAAAAAGGTGATGATTCTAACGTACAATTTTGCAAAGTTGGACCATGATATAAGGACAAAAAATTGCAGTAAGTGAATTCATGAGCAAAACCAAGGGATTCTGAGTCTGACTTGGAACTTACTAGCAAAATCATTTTTCTTGTTAAAAAACAGAGATTCTTCAAAATACATTTTACCCCAGAAGTTTTGTACTCCATTTTTCAAAGAATGATCTCAAATCAGTGCTTTTCTGCAAAATAAATGTGTAGGTTTGTGGATTTTTTTTTTTTTTTCACTTATAAGGAAACAAAATGAGCTATCTGAATTATGAACAAATATTTTAATTGACAGCAATGATTTTTTCAAATTTTGTTTCTGAGTATTTTCAAGATTTTTACCTCTTAGCAAGATTCAGTAGGAAAATATCTTTATCTCATCCTTTTCAAGATGGAAAAATTACCTTAAATATAACAGTTTATTAATGAAAGCTAAAACTTTGGTAATCAAAATGAAGTTTCTCTGGAATCTTGCTGACCATTAGAATCCCTTGAAAATGAAGCAAATAACAATTAAGCAATTAGCTAGAATATTGCAGAAGCTTCTACAAAGCTACCCTATAAAGGACCTTTATGTAATATAAAAAACATACAAGTGTAAGTTGTATGTTTTTTCTGACTACATATCATGTTGCAAATGCAAATTTTATCCAATTTTGCCATTCATTTCTACATATGTCCAGTTGGAATTGAGCAGAGAGAGGTAAGGTATCAATTAAAAAATCCAGAATTTCCAGTGAAGACAATAGGTATATAATATGGGTTCAATTTTCTTGATTTTCAGTCAGCCCCTGAACGGTAAATTTTACTTTCATGGTGCCTTCAAAATATGAGTATAATTTTTTGTGTAGCTATGGCCTAGGTACGTTTTTCACTAGCTTTTATGTATAGTTAATTGCATAGTGTGTTTTATGAAGAATATTCAAATATTTCCAAAATCAATATCCTACAATGGGTTGTCTTCACTAACATCATAGTCTTCATTTCAATTCGGCATTCCCATAATATGTCCAGTGCAATTGAAAAGAATCCATATCAGGCTGACATTTTTCATTTTAACAATAAAATATGTGTATCACGATAACAGTACTGACAGATTTTTCAGATCTCAGAGAGTGTTCAATAAGTTGCTCCTATTACATACATACATACTGGGTACAAAAAAGTACCACAACGAAGAAACAGAGTTCAACTGAGATGAAACAGCAAATCCACATTTTGAGGCATTCTAGAATGCTTTGTGATGGAAACAATTTCAGGGAACTAAAACGGGATTACTTCTATGGTTTACTAATTTTCTAAACAATATTCCATAATGACAGTGGGGAATGTTTTCTACCAGTACTTATTTTGTCACATATCTATCCAAAGTCCTAACAACAGAAAAAATAAATCAGTGTCCAACTCCTTTTTCTTGTAAAAATGCACTGTTTCAGACAAGACTAAGCATTCACCAAGGTTTTAGTAAGAAGTTTGTACTGTATTTTCTGTACATATTCTGTAAATAATCATTGCGTTTCAGACTTCACTTAACGTGCTTCATTATTATCTACAGAAAAAAGTCATAGTGGTATTTCTGAGTTACCTGTAGAACAGAATTCTTGATTTCCAATGTACTGGGATACTTTATTCTAGTTACTGCCATCCTTAACATAGGAAGACCTGTTACTGGCTCAGCCAACTTAGTTATTATTTATGCTCGATACAGAGATGTTTAAAAGTCAAATGTAGGTTAGCATTTTGTATAAAGGTGTTCAACATGTCCCACAGATAAATAAAGAGTTGTGGACAGCAGCAATGTACTCTTCCTTTCATAATATCTCTAAGGCATAGCTAAAATTTCTATTTATTGTCATTCTTCTGGTAAAGAATATCCAGAAAGAAACTTGGGAACAATTGCAGGTGGGGGTTTGAAGCATTACAGAAAGCTGGAAAACTTCTTCAAAAAAGGGTTAAAATTGAAAGGTTAAGTGCATATTTAAGGAACAGGTGATCAACCTAAAATCTCAGTGATTCAAAATCAGAAAAAGTACCAGATAGCATCAGTAAAACCTCATGGCAAAAGTTAATCGTTTAAGTCAACTGGGGAAAATGTTGCTGAAAATACAGTTTTAATCTGTTGCTTTAACGTCGTAGTTTGACAAGCCTGCTCTACCGCCCCGCCCACCCCCACCCCCCCCTCCCCCACCCCCCCCTCCCCCACCTCTTCCCAGTGAGGAAGGGTCGAAGGAACAAACCAGGAAAAGCCCGTAGGAGTTGAGATAAGAACTATTTAATTATATAAATGAAACTTACAGAGTTGCTAACAATGCTAGTGCTAATGAGTAATTTAAGGAACGGAGGAAGAGGGTACAACAAATGATACAGGATCCCACCCCAAGAAGGGAAAAAGGAAAGAAAAACCCCACCCAAAGGGAGCAAACCCCCCACGAAACCGCCCGGGGGCCGAGGGAGTAAGAGAGAGAAAAAAACTTTCAAACCCCCGACTCCCAGACCGATCTGCCCGGCAAGATGCTGGCTCTGCCCGGAGCACCAACCACTCGCCACGAGGTCCCACAACAAACAAACCCCCAGCCCCCTTGGCTGGAAGCCCCCTCAGACCCTTCCCCTTCCCAGGGTCGTGTCCAACCACAAGCCTTTCCACCCACATCCCCACCCCCTCCCCGCCGGTCCTGCCGTGCCGCAGGTCCTGGGCTGGCACCACCCATGCAGCTTGATGTGTTATGGAGTGAAACAAAACATAGACTAGCTGGTGCAAAGCTAAGACACTAATCCAACCCTTTTGATTCACGACATCCACATAAAGCTCACCTCCCACAGTATTCCATAATCTCCCATCAGCCCGCTTCCCCTTTCCCATCCCATCCCACACGGATATCATTCCCTTAGTCTATGGACCAGCTTGGCAAACGATCCATTAGTCCATGAATTCAGATTCCATCTGGTGTGGGGTCACTCAGGACAGGCAAAGGTGGAAGGGTTGTGTGAGATCGTTGGGCGCCGAAGCCAGCTCAGGTCAGGTCTCTGCTGTGCTCCTGGCTAGGCTGGACCTCTGTAGGGTGGGGTGGTTTTCTGCCAGAGCGGGTGCCTGTAACATAAAGCTCAAAAACAGGGGTTAGTGGCAGCAATTCATGTCCCTCATGCACTGTAGTTATGGGCTGTTTTCTCCCAGAATCAAATCCCCCTGGGGCACACAGCAGACTTCCCCATCTTCTCTCATTACCCACCAAGTGCGTCCAGGTCCTTGCGCAAAAGCAACACCACGGATGGGTTTGCCTTTGCCCAAGGTGGGAGTAACCCAAACTGTTTTCCCCAGCATGCTTCTAGTATGTACTACAGGGACCTTATCTCCTTCTACTGTCTGTAGAGGGTTTGAGTGTGCAGGGCCAGCTCGATTGACGGATCCCCTGGTATTAACTAACCATGTGGCCTTTGCCAAGTTGGCATCCCAATTCTTGAGTGTTCCACCCCCCATTGCTCTCAGGGTGGTCTTTAGCAGCCCATTGCACCGCTCGACCTTCCCTGAGGCAGGTGCATGGTAGGGAATGTGGTACACCCACACACTTCCATGTTCCTCAGCCCAAGCGTCTACAAGGCTATTTCAGAAATGAGTCCCGTTATCTGATTCAATTCTTTCCGGGGTGCCGTGTCACCACAGGACTTGCCTTTCAAGGCCCAAGATAGTATTTCGGGCAGTGGCATGGGACACTGGATATGTTTCTAGCCACCCCGTGGTTGCCTCCACCATTGTGAGAACATGGCACTTACCCTGGCGGGTTTTGGGGAGGGTGATAGAGTCAACCTGCCAGGCCTGTCCATACTTGTATTTCAGCCATCGCCCCCCATACCAAAGAGACTTCACCCTCTTGGCTTGTTCGATGGCAGCACATGTCTCACATTCATAGATAACCTGAGCAATTGTGTCTATGGTCAAATCCATCCCTTGGTCACAAGCCCACCTGTACACGGCATCTCTCCCCTGGTGGCCCGAGGTGTCATGGGCCCACCTAGCCATGAACAGCTCACCTTTATGTTGCCAGTCCAGATCCACCTGAGCCACTGCAATCTTAGCAGCCTGGTCTACCTGCTGATTGTGCTGGTGTTCTTCAGTGGCTCGGCTTTTGGGCATGTGGGCATTGACATGACGCACCTTGACAACCAGATTGTCTAGACGGGAAGCAATGTCCTGCCATAGTGTGGCAGCCCAGACGGGTTTGCCTCGGTGCTGCCAGTTGCTCTGTTTCCACTGTTGCAGCCACCCCCACAGAGCATTTGCCACCATCCATGAGTCAGTGTAGAGATAAAGCACTGGCCATTTCTCTCATTTAGCAATGTCCAAAGCCAGCTGGATGGCCTTTACCTCTGCAAACTGACTCGATTCACCTTGGCCTTCTGCAGTCTCTGCAACTTGTGGTGAGGGACTCCACACAGCAGCTTTCCACCTATGATGTTTCCCTACAATGCGGCAGGACCCATCAGTAAACAGGGCATATTGCTTCTCGTCTTCTGGCAACTGATTATACAGAGGGGCTTCTTCAGCCCATGTCACCTCCTCTTCTTGTGACATCCCGAAGTCTTTGCCCTCCGGCCAGTCCATGATCACTTCTAGGATTCCTGGGTGACTGGGGTTCCCTATACGGGATCATTGTGTTATCAGGGCAGCCCACATACTCCATGTAGCATCGGTGGCATGATGAGTGGAGGAGACTCTGCCTTTGAACATCCAGCCCAGCACTGGCAGTCGAGGTGGCAGGAGGAGCTGTGCTTCAGTTCCAACCACTTCTGAGGCAGATCGGATTCCCTCATAAGCTGACAGTATCTCTTTCTCGGTTGGCGTGTAGTGGACCTCAGATCCTCTATATCCCCGGCTCCAAAATCCAAGGGGGCGACCTCGGGTCTCTCCTGGATCTTTCTGCCAGAGACTCCAGGTAGGGCCATGCTCCCCGGCTGCGGTGTAGAGTACATTCTTTACTTCTGGCCCTGTCCGGACTGGTCCATGGGCTACTGCATGCACGATCTCCTGCTTGATCTGTTCAAAGGCTTGTCGCTGCTCAGGGCCCCATTTGAAATTGTTTTTCTTACGGGTCACTTAGTAGAAAGGGCTAACAATTTGACTGTAATTTGGGATATGCATTCACCAGAAACCCACGACGCCTAGGAAAGCCTGAGTTTCCTTCTTGCTCGCTGGTGGGGACATGGCTGTGATTTTGTTAATCATGTCCATTGGGATCTGGTGACGTCCATCTTGCCATTTTACTCCCAGGAATTGAATCTCTCGTGCAGGACCCTTAACCTTACTTTGCTTGATGGCAAAACCGGCTTTCAGCAGAATTTCGATGATATTCTTCCCCTTCTCAAAACCTTCATCAGCTGTGTCGCCCCATACAATGATGTCATCAGTGTACTGTAGATGTTCGGGAGCTGCACCCTGTTCCAGTGCGGTCTGGATCAGTCCATGGCAGATGGTAGGGCTGTGCTTCCACCCCTGGGGCAACCGATTCCAGGCGTATTGGATGCCCCTCCAGGTGAAAGCAAACTGTGGCCTGCACTCTGCTGCCAAAGGAATGGAGAAAACGGCATTAGCAATGATGTCAATCGTCACGTACCACTTGGCTGGCTTTGACTCCAGCTCGTATTAGAGTTCCAGCATGTCTGGCACAGCAGCACTCAGTGGTGGTGGCACTTCATTCAGGCCACGATAGTCCACTGTCAATCTCCATTCCCCATCAGACTTACGCACTGGCCAGATGGGGCTGTTAAAGGGTGAGCGGGTTTTGCTGATCATCCCTTGGCTCTCCAGCTGACGAATCAGCTTCTGGGTGGGAAGCAAAGAGTCTCTGTTAGTACGATTCTGCCACCGGTGCACTGTTGTGGTGGCAATTGGCACCTGTTGATCTGCAACCTTTAGCAATCCCACAACAGAAGGGTCCTGTGAGAGACCAGGTAAGATGGACAGCTGCTCGATTTCATCAGTCTCTATAGCAGCTATTCCAAAAGCCCACTGGTACCCTTTCGGGTCCTTAAAGTACCCTCTCTTAAGGTAGTCTATGCCAAGGATGCATGGGGCATCTGGGCCAGTCACAATAGGGTGGTCTTGCCACTCCTCCCCAGTCAGGCTTATTTCAGCCTCCAGCACAGTCAGTTGTTGAGAGTCCCCAGTCACACCAGAAATGCTGATGGGCTGTACCCCCCTATAGCTTGATGGCATCAGGGTACACAGTGGATCCCTGTCTACTAGAGCTCTGTACTCCTGGGGCTCTGATGTGCCAGGCCATCGAATCCATACAGTCCAGTAAACACGGTTGTCCCTTTCCTCCACCTGGCTGGAGGCAGGGCCCCTCTAATACTCATGTGCCTCGCTCATGTCCTGGAGAAAAGGATTATTGGATATGTCACTTTGTTCATCCCGTTTAGATACGGGAGCAGCAACTTTTCTGGCAGGGTCCCCACTAGCAGATCTTTTCCCTTTCAGTTAATTTACTCGTTGTTCCAGGAGAGAGGTAGGTTTTCCATCCCACCTCCTCATATCCTCTCTGTGGTCTCTCAGGTAAAACCACAGGGTACCCTGTGAGGGATATCTGTTGTATTCCTACCTTGAAGGAGAGAAGCGCCTGCTCTTTATAACCGAAACACTGGCCTGTGGAACACCCCCTCTCAGAGTTCCTTGAGTTCTTTAGACAGTCTCTCCACAGCAGAGACACAGGCCTGTATGGGGGAGGAGAGACTTTCCTCATACCCTCAGAATCGGCAGATCATCTCGTCCACGGTTGGTGCCTCATCCTCTCTCCAAATTATTATTGAGAGCACGCTGCAGTATGAGGGTGGTGCACTCCACATTAACTTCTGCCACATGGGCCGGGTGCAGTAGACTTCGTCAGGGTCAGTGGATGCTCATGAGTTGTTCGGGTCTCGATAAACAATCTCCAGTACTGCCAGTTCTCTTAGGTACAGGATGCCTTTCTCCATGCTGGTCCACCTATGTAGCTGTTGTGGCACACTCTCTCTGAAAGGGTACCTTTCCTTTACACTGGTCAGGAGTCGCTTCCAGAGGCTGACATTTCGTGGCTTATGCCCAATTGCTTTATCAATTTTGCCTTCTCCGGGAAGTGACCCCAGCTGTCTAGCCTCTCTCCCCTCTAGCTCCATATTACTGGCCCCATTATCCCAGCAGCGGAGCAGCCAGGTCATGATATGTTCACCCGGGCAGTGACTGTAGTCTCTATGGATGTCGCGTAGCTCCCTCAGGGATAAGGACCGTGTGGTCACAACAGCTTCATCCTCCGTCTCCGACTCTTGAGCTAGTCCTGTTCCCATTTCCTGATTGACAGTTTCTGTTGATTGGGATGGCCCTGCTACCTCACCATCCTCGACTAGACAGACTGATTTATGTGTGTATTTCCTTTCCCGGACTGGGGTCACAGAGAGTGGTCGCCCCTGACAATAACACACAAAAGATTGAGGGAGTGAGGCTGCTGCAGGAAGTGGGCTGGCTGGGGGAGAAGACAGATTGGTAGTAGCGGGAGGCGTTGCCATTGATGCAGGCATAGTGGAGGGTGATGCGGCAGGTTGTGGTGCAAGTGTCGAGGATAATGGCGCAGGCACGGAAGGCATTGTTGCTGGTATGCTGAGTGGTGTTGCAGACACTGGAGTTGCCAAGCACCCTGGCGCTGCTGCAGGTGTTGGAGCTGTTGCGGGCGTTGGGGCCGCCGCAGACACTGCAGCCGCCGCAGACACTGGGGCCGTGCGGGCTCGAGTTAGGATCTTGCTCCCGGCGCGACTCCGTGCTGCCCCCTTGCGCATTAAGGCAGCTCGGGTAACTGCACAGACCCTGCGTCTGCCTCAGGCACTAGGACCGGTGGCGGCAGGGCTCCCAAACATTTCCCTAACTTTGCCCAAAGCCACTAAAACATTCACTAGCAAGCTGATCCCCAGCCACAGGTCACCCCAGCCAGAAGAAAAATTTCCAAAAAACTCATATGCCTTTGCCATCGGACCGAGAGGAGAGGGGAAAAATTGAAAAAGTTTTTCCACGTGCCCCCCAGCATCAAATAACCTCTCCTCTATTGGCTGTGTCCCCGAGGAGAGAAAAGGAGAGGTGTAGTTGTGTAAAACCTCCAGCAGGTAAGTCGCAATGTACCAAGGAGCCGATAGAATTAAGAAGAGATAGAGTATCTCTGCCAGCACCAGCAGCACACAGAACAGCCTGGCCAGCCCCCTCAGCCCACCTTGCACATAAAAAAATCAAGATCATCACTAGCACATAGGGGAGCAGATCCTGCCGTTCGGTCAGCAGCTTGAAAAGCCCCGAACTCAGAGTCTTGAGAAGCCACAGGTACATTTTAAAGCAGGAGCTTATCACACTCTATGATCTGTTCCTTATCTCAACTCTTTCGAGCCCCACCTTGGGCGCCAAAAATAGACTGTCGTAGTTTGACAAGCCTGCTCTACCGCCCCAGCCTCCCCCCCCCCCCCCCCCTCCTCCCGGTGAGGAAGGGTCGGAGGAACAAACCAGGAAAAGCCCGTAGGAGTTGAGATAAGAACTATTTAATTATATAAATGAAACTTACAGAGTTGCTAACAATGCTAGTGCTAATGAGTAATTTAAGGAACGGAGGAAGAGGGTACAACAAATGATACAGGATCCCACCCCAAGAAGGGAAAAAAGGAAAGAAAAACCCCACCCAAAGGGAGCAAACCCCCCACGAAACTGCCCGGGGGCCGAGGGAGTAAGAGAGAGAAAAAAACTTTCAAACCCTGACTCCCAGACCGATCTGCCCGGCAAGATGCTGGCTCTGCCCGGAGCACCAACCACTCACCAAGAGGTCCCCACAACAAACAAACCCCCAGCCCCCTTGGCTGGAAGCCCCCTCAGACCCTTCCCCTTCCCAGGGTCGTGTCCAACCACAAGCCTTTCCACCCACATCCCCACCCCCTCCCCGCCGGTCCTGCCGTGCCGCAGGTCCTGGGCTGGCACTACCTATGCAGCTTGATGTGTTATGGGGTGAAGCAAAACATAGACTAGCTGGTGCAAAGCTAAGACACTTAAGCATATATATGTTTGGGGAAAAAAGGTCAATTTGAAGGTTCATAAAACAATCATTTTTCCCATAAAATATCTTCCACAATAATACACAAAACACAAAAAAAGGCAGTCACCACAAAGAAAATCTAGATGTTTAGTCTACTTTGCAAAACAGTATCAAAACTACCAGGTCATGTGGCTGACCTTAGAGGAATAACTCTCATGAAAAACAATTGTTTCCCAGTGCAAAATGTCTTGGATAGATCAAGGTATTGGATAAACATTTGACAAAGCTTGTCATACAGAAATATTAAAATATAGCATACTGCCCTTCAAAATGAGAAAAAATGTCCCTAAGACAAGTAACTTAGTAAAATCAGAAAAAAAGAAAAGTTAACTTGCTGATTGAGGTTGCCAAGTCTCAAATCAGCCATACTCTGTACAGAACAAGGCACACAGATGAGCTGGCATTGCCATTATCCTGCAATAGAGATATTGAGGACCAAGGTTTCTAAGGATTCAGACTATATTCAGGCTGACTGACAGAGCAAAGGGAAAAAACCCCCATGTTTATTTAGCTTTGTTTAACCACATGACATTTGGATACTCACACCCCTGCCTGTCCCTGCCTGTCCTCCCCTGGGGCTCACAGGCCCAGAACCTCATATCAGCCCCAGTGATGCTGTAGCAGGGCTGGTCTCTAGCTCTCCATGGCTTGTAGTCAGCCCACCCCTGTCCCTACAGCCTCACCCAGCCATCTTGGGGCCATGCCTGAGCCTGTTTCCCCTCACCAGCCCTGTTCCGGATCCCCATCTGAACCTCGATGTCTCATCCCAGACTTGTTGCCATGGTCCTGCTGGCCACCAGTGGATCTGAAGCACGTCCCATAGATTGACTTCCTGGCTTGACCTCAGACCTGCCTTATCACCATGATGTTGCCTGATCTGGACTCCTGTTTGGACCTGGCCACCATCTCCAGGCCTGCCCTGCTTGCCTCACTCAGGTACTGTGGGACTGGGACCTGGCTGGGGGGACCCCTACCCTGCCTTGCTCTGCCTGCCATGTTATCCTCCACAGGCACAGGATCCCCCAGCTGATGTTGGGACCACACCAAAGACTTTGATACTGATCCTGCTGGCTGCAACACCTATTCGTTGTTGCTCTTTGTTAGCCATGTCACTGCTCACCTTTTCTAGTCAATGCATTACAGAATCACAGAATGGCCAGGCTTGGAAGGGACCTCTAGGGATCATCTAGTCCAACCCCCTGCCAAGACAGGTTCATCTAGAGCAGATTGTCCAGGAAGGCATCCAGGTGGGTTTTGAATACCTCCAAAGAAGGAGACTCCACAGCCACTTGGGGAAGCCTGTTCTAGTGCTCTGTCACCCTCAGAGTAAAGAAGTTTTTCCTCAAGCACAGGTGGAACTTCTGTGCTCCAGTTTGTGCCCATTGCCCCTTGTCCTGGCGCTGGGCAAACTTGCCTCTGCTCCGCTCACCACCATTTACCAAGGCTTTACATAGGCATAGGATTAAAAAAGGAAGAGCAGATATACAGGACACCTTCAGCCAAGTACAGCTAGTAGATTGCAGAGTCATGTTTCAATTCTTGTTTTCCCTCCCTTTGCTTTTTCATACCCAGAGGCCCACATGAAACAGAATGAGGCAGAATTTTATCTGCTAAACTTCAAAGGCATTATGATGTGGGAATGATTGTATAAAAGCACACCATGAAACCAGAGGTCATGAAAAGCCAAAGATGAAAAGGATCTTGCAAGCAAGTATCCTTGGACCATGACTGCAAGCAGTCACTTGCTGTACTTGGCTGATCATGTACTCTGCTCTAGCTACATGCACCTGGTTATAAAAGATAAACGAGTGAAACATAAGCACATATACAAATCCTGGTTTGTATCCTGCTTTACCTGCAATATATCATGTAGTTGAGACAATGTAAATGTCATAGAACTATTAATGATTAACAGCTGCTGTATACTAAACTCAATAAATATGAAGGGGCTGGAGCTGGAAGGTACTCTTGATTCTTGAAATCTTGAGTCCACCGTCTCCCCTCATAGAAACTTCATCCCTCCTGTCCATCTCTCCTTTCGGGTCTACGAACCATTGACAACATTATGATGCTAACTTAAAAGCTGAAGAGAGCATTAAATTAGTATCTCACATCCCAGCAGAGTACTTTGTCCTCTAATCTGTAATAGAAGGGGGAAGGAATAGCCTCCTCCCTACCTCCACCTCATTCTCCATGCCCAGGTGGCACTTAAAAAAGAAGCCAACAAAAGAAACAATAAAGAATAAACCTTTTTTAGATTCTCAGGGAGAAAAAAATGCTGGCAATTTCTATAAGGACTTCAGGTTCTGGCTCCCAAGTGAACAGGGTATCTATCTGCTAGCTTCTCCAGTTCAAGCACACCTGTTCTAGTGGAGGGTGTCCCTGTCCATGGCAGGAGGGTTGGAACTAGATGATCTTTGAGGTCCCTTCCAACCTAAACCACTCTATGATTAACTCCAAAAAGTAAAGGTGTTTCTGCTACATCCCAGGATTTAGTGTTTCCAATATATTAGTTCTAAATGTCTTACCAGTACTTTAGCTTTTTCTGGCATGTTCCAGCACCTAAATAATCTGATATATTTTAGGTGGAACCTACACACTTACATCAATTATTCTCTAGATTCCTGTTTGAGTGACAGGCAACTAAGAATTAGGCACTGCAACACCTGCAGCCTTCCTTAAATATAGCATATTACATAGATTTTTTGAAAGCAGCAATTAAAATCCATGGTGCTTTCAAAATATACACCATTTTAAAGGTAAAGGCCTTTAATACAGAACCTTATGTGAAGTGTAAATTGCTTTTGTAAAAGTGTAAATTGCTTTTGGAAACTGAAAAGAAATAGTTTATCTTTTGTAAGACTCATCTGCACTGTTTCCTTTATCTGTCAGTGATGGTTAAGCTAGTTCTCAGTGAAAAGCCTATGACAACTCAAGTAAAACTAATCTAAATGGCTGCTGAAAGAATTAAATTGTTGAATCTAGTATATTGCAGTGAGTTCTAAGTATCCAAGAAAAATGAGAATTAACTACAGCAGAAGTTCAAAAACATTATTATAAGTTTGAAAGAAAGTCCTGAGAAGAAAGCTTAAGGAGTTGATACAAACCGCACCAAAATTCTTAATAAACTCTCGCTCACTTTGTAGGCTTTCAAGTAAGCCCAGAAAGTGTTGTCTATGTATATTTCTTTCCTAGCAAATTAAGGAGGACATAATAACTATTTATAGTTGGTGAAATACCCAAGGATAAAGAAATATTCATTTGGTAGAACTGTAATTAGCAAATTTACGCTGCCCATTAATTTTGAATCACTGTATACCCTACAAACCTGTTAATTTATGTTGTTATCTTCCCAGCAGGAACTGCACAGTGATCTCCCCAGAGCTATTAATATTGAATTAAGTGATTGAAATATGGTTTTATTGATTGATTTCCAGGAATGTACTGTAATTACAGTCTTATGCTAGCTAACAACCTGTTTCTATCATAAAGTCAGTAGATTTCTAGCTCTAAACACAGGCTGTCCAGTTCGGTATAACTAAGCTTTTCACATTTGTTAGTGAATTTTAAACTCCCAAAATTCTTGTGAAGTCTTTACATAAGACAGTGATGTACAGACTGATTGACTTAATCATAAACAGGAAATTGTCGATCAATGTGAAAAAGAAAAATGAATCTTAGAAGTACCACTCCAGTGTTTTAAGCATCAGTCCAGCAGTCCTCAATTTTCCACTTCTTACCTCATTCCTACTGGTGTTTTGCGGCATGCAGTTTCACAGATGACTACGGAAAGATCAAATAGTTATCATGAAAGAAATTGCTTTGCTCAGCCAGATTTTCCTAGCTGATCTGCCTGAAAGCTGTAGGAACTTCTGCTGGTTTCCGCCAAGTTATACTGAGCTGAAGTCACAGAGAAGTGAAATTCTGAGTTCAAATATTAACAACGAGGAAATGAAATACTGAAGGAATTAACTTTAGGAAAAATATCTCTCCAGTATTCAAATGAGAAGAAAGAAGACAAGCTTGCAATTGAAATGATCGCAGAAATACAAGTGGATTTAAAATCATAACTTTACATAAATTCATGGTTTGCCTCCTGCATCTGGAACTGCAATGAAAATGTGGTTGGGTATCAAAATGTCACTGTTACTAAAGCAACGGAAATTATGTCATGAGCAGATTAATTACTTAACCTGGGAAAAAGTCACATGGGATAGGTGGAACTCCAAAAGGAAAACTAAAGAAATAAAAGATCCTGGTTCTACATAGCACCATAGAAACTGGAGTCAAAGAAATGAATCTTACAAAATGTAAATATTGGGTAGATACGTCTGCAAGTAAAATTTCAATAAAGCTAAAACATGAGGTTATTTCTTTTGAATATTCATGAGTTTGGCCTTTTCTTTATAAAGCATATTCATGAGTTTGAATGGCCTTTTCTTTATATTCATTTAAATGATGTCATACCAGGCTCCATCAATTCTTATCTATTTGTCTTACATCATTGCTGCTACAGGAAAGCAAAGCAAATAAATTTAAAGTATCATAAAACCACAACTTGCTTAGTAATGATTTCTAGATTCATTGTGGAAGATCCTAGTTATTTTTTCTGTGGTTTGTTAAAGGATAAAACAAAATTGGTAAAGCAATAAGAGTATCAGTGGTACTCTTCCTAAAGTACCTGACATCATTCAGAATCAAGCCCTTCTATAACCAAGGGGACACAATTTCTTGCTGCAGAATTACACACTAATAATACAGACCTAAATCATTTCTAATACTAGCACAGAACTGTATAAGAAGTTCTGTTAGAGTGAAGTTAAGAGAAGTTTTGTTAGACCATTAATAATGAAGGAAGTGTGGACTGGTTTAGAACATAACAGGAATTTTTTCTCACCTAGTAGCAGAGTTGCATATGGCCTTTCTTAAAAGGATGACCAGTTTGTTAATGTATTTCATTGTTTCCTTTAAAAGGATGAGCAAAAAAAAAAATAGACAAGAAAAGTAAGAAAATGAAGAAGAGAAAGATGAATGTGAGGAATTATTGTTTCAAATAACTGTACTGCTGTGCTAGCTATTCTGGAGCTGTTAAAAAAATCTGCTTCCTTTTTCAGATTTGGAAAAAATAATAACAAACTAAGAATGCTTATAGCATTCAGGTGCTCTTTGGAAGTGTATTTGGGCATATTGATGCTTCTTTTGGGAATATCTAGACCAGTGATTTACACGTGCGGTGCATGGACCCCAGGTGGTGCACAAGACAATACATTGGAGTGCATGACAAGAATGATTTTTGTACCATTAATAAACACTATGTAAAAATATTTTAAAATTTTATTTATTTCATCTTTATCTCATTCTCTTTTTGGTTTCTATTTCTGTGTATGTTTTATAATGTACAGATGTGTTAGTACAGTAATACTTCATAATTTATACATTAATAAATATACATATATTGGGGGTGCATGCACAAAAATTTTTTACTGATAGGGATGCGTGAGCAAGTCTGGAGACCACCAGTCTAGGACACTTACTGCTGAAGGTCCATTCCTGCAAAGAAGTAATAAATAGGATACAGTCCAACATCTGATCAAGGGTGGCTGAACAACTAAACTTAACAGACTGGGAACCAAACACAAAACACAATAGCCTCATAAGACATACTCAGCACAAGGAATTCTACAACAGGTCTGTCAGTCATAAACGCAACTTCACAAATAGAAAAGGAAATTCAATAAAGTAGATAAAGGGGAAGGTAGAAAACATAATAAAGGAAAATAAAATCAATTAAGCAAATACTAACCCAAAAAAACAATCTCACAGGAAAAAATAAGAGAATGCAAATTATAATTAATCAAAAATCAACAAAAAATAGGAAAAATAGAGGAAAGAGGTAAGGAGAATAAAGTTGGACAGTTAGATTAGGATTGAAAGAAAAGAGAGAAAAATGAAGGCTATTCTGGCAAATAGTCACATCTCTCTTGCTTGCTGGACTCCAGAATTCATTGCACCCCAAAAGGTTTTGGGCAATCACCTCCTAATTTCTAATCTGGGAGAGATGAGGAGAGAAGAGCAACATAAGGAGATGCTTATAAAGATCACTCAGCAATACTCAGAAATACTCCCAGTGTATTTCTCACAAATCCTTCTGGGACTCAGCATCACAGACACAGCTTTGACACAACAGGTCCTCTGTGGTACCAACTAGATATGTAACGGACGCAAAATGAAGAGCAAAACAACTAATGCTCCAGTACTCCCAGAATGTAGCTGCTAGGCTTAAGCAGTAACTTAAAAATGTTTGTACATTTCAGTCTCCACTTTACCAGCCAGTAGAATTGCTGCTGGAAGTCACACAGTCACATTTATGATTGAGAAGGTAATCTAATTATAGCAGTGATTTCAAAAAACTTATTTCTATGCGGAAGAAAAAGTTACCACAGAGACATATTTCAAAAGTAGCTTTCAACAAAAATCTGATTTTTCAGAAGTTTGTTTCAACTTTCTTTGATTATTGTGGAGCTACAAAAGAGGGAGAAAAGAGAAAATAACCAAGTTATTCTGTTTGTGCTGATTAAGTCAAACAAAAACTTATTTTGTTCCATCGCTTAGAAAGCTCCCTATTGGCAACTTATCACATGAACCACATACCAGTTTTAGGGTTTGAGCTCAGGTGCGTTTATTTCTCCTATTTTCCATATTCAAAGCACATACTGCGGTCAATCTAAATCTCATATTTCCACCTTTTATACTATCATCCATGTTAAATTAATGTTTAATGCCTAAGTTTTAGCTGTCTGCTCTACCCTTTCAGAATTCACAGCCTCCGAGTTCAGTGTTAATACACAAGGAAACTTAAATGTTTCAGAGAACAGAATCAGAAAAGAAACAAAAAAACCCCAAAGAAACGAAACACCAAACCCAAAACCCAGTGAATCACCTCAGTCACCATTGTGTTTTCTCTGATCCTTTCCTCTAAAATATTTAACTACTCCCATGTATCACCACCTAATTCAGCACAAGATGATACTTGATGATTGAGGCTAAATCAAGATAAGGGTCTCTCTGAAATACCATTTGTCTCCAAAGCTTAGGTGGTCTTTCTTACCAGGCTACATTCACATCCTGAAACCACTTCTAATGGCTCAAGCCCTTTGCTACACCCATTGAAATAAACAAAAAATGCTTCAATTATGGCCAACTTATTATACAATGGCTTTTTAATTGCAGTAGTTTACTGTCAAATAGCATATGTAATCCTCTTGTGCTCCTACTGTGGTAGAAATACATAACCGTACCTCCTAAGACCAAGTTACAGGCAGTCCAAGACAGGAGCTATTGCAAGAATAATTACAGCTAGCTGTACACAAGACTGAATCTCTTGCTATACCCTAATGATTAGATGCTTACTCAAAAAGGGGAAATAAGAGATATTTTGGGGTTGCTGCCATGCCTGTTCTTCCCTTCCAGTACTTTACCAAGTAACTGTTGTATACAAATTCTGTAAACTGTCCTTGAAGCTGGTTCTCTAAGATGTAGGCTGGAGAAGATAGACTAGCCGATATCCTCAGGAATTTTGCTGTACCCTTCTTTACTACAGAATTTCCCAAGGGTCCTGCAGAACAAGATGATACATTAATATCTACATATGATAATCTCTGGAATAGATTTGGTGATGTTAAAATCCAAAACATCATACCCATAGCATGTCTCTGTAGTACCTAGCATGATGCCAAGACCCCTGCTGAAGAAAACATTCAGCGATTTAATTTGTATTTAATCAGTAGCTGTAAGAGGACCATTCTTGACTTTGGGTGCATGATTTTGCAGACATGATAAACTTTCACTGAACTGTCATTACACAAAGGTTTTGAGAAGGTTATAAAAAGAAAGCTGAAATTCAGAAGTTGCATCATATGACAAAATAATTAAACTCCCTTTCCCCAGCAAGGCTGGTGTCTTCACAATCACCGTTATCACTATCACAGGAATAACAGGTTTCTACAATCATGTTGAAGGTAAGTATAATTCCTGGGTGTGTTATTTTCCTCCAGCTCTTCCAACGACGTCTCTTCACCTCACCACCTCATTGTTGCCTACTCACGTTCAAGTCCAGCTCTTCAACTTAATCTTGTCTGGCTTCTCTAGTCTCCCAGTTTCAATTTTCTTCTATAAATCTTGACTCTGCTGAAAATAGTGGCCAAATCCTATCACCCCATCTCTGAACCCAAACATTTTCATTCCTAGTCTCTGTTTCACTCAGTTTTACAGTTAAGAACTTTCTTCATTCACATTGGGAAGACTACGGCAAACAAAGGGAAAAAGTCTCCCTCTTCTGAGTTCTGATATCTGACCCTATCTCAGCCCACAGTTGCAAGGAAGATCACTGCGTTCCCTGGGCAAATATTGTATGCTCACCTGTTCTGTAGGAATGGGGTGGACACAGCTCACTCTTGTGTAGCAGATGAGCACAGCTGAATATAGGCAGACAGACTCTTCAGAGATTTCAGCTGCTCAACACATACACATGGCTTTTCTAAGAGCTTGTGAAGCAGTTGAATTTCAGCAGATTTTCCTGAAAAAAGCAAAAAAATTAATCCATCACACTCACACTTCCATGTGTCAAATTTCAAATGTGTAAATACTGGGGTGATTAGAACCTCTCAACAAAATGGCTGTACTTTTAAATTTTTCCATGATATATACATACTTTTCCCCAGCTTTGCTTTCAAAAATGGCTAAGTAGTTTTTTGGGTCAAAGTTTCCAAAATATCCAATCTGAGGTAGACTTTTTAAATGCAAAATTTCTGATGAAATGGCTACAGTTTGGGTAAGATAGAGGAGGTCTCTCAAACTATCAAATCCAATATCCAGCTACCGCAGAGACCACGTCATGTTACCACTTCCATGAAGTAATAGAAATTCTGCTCAAAAATAGTTAGGCATTTGATCCCACTATATCAACTCCATTCTAGTCTCTCACAGCTGAACTGGGGGAAACATTTTTAGCCAAAATAATACATTCTTTTGGTGACAAACTGGATCAAGTGATAAACAACTGAAAATCATCAACAAAGGAAAGTAAATCTTTTCTGTCCTCAGTGAGTTCACTTATATCATTGGGTATAACTCTGAATTTACTAGGCAGCCACTGTAGACCTCTGCAGCTTTTCTGATTTTCAGAGGGCAACTTCTTTCTTTTCTTGTTATACTGACATGGCATCGAAACACTGTTTCACCTAACCATGCCCTCCTCTGGATCAATTAAACCTCTTTAAACTGCCTTCTAGACTTGCTAATTTCTAAAAAAAAAAAAAATCTGGAAACACACAGCAAATTGTAGTTACTGTCACTCTGTCAGCTGGTTACTTTAAGCTATGCAATGTCTTTTAAAGCAAGAAAATAAAAATTTAGAAAAGCAAACCCCTTTTTCATATTATTAATCACTATAATAAGCATATGAGATGACAGAACCAGCAAACACAGGCCTTAAAACCAAAATAAAAAAAAATTCTCTAGAATCCTACTAAAATTCTCAGAAATCCAAAGTATTACAAGTAAACGGCTGGACAATGCTTAGTGTTCAATGGGTCATAAAATATAAAATATGTCAAATAAAGGACAATGTAGGAGACATTTAAATGAGGGTGCTCACATAAATTGTTAATTAATTTCATATACTTGAAATTATTGCAGTGAACCCACATGAGCAAAGTTATTCTATTGAAAACCTGCTTTTCATGGGAAATGAACATAAAATGAGATGGTAATGCACAAGATTTCTAATGTCTATGGCAAAGGAAGTAAACTAAACAGGCACTGAAATATATACATGAAAAAATATACACGGTAAAGAAATCTGATCAGAATTTCACTTCTTATTACTAATGTACACTGTAGATTAAAATATTCACAAAAATAAATTTTCATTTCAGAATCCACTCTTCTCAAGTGTCTTAATCAGATCCAGTAAGTGAATTCCACCTCTTAGGCAGTATTTTCTATTTAATTAGATACTTGACACTGAGCTCAAAACCTGAGATGTGTGTACATAGCTACCTTCTCCAAGTACATGCTGTCATTTTCAAAACAATAGCTGCAACTTTTATCATATATTTTAGAAGACAAAACTCTGGATTGCTAAGATTTCTTAGACATCCCCTAGAGAAATGTACATGCTTGGAAAAGAAGAATAGCTTGTTTAGAACTGAAAAATTAAGATTAAACGATGAAATTCATCAGCATACAGTTGAATAGTTGTCCAACACAGGCTGTCTTCATTGCTTAACACAGGGGTTTGACATTGCACACATTCTGAGCGTGATGCCTCCCCAAACATGTGCCTTTCAGCAACACTTCACTTAATTCATCTAGTCCTATTAAAGCAGCAAGAAGGGAAAGGAATCCATAGAGGGCACAGAAGGCTATGCCTATGGGCCAGCCAAGAAACACCAGCACAATGAGCCAAAATAATTCCCACACTAAGCAGTTGCAGTCTGCCATCTGAAACCCAGTGACATGGAAAAGAAAGGTTAACATTGACTGCAAATGTATCTAGTGATACTTAGATAGAACTCTATTTTGTTTGCAAACCCTATTTTTTGGGGGGAAAACGTATTTTCAGCCAAGAAAAATGTTTCCTATAATTAACAAAAGTCTAATGTAACAAATACCAAGTCACACATGCCTCTTAGGAAACTTCCTAAGAAGAAAAGGGAAATATCAGCTTCACTTTAATGTTTCTAGACTAGAATGACTTGGATGCAAACTTTTAACATAGCTCTACAGAGAAAGGTTGCAATTCTCCTTCAACACATGAGAAAACATGACAATAGACAAAGAACACAATTAGTGTTTAGAATATAATGCAACACATTAAGAAAATACCAAAGTACAGACTATGGCTGGACCATAAAGTTGCAGAGCTTTTCAGGTTGTCAACAGGCAAACTGAGGAGGACTCCTCCAATTGCTTATTCTCTGACTTAATGGGAAACAGGTTGCACACAACTAGTACCAGGTTAATTGAGTTTACATATCTGCTGGTCCTTTTCATTATCACCCTCTCCCTGTGCTGAGCTTTGAGGCCATGCGCTTTATTTAACAGATGCATCAAGCCTATTATCCAACCAAGACTATTAACAGCTATCTCCCCAATGACTGAGATGTGTTGTAAGCTGTCAGGGCATTTTATTTCTGCCTTGTTCATTCTCTCAGCAGTCTGGAAAATTGCAGATATATTTATGTACATGAAAATGCAACACAATCCAAACAGAAACTGGCATTTTCTGCGAGCTTTGTGAGATATCCAGCACCTAAAAAAAAATTAAGAAAAATCAATCAATAGAAAACCAAACTAATCATACCTAAAACATTTCATAGTGTTTCATTTTTAATAATTCATAATTGAGATTTTATGGTAAACATGCAAACTGCTCAGGAAATTATTTTAAAATTAAAAATCAAGAATTTACTATGTATACCTTGGTTATCAAAGTACTGAGGCTAACTAGCTATATATATATAAGGTGATAAAGTGGTTAAACATCAAGGAGAGAAACAGAAGCAAAATTTAGGGTAGTAAAAGCAGCCTAATGAGCAATCACTGCAGGTGACACAGTGTTATTGAGTTAAACAGGTTGCTTTGATTCAAATACTAATAAAATACATGAACAACACTGCAGCAGGCCCTGCTTTGAAATCATGACAGAGTAAACAATGTGTTGAGAAACATGAGTAACTCTGGATCTATGGGCAGTGTAAACTTCTTTAGTCATGTTCTGTTTACAAAACATTTAAATATGTCCAAAAAGAATGTTTGCTGAACAACATTACCTAGATATAGGTGCTCATGGACTAATTTCATACCAATCACACTGATATTTCATACTAATGTACTGCTGCTTTCACTGTTATGTTTAGAAGAAGAGTCTATAGCAGGGCTCAGGAAAAGGGTGGTGTGGATTTATTGTCTGCATTTACGCTGCTTTATGATATTGTACTGAAAAGTACACAAATTGCTCAATTACCAGTAAAAGCAGAAAAATATATGGAAAACAGCCTTACTTTTACAACACAATTCCATGGCTTTTTAAATGATCAGGTTTTCTCTGCCAACATTCACCAAAGCAGAAAAATGAATACGCTGCTTGACAAAAGCCCTTGTCTCCTCCTTTGTCACCTCAACACAGCCAACTGCATTGTACCAAAACACAGGCATGCCCAAACAGACATGGCCTCAGCAAGTGGCTTAGGTCTTGGGTGACCTACAAGGCACGGCCTCTCGGAAACTGAGGCACCCCTAAGCCTGGTGTTGCCTGACATTCACACCTGTAAACCTGCAAACTTGGGAGGAACTATCTTTGTGCTGGCTCATGTAATCACAACAGGCTGGTTGGGCTGGCTGGGCAAGGACAGAAGTGTGTTGAAGTCACCAACATCAGCCAGAGACCGCACATCCCAAGCGGAACCACCAGCTGCCCTGTTAAAGCCAGAGAATGTCACCTGTGCCACAGAGCTGAAGATCCAGCCTTAGCTGTGCATTTTGCTTTTTTGTTAATACACTACATATCTTCTGGTGTCAACCACAAAAATCATGAGGTCGGGAAACTAAAGATAGAGACTAACACCTGTGCATGTCATGTTTTAGTTAGTGAAAACTTTCGGAGGAGAGACCTGGCACATCCCAGAGGTAGTAAAAGTGTGTCTCCCCCTTCCTTCCATGACAGGGATAGAGAAATAAGCATGGCTAAAAAAATTTGCAGTGATCTTACAGAAAACGCCGCCCAGTGGCAAAGAGTCCATTTCAGAACAGACATACAATAGAAGCAGCAAAGAACCAAACAGGGAGGAAAATGTGTGTCCCAAAATCCCTGTGGGAAGGTTTCTGTTGGTATGACTTACACAAGCACTTCAGCTATTCCTCAAACCCTCCCATTTCCTTCATTTTGTCTTTTCCATCTTTTTTTTTAAGATATTAAGAACATTCTATAATTTCCAATGAATTTTCAGTGTGTATTTCTGTTACCAAGTTTGGTAATCTTTTAAAAGGCAGACTACAAATGTTGTTGTATAGGCAGCTTTTTATAATTCAACTATGCTTATACTTCAGAAAATTCTGGTAAAATCCACGTAGGCTATATTAAATCACATCAGTGTGAAACACTGTAAGATATACTAAGTTACTTTCTTTTTTCCTAGATATCTCAAAGAAAATCTTAGGCACAAAATTATTTGAACTTCAGTTTAACAAAACATTTTACAGTCAAGGTAGATACATGGTGATCCAAATTATGTCAAAATTATATCTGAATTATGACAACCTCTTTTCACAGTGTATATGAAGATGTGGGTTTTTCATAAATATTTTTCAGCACTGAAGTCACTAAACAAATATTATGGTTGCAAATGTAAATATAATACCATGATATTCACAGTTACAATGCTGCTGGCAAGCTTGACAGCTTGCCAGCTGAAATTTTAAACACCCAGTCAACTTCAAATTCATTCTTCTGTTGAATACATAAACTGCACAGGACATAGCAAAACACTGCTGTTATATCTTCAGTCATGTCTTTGCTGTGCAGGCCCTTAAAACGTCATTGCAGGTGTTTTGGGGTTTTCTCTTCCATTAGGAAACAAACAGGCTATCTTCTCTCTGAACTTGTACTCACTAAAATAATATTGCAAATTGGTGCTTAATTTCTGATTGCCTTTCATAAACAAACTAGTTAAATAGCTAATTAAAACTGCCTTCAAACATCTTGGTTGCCAATATATTCAAACTGTCCTAAATCTGGCTTCAATCTAGAACAAGATAAGAAAGTACCATCTTTGTCCTTCTATTGAATGACTTCCCTGTTTCAAGCAGATTTTACTAGGGTATCTGAAATGTTAGTTCACAAAATTTAATGAAAACACTGTGAATACTTTCAAGTCTTTCCTCAGCATTACCAAAAATATTGTTATGAATAATTGTTCCTAGTCTCCAAGATCGCTGATTTGAGAAGTATGCTGCAAGACTCACTGTTTTTTCTCCAAGTGTTGATATCTATACAGCCTAGAGCTAAATCTGGGGAGAAAAAACCCCAAACCAAAGCTACATTTGTGACTACAATGGCATGTAAACATCAAAATTTAAAACTACAACCTGAAAATCTTCACACAGCTCCTGCCTAGTCCCAGAGGGTTTCATGTCTCATGAGAGACCTTGACGTATGTGGCCTAAATCCAGAGTCAGGCAGTGGCAAATTAAGTTATTGGCAGTTTGGCAACTCAGGCCAATTACCCTAATACAAATTTCTACTTATGAGCACATTCATTCTTGTTCACATTACGTCATTCACAGGAATCCAGTCTAAAATGCAAGCAAAGGCTTATGACTTTCCCCTCAGCTGTGTGTGATGTGACCATATTCAAATTGCAAAAAGCTACAGCAAAAAGCAGAAAAACTCAGCCAGCAAACAGTTACCAAGTAGGGAAAAAAAAGGTGCCATCACCAGCAAACCGAGACAGTGAACCTATGTCAGAAGGTGGAGGGTTAGGGGGAAATTCCCACCTAGGCTTTTCTGGTTGACTTAAGGAAGAGAGGTTTTCTCTGCAGGCATGAGAAGAATCAGGAACATCAGTCTGCTCCCTACCTTCTCAAAGGAGAAAGGTAGACTAAGGTGAAGACAGGTGCCCCTTGGGAAAATATTTGATCAAATAAGATTAAGGCAAGAATAAGTGTATCCATGACAAGTGAGTCCAATAGCAACTTCTGATTCCAGGATTGTTGTCATGATTTTAAGCTTTGGGTCCCTTCAATACTCACTGTTGTCTGCTAATTGTCTGCAAACAGTGCTACCCTGAAATCAGCATGTGAGACATCCCAAACCAAGAAATCACTTACAAATGCTCCAACTGGCCTGCTGGCTGTCTAAACTTTCTTGTTTGAATTCTTTAGGGTAACACAAAAGGAGAGTGTGGAGAGCAAGCTCAGTGAGATGAACAGTGACCTCATTCTCAGAGAGGTGATTTCCAGTCTGCAGAACAGAAACCCTGACACA
This sequence comes from Rhynochetos jubatus, assembly GCA_027574665.1. Classification (NCBI taxonomy): domain Eukaryota; kingdom Metazoa; phylum Chordata; class Aves; order Eurypygiformes; family Rhynochetidae; genus Rhynochetos; species Rhynochetos jubatus. Next base: position 104,943,468 of record CM050648.1, read on the forward strand.
CAGCAAGCATCTTTATAACCGGTAATCATAGAATGCTTTGGGTTGGAAGAGACCTTAAAGATCATTTAGTTCCAACCCCACTGCCATGGGCAGGGACACCTTCCACTAGACCAGGTTGCCCAAAGCCTCATCCAGCCTGGCCTGGAACACTTCTAGGGATGGGGCATCCACAACTTCTCTGGGCAGCCTATTCCTGTGCCTCACCACCCTCTCCATGAAGAATTTTTTCCTGATATCTAATCTAAATCTTCCTGCCTTCAATTTAAACCCACTACCCCTTGTCCTATCACTGCAGGCCGTTGTAAAAGAACTTCCAGGTAAAGGCAGGCTGCTATAAGGTCTCCCTGGAGCCTTCTCTTCTCCAGGCTGAACAACCACAACTCTCAGCCTTTCTTCATGGGAGAGGTGCTCCAGCCCCCTGTGATCATCTTCATGGGCCTCCTCTGGACTCATTCCAACTGGCCTATATCCTTCTTATGCTGAGGGCTCCACAGCCGGACACAGCACTGCAGGTGGGTTCTCACAAGAGCAGAGTAGAGGGGGACAATCACCTCCCTCAACCTGCTGGCCCTGCTTCTCTGCACACAGCCCAGGATACGGTTGGCTTTCTGGGCTGCCAATGCACACTGCCAGCTCATGTCCAGCTTTTTATCCACCAGTAACCCCCAAGTCTTCTCCTCAGGGCTGCTCTCTATCCATTCTCCGCCCAGCCTGTACATGTGCTTGGGATTGCCCCAACCCATGTGCAGGACCTTGCACTTGGCTTTGTTGAACTTCACGTAGTTGCCACAGTCCCCCTTCTCCAGCCTGTCAAGGATGGCATTCCTTCTCTCCAGCATATTGACAGCACCACACAGCTTGGTGTCTTCAGCACACTTGCTGAGGGTGCACTCCATCCCACTGTGTATGTCACTGACAAAGATGTTAAACAGTACTGGTCACAACCTGCCATGGCCAACCTGCCTGCACACAGATATTGTTTTGTTACTTGTTTGTCTCCTTACCATGTACTCCATTGGAAGATTTTAATTCTCTCTCCAAAGATATGAACGCCCACAGACAAGCAACAGTTACTCCAAGAAGGAGTGGGATTGGTTTCCCATGATACAAAGTCAATACCCCAAAGTTACTGTGAAGGTTCTCTCTTCAAAAAGTTGAGCACTTTTAATCTAAATGGCACCACACAAAAGACCAAGACTCATTACACATGTGGCAAAAGTGTGCTGCAAAAACTTAAGGAAAGTGGCCATCTTTCATACCTATGTAAGATCAGTACACAGACAGGCACACACACACACATATGCACCTCTCCTGAAGTTTGGTTTTGGAAAGAAAGAAAACAAGCTAATCTTTAGTCAACTACACATTGATCAGTTTTTTTTAATCTAAACTAACTAAACATTTTCACTGCTAGTGCATATAATTTTTATTTGTTTTTGCAATTGTATTTATAGTTAATTTAAAAGATATTGCTAGAAGAAACAAGAAACTGATGTTAGATTCATAAATGAAAGTTAAAACACTGAGGTGTATTGTTTAGCTTACTGCTACATATCACTTGGCATGTGCTCATAACATGCTTATTGCATATTCTGCTTCTTGCACCTCTGATCTGATGCCCTCAACAGATTCTACCTATCACATTCCAGGTCCCAGTTACCCACAGCCATGCAATCCCCTACACAGAACTTCGAACAGCCATTTTCAGGACAGCTCTGTATTTATGTAAACTTAGCATCTTTAGCTAAGGTCTAGGAGGATTAAGTTAAAAATTCTTGACCCAAACCCTCATTAGCTGGGGTGGAACATGCTCTCCTCCAGTACTCTCCTTTGCTGGCAGAATTCAGCAACCTAGGAGGGGGATTGCCTTCTCCACACCTTCTCCTCCACAGTACAGGAGCATCAGCAATAACTTACATTAGCTCTTTATTCTACTGTATTCATCTTGGAACACTGTAAGACATCATTTCTAAACACAATAAAATTAATCCAAATAGAATAATTTTAAATTTGTAGCACAAACCCTTTTTCAGAAAATGAGATGCCAGAACACCAATGAAAAGGGCATGACACTGTTTAAATTGAAAGGCTTTCCATATATTCCCATAGGGAAAGAGTATATAGGGTATATATTCATTCAGTGTTCCATATACTGAAATCATAGAATCATAGAACAGTTTGGATTGGAAGGGACCTTAAAGATCATCTAGTTCTAACCCTCCCACCATGGCAGGGACACCCTCTACTAGACCAGGTTGCTCAAAGCCTCATCCAGCCTGGCTTTGGACACTTCCAGGGATGGGGCATCCACAACTTCTCTGGGCAACCTGTTCCAGTGCTACAAAAACATTGTAAATTCTGGTTTAAATTAGCAGTGTACAGAATAGGCTTTATCTTACATTAAGTAAAATATCAGGTTTCATGTTAACACCAGCATATCACATTTGTGATTACAGTAAAAAATTCTCTTAAGAATCAACTTTCTCTACATAAATCTTCCACTACACAAGATGCGTATTTCCACTGATACTTGTGTAAGTGTAAATAAAATTTAAAACACTTAAACACTTAGCTGTGTTTGCTAAGTTTTTCTTTTCTTTTTTGCTTTCCAATGTATAAAGATAACTGTTTCAGCTTAGAGGTACAGGAAGGTATGCGCACAGGACTGAGCACTAAGATGAGTCAGGAGCAGCAGCTGCTGTCCTCAGTGCCCCATCAGGCGGCTTGGGCTGCCAGAACACCAGTGGGTGAACATTGCAGGAGCAGGGGGCAATGTAGGACACTGAAGTAACTGGGTATGCAGGAGCAAGATTAGCTCATAGTACATTAGAGATCAAATGAGATAAAGAATGGAGCCTGTGAAAATCATGAGCTACGTGGGAGCATTTCTTAAAACTAGCAGGTGCCTGAAACATGGTCTGCCTGAACAAGGAAGGAAAAGGTATGTTACTACATCCTGGACCAGGATAGGAAAGCAGAGCCTTAAAGACAATTTTAATATCTTGAACTTCATGAAGATTAAAATGAATTACTCACTTCTGTGTCTAGGTTGGTGAGTTTTCAAAACTGGAACTCAAGCGGTTCTGCAGAAAGGATTCAACATCCAAACATACTTGATCAGAGCTGGTCAGAGTTTCAAGTTTTCAATTTGTGTGAAATTCCAAATTTTAAAGATTCCTTTCAGTGCTAATTGGGACTGAAAAAAAATCAGAACTCTGAAATGTTTGGGTGTTTCTGGTGTGGGTCTTTTGGGGATTTTTTTTTTAATTGGAAATACTTTATCTTTTACTTTCTGTTTTATCACCTGACTTTCTAATAACCTGTGATTCACATAACAGAAAAGTACATTATTAAAGCCAAGTGCTTGAACAGTTTTTGTTTGTTTGTTTTAAACAGGATACCAACAAAGTGCAACATTTAACTAACTCTTTGGGAAAAGCAATGCTTTGGGAAAATTGTCATCAACTCTACAATTGCATTATTTCCTAAAACAATACCCCACAGAATTTTCCTAATACCCTGTTTTCTGTCACGAAAATCCCTAGTTTATCACTAAAGGTTTATGTAAACCACATTCATTGCAACAGTTGAGATAAAACTTTACAATAAATACAGAACTGGCTGGGATGCCATGCACTCTGGCCTTCCACTCCACATGGTTTTTCACTACTGCACACTGACAGAGATGAGAACATCCAGACCAATACAGGGCAGGATAACAGTGAAAGACATTATGCAAAATAAGAACTCAACATTTTCTAGAAGATGAATATGTAACGTTCTCCTCCAGAATCTGTGATACCACAAAACTGCTTCTAGAGGCTTCAGTAAAGATTTCTATCAATCAAAGAACAGTAATTTTCAGCATATCTTTCTGATAAGCAAAACCATTCTTATTTAGTCATTATTAGGTTTTAATTGAGAGCCATACAGAAACAATATTTGGATATGTATGACTTCTGTTCAAACTTAGGTCATATTTTATATACACTGCAATGCAGCAGTTATTTATTTAACTCTGCTCATGTTTCCAGAAGCGGTCAGTGACAGACAGCAAGACAACTTTTCTTCAACTGGGCTTTTCTTTTTCCCCAGTTAGCCTTGGATCAATGTTCTTGAATGTGTCCTCAGCACAAGAGAATTACTGGTGAGGCGCTTTCTCCCCTCTCTGACTCAGCACACAAAACACGAGGTATGTCTCAATCCAGAAAACATGGTATTGCCCAATAGGACATGACTGCCACTGCCAAAAATCACTCTAAAAAACGGGGCAAGTCCATACTTATGTTGATTAAGGTCAGAAACAGAAACTTAGTGCCTTTACGCTGAGCTCCCTATCCACTTCTGCTGCCCCTGAACTACTTCCTTTACAGTAGTTCAGACGCGTGATGTCCCTAATGACTGTTCTGCCTAAAAATAAGTGCTCTTGACACACAAGAGATGTCAGGCTAGCACAGCAGGATGCTGAAGCGTCTCTAGATGTGTAGCAGGGCTTCTCTTACACTGGGCTGCAGCAATTTAGGAATTCACACTTGATAAATGCAATAAGGGTAGCTTCTTTTATCTCTTGCAAACGGTGCCAGGAGCGATATACTCCTGACCCTTATTTAACTCTCCAGCTTATTCTTTTACGCTGCTCTCTGGAACCATAAAATTCTAATGTTTCATTAGGCAATCATGCACTGTAGTTGTATATGCTTTTTCACTGACATCTACAAATGAACTATGTAATTGACAGCAGCTGGCTCAGGTTGTTTTGCTTGAGTCTACTTTTTTTTTTTTTTTTTTTTTTTTAAAAGATACTCGTACAGAAACATACTCTGTTTGCTCTGATAGCGCTTCTCAAGCAGAGAGAGAATGCGTGAACTCTGGAAAGTTTCTTACCTATACCTGAAGTAACTCTTCTTCAGCTTTTATTTTTGTTTTCCAGATATAACGGTACAGCAGCAGGCTTCTCTGCATTACACTGAAGTAACGTTATTCCTTGCTTCAAAGATCCTTGTCCTTGCTCTTTTTCCAAGGTGAGTGAAAATCACAATGGAAGCTAAATGAAACATAACTATTTTTCTTAATAGCAACATGTTATCCCTGATACGGGCTACATTAGGCTGATTAAAGCCCTTCCAGAGCAAGGCCCAGGGAAATAATCTGTCCATGTTAACTACCATGGGAGTGGGAAACAATCACTTTCTCACATGACAATAGCAGTATTTAGTCTCCTGAAATATTACTATTTACAAACTTAGAGGGATTACTACTGCAGGTATTGTTTCTCCCTCTTGTCTTGCATTCTCTTCACTGCAGTAATTTTGTAGATGCCTTTGTTGGCAAGGAGGAATTTTTTATTTTAGAATTGAGTGCTGCACTTTTTCAGAAACCTCCCAAGAGCTAGGAAAATACATAGACTTACAGAGGATGCCTAGCTGAGAGTCTTTTAAGAAGCTTTTTTTTCAATTTGCAATTGTAACAACATTCTTGTAAAATTTATCAGTACTAAAGCATATAAACATTGCACAGTTATTGTGGTCCTGGTTGTTTGTTTTGTTTTTTTTTTTTTTCAACAGGTACATAAGTAACTAATCCTCTGAAAAAAAGGATTGTAAGAGAACTACACTTGAGAAATCACACAGCAAAGGAAGCACTAAGGCCCATAAAAACAGCCTCCAAAACTCCCCCGAAAGATTCATTTTCTATTGATTGATTCTACTGGGAGGATTACCATGTTTGGCAAAGGACAGTACACTGCCCTGTGTCTCAATGGCATTCAGAGCTTCTCGACTGCTGTGGGTTGTGATTCATTTGTTGGCTAGGACACTCACTTTCATCTGCTTGCCTTACAAGAGTTCAACTGTTACCTAATTCTTGTTTCAATAACATTGTATGTCATCATGTTTATCCAGTATGTGATCGACATCGCCTCTAGGTCATCTTTGAAAAAAGAATTCTGTGATTTCAGAAAATAAAACTGGTCTTGCTTGTCCTGTCAGCAAAGCCATTATGTCAGGAAAAGTTTAACTTCTGCTCCTCATGACGATACAATTTTTTTCAGGATTCACATCCTTTCATCTCCCAGAAAAATGCAGAGATCAATTCCAATAGAGACGAGAACAGGCCCAACCTTTGCTTCCCTTTTGAAGGAAGCTAGAAACTACCTTACCCAACACATAGGTCAGTATTTGGTATCCACTATTAAAGTAAATGCAAGGTAGGCTAGGAAAAAGTAATGGCCTTATCTTTAGGAGTTCATGGACATATTCATTATTGTAAACTGCTTACTGAGCTTGTCTCTTCCCCTTGACAAACTTTGTCCTGAACTTCTTAGAACTCATTTATCCACCATCTTTACCACATTGCCAAACTGTTTCAAAGTCCCATATGGACTTGCAAAAGCAAGCCATGCTACGAGAGTCTTAAGGAGGCATTTTCTTTGTCATACCTAAACCTGCAACCTGCACTCACTGTTATTTCAGTCACAGACTGAAAGGGAACTGTACTTACACAGTATGATCTCAGCTATGTATGGACAACAGAACCCTGAGTAAATTACTCTTGGCCCTCACTTTTCTGGCTACTACAGAAATGAACAGTACACAGAATTACAGTATCATTTTTATATCAGCACAATATTACAGTCCGAAGGTTGAGCTGTTTCTAAACTAGTCTTCACTTAAATAAATCTGGAAAGTAGTGCTTATGATGTTTTACAGGCTCACTAACAAATGAAAATTATGCAATTCATGGAAGTGTTGGTTAAATAAATATGAAGAAAAAACATTAACAGTTCTTTAGTTTCACCCAAGTCCTTAGTGGGGTGGGTTTTTTGCTTATAGGGTTTTTTTGTTGGTTTTTTTTTTAATTTTAGTTACATGGCTTTAGAACAATAAAAATAAGCAATTTTATATCTTTTTATCCAGTTTATAGCCTTAAAGGATTTTGTCTTCACAAAGATTTTATTTGCTAGGTTTTCATGCAGTGAATTTTTTAAAAAGCTATTTTAACAATAGTTTTGTTCACTTAGTTACAGATTCTGCCTTTTAAAAAGAATTAATTTGTATATGCCATTTTTTGTAATTTCAATACATTAACAACTGGATGTTGTTGTTCACTAGAATAAAGATAGGGATATCAGAAGGGGATGCTAAATCCCAAGTAAATATTACCATTGGAAAACAATCCAGGTAGTTCAAAATTACAGTGTTAGACTGCTTCACTTCTACCTACTCCTTCTTATAAGGAAATGTAAATAGAACATAAAAACTATTTTGGTGGAAAAGACAAAGTTCATCCTTTACCAAAAATTAAAAACAGAACTGAAAAGCTTTGGGGGAAAAGAAGCCCCAAACTCCTAACCTCATACTCCAAATCAAAGCCTCAAGAACTTTCCAAACACTGCTACAAGAAAAACATGATTTTCCAGACTTTTGAAAATGTATTCTCCTAATCCTACTATGTCCCTGAAAAAAGTAAAGTTCAACATGGAAGATGGCAGCAAGGACCATGAACCACTTGCTCAGTTCAAGTCAACTCAACAAAACCTTCCATCTCTTTTGCAGGTGGTGCTCAGTCCCTCAGAAAACCGCATATGGAGCCTGTTCAGGCTTTTGTAATGGTTTTCAGTTCAATTGTCTATTCCTGAGCCTTAGCCAAAACCAACCTTCATTACCACTCCACTCACCATTTTAGGGCAACACTGAAGCCTAGGACAACTCTATGCTCAGCAGCTGTTCTACAAGGACTGAGCCAGAAGCTACCACATACACCTGGGGCCTGCACACGGAACCCAGTATTGCAGGCGTGGGTGTTGTAACAGTTCACTGCAAACTGTGCACAGCTCAAAGGTCTTCACAGCTCCTTCCAGCTTTGGGTGTCTGCTAAGAGTCATTCTGTCCTAACTATCAACAGAATCTGTCAGATAAATTATGCATTGTAGAAAAAACCTCCAGAATACTTTTCCAATTCCTAAAATACAGTAAATGATTGTCAGACTCAAATATTTACACAAATAGACTGGAAAAGAAAGATGACAACCCTCAGCTGAGCTAGTCACTTGTGGTCTAAGACCCTGTATTATTCAACCCTGTATGAACATGTGAATGTTACTGCATGAAAAATAAATGTTCAACACTAATATTTATTCTCCCAAGGCAGACAATTTGGGACACTCCCAAACAGTACACTCCCTTCCCACCAAAACAAGCAATGAAAGAACACACACTTGCTCAAATTATTAGTTTCCTTACTTCAGAAAGCTTCATTTCAGTGAATGAAAAACATGAGAACACTGTGTACCAACAGCAAATATTAGGACTTCTTACTCCTAAGCTCCCCTCTAGCTGACAGGGCAGGAGAACGATTTCAGGGGGAGAGGCAGATGAGATCTCAGCATGCATGCACCAGCATGCACCAGATGTGTTTGTGCAGCTCGATTTACTTTACTATTTCTTTTTTCCTTATTATACTACAAAAATCTTAGGAAAAATAGAGAACTTCAATACTATTAATAAAAACTTGTAACTTAATTATTCTCTAGTCAATTTAGTGAGGAAGTCCTCCTGGCAGCTTCACAATCACAACACTTCAACACCAAGCATTTTCCCTTTGCCAGCAATAAAGATGTTCCTATGGCTATTGCTTTGTTTGAAAATCTACTTGAAAATTTCTAAGTCTCATTGAACTCCTGAATAATTTGCCAAGTTGGCAAGCATTCTTAATAAACCTGGGAAAAACCTTTCTTGGATCACTTTATGAAAGATGTACATTTGGAAGTTGCCCTAGAAAACCCCCTCAACCGTTATGTCATCAATATATCAATACCGTATGTTGTGCAAATCCTGCATTCAGCGAATTACTTTTGCTTTTCTTCTGTATGTGGCTTTATCTTGGACAATTACTGTGTCCTTTTAAAGCAGAAGAAATGTATTACAAAACACTAATTTAAAAAACAGTGCTGCTGAAAAGCTGCATCCTTACTTCTTCTGTAAATAAGGATCAATTGAAAACAGCAGCATAAGTCATCAATGAGAAATTGCTACAAGTACCTGGGCCTTAGGAAATTCTGAGAACCTGCGAATGTCCCAGTTCAATAAAGCTTTCAAACATTTCAAAGTCCCATGGTAATTATAATTTCTCAGACATACAATTAAATACCTTGCTGAACTTGAGCCTACACCTAAAACACTATCTCAGCGTATACAAGCACAGCTCTGCGTAAGGAATTCTCCATTGCAAAATATTAAGAAAACTATAGTGTCTGACCAATATTGAATGTAGTTATCCAGTGAAGTTTAATGGATAACTCAATGACTATATTAAAAGTCAAATATTGAAAACTGGTATAAAAAGCATCTTTACTGAACAACTTATGAAAAGGAAATTGAGTACAATGTGAAGCCATTAAACAAAATACATTACGGGTACTGACAAGATCTGCCCAATGTTTTGCTTGTCCACAAATTATTCAGTGAAAAATATATGAAAACGTGTCACATTATGCAAGCAACCATTTTATAAAGTCAATGTAAAAAAAGCAATTTTATTTCTAACTGCTTTCTTCCCTGTCTGTTTTCCAAAACGTGGAGAGGACAAACATCATGTAGATCACTTTTCAGTCTCATTCTCAGGTTCACTGTCCCCACTATCACTGTCCCTTCCAGGATGTTCCGGCATTGTTCGATGTTCATCCACTTCAGGCACTTTCAATTCTCCTTCCTTTAGCATCTCTTCTTCTACCTTATTTTCTTCTTCTTCTGCATCTTCCTGCATGCCCTGCACTTCACTTTCTCCTTCTGTCTCTTGAGTTTGAGTAGTTTCAGCTTCCTCAATCATGGCAGGTGGGGGCAGTAAACGCTAGATGATTAGAAAAGAAAGGAATTTCAGTTTTTACAGCAAATACATCTGTTTGGGCATCTATTTGTATTTTAGCCTGAACTGTTCACCTTATATTTAGGATTCTGTATTTGATAACAAGTTAACAACAAAGACTTAAAATTTAGAAGCCCTAACCATGCGACTAGCCTCTATGCAAACACATGGAGCATGGGAAATAAGCAAGAGGAGCTAGAGGCATGCTCATGCATGAGGGACTATGACCTCACTGACACTGCAGAGATGTGGTGGGATGACTCCTATGACTGGAGTGTCAGAATGGAAGGATACAGGCTCTTTAGGAATGACAGGCAGGGAAGATGGCGGGGTGGGGGTGGGATTGCTCTCTCTGTCAGAGACCAGCTGGAGTGTGTGGAACTCCATCTGAGGTGGAAGAGGAGCTGAGCAAGAGCTTACAGGTCAGGATTAAAGGGAGGGAACAGAGAGGGGATAAGAGTTTGCTACAGGACACCTGGCCAGGATGAGCAAGTGGATGAGGCCCTCTATAGAAAGATAGCAGCAGCCTCACTTTCAAAAACCCTGGTCCTCATGGGGGACTTTAATCATCACAATATCTGTTGGAGGGACAACACGGCAGGGCATAAGCAAGACAGGAGGTTTCATGGAATGCGTCGATGACAACTTCTTTCTCCAAATGACAGAAGAGACAACGAGGAGGGGTGCCATGCTGGACCTTGTTCTCACCAACAGGGAGGAGCTGGTGGGGAATGTGATGCTCAAGGGCAGCCTTGGCTGCATCAACCATGAAATAGTGCAGTTTAAAGATCCTTAAGGAGGTGAGAAGGCTGCACAGCAAGCTCGCTACCTTGGACTTCAAGAGAGCAGATTTTGGCCTCTTAAGTGAACTGACTGGAAAGGTTCCTTGGGAAGAAGCCCTAGAGGGAAGAGGCCCAAGAAAGCTGGCAAGTATTCAAGGACCTTCTCCTCCAAGCTCAGGAGTGACCCATCCCAATGAAGAGAAAGTAAGGTAAAAATGCCAGGAGGCCTGCATGGATGAACAAGCAGCTCCTGGACAAACTGAGGTGCAAAAAGGAAGCCTACAGAGGGTGGAAGCAGGGACAGGTAGCCTGGGAGGATTACAGGGAAGTTCTCTGACAAGTCAGGGATCAGGTTAGGAAAGCTGAAGCTCTGACAGAATTAAACCTGGCCAGGGACATCAAGGGCAACAAGAAGGGTTTCTACAGGTACACAGAGGATAAAAGGAATACCAGGGAAAATGTGCACCCTTTGCAGAAGGAAACAGGAAAGCTGGTTTCCCAGGATACAGAGAAGGCAGATATACTCAATGATTTTTTTACCTCGGTCTTCACTGTCAAGGAAGCAAGTCATAAACGCCCAGTCACATAAGGCAAGAGCAGGGACTGAGAGAATGGGGAGCCACCCATGATTAGAGAGGATCAGGTTCGGGAGCACTAAGTAACCTGAAGGTGCACAAGTCCATGGGACCTGATTAAATACATCCGCAGGTCCTGAAAGAACTGGCGGATGGGATTGCAAAACCTCTATTCATCATATTGGAGAAGTTGTGGCAGTCTGGTGAAGTTCCCACTGACTGGAAAAGGGGAAATATAACTCCCATATTTAAAAACGGAAAAAAGGAGGACCCAGAGAACTACAGGCCAGTCAGTCTCTCCTCTGTGCCTGGCAAGATCATGGAGCAGATCCTCCTGGAAACCATGCTAAGGTACATGGAAAACGAGGAGGTGACTGGTGACAGCCAACATGGCTTCACAAAGGACAGATCGTGCCTGACAAATATGGTGGCATTCTATGATGGGGTCATGACCTTGATGGAAAAAGGGCGGGCAACCGATGTCATCTACCTGAAGTTGTGCAAAGAGTTGGACACCATCCTGCACGACATCCTTGTCTCTAAACTGGAGAGGCATGGATTTGATGGATGGACTGCTCAGTGGATGAAGAACCAGCCGGATGGTCTCACTCAGAGTTGTGGTCAAGGGCTTGATGTCTGTGTGGAGACCAGTGACGACCGACATTCCTTGAGGGTCGGTGTTGGGATGGGTGCTGTTTAACATCTTTGTCAGTGGCATACACAGTGGGATGGAGTGCACCCTCAGCAAGTTTGCTGATGACACCAAGCTGTGTGGTGACATGCTGGAGGGAAGGGATGCCATCCAGACAGACCTTGACGGGCTGGAGAGGTGGGCCTGTGCCAACTATGTGAAATTCAACTAGGCCAAGTGCAAGGTCTTGCACCTGCATTGGGGCAATCACAAGCACATGTACAGGCTGGGTGAAGAATGGGTAAAAAGCAGCCCTGAGGAGAAGGACCTGGGGGTACTGGGTGGATGAAAAGCTGGACATGAGCCGGCAGTGTGCACAGGCAGCCCTGAAAGCCAACTGTATCTTGGGCTGTATCCACAGAAGCATGGCCAGCAGGTCGAGGGAGGTGATTCTCCCCCTCTGCTCTTGTGAGACCCCACCTGGAGTACTGCATTCGGCTCCTTCTTATGCTCCTTAACATAAGAAGGATATTGACCTGCTGGAGCGAGTCCAGAGGAGACCATGAAGATGATCAGCGGGCTGAAGCACCTCTCCTATGAAGAAAGACTGACAGAATTGAGCTTATTCAGCCTGAAGAAGAGAAGGCTCTGGGGAGACCTCATTGCAGCCTTTCAGTACCTGAAGGAGGCCTACAAGGAAGCTGGGGGGTGGGGGGCAACTTTTTACAAGGGCCTGTAGTGATAGGACAAGGGGTAAGAGGTTTAAATTGAAAGTGGGGAGATTTAGGTATCAGGAAGAAATTCTTCACAGAGAGGGTGGTGAAGCACTGGAACAGGTTGCCCAGGGAAGCCGTGGATGGATGCCCCATCTCTGGATGTGATCAAGGCCAGGCTGGATGAGGCTTTGAGCAACCTCGTCTAATGGAAGGTGTCCCTGACCATGGCAGGAGGGTTGGAACTAGATGATCTTACGGTCCCTTGCAACCCAACCAATTCTATGATGATTGTATGATCATTTGTAGGCACTTAACGCCTACAAAAAAAGACCCCAAGAATAATCCTGCCTCACACATTCTTTTGCCTGAAAAGATTATGCTAAAAACTCAGTACTTCCAATTCAAAGATATGAAACACATTTCATTATCCCATGTAGCCAGAGAAGTAATAGGGCTATCGTAAATCCCCACTTGGAGCAACAAGCACATTTCTACCATAATGTCATCTATTACCATTTCAAACTCCTAAACGTACTTAACTTGCTTTTTGAGATCTTTTACAGTCCTGTCTTTAACAACTCATTCCAGTAATATCTCCCTGAAAAGTCTTATGTGAATGTTATCTGTACTTATACAGGTTTCACTCACAGCTGTAAGTGTAGAACTACACAAGTTCCAGTGACAGTTAAAGCAACATGCTGGTATTTTTCACTTAATATTGTAGAGAAGGAATTTAGTATATTCAAAGTGTTTTGCTCGCAACTAAAAGAGTAGTTTGCAAAACAGTAAAAGCAGCAACCGTAATACAGGCTTTGGAAAAAAAAATAACCAAGGATACAGTGAGCTGAGGAGTATGGATGAATGTTATACAACTCCAGGCTGTACAGCAATACCCTGACATTAATGACAGGAAAGATACTTCCTTGGAATACTGTGAAACACTTCAATGAAATGAAAGTCTCATAAACCTATCATGGACGATTGTTTAGTTCTGTTTAAAGGAAACTTGGCTTCACATAACAAATTACAGTGAAGTCTTATCTTCAATTAGGTGACACTAATACTACAAATTTCTGACATGCATAGACAAACCTACAAAGCAATTATGACTACCAGCAGAGATATGTAAAGGCTTTTTCACAGATTTTGTAGTTATCATACTGGTTCCTATAATCCATCTGTTCACAGAACAAATGTATTTCAAAGCCATAGAGCTTTTAATTACAAAAATATATTCTTGATGCACACTACAAACTCAGACTTGTTCTGTGTTTTAGTTAGATGCATGGTGTGGTTCATGACTGATACTGTTAAAGACCAGTGTAAAAAGAAAAGGAAAAATACTATATCTTAATAAGTAGGGTAAGAGAAATGTTTTTTTTCTTTGCAGTTCACTTTTTGGCTTCTGCATGGAGAATGTGAATCACTGCCACAGAAGGAAACGACCTGTTTTGTAACTAATTTTAGGTAGAAACAGATTAGGATGTTAAAAAGACTAACTGGTATTAGGAGAAGGATCAGGTCCATGGTTGATTAAGATGTTTAGCAAACCCATCCGCTCGTAACATTTTGATGCTATCATCTGCTTTTCAGGACATGTACATACTTGTCATTTTTGACAAGGCTATTCATTTGTATCTGCATGTGATCAGCTGCCTAGTCCACTGAGTCTGTATCACATATTATCTGCATGGCTGAGAGAGCTCTAACTATATTAGACAAACTGGCTCCAAAACAAGTCTTGTCATGTACTTATAGGACTGCGTTTCTAACAAAACAGTGTGAGCTTTCACTACTTTAAAAAAATAGAGTAACAAGAAGAGGTTAGAAACGTTTTTTTTTTTTTTCTGGGTAGCAAAATGTTGCAAATTTGGCTGAACCTATGCCTCCCAGCAGGGGAAAAAAAAAAAAAATTTAAAAAATCCAAGATTCACTGGAAGAGAACTGCAGAGGAAAAGAAATTTTCTATCTGAAAGTCTGACATTCAGTTAATGAGTAAGTTTTGAGTTCTGATCTCTACTGATTACACTGTTCCGTATTAGATGAAACAGTCACTGGAAGAAGGAAAGAGGAGGTGATAGAGAAACATTCTTGCATTAAAGAACAGAACCTAGATCTCAAACAAGTACCTTGGATTAATCTGTTCAAGGACACAGAGCCATGCTGTATTGGGTTTGTGTGGCAGGGTTCTGGTAGTAGGGATGGGGCTACAGGGGGTGCTATCTAAACTACCTTAAAGCTCTGCTCGCATACCTAAGACGACAAGGTGTTTCTGTTGGGTTCTGAATTCTGGTTCAGGGATTAAACACTGACAAAATCAGGTACAGAAGTGAGAAAGCATCTACAGCTGCTTCCAACTCCATACTGTTTTGCTTGGAGCTTAACTAGTTCATTCTTGAGCAAAAAATTGCTCAAGAATAAAAATGCTACAGCTGCTAGCATGGTTAAAATGCTTCCAAGACATGATCTAGTCTTTCTATACACTGCAGGCTTGTCATGAAAACCTCTATTATGCAACATTACTGCACCATGCAGTGGTGCTATAATACCACTAGCTGCACTTAGCCTGTCCAGTATTTACTTCAAGTAAACTTGTGTGTTATTTTTCAGGTATTTCTTTAGTATTAATGAGCAATTTTGGGGCCAGACAGAGCAATGGGTAGCACTCAACATCAATTACTGCTGGTTCTGGGGCCTTAAGATGGGGCTTAAATTACTAAAAGATACAGCTCTTGCTACTGCAAGACTTTAAAGGCCTCAATATTTGCACTCCGAGTCATAAAACCTTCTTCAATTTTAAACATAACAGGAACAGTCTTAAACCTCAACAGCATCTTATGTCACTTACTAAAAATCAGGTTTTATTTTAAATGCATACCTTCCAAAAGTTAGAACGTCCTTACCTGTTGGTAGTGGCGTGTACTCTGTATCAAGTGCATATACATATTGTACACAAAGTTAGCCATTTGGGGCATGTTCTTAATAACATGTATTTGGTGAGATGGTCTTTCTCCATTCTAAAGAAGGGGGAAAAAGTAGACATTCAGCAAGCAAAGCAAAATAACCATTATTCAAAAGTTATTTAACTGTATTAGAAAACACAAACCTAAGAAAATAAATTATGCTTTTTTTAAAAAAAAAAAAAAGCTAAATTCTTTAGAAGATAGGAAGTGTAGGTCTTACACTTTGGTGAAATGGATTAGTCATGATACTGCAGCCCAACAAATTTCAAAAGGAAAGGCTAGGTTCTGATGTACTCCATAAAGCACATTTTGGACTTGAGTTATTTAACATATTAAAGGAACAAACAGTGTAGCGTCAGATTAGGACTTAGCCTGCTTGTCCACCACCATCCAGCTCCTTCTTGATCACATCTGTCGACCACACACAGCACACTCTTTGCACAGCAGACCTGAAATTTTCAACTGAAATGCTCCCCTCCCAAACTTGTCAACGCACTTAAGACCAGGGAAAGACCTGTAACTGAATTTTGAGTTCATGCAGGCATTTCTTCTCAAAGCTCCAGGAAGCAAAGCAGATGTGCTCTTCCATTTCTTCCCTTAGCACCCTACTCTGTGTTCTGTGCTTTGATGCTTAATATAAGATCTAGTGCAGTATTACAAATGATGTTTTCAAACTTATAAACCTAGCCCAGTAACACCACTCTCTTGCAATTCTGGATCCAATTAAAAAAAAAAGAAGTTAATTGGTTATCCTGAACTACTCAGTCAAATGTAATTTTACTTCTTTTAATAAGAAGCAATTAGCTTTGTGTGGTGGGTTTTTGTTGGTTTTGGGTTTTTTTTCAGAATTAATACTGTTTCATAACAAGACCAAAAATATGTAACACACTAAAAACTCACCTATTTATCATAAAAGTACTGAATCACTTACACAGGTGGAACTTAGGAAAAAGCAGCCAAAACAGAGTCACATTGATAACTAAGTTTTGTGGGAAAAAAAAACCCCAGTTAAAAACAGCAAGTGTGTATGATGACAAAAGTTAACTCTAGGGACATAAGTATCCAAGAGGCACTGGTATAACAGCGAAGACAGTCTCATCTCTTACAGCCCACTCAAAACCAAGTGGGCAAACACACACACCTCTATTACAGATAACAGAATTCAGAGCAGCTCTTCCTACCTGTCTTGCTGTTGGAAAACTTTCTGTGGGAATGATATGGAGGTGAAGTGGTCGAGCTGTAAGTTGGCTGAAAGCTGGAGTTAGCTCAAAGCAGTTCTGAAACAGTGATACCCTTGCAAAGATATAAAGCCCGAGCCTGGCTCTTGACATGGCAACAACTAATCGTCGGACATCCCTTCAGAAAACAAACAAAATCAATCATGTTCTTTTCACTGATTACATAGTTGTAATAAAAATGACTAGAAGTATACAGAAGTCTTTATTTTATATTTAATTATCTGCTAAAATACTATTTTGTCTTTTATTTTTTTCCCTACATACTGTTTCAATAACTACCAAATCCTAGAACCATTATATAAAAGAGGGTTCACTGTACCAATAACGATATGAAGAATTACCCTTTACTATTTTCCCAGACTTCAGAGGTGAAGATTTACACTGAGAACAAATCACATTTTTTGTATCCCTGAATGAGTAAACATGAGTTTGATAACTCATCTAACCACTACTGAATAGACAAGTCTTCCTTCACCCCACCCCAAAAACTGAAGTGCAAATATGTTAAACTACACATCATAACACAACTTATGCGGTGATCAAACACTTTTGACACAAAACAAATAAAAAGTTCACTTACAGTAAAGAATCTAGGAGAAAATTTAAGCCTGCATTTGTTCAACAAGCATTACATTCCTATCGTTCTACTAGGGTGAACCCAACTTCAGCCTATCTGTAGTAATATAAACTAATTATAGTATAAGAACCATTACTAAAGCATAAAGTGGTTGTGAAGAAGGTACCAGACAGTTATAAAAGGCAGTATGTCTGAACTTCATTCAATACACAGCATTAAACTTCATGTCTACTACATACTCAAATAATCGAACACTTTTGTATAATGTACTATAAACATCTTCCTGGATACAGAAAACATGTAGTTTAATGAAACTCGAAGAGTACCTTCTTACATACCTAAGGTGGCCTACAGCTTTGGTACGCACTAGTGAAAGAAGAATATAATCATTTTGTTGACCTTGAAATCTGTCCACAGTGGTTACCTAGAGAATCAAAAACCAAGAAAAAACCTCCATAGGTTAATCTTTGCCATTTCAAATAAAATGTGACACCTAAATTTTAACATCATATTCAGACTGAGACTGCAATAAATGCAAAGAGAAAAGAGAATGCTTTAGCTCCATTTTAGTTGACCTCTCACCAAAAACCAGCCTGTTCTTTTTAGAAGAAGTTGGGAGGAGCTTTTGTCTGACTGTACACCATTGTTTTACATTTTTATTCAAAACAGACAGCTGACAGTGGGGTGCTACTACCAAAAGTTTGTGGAAAGCTATCAGTTTTATAATACAGAGATTTAACCTGCAGAATTAGCACCAGACTTTTATAACTCTTTTTTATAAGAGTTATATCTGCATCATCAGATTCATCATGATACATTTTATCATATCATTTCCACTCTGCATGGATCTTCCTAAAGGTGTGGTGTTCGGTTTGTTGGATTTGTTTGTGTTGGGGTTTTTTTGAGGACAAAATAAATGACAAAGAAAAGTGTTATTATGTCCCATGTAGTCTGTAGCCTCTCCAATTTCACTGACTTCAGTTTATATGCCAAATTCCAAGCAGGCAGAAACAAAGACACTACTCTTAAGAAATTCAATAGAATGTAGGTTATTAAATGTGTGGTTAACCAGGGAATATTTGTGCAGAAAGCTGTGAAGCTATTCAATTAGTCTGCTCTATAATATGACAAACAAATCAGAACCACTCCAATGACAGATGTATTTTCAAAGTCACCTTGTTTGGCCGTCCAATCAGTGGATTATTTCCACACCGCTGATTAATGACATCACGGATCAGGTGTTTCTGTCCATTGTATGTTGTCAGGATACTTATCTTGTCTGATGGATAACCAAGCAGGCACATATACATGAAGAGTGCTACGACATACTCTGCTTCACCAAGATTCTTAAGTTTAAAACACGGGGAGGAAAATAAAAAGAAAAAGAGGTTACTCAACCTGTAAGGGTTTTGAAAGAAAGAAGCACAAGTAGGTTTAATATGTTCATTCTGACTCCTCTTCAGATGATTGCAGAAAATCTCTGTCAGTATTATTTTTAGCCACTGATTGATACTTTCCAATATCTACTCAGAAGCTCCCAGTTTTACTTCAATGCAAGATTAAAATCTTAACATTTAATAGCCCATTTAAGTTTTATTTATGAGATTTTGAATGTTTACAAATTTGTATATAAATGCATTTATATCCTTATAGCTGTCTGCCCAATATAACTGCCATCTTAACCAATACAACATTTCATTTTTCATTCTTAAAGATCACATGCCAAAAACCCCACCTGTTATGTAAAACTGTGGAATTATTATTTGTTAAAAAGTATTACAAGCCCATAGTCTACATATACCAATATTTAAACATAACGGTTAGCAACATTTAGCGACAACTTAACATGATTCCAAATAAGCATGCAAAAAAGTTGCAATGACTCACTCTCCAGTAAGCTGAAAGTAAGGACCAGTTGAACTAGAGTAACTAACTCCTTTCAACTATTAACTGGGAGAGAGACATCTGGATTATCAAATCCAGTTATTTCTGAGGCCATACCTATTCAATTTCAAATAACCAGCTGTTATTTTCTGAGTTGTAACCTTTTTATCTGTGCCATTACTAATAAATGTCTGTCCAAAGCATCCCTCTTTCGGCTGTAGGAAGTTCTGTCCTATTTCCAGACTGAAGTTATTCATAGGCCATTTAAATCCCTTTTCTGTCAACAAAAACTATCTTTCAGGCTAAAAAGTTATTCTCAATTGCTGACATTTATTCCTGCTCTATTTATATTGGGAATCTTATCCCCATTTGGTGTATGTTTGACTAGACTAGACATACCAGTCTCCTTTATTTCTTATTAAGTGGGCTCTGCATTACTTGGAAAACGCAGTTGCTACGCATACCAAACACCTGTGGTCGTAAAGCTATTCTACAAATCTTAATCCCCTTTAAATCTGGAAAGAAATGCTCAAATTCACAGAGGGATATAATACAAGGCTGGAATTTGTTATCTTGCAATGCCACCAACACCCTCGGCTACCATATCTCCATTCTCAAGATCATGAAAAAAACCTAACTGTAAGACATAATGGAAGCGTTTGTCCATGAAAGCCCTGTTGCAATGACAATGGTGTTCTGTGTCCTGGTGTGAGTGTTCTCAGTCTTCTTTGGCCCAGGAGTGGACTACAGCAGTGCTCAGATTCTCAGTTATCAGAATCCCTGTGTTTAAGGCACTAATTTCAGCTGTTCCACAGGACAACTACTTGTACATTACAGTGTTTCAGCTTAAGCAGCAGAATCATAAGAAACTCTCTCCCCCCTTCAAACAACCCTGTTCTCAAATTAGAAATATGATGGATGGTGACTTGACCTTGGTTGACAGAGGTTGGGCAACTGACATCTACCTCAACTTGTGCAAAGCCTTCGATACCATCTCACACAACATCCTTGTCTCTGAACTTGAGAGACATGGATTTGATGGATGGACCGCTTGATAGGTAAAGAAATGGCTGGATGGTCGTACTCAGAGAGTGGTGTACAACAGCTCAATGTCTGAGTGGAGACCAGTGATGAGTGGCATTCCTCAGGGGTCGATGTTGGGACCAGTACTGTTTAACATCTTTGTCAGTGACATGGATGACAGAATCAAGTGCACCCTCAGCAAGTTTGCTGATGACACCAAGCTGTGTGGTGTGGTTGACACACTGGAGGGAAGGGATGCCATCCAGAGGGACCTGGACAGGCTGGAGAGGTGGGCCTGTGCCAACCTCATGAAGTCCAACAATGCCAAGTGCAAGGTCCTGCATCTGGGTTGGGGTAATCCCAAACACAAGTACAGGCTGGGCAGAGAATGAATTGAGAGCAGGCCTGAGGAGAAGGACTCAGGGGTACTGGTGGATGAAAAGCTAGACATGAGTCAGCAGTGTGTGCTGACAGCCCAGAAAGCCAATTGTATCCTGGGCTGTATCCAGAGAAGGGTGGCCAGCAGGTCAAGGGAGGTGATTCTCCCCCTCTGCTCTGCTCTTGTGAGACCCCACCTGGAGTACTGCGTCCAGCTCTTGGGCCCCCAACACAAGAAGGATATTGACCAGTTGGCATGAGTCCAGAGGAGGCCACAAAGATGATCAGAGGGCTGGAGCACCTCTCCTGTGAAAAAAGGCTGAGAGAATTGAGCTTATTCAGCCTGGAGAAGAGAAGGCTCCGGGGAGACCTTATAGCAGCCTTCCAGTACCTGAAGGGGGCCTACAAGGAAGCTGCAGGGGGGGTGTGGGGGGGTGCTTTTTACAAGGGCCCATAGTGAGGACAAGGGGTAGTGGGTTTAGACTGAAAGCAGGAAGATTTAGATTAGATATCAGGAAGAAATTCTTCACAGAGAGGGTGGTGAAGCACTGGAACAGGTTGCCCAGGGAAGTTGTGGATGCCCCGTCCCTGGCTGTCTTCAAGGCCAGGTTGGATGAGGCTTTGGGCAACCTGGTCTAGTGGAGGGTGTCCCTTCCCACAGCAGCGGGTTAGAACTAGATGATCTTTAAGGTCCCTTCCAACCCAAACCATTCTATGATTCTATGACTCACCTTTGCTTTGCTCACTAAGAGCACACTAGTTTGTAATAAATAAAAAAAAGTGAGGAACCCAAGCACAAACTCTGAATATCTTTCATATCTTTTAAAAAAATAGATTAACATAACTCTCAATGATCTTCACAGCAAAAAAATTACCACTAATATTAATGTATTTTGTTAATGGCTTTCTGTAATACTAAACAAATTATAAGGTGTTAATTCCATGTTTGAATTAAACTCATTAACTTGCTATGCACACAGCTTCAGCCTCTAACTCTGCTAAAACCCAAACTGGTAATTTAGGCACTAAAGTCTGTTTTCATCACTGTTTTTAAAACAAGAAAAATAAGAGAACTGAAAACATAAGCATCTCATTACAAGTGTAAAAGGTTTTCCTATATTAAAAGAAATAGGTGGAGGTTATTGTTGTTGGCTTGATTTGAAAATTCTGTTGAGAAATTCCAAGGCTAAGGTGCTTTTAGAAGTTTACTTCAGCCTCAAATGTCTCTCTGCCTCTTATGTATATTTCTTGCAGTATTGTGTCACTCCTTTATGAATGGGCTTTTTAGCACTTATATAGATCAAATCAAAACAATCTCTCAAACGGAAAGACATGCCAAAGTGCAAACTTTAATCCTTCATGTACAGGGGCAATGTTAGTGTTTATTTCACTATTTTAGCATTACAGCTGAATTACAATGGACTTCAAATCTCCACACCAAAACGTGCACAACATAATACATTACCACTTTCAACATTCAAAACTGCTTAGAAGGAGAAAAAAAAAATCATGCAGATGCATGACTCAATTATCTAAGAACATGAATTAAACATCAGTTTGCTGTGTTTTCACAGTCTAGTCTTCACTGCAGATTTAATAAGCCATACCCAGATTAAAACAAGTATACATGTAATATTTCTTTTACCTGATAGAAGTAAGGATTGGGTTCGGACTCTCCCACACCATTGAAGTCTTCTACATTTATAAGCTGGAAGTCATACAAAACCCCAGCATTGGCTGTTCTGAACTCTGGCAGAAGCTGCACGTGAGGCAGGTTACCCAGATTCTTGTAACGCCAGTTGTATAGGTTACATAAACTGCCAATAAAACACAGAGACAAACCCCAAATAGTTAAAGTGGGTTCTTGAACTCATTCCTAATCGTTCAGATACACACAACCCCTCGCTTTGAAGATGACTGCTTCTGCAGGTTTTCAATGAAAAATAGCCTGTACATGTGTAAAAGAATGTGCTTGTACAAGCTATCCAGCAACTATTCTTTAAGTTTTCATTCTGTTTGGTTCTCTCTCATGGAAAACTTCAGATTTCATTTCCTTTTAGAAAGCTCAGTGTAGCACACTCACCCTTAAGCCTGTTACACATAATCAGCTGTACACTGA
The DNA here is from genome assembly GCA_027574665.1 of Rhynochetos jubatus. Lineage (NCBI taxonomy): Eukaryota > Metazoa > Chordata > Aves > Eurypygiformes > Rhynochetidae > Rhynochetos > Rhynochetos jubatus. Next base: position 104,966,215 of record CM050648.1, read on the forward strand.
AAATTACAAATTTTGCAAAGAAATTAAGTAGGAATTTCGATGTGGAATAAAGCGTAAGGAATACTAATGCTTCTTAAAAAAAAAGGAGTAAGTGAAGAAAATGCTGTTTCCCTATCCACTGTAAAGCCTTTGCAAAAAGAAATTAATTTTCTTATTTTATGAATTGCCATGTATTAATATGAGACATGAAGGGAAGTAACCAAAATCTACACAATTCTGAATTGTATCTGGTATTTCTAGTGATATTAATATAACCAAAATGCCTCAGTCAAATGCACAACAGTATCTAGCCCAGATAAAGTAGCAGAGAATTCACAAGGAAGCTACCTATGATCAAAAAAGACAAAGCATAGGAGGGCATGGAAAAAATCCTTGATTAAGAAATTGCTTGCAAAGTGAAGGAATTCTTCTCTTATCTCTAAGAACTTCTCTGAGATGTTGTAAAACAGTAGATGGAAAAATTGAACTTCATTTATCATCATACCCATATAATCTGCATTTTCAAAATCACACTGAAAGTAACTATTATTTGTATGAATAGAAACAAATCTTCCACCACCAACATTCCTTACATAAAGAAAACTTGAAGTTCTCCTTTAGACTGTTTATGCCTAAAAAATACCATTAGGATTTAAAACTTAAAGTAGCAAGATTCTGTATGGAGTAATTTTCTCTTCTTCGGTTTTATTTTTCCTTTTTAATAAGACACCACAAACATGCACTTTACACAATAAATAAATTTGACATCTGAATTACCACATTGAAGTGACAAACACCTAAGACAAAAAGAGAAGTTATCTTAGTACAGAGAAGCAGTTTCTCTTTTAATATCAAAAAAAAAGGCCTTATTCTTTCGTGTGGACAGCCTGGCTGCTTCCGAAAAAAGCCAAAGCTCTGCTGAAATACTACAAGAAAACTATCCTTTTGTAGAACATAAAGGAAAGATGATATAGTCAAGGACAAATAAAGAAACTATTTGGGCTTGAACATATTAAATATATTAGTTTAGAAAAGGAAACCTGCAAAAAAAAAGTCTCAGCTGTAAAAAAACCCCAAACATTCCAGACTCCTAACATTCCTTTACATTACCCATACAGTAGCAGAGTACTACTATATAAATAAAAGAAATTAAACAAATGGAACAAAACACAATATTAGAGTTTTGCAAACTCCTGTCCTAACAATAGGAAAAAAAGTTTCCAATACTATGTGTGCTTTTCCAGTTTTTAACCTGATAGTTTCTTACAGTCTAGACAGGCCATTTCTCTGTCTCACCTTGCTCTTGCTCTTCCTTGAGCATCCAAATCAACAGTTGGCACTCCAACACGAACAAACCGTGTAAAAAGCGATTGCTCCATGTTGGAGTATTTTTGAAAAGCCATATTCTTAATGACTGGTGGCAACTGATGATGGTCACCAATCATAATCCATCGCTTCAAACGGCTGAAGCCATCCTGGGGGTTCTAGAATTAAACAATCACACAATTATAACAAAGGCAGTCAATTACAACACATTAATAGTCAAATTGGTTGACAGTCTAAGCCCTAAATTTCAACATCTGTTCTTGACCTACACTGAACTGCATTCATTTTAAAGACGATTACTGGCTTCTTTCTAATCTACCACCAGAAAAAGTGAATAGTATTTTAAATAGTCTTGTTTCTTATAAAGTTACAGGTAAGTTTATCTGTTAAAAATCAGTAGAGAAACATCAGAATAAACATCATATTATATTGTTTTAAAGACCAAAAGTAACATATTATCAGAGAACAAAAGGAAGAAACAATTACAGAAGTTACAGAGTAAAAACCTTACTTCTACACAGTACTGTTACCCTAGAACAGTCTTTTAAACATTTTCTGATGCTGAGATAGTGAATATGAAATGTCTGAATCATCTGAAACAAATTTTACTGCTCACAGGTCTGGGGCATAAACTGAGCCTGCTTTTCAAGCATCTCTCTGGTTCATGCGCTTCACCTGTTCGCCTCTGGAATTCCCACACGGCCTCTTCTATAACCAGGGTGTGCCTCTAACTAAACCTCCCCCTGGATCTTGGGCCGAATGCACTTCAGTATATTTACTGTATCTCTTCCCAGTTCCTCATCATCTTTTGCGTACCTATGTTACATACTGACAGAGCTCATGAAGGAATACTCTAACATAGGGACAAAAAGGAACAGAAGTGTGGGTAACATTATCCAGGAATTAGAATCTTGAAGATTTCTACCTGCCAGTTTTACAATTCAGACCCTCATTTCTTACACACTTAGTCTCTTGATCAGAGAGGAAGGAACAAAAACTGAACTTGGGACTGTCCAGCTCATGAAGCCTGAAGATACCTTAGTAAGAAGGTAAGAGGATGGAAATTACTTTCAATGGCATGTAAAAAAGGTATCTTTTTTGTTTTTTTCTTTTCCTACAAGATTACTGATTTGGAGCAGATGATGTGTTCTATATAATCATTCTGCTCTTATCAGTAATTTCAATCTCAGATAAAGAGCCCTCAAAAGAACTCAATTTTTAGAAATTTCTTACTCTGAATTGCAAGTGCAAGAAATGAAGTACTATTACTCTGTAAGCCTAGTTCTTTAGGTTTTGTTAAAAACAAAACAAACAAAAAACCAAACAACAGTTTTCAAGGACTATTTGGATGGCTCTTGTAAGAACGATCATGGAAGGCTCTTGTAAGAGCAATCATGGAATAGCCCCCAGAATATGGCCCTATGGTGAAAAGGTCCGCTTTAATTACACAAAACTCTTCAGCTTCTGCATTGCTCATATATACTTATTTCCCCTCACCAGCCTGATGCATCTGGTTATTCAATGCTCATTCAAACATCTGAAAAAAACTGTAAGATGCTTATTTCACTAATTTCATTATCAGCGAAAACCATGGTAAAAGCCACACAGGATTTATTCATTATACAGCACTTCAGTACAATGTTGTAGCATTAAATTCAAGACTGTCAAGATGCAAAAGCAACCGCCTAAAGTATTACACACACCCTTATGCATAGAGATTTAAATATCTAATTGCAGGACAAGCCACCTAAACAATAACTTACACCTCCATACTTTTCTAACAGTTAGATTTCCCCTAACTAAGCAGCAAGAAGAAAATCTGTATTTCAGGTTTTATCAAATTGAATGCTGTTCTGAACACGACAGTAAGGATTCATTAAGCCTGCAGGACAAAAAGGTACCAAGTCTACTCCATTGGATTACTGTAACCGCTGAACTAGTAAGTGAAAGAGAGCTTGACTGTTGCTGTTTTATGACTTGGGAGAGGCCTCACCCATTACAGACTTGCCCTCTGAACACTCCAAACAAGACGACAAATATGTGTTTCTTTTCAGAGTTCAGGCAGTATTTGAAGTTTAGAGGGTGAATTAGTTGCCTAGCAGCTCAGAATTATCAAAACTCAGCAGTCTAACACACTGAGAAGGTGTGAAAGAACTAGATTAATAGCCCTAAAACTTAAAAACCTGCACAGTTAAATAGCAACTGAGAACAGGACTTGGGTTTTAATAGCAATACGGTTAACTTGGACATGCATATTCTTTTGTGCACTAGGACCATACTGAGTTATTTTTCCTGCAACTACATTCTACTCCCCATTGTGAGAGAACAAAATAAAAAATTATGACCTGCAATTACAAATATATCAAATATTTCATGGCGTTCCCATCACAGCTTTTTCAACTGAAATTAATTTTCATTTAGAATGAATATCCAAAAGCTTGGATGTGGTTTTCTAGAAGACTTAAAATTATTGCTTGTCAATGAAAATATCTGCTCCAGGCAAAACCTCTGAAAACTTAATTTTAGAATATGAGCAAATGCAGACTATGTTTTTTTCAGAAAGCCACCACAGTTAAGCATGAAATCAACAGTACAAACTATCTTCAGTTTTACTGACTTCCCACAGATAAAGAGTCTGCACAGAGTTCCTGAGGGACTGCATACTTCACTTCCAGAGGTGACATTTTATCTTGTGATAATCTGAGATTACGGAGATAAGAGCCACAGATGTGCGAGAAACACATTTTGCTTACTTATGAAACGTTCTAGCTCTTAAAAGAGGAAAGTGATGCATCTCAAACTCAGGTTGCTAAAAGCAACCACAAATAACCTTCACTGGAGGCACAAAAAAATTCAAGACAGTCTGAGTGAATGTGTTCAATTTAGAATGATCAGAGTTAATGATTTTAGGGAAAGATACTCAACTTTAAAACTAGCACTGTTGGTCCTCTATTACAACAGTCCCTTGTGTTACAGAGCTATTGCTACCTAGCTTCCTAAAGACTGTGCTATGAGTGTCTCCTGTGCCACATTAGCTGCAGTTTCCTTCTTTCCCTTCCTGTGTTAGCAGCAGTTTTCCAGCTGCCAGAATTCTATTCAACTGTGCCACCTGCATTCCCTTATCTGCCAACTGGTGGTTTGCCAAACACAGTACAAGCTACAGTTTACTCCATGCTAAATATTTGCCAATTAGAGAGGCAAAAAGTACATATTTATTGGGCAAAAGTAGAACCATTAACCATTTATTCTCTTTCTTGTAACATCAAATGGAATCTCTACTTGGACCCAGTTTTCCTGAAAGTTGTAGGTGCTTGGTACCTCTCTCTCTGTTGATCCTGACCAAAACTGACTAAACCCCACAAACAAGACAGACTGACACAGAGCAATTACGTAAGCCTTACATTCTTGGGAAACACACATTACTTAACAAGAATTATTAATTTTAGCATTAAATTAGCAGTATTCACTATTAAATGAGAAAGAAGAAAAGTAACAAAGTCAGGACCTAGTCTACATAAACATGTTTGCCTTTTTATTTTCAAAACGAAACCCTGCTAATACTACTATTTAGTCAATAAAAGAAACACATTTAGAACCTACTAGTTTACTCCATAATATTAAAAAACAAGGATAAACAACTGTCGTAAAACAATGTGAAAGTTTTTTCTGTCCACTCAAATGGCAAGTATCAGTTCTAGGTTACTTTCTGGACAAAATATTTTTCTTTTAATATTCTGAACTGTTCAAGAAAACACACTTTCATTTATCATTTTTTGTAATATGTTCTATAATTCAGGTTTAACCTGCAACAGGAGAGGTATAAAGGTCTCTATCTCCAGAATCTGAGCAGACTCTTCCATTAAGATGTTGTCATACTGAGAAAGAAAAAAAAAAAAATGCAGAAGTGTACATTAACCAAGTAATACAAATTAACGCTGTTATTCAGCCTACCAAAAGAAAGCATCAATTACTCATTCAGTTTTTGATAGGTGGGACAGTTATATAAAGATTTTACCTTATAGGTAAAATATCAGTATTACTAAAAATCCATGTCAGAGGGTGAAATCCTACTACATCAATGGCAGATCTATCTGCACCAACCAGGGCTTACATGGAGAAGGAATCCATGAAGGAACTACATGACATGCTTCCCACCCGGAGGAGACACGCTTTCTGCGGTAAAGCAAACTAATTTGACATCCTTGCACTGAAGCAGAAAAGAAACACTTTTGTGATCAAATACAGTGCATTATCAGAGAAAAATAATACTGAAACAACTATTGGTGGTGGGCTTTTGTTTTGGTTTTGTCAGATAAATGTCTCTACTAAATGAATAGCCATGGTCAACACTGCAAAGCAAAAAACAGCATTGCATCATAGTTCTTTTTCCTCAAATTATTCATTTCTTACATAAAGTTATAAAGACTATAGGCTTTTTCCCAATTCTCCCTTTATTTTATTACTCGTATCACTGCTGTTCATCTAATATGGCAAAACTGACTTTTTTAAATAGAGATGCACTATTAAGCATTTCTATATATACACAATAACTTAAAAGTGATCTCAACTTTTACTGACAGAAGTTAAATTTTTCTTCAATAAAATTACAATTTGAAACATGCTGTATAAAAATGCAACTCAAAATAATCTAGTTACCTAGATGCAAGACACAAGGACACAAAGATTTATCTTGGGGGTGGGGGGGATGGGAGGAGAGCGTGGCGGGATTGGGGAATCAAACCTAAAAAACAATTAGCGTAGTAACACTAGTATAATCATTACTTTGAAACCTAATTCAACCAGGTCATGTCGTTTCAGAGCAGCATGAGTACAAGTCATGGCAATAATTTTTGCTTCTTTCACCAACAGATATTTGGATCTATCCAGGCCACTGCGGAGAAGTTCAAATGCTCTGAACTCCTGTGGAGGAGTAAAGAAAAGTCTTGAAATTCGGAATACAAAGAAAGTTTGAGTGAATACATTTTATAAGCAATATATCTGACCACCTTCTTAATGTAATTAGGCAAGATTTTGAAGTTACCTAGTATTAGCAATCCCACCTGAATATATTTTAATGCTAAACCTGGAAATGTCAAAATTACAAAACACAAGCTATTAAAAACTCATCCAAGAATTCTGCAACCTGTGTGCATATACAGATTTGCAGACAATTATTCAACTGATTCTGAAGAACCCTCTCAGAATCCCCCAAAATTTTGTTTTACTCTATCATCTTACTTTAATGCATCATAACATCACATCAAATTCAGTATCAGAAAGACCAATACAGTTAATACCACCAAATTATACCCAGATCACCTTAACCCTAACTTCTAAAAGCCGCTCAAGCAATTCTGTGAAAAACAGAAGACAATCTGTTTAAGCTACTTCTAGGTTATCTCTATCTCTAAATACAAAGACCCTGTGAGGATCAGTGGAGCAGTGACAGGCGCACCAACCCTAGTAATCTCATCAGGCAGAACGGAAGATGCAGAATGGCTGCTTCCTAAAGTGAAAATAAAAGAGTAGACCCTTGTTCCTGTTGTGAAACATGCCTATATTACTCAAAGGTGGAAATTCTCACCCGAATGCCTTGCAAGTTAGAGAAGCTGCCTAAAGATATACTCCATTTAGGATGTAGGGCAAAGGAGAATTTTGGAACTGTGTAGATTTTTTATAGGATCAGCCAGATCCACTTACCTTTAACAGTTACATGTCTTACCTCAAGCTGAGTGAATATTTTCTTAATGTGTCTAAAACACCCTTCAGCTATTTCCATATCTTCTTCATAGGATCTGCCTTTGAAAATTGGTTGAGGAGCATTTGCAAAGTACTGGTGAAAAGGAAAGAAACTGGATACATCCATAACATCTGGCAATTTTCCACCTTTAACTTTCACTTTGCTGATATACTCTTCCCAGCGAGACATTACCTATGGCAAACAAAAGTGTCATGTGACATGTTCTTATATCACTGGCATATATAACTTTATTTGCAAGGTGCAGTATTCCACGCATAGCAGTAAAAAAAAAAAAAATCAAAAAAGTAAGGTATGCTTAAATTAGAATTTGACCATGTATCAGGACGACATTTTTAATGTCTCAACAGGACAGAGGGAAAAAATCAGATGGAAAAGCTTATGGGTTGAGATAAAGACAGGGAGATCACTTAGCAAGTACCGTCACAAGCGGAACAAAGACCTGACTAAGGGAAAATTAATTTAATTTATTGCTTATTAAAAATAAGAGTAAGATGGAGAGAAACAAGGTAGTTTTGGTTTTGTCCTTTCTTCTTCACCCACTCTTTCTTCCCAGGCTCAATTTCACTCCTTCATTCCCAACTCTTTTATCTGCTACCCAACCTGAGCAGTGCAGGAGGAACAGAGTTTGTCATTCAAGTTCATAACACTTCATCTCTGCCGCCCTTCCCTCCTCACAATTCTCCCCTGCTCCATCATGGGCCTTTCCACACAGGCTGCAGCTTCCTTCAGGGCATATCCACCTGCTGTAGCACAGGCTCCTCCACAGGCTGCAGCGTGGATATCTGCTTTGTCACAGTCCTCCACCGGCTGCAAGGGTACAGACTGCTGCACCATGGTCCTCTCCATGAGCTGTGGGGGAATCTCTGCTCTGGTGCTTGGAGAACCTCCTGCCCCTCCTTTTCCTTCCCACCCTGGTGTGTGGGGCTGTTTCTCAAACTCCCTTCTCTGCCTCCTGCTGCTGTGCAAGGTTTTTTGACCTTTTTTCACACAGGCACCAGTGTCACTGATGGGCTCAGCTTTGGCCACCAGTGGGTCCACTGGAGCTGGCTGTGTCCAGTACAGGGCAGCCCCATGCCTCTTCTCACAGAGGTCATCCCTGCAGCTTCTCACTACCAAAACCTTGCCACATAAACCCAATACAGAAGCAAATCTCTTATCTCCACTTGCAGTACTTCGGTAAGAAACTGAACCAGAAGATGAGCTCTAGCCGTGTTCCTAGTACTCTCCAACACCTAATGACCATTTGACAGCTAGCTATAGTGTGGGCCTAAACCACAGTAACTTCTGTAAAAACATATACAGTGTATGCATTTGATCCTAAGTACCACTCTGCAAGTCTGACTAACTGCTAATATAAACCACATCACTGAAAAAATACATGGAAGGGAAATGAGGGCTATACAATATACAGAAAATCACTGTATTGTATACTATGCATCAAATTTCACACTAGCATTTAACACCATAAAAGCTTTCTAGGAGAATTATCAAGTAGATGCTCTAATGCTTACGCAAAATGTAAAGCAACCCACAGATTTTCCTAACTGAAGGCAAAACTTCAGGTTAGCACCTTTGCCAGCAGTCACGAAGAACAGCAATGCTAGCCTTTCAATTTGTGAGTCACCAGGGAGGATTTAAAACAATAGCAATACAAGTAAATGATGCTGCAATTACAGCTTTAGCTGTTACTGTATTTTGAACCACCAAAGAAAACGCACTTTTTTTAGACTCAATTCTCAAAAATTCATTCCAATTTTTACAAAGTGTTTCATATTGAGGTCATACAGCCTCTGTAGAAGTATTCTAGTCCTTACTTGGTATAAGAAAAAGTGGCCAGCTGTTTCACAAGTGTAAGAAACATCTCCTGGGACTCCAAGACTCTCTTGCAACCGCCCAACTTCTCGCAGAAGTTCAAGTCTTCGAGCCAGTACATAATTAACTCTTCCATATCTACAAAATGGATTAAATACAACATAATTTAATTCAAAACTATTTAATTCAAGTATCACAATGAGACATCACAAAAAACCCCAACAACCCCCAAAACTCCCTCCCCACAAGAACTACTAGGTTCCAAAACCCAAGAATTTTACTAAATGCCCAATATTTCTATCAGCTGAGATCTAGTAATTTACAAAGTCATGCAAGAGCCATTACTGTAGGAAAAACTCCTTTTATCCTGTCACTTCAACAAAAGCTTCACAAGTGTTACCAAAACATTCTCATAATGTACCTGTAAGCAGAAAAGCATTACTTCCAACGCACTGTTTAGGAACTATGGTACACCGCACGTTACACAAACACCAGCTAGTTATACAAGTCTATGGGCCACCACAAAGGGAACCTATACCTGAAGTTTCAGTATGATAAGGCTGACTTCCTTTGGCAATATACAAAATATCTTGCAATAATCCTTAGCCTACCGTAACAGACAGGTCTGCATCCACACACAGGAGGTCTTGTAAGTTATTGAACAGGCAGCTGTGAGTACAACTGATTAGTCTGTAACCTACTCATTCCATTCTCCCTCCTCTTAGCCAATTTAAACCCAGTTTTTCTCCTTTATAAATCAATTTCCTTAATCCATGCCTCACCCCCCTCCCAGAAACAGTACAAGAACAACAAAAATCAACGTATCACATTTTCTGAAAAGGAAACCAAATTTAAAAGTGGTATAAATGGGTAGAATTCAAGAAGTGAGAGGAACAGGACACTTAAAAATGCATACATAGAAAAAAGCTCAAATGTGAATAACGGCTAAATTTCAAGTTATTAAACTTACTATTCATAAAATATGCCTTCTGCACAGAATAAAAAGACACAACCCCTGGTAATCACAATGGGTTTTACTGTCTTATTCAGAAGGGTGAGAGTAGTCAAAGCTGGAGATTGACATTTACGAAGACATAAATGAATATGATATTGTTTTTTCCAGTTGTGAACAAGTTCCTTGGGAACTATGACAGTTAAGATCCTTGACATAATAAACAGTTTTTTCTTCTTGAATAAAACTAATTCATTATAATTACAAGTGACTGCAACCAGTTGTGGTTCTCTCCCACACACACACTTCCAACGTCCTCTTATTTCTCACAGTTCAAGTCATATGCACTCTTATGTATTTGTTCATTGCTACAAAAGTTTTCTTAAGCTGTGATTCCCTCTGTGTTTAAGTGACAGTACCAATTTAATCAGCTCATCTCCACCTTATTTCTTATGCCCCCTGCCTGGCTTTGTTGTGCCTGCAGAGGGAGCAAAGAAGGAACACTAAGCTTGCCAAGCAGCAGAAATGCCTTAAGCATTGTTGTGCCCTCTTCTAAAGCAGCTTGACACAGAAAAACCACGAACTCGGAAGCAACCTAAAAACAGACAAATGGCACATGGGAAAAACTTCTCACAGTAGTGCAGTCTACCTTCAAATATACGCCTCAACTCTTACCCCTCCCTCCCAAACTGCCAGAACCCACAGGACTTGCAGTAATGTTCCATAGGTCTGGAGTTACCTTAAAAAAGAATGAAAATATCCCATGTAGAGTAACCCAAAGAAAACTCCTTTTAGTGATGAGCACTACTGTTCAAGGAATATATTAAACCATGGATATTACTAAATAAATATCTGCCATGGAATCATTTAACTAAGACTTTGGCTATCAAATTTCTGTAATAATTTGACTATGTCAAAGCACTTCAATTAAAAAAAAAACAACACAAGGTTTTTATGTTTCTAAATGAAACTCAGCTATGCATATGTGGGTAGCCTCTAGTGACTATATATAATTTTTACTACAGCTTTTGAAGTCAAAGTATTGCTATAATAACCCAGTACTGGATAGTTCAGTTATTTCCAGTGCACAACCCTTACACCCCTGCTTACATTAATGAATGTGTGTAATCCTACTGATGTCAACTGGACTAACACAAAACAAACATACAAATATTTACAAGAACAGGTTCTTAAGACTTTGTACTGTTACAGACTTGATAGCTTTATGTACGTATTTTTCAAAATGTGTAGTTTACCAATGAAATATTTATTAATCCAATATTCACCATTCCAGCAGAAGTGGTATCATAGATGCATAAAAAAAATTATATCTGCAAAAACTTACCTTGTATTTTAACTTCCTCTCACAAAACAGACTGATCCTACAAAATGTATATGGGCCCAGAATATAATTAACTACATTTATTCAAGCACTTGAGCTTGTGAACAAGCAACTGCCTGATTCTGCCTTTGGATTCTCAAGAGAACAGTTTCTGTACCAAATAAGAAAGAGAATTAATTAACCCTGTATTGAAAACAAGTACACTGCATTACTGGGATTGAATAACAAGAGAAAAGTAAAACTTGTCAAGCACAGCTCCTTGCTCATTTCCAAGGGAGGTAGACTATACCCAACACATACATCTTGCTACAATGTTTATGCAAGTGAGTGTATCATTAGCATCTCCTTTCTCACCTGCTGAAATCCTTCTCTGTCTCTAATTCCTCTTCTCCATGACCCAGACGCAGGAGGTGGCGCTCATCAATGTCCAGAGCCATGATTTTTTCAAACAGCTGGTTCAAGGCCTAAAGATTGACAAGAACAGGAGAAAAGGTAGTTTTCAGAAGTTCAGAGGCTCTTGCAGGGCAAAACTGAAGAATTACTGGTAAGCCATTCAGGAAATTGTGCCTATTTTGGTATAAATGGAAGCCAAAGCAAATGACGCTAATACCAAAACTAGAGCTCTAAATCTTGACAACAGGGAAATTAGCCTACTAAAACTCTTGCATTTGCATACTTCATATAATAACTAAATTTGATTTCACACTTTTTAAACAACTTCAAAGTTTGATTCCACCATTTAATACAGTTGATAAACCAACCAGTTTACAGAACTGTCTCAAGAAGCATACTTTGCAAACATTGATTTTGTTAAATGACTTGAAACCATTTAACTTTTACTGTACATAAGAGTGTGATCTGGTGCTGTGGGTCTATTCCATATGGACAAATAAACTTTGCTGAACTAAACTTTCAGGTGTGCTACATCTCCTGCCTTAAACCCCTCAATTCTCCAACAGCTTGATATCAACTGTCCAAATCAGTGTATTTAAAGAGGTAAGTTGGTAAGCACTGGATCATCAAGTTATGAAACCAAGAATAAGAGCAAGCTTCACTTGCACTTCAAGTCAGATGGAAGCCTTGCAAACATGTTAAAATACAGTGTCAAGGCATAGGAAATGAACCCTGCTGAGATACAGCTTGTTTCCTGGAGTACAATTTCAAGTTCACATTCTCTTACAAGTCTTGTCTGTTAAGAAGAGTTTCCTACCTGGCTCAAATTATTTCCTTCCTTTTCTCCCCAGGAGACATGCTCTCAACCCTTTCTCTCAACTTCACGAACTGTTACTCTTTCACAACACATTATAGACTCGCCTAATTCCTCACCAAAATGAAGCCACATCCACTACTCTGGTCAACAGCATGCCTGATCTTGCTTTGATGAAAAAAAAGTAAATGTTTTCAAAGTGGTACATTCAGTTAAAATAGCTCATATCTGAGATAGGATAGGCTAATTAGGGAGACCAGGAAACAGATGACTCTGGTTCCCAAACAAATCCGCCCAAACCAGAAACAGATTTAGAGTAGAGATCTTTTAAGACTTTAATCATTATTATTCTTATTTTATATAAGAATATAAACTGAGAATTAGCAGCTAGACTGCATCTCTTATGAATGGGAAGCAAGCATTCAGCTGAAGAGGCCATGGTACCCTGCCCCCAGAAGCATGAAGCACTGTGCAATCAGTGCCTGAGAAAGCTACTTAGCTAAAATCTGGCAGGCATGCAGTCAATGTGCAACTCTAAGACCTGTGCAGACACTTTTTCAAAATGCTTCCTGATTTCTACCCCCAACCAGTTAAATATACTGAAAACTTCTGACAAATAGCTCAGAACTACAAACCTGAAATTCAAGAATTTAATTTCACATTATGAAACTGGCAAACTGCACACAAGCCAATTCAAGTTTTCATTATTAAGAGACAACTGCAATCCCATATGTACTAATCTCAGTATCTGCTTTTCTTCTTCATTTTAATTCAGGAAAATTTCATACATGATTGATGCTTTACCTGATTAGAGTGGGTAACTATAAGAGTTCGTTGTTCTGGGAAATTATGATAAAGATTGGATATTATCTGGACTGCTACATCAGTTTTTCCAGTACCAGGAGGACCCACAACCTAAACACAAATTAAAAACCAAAAAAATCAACACATAATTTATCAGAATATTGCACAACACTGAAATATAGCCAGATGGGAAAAAAAACAGAACAATCTCACAAGACACTGACATTATATATTAACAACAACAACAAAAAAATATCATCCATTTAATGTACAATTGCTTGCTGGATTCTGTGAACTTCAAGAACAAACACAATATACCATAAAGGACTAATTTGGACTAGTTAAGCAGATTCCTGCCTAAAAGGAATATGGTAATCCAGCATAAGAATTACTATACTGTTTTGCAACAGACCTCCTCAGAGAAAGAAGGCTGTTTAGTCTCAGGACATAAGGGAAATGACAAAACAAGCATCAGAACACATAACCGAAAAATAATAAGGTGAGACAGATATAAAGAACAGAAAGAGAGTCATTTTTATTTACTCAAAAAAATCTACATCTGATGATTGAGAATACTGACAGTTAAAGTTTTTATAGGTGCAGTTGTACCAACAACATTCAAAGATTGACACCTGAGACATTTTAAAGGTATCCAAGTATTATAAAGCATCTCAAAGTAATTTGTTCAGCATTAAGAAGCACAGAATAGCAAGTTTCGTATGTATCTATGTATAAAATTACAAATGGTACGTAATCACACCTGCTTTATTTAATAAATCTCATTCATCAGTGGGTTCAAAAGCAAGTAGGATTGTACTTCTCAAAAATATTTGACAGAAATACATACCAATGACAGGAAAAAACCCCCATAGGCCTATATTATGTAACTGTTTTCTCAGTCTGACTTCTCTCACTGCACAAAAATTTGGTGATGTAAAAAAAAGATCAAATCAGAAATACATCCTCAAAACTAAAAAGGTGACTTGTGTCACTTTTTCCCTTTTGACCTAACAGACTCTCATTCTCTAACCTCTTAAAAATCAACAAATGCAGTTTTAGTAGAAAAGTTCAAATTATATAACAGGTATCTTCTCCAATATGTATGACAGCTGATGGAGTACCAGGCACAGGAAGTTACTTTTCTTCTTTAAGGTCCTCCAAAAGGAATGTAGATGGCAGTTTGTAATGCATTATACACTTGCATGTGAAAGTCATTAATTGTTTAACAAATATTAAATTATACTAATAAACAGTATGCATTGCTTTAAAAAAAAAAAAAGACAAACAAAAACTAGGTGACTTGGAGACCCCTCTCTAGTATGGCGTGTGCTAGTTATGTGCTACAAAATGGTAACGAAGATTCTAATTTCCCAATCTTCTTTCCTACTGACAATACTACTGATATAAAATAATACTCCTATACATTGGCATGGGTATTCTTAAACACTCTAGTTATGTAAAACCCAGCAGTTCAAATCATTGCAAAAAACCTGTCCAACTTTGTGTAATAACCAAATTTAAAGCATCTATCACTGTGGCATTTTTACAGCATTCAAAATTAGAGCTTTAATTTCTAAACAGATCTAAAAGTTGATATTCTATCAACAACCAGAAAGTTGTGCTGTGTTCTATCAGAAAACATACCATATTCAAAATAACTGCTAAGAATTCACATAACTTTTACACATATTTACGACACCGCTAATTTCAGTGCACTTGGTCAGGCAGGGACAAAAGGCATACAATTCTACTGAAGTTCATTTTTTCCTTTGCCTTTCAACTTTTATGCTAGCTACAGAATGCATAGGGAGTGGTAAAACATAAAGGAGGAAGGAGAGGAGGAAGAGTATGGTACTAATGAATATCAATACAAACCCCTAAAAATTAACATTATTGCCTATACAGACCAAGAAGAAATTAAGAGTATCAGAGAAAAGTGGTTCAAGTACTCCACTGAATCACTAACAGGATAGACTTCATTGGGAGACAGGTCCTTGTAGTCAAAAGTCTAATTCAGAGTGGCAAACCTTAAAGACCTTTGCTGATTCACTGATTGAAAATTATTTTCATAATGTATCTACAACTTTGATTTTGTTTGTTGCTTCTTAGTTCTAGAAGTCATCAGGATCTAAAGGATCGCGCATTACATTCCACAAGACAGCAGAGAAAAGTTTCCTGAAGACAATTCAATGACTTTAATTTCCTTTAATGGAGTTAGATCAACCTGAAAATTATGGAAGTAATTTAAAACAGCCAAAAATGAGAGACATGGCAAAAGCTTTATAGTCTAAAACTAACAATCCAACCACTAAAAAAGTAAATTCAGTTTTTGTGGGAAGTCTTCAGCCACTGGAAAGTGTTCAGACACTGAAACACACCATAAAGGTATACAGATATTCTTCTGTTGAACATTTGTATCTTAATTTTTCATATTTTTAAACTATTAAAAGAAGTGACCTTAGCAAGGCTACAGAAATGGGCATTACTGGTATTTCACTGAAAGTACCCAAAGTCAGAATCAAATAAAGAGTATAAAATCCTTACACATATTCTTACCATAGTTAGCCCAGGCTGCATTCCCGCACGTATAGCTTCAATCTGAGTATGGGTAAATTGAATAGTATTGCTGCAACAATGCACAAGAAGATCAGAGAATTAACAGGTCTTGCCAACAGGTTTGATAAAAGAAATTGTTTTAATAAATTTCATTTAGATTAACTGGCTACACATTTCTCCACAACTACATGCTTGCACATTTTTAGATTAAACCACCATTACAAGTATCTTCTTTATAGACATTACAATCTTGCGATTTCTAAGCAAGACAGTAAATCACGCTGTCAACATGAGAACAAAATCATTGCATCTACAAGACAGTCTGCCTTCAGTTATTCTTTGCTGAGAATGCTGTAACAGTATTTGCGGATAATTCTCCTAATATTCAAAGTCCTGACATGATACTAAAAGACAGTATTTCTCACTGTTTCAAGCCAATTTAACAGAGAGGGG
The DNA here is from genome assembly GCA_027574665.1 of Rhynochetos jubatus. Classification (NCBI taxonomy): domain Eukaryota; kingdom Metazoa; phylum Chordata; class Aves; order Eurypygiformes; family Rhynochetidae; genus Rhynochetos; species Rhynochetos jubatus. Next base: position 104,982,407 of record CM050648.1, read on the forward strand.
ATAATAGAGTATTTTGATTTAAATATAAAAGAAAATGTACTCATATTCAACTCATCTTTTGGTAGTGAAGCTAAAATGACATTGCTTTTATACTCAATATTAGTTTGAAGTATTTCTGAAAATGAACTATTTTCAGAATATGCATGTTCTGATCTGTTTATTACCGTTTTGGCTGATTATATGGATATGGTCCCCTGTTTGGAATGACATGAGGCTCTACAATCAGGGTTGTAGTTTCTTCAGGTTTTTCTTCATTCCCATCCTCTTTTCTTTTCTTTCCTTTACCTCCCTTTATTGGAAAAGTTATCCTGTAACACATAATTTAAGACTACACTTCAACATGCTCGCTAAGATACCAGACTGTCTTAGAAATTTATAAAGAAAGATTGTTTTGTCACTATTAAGACAAACTTTCACGAAGCAGGGAAACAATAGTTGCAGACGACAAACTATTAACAAGCATAAGGAAAAGGAATGACAACTAAATTGTTCTCGTTCCAGGACAAGTGCAGCAATATGAAGAACAATAGCTATTCATAAAAAAGAATATCTGTATTTTAATCTATGAACTGAAAATGAACACTAGTTCATTGACAGACATTGTGTGTGGTATCCTGTCTTGATACCTTCAGACTACTTTTATATCACAATATAGTGTTAGTGCCTTTTCCACACATATTCTACATGCACTGCTTCACAAAAAGCATGGAAGATTACCTCCCTGCTTTTCAAGATTCAGTTTTGCCATGATAAGAGCTGATTGGTATGGGAGGAAAGCAGTCTTCTCCCTCCCAAGTCAAACCTATTCCTTCAAAAGAAAACGTATTTAAATTCTCATTAACCTGTAGGGGAAAACAAGATACAGCTTGTTCAGCCCAGCTGAAAATTTTGAATCACCTGAAGGGGGGTATTTGAAGAACTGGATTATCAACAGTCACTTTAATATTGTATCCAGGAAAGCTAGCTTTTAAGTGATCAATGGAAAGGAAAGTGTCATTAAAATCCAGAGTTGCAATCTGATTTGGCATTTTTGAATAGTGTGCACTACTTGGGTCTCCATATCCAAGAATGATGTCATGCAGCCAGTCAGGAACCACACAATCTGTGTTCATCAAATTCCTAATAGTCTCCAGAACAGCCTGTATATTAGAAAAACAGAAAAAGTTATTGGAGAGATGGATTTTTTACCAAGAAAATGTGACACAAAGACTAAACAAGTCTATCCTAAGGTGCTAGCATGTAACAGTCGTTAATTGACAGATTGAGTCTATATATATATACACACCTAAACACCAGTGTCCAACCACATCATTCTTACACTATCCCGCTAGTAAAGAGCTAGTAAGAAAAGGACTATAATCATCAGTAAAGATCGTTCCAGAACACTCAGAGGCGAAGAAAGGTAGAGTTCAAAAATAACCTATAAACAAAAAGTGTCTGATATGGCCCTAGCTTATCATCCTGGTGAGTGAGCAATTCACATTTTGTCAATAGCAACACATTTCTGATTAAGGTTCTCCAGGATTTCCATAGGGTCATGCTGTTTATACCAAAAATGCATTCAAACCTGTGCATAGTTATGGTCCTGGCACACACCAGGTTTTTATGCACAATCTTGGGAGTGCACCTTCCTTGCTTCTCAACCCTTTCTTTCCCCACCTAAATTCACTAATCCAACAAGACAACTGATGACTCCAGTGTCCCCAGTATGTTTCCACATAAAAAATTCAGCTTTGTGGATACTGAGGTATTGATTTCTGAAAGCAGCAAATGGCAAGCCTTATGCCAGGCTTTTTGAAGACTACAGACACAGGACATTTTAAAACAATTACTTCGACCAGCACAAAAATCATATTATGCCTCCACCACCCCAAAACCTGGCTCCAGTTCTTACTAGAAAACTAATCCATTCAAGAACACCCTCATGCATCTTAAGGTGTCTCCTTCAACTCCATAAATTTCATCCCTGCAGCGCATTGGTTTCTCTCCAAAAGCTTGCTCTTCGCCCCCAAATTAATTTCTCTGCTCATCTGTGGTTATGTCAGTATTTCTCTCCTTTCCCCCTGCAATGAAACACCAATGCTTCAGACCCTAGACCTACACAGAGGGGGTGCATTTTCACTAAGAGGTAGCTGATCTTTAGTCTTCCTGTTAAATGGCTAATTTAGCAGCAACCCTTCAACATCCACCTTACTTGAAACATGGTAGTGACACGATGCACCTGCTCTACAGCACAGGAAATACAGGATATGAAAACTGCACTGTGACGTGCAGATCCTCCAACTTAACATGACATTAAACATTGTCACAAACAGATGGCAAACATACTGCATCAGCAGCCCACAAACAGATGGCAAACATACTGCATCAGCAGCCCACACCAGAAAACAGGCCTTCCAAATGTTGATCTTGTAAAGAACAGTCAGTCAAAACAAAGTATGGAATCTTATTCTGATAGTCTGCATTTACATCTCGAGCTTCAAAGGTTAGGATTCTATGCCCTCTTCTGGCTTGTGCTGTGTCATTCAAGGAATCAAAGTAATGCGGTCACCATTCCTGCTTGAATCAAAACCTTTATAGAGGATGCCTGTTTCTCTCCTTTACTCAGCATGGGTGAGACCATATTTGGAGTGCTGTATCCAGTGCTGGGCTTCTCAGGACAAGAGAGACCAACATACTGGAATGAGTCGAGCAAAGGGCCATTAAGATCAATAAGGGATTGGAGTATCTGTTATATGAGAGGCTGAAAGAGCTGGGACTGTAGACTCAAGAAGAATAGACTAAAGAGAAAAAGACTCAAGGGATGTTGGGGAATTTTATCAGTCTGTATTAAAAACAAAACAAAAAAACCCACCAACAAAACAAAAAACAAACCACAGGAGTAAGTAATGACAAGGGAACCAAGCTCCTCTCAGTAGTGCCCTGTGAAAGGACAAGAAGCAAGGGACACAAATTGAGATACAGGAATTTCCACTTAAATATATGGAGGTTTTACTGTCTGGGTAATGGAACACTGCAGCGGGTTGTCAAGACAGGTTATGCAGTCTCCATTGCTGGAGATACCCAGTTACAACTATACAAAATCACAGGATCTTGACCAACTTGCTATAGCTGACATCATTAAGCAAGGTTTGGACTAGATCATCTCCAGAGGTCCCTCCAACCTCAACCATTCTGTGAATCTGTGATTCTGTTCCTTCCAATCTCAACCACGCTATGGATTCTGTGCAAGCTCTGGAAAGTTAAGTCAAAGCAACTTAGCACTGTTAAACTTAAGACTGATGTTAAGTTATATGCTCCATCCTTTTCTTATCTAAAAAGGATACTTGACTGTCTACCAGCAGAATAGCTTCTACTATTTCAAATTTAATTCTCATACCAAGGAAAAAATGTCATAGAAGGTCTGTCCTTCTACAGGAACTTCTGAATAATCAAATTCCTAGCTGCTGGAAGAAGTGAATCTACATGAGATAATAAAACTGGCATCAAATAACACTGTGACACAAAAAATACTCTCAGTTAAGCACCATTTTATAATAAAGGGCATGGCTCCAAGACTCTTACCTTATGTCTACATCAACTCCAGAAATCTCCTCACCCTTTGCCTCCCCAAGGCATGTAGTGTATTTCTTCTTGTTAACGAACATTTTAGTATACGTTTAAGAAATATGTCCTTAACAGTTAATGTGCTGGTTTTAGATCACAAAAACTTCGCTTCAGCTTTCCTAAAATCACTTCTATATATGTAAAACCAGAAAGATTAAATCTTGTAAGGAACTAACGCTGCTGACCAACTGTAGTGACACAGTGGTGTCACCTCCAGCAAACACTGTATCTGCGCTTGCACTCCTGCCTCTTCTGCTTAATTTACTAAGACTGCACAAGTCTGTCTTGTCTTCTCTCCTACAAGCTCAGCTTAAAGATTCTATCTATCTGCTCAATACACTACCAACACTAATCATAGATACCTTGTTTTCTTATATCCAGCTGAAGTTAGAAAGGTTTGCAGATTACATGCAATAAAACCTGCACCTAAACTGGTAGTGAAGGGATAAATCTGGAAATATCTTAGTTTGTCTTGATAAATGAATGTATGAGACTGAAGTAAAAACCAGCATAGAATGGTTTGTATTGTGATTTGCCTGTAAATTAGCTACAAGTACACAGTACAAGCTTGAAAGCTACACTCACATCTAACAACAATTCTGAGCAAACTTAAGTATTTACTGCAACACTTTCCTTCTGACTACACAACAGTGCATATACATAGTGCTGGCACGCCAACAGGCTTTGGCAGAGAGTGCTCATGCTTACAATGTAAAATGAACCTACCACACAAACATCATAAACAAAACCAAACCATTGTTAATGTACAGTTATAAAGGACGCTCTATGAAGTACCTCCAGTATACCAATCCACAGCTGGATGGCACCAGAATGCACTGTACAGACCACAAGCTACAGTTTCACACCAGAGGTATCTTTCTAGGAGAGGTGCTCCAGCCCGCTGTGATCTTCTTCATGGCCTCCTCTGGACTCACTCCAAACAGTCCTTCTTATGTTGAGAGCTCCATAGCTGGGTGCAGTACTCCAGGTGGGGTCTTACAAGAGCAGAGTAAAAGGGCAGAATCACCTCCTCCAACCTGCTGCCCACACTTCTCCTGATACAGCCCAGGATACAGTTGGCTTTCTGGGTTGCCTGTGCACACTGCTGGCTCATGTCCAGTTTTTCATCCACCCAGTACCCCCAAGTCCTTCTCCTCAGGGCTGCTTTCAATCCATTCTCCACTGAGCCTGTACTTGTCCCAGGATTGTTTGCACTTGGCCTTGTTGAACTCCATGAGGATGGCACAGGCCCACCTCTCCAGCCTGTCCAGGTCCCTCTGGACGTCATCCCTTCTCTCCAGCGTGTCAACAACACCACACACCTTGCTGTCATCGGCAAACTTTCTGAGGGTGCACTCAATCCCACCATTCATGTCACTGACGAAGGTGTTAATACAGTACCAGCCCCAATACTGACCCCTGAGGAATGCTGCTTGTCACTGGTCTCCACTCAGACATCAGACACTTTACCACAACTCTGAGTGTGACCAGCCAGCCAGTTCCTTATCCATTGAGCGGTCCATCCGTCAAATCCATGTCTCTCCAATTTAGAGATAAGTATGTCGTGCAGTACTGTGTCAAACGCTATCCAATATGTCAGTGCTAAAAATCTCATCTAACACCCTCCAAACCCAATACTGATCCAGTGATGCTCCCCAAAGCTAATAGGTTTCTCTGATTTTCACCTTTTGACTAGTGAACTCTAGGAAAAGGAGGAGTAACTATTACATCAGATAACAAAAATATTCCACATACTCCCTTGACTCAAAAGGCCAAACATAACTGATCTGTAGGCCACCTTTTAAAAGACTGTTAAAATAATATTATATACTCAAATGAAGTAGCAGTGTTCTGATTTTCAATTACTTCAACACTTAGTTGCACAGGGAAGTTATCACTAGCTGACATGTTCAAACTTCCTGAAGTGATACTACGCCACCTAAAAATTAAAAATCCTAACTACATGCATCTACAATGAAAAGGTATCAGTACTGCCAGCATATTCAGATAGCTCTTAGGATGTCAGTCAATGAACAGTCCCTTACCTTGAAATTGTTTTCTTTTGGCTTTCTTCTCATTATTATATTAAACGTCTCATAAACATCTTCTGCTCCATTTTGGATTGTATTGGTCATGTCTTGTTGATACTGGTTTGGGTCCAGAAATACTCTGTATGTTCTGCAATCCCCTCTAAGCCTTGGTTTGGGTTCAGGTCCTGCCCGGAATAAAACAGAACGATTAGAATCTGAAGTAGTGCTAAAACCAGATTATCATTCTATTTCATCCCTGAAATGAAATTTAGACAAATTCATATGATGAAACTAATTTCTACATGGCATTACAAACATTCTTATTTTATGTTTTCATCCCATTTCTAATAGAGTTTTTGAATATCAGCTATTTTACTCCTAAACACAAAGTGTACTGGATTTATTTAATCAATCCTATTACGTCAGTTTTTACCAGAGAAAACTAGTTAAAATTTCTTAGGCTGCTTATGGAATTGGTTTGTTTTGTTCAAGTATGTAATGAATTCAATGAACATTAAGAGAGGTAAGTCAACGATTAGGCTGTTAAAAAAAAGGAGGAAAAAAAATAAATCTTTCAAACAAGTTTTGGTATACCATACCTTCTTCAATAACACGTCCTTTCTCATCCAACATGCCCTGGATTTCACAGCCTCTGACATACACCAGACCAGTTTGTTCAAGGAAAGGTCGTCGTCGGTCAAACTTGGTGCCATAAGGTTGCGTGGGACGTACCGTAACCAAAAAACAGACATCATGTTTACGCAGACCTGATTCCAAAAAGGAACATTCAGTAGTTAAATTTAATACCCTTTTCTTTTTCCATTCCTTTATATACACAATCACGAAAATTTCTTTTAATTCAAACCACACCTGTTTAAAGAATAATGTGTTCTGTATCAAAATATGCCTTTAACTAAAGAGGATACAGAACCACAGAATTCCACTATTCCTGCACACTAATATCTGCTAGGACCTCAGATATGTAAAGGAGAAATAGACTGTTTTTTCCATGACAAGAAACTGATTTATTTCAAGATTATTCTTCTCCCAATAATTTTTATTTAGGTTACACAACTATATATTTTTAGTCTTCTCTCCAAAGTAGCATGTCATTAATCTGTTATTCTCATTGCTTTCATCTTGACTAACCTCCAATTTTTATTTCTTTTTTTCCCCAAACAAATTAAGTGCAGTGCCTAGAACTGAGCACAAAATCCCAAAGAGTTACTGTAAGTATCTATTAACAGGGTAAACGGTCACTTAATCAAGTTAATTTTTTTCCATGCTACATTCCAGTTTATAAATCCCAATGCAAGGTGGTTGAGCATTTTTCTTTTTCCCTCAGCAGTAACATATTGTTGTGGAGTCACATTTGCTTTCGAACAATGATGACCTCAAACTCTTTCCATTCTGCAGAACTACTGCCCTAAGAAGTTGGGCCCTCAAAATGCATTTGTGCAATAACTTGTTCTAGCTTAAGTTTAGTATCTTAATATTCATACCTGCTGAACTACACTGTACTTTTAAAAAGCAGTTTCTCCAATTCACTGATGTAATTTTGAACCCTAATCCTTTTCTCCAGTATACGTACAAACTCTCAAAGGGCTAAGACGCCTTCAAGATTTATAGTAAGCACATGCTGTATTTTTCACATGAGAATTTCTTATTACTCAGCAGATATTATCCAACCTAAAGCAGTTTAATCAAGACCCTGTTATGTCAGGAAATGGTTCAGCAATTCTTCACCTCAGTTATGACTGTTTAAGTATTACTGCTTTTGAAATCACAAAGGCTGTTCTATTATTTAAAAAGCTAGGTGCAACACTATGTAACTACCTTCAGTAAAGTCTGCTGCCATCCCCTCAGGTTTTCTGTGTTAATAGAATCTACATTCCCAGTATCTGCTTAGTTATCACATGCTCCAGCTTTAGCATTTGTGCTATGTCACCTGTAATCACACTATGCAGCTCCAGTACATTTAATAGGTTTGTCTAACAAAAGAGAAGGGAGTGACATTTACTGATAATGCAAGTACAAGTACATGCTTTCATGTCACTTGCCAACATGGTCAACTGAAGCAATTCCTCAAGCAAAAGAAACGTGACCTGCAGATACTTGTAAGAAACAGTATTTGGTACAGTTAGCACTTCTAATAATGTTCAAATATACTGAAAACTACTCAAATGCACTGATTTGAATTAAATCAGAATCTGTCCTCTCCACCTGTACATGAGGCAGATGATATGCTCCCCATCATTTTTTCCAGTATGACATTATTAGCAGGCATATTAATTTAAAATGCTGTCACTTTTCTACATTGCCTCTAAAGGGTAAAATTTTACAGCTACAAACTGAATGCCATCAGTCTGAAATAGTAAACATTCTGTTCCCAACAGACATGTAAATGCTTTAATAATTTCTATCTTTGTTGTAGGATAGCATAAACTCCTTAGACTTGGAATGTAACTGACTTTTAAACAGTATATTAAGACTGGCACATCTGTATCTCAAGAAAAAAAGAAAACCAAACTTTCTTACAAATAAGATTACATCAAAGTGTATTTTGATAAGCACCTATTTTGAGCACTTTACTTCAAAGAATGCCATACCTTCCCATTCATCTTTGATGCTATCTCGGACATTCAAATTAATTGTAACATCGGCTCGAACCCGCATGGGCCAGTTTTCACCAATATTGGGCTTTGCCACCTCCACCACTGTGAAAGAGACAATGGGTTGTGCCATCCTAGCCCATCCACCAAAAACAACACCGCCATATTCCGACAACCTAAAAAAACACCACACCCAACAAAAAGCCGCCAAACACCAAAGGTTTTGTTAGTCATTATATGATAACAGATTCAGTTCTTTTTTTAAAACTGTGAAACAATTTACCTCAGTCATCTCTAAGACAAAAGTAGAGGTCTTAATATTGCATGCTACTGAAGCAGATTGATATAATCCTGCATTTTATAACTGAAGCGTAACATGAACTGACTTATTCTTATATTTAAAGAAACAAAGGCAATTTATGCTAGCATTATTTAAAACAAATCAAAATATCCCACACAAAAAAAACCCCACCCCACACACACTCAGAGAGAGATAAGAAATAATGACAATAAAAAGCAACTATCAAGTATAAGAGAAATCACACCAAATAACCCCTTGAAATCTAAAGGGAATCACAATGTGGCAGATGGCAAATAGAAGACTACTCAGTAACAAATTTCAGACCAGAGGAGTTGGTGGTAAAGTTTCCAGATTTTATAATGCAAACCTAGGCTTAGTACTGTCAGGAAACTAACTCATCCATCTCAGCACAACAAAGGTTGGTTGTTAGCATCCAAGGTACTGTCTTAACACATCAACACACCCTTACAAAAACATCCCACAGGATGACAACATCTGATGGAAGAAGTTAGTACACAATTACACATCTGTGTAATAATTTAAAATACATTTGTTACTATGTATTTAGTATCTACACAATATCAGTTATTCATCCTCAAATGCACTTTGATTACAACTGAAGCTGAACTGACTGGTTTGCATCAGTCAAACATTACCATGGCTTCATCCTACTGACACTATCTTCAATGTCCTGTCTGATCTCATAGGTAGACTCTAAGCGGAAAAGGTTGAAGTTCCTCAGCAGGTAGTCATGAAGAGTTAGAAACTGTAGATTCAATTTAGGAAGTGCAAGACAACCTAAGGGGGTAAGGGTGGAAGGGATGAGGTATTTGATGGATAAACAAAAAGATCTTGAATTAATATATTGGTTGTATGAATTCATAAATACACACTTTATAATTGCCATAGTTGTTATCCTGGGAGATTCTAAGAACTAGTCCTTTTATAAATATACACCACTAAAAAGCTCACGTTTTCCAGGTTCTCTAAACAAGACTATGAAAGATTAAAGAAATTTTCATCCTTCTGGTAGTAATACAGTGAACTATTTAAAAACTGAACCTTCACCTGTACTCAGACTACAACAAAATTGATTTTATATGGTACTTTGGGTATTCAACAATTAAGACAGCATTCAATAATGATGAAAAAGATTCATTAACTAATAAAATCCATGTATTTCCCAACAATTCCCTAATTCCAATCCTTTATGTATATTAGAAGCCATGAAAACCATTAATGTACAAAAAAAGTTTTAAGCCAAGAAATCAAATTTTAATACACAACTTTCCTGTAAACTTTGTTAGAGGTTACAGATTTTTTATTTTATTTTAATGACAACAAAAACCATGAGAAGATTAAATCTAACTAAACAAGGAGTATTAAGACTCCCATACAGGTCCTAAAGCTTACAGAGCTTTAGGGTAGTCTTAGATGCAAATTTTCCATAATAAAAATTCCTAAGTGTTACTCATTTAACACTCCCAGACTAATGTTCCAGTTTGAAACCTATGCTTAAGACCTGTGAAAGCATCACACTTTTGTAACTTACAATATTATCCTTGAAACCTTCCCAATATATGTACTACATACTGACTTTCACATGCACAGAGATCAACGGCAGTGAAGGAATGTGATAGAACACAGTAATTTTTATTCTAGAAAGTTTCATGGTGATAAAATACTTTAACACATTTTCCAACACCAAGTAATAAACCCTAGCCTGTAAAGCCTATAAGCCTACTTATATGAACAAAGAGCAGGGCCTGAAGCAACACCTCTCTAAGGCTGCACTGCATTTATAAGACAGGTATTATTCTTCCCTCATTCTTTAAAAGAAAATAGAAACAATACTCCCATGTTTCATGGGCTACATTATTCGTATTTAAGTTTTAGACCAAAAGAATTTAGCTACTTTTAAGAACCAAAAAAAATCACAATACTAAGAAAACAAAATTGTCTTGTTTGAAATCAAGACTGAAGAGCACACGGAGATGAAAAATAGAAAGTGTAAACTGAAACTGAGAGAAGCAAAATAGAAAAATACTTGTAAGCAGCCTGACAGCAACAGAAGCATTTCACAACAGTGCTATCAACACATGATAACAATAGCAAAAGAGGTCACCACAGAAGGAGTAAATGTTTGCACTAGCAACCACTAACTTATCAAAATTTCACCATTAATAAAATTTCTTTAATGAATTATTAAAAAGTCACAAAACATTTTTCTGTGCTGTGTGATGAACTGCTCTTTCTTTCTCCCCACCGCCCCAACAACACATATGCTGTGATTCATGTATCAGCCTAATAGAACACAAAATACACCCAGAGTGCATGAACAAGTACAGTACCGCTAAGTCAGCTTTCCAATACAGTCTGAGTGACAGTAAAGCTGCCCTGACTTGCATTTAAGAACCTGAACGTTCCAAACCATTAGAGCATCCTATGCTATTCCAATGTTGTGTTTTCATTTGCCGTGGGTTTTTTTTTTTTTTTTTAAAGGCTAAAACCCATGAGGGGACCTGTTACTCAGAAGAATCTGAATCAGCTTTTAAATACACGCATCAAACTAAGATACTGGAATACGCTGAAGTATTGCATATAAGTTGCAAAGAAAGAATGAACATACGACATCAGAACTGCTTTTCTTTTTTGCAGGATTTACTGCCCTGTTCAGCATTTATTGAACTACTAATCATACCTTCCCCAGAATAATATTCAGTTGGTACAATATTCTCATCCCAAATAATCTTCTCTGTGGGATAAAGAGGCATCTGGTTGAGTTGCTGAATCTGAGATATTCGTCGCTCATGACGGGAAACCTAAAGAAAGAACGTGTTTTAAACTTCTGTAAGTCAAAAAGTGACAATAAAGCTGGTTTTGAAACATCACGTTAATCTATAAGACTTCTGACGGTCACTTGCCATTTTCTTTTTTTTTTTTTTAGTAAGTTTTGGTTTCTTTTACTTATTATAACTAAAATGCACACAGTGACATCAGAAGATGAATAAACACATAGTCCAACTATTGGTCATAGTGCTAGAATCAAACAAACAATCATTTGGCTACTCAGCAGACCAAAAATGGCACAATAGAACTTACAACATTCAGTCAAGGCTCAGCAGAGAATCAGCTTCCAGTGAACTTTATTTTGCCTTCCATTAAACATTGTCAATAGCTAACTAACACTGCTCATTCAGCAACAGCTAACCTTAATTCCCTCTGGGAGAAAAAAAAAAAATCAATCCATTCAATACTACAGTATGTAATCTGAACAGATACCTCCCCATGACATCCATAAGCATCACACTACTACTACCTAAATCTTAGGAAATTACATGAATGATTTTTAAGAAAGCAACCACCAAAAAATAAGCCTATGAAAAGGGGACAAACAGATTACTCCATAAAGAACAACGTTTCCAGAACATAAAACTGTTTCTGAGCCTCTGCTTACTAACCTTTACAATCGCACCAAACACACACACACTAGCTTCTCAGGGAAACTACATTTGTAAACAAACATTTTGAAATATTTCATTTACATGGTTTTTAACCCCATCTTAGTCTGCCTTTTGCTGTGTTAACACTGCTGTGGTTCACAGGTGGTTCAGCACAACCTGTTAAACAGCAACTGTACTATAGTGTAGTTGCTGGATTTAGCTAGTACTTGAGTTATCAATGAAAAAACACAAACAATGTTAATTATGTTTTTACCAGCAACTCCAAAAGAAACTCCTTCTCATAGCTCGAGTCTTCTCCTTTAGGAAGAGGCGGCAGCAGGCAGAGATATGACGCCACCTGATGAAGAGTATTTGAGCTGTGCGGCAAAAGGTAACAGAAGCTTACATCACTGAAACTGGTAGATTACTGTTTGCCTTAAAAAAAAAATATTCCAACTATGCATTTCAGAGACCAGCAATTACAGATCAGTATTTTAAGTGAAGTTTGAGATATTTAAAATATTTTTATTTCTGGAGCTGTTAAAGTGCTCTAGAGCACTTCCATGACTGAAGTGTGCTCAGCCACATGTGTGAGCTGAACCATTCACCTGCAATAAACACAGCAAGATACAAATATTTTTTTTATTGTTTCAAGACATATATCTGAAAAAAAAAAAACCCTAAACAACCAAGCACAGACTGCCTTGGTCAAAATACAGACTGTTATCTTTTTATTCACAGTGTTTACAATACAGTACAGTTAATACAGTGGTATACCTTGTATGATTTCTGTTGTAGTTTTTGTACAGAACACAGCAAAAAAATCTAAATTTAAAAAAGTTAGAGGATAATTACTACTACAATTACTTTAAGCAATTTGCTATTTTCCAGAAAATCAGTATTTTCTCACATTCATCAGAATACAGGAAAAATACAGATTTTTCTTACACTGGAATTGTAGTACTTCACTACTAGTGAATGCAACCTCTCCCTGCCTCCCTGTTTCAGCAGATGTAAAGGCACCATGACAAGTCAGAAAGACCTGAGAAGTCACATGGGAAGTCAAAAAGAAAAAGAGCTAGAAATCTTAAATTAAAACACACTGAGAACAAAGAATTTAATTTGCATGTTAAATATAATTTTGGTAACTTACCTAAGTGGTCCAAATATCTTCACCAGTGAATCACGAGTATCTACTGCAGCTACATTTGAGAGTGCAAAATCATGTAACTCTGGGAAATGTGCAAATGCTGCTCTCTACAAGAGACCCACACCCAAAAACTGACTGTAAGATGTAATTAAACACTTTAATAACAATCTGAACATTTACACAAAAGCATAGCTTCCTCTGACTCAAACATATAACACCCTGTGGACACTACCAGGATAGAAATAAAAAACAGGTGAAATCTCCATTTTTCTTAGTTAGCACCATTTTTTTTTACTCCTGTGCTTCTGACACAGTATCTTTCCTACACATCCTCCTATCAGCATTTGTTCTGTCATTAAAATAAAACATAAGGGGACAGACATGCAGCCTTGCAGACAACCAAGAAAAACAAGGAACACGTTTAATTTAAATTTTAATTCTTCCTTGAATTTTTTGTTAAAACTGCTAGACAAAATAAAAATTCACATTACTTGTAGTCATATAAAGATAATTGCTCTTTTCAGAATTTTTCCTCTTATGTACAAGGGACCACTATTGCTGCCATATGTGTATGCTGATCATGAAGAAATGGCGCCACCTACTGCATAACCCTATGTTCCTACAGCATTTAATTTTCCCTTTCTGAACAGATTTAATGGGAGCAGTTCATCTCCTCAGTATCGACTTGAAAGTGGTGATGTTTTGCCAGAGCATATTATTTAGTCAGTCATGTGCATAACACTGAAGCGTTAAGCGTTTTTTTGTATAGTACAGAAAGTCAAGTTAAAGCTATTCCTGTAACTCAATAAGAAAAATAAGGGGTTTGGAAAATAACTGCCTATTTAAGATGCAAATTAGCCTAAAACAACAAAACCAAATCCTTTCCCTCCCATAAGCACTTCGCCACCTACCTACCTGTAAAGAAGTAATTCTGTCATAATGAATTGTTGTCATCTCATTTTCCGTCAAAGCATTTCCCGTCTGATCGTTGATTTCAAACCCAGTGTAGAATTTAAGCATATCTAAAAGCTGAGACATCATCCATATAAATTAGTAGATTAGGTTTAAGAGACACTACCACAAACAAAAACACAATTTAAGAGGAAAAATCTAGGCACCATGCACAAACAAGAGCTTCTCAAATTCTTGAAGAAATAGTCTAAAGAGTCTAAAGTCTAAATTTTATACTAGACTGATGCACAAAATTTTGTTTAGGTGTCTCCTCTACAAGCCATGGAAATCACAGCACAGCCCACAATCAACATGGGTGTCTTTGACGTACTAGGACTTGAAACTGAAACTAACTGCACAAAGGTGATTTAGCCAGAGGTTCACTGAGACACTGAGCCCAACTTATGGCTTGCTGTTACCAAAACGGAGAGGTCTTTGCTCCCTCCTGCCCTCTCTGATGCCAGCTCCAGATTCATCCTACCTTTTAATGACATTATTTAACCTGGAAGAAAATAATTATTCAGATGTGCTGTTGGCTTTGTGTTCCAACAATAGTGACACTCAGAGAAACTTAACAAATGCTAGAGACGGGGGACAGTAAGCAGCAGGAAAAGTAGCCAAGATGCAGGAAAGGGGAGAGATCTCCAGATCCTGCCATAAAAACCAAAACACTGTCCAAGACTGAGTAAACTGAAGGGCAATAGTGAAAAACAGTTGCACCGTACAGCAATCTGAGGTCAAAACGAAGCACAGAAGAATACACTGGTGTCAGCTCCTGCTATACATGAGGAAAAGCACTTTAAGAACTGTTCAAAAACAGCGCCACAAATGTAATCGCAGTCACACACGCAAGAAAGAACTACTGCCTGAAGAATTTAAATAAACATGCAGTTTGCATCCATCAAAAAACCCTTGCAAACAAATATAAAACGAAACAATTGCAGTATTCAGAGCTGCATCGAAATGAAAAAGCTATTTTCAACAACTTTGCATCTCACCTGGCAAAAGAGATGACCCTCCTTCTCTCTTTTAGCAAGACTGGACAGGTAACAGTGAACAACAAGATGGGAGTCATCCAACACCGTATTAAACCAGCGCCGTGTGGGAAGCAAAGCCTGTGGTAAACAACCTCACATTAGTACAAGCAATCCTTTGACATGTAAGAAATCCTAGTTTCTCATAATTTTGTATTTTAAAAAGGCCAATCAAGATAGATTGCTACACAGTTATTTACATAACTGATACCCTAACAGACATTCTTGTAATAAAGCCGCTTTTATGTATGCCAAGACACTGGTTTTATGCAGGTAGGCTGCTATAAACACACAGCATTTTATAGGACTGGGAGCATAGCACAACTTGCCATTAGTGAGACTGCATCCTGACAACAGTAAAAGTAAATTAAATAAAGCAATTGTCCTACTACTAAGTGACTACATAATGAATGTGTGCTACACAAGATATGTCAAAGTGCTGCGACATTGTTTTAAAATGTTTTCTATACTAATTTAATTAATTTTAAGTCTTTAAGTCTTTCACAAGACTGCAGACTGTGTTTCTTCTAAATACTGTATGCTATCTTCTATTCTTTGTAAGATGCTCTAATTTGACTTGAGAATTTTTCAAATCTTAATTAAAAACTTTTTGTAAGGAAAACAAAGATCATTTCTTCTCAGTAAATAGCTTAAGCTGCTAGATGTAGCAGCTGCAACAGAATTAATTAGTACACCTCAACAATTTAATAGAAAATGAGTTGTTCTCAATGGAATCTACAGACTTAATTTAGAAAGCCAAAGCGCATCAACATGGTGTTTACAACTAAGACAAAGAAAATAAAAGCATCTGTAGTAGAAAACATTAATTACCCTGCACAATAATTACAAAACACAAACTCAGAAAACCATGAAAACTTTCCATGGAATCATTCCTTTCAAATTACCAAATCCCCAAGTTTTGATGGCAGTCTATATACTTTAACATGAAACAAATATTCTGAAAGAGGCCTTGATATAGGCAAAAAGAACCCATTAACACAATACGTGCTACCAAGGCAAAAAGGCTTGGATTTACAGCCAATTCCTCACATGCTTGTTCCAGACATTTAAACAGGCTTCATAAATTGACTACATTCTAACCTTCCTGTAATACCACCAAGAAAACTAACATTAAATCATAGAATCATAGAATGGTTTGGGTTAAAAGGGACCTTAAAGATCATCTAGTTCCAAACCCCCAGCCATGGCAGGGACACCTTTCACTAGACCAGGTTGCTCAAAGCCTCATTCAGCCTGGCCTTGAACACTTCCAGGGATGGGGCATCCACAGCTTCTCTGGGCAACCTGTTCCAGCACCTCACCACCCCCTCTGTAAAGAATTTTTTCCTGATACCCAATCTATATCTACCTTCTTCAAGTTTAAAGCTGTTACCCCTTGTCCTATCACTACAGTCCCTTGTAAAAAGACCCCTCCAATGCCCCTAAGCATTTTGGCTAACAATCAAACTTAAGTTTAATTTCAAATACATATTTTCCATTATGGGAGTATATTATGAGACTAAGAATATCAAGTCTAATATAAACAATTCATTTTATTACAACTACAAGCACAGGCTACTTAAGTGATTTAGCACAGGGCAGTTAGCCTGTATGCGTTCAAGCCACTTTAAAGTTCTCTGTGCTTACTGTTTCAGAAAACTGTCTTATTTCAGGATGTCTTCTAAATCTGAAGTTATTTGAAATAAATTGCTACTTATGTGAGAAATAGTAAATTAATGTCTTTTATTTTTAATTCTGCTACTGTGAAGCTTAAAATTGTCCCACTTTCTCAGTACCTACTGAAAAAGTCCACAAAACCTCCCCTGGTCTCCTATTATTCTGTAACAAACCTAGATCACCAGAACCGTTATTTCTAAATAATGAATTCCACTCAAATAGGAATAGTTTGGTATTCAGAACTATTGGCCCTTTCTGGGATTATACTCTACAACACAAAAAAATACTTTTAAGTGACCTATTACACACTGGGAAGAATACCTCTGGGTATTGTCCCAACTGTAACATAACCACCTGCTAACTGGAATAAGGCTGTAATAATGACTTCATGCATTTAAAGCCTAGAAAAGTACACTTGGAAACAAGCTGAAACAATTTAATAACTTACCTCAAGATCTAGCATGAGTTCAATGAATCTCTCACAATAATGGACTTTGTCCATAGAAACAGAACCTAGATAGAAAAAAATAAAAACATTTTTGCAATTAATCCACACCACAATATATTTGTACTTGAATTGTTTTTTAAAAATTATAATAAATTCTACTAACATGCCAATATTAACTCTTTATTCTTGTTAAAAGCTACACTGGCACATTCTTCTCTTTCTGAAACAAACCCTTCTTTAATTGCAAACCAGAACATTTTTGGGTATAAGACAGTAACGGAACCAGAGTTTCAGGAGTGATTTTACCTACTTTGAAAAAAGCAATCAGTGCGACATACAAAAATGCACACTTCCACAAGAAGTGGCCCCTTCCAATTGCTCGCTAAGCTTCTTCAGAACTTTCAGCTTTTGACTTGGTATTTTAGAGTACCCAAAGTTGAATATTGTCAGGCCTTGATTGCAAAGGCCCTCAGTAGTGACTACTAAGGAGTCTTTAGAATCATGTCAAAACACAACAGTAAGCTCACCTAATGAATATCTATTTCCTAAAGCCTCCAAAGAAGTGTTCACGTAATGCAAATCTTCCTAAAACAGATCTTGCATAATTAGGAAAGCAGAAGGGATAGGTGATCTTTCTGAGGAAGCCACGATACACAGAATTTCCCCTTACAGTCCAGTTAAGATCTGAAGCCTGCTAAGAGTTTAAAAGCAAAAGCAGAATTCCAGGAAGTGATTTCACCCAAATTGTGCTGTACTTAGAGCATAATGTCTTTTTTGTCAAAAGGCTAACACCTTCCTGTGCAAACACTTCTCCTTTCTAAATCAGGCAAGCATATAATTTTGCTTGTCACAATGACTTCTAAATCAAAAGCAGTCAAATCTTACAGAATTTGACTTCACTTAGGCTTTTGTTCTTACTATAAATCAATAGTACTGACAGAATAGAGCCTTATGATACGCATTTATACCACCTGTTTCTTAACAAGGCATCCATGTATGTATGACATGCTTTAATTTTGTAAGAAGGCTCTAAGCACACAATAAAGAATATCAGTACCAGAAGTATTTTATTATTAAGTCTATACTGAACAGAAGTAGTTTTGTGTTATTTCATTTTAAAGCATATGCAGATTTGAATACTAAATTTGACATGCAGACAGGCATGGATTTCACTAAAATCCCATCCGGATAAGGTCTCCAACTACAGGTTGGTATCCTAAGGAGTAGTTGGTTCAACAACAGAAAAAACATTTAAGACAGATTAGCAGATAACAAAGTAACGTAAGAATCGGAGTTACCTGAGACAGGTATTGATTTTAGCACAGAAATGAATTTCTGAATGAGCTGTGAAAGAAATCTTCTCTCCTGATATGCTCTAAAATAAGACAAAAAGCATTAATATTCCTTAATTGCAGGCTAGAAAAGTAGTAGATCGCTAATACAGAGGTAGCTGTTTTAAAATTTATATAATTGTAGCAACACACCTAAACTGCTAAGATGGTAACTTTTCTCTCTGCACTCAGACAGGTTAGCAGAGTCTA
The DNA here is from genome assembly GCA_027574665.1 of Rhynochetos jubatus. NCBI lineage: Eukaryota > Metazoa > Chordata > Aves > Eurypygiformes > Rhynochetidae > Rhynochetos > Rhynochetos jubatus. Next base: position 105,001,200 of record CM050648.1, read on the forward strand.
CATTTCTAGGCACAGAACTGATTAACAACCCATGCTCCTACTGAGTCAAAAAAGAGAAATATGTCACCACCTACACCTTACCACATTGTAATACAGAAGTATTGGAACATTTAACTTTGGCGAGATACAAATTTATTCAAATACTTGCTTAAAATCTGAACATTTGCTAAAGGTCATGAAAAAATATGAGTAACTACATGAATATTCTCTTAGGGCTTTCATCCTATAGCACCAAGATTTGGTATCATAAATTTACTGATCAAATAAAATATTCAGAGTTCTGTAGCAGTATTTTGCATAAAGACTGACGGGAAAAAAAAACAGTTTCCAGGAGACCAGATACGATCCATCTGTATTTGCCATCTTCACAGGGTTTTTTTTTGTAAACACATTTCTTATTGAAACAATTTATTTTAGATGAAACACAATGAATACATTAAGGACTCCGGATTTAACAGGAAAGAAGGTTTCTGTAACCTACTGCATTCTTGTCTCCTCATCCATTTTCTCATCATTTTTCTTAATTAGATTCCAGAATTTTCTTAGTTTTGGTGTCTTTTTCAGCTCTTGTTCCAGACGTTTCTAAAATGTTGAAGTGGTATTCAGTCACCAAGAATACTTGTTTTCACAAGAGATAAAACTAAAATCCAATCTTCTTATTAAAAAAAGAAAATACATATAGCTAACAGAAATTAACAGCTGCCTCAGACTGATCTCTAAGTATCACTGTGAAAGAAGAACATAATACTGCTAGAGCAAGTCTAGCCATGGCTAGATGTGAGCTTCATTCCCCAGTCCCTATGATCTCACAGCCTTGTCTACAAATTATAGCTTGAAGAAGCTATAAACAATAAACTTTAGTTTTATGAAAATTTACAGAATTAACGATTACAATTACATGGCAATTTGCAACAAATGAAGAGAATTTTACCAACAACACAAAAATACAATTCTAGAGCAATGCAGGCTGCTTTAAATATTAGACATCCATAACAGTGTTCCACAAGAATTCACTTTACAGGATTTACATAATGCCTAGAAGACTGCTTTCTCAGTTTACAGTGTGATGCTTACAGGTTGTAGGGCCATCCACATCGGTAAGGAAATGAGCTGCTGCACCTGTCCTCTGATCAAATCCACCTCCTGGTAGAAAGTTACAGACAGAAAATGTTTTTTTAAAATTCTTATGTCTTCTGATATGCCTATCTTAGAAAATACACCAATGGATATTAGCATCTGACAAAAATACATATGTTGTTGTATTAGATTTCACCAGGAAATTGCAAAATAGTCCTACCCAGTAACACTTGAAACTGTTGATGACTTCTGCATTTTAGGTTCTTTCCACAGAATCTGTTAGTTCTTAATGGATGGGGCCCCATCCATGTAAGTATTTTTAGCATAGATGCTGGTAAGAACTCATGTTCCTTCTTCAGTCATTTCTTGTTCTTGAACTGAATTCTCTTACTGTGCTTTATTTATTTTTACTCTATTCCTTCTCTCTTGAAGTACTTAATTTATCATTTCTCCCACTTCATCTACACATTCCCATTATCTGAAATAATTTTTTTGAAACAACAGTAGAAGTTACATGAATTACAGAAAATATTCTCTCTCCAACTCTGCCTGTGATCTGGATCCACAAAGTTTTCTTTCTTTCCTAAACTACTGAAAAACTTTCGTTAATATCTTGAATGTCTTTGTGAATAAATAGTCTGTGTTCAGCATTCTGAAACTTGGCACTTCAGTGCTCCTTACTTAAAACACTACTGTGACTGTCCTGTTCTACGTTTCCAAAAGCGCAGCTTCAAATAGCAGTACATTTTACAAGTACTTTTTAGTGGCTCCTATATCATGTTATGTGAGAAATATGCTCTGCAAGCAGGATTCCATAGAGTCACTATCAAACCCTCTTTTAAAATGTAGATTCATTGTACTCTGACCACTACTTAAAAATACTACTTCAATAAACTTTACACCAAAGATTCAGGATGACTACTGGCTCCCATAATAATTTCTAATACCAAAATCAAACCATTCTCAATTGTCTGCAAGGCATGATTTTGTTCCTTACTCATGCAGACCCTAATGTTGACTGATTTCATCCTGTGCGCAATATAAGTAAAGAAAAAGCCCAGCAGTAAGAGAGGAAACAGACTACTGCTTCATGTAATAGATAATTGTAATTCATTCTCCACACTTGCTAATTAGGATAACTGTGTAGTTTTACTATAGACTGAGAACACAGCTTGGTCCACCACACTCTTAAAACTAACTCAAGCTAAGTGCACATAGAAATATTATCTAAACCTGGTTTTGAAAGTGAAAAAATAATTTCCATTAACTATTGAGAAAGAGTAATTTTGTTCAATTTCCCAGCCAAACTAAAAGGAGCACAGTAGTAAGTAACCTGCTGTTAAGTGTAAAGCACCTTTTCAAATATAAATACATACTTTTTCAATCACCATTTTAAATATGTCTGAATATATGCCTTTACATCGCAGTAAGTGCTAATCCTCCAATTTCAAGTCTCTCTTATGAGCTTGTGTCAGAGAAAAGCAAACACAATGAGAGAGAAAAAGCAAGAGTTAAAGAGGGGGGTAAAAGCCCTCCAGTACCATCTTCTCCCTTAAATGCGAATTTTGCTTCATCTGTCTTACAAGAAAAAATGTTCAAACTAAACTCCTGTTAAGATATAACAGCATAAACACACTGGAAGTATTACAGTTATTTTTCACATACCAAACTACTGAAGCAATGATCAAGGAAAAGCAGCAAGACTGTCTGTTCATGAAGAGAGTATTCACTGTCATTTTCAACCAGCGATGCTTCCAGTATGCATTTAAAAAAGAAGGGAAAGTGTTCTGTCTTTTTTTTGAACGTCTAGGAATAGAAGAGGAAGTTGAGTCAGGTTGATACAAACAATTTCAATCTTCTTTCACATAACATAGCTTAAGTTCTCTAAATCCATTTGAGTCAATAAAAGGAAGGATTAGTTTTTCTCTTTTTCATTTATTCTGATCAGGCAGCACAAACAAAACAGACCAGGAATCCTTATATTATGTGAATGCTCTTAGTGGGACTACTGCCGCTGAAGAGTCTAACACAGGTGATGCACAGGACAAACTGAACAAGAAGCACAAGTGGAGTGGGTTGTGTTGTGGGAACATTGAACTGGTGATCACACAGTATTACTGTAAAATGACACAGGTTAGAAAAGAATTGGTAGATTTTGGCCAAACATGTGGCAGCTGTTAAGTGATCTGCAAGGGCAGCCATTTACCAAATAACAAATTTAGCTACGCTGCTTGGAAAGTAACACGCACCTGTCATTTTCCATATAGTATGTATGTCAAAACAAAGAAAGGCACAGACATCATATGAGAAAGTTATTAATCCTCTGTCCTTTACCAGTACTGAAGTAATAGCACTACTACCGGAGTGTGTTTCTGAACTAATGCTTGCACAGTATTTCTAACTAGGATCATGTTGCTGAAATGGCTTATGAGAACTGGACTGTTTGTAGAAACATGAAATCATTTCACAAAGAGCACTGCACACAGAAGCAGAGTGAGACATCACCTTAGTATTAAATTTCATACAAGAAAGCTACAGATTTTAAGCAAGACACTATTGGATATTGTCACTTCCGGTGGTGCCTTCCTATATCCACAGAAATAAAAATCCTTTTTCCTTTCAGTATCAGAGCAAGAACTTCTCTGTAAATGCCTGACTTTTGTCAAGTGTCAAAAAAGCAAAAGCTGGTGATGATGTCAAGGTATCACACAGCAGAACAAAGGACTCACACACCAGAAGGAATCATGTAATTTTTCATCCGTCCATTGCTTTCTCCAAAAAGAACACACACTTTAAAACACTCTACGAAACATTCAGGCTGAAGTACCATTTACTTGTAACACTACAAGCTTTTCTACCTTCTGTCAGTATAAGTGAACACAACACTTTGATCTGCAAGTTGCAGCTTTTGTCAATTCTAGCTGCAATTAAAACTGGTTACCTCCCACGCAGGGACATTCTCTCTGAACTTCTCATTCACCATACTGCAGATTGACATTAAATACGCCTTACTGGACACCTCTGGAGAATAATTCATCCATAGGTAATTTTCAAGGTATTGGCTGTGAAGAGACAAAGAATATTTCGTTAGTTGCTGCCACCCACATAATCTGTCACTCATTCAGAAGAGCAGTTATCCACAGGGGTTTGTTCCTCCTTCTCCTTAAAGCCATCTTTATAGTTTGTGAGTAGTTCTTGAAGTTACCTCTCATCTAAGTCACTGCAGCAAAACTTGTTAGACACAGTAACTGCTACAAGAAAGATGAGTTTCTTATCAGGAAGACACATTCACCAGTGGATTTTCAAATGTAACAAGTAGCCACAGCTCAATACAAAGTCAGAATACGAATTCATGTTGATTTTCCAAAAAGGAGAAAAAAGACCCAAACAACTTCACTTGTCTAAAGAGTGTCACATGCAGAATTTCCTAGCACAAGATGCAAAGGACAACTACTGTTTAACAGCATTTGTATTATTAAATACCCTTTCATGTAAAAAATCAGGAATCAGCTAAAGAGATTTTATGCTTCTAATCATATAAAGGCAATAAAAATATTACATTACAGTGCCACTACAATAAAGCACTGAATATTATGGGAGTGATTAAGTGTTTTCAAGAAGGGTAAAATAAATCACTGGACACTGGAAAATAGCTTCCCAGCAATGAGCATTTCTTCACTAATATGGCACATTTCTCAGAGAAGGAATTCTCAAAATTAGACTTTACAGATGAGAGGCTATGTGGACAAGCAACTGTCTCCCTTCTTTACCTTCCTGTGGAAGCTTTGGAGGATAGTTACTCCTGAGGAGGCAATCCCTAAGTCCATAATATTCAACAGTGCACTTGCACCTTGTGCTACTTTAACTACCACCAAAAATCGTTAAGTCTTACTTCTTCCTAAACAAGCTGTGCATTCATTCCTTCCTCTCAATGCCTGCTCTAACATTCATTTCCCCACTCAAGCCAAACTGAGGCCAAATTGAGTCAGTTTTTTTTTTTTCCACAGCTTACTTTTCCAACCTCTCACAGCAAGCTACTTCCATAACATCAGTTAAGACAAGTAACAGACAGCAGTGAAAAAAGGCAGTGAGAACTTGCATGTAACCAGGAGGAAAAGGCTCAGTAATGGTCAGACAGGGATTTCCACTTTCTGGGAGCTCAGCCAGAATGCACAGTTTCAGATGCAGCTGAGATAATCTCACAGGCCTATAAAAGATGAAATATATACCGCTTCCCAAGAGCTTGAGTCTGCCAATGGGAGAAGAAAAAACCCACAAAGTCCACAGAACTCCATACTTCGTTTCACCCAGGAATTTCAATAAACTTCAATACATTTTAGTAAAAATACTATTATGCTCCCAAGTGAGGATGAACATATGTGAACAAGAATGAAGAGCAAGAAAATCTCATGTATGTGAAGACAGGCAAGTTTGATAGATGGGTGATGGGGTGGGGGGAAGTGAGACAAAAAATTACTTACAGGACACATGGCAGTACATGGGGCTATACACAAGAAAGTACTAAAGTTACACTACAGACTGGTAACGTTAAGAATGTTCACAGAAAGGCTAAAAACCTTGAACTTCAAGGCATTGCTGGCATTTAAATTCCAGAATCATGCTATCAGCATTACATTTGTTAGTGCCAATCCCCAAACCGTAGCTTACATTCTCTCTTCTGCCTTTTCTAATAAAGAAGCTGGAAACAGAGGGAAGTTTGTCCTACTTTTTTAGTTCATGGTACTACTTACTTTCAGCCTTTTCAAACAAAGAATCTCTCTCAATCAAACACCATCTCATTCTTTCTGCTCATTTGAGAGATAAAAGAGCCAAACAGAACACTAAATATTGTGTCTCTAAATAAGATAGACTACAAATACTTATTTTGCAGCATTTTAGACATGCTTTGTAAGTTCTTCCAGAAAAGTCTGAAGTAGCTGTGAGAACCTCCAAAGCAGATTTCCATTTCTTTTCAAGTGAATTGTGCTGCAGCAGCATCACTTCGTTTTCACCCTCATAGTAAGAGGCTTAATCAAAAAACTTTCTGATTCAAGGCTTAATGATACACTGCAAATTACAGATCCAAGTTTTTCACTTATTTCATTGACACTCATCTTCAGTGCTTCACTACACGAGAAATTCAGAATCATAAAACAAGATACTCCAATGTTACTTATCCTTTTGAAATTATTTCCTCCTCAAATTAAGTTCTCCTTGATTTTCCTAGGTACACAATTCAAAGCTTTAGTAAGTAGGAACAAATGAGTATACTGCCTTCAAACTGACTTACTGTCCTGCATTTGCTTCTCACCTTTACAGGTTCCTGTGAAAAAATAACTTAAAATTTCACTCCACTTAGCTTACCTGAATTCAAGAAGCATTATCTTTCTAATAGCAAACCTAAAAAGAAAATAGTAAGCAATGAACACGGGAAAGAAAGCCTCCAACACACTGCTTATAGCTGAATGAAAAATGGCTGTATTTTTCCTTATATAACAACACGTGTATAAACATCTAGGAATTATTTCTGCCCTCCTGTTTCCATGCAAGAGACACTATTTGAATGCAGAAGCAACTACTATAACACTGTGGAAGCTACAGTTTGTGCAGGTTCATTAAGCAACCAAATTCACATTAAGAAAATCCATCTAGAACTTTTAAATTTGAAGACATAAATTGCTAGAAGCTGAGAATATCTTCTGGAAGACCACAACTATATACTTATCAGTTCATAGTAGTATGTTTTCTTGCTGACTGGATATGGAAGCTTGGTCTGATTTCATATGAAAATTCCAAGATTACTTTCATAAAGGAATCAAACAGAATCCCCTCCAAAGCTCAAACTTCCCATGAAAAGCTCCAGTTACAATGCTCTTCTGTACACGCAACTGTAGAATGCAGTTTATCTTGAATTCTTTGTCTCTCCCATCTAACAGAATTCACTGAAATGAGACTTGCCCTTTATAAACCTGGGAATAATAATTGAGGAAAGAGCAAAAAGCTAGAGGCAGCAGACTCCTCAACTGATTCTTTTACTTTATATACGCTGGTGACAAAAGACGAGACCAGCCTTCTATAACCATCGTAACAAAAAACAACATAAAACACAACGCACTACCAGATCAAGGAACTGAACAGTATGATATCCAACCGTCACATTTAAGGATTATGAGCTCATGAACTATCTTTTTGCCCCATGCAGACTTTGAAATACCATAATGATTAAGTGACTCATACACTCGAGTAATTTTCACCTGCTTTCAACGTGTTAATGCACTTTAAAATATTCTGTGACACATCAGAGTTCAATACAGATAATGTTGGAATGCTTGTCTGTAAGTGAAGCTGAGTGGCATACTTACTTTGACCTGACAATTTCTTTTGTATATACATCTTCAATAACCTATAGGAGAGAATATTAAAAAAATGGTTAAGAATTTTATATAACTCATAATTAAAAATGCCTTAGGATATCTAATGCACTCAAAGTTACTCTAAATTAGTTACTCTCTGCTTACTGCTATTTGATCAGAAATGTCGTAACAATTATACCTCAGCTTTGAAGAGTCCAAAAGCTCAATGTTCACAGACATACACTCTCACAAAGAAAGTGAATCAACTTAGGGGAAACTACACAATGGTAAGAAAATTGACAGGACCTTCATTTGAGTTATTCTGAAGGAACAGCCTACACCTCACCGAGACTTTTATATAAAAAGTCAAAAAAGCAAGCAAACCTTTTTAATGTTATTCTTTGGCTTACTGTTGAATTTAAAGAACAGTCTTCAGGACACAAGTTGGCATCAACTAAGTCATCTGTTGTCACTGTTTATTTTAACCAAATCCAGATACTTTTACATAGTTTCCCCAACAGGAATCAAAGAATCTGTGCTCTCTCTTGCAATAGGCACACTTTGACATCACATGACAGAGATGCAACTCAGCTGCTTATGAACATCCTAGTTCTAACAATTACAGAAAAATACTATCACAAATACTACAAAGAGAGTGAGTAGACTGAGGCCAGCAAAGGAGATTTAGCCAAATACCCATAAGGGAAAGAAATCTAACATGTAGGAATCCCACACTACAAAAAAAAAAACCAAAACAAAACACAGCACCAAACGCATCAGGCGAAGTTTTAAACATTCAAATCATACACATCCACTATGACAGCACTAAAGTCTGACCAAAACTGTCTGAAGCTTTTAGAAAGAAGTATACAGTTCAGTAATACCTGCATCTTTCATCCTTCTTTGATTTCTAAGAGTAGGCCCTCCTCAAACATCTTTTATCCTCAAAGGAGATGCTCAGAAATCTTATACTCTCATGAGTTCTTGGTCAAAATAAACTGAACAAACAGCACACAAAAGAACTGCTCTGCTATAGTACACCTTCATAACAGTGCCTACATTTATGAACTCCAAGTTCATAACAAATGATTTATAACTACTGTTTATTAAGCAACTGTTGACTTTCCAAGCAGTCTCCTATACTCATATAAAATATGAGCCACTGGAGGGTGGGATATCTGAAAGCGGTTGATCCTCGTTCTTTTAGACCCCAACACAACTCCAGTGGAAGTATTTACCTTTGAATCAAAAGACAATTTTTTCTTCACATGTGGAGCCCAGTATTTATTTGCCAACTGTATGAGGGGAAAAATAATTTTAAAAAAAAGGTTAAATATATGTATTTTCAGTTGTAGTGATACAATACCTCTATTACACATCCCATCCCCAAACTTTATTTCACTAGTATCTTACTGTTGTTTCAATTTAAGTACAGGTAACAAAATTATGTTTTCCAACAGCAATACTTTTCAACCATTTGAAGGTTTTATGCCTGAAACTTTTCCAACAGAGATACAATTCTCTGTAAAAATTTCAGATGCATAAACTGCTACATAATAACCTTTTTTTTGGTCTCAAGTTACTTCCAGCAAAAGAAAAATACCATGATCTTTCAGGGACTGCAAACCCCAGATTAAAAATGATTATGCTCTCATTGAGGAATTCCACAAAGAACTAGCAGGTATATTTAAAGGTCTAATATTTTAAGGCTATTCAGTGTAGCCATCACTTCACCAAAACTCTTGAACTATGGTGGCAAGAGCTTCCTGACCAACTTCATTCAAATCTCTTTATGTTGTAGAAGAGGAAAAAAAGCAGCGTTTCCAGCATAAAAAAAAAAAAAAAAAAAAAAAAAAAAAAAAAGTACACCTGTATGAAACCACCTAAAGTACTCAACTACAAGAAACCGTCAGCAACTTTTCACGTCCAGCAACAAATCTGATTTATTCTGTAGTGTTGCTGGTGTAAACTTCTGAGATCTGGAAACACTGGGGACACGTACTCTTTCACGTGTAACGCAGACGTTAAATCTCTCCTCGCCTATGTCCAAACAAGACCCTTTCCCTAACACCCACGGACTTACAAAGACTATTTAAACACTGAGGTGCCGCCGCTACCGGAACGGCCTTTCCAGCACCTGGCTCCGGCCGCGGGAGGCCGCTTCCCCACCAGCCCTACCTGGGTCACGTACTCCGCGTTGATCTGCGACACGGTGGGCGCCACGATCTTCTTCGGCGGCGGCGAGGACGCCGGCGCCGCCATGGTGAGAGCAGCTCAAGCCGCCTGACATACACCGGGCAGCGTCACTGCAAGCCTTCACCGCTCTCAGCCCGCGCCAGGCCCAGCGCGCCACAGCACAGAGCCGAGACCGAACGGAAGTAATTCTATGCCAGGAGCAGTAGAGCCGGGTGCACTTCCGGAGCGAGGAGCGCTAGAGCGGCGGCGGAGAGGGACGGTGACTGCGCCACCTGCCGCGTCCTCCCTGCCACTGCCGCCAGTGAGCGCGGAGCGGTGGCGGCTCCTCCGCCCTGCGCCGGCCGGTGAGGTGTGTCTGGGCCGCGTTCCGGCGGTGGCTGTCGAAGGCTGTCTCGGAGCCAGCCTCAGCAGCGGGCCGCCTGCTGGGCCCAGCCGTCCCCTTTGCAAGGAACACAACGAACTGTCCAGAAGCCTGTAAAAGCCGAAAGACCGAAAAGAGAAGAGTGGCAGTTAATGCATCCAGTTGCTTTTACACTGAAACCTTTTACACTCACCCTTCAAACACTCTGTAAATCCACTTAGCATGGCTCATTCTATTTTATCATTTATTTATTGTTTAGAGCGAAGTTTTCTGTCCATCTAATGTGGAAAAGACCCACTCACTAACAGCGAAGGCCACCGAGACCCAAGTGTAGCTGCATGCTCTGTCGCTGTAATCGGGGAAATCCGTGGCAGAGAGGACAGAGGCGGAGGCAAAGTTAAGAGGGAAAAATGGCATGCTCACAGGTACCAGCAGGTTGGTAATGATTTAGAATGTTTACCCTATTTGGTAAACAGATTAATTAGCAAGGAAATTAACAGACTCCCCAGAGAAGTTAGGGCACTTTGTTTCTGTGCTCATTACCCAGCACATGCCACTCCAGTGCTATAAACTTCCAGGCAGATAGGCTGAAGTCTGTTTGAACATGACCCCTCTGTTTTGGTATCAAGGTGATCTCCATTTCACTTCTTCAAGCAGAGGTTAAACTAAATAATCTTTTTGAAGTTTAATTAGAATGTACAATGGGAATGGAAAAAGCAAAGACGGTACCTTGAATAGGATCAGACAATGGCTCGATTCAAATAAATATTGCCTACTGCAGGCCTTTGCTTTAAAAGATCCAGAAAATTTAACTTTTCTGTATGAAAACTAGTAAAATCAAAAAGTTACAGGAGTACAAGTAACAGATTCTATAAATAACAAGGATTGAGCATTGCCTTGTCTAATGATTGAAACCTTCAGAGGGATCTGTATTTGAAGAAAAATACGCAAATGCAAAGCAGTTAAAATACACTTAAACCAAGGTACCCCATCTGACACTTAAATTGTGACAAAAATCAGTGTATGAAGATGCTTGAATTTTAAATTAATCAACCTAGAAGTTGCAGCTTCATGACTGACTTAGATTTATCAAAATTTATACAATATAACTACCCCTTTTGGTGCCCACCCTTTCTCCATCAGTTGGTACAACTGCTAGCATCTGCAACCATGGACAGATGTAGAAAATACAAGTAAAATTTATCTAATCTCTAAGCTGGCTGAGCTGTATTAGCATGTTGCTGCACATTAGGTGATAATACTGCCTACAGTGTCCTTTCCAACTTACCTTCCACAATCAAGTTGTTCCATATTTGACTATCTCAGAAATCAACATACATAGCTTATGTTTGCATGTATCAGAACAAGTAGAAATGTAACAGCTTGTCAGTTTGGCAAAAAAAAGAAGAGAGTATTTTTACTATCTATAAGTAGACTAGGGGCAGGAAGGGAAAGAACAGTAAAGAAGCTACAAATCAGTGATGAGAAAGGACAAAGGCATAGAAGTTCATTACCTGAAAATAGGAAAGCTGCTAAAATTGGCTTTCACATGGGAGCCAAAAGTTTGACTTGTGTTTCAAGATGGACCATGGGACACTTATGAGAGGCTATGATGATTTCTTGTAATCAGAGGTGACAGTAATTGATGACCTTAGATTTCTTTTCTAATCATGTGCTCAAGCGTTATCCAAAAGGTGACTTTTTTTTTTTTTAATGTTACCATACCAAAAATTAGGCAGGCAAATAAATTTTGGACTTGGTAAATTTTCTGGAACAGCCTTGCAACTTAAACCTTCTGACCTCTGCTTATGATAGATCATCAGGCAAGTGTCAAAACCCACAAATTTCCATATAGTATCAAAACTATGAATGCTCAAGGAGGAATGTGTGTTTACTTAACTTCTGGCATTTGGGTGTCGGTTGTGGTTTTTATCACAACCAGCCACTCTATCACTCCACCCCTCCCCCCACACCCCCTCCTGGTGAGGAAGAGTCGGGGGAACAAACCGAGGAAATGACTGTAGGAGTTGAGATAAGAACTATTTAATTATATAAATGAAACTTACAGCATTACTAACAATGCTAGTGCTAATGAGTAATTTAAAGAACAGAGGAAAAAAGGTAGAACAAATGATACAGGATCTCACCCCGAGAAGGGAAAAGGAAAACTAACCCGAAGGGAACAAACCCCCCACGAAACCGCCTGGGGGCCTAGAGAGTGAGAGGAAAAAAACTTTCAAACCCCGACTCCTAGAACCATCTGCCCAGCAAGACGCTGGCTCTGCCCGGAGCACACACCACTCGCCACAAGGTCCCCACAACAAACAAACCCCCAGCCCCCTTGGCCGGAAGGCCCCTCAGACCCTTTCCAGGGTCGTACCCAACCATAACCCGTTCCACCCACATCCCCACCCCCTCCCCGCCGGTCCTGCAGTGCCGCGGGCCCCGGGCTGGCACCACCTATCCAGTTTGATGTATTATGGGGTGAAGCAAAATATAAACAAACTGGTGCAAAAATATAGACTAACTGGTGCAAAGCTAAGACAGTGTCCCAGTGAGGAGGTTAGTTGTCTTAAACCTCTCTACAGTCAATGTGGCAACAGGGGGCGAATCAGAACTAACTGTGTTCTAATGAGTGCTCTGACTCATTTTCTGAAGGAGCTTCTGATATGGAAACTAATATTAGAGGCCTAATATTAGGCAATATGATTACATCCCTCAGTGGCAATGTCAAATAAAGAGATAAAGATCTCCTCCTTCAATAATGCATTAAATATTTCTCTATAAGGGGTATTGTTTAGTTACAGAGTGCTTTGACTGTAGGACTACATGTGAATAGCAAAAGTATAAATTAGTGCTTTGGCAAAATAGATCGCTTTCAAGCCTCAAAAGCAGCTGAACATTTAAAGAGTTGTGGTGAGATCAGGCAAAATGACCTCCAGTGTTGCACCTATATCCCCACCCGTGACTCTCACACAGCTCAACACTGAGTGTTAAGTCTGGGTTCTTGAATGTTACGCTCAGTTTCCTCCAGAGTGAGGCACATCTGCCACTTTTCACTCAAAACTGCTTTGTACTCGGGAAAAATAAACCCTGCACCCCGTTGTCCCCACAGCCTTCTGTGAAGTTCTTCATCTTCCTGTTCTCACTGACTTAACACGTCAAGTAAATAAAATATTCTTTCTCTTCAGAAATCTTAATTCATTCATGAAGTCATGTATTATTTAAAAAGTCACACATTTGAGTAGATGCAGTTTTCACGACTATCACTCATTTCTGGGCTGCACATACCCCTGGTCAATCTATATTCAATGCAGCTTTCTTGTTTAATGAGCTCTTCTTGTTCTGGATGCTTGCCCTCACGTATTATTGTAGCCAGGAAAAACATGCTTTTCTCCTCTTTTTTTTTTGTAGACTCTGCAATCCAAAGTCATCAGTAAGCTAGCCACTGCTTTTCTCTCAACAATACTATCCCCAATACAGGGTCAGGAAGTATCTAGAGATAATCAGCAGGGGTTGAGTCTATGTTCTGTCCTGTCTACCTTTTAGATTATTTTAGGTTCTACCTAGAGTCACAGAAACTATTTATTTCTAGCACTGAAAACTCCAAACAATTAGTCTATAATGATTTCTAATATTAATTGATTTTAAGGTTTGTTATTGTTTTAGTCTCTTCAGAGAGACATGACCAGTGAAACCAGATTCAGCAGCTAAATACTTCTAATACTAAAGTTGTTTTACTTCTGTTTCTCTTTCACACAGAGATTTACCTTTTGAATCTTTTATCTTCGAGCTTCTTAGACCTAAATAAACCCTGCACTGAGACATGCAGAGCCCAGTATGGATGCCATGTTGCACCTACGTAAACTCTGGTGGGAAAGCTTTGTTCCAAAGCAGCTAACAAATACCAGCACCACACTCCGGTTGCAAAATGGCATTACCTTACCCATTCTAGTCATCAGGTTCCTTCAAAATTATGAACAGGCATTAGCTGACTTCTCCTCCACAAAAGCATTGTGCTAGGGACAGATGATTCCCCACAGGCCTCAGCCTGGTCACTGCAGTAGAGCAGGGGCAATTTCTCCAGGCTCTTTGATCTGGAACGATGGGGTGGCTACTATCACAACTACTATCACCTGAACTCGAGGGTCACCAGGGGAGCAGAGGTGGCAGAGGCTCCCCTGACATAAGACGTATTTGAAGACATTGAAACCTTCTTGCCAGGGTTGGGGACTGTGTTCCCTCCCAGTTGAGGGCATGATAACACCGCTCTGATGAGACAGAAAAGCAACTCATCGGCAGCATTGTCATTCTGGTCCATGCTCTCCCACCCAGGGGTTGTTTTCCTGCTGATCCACCAGTGTAAGCCCTAGCTAGGCCTAAAGCTCCAGTGCATGATCAAGGCTCTTGAGTCTTTGGCCTGCATTACTTCTTGGTAGAGATGCAGGGGCCTCTTCTTCCTTCCAAAATCATTGAATGCAGCTGTACTTCTGTTTAGAATAGTTGGTTTTACTCATTTCTATGTATGCTGAATACCCTTAGTGTTTCTTAGACCTTGTGGTACATAACCCAGAGGCAAAGAGAAGTCTACGTTACTTTTTTTCAAGAGCGAGCTGTGATTGTTCTGACAGTAACATTCTGTATGCAGTAGTAAAAACCTTAAGTCCTAGAGGGAGATGGCTGAATTGTGCTTTCCCTGTGAACAACTTAAAAATATTGAGGTGGTCCAGGTGATTTTTAATAGAACTGTGCTTCTTGGGATGGAGGTCAACCTATCTGGGATGCATCTCACTGCTGTATGAGAATTTGTTATCTGGCCTAATATAACGGCATTACACTAAATGCATAAGTTTAGCTTTGAGGAAATATCTAACCGCACACTGCATACCTTAACTTAGGGCAGATGAATCCCAGCCCCAGTGACATTAAGCCGTAAGATGGGTAAGCTTTTTGTGAAGCAAGGATGTAAAGCTTAGGAGACTGCATCTCTTCAAAATCAGCTTTTATCTCTAGCTTGTTGGTTTTTATACATAAATACAAATTTTATTTTTTTTTTTTTTTTTTTGAGAGGCATACCTCTGGAAAGCTCCAAAACAGAAAGCTCCAAACATAAGAATTTCAAGATCGTCATGTTTATGTACAAACTTGCACATACAGCTTTTCTTCTAACCGAAGAAGGAAACTAACTATGAATATGCAGCATTTTGAAATATTACTTGCAAATTTATATGAAAAAGGTTTCTGATAGGGGAGATGAATGGCATAGAAATGGAATATGCACATTAGTCCAAGAAGACCAGGAAACCTCCTGTGTCTCTTACCTGTTGAAACAATAGAATAAACACACTGATTTAACCTGCTTTCAGGTAAACAAAATTTGGAAAAGCTTTTCAAAAAAGATCAGAATTTTCAACATGTAAAAAGCTTGGGCACAATGTTTGGGGTTATTCCTTTGGTTATAGTTTATCCTTCACAGCAATTAATATTCACATAAATTAAATGTTCAGCCTGTGCATTATAATTTTAATTCAATCACATCACATTGCTTTTACTTTATTTATGTGCATTCTTCTAGTCCAAGAGTTTGTCACTGTGTTCATCTCATTAAATATGGGTACTCACTCAGTAAATATGGGTACTTTCAAAAATGATGCCTCAGTTTAGTAACAGATGCTTCTTAAAATATTTAGAAGTTTAAAGTGTAAAGAAGCCGTCAGTAGCATTCTGATTTGTGTATAAATATTTATTTAGCACACGTTCTGGCCAATGTACTGCCCTTGATTTTTGCGCAAAACTTACAGTAACTTCAATGGAAATTCTGAGCTCATGACTACAGAAAAATATGGTTAATTCAGCAACCCAGCTGCTTTTCTATCCCAGAATAGCAAGCAGTGCCTCTAGCAAAGGAGGTGGGGAAATATGGGAGTTTATGTCACTCAGCTTTCTGTTGCTGGGCCCACATTTAGATAGCAGCTCAAGTTAGAGCAGACTCGGCTATTCTAATTCTCTTCAGAGACTTTTAGCTAGGTTCCTACCTACTGGAGCAGAACAGCGGTATGAACATAAGAGACCAATGGCCAGTAAAGCTCTAGAAATACTTACTAGAAATCCTGTGAGAGGCAGTTATGTGATAAAATTTCTATGGGGCAAAAAAATTTATGAGATAAGTCTGTTTGATGGAGGAACTTGAGGCCTTCATCACTGAAATGAGATTCTAAGGCAAATAATTTCCATTCTGCTAGTGCTAGCATGAGAAGCTATGGACAGTCGAGCCTACTTTCAGAATCACTGTAAAAGTAGATTCTTAATCACATAGCCTTTCTCACGATATAGAAAAACACAGATTGCAGTTAAAACTGAAGCATATTAGATATGCAGCATAAAACTTATTCAAAAGAGAACAATTCTAAGTTGCTGAGAGCTAGCTCCAGACTCCTAAAGCTTTCATCCTTGCCCTTCTCCATATTTTCTATGCTTTTAGTAGACATTTCCATTAGCATGTCATAATTTTAAAAGAAGATAAAACGGCTATAAAACAATTACCTACGGCAAACAGCAAAACTCACACTATTGTAATACCAAAAAATAAATATTAATTCTTAATGTTGTTTTTCTTAAAAAAGACCAACAAACTCCTACTGTGATATGTACTAAACTATTACACACAAAAAAAATCATTTTACCCTATTGGCTAATGGACATTTTTCCTCTTGTAACTGCACTAGCATCAGACACACTACTTGATGCTTGAGGAAAATCTTACGAAGCTATTCTCACTAATCGTAACATTTTGATCTTAAAAATTATCCTCAAATTGACTGAGAGACTTCAGGTGTCTAGATGGCTTAACAGATTTCTACTCAGTTTAGTAGGACTGCATTGTCACTCTCTGCTCAGCTGTATTTTCAGGATCCTCTTAGGATCAAAATAAAGTAGAAATTGATGAAATCATCTGAGTTTCTGTAGCTCAGCAAGCTACTTTTGCAAGTACATACGAAGTATCAAAATTTATACATTTTTAAAAAATGCACAAATAAAATAATGCAAATTTGCATACCAGGAAGATAGTGTTTTCCTTGATGTCAACAGAAATTGAGTGCAGTGCATTAGCAGTACAAATGGGAGACAGCATGCGTAGTAGGTTCTTTAGCTTGGGAATAGAATTTTACTTTTTATATAGCAGTGGCCACATAATTCTCTGTATTGCCTTCCTTCACTATGTCAGTGAGGCACATTCCCGTGCACATCTGGTGAAGCAGCCACGGGCAAAGCTGGATAGCCACTGTTTCCATATGCTCTTACTACCCTACATTACCCTGACCACTTCCAGTGGAGAATGACAGACCACAGTCGCCATCACAGCCGGCCAGGTTCTCACATCCACAGGCACCATTTTGCATGCCCTGGCACCACACTCACACAGCCAACTCTATGACCCTCTGTAAGTCACATACGGGTGTCACAGATCCATACAAATTGGGACCAGGACCGTGAAGAGGAAAAACTTCAGCTTCGTAGCCAAGCTGTGTCAGGTGTATAGCAGACTTAAGCCACACGTTCACATATCCTGGAATCAGCCACAAAGTGGAATGGCAGAGTACAGAAGTAAAACAGCATTCAAAGGCTTGTGATAACTCAGGGCAGACATAATGACACTTTCATGCTAGAACAACAGTTTCTGAACAAGGAAATAATCCATTCTACTTGGGAGTGATTTTGTTGGCGTAAGGCTGATTTCTCCTTCACTGCATGGACCCTGAAGATTCCGTTTTTAACAGATGCTAAAAAAGATGCTGTTTAAAAGCTGCTTGACAGAACTAGTCATTATATGAAGAAGTAAAATTAATTTGTTGAACCTGGAGAAAATAAGGTATATTGAGAGCATAGAAAAGTCACTTCTGTAATTTCAATTTTCCTTATGATAACTGCATCTCTGACACATCTCATCCATAGCCATCAGACCATAAAACTAGGCTATTAAGTTAAAACTTACACTTTAAAAATCCACAAAACCTTGGGCTAGGAATATGAACCGTGACCCTTTAGTTATTTAGGAGATCTAGGTATCTTCACCATTATTACAAGGAGACATTAAAAGGGCTGAATCCATAGTCTTTACTGATTTAAGAGTCATCCAACTGTACTTATCTAAGTGTTACTTGAGTGAGAAACTCTTGCGAGACCATGACTTTCAGAGTTTTACATTTGTACTGGAAGGCAGCCAGGAAAACTAAACATTAGATCTAGCATCTGAATTTGAAGCATAAATTCTCATTAACTTCAATTAAGTTTCTTTTGTGTCTATCTCCCATTTGCCTCCCTAACTTTTCTTGTTGGCTCTGGTTATAATAGTGAGAGCAGATCACAGACAAGTTAGAAACCACTCAGGGAGAAGCAGCTACAAAAGTGATTAAACAGTTTTTCTGTAACTTATGATGGCTTTTTTTTCCTTTTTGAATTTTTCCCTAGACATATACAGGAATACTTATATATATTTTGCAAGTTTTGACTTTCTGCAAACATTGCAAGGATAGCACGGCAATCAAAAACACAGCCACATTTCCTAGATGGAAAATGGACAATGTGGTAAGTTAGTACTGCAATTCCAGTGAATTTAGTATTGCATACTTTGTCTTTAAAAAAATCCCTTTTACCTTCTTTTTTTTTTAATATATTTTACAATATTTGACTCTTTAATTCCACATAGAACTACCTCAAAGCTGAATCCATGCAGTTTGAGAAGTTCTCCTTGAGGGGAGCTCAATATTAACACAGGAGGACTCACTGTTTTCTTGTTTACAATATGCTTTGGTTCCGCATTTAGTCTTAAAAAAATCCACTACTTCAGTTCTATGAGATTATTACTGTTAGCCATGAGCTCATTCTAACAAACCCACAGACGGTATCTCTGCCACCAAAGATACTTCAAAGATTGATGGCTTGAACGTGCCTTGAAGTGTTAGGGAAAATGACTAACATACTAATGAACACCACAAAGTGTTACTGCTAACACTGGGAAAACCATTCTAGCTCAAACTCTCAAAGGTACTTGGATAATTTTACTGTTAACTTCAAAAGAGACAGGATCTCAACCTTAGAATTTTTTCTGCTGACTCTCAGAAACCACTTTACCCCTTTCTAGCTAGTTTATGCTACAATCCCCCTAAAACTGTGAATTTATACTGACATAAAACTTTTCAAAAAGGAGAGCCAGATAAACAAAGTGGTCCTTACTACCTTTCTGAAATCCCATGGAGCCCAAAGATTACATTAGGTTCCGAATTAATCGGAGAGTAACTCTTCCCACGTATCTATTCATTCCTGAAAAGTATCTTTCTGTGTTACCATCCCCTCATTTCAACTCAAATTGGTATTTTCAAAACATACCAAGTTTAGTGTTACTCTCAAACTGAATTTTTTTAAATGATTGTGATCTTAAGAAAGATCTTATTAACTTGAAACATATTTCTATAACAAAAAATATCTTAAAACCTATTGTTCTAACATGCAAAGTTAGTTATTTCAATATGTAGTCTTAAACTTTTCTGCACATTGAATGTTATGTAGTTTCAAGACTCTGGTTTGTGCATAAAGTATACAACAGAAGTACAATATAAATAAAATAGTTTATTACAAGTATTTTAAACGAGCTCTGCAATATACTTTCAAAACATTTTATACAGTATTCTGTCTTTCAATATGAAACAATTCACATAGGGAGAAAAAAATCTCAGTATCTAACTATGGTCATTAACGTACTGATTTTGTCTGTCATACAAAAATCATAGGAACTACAGACTGTTTCTGCATATATTTCCTGATTTTATTCTCTCTGAAAATGGGAAAGAATAACACGTATGAAAATAAAATAAAAACTCTTCATTTATACCAAATACTACAAAACTCACACCATAGGAAAACCTAGGTAAATCACTTCAAAAATAAAAAAAATCAAAACCATTTTACTTAAATAAATATGGACCTATTTAAATACTGAAAAGAGTGCCATATATCTTACAGATACGTTAATTTAGAAATAAGAATATCAACTTCAGGTTTCAACTACTCAGAAGTTGCATAATAAAGGAAAATATCCTAAAAGATAGTTTTTCATAGGGGGGAAAAAAAAAAAAACCAAACCAAGAAACAAACTTCATTCTTGTTCATAATGAATAAAGCTCCACTGCACTTACACTTTCTGCCAGCCCCACAGGCACCATGGGCAAAACTCTCTACTTGCCAAAAAGTATAACTACAGATTCTATTAACACAAAATCAGGATTACTGAATTTCAGCTAAAATATTTTCAGTCTCTTATATTTAATATTATGAGAACATGACTTCCCAACAAAACCACTCGTCTGAGTTATTATCAGATCTTAGAGAACATTTCTTTTACAGGTGCAATACGTACACTAGAAAGAAAGGAGACTGGAACTGATAGTAAGCCCATTTCTAAAGTTAGTGATACTTTCCTGTTCTCTTTTCTTGCAGAAAAATAGTTCAGTATTGTATGAATTAGCCAAAAAAAGCTAGAAAAGGCAAGTGACACAGAAAGAAGTGGAGATAATTAGGTGGTGAAATGGATTAATTGACTATAAACCCTGCTATCATAGCATTGTCTACTTATATAATAAAAAAAGGGGGGGCGGGGGGGGAAATCTAATTCCTCGTCCATATATTTCCAAGAGCATTACAAAGCAGATATATTATTCTATTAACCGTTCTGTAATGCCACATCAACATTTTTCATCATTAAACTTTTTTCCCTTTCCCTGCTTCTTCTTTGAATCTTTTATCTAAAAGTAGCCATTTGGGTTTTTTTTAAAGTATTAAATTACAGCAAGTATACTTTGTTTGCAACATACAGGAAGCCAGAAGACAGTGAAAGAACTGTACTTTCTGTATTCTGGAAATTACTTTTTTATCTTTACTTTTCTGATAGTTATAATTGGACAGCATAATGTCACAAAATACTACACAGGAAAAGGTGTACATTTTAAACTATCTGATTTGTGGATCACTGTAGATTGCTGCAACACTACTAATACATTAAAAATGTGAATTTACAAAATAATTTAAGAAATGCAAAGTGGCTTTTTTGTTTTAAACATCTCACATTCATCACAAAATATACCAAGTAGGCAGTTAAGACTAAATTAACTATTCACCAGGTCATCTCCGTAACAGAAAAAGATAATCCTCTTCAACCAATTGTTTGGTCTAAACCTAAGCCTTCTAATAATTATTCAACCCAACATTTTAATATATAACCTATAGGACACTATCCAGTTTTGATAAAAGCAATATATTCTCTGGTCATTGCTCAGTGGAACTCAGCTTTAAGCTCTCTTTAAAAGTGAGTAAGGTGATGTCTTTTCAAATGTGGGGCCTGTCTGAAATTCTTACCACAAACTAAACATTCAAACGGCTTCTGTCCAGCATGCATTAAGTAGTGTCTTTCAAGCTTAGAAGGTGATTTAAAAGTTTTAAAGCAGATACTGCATTGATACAATTTGTTAACCACTTCACTTTTTTCAGTACCTTCAGAAAAGTAATGCTGATAGCTGTAACAGCTTTGCTCTGTTTCCAGCAATTTACTACACAAATACGACTGTGTGTTTCTACTGCTGGTGTCAAGAACAAAGTCCCCTGACTCAATTTCAACTTTGATTTCAGCTGCTTGGTTTAACTCAATCAGCTCAAATTCCTGAAAGCCAGATGCCTGTGAAAATGTTTGAGAATAACCCGAATAACCCACAGGCTGAGAAGACTTAAATTCAATGTGATCTCCCCGATGACTGAAAAGTTTGTTCAGGTTTTCAAATTCTACCTGGCAAACAGGGCTTTTATAGGGTCTTTTTTCAGTATGGGTGAGCTGATGTCTTTTTAAGTGAGCTGACTGTCTAAATGTCTTCCCACAAACACTACAGCCAAAGGGCTTCTGTCCCGTGTGTATAAGATAATGTCTTTGAAGTTTGGATGAAGATTGAAATATTTTTTCACATCTGTCACATTTACATACTTTGTGTCTGTTATGTATATTTTTAGCAGAAGCTGAAAAAGTATGGTGAAGTACTTCTGGATTATCAAAGAAAGCATCATCTGATGAACCATAAAAAGCAGCATCTTTATTATGCAGTGAATCATCGCTGTTTAACATGCTTTCACCAGTAAGCATACCTTTTAAATTCATTCCAAAGTCACAAGGTTGACAGTGCTCTTGCCAAGGTAATGGCACAGCAAACGTTCTTTTCATCCGATTACTAAGTGCCTTGTGGATGTTAGGCTTGCTATGGCAATCCTTGAAAGGTTTAGTGGAAGCATTCTGATCAGAACACTGATCTCTAGCTGCAACTGGGTCAGGACTTTTAAAGTGACCTGATTTTTTTTTTTTTCTGTCAGTCAGAGAAAAATCTGTTGCCTTTCCTCCAGTACACTTCAGCTTCATCAGGATCTTATTTTTCATGCTGACTGTATGGCTGCATGCAGGTGTACCATTATTTGAACTTTTGCCATCACTCAGATAACATTTGTGCAAATTTAGGACCTGCTGTGTTTCAAAACACTGCTCACATGCTAGGCACTGAAAGGGTACATTATAAACTGAGCCAACATCATGTGGGTCATTCTCCTGTGACTCAGCATTCTCAACACTATCCCTCCTTCCTTCCAACAGGTTCTGTGGTCTGGGATATATAAGAGTCTTTGCTTTGTATAAGATATTAGGGAAAGTCTTATTTCTGGAATGGAGCTGTTTGTGCTTCATGAGTTTGCTCTATATTTTAAACCCCTTCTGACAAAAGCAGCACTGAAAAGGCCTTTCTTCTGTGTGTGTGAGCTGATGGATTTTCAAGTGTGTTGACTGTCTGAAAGATTTACCGCATGAAGAACACTTAAAAGGTTTCTGGCCAGTGTGAATAAGAAAGTGTCTTTCTAGCTTAGATCTTGATGGAAATGCCTTGTTACACGATTCACAAGCGTGAGTTTTCTTTCTCCTTCTGGCACCTTGTAGATGATCTGCCTTCAGGCACTGATGCAGCATCCACCTCTCTTCCTTTGTAAAAGATGTCCAGCACAAAGAACATTCTTGCTCAGAATTCACAGAGTTTTCTGTTTGCTGGGTATCACTCTGACAATTTACATTATGGAGCTGCTGGTGCTTTACGAAAGCGATTAAGTTTTTGAAGTTTCTATGACAAACAATGCACTTAAAGGGCAGATTATGGGTTAACTGGTGCCTCTCCAGGTGGACTAGCTGCCTAAATGTTTTATGGCATACATGGCATTCAAATGGCTTTTGACCAGTATGTATCAGATAATGCCTAGCTAATTTTGATGGAGTTTCAAACTGTTTATAGCAAATGTCACAAATATATGGCTTTTTCTTGGCTATCCCATCAGCTGTTACACACCGATGAACTTTATAAGCAGCAATTACACCTTGCCTGCTGTTAGTTTCTTCAGATAGATATTTCAAGTGAAATCATCAACTGCACACTAAGATGGAAGGCTGTAGAACCAGCAAATTTTCTTAGGAGCAATATTCTTAAATCCCATGGGTCCCTAAAATAAGAGAGAGAGTAGTATTTTAGCCTATATTAATACGTAATTGCCTAAGTTTGTCTCTTGTTTTCTGCATAAAAGATCAAAAGCATCTAGATTAATCTAGATTAAAGCATCTCCTGATTTATCTTAAAATGCTTTCCTCGTAACAGTATTCACTCATTATGTTACATGATATAGAAAAACTAGACTACTTTTCAGAAGGAACAAATAAGTTTAAGTCATCTGTGCTATAAATGCAGATGTTGTTTAGTCCCGCAAGTTACTTCCAAATAATATACAGTCCAGCTACACTATGATATTTAGGTTATTTACAAATAAAGCATATTCTTAGAAAAACCCAAAGAGTATGTTGTAATAAACATCTCCCCTGTAGCAGCAATTCTCTTAGTTATAATAATTATGAAGATGACAGAAAGAAGAACTAGGGATTCTTGGGCTTCAAAAATGAAAATTAAATGTATACAGTATTAGTGAGAAATAAAAATACTGAGTTTCAATATATTGGTGAAGTTACTATTCACATTCTGCACTTCATCAACTACATCCAGTAGCATAATCATTTTGCATTATCTCCAAAACAGCAAACAGCAGAGCCAGGCAGCAAGAGCAACACACTAAACTACAACCAGAACTAGGACAACCCCCAAAACAAGGATGAACACAGTTGACGTTCACTATCTCACCACAGAGCTAGAATATCCGAGTTGTGATACCTAATGATGCATATACTCTTAAGTCATCGTAAATATAAAGTTTGTTATCATAATTCATCATAATGAATGGTTTAGTGTAAACCAAATCATGAAATAGGTTCAATTTTTCTTGCATTTTCAACAGATGGAACACACTTGGGCAAGCAACTGTGTCTCAGGTAAGGCACAATGACTTGCAAACAAGAAAGAGTAACTTCGCAAGTACCCAAGTGCATGAAAAGTTATTAAAATATTCATGGGAAGAGCTAAAAAGGACCTCAAATAACCATTTAGCACAAGCCTTCCAGTGTGAGGTCAGCTCCTGTCTAGACAGCCTCCAAAGTGGTCTTAACTTCCACTGAAGGAGGTTCCTTAGACTCAGAAGGCCCTGCTGCAATGCATCGCCCTCTCACAAAGCTTTTCCTACCACTCAGCTGAGCCTTTCATTACTACAAAGCTATTTGCATTGTCCTTCCTCCTGTGAAGATGCAAAATGACTAAAAAAAGTGTTCTTTGTCACAACTTCATGTATTCAAAGTCTCCTTTCTCTCTTTTAATTTTAAGTAGGAAAATTCTGTTTGGGGTTTTTTTATTTTGTGGGTTTTTTGGTTTGGGTTGGGTTTTTCTTTTTGTTTCCCTCCCCCCCAAATAATGCTTTCCATTACACTTTTAAAAAGACCAAAAGACCAATCGGGTTGGGTTTTTTTCCGTCTCTGGACAAATTTCAGTTGGTCATATCCTTCCTGAATTGCAGCATCTAAGACAGATTAACTATTCCAGTCCACAAGAGTAGTAAGAACAACAGAATAAAAAAATACCTTTATGATATTACCTATATCCCCTTATGAAAAAGGAAAGGGATGGAGGGAGCAAACTTTGTAAGTCCTAATTATTATGCTGTTGCTTTACCTTTGAGATATACAGTAAATTTCTACTAACTATAATTTGAGGGGTTTTGATGCTACAACTCTAATATATTTTTTTCTACATATCAGCAGAATTAAAAAAAAATCAATTATTCAGTGTCTCCAAAAGCCCTGTCTCTTCACAAAGAGTTAATGTCCCTAGCTTTTTAAAATTCAGAAATATCTGAAAAGTCCTTTCAAACTGTTGCAAAGAATAAAAGCCTGCTGCAATTTAACGTAAGTTACAATGAGATTCAAGACAGACACACAGAAGACTGAAAATCTGGTGAATCAAGATTATCCTTTTGCTTAAAAGAAAGAAAGCTGTTCATCTGGTAGGGCTGTTCCACCTTTAACAGATATGTTCCCATATAGTTGTGGGCCTTATTAAATAACCTTTGGATGTACACCTTAGAGGCAGTTGTCACTACACTTAGCAGTTACCTAATCTCGCTCAAATAGTTGAGGATAGGACTTACCAATGCTATGAAGCAGTTGAGAAAGTCAACTTTTCCTTTCCTATTTTCTTTTCCTGTGGAATTTTAACAGCTACTCAGTTTCAGTCTTTTGAAGATGCAAGAAAACAACACTCTTTAAGAGACCCCCTGCTCCTCCCAGTTGTCACATCATGTGAGAGGTGGGAGTTTAAAGAGAGTAAGTGTGTGACACCAAATGCTTTCTAGTTTGTGCTACCATGAAGCTAGAGACAGGTAGGCTGAGAAAAGGAGAAAAGCATCTCTGCTATGCTGAAAGTTTCTGTACAGCTCAAGGCAGCCTCCATTAGCAGGGAACGAAAACCTCCTGAGAAAGAACTGTAAAAACTGATGAATTTCAGTTAACACAGTCATACAGACCTAATTTACACATCAGGAAGATGCTCAAACAGTATAATGACATGCAAAGAAAAAAGTCCAAAGTAAGAGACAGCTATGGCATATTACACAAGGGATTTTGTATTTAGCTTATAAATTTTTTAAAGATTCTATCTGGTGAATGAGGGAAATGTTCTGTAGCACAAGGTGTCAAACGCAGAGTAGAGCTTCTGCTGTCGTCTTCTTGCCCTGTGAAAGACGAAAGGCTTAGATGTAGTAAACTTAAGGGATGCAGGGGAAGGAGAAAGAAGCCAAGAAGGGCATTACTGTGTGGCTCAAATATATTTTCAAATCCTATTTACTAAGGACAGACTTCTCCACATCTATTTCAGGATGCTCTGTGCCTTGTACATCTAAGGAATAAATATGCTGCTGCTAAAGATCAAAGCACAAAAGATGAGCTTGGAATACTGTCTCCTGCAAGCCTTGGAAGTACACAGGTTTGTCCTAATTAGAGTCAGAAAACATACTTCCCTGTGATAAGGATTTAGTTTCTGGCATAGGTCCAACTTAATATTACAGTGACACTACTTTTCATTTTGGCTGCAAGGTCATACAGAAAAACAGAATCAAGAAGTAATGTAGGTCACTGCAGGTCCACAGCAGACCCTCCTAAGTCTAGTATTTAACGATTAAGTAAAGATTATGTTTATTAATATTACAGATGGCAGCAAGCAGCAACAAAATGAAAACATGATGGAAGAATATTCTGAATTCTAATCCAGTCTTTGCTAATCAGATAAGGTTTTATGTAAAAAAAATCCAAACCCACATCACACAATCCCCAAAAAACACCCACAAAACAGAACAGGAAGGGAACTCTGATAAGAGGAAATGCAAGGTATTTCTATTTTGACAGGAATAATCAACTAAAAGGGGAATAATTTACTAGGTTATAGTTATGCAGAAAAGACATGGAGTCTAAATTCGAACAGAAGCTGAATATGCCAACAGCACGCCATCCCTACCAGGATGCCTAAACAGAAGTAAAGCTCAGATAGCACACAAATCTTCTATACCCATACTACTCACTTTAGAATTCAGCTGGAGTGCTCTATCCTGTTTTGAATACTGCCCTGCAGATTGAGTCAAGTATATGAACTAATTGGAATGAGTCCAGAGAAGAGGATCAAGAATGATCAGAGCTTAAATCCATAATATGCAGGAAAAGATTAAAGTAACTGGGAATGTTTAAGTTAAAAAAAGAGAAGGCCTGAATAAAAACAAAGAACAAAAAACTACCCAAACATAAGAGGAAAGAAAATGGAAATAAGCTGTTCCCCATCCATTTATAGCTGTGACTAGAAATGGGTTCAAGTTATAGCAGAGAGGATTCCAATACATTATTTGTATGCTCATTAATAAAATCTTTCAACTGACGGGCACTAAAGTTGCGTGGGGAGATCGCTCAGCCTCCAGCACCGGAGGTCTCCAAAACCCCGCGGCTCAGGTGTCGGCCACCGGCTCCAGAGGGAAAGGATGCAGCCAGGGCGGCTGCGAGGCCGCGGGCCGGCCGGGCTCCCGCTGTCTCACCAGCGCTGCCGAGGGAAGTTTGCTGCGATGGGGCAACATATTTCACCAGAAACTGTAACCTTGGCCTGCAGAAATCCGCATTACGGCTCCTCCAAGCGAACACCTCTCATTCTCCCCTATTTTCTATATGTTTTTCAAAACATGTTCTGAAGCAAAACAAAATAAACGACACAGGACAGTGAAATGGGGCTGCTTTAAGAGCAAACCTCAGTTCTACCGAAGGGGGTCAACACCCCCGGAACTGACACCGCCACGGCACTCAGCCACCGCCCCAGTGGGGCACACCCAAAGCCCGTTAAAAACTTAAAAGCAATTAGCGAGGCGGCTCTTACAGAAAGCAGACGGGTAACAAGCGCAAAATGCGGGCGGCTTTCCCACAGCGAAAGCGGCCTTCCCGCTGGGGCCGCGCCGGCCCGGCCCACGGCCTCCCGCCCACCCCCACCGCGGCTCTCCCGGCGCGCTGCCCGGCACCGGCGCCCGGCACCCGGCGATGCCGCGGGGCTCTGCCCCGACGCGCTGCGCTGCAGTCGTGATGGGCCCAGCGCCCCGGGACTGCAGCGGAGCCCGCAGCGTTGCTGACGGCCGGCCGAGGGAAAGGGCGACCCGCGGGGCCGGGGCGAAGAGGGAAACCTAGAAAAACATCCACCACACCCCCACCTTCCTCACCTCTCCTGGGATTGCTGCCGCCTAAACGCTTTCCCCCGGATGGCAGCGAGAAGCCGGGACGCCGGGAAACCCGGCCCGGAGCTCTCCGTTCCCATGCGCAATCCAGCCCCGCTTTCCGCCGCTCCGAAGCGCCGGGCTGGGCCCTGGGGCCGAGCGGAGGGGCGGGGAAGGCGCCCCCTGGTTTTATTTCTGTCCGGGCAAAAACTACCTCCTGTCTCTGCCGTTGAAGTCGCTAGTGACTCGTTATTCCCTGCATATAAGACATGTTCTACTTCAGCATCCTAAAAAGCAAGTAATGGATTCCCGGTGGTTTGCCGGAAGGCCAAACCCTGCGGCCTAAAAGGCTGGGAAGTGATGCCTGGAAGAGAGGCCAGACAAAGACATTTCCCTGAGAAGTCTAAAAAGACCTTCAATAAGGTGTGCACACAAAAGTAACAGTTTTGCAGAGTTTTGCCTCCTCTGCAAGAGACAGGCATTAAGTGCAGGAGCTCGGCGGTTGAAGGACAGATGGGAGTGCCAGCACTAGCCAGAGGCCCTTCGCTGAGTGCAGCTCAGTTGAGGTTACCTCAGAGGAATACGAAGGAAAGGGCTGAAAACATCCAGAAAACAATAGAAACTGTTTACAGTTGAGTTCTGAGTCTAGTTCTGAGGTCTCCAGCACAAGAAAAACATGGACCTGTTAAAAGTGGGACCAGAGGAGGGCCATGAAAATTATCAGAGGGATACAACACCGCACCTATGAAGACAGGCTGGGAGAGCTGTTGTTCAGTCTGGAGAAGAGAAGGCTCCAGAGAAACCTTATTGTGACCTTTCAGTGCCTGAAGGGGACTTAAAAGAAAGATGGGGAAAAATTTTTATCCAAGACCCATAGTGACAGGACAAGGGACAACAGTTTTAAACTGAAAGAGGCTAGATGTAGATCAGGAATTACAGAGGGTCAGTAGATGTCTTTCAGGCTTTCTTCTCACAAGAAAGAAAAAAAAAAAAAACCAACAAAAGAAAAAACCCAAACCCACAAAAATCCACTTTTTAAAAGTCAGATAATTGATTAAACCATTTTTGTGAGTGAATTTGCAACACTGAAGACAAGATAAGTAAATCTATTAGATAACACTTTATTAAAAGCTTATTTTTTTAAATACAGATGCATTTTCCTAAGAGATTTACTTATTTTGTTTCTTTTGCTCATGCAGACTGGAATTAAAATAATTATTTGCATGTGCAGCATTTATTTCTTAGTAAAACAGGAGTGCCAGCTCACTCATACTTTTCTTTCAGCTGCTTTTTTTCTGAGATTCCACCTCTGTGTGATGGGTGAGGTTAAGATCTGATTCCAAGGAAGAGGAATGGAAGAGGGCAGAACACAACAGACAAATCTAAGATATAAATTAGTGGAAAGGGAGAAATACCCTTGAAGCTGTCCTAGAGAGCAGCTAATACATCTCCACTGCATTTCTCCAGTGCTCAGCAGAAGAGGTGGTTGTAATAATTTGTACTGTCTTTGTACACTGCTCTCTGTGTTGAGTCACCTCTCAGCCCTGCTGCGTTCAAGAGGCAATCACACATGCTAAGTAAACTCCCAACAGCATGGCTCTTTCAAAACTACTTGGCTAAGCTTGCTGGAAGTCAAGGCTGTCAGAAAGCTGAGAACCAGGTGGCAGTGAGAAACTTGGTTTGCTTACAAGGTGAAATTTCAGTGGTTTTTTTCTGCAACACATGCACAACTTAAAACCCTGCTACTCACAAAATAGTTACAAAAGAAAACTGCCCACATTTTTTCTCTTGTACCAGTAACAGTAATGCAGAGAAAAGTTTTTATCCAGTTTTCTCTGCTGGGATTTCTTTCGACCTTTTAAATTACCCACAGATCACAAACAGCCCCAGTAAAGTATGTTGGTACCTAGTTCTCACTTAGGTTTTGCTGGAGGCCATATCCTTGCCCAATCCTATGCACCTCACTCATGAGGCAGAATTCTCCTTGCTTGCAATGAAACAGAGAGAAAGACAGAATCAGAGTAATAATTTATGTCACTTTGATAAGAATCAATTCACCTGGGAATTAGTCATCTTTCAGTGATGTGCAGCTTACAACATGATGTCAGCTAATTAAACAGTAATAAAACATAGGATTTTATAATCATAATTCTGTCTTTGGACAGAAGATACACCCAACCACCTCCCCTCACTGTTGATGAATACAGATAGATACCCTGTTGCTATATATAAACAAAAACTAACAACAACAAAAAAAGACCAACCCCCCCAAAAAACAAACCAAAAAACTGACCACAACCTTGTTTATTCATTGATTTTGTATATATTAATGAACAGAAGCTACCAAAAATGTATATTTGCCACATGCATCTCATAACACTATTCAGAAAAATTAATGAAGTATTTAATAATTGCAGATCACCTGATTATATATCTTTTTATTTTTAAAGCATCTCTTTAATTTTAAAGTATATCCAGTTTTAGCAATCTGTTCTTCATGAAATGTCTTGTCTGGACTGAAGCAAGAATACAAGCAGCTGAGTTCTGCTTGCTTGTGCCTAATAAATTAACGTAGCAGATGCACAGCTCGTGTAGATTGTTGTAGCTCTCTTGATTTTAATGAAGCTGTAGCAATGTATGCCAGCCAAGGATCTGCTTGTATAGTTCTGGGAGTTTTAGCAGAGATTGTAATCTAAAACCAGTAAATTCAATCTTATAGCCCACTCAGAACACGTGAATTCATTCAATATGTTTTTATAGAAAACCCTGTGAACACAGTGAATTGATTACTGGCTTTTCTGATGCTGAAGAATAAAATATGCGTAGTTTGTAGGACATAATGTTGCAACATTGTAGCAACAATGCAAGACCTCCTAGAAGTAGAAAATAGTTTTATTTTAAATCTAAACCGGTTTCAGTCAGTCACTTCTTATACCTTCTTCCCACACCTTGGTTTTGGATATGCCTTTTTGTAACCTGATCATGACTGTTTTCACCATCCTGTCCCACACTGGCAAGTCACTGGGGTTTACTCACTGCCCTTTGCCTCCTCATCTGGGTGTCCTGCTAACCTGCAGGTAGATATGTGCTAGGATCATGATGACCTGCTAGTCCAGGTGCTATGAACAAATTTCATTCTTGTAACACTTCTCCAGCTGTTTTTTCCTCCTGATGCTTCCACACCCAGATACTGCTATTCATTCTCCAGGCACACAAATCTTAACATTTCCGTAACAATTCTCTACATACTGAGAACATGCAGAATGTGCGTGGTTTGGTATATCCGTTATCCCTGTTTTGTTTGTCTATATTAGTTTATATTTAATAGATAAATAAAACAGTAGCATGCTGAAACAATCTGTATGATTGTTATCTGACCTTGCACTTGAGAGTTTAAATAGATCTGGTTGTAGTGATAGTTGTAGTGTCACATGTAAGATTCTTTTTCTTTATTTCTTTTTTTTTTCCAAAAGAAAGCAGAAAAAATAATCAATGAAGGAATTCCTAAAA
Organism: Rhynochetos jubatus; assembly: GCA_027574665.1. Classification (NCBI taxonomy): domain Eukaryota; kingdom Metazoa; phylum Chordata; class Aves; order Eurypygiformes; family Rhynochetidae; genus Rhynochetos; species Rhynochetos jubatus. The sequence continues at coordinate 105,032,928 of CM050648.1, forward strand.
TGTTCATTAACGATACCATAATTTTATTAGCTAAAATTGAATTTTGAGATCTCGAAATGCTGAATTGTCCCTTTATTTGTGAAAGAAAACTTTATTTCCCATTTGCTACAACAACATAAGCTATATAACTCTTTTAACCTGCTATTCTGAATTCATATTACTTCACTTCTTATAGAAAGCACACTGTTTGAAGTAGGTATTAGCATCTTAGTTTTAATGTTAACAAAAAATGAGTGACTGCTCTTTTTGTGGGTGTATGCTACAGTATATTGATATGGAAAGCCAGACCTTGCTCAATTAAATTTCAATGCTCTTTAATTTTTAGGAATAATAAAATTCTGTTTAAAAATATTGTAAAGATGCTTCTGCAGACTGAGAGCAATACAATTACATGAGCTGCAGAGGCAGTCTGTGAGTTAATTGCAACAGTTATCATTAATGTTGTGTCTGCTTTTGTAAGGTGTTCCATAATTTAAATGTGCTGTACATGCAATGTGTTACAGCAATTTCCCTGGTGTTATTTTTATTGACTTCTAGGCTAAATAGGCACATAACGCAGTATATAACTTGCTAATGTGTCAATTAATGCCACCTCTGGGCTGAAGTAAATTGCAAAGACTTTTAAAACTGTGAATACACATTTTGTGCTAGTCTTAGGTTTCTTCCTTTTCCTCTTGTTCTATTTTTTGCCTTTTTTTTTCCCTTTAAACAGTCCATCTTAAAGCCCTCCGGTGCATAACAATGAATTGCCTTGAGGGGAGATGGTTGTTTAAGGAATCTCAGAAATATGTATTCTACACATGCAAGCATCATATTTTATTTGACTAAGCACTGTGTGGCAAAATCTCCATGAATTTTCTGTGTATGCTGAAAACAAAAAGCAACTTTTAATGAGATTTTTGAGAAAAATGAACTTTACTCAACCAGACTTATTAAAAGCTAGAGCATGATATCAAAAAAGTGAATTTTTAAAATATGCTGAATTGTTATAGGCAACATACTTAGTTCTGTGAAATTTTAAGAATAATTATATTTCAATACCTTTAAGATATAGTTCTGCATAACTACAATCACCTCCATTAACTTTCTGACTTTGTCTACCAATGTATTTTGCTTTGTCTAGTGGTATATTTCAAGATAAATTTCATATCTGGTATAGTGTATTTAAAACCAATAGACAAACCAGTTTATTTAGATGTTCATTTGTTGCGTAAAAAACCCAATTTCTGGCTCACAGCCCTTATTATCTAGAATCCCTTAAGAGTCCCTGCTTTGAAATTAGTTGCAGGCTCTATCAATTATACCTGTTGAAATGGACAAATTTAGTTACTACAGAAGAGCAATTGATTTTTAAATTACCACTGATTGCACAGTGGGTATCTCAGTGGGAAGACAGGTACATGCAGGCTCTCAAATGTAATCAATGTATTAATTAATCTACAGATTGACACACTCCGTAGAAAGTCCCCCTTCTCTTCACGTCCTTCCCGTAGATTCATTTGTTTCAATCTAAAAGGAATTTCTGATGAACTAGAAGTGAAATATTCCAATGCAATATAAAATTGCACATGCTGTGCATAATATGTAAGTCTTTTTTCTGTCTTTGCCATTTGCTAGCCTAGGTGGCCTCTAAGTAGTAAAGTATTCCTTACAATGATGAAACATGACACTATGCAGTATCATGCCAAGGTACCTGTAGGTATGCAGGAGTGGAGCCGAAAATTACTCTAAATATAATGGAAAAGAACATTTCATGGAACCAGTAAAATGAACATAAACAAAAACAGAGCTGGAGAAAACAAACATGTCCTCAGTACTGTGACCAGTGCTGGGCTCCCCAGTACAAGAGAGAGATGGATATACTGGAATGAGTCCAGAAAAGAGCCACTAAGATGATTAAGGAGCATCTGTTATATGAGAAAAGACTGAGAGAGCTGGGACTGTTTAGCCTCAGGAAGAGAAGACTTAGCAGTGATCTTATCAATGTGTATAAATACATAATGGGAGGGAGTAAAGAAGTTGGAGCCAGATTCCTCTTGGTGGTGGCCACTGAAAGGACAGGACACAAAAGGCACAGATTGAAATATAAGAAACTTCACCTAAACATGAGAATTAAACCTTGTTTGTCTTGACAATGGTAAAACACTGAAGAAGCTGCCCAGAGAGGTGGTAGAGTCTCAATCCTCAGAGATATTCAGGACCTGGCTGGACCTCTCCCTGAGCTGTCCTCCTGCTCTCGCTTTGGGCAGAGGCTTGGATGAGATAATCTCCAGAGGTGCCTTCCAGCCTCAGCTGTTCTGTGATTCTGTGGATGTTGCTATCAGGTGTATGTAAGGGACTTGTAATACTTCATTTTTAAAACTGCTTTCCAGTTATGAAGTGTGTAGATTCAAATCTTCCAAAGTAGTTGGTCTCTGAGGCCTGTGTAGTCAAGGAATCATAGGCACCTACCTGCCTACCAATAGTGCACTTTTAGAGTAAAACACTGAATGCAGCTATATTGTATTATATGATATTACATTAAATTATCTTATATTAAATTACATAATATTCTATTCTATTCTATTCTATTCTATTCTATTCTATTCTATTCTATTCTATTCTATTCTATTCTATTCTACCATCTTAAGCCTATGATTTCACTGAAAATCTTGATCTAAATCTACAGAGGATTTGAATTTCCGTGCATTGACAGATTTTTTTTTTTTTTTTTTCAGGGCGGAGCTTTTTGTGATTTATTTTTCTGGTATGTTTTTGTTAAAGGTTTGAAGAGCACTGGAACTAGTACAAGGGAGAAGAAAAGAATCTGCAGTTGGAATGGATGGAGGCTTGAAAGACCAAAGGAGTTAGCAATTAAACTGGCTTATAGTTCTGTGGGACCACAGCTTGAGTTAAGAAGAAATAAATGAGCTGGGAACACAATAGTCAAAATTACTGATGTATGGACCAGTTTCTGTGCCACTCCCTGGGGAACAAGTGTCAATAATAATATTTGGAATCAGTTATTCCTGGATGTGGTAGACAATGCTGAGTGATTACTGAATACTGATACTATTTTACAATTGATGGACATTTGGGTTTGGCAAGTGGTAAGTGTCCTAAAGAACGTAGGTTCTTGTCATAAAAACAACCTTCTTTTAAGTGATCACATATAGATTACATTTAGATTAACTGGAGGATTAATAGAAGTTGGTCTTTAGTTTTTTTGATTTTAAAAGCAAGGATGAACTTCAAGAAATTAGTATTAATTAAATCAAAGAATAGTCAGCAAGGAAAGGTAAACCTCAGTGGTAGGAAGTGTAGTGGTGAAATAAGAATTGCCAAAAGTCAGACATTATTAGTCTTAAAAAATACATAGTGAAAGGTTCTTCAGCCACATAAATTTAAAACAATGGTGAGATCTCTGTGCACTGAAGATGAAGGAGCAATGGAGGATAAATTATGCATGGTTATAAACGCATTTGCATATTTTGTCTCAGTTTTCAATATGTTTCACAAGAGAGGTGAAAGGAAAGCGGAACTGAAAATCTGGAGTAGCAGCAAAACTTGTAAGGCTGATGTGGACCAGTTAAGAAAGCTGTATGTTTATTTTTCCAGAAGTATAATGGAAGTAATATATGAAGCACATGACCACCTATGACAGCAGGAAATTGTATTTGACGAGCCAAAAAATTCTTTCTATTCTTAAACTCCAGTGCTCCTGTACTGACATACCGAAAATCTCCTATTCACCAATACAATTAGTTTTTTTCTACACCACAGAGAATCTTGACAAATGAAATTATCTTGATTTGGAATAGAAATGTTTCTATTCAGATTTGATCTTGTAATTTAGAAAGTATGGACGCATCATTGTGTGTAAATGCAGTGGGATGCAAATAGTAAAATTGTCTATCCAGGATAACTAATAATTAAGTGTATTAAATTTTAAGATAAGTAGTTTATTAACAATCTAGACTCATTCTTGCAAGCATCTTTCTACAACCAGATGCCTGCACATGTGTAGAGTCCTCTAAAACTCTGTAGAGCTTTCTGCAGGTGCAAGAATCTTCACCATAAAGCTGCTCTGAAAATTAGGAACTAAGAGTTTCACACAGAGTTACAGTATTTCTGATAACTCAAGTAATATGTTGAAATTTAATAGATGTGCTTAATGTCAGCTAAAGTCATATTACAGGGAGCATTAAATTATTAACTTGGAGAAAAATACAATTTTGGCTTCTATGGATAGATTTTTACTTGCGTACGATCTATAGGACTGGATATTAAGGTGAAAGATGTTTTCCATCTCTTAGTGCTTCACCCTGCTAACTTCAGCTTTAAACTACCTTCTTAACATGAGTAACAAAAATAGTTAAGAAAATGGAAAATCTGTAAATTTTACACATCCTCCAAGTCTTTCAGTGTTTATAATATGGATACTCATGTCAGCCTACACATTTAATCGTGTGTCCTTTACTATTCCAGAATTGTCATGAGAGCAGCATAACACCTTTCCACTTAAATGCCAGCTCGCAGCTGTCTACTGCCCTTTGCAAAGCTAGAAAATGCTGAATCTTCAGGGTCCCATCCCTCCCTTCCACAGATCGTCTACCTTTTACCGTGTGTTATGGAAGTTGTCAGCTTTATGTTTGTATTTTAAGTATTCTTGAATCCTTGTAAGCAAAGGGATATAACTTGGGTATCTGTTCTATCCTAAGAGCTTTATGTGAGCCTCTTAAAATCTGGAAGTGTTCATATTTCCATTTTTGGCAATCTGAATTTCATCTGTTCACAAACCTTGTCTATCCTTGCCCTAGCAGGGATGCCTGGACTTTTCTAGGACAAAGTCCAAACTACCTTGTCTGCTTGACATCTGATATCACTGCACAGATTGATGGCATAAGCAAGTTGCCAGGCTTAGGCATGTAATTCCAGAACCTGTCTTCACATGAAGTACCTCTTTGAGTCAGCTCTAAGAAGAAGCTTGCTTTCTTGAATGAGTGAGTGAGTTGCCCAGAGCTCACCCTGAAAGCTTTCCAGTAGTCAAACAGTATGGATAAAGTGACATTTGGCTTCAAAACTGACACTGAGGCTGCTTCCACCCAGCAGTGTAATCACTGCTGTATAGGTTTGTATAGCTTTTACGCAGAAATTCTAAAAACCCTGATACATTCCTTAGTTTGTAACTACTCTATCTCTTAGTCAGAAAGCAAATAATATTATGAACAATCTCCTGGGCTCTGTGTTGTAAGCTTGGTAACTTTCCACTCAAACCCTTGTTTCAGTAAGTCAAAAGTTGATGGTGCTTCACTCTGAAGAGTCTGGTTTTGGTCTGGCAAAAGCATGACACAATTTTGCTGTCCTATAATGAATTCTGAGTTTACATGGGACATTTGTTACAAGCCCACCCTCTTTTCTATAGTAACTACTTAATAACTTCAAAAAGAAAATAAGATTTCTTAACCTGTAGAAGTTTAGGCAATGATGAAGTAGACAATCTCAACACCTAAAAGACACCTGGCAGAGACCAATACAATGTATAGAAAGATTAGAAACCAAAACACTAGTTCAAAGAGAAGGTTTCCTTTCTGTTATTGAATAATGACAACTGGAGTGGAAGGAAAATGGTTCAATGTATCAGATTATTTGTCTTAGTACATTTTGGGAACCCAATGACCACAAACCAACAGAACCTCTTATATCTTACCAAGGTTTATCTGTTAGAGGCAAGGCACTCACTCAGTAGCTGCAAACATCTTAATTTCAAGAGGAATGAATAAGTGAGAACACATTGCCATAGTTATCTGCTAATCAGCAATAGTCGGAGTTGGCCAATTCATAACAGTTTTAATAGTCTTCACCATGGTCCTGAACCATCTGTTGTTTTTGTCTGAGTGGACCATAGGATTTTTCTCAGTTCTGCTCAATGTTTCTGAACCTTGTATTCTTTCATATCTTCAGAATCTTTGTTTTAATGTGACAGCACAATTTTGGATATTTTTTCAGCAACCTAACTGTATTAATCACAGTAAAGAATAACAGGTCTTCAGTGTTTTCTCATGCCGCCTTCTGGTACTTTGAAAATGGCACTATTTAGGAGAAAACCAAACCAACCAACAAACAAAAAAGAATGATGGAATAAAGCAAGAGACATTATAGGAACTATTTAGTTTCACTCCTGGTCTGAAATTGCATGGTCTTCTGATAGGGATCCAACAGTGCATGATGTGATAAATCCTGAAATACATAAAGTACACAGCAGAGCAGTATGATGTGTGACCATGGTGTTCAGCATAGTTTTAAAAACACTGTAGTGCAGTTTAATCACAACAACACAAAGGAAAGGGGTTTTGATGTGTGTGTATGGGCACAGCAGGGTGGAAGCTGGTGTTACAAATCATGTGACCTTCAGAAAAAAATTGGCAAGTTTCAGATGTGGATGTAACCCTAGAAGAGCATAAAACTAAAAACTTAGGATGCTATTTTGCTCCATGCAAGTGAAATAGAGGACACAGTTCTAAACGGTCTCACAGAATGAAGTGTTGTACTATTCGGTCTGGGTGTTGCAGCTTCTCATTAGGTTCACTTCAAGAGGGATGTGCAAAGGAATTGTATACTGCAGTACAACTTGCTTGACTACTTCAGCATCATAGTCAGCAGCATTTAGGAAAAGATACATTGAAAACTGTGTAATGTATTTTATTCTTAAAACTTACCATGCGTATGACAAACGCCATCAGTTAATCCTGATTTATTTTGCTTGCATGTTGTTATCTACTTTCCTTTCATAACAGCCAGCTTGTGACAATATACTTAGTGGATGAGATACAATTGTTTTTAAATTTTATTATACCCTTTGCACTTAAAGTGCTAAGGTTGTGTTAGCACTTCCATTACAAGCTCCTGTTTGCCAGGTTTTATGTCACAACCACAAAAACTTCTGGTGCTTTTGACCTCATCCGGCTACCTAAGATTGCTGCCTAAGGAGTAATTAATTTATGCATAATTAAAATATAGTTTTATGCATTTCCATACATTGGAAAATAGTTAAAGATTTTTAGTACATAGATCAAAGGATGCCTGCTGCTTCTTTAGTTACAACCACATATCTTTTCTTCCCTCTGCATGTCCTATACTTGTCTGATAGAACTCAGGTATTGCTATCTCCAACAAGATTCTAGTTAGGTACTGAAAAGAAAAATTAGACAAAAAGAAACTTTATATGTTGCTAAATATTCCCACATATGTAATCATAGATTCCTTTAAAAAAATGGCCAGGTTAAGTATGGCATATTTTGCAGGCTAAGGATTATGAAATTATAATGATACTATCAGGAAATTTGTTGTGTAAATGTAATTAGTAATATAGGGCCTTTATTCTTCATTTTTGTACATATTATAGCATCACCAAAATCAATGCAAAGCTCACATAAATGGAACTGGTAAAAAACTGCTTGGTGAAACCACCTTTTTATCAGCAAATGCTCATTCACTAAAACTAATTTTTTTGAGCCATCCATCAGTTTTAACACAACCTTTTTTGGTGAAGTTCTCTCATGTCAAACCATGTGTTTTTCTGACTGAAACTGGAAAGTGAGACTGCCCCCCTTCCTGAAAAAATAAACAGCTAAGTTTAGGGAATGCGGAAAATCACAGTTTAGATCTCTGCTCTGAATCTGGCAAAACTGGAATTTAAACCCTTGTGTATGTGTTGTGTGCCTGAGACATGAGGCTGCTGAGTGTCACTGTTTTACTAGTTAGAAAAAACAGCTCAGAGTTAACCTACTTTACTGCAGAATCAGAGATTTCCTGAAATCTGCCTAGCTCTAGATGCATGTAGCAGCTGTTGTCAGTATAAATTAAAGCAGTGTAGTCCCATAAAATATTGTGCCATGTTTACATGGGCACAAATGATCACACATAATGTGAAGCAGCAGAAAGGCTGCCTCTGGTAGTGGTCAAACTTGCTTCAGATGTCCACTGCATATAGTCAGATCTAAGAAACCAGAGAGGTGATTTAATGTCACTGAGATGATATATTAACATTTTTTAAAATGACTAAAATTTACATGCCAGTGTATGTGCATAGTTCAAAGTATATATCAACAATCTTGTATTGTCAGAGTATGTGCTCAAAATAGACACTGCAATCAAAAATAAGTTGTCAGGGAATTAATTTACTATATTGGCTTGAAAATTTTATATCTAAAATATATTAATGCTCTCCCTCATCTCAAAATAGAAAGCATGTAAACCAAGATTTGTCAGCTGGCCATGTTTTGTGCTGTGCCCAGACATACTGTGATTTTGTTTATGTCTATGAAGTAGATGATGAATGTGCTTTTTGTCTTAGTGATGAATCTGCTGCCTTATGCTTAATGAGGAAGATTCAGGTGAAGTGTCTGGAATTTCTGTCTGTAAGGGGAACCTTTACCTGTAGAGACTGATCAGAGTGAAGATGGGCTTTTCAGGGTACTGTGGTTTCTAGAGCATCTTGTTATGTGGAAACAGAGTAAGATGAGGAAGATCAAAGCAGACAACCTCATTTTTCTTCATGTTATTATCTTTATTTTTCCTTTTTCTAACTGCATTCTAGAAAATGATTGATTTTCAGTGGTAGCCATCCATAAACCTTATTTTGTTAATTTTGGGGGGCATATTTTCAGCCTTCTCTATAGAATAAATTAACCAACCCACCTTCTCCATGAAACAAATGAATAAAAAAAAAATGCTAGTTGATTTCAGTTTGTCAGGTTTGAAATTCAAGTGGGAGAAAAGTGAGGAAGATCAAACTGTCTATTTTCATTGTATGTTTGAACTTTAGGGCAGATCCTTTAGTAATGAAGACATCAAACTTCCCCTGTACCTAAAATATAGTCTTCTCATTATTAGATTTCAATTAGTTTAAAGCAGCATAAACATATCGAGTCTCTATACAAACTCACTTTCAACATATGGCTTGTAAAGGGTATGATGGAAACAGTGACCTGAGAATTTTGAAAACCTCTGGCATAAGTACTTCAGTTACTAATGAAGGTATAGTGAGAAGTATGGGGAATTTAGGAAACCGCTTGGAGTTAATATTCCAATAGAGAACATGAAAGATTAGTCTGAAATTAAAGGCACTTTTCATATCTCCAGTATAACTGAAGCAAGGAAAACAGTTGGTGAACATGTCACTTTTTAGACATGTCACAGCTGTCCACGTGCTTGCCACATCACCCTCTTCAATTTTTAGGGTTTTTAATATGAATGTCAATCCTTCTTTTCATAAATGTAACCTATAAATGCCAGTAATCCCTTAGGAGTTTTCTCAGACTTTATTTAATGCCCCACAAGAAAGGATGTAAAAGAGACCTTTCTTTTGTAAAGTGATCCTATAATTCTGTTCAATATCCATAATTTTCAAGGCCAAGTAATCATATTTAGTGGATCCTAAATTACCTTCTGTCAGACAAGGATTCCCTTGATAATATTAACCAGTACAGAGGACTGACACTTGGAGGGCTGAAACTAAGAGGTTATTTTATTGCAAGCAGCTTACAAGTGCTTAGACAGGGGTGGCACTCACTAGCCCTGAAGTAGGCAAGGGTCAGTGTTTCCATTTTGACCTGTGCTTTCAATGGGTTTTAGCTTGGCTATAAATTTTCAAATTGGTTTCCGCCAAAAAGCAATGCCTAAGGTGACCTGCAAAGGATTTTTATCCTTTGGTGTGTTTTTCTTCTATTTCTTCTCTCATTTTTTTGAGGGTGGGGTGTGTGTGTTAGGCCTGGATTTCTTATGGCATATAAAGGTGTTGTCAGTGAGCAGCAAGAATGGGATGCTCTCTAAGGGAAGGCAAGCCAGGAGCCAAGGATGACCCAAGGCGGGTGCAGGGCTGTGATTGCACTAACAAAGGTCCACTCCCATAGCACCGAAAGAAGAGCACAGCAACTCTGGTGATGGTAAGGAGGGTCAGCCAACAGTCCAGGGGGTGCCAGACAAATCTGTAGTGGTGACACAGGTGTGAGTCCAAGCTGGGAATTTGAGTCAGTGAGTCAGGGTCAGGTCTGGATCAGTGTGGTACATGGGCAGGCATGGGCAGGGACCCTCAACAAGGATCAAGGATAAGGGTTTGTAAGCAGCTTCTGAGCAAGGAGGGTACAACCATCCCCCTTCTTACAGTTTTTTCTAACACAATCCTTTTCTCAACAGTCTGAAGCCAGACTATGCAGCTGCACTGTGTCTGCATCAACTTGAGAACAGACAGCCAAATCCCTTGGAGCAGGGGCATGGGGGTGCGCTTGGGGTACTGGTGAATGTTTGCAATTTTTTCCTACCTCAGTTTTTGTTATTTTTTTATATTGGTTAGCTTTTTCTGCTGAAACATTTAAGAGTCCAGATGAGTCTAGTCTTTCATCTTGAATTAAGGCTTATGTAAAGGGGAGGAGCACAAGTCCATGTGACCTGATGAAATACATCCGCGGGTCCTGAAAGAACTGGCAGATGGGGTTGAGAAACCTCTGTCCACCATATTCGAGAAATTGTGGTGGTCTGGTGAAGTTCTCACTGCCTGGAAGACGGTAAACATAACCCCCAACTTTAAAAAAGGAAAAAAAGAGGACCTAGGGAACTATAGGCCAGATCGTGTTGGACTAACGTGGTGGCCTTCTACGATGGGGTCACGACCTTGGTGGATAGAGGATGGGTAACTGATGTCATTTACCTGGACTTGTGCAAATCCTCTGATACTGTCCTGCATGAAATCCTTGCCTCTAAATTGGAGAGACATGGATTTGATGGATGGACTGCTCAATGGCTAAGGAACTGGCTGGATGGTCACACCCAGAGAGTGGTGGAAAACAGCTCAATGTCTGAGTGGAGACCAGGGATGAGTGGCATTCCTCAGGGGTCGATGTTGGGACCAGTACTGTTTAACATCTTTGTCAGTGACATGGATGACAGAATCAAGTGCACCCTCAGCAAGTTTGCTGATGACACCAAGCTGTGTGGTGTGGTTGACACACTGGAGGGAAGGGATGCCATCCAGAGGGACCTGGACAGGCTGGAGAGGTGGGCCTGTGCCAATCTCATGAAGTTCACCAAGGCCAAGTGTCCTGCATCTGGGTTGGGGTAATCCCAAACACAAGTACAGGGTGAGTGGAGAATGGATTGAGAGCAGGCCTGAGGAGAAGGACTCGGGGGTACTGGTGGATGAAAAGCTAGACATGAGTCAGCAGTGTGTGCTGACAGCCCAGAAAGCCAATTGTATCCTGGGCTGTATCCAGAGAAGGGTAGCCAGCAGGTCAAGGGAGGTGATTCTCCCCCTCTGCTCTGCTCTTGTGAGACCCCACCTGGAGTACTGCATCCAGCTCTTGGGCCCCCAACATAAGAAGGATATTGACCAGTTGCCATGAGTCCAGAGGAGGCCACAAAGATGATCAGAGGGCTGGAGCACCTCTCCTGTGAAAAAAGGCTGAGAGAATTGAGCTTATTCAGCCTGGAGAAGAGAAGGCTTCGGGGAGACCTTATAGCAGCCTTCCAGTACCTGAAGGAGGCCTACAGGAAAGCTGGCGGGGGGCTTTTTACAAGGGTCTGTAGTGATAGGACAAGGGGTAATGGGTTTAAGTTCAAAGCGGGGAGATTTAGATTAGATATCAGAAAAAAGTTCTTCCCAAAGAGAGTGGTGAAGCACTGGAACAGGTTTCCCAGAGAAGGTGTGGATGCCCCATTCCTGGATGTGTTCAAGGCCAGGCTGGATGAGGTTTTGAGCAACCTGGTCTAGTGGAGGGTGTCCCTGGTCATGACAGGGGGATTGGAACTAGATGATCTTTAGGTCCCTTCCAACCCTAACCATTCTATGATTCTATGATTCTATTATGGCCCAGACTGGGCCATATGCTATTATGGGTTTGATAATAAATACATTATTTTCTGTGGTGTCAAAAGGAAAATAATTTATTTCTTGTATAATTGCATAATTTACTCCAGTAGTAATGAGGAAGGTACCTGCTCTGCATTATTGGAATTAAGAAGCAATAATGAGATACACTGAAAACTTAGTGTTGCTAATCTATTTCTTAATATAATGTACTCTAAGGATCTGGGTAACATTTATTGGTCTGTTTCCTAAAGACTTCTTTTTCACTACAGATTAGTCATTTAAAGGATGATCTTGTTCCCATATGTAATCAGTAACAAGGGTGGGGTAAATGTTATTCAGTCTGAAGGGAAATGGTTTCATGGTCTAGTAGAGAGGAAAATACGACTTACAGAATTCCTCTGTGCTTCAGTATATTTCTGTAAAATTGAGAGGGCAAATATTTTCTTGTCAAAGTACACTTTAAAATACAATTCACTATTAATTGTGAAGTGCTGAAACACCATGATACTTAGTGGCACATAATGCCTATGAACAAACATTCCTGCTACCTGAAGAAATTACAATAGTTTCTGTCGATTCTCCCAGAGTCACGTTCCATAGATGTGTCTACAGGTGGTGGTACTAAGTCTCGTCAAGGAATTTCCAGTACTTCTGCATTCAAAGCTTTTTCTGCATCATTTCCATAACAAACTAAATATCCAAGAGATCCTTCCCTTCTGCCACATACCAGTCACATTTTATCAGAAGTTTCACCTTCCATTTTTCTTTCATAGTTTCTGCTCATTGTTACTTTTCTGTACTCATAATCAAGATCACACCCTTGTTTCTCGTAACTGCTTTACACAGATGCTACAGAGTATATCAGAATAGCACAGACAGTCCTTTGAATCTAAGCACCGGATGATCTGGGGCTTTGAATGGAAAAAGTTTTTCCTATCATCCCAAAACACTGTACTAAAGTGAAGCAACTATTGTTCCCTGAAAGAAATACTATTTCACAGGTTTAGGTTTTTTGGTTTTGTTTGGTTTTTTTTTTTTTGGAGGGAGGGGGACTAAGAGAGAGGTTTCCCCATATTCATCTACAACTACAAATTTGAAACAATTAAATGGACATTATGCAGAAACCTGTGAGTCTGGGCATAAGAAGGAAAATAAGGTTTCAAAATGTCACATGGAGCATAGTGAAGAGAAATTGGGTATCTGGAAATTTATCAGATTTCTTTTTCTTTTAAAGTATTCAAGTAGAAACAAGTACTTCTGTTGGCTGGATTACATGACAGACTGAAAGCAAATGTCTTCTTTAAAAAGATTTTTATGATGAGATAGGAGTAGGAGAAGACAGTAGGATCAGTTGTGAAAGCAGCTGAAGGAGGGATTATGAATTCGGATGGTCATAGGAGAGAAAAAAGTGGGGTAAAATGAAGTTGAGCCACACCAATATCTCCCACAAACAACCTAGGTTTCCTTAGATTCAGGACAAACAAAGCAATGGGTAATCATTGACACAATAGCTCAGAAACTTTCTGTGAAATAGATTTTCTTAATACATATTCTTGCCTTGACAATTTACATGAATTCTTCCAGAGGTGATAATTTAGTTTAGAGGCCTTGGGTAGGGAAGACATCTGAATACATTTTTTCTGTTTTGGAGTGGCCAGGGAATAACACTGTCTGCTGAATGCAAAAGGCAAAATGTATGTATTTTTATACTTTCATACCTTATGCCAGTAGTTTAACCAGCAAGAAATGAGCATCTTTATGAGAATTTCAGCTCCATCAAGGTTTTCAAAAGTCTTTTACTCATTCCAAATGGAAAAGACAACAAATGTAAAAAATTGCTACAGAAAGAGGAATTATTGTTATCTATTTAGATATATCTTCTTCAGCCGTACGTCTACCACTTTTGGCACTTTAAAGCACAATCCATTTCATACACATTTTCGAGGAGAAAATCAATAGGAGACTCTAATCTGAGCTATAAGTAGTTGCTACACTGAACAAAAAAAGTTTGATACACTGAACTGCTCAACCAAATAAATAATTTAGGTAAGTGAGTCAATGGCGCTGAAAAGTAAGTCTTCAGTAATGGACATCACTGAGAGAGCAAAGAAAGCAAAATGAATCATCAGTCCATTGCCTTTAATAATATGATTAAAGAAAGAAGGTATGAATTATTAAGAACAGTGGAGATGGAAAAGAAAAAGAGCAAAAACCATGAAGGGTACCAGTTTGAAGAATGATGGTGAACTGGATATTCTTGCTATTCTGAAGAGGGTTGTTTTTATTTTAATTTTTTTAACTCTGAGAGCTGACAATTATTTAGGCCTTGATTCTCCACCTAGCAAAATCACAGGTGTCTCCTTCCCCTTAGTTTCATACAAATCAATGATTTATGTGATTTACATATAAAAGTGGATTAACGACTGAATACAGAGGAGGTCCCTGAAGTAGTATTAAAATCAAGTCCTGTTCCTTCTGAGGTTAATAGCAAAACTCAGGCAGACTCTAATGAGGACAGAAACAACCTTCAAGGATTTTGAAGCTAGGACAAGAGAGTAACTTATACAGATTTTCTTTTTACAGAGAAATAAATAATGAATATACAAAATTTAATTCCATGAAAGAAGCATATTTCAGGATGATAGTAGTATGCTTTGAATTTACCTTCCAAATAATTACACAAAGACACAAAGTCAATTCCTTCAGATACCTTGCATTGCTTCAAGAAAAAGCTAGGCTTACTGCCCCTTTTTTTCAACTGTTCAGCTGTGTATATACAGCCTTTTATATATAAGCTTTTAATAAGCGCTTAAATGGGATGCACAGTTCAAAGATTTATTATATGCTGGACTGGCTTTTCTCTCACAAATGATCTGATTCAGCTCTCTGGATATAGAATCCCTAAGTAATTTTACACTTGGATTTAGTTTTAAATATGCAACTCTTCAAAAGAATATTCTAAAAAGCTGAGGTAAGTCCTTGTCCATGACATCTGTGCATAAAGATTTGCTCAGGTTCACTTGGTTATCTAAGTATGTGCTTTTTACATGCCATTAAAGCGTGATGAAAGGGTATGCTGGGGATTCTGTATTTTAATTTGATTTGATCAGTTGTTAACTTTTATTTCTTCTGAACTGCACCTTCTAATAGCAAGGATGACCTCATTTGGTGTGTTACAGAGATCTCTGTTATTACTATTATTACCGAATTCCATGATATAAAGGACAGGTTTATTTTATTTTATTTTATTTTATTTTATTTTATTTTATTTTATTTTATTTTATTTTATTTTATTTTATTTTATTTTATTTTATTTTATTTTATTTTATTTTATTTTATTTTATTTTATTTTATTTTATTTTATTATTTTATTCACTCTGATTCCACTCATAAAAACTCCTCTACCCTCCTGCCCTATATTGAAAGTGCGTATTACAAATTGAAGAAACTGCAGAAGCTGACTGCAGAAGGCAGTGAAGAATATGGTCACTAGCAGATGTGCTCAATGTATGACCAGCATATCAGCATCCTTTATCACCTGATATGTACATACCTAGGAGAGGAACTATCTGATTCTTTGAGCAGATTGCCAGGACAATCTGTCTGTGTTTTGATCCTTATTTAGAAGAGTGAGGAAGGAGAATGACATATGGCAGTAACTGAATTGCCCTTACAAATTTCACCTAACCTGCAGGCTGTGATCAAGGCACTCCAGTTCTACATCCTTGCTGAAGTCTACATATAGATATTGGAATACGTTGCTTAATACACTGTAGACAGAAGTTTGTGTACTATGGTAATGACTGTGGTATCAAAAGCTCTATATGGCACAGTATTCTGCAGTATAAATCATCATACATTCCAGAACGAGCAGCAGTGGAGGAGCTGGATAGGATTCTTCTGCTTATTGTCTCTTCCTGGCCCACCAGATGAAGCTGGTGACAGTATGGTAAGAACAAAGGAAGGGATGTGGTTTGCTTGTTTTCAGAAGTGGCTTATGTAGAAATGACATTAGATTAAAAATACTATTTCAGTAAAAAACGTGGTGATCCTGTCCCTGACAGGGACCCAGCAGATTTTCGTTCCAGGCTTTTCAGGAGTGGACTGTATCCTGCAGCATTTTCTTCTTCTTCATCTTCTTTTCTGGTTACATACATGACTATGGGGCTCCAAGGCCCTGATTAGTCACATTGACCCAATTGAGCCATTTCACACCAAATAATGTGCATTCTCCAACTGATTTATTTTCCCTAAAGCATGAGTAGTACAAAATCCCCCAAGGTATAACTGAGTGGCAGATGCCCATAGATCGACACACAAGATCAAGGACTCTTATGTTGTCTGTTTGCCAGAGATGGTAAAAATATACTAAATAAATTTTCCTCCCTCACTGTGGCATTTCTGGCTTCTTTCCGTGCTGGTAAACTGTCTGTTCTCTGGCTCAGACAAGAAGCATTCCTCAGTGTTTATGTTTTAGCTGAGATACTTAACCCATTGCATGGTAAATTTTAGAGAGTGTCCATACCTTGGATTCCTTTATATCAGATTTGCTTTAATATAGTTCACTGGTCTTCATTGCAACCACTAAAAAAGCTTTGGGGATAGGTGTTTCTAATGTTCCTGCTCTTTTTTCTGTGTCTCCTCACACCTAGTATGTGGTTGCACCACTGCAGCTGGTTACTGTGAATTCCAGCATGTTACAGAATCGGCGCATTGGCCAGTAAGGCCTAGGTTTTAAAGCACAGACTGAATATACCTTCTTATGCCCGGATTTTCACTTTGTGAAAGTTCACTCAAATAATAATAAATAATTATCTCTGTGTACTTCAAAGACACAGTAAGGATTCCATGACAATAGTAGTTGTCACCCTACTACATTTTTGCACCTATTAAAGATAAGTTTCTTGATAAACAGTGGAATCATTACAGTTACCAGCAAACTTGAAGGCAAAAAAAGCAGCTAAATATGACAGACATAAAAACCCCAATAACCATGTCCTATTCAAAAATGTCCAAAGCAGTTAAATCCACAAGTGACAAGTGTTGGTTTTGCCCAACTCAGGTAAGGAAAGGTAAAAAGTGGAGAAACAGCACTGTGATAAACAGGATCATCAAGTACTCTGTTATTTCTGTTGTGTCATCTCTATCTTTCTCCTTTAAGACAACTTTTGACAAAGGGACTTTATAAGCGGTGGGCAGTTGGACATAACATAATCTTTTAATTAAATATGTTACAGTGACAGATGATTTAATTTTTTTGGGGACATTTTACTGTATCTAATAAAAACATGACCTCTGTGGTATTGTGACAGACATTTTCTGTTTTCTCCCTCAGTTGTAGGAATAATAATTTGTCAAGATTTCTGCCTGTGTGTATAACAGTCACTGAATCAATGCTTCAGGAGAAGTAGGAAAGCCCTTCTAGTGAGTCTGAAAATAGACCATGATTTGAACTTGCCCTAATATTTCATTGTGAACTTCAGAAAATGATGACTTCTCAGTAATTATTAAGGTAGTGGAGACTGCTTCTGACCGACATCCCAAACTTAAGGCAGTAAAGTCACCAAGAGTTGTTAATATCTTCAGGATATTATCTGAAAAAATCACCTCAGCCTCTGTAGTCAGGTGATGTATTTTAGAAAGTCCAGAAAAGTGCCTAAGGGCAGCTGTGTGCCTGGTGATAAAAGTCTTGCAGTGCTGAATCACCTTCTTTTGAAATCTTTAGTTATCCTGTTGGCTTGAAGACCAAAAGAAAGTTATTTGAATCTATGAATAAACAGCAGACCCAATTTTTGGAATTAGTATCTTTTAGGAGTAAATTCATGTCCACACACCAGGGACTACATTATATGAAAGGTAATTCAGAAAGGGAGAGGATAGAGGGGCAACAGCAACCTCAGAGCCAGCTCATCCAAAATGAAAACTGTCTGGTTGTCAGCTTTATCATTTTACCCAAAGGAAAGCTGACAGCTTCTAGATAATCTTCTCTCCAAGTCCTTTAGAGAGCACTCTGCCCCTGCAGCCCGATGTGTGTTTTTTGGCACTTGCAGGTGAATCAGAACTTGGACACACAACAGTCTCCATCAACCCTTCTCACCGAGCATTTCATTAAGTTCTAACAGCCCGGTTTTCCCATGGCTGATGCTCAGTGATGACATTTCTTCTATAATGTTTGATTAAAAAAACCCAACTACCTTTGCATAACTTTACTGGGTTTACTCGATGTTGTGGTTTAACCCCAGTCAGCAACTAAGCACCACACAGCCACTCACTCACCTCCCTAACTCCCCCACTATGATGGGGAGAGAATTGGGTGAAAAGGTAAGAAAACTCATGGCTTTAGATAAGAACAGTTTAATAATTGAAAATAAATGAAATAAAATAATGATACTAATAATACTACTAATACTGCTACTAATATGTAATGAAAAGGAGAACAGCAATAGAAAAAAAAAAAAGTAGATACATCCACCTGCCTAGCGATGCCCAGCCAGTCCCAGAACAGAGAGAGTCAGAGCCAGAGAGAAGGCAAACCAGAGCCCAAGAGCCCTGAGAGCCCCAAGAGCCAGGCCCCATGCCAACTCCCCCAAATTAGATACTGAGGATAATCACTTATGGCATAAAATAACCCTTTGGTCAGTTTGGGTCAGCTGTCCTGCTTGTGTCTCCACCCAGCCTCTTGTAGAGAATAAACTGGGAATACAAGGGCAATATGAGAAACTGATAAAAATCCTTGGCTTAATGTAAATATTGCTTAGCAACAACTAAAAAAAAAAATCAGTGTTATCAACATTCTTCTCAGCACAAATCCAAAACATAGCCTTGTACTAGCTACTGTGACAAAATTAATGTTATCCCAATCAAAGCCAGCCCATTTGATCTAGTGGGCTCTCTATAATAGCATTTTTACCTTCAGTCTGTCTACAGTGATAAAATGAGCCCCTGTGTCATATGGATTCAGCTTTTTTTTCATTTTAATCCAATGGCAGGAAAGACATAACAAATATTCATGACAAAAAGACAATAATCCAAGACTATGAATTACTTTAGCAATTCCAAATGCCCTCTGGAAAACAGGGATGATATTGGTATCATAACTGAGGCCTGATTCATCACATCTGTATTACTGACAGAGAAAAATGTTCTAAAAATTAGCTTCCAAGTATATGAATGTGAGTGTGTGCCTCTGTGTGTGTGTGTGTGTGTATTGAGAATAGGGAAGTATCAACCTCTTGTGAAAAGCCTTCTGATTCCCCTAAGGAAAAGCTGATGTGTAGTAAACTACTTGCAAACCTAGGCAAAAAAGTGGAAAACAGTTATTGGACTATTATTGGACAAATTCCTGTTATGTTGTTTGCCTTGCAATGCATGACATAATTTCCACACTATATTTTCCTAAATCAAGATTTTCAAGGTCAGAATAATTTTGTGATGTTAATAACATTTTGCTAAGGAAGACAAAGGTTATCAACTGTGAGACTAGTGACTGTACCACCTGTGACCCTTTCTGCCTTTCTCATTGCAACTAGATATTAATGATGTACTTTAAATATAAGAGACTGCTTAAATCACACTGAGCCCTCCTCAGGGAGGTTAAACAGAGAACCTGTTAACATAACATTTATCAGCACACACACTGGCAGAAACAGTCTCAGCGATTTTGAATAAATTACAAAGCTGTTTCCTTCTCTTTTTTATTTTTTTCAGAAGACAACATATAGAGACAGATGACTGCCTTAAGTCATCAGTGGTTAAAAGATTATAAATATCAGATTAATAACAGGACTTACATGTTCCAATAAAACTCTATAATGTGATCAATTTGGCACTCGTTATTTATATGTATTGCATAGTATTTATATTTAGTCACTATGTAAGACAACAGTAGCTAAGCTGTACCTATTCCAGACAAAGCTGAAAGAGTTTGGAGTTACTCCATCACCCAATATTATAGTAATTTCCATCTTTTGAATCTGTCTCAAATGGAATAAAACTGTCCAGTCATGCTGTGTAACAATATTTTCTCAAATGTGTATCAACTCTTCTGGAGACCTGTTAATTTATATTCTACATATTAAAGTGCTTTTCCAGAGGGAGGAAGTTGGAAAGGGCTGGAGGGGAAGGAAAAGAATCTTGTCAAAATATTTCACAATTCCCTCAAAATCTAGTTAAGTCCTGGGTCCCTGTCAGCTTTTGTGACTATATTTCAGCCCTTGTTCCAAAACATATGCTGTTCCAAGCCCTGCAGAAGTCACTACTGGTTGGTACCTCTTACTCCACCTTTGATCAAGTCGCATGCGGTCACTCCAAGCTGTCAGGCAGCCTTCATTTCCTCTAAGAACCCATGCAGATCAGGCCAGGTGGGGCTGCTGCAATACAGAAATCACAAGTTTTTTGATTTTTATTTTTTTTTTCACAGTATGGTATGTTATATGAATTTAAATCCCTCCCCCAACATAACTCTGCTCTTTGTAAGACAGCCACAGTTGTGTCTCCATTTCTGCCTCTGGGAATAAAGGCTATGCAATTTCTAAAAAAGTACTGTTAAGGCTTGATGTAAGAAAACCCAGTATGTAACCAACCAAAAGTATTTTCTGAACCTCCTTTAAATCTTGTTAGCAGGACAGTCCAAACACTCTTAATGATTTATGTGTTGCTCAACACGAGAAGGAAGTCAGAAGTTCTGGCAATCCACAATGGTGTCCCAGAACTGTGTGAAGCTCTAACAAAGTAGTATCTATTCTGTGGTGTCTTCTGAGCCTATCTTCCAGCCTTACCTAGAGTTCAGGGCAATATGGAAACACTTCTACCTTCTTGAAATCAGGCAGCTGTAGATCAAACACTGTATCTACATCAGAGCTTTACAGGGAATCACTGGTAGGTCACTGATATGCAAAGCTAACCTTTAATTGTCTTCAAATGTTTCAGGATCACTTAAATTGCAATTCTACAGGGAAAGGAAGATGGAGATGTGAAATAAAGGGTCTATGGGCCTGATTCATGAAAAAGTTACAGGCCATTTACATAGGAAAGGAATGCATGAAAATCCTTTTCAGAGTGCCTATGTGATTTATTAAATTCCTTTTCCCTGTGTAATCACTTAACTGGACTTGAAAGGTGTGGAATCTAGGGAGGAGAGAAAAAGGCTGAAAAAAATGAGGGAGAGCATTGTGGCTTGCTCAAGTTTTGTGCCCAGCAGACAGAAAAAAGGTAACTGTGGTGAACAGCATAGAAAACATTTTTGAGGTTCAGTAGCCTGTCTTCAAGGTGTTCATTGACAATGAGCTCATGAGTGCTCAAAGTTCTCCTCTGCTGAAGCAGGAAGTATTGCTGTACTGGAACATGAAAAATGATATTATATTAGTTTTTTTTGTTTTGTTGGTAGTGTTTTTATAGTAACCTCAGTACATTAAAAACCTGGGAGTAGCAAAATTGTAATGTTGAACTCCATATTCAGATCCATCAAAGCTAAACATTCAGTATGACAAACTATTTTCTTTGAAAGAACTTACTGTTCTTTCTTTGAGAACTTTTCTTTGTCTGCTTTAAAAGCACTTATGTCATTTTCACCAAGGGGTAGAGGTGTCCCCTCGCAATGGAGGGCTAATAATCTCTTGTTTATTTTACTCTCTCTCTCTCCATTCAAACTGGAACTGTATTATCTATCCATGTCCATCCATTGCCCTTCCCCCTCCAACGCTGTTTACTGTGCTTTACAGGTCAGGATTCAGCATTGGTCAGGAAGGGATAGTTTCCTTTTTGATTTGGAGGGAACTTCCTACCAGTAGCTTCTAAGTGCAGCTTACAGTAAATGAAAACATATAATAAGAAGATTGAAGGATGGAACCAGGAATATTTTCTGAATATGCAAAATGGGATCCTGCAGTTAGTTACAAGTCGCTAACATGTTAAGTGGGAATTTCCTTGCTCACATGACAGACATAATTATTTAACATCACATTAGATAAAATATTTTCTCTAATACAAAGCAGGTTCTGAGCAGACAAGTCATTGAAGAACAGGGTTGGAGAGATGGCATCTTTGATACCTTATTAAAATGTACATGAAACTAGGATGTCTTTTAACTATCCATGAGTGAAAATTTGGATGGCTAAGGAAAATGTAAGAGACAAGGCAAAAGGAAAGGGAGAATTAGAAACACAAAAAGTTATTTGAGAAATAGATAACAAACAGAAAGGGTCTGGAGTGTTTCTTTATTTGAAAAGAAAGGAAAACAGGAAGCTTTTATAGGAAAACAGGAGGTCATTGGAGAAGGAGAGAGAAAAAGAATGCAAAAATCTCCCAGCATCTCTCACATATAAAGTCATTGCTGAACTCTAAAACTGTATGAGATGGCAAGGTAAGAAATTTAGCCAGTGTGGAGAAGAACAGAGAACCTGGGTCAATCTATATTAACATGACTTGTGTTGGAGTCCGAATGAAGAGGATAAGCTGAATGAACTCTGTGTGGCCTGAAGGGTGTATAGGACATGCAGGACAATCAAATCTGGACAATGTCATGGGATACGCTGGAGTCACTGGACAAGTAGGTATGAAAAACATGAAAGAGTGAACTAAAGTATGTAGGTTGAGCTGGCATGAAGATAGAATGAATTTCTGCATATATCAAACAAACGTTTTGGTTGTATTTATGATTTAGAAGATAAAAAAGGAGTTCTTTTTACCGTTGTTTTGCTTAGCAACAGAAGGAGTACTCAGCAGGGACTGTCAATTGCTCAGCTCATTAAAATATTAAGAGAGAATTCATCTTAGCAGAGCTCTGAGCCTGCAGAGCTGCCAAAATCAGCTTCCCAATACCCAGAGAAGGAGTTCTGAGAGGTCTTTTTATTTTCTTGTTTACTCCTTATTGTCATCATTCTTGAAGCAGACTGCTTCCTACCCTAAGTTTTCACTATCTGCTTTTCCTGTGTCTCAAGTGGAGAGGCCTGGGGCACCATGTTCCAAGCCTTCTTCAGCACATGATACAGACTAATGTCTGTCCCAGAAGACCGACCTGTTGTAGCAAGTTTCTTTTCCTGAGGTCCTTATGATGTCAAAGCAATAGAAAGGTTCCCCTGGCTTTCATGGCAGCCTGATTTTTGTGAAGAGGAATAATACGACCAAAACTGAGCATATAACTGAAGGGTCTGAAGATATTGTGGCTTGCTTGATTTTCTGGATGCCAGAATAGATTACTTGAGGTAGTGATTTGAGTAATTTCAAGACATTTTGACTGTCTTTATGAAATTCTGTTAAATGTTGCTATGGTGGGTTGACCCTGGCCAGCAGTCAAGCACCCACACAACTGCTTGCTCAATCCACTACCCTCTCCCCAGTGGGATGGGGAAGAAAATAGAAAGAAAAAAATTGAGAAAACACATGGGTCAAGATAAAAACAGTTTAATAGGTGAAAAGAGATGTGATGCCAAGTGATGCAAAGGCAACCACTCACCACCTCCCACAAACAGATCAATGCCCCGACAGTCTCCAAGCAATAGCCACCATGGAAGACAACCTCCACTTCTTTGCCTTCTATCTCAGTTTTTGCTGTGGAGCATGATGCCATATGGTATGGACCATCCTTCTGGCCACTTTAGGTCAGCTGTGCTGGCTGTGTCCCCTCCCAGCTTCTTACCCTCCCCCAGCCTACTCACTGGGGGCACAAAGTAGGAAAAAGAAAAAGTTCTGACTCTGTACAAGCGCTGTTCAGCAACAGCCAAAACACTGATGTGTTATAAACACTGTTTTAGCCACAAATCCAAAAAAGCAACACCATATGGACTGCTATAAAGAAAGTTAGCTTCCAGTTAATCCCAGCCAGACCCAGTTCAGTTGCTATGGTGGACCTATTTGCTCATAAATTCTGAATATAACTGGTACCATTGGAACAGAGAACAAAATGAAAGTGTGAAAATACTGATTTTAAAATGTAGTTATTTTGATTTAATAATGTAGTGCATTCTTTCATATATAACTCTCATTGCCTGCCCCCTCTGTATAAGATAGAGTCGTGGCTGTGACAAGGTAAAAAAATACTTTTCTGCATTTCCTTTCTTTCTTTTGTTGCTACCTTTTAACTTATTTTCCATGGCCACTACTCTTCTTTTCCTACATCCTCATTTTTCTGTTTCTCTCTGGTACATTCCCTTCTCCTTCTCATTCTTAATTTTTATTCATTCTGTTCCTTTACTCTTCTTTCCCACTCTTCCTCTTTTCTTCACCTCCTGTCCTGTCTCATTTTGGAGCTGTTACATGACTCTCTTTACCCACTGACTCACGTGAGCAAATCACACCATTTCATGTTATCCAGATCCAGTAAACCAGTAGGTTTCACCACTGGTCTCCACCTTTGGAGCCAGTGCATTCCCCTCTGTCCATGTCAGAGGCTGAATGAATGCTCCATCACTTTGGAGAGCCCGGATTTCCCGAAAACTTCCTGCTCAGCTCCTACTCCAGAAATATAAGCTTTTATTATCCAAAACCAGTAGCATAAAACACTTTCCAGTATCCTAAAAGCAATACAAGGTGTAGCCTCTTAGAAAATATTACTAGTGTCTTGGACCCTTTATTTTCTGTGCTGATGCAAACTGTGCTGCTTACTGGCATTCACTTTGACCCCAGTTTGTCCAAATCTGTAAGCACACATCTAAACCTCTATCTAATACCAGGAAAGCACCTCTTAAGTGTGTTGTTGAATCAGGGTTTTGATCAGCAATTTTAATGTACATCAGGGAATAAATCAGTGTTAAAACTGGTTAGCCCAATGTCAGTACAGTAACTGCCAGTGAGAAGGAGAATTTCTTAAGGAAATAGGAATATCATTGACAGTCTCATACTCCGAAACATGAACAAGCGGGGTTTTTGTCCTTCTCCAGGTGTGGCTTCTGGGAGAGCTGCTGGACATCAGCAATGTGGAGAATCAGGATGGAATCTCTGTAAATAAACTTTAAAAAGTAGTTAGGCAAGTACATCTGAGGCACATAATTCCTCTCATAAACATGAAATTGACAATATACTCAAAATACTCAAAAGAATGGGTAGTGTTTTTGTTGTTCAAGGTAGACAATAGAATTATGTATTTCTTTGGTTTCTAGTCATCACAGTGTGTTGACTTGTAATCTGATTTACAGCCAAAACAGAGACATCAACATGTGCCACTTCAAGGAAATTTTAACTCACAGACCTTAGAACAACATCACAGATTTTCCCTGAGCCCTGGTATAGACCAGGTTTATGAATGTTCCTAAGCACCTCTGCAGAGGAACATGAGAGTGATTTGGGGGAAGAAAAGCATAAAGACTCTTCTTATAGCTACAGTAAGCTGTGCATCAGCTGCTTTTATCAGAGGTGCAGCTCTGAGTTGACCTGTGTGTGAGAGAGGTGAAACATCCTCTCTTTTGTGCCCCATCCTGCAACACTGGCTGCTGCTCCACCTCCCTGGATGTAGAGGTTTGTACCTGTTAACAGCAGTAACACTAAGCACATGCCTAAGCACCCAAGACTGGACAGACTGATTAAAGGCAAGAGCCATAAACCCAGTAGGTCAGTGATCAATAATTACAATATTCCAACAGCTAATACTGATTCAAATTTTGCAGTAAATGTGATTGCTTATGGTTGTCCCATATCCCAGTGAATTGTATTGCACAGCAAGAGAGGGTTGGGTTTGTGTAAGGTCCAACCCAGTTTAGGTGTTTGATCCAAGGAGAGGATGCATGACTAAGACTTCTCAATGGCACATGAGCTGGGAGCTAGGGACTGGAGTGCTTCCTTCTGTTGGTCCTGCCAGCTGGCTTGGTGTGTACCTACTCAGTACCCTGGGAAATTGATACAGCTGATTTAAGGAATGCATTCTTGGGATCTGTGTCTCACAGTGTTTTATAAATAAACCAGGCGTGGAATCTAGGTCTTTGGAGCCTGCTGGATGACAAGGCACCTGTGGTTTTGTTACTATTCTTTTGTCTGCTTCCCACCTGGACAGTGCAGCATTCTTTTGCTCCCTAAGCTGTGACCAACATGATCTGGAAGAACAGTTCGTGCCACAGCTGTTAGACCAGCTGTGTTGTAAGACTTAGCCAGAAAGGAGAGGTAAAATGGGCAAAGAGACATTGAGGTGGCAACTTGAAGTGGTTGTCTTGTTTTCAACACTTTTGATCTTAATAGTGAGGTGCAATGGCCCATGGCTGATAAACTGCAGGAATGGATTGCCAACACAGGTTTCACGGAACATCATTTGTTACACACTTCTACTAGGTCCTGCCTTTGTACTGTCTGTTTGCTGGGCACTTTCCAATTTCAACTAGGAATTCAGTCTGAATCTGGGAGCTAACACAGAAGATAACACAGGCAGGGGAAATGGTGGCCAGAGTTTCTGGTGCTTACACTTCTTGGAGCTGTACAACTCCAGTAGGGAGGCTTTGAAATAAATACCTGCCATGAGGTTCTGTTGGTGCTGCTTTAAATACTCTATTTATCAGGCCTGGAGAGTCAACTGATGCCTATTCTCGAGTCTCAGTGACCACGAGGACAACCTGCTGTTGTTTGCATAGCTGCTGAGACATTCCTACTGGGAAGTGTCCCCTTTCAAAGTGGAGCAGCCCTAAGAGGACCTAAGTGCACTGGTATGCATCTAGATCTGACCCTGGGCCTTCTGTGGTGTGTCATAATGTTCTAGTAGACAAACGTCTCCAGCAGCCTGTTCCCTTCAAATTCTTCATAAGTGCCAAATCAGGAAATGTAAGTTTGCTTTTTTTTTCTTTTTGGTGGAAAGAAAACAGCTGTTTATTTTATTTTATTTGAATGATGGTGTGGATTTTAATTCAGCACAGACATAAACCATATTCAGATCTCTCTCTATTTGCTTTCAGTGTAACTCTTGTATTCATAGTTCTGGGACTGAAAAGGCAGCACAAAAAAATGTTAGCATTGGCACAAAACTAGCAAGAAACTTTGTCTGCGATGCAGCCAACTCAATGGCCAGGTTTTGTGTGTGCCCATTCGCCGCACGTGACTCTTCACGCATTAATCAGGAATCGTAATTGTTGTTATTAACCGCTAAATTGTAATTACTGTGCCCCTTCTCTGCGTGACAGCAGCGAGAGAGCCAAATGTCAAGGCCTTACGGCACCCCCTCCGGAAAGGACTGTGGAAGCCACCGCGTTCGTTCCCGCCCGCGCTTAACACGTGCCGCGGGGCTCAGTCCCGGCCTCGGGGGTTGTGGTCCCCGTCGCCCCCGCCCCCCCTAACCTGCCCCGCAGCGGGCGCGC
Organism: Rhynochetos jubatus; assembly: GCA_027574665.1. Classification (NCBI taxonomy): domain Eukaryota; kingdom Metazoa; phylum Chordata; class Aves; order Eurypygiformes; family Rhynochetidae; genus Rhynochetos; species Rhynochetos jubatus. The sequence continues at coordinate 105,060,039 of CM050648.1, forward strand.
GCGGGCGGCGGCGTGCTGTTGCGCAGCGGGAGCGGGCGGGGGCAGCATTGCCCGCGGAATGGCGGCCGCCACCTGAGGGGCCGGCATTGGTTGCGGGGGTGGAGGGGGGGGGGGCGAAAAGGCAGGCGCGGGAGAGAGGGAAACGAGTGGGGGAAGGAAAAAATTAATCCCCCTCCTTTTCCGTACCCGTCTGGGCTCTGCTGAGGCTTTCTGTGCGGCGTCTTCGGGAGCGACGTTACCGCGTTCCTCTTTCGGGGGAGACTGTGAGAGGAAAAAGTGATTAAAGGGTAAAATCAGGTCAGCACCAGCACTTAGTGTCAGTGACACCTCTGCTTGGGAACAGTTGGAAAAAGCTTTCAGCAGGATTTTAAACTTGTTGTGCGCTTAACCTGTAGCATATTTATCAAAAACCTAGGTTCTTACACTGAATAACAGATCCAGAGTATTGACTGCTTTGTACTCTTGACAACGGGCAAGGTATTCAGAAGAATGGAATGGAAATGAATAGAATAGAATAGAATAGAATAGAATAGAATAGAATAGAATAGAATAGAATAAAAATTTCAGTTGGAAGGGACCTACAGGATCACCTGCTCCAACTGTCCAACCACTTCAGGGCTGACCAAAAGTTAAAGCGAACCATTAAGGGCATTGTCCAAATACCTCTTAAAAACTGACAAGTGTGGGGCATCTACCCCCTCTCTGGGAAGCCTGTTACGGTGTTTGAGGACTGAAGAAATCAGTTCCTCTTTGTGTGGCTTTGCAGAGGCTCAGATTTTTTTGACAGGCAACATCCAGCCTAAGCAGGGTGGCACTCTTTGTGCAGCTCATTTAAATCTGTACATCTCTTGAGTGAAAGAGACAAGGAATAATGAGGATTATTCTAACACCTTTTCCAGTAGATTGGTTTTACAGTTTATTTATAAGGTCTGCTCTGGTGAACTTTGGAAATCTTGGTTCAAGCTACCAGATTGTAAAACATTACCTTCCCAAGAAACATTTTGTCAAAGGTGCTTGGGAGCATAAATTCTGCTTAAAGTCAAAATCAAAATAAGAATTACATTCCCAGTCACACAGGAGCTTTTGAAAAATGTACATAGTGCTTGGGCTTGGTAAAGGCAACAGATGATACTTCTCTACTGAGTCTCATTGTTAAGATGCAAGTGAAACCTGAGTACAAGCATGGAAGGCTTGCTCACCTTACCTCATATCTATGAAAATATCAGGTGTTTACAGTTGTATTTCTAGATATACCTGGTGCCAAGGGGGCTAGCTGCAATGCACAGCTTTTTTTTTTTTTTCTGTGTGCCGGCTTACTTATGCTTATGGTCCTCATCCTAACTTTGATTTTTAAGGTTCTATGACATGACTGCAAAAGAAGAGCTTATGTGAGGCTTTCCTTTTGTTGAACATTGCTGGACAGTATAAGTCAGTATCAGGGAGAGAGGGCAGAAAATAAAAAGGAGAAATAGAAACAAAAATAGGGAGAAAGAAAGATAGAAAGGGGAGAAAAGAGTAATATGGTGGTAACGAAGGAAGGAAGAGTTGCCCAAAGACCAAAGGCATGCAATGTCTGATGACAGAACAGGAAAAGCAATTTTTTTAATCTCCTTGCCCTATTTGCAGTTCTTAAACACCCAACTTCTGTAGAGAAGTAATTTTTTAAAACTATCAGTAATATTAAAACCATTTTTCTAGTTCTGGTGATACAGAGGTAACCATGAAAATGAAAGAGTAGCCCCCAAAGTCAAAGCATGCGTATTCTGTACACTGCTGCGTAGTAATTCACAGCTGACTCAGGACTCAAAATTACCTACCTCATCAACTAAGGACCTAAAGAGCATTGAGCATGTTCTCCTTTCCAATGACATACACCATTTACAGGGTCCCTCATTGCAGACCTATCACTGCTTACAAGAGAATCTTCACACCTATCTAATGTAACCCAACCCATTACTGCTGCCCTCATTGTCAGGAGGGAAGAGGTCATAAATACAACCACACTGCAACCACTGCAGAGTTCAATGTCAGCATCTTAAGAGTTTTTGTGTCTGAGAACTGTGTTCACATCTCTGAACTCTGAGAAGGTTTGTTTTGTTTTTTGTTTTTTTTTTTTTTAATCAAGTGTCTCAAAATATCATAGAAAAAAAATCTTTTAATTGTATTTGGCATTATAGACAAACATTTTAAGAGATGTAAATTGCAACAATTTCTGCAACAGAAAAGTTTCCATGGTCCAACACTTTCTGGTAATTTCAGACAAAAAAGAATCTGAATAAAAAATCTGAGGTTTTCAGTAAGAAAATAAAGACTTTGACCCAATTCCTTTCTGACGAGAAAAACCCTAACCATGAACAAAAAACCCCCCATTTAAAGTCTTCTATTTTCATTCAAATAGGAAATAAATTTGAAGCCTTGATAGTTGTTGCAAAGTGGAATTGAAGGCCTTTGGCCAGCCCTTTTTATCTCTTGAAATCACTTTGTGACACATATCAAAAAGTTTGGTCACCCCTGATATATGTACATATTAGAGGTGCACTCAGTGTTTGAAATACAGTGCAGGAAATTGCTCATAGCACATTAAGAATGCTCAGCAATGTGCAATTTTAGGGTTGCACTTCATTCTGTAAGACACATTGTGCTGTTAGCAATCTTTTTTCTCTCACTAAGCACACATTATTTGAGTTTTCTAGTTGAGCATACACCTAAACAAATTTTTATTTTTTTTTTTAAAAGTGGGCCACAAATTAACATCGAAGACTGGGGGTCTCAAATCAGCTGTTAAGTCCTGAGTCTTGAAGACTATCTGCTTCTGCACAAAGACCTATATCATCCTTACATCAATATCCTTTGTAGCAAAGCATGAATTCAGAAGTTAGAAAACATACCAGCCAAATTAGAAAGGCATTACATACAAATTGCACATTTTGCACAGGTTTTGTTTTAAACAAAAATTCTGTCCTCTTGCAGGGTTTTTTTGTGACCTTTAAAAATTTCCTTAGTATATTTTCCTTTTCTGCTTTTCATCCATTTTTTCCAAATAAAAAATAGTGGTAGCTGCCTCCACTTTACTATACCCTCTCTTTCACGCCCTCTACAGGAGGTGGATCTACACGTCCTTTAGAAGGGGAAAAAATCAGCTTTGGGGAGTGCCTGTCAAATAAGAAAGTTGTACAGTGATGTGACTCTATGTATATGTGTGTGTGTGAGAGAAATCAAATAAAATTCACAACTGAAAAAATAATTCACTGTATGTGGCATAGAAGAAAAATCATGATGAAGTCCTGAGCTAACTCACATAATGCTTTCAGGAAAAATGACACTGTCAAAACACAACATTAGTTTTCAGAAGCCTCCAGGCAAAATTTTATTTATTTAACATTAGCTCCTATTTTAATAACAAAAAAGTGGCAGCATATTCTACATCAAAGAAAAAACTTTTCCTAATGTTTCCATTCCTCTTGTGAAGTACTGGAGCTGAAGGAGTGGAGCTTTCTCTAAATTACTTGAGTGGCAGGATCTCAACCTGAGAAAGCTTTTTGTCTGCACTGGGGACTGTAGCATAAAGAGAATCACATTTGGCTTGCCTGATCTGAGCAGCAATATGAGATATTCTGACTTTTAGTACTTAAATAGTTAGTTTTAAACAAGATCCATAACAATGAAAGGCAAGTCCTGAATCAACATCTTGGTACACTCGGGTTAGTGCCTTGGTGAAGGAGAAGCACAAATGAGAAGCACATTCATGAGTTATAGCTCTCCCGTCAAGACCTATTAGCTATGTTCCTTGTGGCAAGACCCAGAAGAAATGTCCTCTGACAGCAGGGTGGCACAGAACCAGCGGCTCCTCTTGCATATTACCCTTATTTCAGGCATCCTCACCTTCAGCCACCAGACCACAGCACACTGTCGGAGTAGTCAAAGCATTTACCCTTTTATACCTTGTTGAAAGGGTGAGAGATATGTTTTAAAGGGCACTACTGGATCTCTTTCCTGGAAACTCTGTTTATTCCTCTTTGTTCTTCGTACGTTAATCTTTTATAGTTACAACTAGCAGTAGTGAGAAGGCAGTCCAGTGTCCATTCCTTCAAAGACATCCTATAAATAAAGAATAATCCCCTTAGGTCCCTAGACCTGTTGTTTGCCTTTTTAGCTTGGCTTCCCCACCAGCTCCTAATAATACCATTCCTTTGGCACTGACTTCTTGCCTGTATTTCCTTTCTATTATTTCATATCGTTTCACACCTCCTGCTTTGAACCTTAACAGATCCAGCTCCGGAGCCGTGCAAATTTGGTTCAGTTACAAAAGGCTCTACATTTGCATGTATCTGGGTCTGGCTGCAGAACGGTTGGGTCTGTGTGGGAGTAGGACTGAACTGTATTGCAATGAGGTAACTCTTACATCTGAGGGATGTTTTTCTTCCTTCTGGAGCCCTCTTCTTGTAAAAGCAACAAAATAAACTGCTGTCAAGGCAGCTAACAACAAACCCACGGGAATTGGAGAAAAAGAAGCGATGCTTGCAAAAACTTGCACCCCTCGTTTATCCTACCTCAGAGAAACAATGTTTTCCTTGTGAAGTGGTGTTATGGCAGTAATTCGATGTACCAAGGGCACTGTGGTCATTGAGTACTGTCAACAGCTGCCAGGAGCTGGAGTTGCAGAAAGAGAATATAGCCTACTGCCTGATGGAGCCCAGACAAGGGATTTTCCCTTTTACCATGGCAAAATCTGAAGTGGAACTGTCACGAAAGGGGGACTATGCTGAGTGGTTTAGACCGCTTAAAAAGATCAGCGTCACAAATATTGGGGGAAAAACTAGTATTTTTAATATGAATGTGAGAAGCATGACTTAGCAGAATTCGATGGCAAGGTCCCCTCTACTACTTACTCAACATGGAAAAGCATACAAAGGCAAAATCAAATTAGCAACAGATTAAAGTAGTTGGTACATGAAGTAAAAATTATTTACAGAGTCAGGGAAATCAAGGCAGGATTGGATTGTTCTGACATGGATTAGGGAAAAGGGGGAAGGAATTTCCTCCCGTTCAATCGCAAGGTTCAGAGTGGACCCCCTTGCTTTCTAAACTCCTCGAGAGAGAAGTCTAGGTGTGGCTGAATAGTCCCAGACCTGGTCAACGGTTTATGCCTAAGGAAGCGGGGAAAGGGTCACAGTGTGTGAAGTTTGTGCTTTGTGTGAAACTTGGGGATAACAACAATGTGGGGCAGCAATGATTCCAAGTTCCTTAACACTATTCAGATATGTCACACAATTAGACCACACAATTACTCAGCAGGACTTAACTTTCAACAAATCAGTACAGTAACTTAATCAAGGACTTAACAAGGTTATCAACGTAAAGTTGCATACACTCACACGGACAGATACAGAAATAGAGATAGATATATGTATATTTGTATGAAGGTACCTGTTAAAATTTCCCCTTGAGTTCGGTGAAAATATTCACATCAGATGTCTCTGCATCTCTCAACGGGTGAAGAGTTGAGCCTCAAGGAGGGTTTATTCAGCCCAGTTTGTGTCGACTGTTCTCTGATTTCACTCGAGAGTTTGCGAACTCTGAGAGGCGTCCCACTCAGAGGGAGATGCTGGGCGCAGCCCGCTGCGGTCCAGGAGAGCTCAAAGGGTCATCCTTGAAACCGCTATTTATAGGGTCGTGAGGTAATTGACTTTAGGCATAAATAATTTTACATCCTGGCCTTATCTGGGGCAGATTGTCATTGGAATTCACAGCTGGTACCGACCTATCCAGACTGCGATAAGGTTCAAGGCTGGCAGGAGATGATTTCACTCTCATCCCACACCACAACCAGGCAACTGACCCCCAGCGTGGCCATTCCCCACCTTGGTAGTGCAAGAGTGTTTTGATGTGATAAGGGGCACTTAACCACCAAACTCCCTGCACAATGGCCAAGGGTTGATAGGAATCTCCAAGGCCACAAAACTTTCCAGGAGTTAAGAGGGGAAGAAATGCACCACCACAGGAACAAAGCTTCTCATGTGTACCAGAAAGCAGTAACAAAGCTTCTGATGAGTACCAGAAAATAGAAATCCTAGCTGCCTGGTGATGTGGCTTTGAGGCTGAGGTCTCTCTGTGGTAACTGTGTTCTGCCAAAGCAAATACCCCTACTTGGTGGACTGCGAAGACCAGAGGAGCTCTTCCCCCAGCAGCGTAACTGCAGAGACCTGTCTACATTCATGCCATGCAGTGGCCCCAGCAAATTTTACGCAATGGACTTTGGGATCATGCTGAAAAACTTATTAATGTTACTATATATGTTACAGACTTCTCCTGTGATCTGAGACTGCTGCAGGCAGCGTGCTGGGAGAAAAGCTCTCCAGATTGTGCTCATGCAAATCGGTATCTGTGATCACATTCATTATGGTTCCCACTACAACATTACTTTCACACTCTTGTGTGCTGCTCGCTCAGTCTAAACTTTTTGTTATTGCAGGTTCTATGACTACAACATAGCATCTCTTTGCCAACAGCTTTGCAAGGGTGAGAAAACATTATTTCAAAGATAAAAATATGGAAAAAGAGACACAAGAAAACTAATGGATATGCTTAAACTTGGCTGGGAAAGGGGTGGCATGATCTCCTGATTCTGGGGTCCCCTAATGGTTTTACTTGATCAGGGCAGCTGTCGGTTTCTTCAGGGCATTTAGTTCAGCTTATCTTTTAGTTCCAAACCATGATTTTCTTCCGAACTGGAAATATGCATAATTTAAGGAAGAGCGGGTATTTCTGAAAGCTGGGAAAAGCAAAAGTGAAATCTGACCTATTTTGAGCACATCCTGGTTTTACTGTGGACAGTAAATCTTGTCAACTGAGTTAAATTATGCAAACAGTATTTCAAAATGATTTAGGATTAAATGATACAATCACAAAGTAACAATATAATAGGAAACGGACTATGAGCAGACGTATCCAAGAAATGGTTTTCAAACACTGCAAATGAAACTGAGAGTTAAGGCAAAGACAAGGGGGCTGCTGCCAGTGCCATATCCTGTGAGAAGATTCTCAAAACTGTCTGACTATTTGGGAATATAGCAAAAAAGCAGACAGTGCTCTAAAAATGAGAAAAGCAGGAAATCATGGGCAAAATCTAGCTATGAATTAAACCAACAAAATTCAAAGCCAAGAAATTGTGAGCAGTGAGTCATCAGTAAAAGGGCACTTGCATGTAACATACGGGTTCAGTTCACAGGTACCCATTCTGTTTTTTAAAATTAAAATTTAAAATATGTAAAAAATATTCAGTGTTCAAATGAAAGTTGAAAAAAATAAGCTTTCAAGATCTCAAGCCTGTGCTTGGCTAATACATCAACACAGGCTGGCTTGCCAGATATATTAAAATACAACTAAGGAGATCATAAATTAGTAAATTGTCAAGTATTCTTAATATGTATTCCCACTGCCAGACATTTATAATAGTAAAAGTAGGTTACTTAAATAGTAAGTGCCAGTTAGTACTCAGAAACCTCAGGACAGTTTAACAGACAAGAAACTAGGTTTGCTTCAGCAAACTGAGCCTGAAAGAAGTAACAAAGATTTCAGTGGGACACATGAAAAGTTTCTGTATTTTAGGATTTTAGTGTTCATTTAGCAAACTATTACACCATGCAGTACAAACCTTTTATTAAATCAATGCATTCATTTATTTGAAATAAAAGTTTTATTCAATCACTGTATTTTGATAGACTAGACTACTGCACATAGACAGGAGATAATGGATTGAACAGCATGTCCTTGAAGGAGAAGAGTTGCTTCAGAGCACCTCTTTAATACTCAGGAGACATCCTGCTTCCAATGCCCATCAGACTTGTGAAGGCTGTGAGGAAAGATGCACCAATGCTATCTGGTGTGACGAATCAGCTCCTGAATCACCTAACTATAAAACTCACAGGGAAAAAATTAAATAAGCTCTGCTTAAAATATCTCAATGTCATTTTTAAATCTACTTAGGTAGATCAGCTCTGGTGCCTTTATAGCAGCTTAGCCATGTGCATTATAAAGGCTCACTGGTACTGTAGCCAGCCCTGGGTTTTACAATGAGTAAAACACAAAGTTATTAAACCAGTTTTGGTCTTGCAGTCCCATTTGGTCAGTGCATTTTAATATACTTTCAAGCAATTAAAGAAATTGATATACAGAGATTTTTAAAAGAGGCAGGTGACAACATTTCACTGGCATAGCATAGAGACTATAGCAAGACACAGATTTTTCTTTGAGGAAAAAAAAGAGAATATGTGTAAGCCATGTCCTAACTCTTCTTACAGCAGAAAAAAAAACCCCCAAACCTCAGGTTACATTTTAAAAGACATTTTCCCACCTAGTACATAGCCCTTCTGTGTTATGAGAGCTGGTTAGATCAGCCAACATTTTGTGTCATAATATGGGCACAAAACATTTTCCTGAAGGCTTAGTAGCACTCAGAGAAACAGAAGAATTTGTGTACATATATATAAAGTCCTCAAATCAGTGTCTTAGCACAGTATATGAATTTATAGTCTCAAAATAAAAACATGCTGGGGTAAAAACACAGCAAAGCTAGTGGTGGAAAAAAACCCACCACAACAAAAACTAACAAACCCTGCATCTATAGATTTTGAGTATTGTCTTTCTCTCTTGTCAATAAAACGTGTGTGTGTATGCGTGTGAGTACCTGACTCCCCAACTCCCATCTTCAGCTAGCATTTTTGTTACAAAGAAAGTGAAAAAGAGCTCTGTGAAACAACTTATTCACTGCAGGACCCAGGAATTATGATCAAAGTACAGCAGCATAAGGCAGATAACATGGTGTTATTTCTTTCTATTATAAAAATCTTAGGTCTCTATATGAAGCAGCATTTTACTCACCTACCTTGCATGTCAAGACTGAACAAATTGCCTTGTTCATACTTAAACTACCACAGACTCAGGTTACAGTTTTAGTTGCACCATTTAGAAGCTGTATTAAGCCACTCAAGGAGAAAAAGTCAGTAAACTATTCTTTTTTAGCTGTTCACAAAGTAAACACGTTGAAATTCTAGTCGTCTCAAAAAAGGAAAAGGTTTTTCTTCTGTTGAAGAAGAAGAAAAAAAGATCACACTGTTTCTCAGACCAATACATTCTGTTACCACTTTTCAATGCATCTCTACTGGGGGAAAATGAAGGATAGTTTGAGTCACGAATTTTGCAGGAAAACTTGCATTAAAAGCTGGTTTCTTGGGGAGAAAATATCCTGCCACCTTAAAATATGCAGGGCAATACAAAAACTAAGCCTTATGTTTGGCTATCTTCAAAATTCACTATGAAAAAATGACTGCTACGGGAGACATAGTCAAACTCATGCCATCTATTTGGCTTCCATATGTATCTATGAAAAATTAAGCTTCATCCTCATCTCTCTGAAAATACTGTCTCCTTCACTTCTGTTTCAGCCCAGCTTGTGTCTCTGGTCTGTGAGAACTCCATACTGAGAGAAATGAAATACTGGTATTTCAAGAAAGAAAATGATTTAGCCTTCTAAAAGAGAAGAATTCAAACAAACCAGGCACATCCAGGTATTAACAGGTTCTTTTCTGACAGTGGGAAAGAATATATTTAAGTCTAACCTAAAAATGATACTGAATGCTAATGAATTAATGTACTGTTAACAGACTCTTCCCATTTTTCTTAAGAAATTTAATTTAATACATCCATGTATTTATACACTGGTATATAAAAAGCTCTTTGCCTCCCCCCTTCTGAAAATATTTGAATAACTGTAATTCTTACTAAAGAGGATGGCAGCTCTGCTGTATAACTTGATACAATGGTAAGGAACAGTAACATTTAAAAGTCTGTATTTTCAAGTAATGATCAGCTGGACATGCAAAGCATCTAATAGATCTAACAGATCTTTAGTCACTGGCTTAGTATCAGTGGCTGTCAAGTGTGTATCTGGTAGCAGGTAAGAAAATGAACCTGGCGTGCTAAGTCCACTTCTTAGTCACCCCAATGTAAACTTCCTGCCATGCAGTTGACTTTTGTGGAGGTATCTCAGATATATGCTGTTGTAAGAGAAGGATAACTCGCGTACTAGTCATGTAGCTCCAGAGCTCTCACACTGGAAGAGAAGCAGTGAGAATATATCTGTGTAGAACATAGGCAAAGGTTTAGTAGTTTTTCTTGAAGGTTTAATTTCATACCCTTTGTCTGAAAATAAGATTTCTCTACAGTGCCTCAGTGCCTCAAACGAAGTCCAAAAGACTTTCTCTCCTATACTGATCTTATAGCATGTTATGAGTAAAATATAACAATGAAAATCAATAGGAGCTTCACCTATGTGTCTGAGCTTGTTTTAATGAAAGCAGTGGTAAAACTCCTGTTGATTTTCTGGAGAAGACTGAAGCCCTGGGGAATACTGGTAGCTCTTTAATAAAGTCTGCCTACCAGATGTAAAGTACAAGGATACCCACTATTGCCTCAAAAAGCAGGATGGCAAATCTTACGGTCTAGGCCTCATCTCTATTATTTGCTTTGGTGAAATGTGTATCTTGAATACCTACCCCTCTGAATCATTCTTCCCTTGGACAAGAAATGGATTAAAATTTGGCCCAAAGTAACAACTTCATGAGTTGGTCTAAAGTCAGTAAATTCAACACAGAATTGAAAGGAATCAAGTCTTTAAAACAGTATTGGAGCTAATGTTCTGGTTTCACCTCCATCCAAAAGATCTGAAGTTATAATCAGTTTATTGTAACCAGGCCTAAATGTATCAGACAAAAGAACTGATGTGATCAGAGCAACTGAGACCTCCCAAAAGCCATCTGCTATTATCAGAACATATTTAAAAATAAGTGAGAAAAAAAGCACAGTATTTTCAAAAGAAACCTTTATTGTTCATACAAAGCCAACTCTTGCCACATATCATGAGGCATCATTAACAAGCTAAATATGACTTTGCTTAAATCAAACAATATTTCTTAGTGAAAGTATCCAACACAATTATGATCAATTGTTTTCTTTGTTCTTTCCTGGATGGAATGTGTGTTTTGGTATCAACTCATCTCTTTTAAACTGCTAGCTTAGCCAGCATGTTATATGAATAACTTCCTTGCCAGGTAAATCCACCACAGGTACTAAAATGAGAGCTGGGGTCTTCTTGCCCAAATATTTTTCAAGGTATTCTTGCAGTCCTAAAATAGAAACAAAACAATGAATGAAACCTCTTTGTCTTTTTCTCATTTTCTATTGTGTCTTATCTTCTAAAACTGATTTCTAAATACATTTTTGAAAATTATTGTGGAGTAGCAATTAATAAAAGGAAGTGAAATGCAACTCTTGAATTTTCAGTTTATACAGAAGGAAGAATCATCATCTCCCACCTCCTCGTTGACTAATTTGAAATTAATTTTACACATTGCCTAAGGCTGTAATTCAGCAAAACAGTTAAAAGCATGTTTCTCAACATTCAGTCAGTGGTCTGTTGATTACAGATATAACAAGTTGAAACTAAGTGCAGATAGTAAAAATAACTAAAGGCCAGCTGAAATTCAGTTCTTTGTGATTTTTGATATTTGGATGATCAGCACACAGTTGTCTGTAAACAAAATTCTGCTCTCAAGTCCCACAGTGGTGCATCAATCTACTAGCAGTTAAAGTGGGCCATTTATAAAAACATCAGGAACGTGATTTTCATTTGAAATCAATGGAAGTGTGCTGCATTGAAGATATAATAGAGGAAGTCCAGAGTTGGCAACATACATGACTGCATATCTACAATATAGAAAGATTCAAACTGCTGAAAATACAGAATCTGGCTATAACAAGCTCTAAAAGGGCTGGTATATGTGGGGCAAAAGCTTGTAAATTTAATGTCCATTATGGGAACAGAATTAATAATTGAGATCCAATTAGGAGAATATGGAAGGAAACTAAAGAATGGAAAATTTAAACTCAGCATCAAGACATCTCTGGTTGTGTTGCAGCCCCAGTGGACATGCTAGAAATCCAGACACACAGAACACTTAAAGAAGACTACCAAAACCCCTCCAAATGTCCCTACAAAAGACAGTTTCCTAATGGTAAGGATTGGTTTGCATGGGTTTTGATTTCAATAAGTTATTTCTGTCTGCAACTTCTGTGATTATGGCAATTCTATATAACACTACACAATCTTGGCTAGAGAGGGTGTAAAGAGGGCAGAACTTGAAGACTTTTTTTTTTTTCCCCATAACTGTCTGTGAAACTGGGAATAGTCAGTTCAGTCAAAGTGTTACATCATCTAGGATAAAACAGGAATTTTGCTATTATTGTATTCACTGAAGCCAAAACTCTTTTCCCTTATTACCTGGCAGCAGTAGCATAAATTAATGTTAATAATGGCAGTGCTACCTACAAGATACTGCAGAGATGGTACCAGTCTTCTGAAATTCTTCTGACTTCTTTTGTATTGACATCATTGACATTAAAGGTGAAAACAGACAATATCAGCAGTCATCTCAAAGGTCAAAGGATTCATTCATGTTGTGTGTGAAAATGGACTCAGTCTTTGTATCATGGTATTCAGCACTGACTTGATAATTAAGCACCAGCTAATATTTTCATTCGAACTTTGATTTCAGAAAACTTTACAGCTGTGCTGTATCAGAAGGCATTAAGCAGAAGTCATCTCAAAATCAGCAATTCAACCTTATCAAAACTACATTTCTTTTTTTTTCCTCAATGAAAATTGTGAAAATATAATTTCAGTCTTTAACTTTTTCACAGGCTTAAAAGCTGTGAAACAGTGCTAAAAGCTACCATAACAAAACCGGATATTACTTGCAAAGGGAGAATTTGAAAGTGAGGCTCTCTGGAAATTCCATTCTTTTGTTTTTTATGAAGTGGCCAAGATAGTCATAAATATTTACATTTGAACATGCCCCAGTGGACTTGGTTGGCAGTCAGAACTAGTCACCTTTTCAAAAGACCACCACCTTTTCTATTGCAAGTGCAAAATGCTGCAGCGTATTATACACATATAACTGAAACATGTATGAAAATCTGGGACATATGCCTCTAAATGTTTTATTATACTTATAAATCAAATAGTTTGATATGAAACCATTCTACCTCAGACGTGCATCTTTATACATTTAAAAATTGCGAATAAAAGTCTGCTCATGCAAATTTCCCCTGAAAAGAGGAGACTGGGTCTTCTAAAACAGTAAAATTGTACTCTAAGGTCCCACAAAAGATAATGTACAATTAGTAAATATGTGTCAGACTATGTAATCATAGCTGACACAATGCAGAAATTGATGGTGGTATATTTTACCATCTATAGCTCTAAATCCCCCAACATTACTTGCATATTTTTAATGATGTGACACTAATAAAGATACAAGCCGTATCTTTTTCTCTCCTGCAAATTATGCTTTTAGATAAATAAGAGCCTCAGTCAAGACTATGAGTGTTTTCTGCAGTATGTAACTCTATTCAAATACATTTAAGGTTTCAATAAATTCCTTCCTTTATATCACTTATGGAAATGTTTGCTCAGTTGCATTCCATACTTTTGAAAGTTGATCGTAAAGGTGAAAACAAGCAAAGGACAGAGGGTTGGAGTGTGGTTACTGGAGCTTTAACAGGAGCTATATGTGATAGATATCAGTCTTAAGGTTATTTAATCTGCCCTGATACAGAATGTTTATTGAAGTAAAAACAAAGCCAGCTGATTAGCAAACAGCACACAAGCCGTACTGTGCATGTTTTCATTTCCCGTGAAAATCCGCATTAATTATTGTTACCACATGACATTTGCTGAAAGCAGGTGAGCTCCATCCTGTAAAATGAATCCCTGCTATTCCGAAATGATCAGCAGAAGTTCAGGTCCCATACTGAGTTTCTGCACTGCTATGCATTTTTCTATTGAGCTGTGTACAGCTGAGGGGTATGGACATAACCAAAACTGAAAATGAACGAAATTAATTTGAAGCCTCTCACCAAAAATTTGGGCATTACAATCTACTTCTGCCTTCCCTCTGTAAAGACAGGATACTGAGATGAATAGTTTGATGATCACTCATGCTGACTTAGCAGCCCTTCCACATAACATGGCACAATCTAACGCTGTAAGCTATTGTTTTTAAAGGTGCTTTTCACACTAAGCAGATAAAACAATGTCCTGGGAGCCCCTAAAGGGTGATTCCAAATGATTAGGAAGATGAGTTTTACATATGTGCTGTCACTGGCTTCAATAGGATTTAGGAAGTATGAGGTTAGGTCACAGAATCCACTTATGTTTCCAAAATCAGGTCCCCATTATTGCTGCCAAACTCTTGCTTCACTGTATATTTGCAGGGGAGGAATAATCTAATAGCTCATATTGAAAAGGAAAACGGTAACAAAAAGGAAGATCACATTTAGCCCAGTACATAAAAAATAACTTTCATATTACAACCACTATCTTTCCTTCACTTTTTAACCAAAAGATACTGTTAAATTGCTTAGAGCAGGTTTTTAAATCCCTAAGCTAATAATGCTCCATTGCTTCAGCTGTGGAGATCTGACATGCAGCATATACTTTGAACAGATGCATCACAGGGGATCAGGTTCCTAACAGTTGACTAAGAGTTCTGGTCCCAAAAGGTGTGCCCCTGGTATGCAGAACACTTAACCCTTCGACCAGTACCACCATGACTATTCACAAATTATTGATCTCCCTAAATCCCTGGCAGATTGCAGACAGTTCTTGTCTCCCTTGAAGCCAAAGCGTATGGTCACTAATGGGATGGATTAAAAAATACATATACACATTCAGGGCTTTGCCACATGAATGTGAAGCCACAGAAATGGTAGAAGGTGTTTGGACTGGACTGAACACTGTTAAATACATGATTAGCCTCTTGTTATGGATCATTTCCATTGATCTATATACATTTTCACAGCATAGTTTAAAGCTGTCTGGATCAAGCCTCTGCCCTAAATGATCAGGCAGTGCAATGAAAAAGTGAAACATTAGGAACGGGAGACCTCCCTTCCCGTTCTTAAACAACCAGCTGGCTCTCTGTGGTTCACAACCATAGGAAGGAAGGAAAGCGTGCTTTTAAAAAATTATCTATTTTTACAGTTCAGGGGTTTAACCCAAATTTTATATGACAGAATATAAAGTGATGTAGCAGAATCAATTTGCTTGCTTCATTTTAATTAATATCTTTCTGTTCAAAATAAAACCAAGCCCAGTACACAAAAATATATTGTTGGACTATATAAGTGAGTCACTTTTCAAAATATGATTTTATGCTGACTTCTTTTGCAGTTGTGAATATTTTAAATTATAATAATGAGGACATTTTGCATAGTCCAATACTTGCCTTTTTGTATGGTACATTATGGTTTTCTTCACTATTCTTGATGACGTTATTTCAGGTCGGTCATGTTGGTAATTTCCCTGTTAAGGGAAATGCTCTGCCCACAGTAAAAATGGAGGCAACATCTTGTAAATAATTGTGTTTCCAATTTGAAAACTTACCAGCTAGATCTTCAAAAATACTAAAAGCCTACCAGTTTCAGGGAAAACTGACCACAGATATGTTACTCAATGCTTTTATAAATTTCTTCTAAAATTATAAAATTTGAACTCAGTCTTGATTTCAAATGAAATCGTAGAATCACAGAATAGTTTAAGTTGGAAGGACCTTTAAAGGCCATCTAGTCCACCCCCTCCCACAATAAGCAGGGACACTTTCAACTAGGTGAGGTTGTGCAGACTTTCATCCAACCTGACCCTGAATGTTTCCAGGGATGGGGCATCTACCACTTCCCTGGTCAACCTGTTCCAGTGCCTCACCATTCTCATAATAAAAAATTTCTTCCTTACATCTAGTCTGAATCTACCCTCTTTTAGTTTAAAACCATTACTTCTTGTCCTATCCCTACAGGCTCTACTAAAAAGGTCTGTCCCCATCTTTTATATAAGTCCCCCTTAAGTATTGAAATGCTGCTATAAGGTCTCCCCGGAGCCTTCTCCAGGCTGACCAACCCCAATTCTCTCAGCCTTTCTTCATAGGAGAGGTGTTCCAGCCCTCTGATCATTTTTGTGGCCCTCCTCTGGACCTGCTCCAACAGGTCCATATCTTTCTTGTACTGAGGTAAAAATCTGCTATCAAGGGAAGTTTACAGATTTCTTACATTTTACTGCTAGCACTGCTTGTGCAGTGGACTTGTTGTCCCTTTGGCATCTATCCCAACCCCCAGAAAAAAGAGTTCTATCAATGTTTTTACACAGGCTATGATGAAAACATAATGAAAGTTGCTGTAGGCTTGGATGGATACCCACAGGAATTGGAGCAACTGTTTCTACAGCTGACCAGAGGAAGAGGAAAAGGAGCTGTGTTTCCCTGCATGCCTTACTGATAACTCCTGCTTGCAGAATCAGTCAAAAGAAGTGGTGAGTGTGCAAGATAGCAGCCATGGATCTTACTGTTCATGGGAGATACATGAATAAGTGGTTGGCTTATCTTAATCCAAACTAGTTAGTCAGTGAGGATGCATGAACTCTGCACCACCAGCAGCAAGAGGAGAGTGACAGCTGGCCTTAAATGACCATCTCTGAAGGAACCCAGAAGGTTCCTTTTCCCCTCCCAGCCTCACCAACCTCTTCATTGTTCCTCTGCTTCGATAGTAGGGTGTGGGAGGGAAAGAGGGTTCACTCATAATCAGAGAGGGCATTAACATGTACAGGAACCTCACTTTTCTACAGCTGAGACACTTTTGGCTGAGTAACTATGGAAGTTTTTTTAGACTGTAGCTAATGCAATTTTTTTAGCATCTGAAAGAAAATTAGTAGACAAAACAGCTACTTTTAGTGCTGGTTTGATTGTGGGCCTGTCAGCCTTTGCAATGCATCTCTTTTATCTTGCTGCCACAATACCTTGTTTTGTTTTCAGAGCAAAGTTTGATTAAAGACGAATTTTGGAAAAGTTACTCACTGTGGGCGTTAATTAGAGCCTTATGGACTCCGCAGAGTTTAGCTTATGATACGTTTCACTTACTAAACCCTGTAATTCAAGTTACATGAAGACAGGAATGAACCAACCCCTTTCTATTCTTCTGAAGGCTTCTGTTTAACTCAGTCATGAAAGAATCTCTCTCCTTTCCTTCCCTAATATGGAATTCTAATTTCTGGCCTTTCCTAAAAAAATTTTTAAATAATGCTTCACATCTATAAAGACTTTTCAAACTAATGAAATAAGATACATCTTCGGAGCTTGAGAATGGGGGTAGGTAAACTTTAGGAAGCCTTTGCTTCTAAATAATGTCTTCAGTGGTGCCCAAGTATACAGCACATCTTAAAAAAAAAAAAAAAAAAAAAAAAGAGGTAAACATCTATTTCCCTTCCTCGGCATTTTTCTGGTAATGGAGTATTGTCAAGTAAGCAAAAGGCCAGCTACTAGCTCAAAAATTTTAAAAAGGTGGTTGATAAAAGAAGACTTAGAAGTACTTGTGGGTACTAAGTAGCAGACTGAAACAGAATTTATAACCTGATATAGTTAAAATTAAGAACTATGTAATATAATGAATGAAATGAATTTGGGGTGCTATGCAAATACAAGCAGACAAAACCCCTAGCCCATAGCAAAACCTGACTCAGCTACACTGGATATATGAAACTAGGCTAGACAAAAAATGAAACCACATTCTGAAGAGAACAAACCTGTGAAGGAGAAGGTGACCTAAAATGGTCCATCTCTTTTTTCCAGCATACAGCCTGCACAGGAGAACTGAGGCTGCATAAGATAAGATTCTGAAGCAGAGTTCATGGACACTACCATTTTAAAACATTCTCTCCCAAGTATACATTCTGTCCTGAATTTCCAAATTTTGAAACCTAAACTTCAGCTTAGTTTGAAGGCTGGTATGGATTCTTCCTAAAGCTGTACAGTGTGACAGATGCACCAGGAATTCTGAGGAGGTAAGTAAATCATGCAATCATAATCATCAAATGAGGTTTTATACTGGTATTTATAACAATTACAATTGCAATCCCAAATGCCATCCCTGTAACAATTCTATAACACCTAACTCTCTGGATATACAGAAGTTACCTTCCTATGTATACACAGTACCAGTCAGATTACGTATGTTATCATGCACTTCAATGGCAAGTTGCAGAGAGAAATGTGACCCTTAAATGTTTCTGAGCTCCTCCGCACATTAGTTACGGCTGTTCCTCAGTAGGAAGAATTAAGATTTAGCTTTCATAATAACTCTTTCAAGCTGCCGGCTAGAGTTTAGAAAATAGCAGAGCATGAAAACTCATTGCTTTGTGTTTTACCGTGTTCCGCTTTTAGCCATGTCCTATATCCAGGCTGCAAATCAGCCTATACAAGGTTATAAATGTGCACTTTTGTTTAAAATGTCATTAACCTTCTGTACTAAATAAACATTTAAGCAAGCTCTTCCAGTACTCACACTGAGGTCTAAATATAATTTCAAAGAGAACAGAGGACTGAACTTTCTGAGTACAATCACTCAGAGAAGAACTTGTGCTTTTTCTAAAACCATGACAGAGTGCAAAGATCATGAGCCTGTTTTCCTTGTGTGCTATCTTTCAAGCCTGTAATGACCCAATCTCTTTACAGGGTGGATGGTTATTGAACTCATATGCCAGCTGTGTTGACAGTCTCTGGGGAGGATGGGCTGTAATGACACCAAGCAGGGATGAGTTATGAATGAGTTACAAATATATGAAGCAGTAAGGACCCATTTGTCAAGAGGCATCTAAGAATGCACTTTACAAGTGTACGCACTTGTTTGCTTAGACTTTTTTTTTGTTTGCTTTAACTATCTGAGTGTGCCTATGTGGACAGATAAAACCACAGGATTCACCAGAGGCTCATGCACACGTTTCGTTGTAGGCAAAATCAGATAAACATGCACTTTCTTGATTTTTTTCCAGAATAATTGAAAACTTGGTGTGAAAATCATCAACTGCAACATCACCTGTGCGGTAATTATGAAGCTTGCTTTATCACCTTTAGGTCACATTACAGTTACTGACTCTTGGCCCATAATCCAAGGGCATGAGATGGCGCAGATTGGCAGGCTGTAGGACACTTGGTTGCTGTGCCATCCAGGTAGGGCTGGTGACAATGGTGGGTCAGTGTGTGTGTGAACCTCAGCTATGCCTGCTGGTAATTCAGGAACTTTTATCTCCAGGGCCTGTCAATCTTTCACAAGCGTTAAATTCACTTAAGTATATTTTTTAAGAAGCTGTCAAGAGACATACTGAAGCAAGCATGTCCTTCAGCAGTCACACATGGACTCAGTTGTAACAATGTTTGTTAGTGCTTTGATGTCTCCAGATGATATGTTTAGTACAGCTTCCACATTTGGTCATTTATTCAAGAAGAGATATTTATGTAACTACTGGACAACACATACATCTGCTGGTAGGAGAATTTAGAGAGAAGCTTTCTAAAACACTTTGTGGTAAGCATTTTTAGATTGGGTATGGAGAAGAACATATGCTCCTTCTTCTATGTCAAGTTAAGCTGTGATTATTTGAAATAATACTGATGGAGTAAGAATTTTCAGTTTCTAAGCCAGATTCTCAACTGCTTAAACTGTAACTATGCTAATTTACACCTGATGAGAAGCTTGAACAGTAGATTACATATTTATATATAGTATCATGTGCAAACTAATGAGCTTATTTCTAGATGTTTACTATTGTAAAAAAAGAGCTCTGAAACCTTAAATCAATCTGCTACAGTAATGCAAATAACTTATCATAACAAAACCAGATAAAAGTGCACCAAACGTTAAATAAATTATTAGGTCAATGAAGATCATTTATATTGATCCAGGTCTGGCTTCACAGCACAGTTTAATCAAAGCTGACTGAAGAGGTAACAAAGAGTGGTTGTGGCATTCACTGCTTTTCATCCTGAGGTCACTAATCTAATCCTAGAGTAAGTCTACAAAAGACTAAAATGTCATTACTGCTGCATCTGACAACTTATGCAAAATTAGCTGGAGCAGGCTAAAAAGAAGGGCAGACCAGTTTTAAGAGGCGAAACAATACTTAGCTTCTGTTTTAATGGGGAAATTCTGCTGCTGCTGCTTGAGGTTGCTGATGATCTGCCCAGCAGTTTGTGGACTCTTCATAGCCACAGAACTATCCTCCCTTGATCTAGCAGATTTACATTAATTGGATTTTTTTTTCCTGTATGGCACAGACCCAAGATATCAGTACCCTCTAATTCCCTACAGTCAAGGAAGAAAAGGAGAGAAATGGAAGTCTTTTGTTCCTCTTCATGGCCTCCAAGGATGACAACTAAATCTCAGTGCTACTGCTTCCTGTGTAATGTAAGCTTATAGTTTGTTACAGACTTGGGAACGGGAAACTGGGAGTCATTCAACTGTGTCAACCGACAGCAAAAGGAAAGAAAAAGGGTCTGAAACTTGGCTACATAATGATGTGAACTGCAAGTCATTTTTACTCTAACTTGAAGTTATTAACAGCATAATTTATAAAAGCCTTCAGCAAGACTTATGTGTAATTCTATCAGGAACTGAATAAACACTAAATAACAGATAAGGTCTACCGCAAACAGCTTACTATCAACTCAAAAAATAGAGAGCTGAAAACGGAAAGTAGGACAGGTAGCAAACTAAGACATAGAAAACTGCTAAAATTACATGATTTGTTAAGGTAATTCGTGGAAAAGCCAACAACTGACCCCAAATTCTGGCCTGCTGTACACCTACTCTTCTTGAGAGCACACCACAGTGAGCAGACCTGCAAACAACAATACAGTGGCCAACAACTGAATTTTCCTTTTGCCCGCACTGCACTTGGATCTCTGAAAGTTAAATTCAGTCACAGAAGAGCCCTGCTGCACATGTTCCACCTGCTCTGTTGTCAAACAGCTTCACTGCTCAGAGGCCTCTGCTATTCTTGCACCATCAACAGCTGGGGTGGTTTACAGGACATCTGAAAGCTACCTGTGGGCTTCATACCGAAATAGTGTGTCATATCTGTCAAGGGGCTATACACCCAACTGTCTTAGGATTGCTTAATAAACATTACTATATATTCTATGCCACAATGTATCACAAAAGTCTGCAGCAAAATTAAATTATTACACAAATATATATATTAAAAAACCACTGTTTCATCACCAAAAGATGTGGACTTAAGCACCTATTTTTAAAAAAACTTCTGGAGAAGACCTTTTGAAACTGTGCTGCCTGCCATAACTCTTGTCCATGTTGTAATTTAAAGCCACGTGAGTGACAGGTACAGTACACAGCATAGCCCAGCAGTGAGTAGAAAAGCTGCCTGGATCTGGCCTGTTACTTAGGGGTTTCAGGTTTCCTCAGATGGCCCAGTCCCCAGACCCCCCAGGTGTGCCAGCACCCACTGCTGACCAGTCAGTCAGCAGCTCCGACAGTTCCTCTGCCTGCACTAGCTCTTTTGGCAGGAATTTCTAGTTCTTAAGCCTTAAGCCAAATCTTCACCAAAAAACTGTTAGCTGAAAGAGATGCTGGATTAAAGAAACTGAAAATGCTCAGAAGGAAAATGGATGTGATGGCTTAACCACTTCTAAGAAACACGGAGTGAGAGTGATGGAAGGGTGACCTTTATCTTTCCCACAAACAGAAGGCTAACCTCTAAGGCCCAGAGAAACATGATTTGATTTATCCTTCTGCCTCCTTCTGTTTTAAAGAGGTGATCTGTGGTATGAAATCTGGTTTTAACGATGTTGCAGTACTGCTAGAGGGAAACATATTGTTCAAGAAGAGATGTCAGTTTTAAAGTAAAGCAAGGATGCTGACACAGCCCTGTCTTTGGTCAAAACTGCTACTTTATGCTATGGGCCTTAACTTGTCAGGGAGTATCATACCCACTGCACTGCAGAACATGGCAGTGAGAAGGACAGACTATAGAAAGCCATCAACATCTGCTCACAGAGAATCAGTCTTCTTTGGAACATCATCACTGGAGTGGTCTTACCAGTATTTTCTACACTATATTAGCTGAACGAGTAGTTAGGTGTGTCTTTTTTTTTTTTTCCTTAAAAAGGCTTCACTTTCAAGGTAGTTTTTCAATTACACCACTGCTAATAAGATTAATTAGAATCAGGTCATCACCTCTTTTTCTCTTTTGCAGAAAGCACATGTGAGTAGAAAGAAAGACAACTAAATATGATCAGCCTAGCTGAATTTTTGCGGAATCACTTTGCAGGGCAAACAAAACTCCTCTACAACCTGCTATAAGAATACCTGAGGTCATTAAAGCCCTAAAAAATCTGGTAAGACAAAAAGGTGAAACACGAAGATTCAAAAGGATAGTAGTTGTAAGGGAATGTTTCATAGTCTCTAGTGCAGGTTTAGATCTGAGGTTCAGGGACTTGTAAAAGTGCAGATATACTGCTCAGCAGGCCCAGAATGTTTGTCCTCAACCTGCTGCTAGTACAGACCCACCCAAGGCTGGTTTAAAACCCAGTCAAGCTAATCATGTAGAGACAGTTTCAACAAAGAGTGATTAATTAATTAAGCACAGGTGCTTTGCTAGACAAAAGGTAAACCCTTAATAGTACATCTCGAGGTCTATCTCAGAATTGTGCAAGACAGAAATGGCAGAAGAGTGATTATGGAGACGGTGACCCGAAGAGACCCTGAAACTGAACCAAGGATTGGAACCAGAACAGCAGAATGCAGCTGAGACAGGGGTTTGTGATGGTCTTTGATAAACAATGAACTCTGGGGACTGAAAGGCTGAGTGGAAATATACAAAGACTTCGGACCTTATGTAACGGGTATTGATTGAATGGTATAAAAACTGTGCAAGATCTTGGGCCGTTTGCCACTCACTGAGGTGGTGGCCCAACTCTGAGTTGTGATTAAATAAATGGCAACCCGCTTTGTCTGGTGAAAAATCTTTAACAGAAATTGGCGACCCAGATGGGACTCTAGGACACAAGAGATAGGAAATTCAGAGATCCTTCTGGCTAACCCGTTACCAATGTTCAAATTGCTGGCAATAAACAGGACCAGGTGGGTCCAGAGTACTTGGGCACGGGTAAATTCAGAACAGATTTACTGACAACCTCTTGTGTTTAAAATTGCTGAAAAAACTATACCTGGTTGAGAAAATGGGAACGACACTCAGCGTTGAAAGGGGGACGCCCCTTGCTGAGGTTTTAGAGAACTGGAAGAAGGTAATCCTGGCACGGAGTTTATAGAAGAGGAGACTGATTACATTGTGCCAGAGGAATGGCCATTCCTAACAAGGACGAGAGTAGGAGGACCGATAGACGTATGGCCTCCAAAAGGATCCTTTAAGCCTCATAAGTTGAAGTTCCTGAGAATTATCCTTGAGGATACAGGGAGTCAGGATATTGATTATTGGCATATTTGGTATAATTGGGCCCAACAAAGGAGAAAGTTTTTAACTAGAAATGAGAACGATTAGTTCCAACAGCTCCAAAAGCTGAGGAACTTGAATCATCCTCAGGAGGGGTTGGCATGTACCCAATGCACCTGGATTACATCCCAAACCCTAGGGCAGGACCTGGAGCTCTGCCAGAGGTTTCCACTGTCACTGCCATGATAAGATATGAGCCTTGGAAACAAGGGGAATTGGTAGCTTGGCAGACTAAAATGCCAAGACTACGGGATGACGCAGAAAAATGCGCTCAATTATTATCGGACATTATAACTAATTATTCACCCAACTGGAATGACATGAGAACCTTTCTCCGAGAATTGTTTCATCTGGAGGATTGAGAAAAAAAAAAAAATTTCAAAAAGATAGAGAGATTGCCCAAAGGGGGCAAGCCCAGGGACTACTCCCCTGGCCGAAAATAACCCTGAATGGGACATATCCACTGCTGGTGGAATGACAGCTTATTGAACCGCTATCCAACAAGTAGTGGAAGCGGTCTGACAAGCTGGAGAATGGGTCACTAATTGGACAAAAGTGCTGGAATGCAGACAAAAAACCTGATAAACATGTCAGCGATTTCTGGGGACGTCTAAAAGCTACCTTACTCAAATATGGAGGTATGATCTGAGAAAAGAACCACTAGCTATAAGTGTATTTGTAGATCAATCTGCCCCAGATATCAGTAAATATTTAAAAAAAATATGCCTGGATGGCAAGGAGAAACCTTGACGAAAATCTTGAGTATTGCTACATTTGTGTATGATGGACATAGTGAGGAGACAGAGAGAGAAATCACTCTGTCAGCTGCAGCAATTACTCAAGGTTATAGCCAACAAAGAGGTCGGGGTTTTCCCTGGCAAAGGGGCAGAAGGAGAAGACAGAGAGGAAGGGGTTTTTCCTCTTCAACTTCTTATCCTAATGCCCTTGAGTGTTTTTATTGTGGTAATTTAGGACACATACAACGTGACTGTTCTCTTAGACCCACCAGCTCCAGCGGAAGGACTCCTGTGGAGAGACCACTCAGACCGCATTCTCAATAAAGAAGAAAACACTGGCATTATCAATTTATGGAATTGACAGGAATTAAGGTAGGTCATAACGGTCATGTCATGGCAAAGGTAAATGGTATTTCAGTAAATTTTTTAACAGACACTGGAGAAACGTTATCTTTAATTTTCAAATACCACAGGTCTCTATTGATAGGGTAATTATTGATGAGGTCATAGCTGGTAAAGAATTATTTTTTTTTCTTTTCACCTCCCAGTGATATTAGGAGGTAAAATGGCTTGGGGAAGATTTATCATTTCCCAAGAAACACCAGTATTTTTGCTGGGACAAGACTTGTTACAAGGATTTGGAATATGTATACCTCTAACACCAAAAGGAATCCAATTGGTAATGACATGAGTCTCAATACTGAAATTAAAACCTGAGAAGCAAAAGGATAAAGGAATCCCTGAGGAACTGATTGAGATTCCTTCTGATCTGAGGTAGGATTGCTAAAATCTATGGAACTAGTGGTGATTCAAACAAAAGGAGGGGCTCCACTGTCAGTTAGACAATACCCCATAATTTCTGAAGCAATGCCTAGCATTGGAAAACAGATTGAAAATTTCTTGAAAAATGGAATATTGAAAGAATGTAGAAGTCTTTATAATACTCCAATTTCACCTGTTAGTAAACACAGATTGGATAAGTGTGGAGATCCTGAGTATTGATTTGTACAAGATTTATGTGCTGTAAATGAACATGTTATTTCTCACCTACTATTTTTCCATGTGTGTCGGTAGTGGTACAATATGTGGATGATTTATTAATTGTAAGTCAAAAGCTGATTGTGTTTGTGACACTAAATATTTATGTACACAACTTGCAAAGAAGAGTCACCGTGCATCTCTATCCAAACTACAGCTCTGTTGACAACAGGTAAAGCACCTTGGGTTTATTTTTAAGCTGGGAGAAAGGGAGATAGACCCTGAACACATAAAGGCAGTACAGGAGATACTCAGACCTGGGACTAAGAAGCAGTTAAGGGGATTCCTAGGTCAAGTGGGATTTTGCAGACCGTGGATCCCCAGGTTTAGTGAAATAGCTAAACCATTGCATGAAGCAACAACAAAAAAAAAAAAGATGAAATGGAACCGATAACATGGGGCCCAGAAAGAGAAAAGGCTTTTTGAGCACTGAAGGGAGCATTGTTAAAAGCTCCAGCTCCAGGAATCTCAGGTTATACCAAAACATTTAAACATTATTGTACTGAAAATACAGGAACAGTGAGTTTTGACTCAAACTTTAGGTCCCTATGAAAGACCTGTAGCATATTATTCCTGCTCTTTAGATCCAGTAATTAAAGGAACTCCTTTTTGTATTTGAGCAAGAGCAGCCGCCACTGAGTTAGTAGAAAGAACTCGAAATATAGTTTTGGGACATCCCCTCACGGTGTGTGTGCCTCAGGAAGTGGAAATCCTTTTAAAACAATATGCAGAGAAGGCACTTTCTCCGCAAAGGGCACACCGATCTGAACTAATACTTTTGCTTGCTGACAATTTGAAGCTGGAAAGATGCAATACTTTGAATCCTGCCACCCTGATGCTGCTGCCTACAGATGGTGAGAAGGATTACCCAGATTTGAACCTTTTTGCAGATGGATCGTCATATTATGAAGGTGGTCAGAGATGCACTGGATACACTGTTATGCAGGTATTATTGGCTGGACCTTTATCCCCCAATCTAGCTGCACAGGGAGAGGAAATTGTGGCAGCTGAGTATGCTACTGGCAACTGCGTTAACACCTATACAGACTCAAAGTATGCCCTCTGACTATGCCATGCCACAGGTGTGCTGTGGGAAGAACGGGGATGTCTTACCTCTCCAGGTAAAACCATTGCGCACGGGGAGCTAATAAAAGACTTACTGGAGGCAATACAACTACCCTCTGAGCTGACTGTGATATATATTAAGGCTTATACCAACAAGCAGGATAAAATATCCAAAGGAAATGCTCTCACTGATCAGGCAGCGAAAGCTGCTGCTCGACAAGTCATCTTCGCTATGACTTGGATTTTGGAAAAGGAACCTGACACCGAGCTACCCGACAAAGGGAAACTTTCCGAAGAGCTGCCGGGAGAAAAAAAAAAACCAGCTATGGTAGAAACTGGGAGCTCAGCATCGTGGAGGACAGTGGATTTTAGGGAGTAAACCATTACTCCTGAAAAGGTATTTATTGCCGATTACACACTGGCATCATGAAAAAACACATGGGGGTCGTGGGAACATTGCCTTGAGGATCCAGAGACTGTGGGCAGCCCCAGGAATTTATGCTGCACCAAAAGCTGCCGCCTTTGTAAAGAATATACAGCTCCCAGAATCAAGGCACCCCTGGGAAAATGACCCCTGGCAATGTATCCATTCCAAGAACTGCAAATAGACTATGCTGAAATGCTTAAAACCATGGGATTTACATACTTGCTTGTTATTGTTGAACAATTATCAGGATGGGTTGAAGCTTTCCCCACTCGAAAAATGACTCAAAAGGTGGTTGTTAAAGCTCTTTTGAAGGAAATTATTCCTAGATATAGAGTTCCTGAAGTCATTGATTCCGATAGGGGAGCACATTTTACTGCAGCTGTTTTAATTCAGGTCTATCACTCCTCAGGCATCTGAGCACAGTTACATACATGCTGTCATCCAGAATCATCAGGCCAGGCAGAGGGGATGAATAGAACAATTAAGGCAAATTAGTGAAGGTTTGTAAACAAACAGGGTTAAAATGGCCAGAGGCATTAAACAGTATTATGGGATATTAGGAATACACCTAGACAACCAGTATGAGTTTCGCCTTGCAGAAATATTATTTGGGAGGATTATAGCTGTTCCAGGAACTTAAGTTCCAGCTCAGACGAGCCTGCTGGGTGGAGATGAACAGGTAACCTGTTATTTGTTGAATTTACAGCATTCTTTTTCACAATTGAGAAACCATGCTTATTGGTATCAGGGAGTGACACCTGAAATTCAAGTACATGATATACAACCTGGTGATAGAGTTTGTGTAAAGATTTTAAGAGAAAGAACAGATTTGAACTGAAATGGGAAAGACCTTATATGGTGTAATTAACCTCTTTTTATGCTGTGAAGGTGCATGGAAAAGAAACCTGGATTCGTCATTCACATGTGCGTAAAGATTCCACACCAGGGCTACCTTAACTTCTTATCGACTCTCAGTTGCCCTGGACTGACACACTGTGGTCAAAAATTTTCTTACGCTATCAAGATCCAGTGGCAAATGAGACTGTGGTGAAGCATAGTAATCGTACATGTCAAACCTTTTGTGAAATTAGGTGTTTTCAGATTCAATCTGTTAAGAATGTTATAGTTACTAAAAATACCAAAATTGAGTGGAATTATTCCTTTGATCCTTCAATGGCTGTTGAATTTTGTGTTTGTTAGATTCTCAGATAACTGGAGAAAATGTGGTGTATGGTCAAAACTAAGGCCTTGGAATCCCTGTTCTTATCATGAACATATCAGGGAACTGCTGACTAGAAGAGGAACATGGTGTTTGAAACAGCAACTTTGGTATTTTGGTAAAAGACCAGATGGAGACTGGTGTTGCTTTATCCAGTCCAGTCTATATAGTTATTTAACACTTCTTGAGGATTTTCAGAAACCTTTTCATGGTTAACTTCTTGGTTCCCTGATCTGTCCACATGGTCAAAGAAAGGGATTGCAATAACTGTTGTAGTGGTTTTACTGCTTGTATGTGGAATAGTATTGTTATAATGTTGTATTACTTGTTTTCCAGGCTTATTGACTAAGATTTAAAGTACCATCTGGAATTATAATAAAAGTTAATTGCAGGTATGCAAATAAAAACAAAAGGAGGGAAGTGTGAAGGAATGTTTCATAGTCTCTAGTGCAGGTTTAGATCTGAGGTTCGGGGTCTTGTAAAAGTGCAGATATACTGCTCAGCAGGCCCAGAATGTTTGTCCTCAACCTGCTGCTAGTACAGACCCACCCAAGGCTGGTTTAAAACCCAGTCAAGCTAATCATGTAGAGACAGTTTCAACAAAGAGTGATTAATTAATTAAGCACAGGTGCTTTGCTAGACAAAAGGTAAACCCTTAATAGTACATCTCGAGGTCTATCTCAGAATTGTGCAAGACAGAAATGGCAGAAGAGTGATTATGGAAACAGTGACCCGAAGAGACCCTGAAACTGAACCAAGGATTGGAACCAGAACAGCAGAATGCAGCTGAGACAGGGGATTGTGATGGTCTTTGATAAACAATGAATGAACTCTGGGGACTGAAAGGCTGAGTGGAAATATATAAAGACTTCGGACCTTATGTAACGGGTATTGATTGAATGGTATAAAAACTGTGCAAGATCTTGGGCCATTTGCCACTCACTGAGGTGGTGGCCCAACTCTGAGTTGTGATTAAATAAATAGCATACCTAGAGCAACCCGCTTTGTCTGGTGAAAAATCTTTAACAGTAGTAGTAGTGATAATACTTTTTTACTTAGCAAGACAAAGAGGCAAAAGAAAGAAAAAACTAACTGGATCTTATATTGTATAGTCTGAACTTCATGCTAAATTTATTTGTGTCCTCCTGCAAATGTTTCAGTTTGTAATTTTATCAACTAATGTAGGTAATTGTAGCACTTTCGAATGCTACTACTATTAATACAACCAGATTCAAAGTTACTGGTCTCTCTCTTTTTGGTAAAGAAGAGCACAACAGAATAAGGTAATAATCTACTTGAGTAAAATATAAAAGTTGGTTATTTATTCCTCCAGAATTCTAGCTTTCTCTCAAGGGAAATCTCAAAGTTTAAAATTCATTGATCTTTTGCTTTGACCTTTTAGATATTTTTTGTTTGCTGTCAAATCGTTGCTGATTTGTTTTTAAATTATAAGCCCAACTTCAGCTTCATTTTTCTCAAACCACTTGCCACAATCCTTTAGAAAAATCTACTCATAGTTTCATTCATAGGGCCAACAGAAGATTTACAATATGCTAAACTGGGCAAAAATTCTGTAATAATCAGCACAATATATTTTATATTCCAACATAATAATTTTTCTGCCTCCATATCAATATAATGTTTTCTGCTTTTTACAATGGTTTACAACTTAAATAATTTAATACAACACTGGTTACATTTTTACTGCAAGCTTATAAAACTTGTACCGTAAGTCTCTTCCATGCAATATATTAAATAAGAAATGACAGAGAAGAAGGGGAGCTGATGATTACTAAAACTGTAATTCAGTCTCAAAGTTCTGAACGTGTCATAAAGCACTTCTGTCTCACTTGCATACAGCACATTTTGACAGTGTGTTCCTCAGATAAACTGTGTCTGCATATTCAGTTCTCCTTACTAGTTATTTTAACACTGATATAGGGAAAACGATGACAGTTTTACATTTCAGGAAATGCATTGATGAAGTGGCGGTCAAGAGGAAAGAACTCAGCATAAATTACGAAGGGGCAGGAATGCCATTGCCAGCTCTGTGACTGAGTTGCTGGAAGTCCTTGGGCAACTACTTTTGGCTTCCACAATGCGTGTAGAGCTATGCTTTATTTAATTTTACAGGGGTTCAGAGTGTAGCAAAGACAGGTATCTCCTTAAGTCTCAGACAGAACCTTTGTGTCTGATTTTTGTGTTTCTAAGCAACTGCAGTTCTTGATGCTTTGTAAAATCAATCTCTGAATATCATACTTCTGGATTTTTAGAACAGAAAAAATACTTGCCTGCCTTTGTGAAACGCTTTGAGATTACCTGATGAATAATTGTTATTGCCTTAGTATATCTGAGAGCTTATGTGAAAGATGCTGTTTCAATGCATCCCTCAATAATCATAGAATCATAGAGTCAAAGAATGGTTTGGGTTGGAAGGGACCTTAAAGTTCCCCTGCCATGGGCAGGGACACCCTCCACTAGACCAGGTTGCTTTATGCATCCTTGTAAAAATACTTCTCCAACTTCCTTGTAGGCCCCCTTCAGGTACTGGAAGGCTGCAATAAGGTCTCCCTGAAGCCTTCTCTTCTCCAGGCTGAACAAGCCCAACTCTCTCAGCCTGTCTTCATAGGAGAGGTGCTCCAGCCCTCTGATCTTCTTCGTGGCCCTCCTTTAGAGTTGCTCCAACTGGTCGATATCCTTCTTATGTTGGGGGTTCCACAGCTGGACGCAGTACTCCAGGTGGGGTCTCACAAGAGCAGAGCAGAGGGGGAGAATCACCTCCCTTGACCTGCAGGCCATGCTTCTCCTGATACAGCCCAGGATATAATTGGCTTTCTGGGCTGTCAGCACACACTGCTGACTCATGTCTAGCTTTTCATCCACCAGTACCCCCAAGTCCTTCTGCTCAGGGCTGCTCTTGATCCATTCCCCACTCAGCCTGTACTTGTGCTTGGGATTGCCCCGACCCACTTGCACTTGGCCTTATTGAACTTCATGAGGTTGGCAGAGGCCCACCTCTCCAGCCTGTCAAGGTCGCTCTGGATGGCATCCCTTCCCTCCAGCATGTTGACCACACCACACAACTTGGTATCGTTGGCAAACTTGCTGAGGGTGCACTCAATCCCACCGTCCATGTCACTGACAAAAATATTAAACAGCACCGGACTCGATACTGACCCCTGAGGAATGTCACTTGTCACTGGTATCCACTCAGACATTGAGCTGTTCAGCACCACTCTCTGAGTGCAACCATCCAGCTGGTTCCTTATCCACCGAGTGGTCCATCCATCAAATCCATGCCACATCAACTTAAGAGACAACGATGTCATGAGGTCAAATGCTTTGCACAACTCCATGTAGATGACATTGCTCTGCTTCTTTTATCCACCAAGGTCGTGACCCCATCACAGAAGGCCACCATATTTGTGAGGCATGATCTGCCCTTTGTGAAGCCATGTTGGCTGTCACCAGTCACCTCCTCGTTTTCCATGTGCCTTAGCATGGATTCCAGGAGGATCTGCTCCATGATCTTCCCAGGCACAGAGATGAGACTGACTGGCCTGTAGTCCCCTGGATTCGCCTTTTTCCTCCTTTTCAAAAATGGGTGTTATGTTTCCTCTTTTCTAGTTGGTGGGAAATTCACTGGATCACCATGAGTTCTCAAATATAGATAGACATTTAGCAATCTCAGACACTTTTAAAATATGTTGTGCATTAAGGGCCCACATTACATACATTTACAGACACAGTTCTGTCCACATCTACAAAGTAGGTCACTGTATATCCACAAGAACATGCATGTCTGCTAATTCTAAAACTCCATTGCTGATAATATACATAAAAATAATAAATCTTGAACTATATTTATTTTAGAAGTAAATTTACTGACATGGAAATGCTACATTTATTTATATTTCTGGAGGAATTATTAATATTTTTGAAACTTAGGATAAAAACTTCATCTTGCTGTGGTCTAGATACTTCATCACCTAGTTCAGTAAACTATTGCTGCACAAAATGCACCACAAAAACCTTTTTCCTCTGTGCTGAGACTTCTGATAGAAAAGAAGGCATCACATATATCCTACAGAAGTAAAAGTTTTTAGTTTCTAAGGCCAGGCTTGATAAAATCTCAAAAATTAGTTTGGTTGTCTTGGCCAAAAGTAAATATATAATTCCTGTAAATCACTTAACTACATAGATTAAGACAACACTAACACAAATGCCCTTTGATTAAGATTTCTTAACAGAAATCAGCTTGTGACTCCTAAGAAATCAACACAAGCAGCTGAGAATAAACTTAGAAACTTTTCTATTTGTCCAAAAATATGATGAGTGTAGATATATGAAAATGAGTTTCTGAATTATGTTGCTATGATTTCAGCCACTGCCTACACGGATCACTCACATTGTAGGGTAAAGGACCACAGATGTTCGCATGCTCTCTGAGATATTTTTTTTTAGTCTGATATTTGAATTATGCAATATGAAATTAAATAGTGAAAATAAAACCAGCATTGGACTGATAGATTAGGCAGTAAGATTTTTTTCCCCCTGAAAATAAATAAAAAATTAAAACTTGGGAGACAGGTACGCTTATGGATTTGAGAAACTTCAGGAAAAGTACCTAAAGGATAGCAACTCAATTCTGACAGCTGCCTTTCTCCTCCTCATTAAATATCTTATTTAGCTTTTTGTATTTGTAACTACAAAGATAATTAGATCAAGCCATCTGTATTAGGTGATGGATTTAAAAAAATATATGAATTTCCTCCACTCGGAAGATGGTTGTGTGCTTCGTCAGTTGAATAATGTTTGATAATTGTTCAGAAATGTGCTGCATGTAATGTTCTAATTTCTATTTATTGCCTATCTAATTTCTATCTATTGCCTGTTTCCAATAGAATGAGACAAACTGTGGATGGAGTTCCACAAGGCAGCAAAGACGCAAGGGTTCTTGAAGTGTAAGAAACCCCGGAAGTGCCTGAGAAGTCACATAGGAATTAGGACTTTCCATCCAAAAGGGTGGCAGGATTAGTAGCCCAACTGAAGTGCACCTATACCAGTGCACGCAGCATAAGCATTGGTGGTGGTGCACAAACAGGAGGAGCTGGAAGCCATTGTGCAGCAGGAAAACCATAACACAGTCGCAATTGTGGAAACATGGTGGGATGACTCACACAGCTGGAGTGCTGCAATGGATGACTATAAACTCTTCAGAAGGGACAGGCAAAGAAGGTGAGGTGGTGGGGTAGTTTTGTGTGTTAGGGAGAGTTTTGATTGTCTAGGTCTTAATGATGGTGTTGATAGGGTTGGGTGCTTATGGGTAAGAATCAGGGGGAAGGCCAACAAGGCAGATATCATAGTGGGAGTCTGTTATAGACCACCCAACCAGGATGAAGAGGCAGATGAAATATTCTATAAGCAGTTGGGAGAAGTCTCACAATCACCAGCCTTTGTTCTTACGGGAGATTTCAGCCTACCAGATGTCTGCTGGAAATATAATACAGCAGAAAGGAAACAGTCCAGGATGTTACTGGAGTGTGTGGAAGATAACTTCCTCACACAGCTGATGAGTGAGTGTGCCAACTAGGGAAGGTTTTTGCAAACAGAGAAGAAGTTGTGGATGATGTGACTGTTGGAGGCCGCCTTGGACTTCTGGACAGCTGACTTTGGCCTGCTTAGAAGCCTGTTTGACAGGCTTGGGAAGAAGGCCTGAAGGGCAAACGAGTCCAGGAAGGCTGGACATTCTTCAAGAAGGAAATCTTAAATACACAGGAGCAGGTTGTCCCCATCTACCGAAAGACAAGCCAGTGGGGAAGAAGACCAGCGTGGCTGAACAGAGAGCTTTGGATGGAACTCAGGGAAAAAAGGAGAGTTTATGACCTTTGGAAGAAGGGGCAGGCACTAAGGAGGACTACAAGGTTGTCGTTAGATTATGCAGGGAGAAAATTAGAAAGGCCAAAGCCCAACTAGAACTTAATCTGGCTACTGCCATAAAAGGCAATAAAAATGTTTCTATAGATACATTAACAACAAAAGGATGGCTAAGGAGACTCCATCAAATCTTCATCCTTTACTGAATGCAGGGAGAAACATTGTGACAAAGGATGAGGAATAGCTGAGGTACTTAATGCCTTCCTCTTTGCCTCAGTCTTTAATAATAAGACTAATTGTTCTAGGTGTACCCAGCCCACTGAGCTGGAAGGCAGGGATGGGGAGCAGAATGAAAGCCCACAATCCAAGGGGAAATGGTTAGCAACCTGCTATACCACTCAGACACACACAAGTCTATGGAGCAGGATGGGATCCACCCAAGGGTACTGATGGAGCTACTGGAAGTGCTCACCAAGCCACTTTCCATCATCTATCAGCAGTCCTGGCTAACTGGGGAGGTCCCAGTTAACTGGAAGTCAGCAAATGTGATGCCCATCTGTAAGATGGGCCAGAAGGAGGACCTGGGGAACTACAGGCCTGTCAGTCTGACCTCAGTGCCAGGGAGGGTTATGGAGTGGATCATCTTGTGTACCATCACACAGCATGTACCGGACAACCAGGGGATCAGAATCAATCACATAATCACAGAATAGTCAGGGTTGGAAGGGACCTCTGAATATCATCTAGTCTAATCGCCCTGCCAAAGCAGGTACATCTAGAGCAGATCACACAGGAACACGTCCAGGCAGGTTTTGAATATCTCCAGAGAAGGAGACACCACAACCTCTCTGGGCAGCCTGTTACAGTGATATGTCACCCCCAAATTCAAGAAATTTTCCTCAAGCACAGGTGGAAATTCCTGTGCTTGTTTGTACCCGTTGCCCCTTGTCCTGTCACTGGGCAACACTGGAAAGAGTCTAGAGCCATTCTGTTGACATCCACCCTTTAGATATTTATAAGCATTGAAGAGATCCCCTCTCAGTCTTCTCCAGGCTAAACAGACCCACGTCTCTCAGCCTCTCCTCATAAGGGCGATGTTCCAGTCCTCTAATCATCTTCGCAGTCCTCCTCTGGACTCTCTCCAGTAGTTCCCTGGCTTTCTTGAACTGGAGAGCCCAGAACTGGACACAGTACTGCAGATGTGACTTCACCAGGGCACAACAGAGAGGGAGGATGACCTCCCTCGACCTGCTGGCTGCACTCTTCTTAATGCACCCCAGGATACCACTGGCTGCCTTGGCCATGAGTGCACAATGTTCGCTCATAGTTAACTTGCTGTCCACCAGCACACCCAGGTCCTTCCCTGCAGAGCTGCTTTCCAGCAGGTCAACCCCCAGCCTGTATTGGTGTCTGGGGTTTTTCCTCCCCAGGTGCAGGACTCTAGACTTGTCCTTATTGAACGTCATTAGGTTCCTCTCCGCCCAACTCTTCAGCCTGTCCAGGTCTCGCTGAATGGCAGCACAGCCTTCTGGTGTATCATCAGCCACTCCTCCCAGTTTGGTATCATCAGCAAACTTGCTGAGGGTATGCTCCATCCCTTCATCCAGGTGTGGTGGTGCATTTCTTCCCCTCTTAACTCCTGGAAAGTTTTATGGCCTTGGAGATTCCTGTCAAACCTTAGCCATTGTGCAGGGAGTTTGGTGGTTAAGTGCCCCTTATCATATGAAAACACTCTTGCACTGCCAGGGTGGGGAATGGCCACGCTGGGGGTCAGTTGCCTGGTTACAGTGTGGGATGAGAGTGAAATCATCTCCTGCCAGCCTTGAACCTTATCGCAGTCTGGACAGATCGGTACCAGCTGTGAATTCCAATGACAATCTGCCCCAGTTAAGGCCAGGATGTAAAATTATTTATGCCTAAAGTCAATTATCTCACGACCCTATAAATAGCGGTTCCAAGGATGACCCTTTGAGCTCTCCTGGACCGCAGCGGGCTGTGCCCAGCATCTCCCTCTGAGTGGGACGCCTCTCAGAGTTCGCAAACTCTCGAGTGAAATCAGAGAACAGTCGACACAAACTGGGCTGAATAAACCCTCCTTGAGGCTCAACTCTTCAACCGTTGAGAGATGCAGAGACATCTGATGTGAATATTTTCACCGAACTCAAGGGGAAATTTTAACAGGTACCTTCATACAAATATACATATATCTATCTCTATTTCTGTATCTGTCCGTGTGAGTGTATGCAACTTTACGTTGATAACCTTGTTAAGTCTTTGATTAAGTTACTGTACTGATTTGTTGAAAGTTAAGTCCTGCTGAGTAATTGTGTGGTCTAATTGTGTGACATATCTGAATAGTGTTAAGGAACTTGGAATCATTGCTGCCCCACATTGTTGCTATCCCCAGGTTTCACACCAAGCACAAAACTTCACACACTGTGATCCTTTCCCCGCTTCCTTAGGCATAAACCGTTGACCAGGTCTGGGACTATTCAGCCACACCTAGACTTCTCTCTCGAGGAGTTTAGAAAGCAAGGGGGTCCACTCTGAACCTTGCGATTGAACGGGAGGAAATTCCTTGCCCCTTTTCCCTAATCCATGTCACAACAATCCAATCCTGCCTTGATTTCCCTGACTCTGTAAATAATTTTTACTTCATGTACCAACTACTTTAATCTGTTGCTAATTTGATTTTGCCTTTGTATGCTTTTCCATGTTGAGTAAGTAGTAGAGGGGACCTTGCCATCGAATTCTGCTAAGTCACGCTTCTCACATATTCATATTAAAAATATTAGTTTTGCCCTAATATTTGTGATGCTGATGTTTTAAGCGGCCTAAACCACTCAGCATAGTCCCCCTTTCATGACACCAGGTCACTGATGAAGATTTTAAACAGGTCTGAAAATCTGATCAGGCCCAGTTGGCATGGGTTTACGAAAGGCAGGTCCTGCTTGACTAACCTGATCTCCTTCTATGACAAGGTGACCTGCTTAGTGGATGAGGGAAAGGTTATAAATGTTGTCATGGACTTTAGTACAGCCTTTGACATCATTTCCCACAGCAGTCTCCTGGAGAAACTGGCTGCTCATGGCTTGGATGGGTGTACTCTTCACTGGGTAAAAAAACTGTTTGGATGGCTGGGCCCAAAGAGTTTTGGTGAATGGAGTTAAATCCAGTTGGAGACTGGTCACAAGCGGTATCACCCAGGGCTCTGTGTTGAGGCCAGTTCTCTATCCATGACCTGGATGAGGGGATCGAGTGCACCCTCAGTAAGTTTACAGATGAAACCAAAGTGGGTGGGAGTGTTAATCAGCTTCAGGGTAGGAAAGCTCTTCAGAGGGATCTGGACAAGGCTGGATTGATGGGCAGAGGACAATTTTAAGAGGTGCAACAAGGCCAAGTGCCAAGTCCTGCACTTGGGTCACAATAAGCCCCTGCAACGCTACAGACTTGGGGAAGAGTGACTGGAAAGCTGCCTGGTGGAAAAGGACCTGAGGGTGTTGGTTGACAGCTGGCTGAATATGAGCCAGCAGTGTGCCCAGAGGGCCAAGAAGGCCAATGCCATCGTGGCCTGCACCAGGAACAGCAGGACTAGGGAAGTGATTGTTCCCCTGTACTCCACACTGGTGAGGCTGCACCTCAAATCCTGTGTTCAGTTTTGGGCCCCTCACTACAAGAAAGACTTTGAGGTGCTGAAGTGTGTCCAGTGAAGGGCAACGAAGCTGGTGAAGGGTCTAGATCACAAGCCCTGTGAGGAGCAGCTGAGGGAACGGGGGTTGTTAGGGTGGATAAAAGGACACTGAGGGGGAGATCTTATTGTTCTCTACAACTACCTGAAAGGAGGTTGTAGTGAGGTCAGTGTTAGTCGCTTTTCCCAAGTAACAAGCAATAGGACAAGAGGAAATGGCCTCAAGTTGCATCTGGGGAGGTTTAGATTGTATCTTAGGACAATTTCTTCACTGAAAGTGTTGTCAGCCATTGGAACAGGTTGCCCAGGGAAGTGGCTGTGTCACCATCCCTGTAGGTATTTAAAAGATGTGTAGGTGTGGTGCTTAGGGACATGGTTTAGTGGTGGTCTTGCACGTGTCAGGTTTATGGTTGGACTCATGATTTTAAAGGTCTTTTCCAACCTAAATCATTCTATGATTCTAGGAAAAGGATTCAGTAAGGGTGAACATATTAGAAAGAAATCATTTGGAAAGGAGGAAAAATTAAGTAATAAACAAGAAGGCATCCTTGTAATTTTAATCACTAACTCCTTCGCCAGTCTGAACAGATAAATCATGATCACAAAACATCTAAAGAATGAGCTTATTTTTCATATGGAAATGTCTAGAAGTCATCCGTTACTATTGCTACTTTTCCATATAGCAGACACTGAAATCAATATGCTGCACTGGTTCAGTAAATTTCTCTCTTAACAAGTTAATAAAACAGTGATCCCCACATAGTCTTTCCATCAATCTTGCATATAAAAAAATGAGAATATTAAATGCACAAAGATAGGGAAGATCTGCTCCATTTGCTCTGCAATGATAATCTTTTACAAAAGAGGATTTTTATTATTAATTCTTCGCCTTCTGGGGTTATTATAATTTCCTAGAATGCAAAAATGCCTTAAGCACAGCAATTTGCTGAGCTAGACTGAATTTCAGGATGTTTCAAATGAGCTGATAAACAACTGCATAATTAGCAATTATTAGATTCAGACTTTACAGATATATGAGCAAAGCAGCCAATGGACAAGCAAGTTGTGGATATTGTTTTTAAAACTATGAGTCAGTGTTACGCTTTGACATGCATTACGATTTTTCTTTTAAAGAATTAAATACCCTACTGCTTATTTTTTCTTTAGAAATGCAGATTATTCTATCAACCAAATCCTTGGGGTCTTAATCATTGGACACATCCCTCTGTGTATGAATAATAAGTTTACAGGCTGAATATAACTTGTGCTAAAAGTGATTAGACTGAATTATTTTTTTCAATTAAATAGTTACAAATCACTTGCATAGGCATGTGAAATTCAAGACCTAGCATATTTATTTCTTAAGCCTTGAATTCTGCAGCTCCTTAATGAAATATATTGTTTTACCTTACAAAATAAAGAATGTAACCAGATATAGTACAAAAAAGTCAAGTGTAAAATTCATGTAATTTATACTACCACTACATTTTCTGGACCTGGGTATTTGTTACTATATATATAATTTTGTCAAGCAGTGCGTGGCTGGGAAATGTGGCAGCTAGATTACAAAGACAACACTGAGGCTGTTTGAGAGGCAGAATCAAGTTACTAGCTGAGTTTTTCTCTAAAAGAATCAGACATGGAACAGTTACCAGTGCTGATATCTATAGCGACATCTTTAGGTTTCAGTACAGATCTACCAAAATTATGTCCATTGAAATTAATGGCACAATTCACACTACTCACAATTACTGTTTTAATTCTGACTTGATGGCATTGAGGAGAACTTTACAAGAATTTACACTGATTCATTAATATTAGTCACATATGTTATAAACATAATTTTTAAAGCATGAAAATTCCAATTCAAAAGTACTGGTTTGCACCAAGAACAAATGCTGGTTTATGTTTAGGATGGAATTATTCTCATGTAATTTAACAGTTGAAAAGCTAGACATCTAATGAAAAACAGCCTTCTGTTCCAGAAGATTATTAATGCCACTGTAAAATACACTATAGGATGAAGGGTCCCTTAGACGTGTCTGTCAGTTAACACAAAGAATCTAGGTCATTAGGTTAAACAAAACAGTTAACTTCTTTTAGGCCGTTAGACAAAACTGATCTTATCCTGGCTGTCCAGGCAACTGTAAATTGCGTCACTCTTGTTTATAATAACAACATGGAGTTTAAATGGAACTCTGGTTAATTGAGTTACTACTGCAGACAACTTCATTGCATAGTCCCTTACATTAAATGAACAGCTGATCCTTGCTATTTCAAATTCTTCTGGAAAGGTGTTTCAGTCTCAAAACACCAGCTTCAAGTAGAAACTTAATCAATGTTCATAAAAGACAAAAAAGCTAAAATGTCACACTTGTAACAGCATTACGCTTTCGACATACTTTATTTAGACAGACTCTGTGTAGACACATATTACCATCTCCTTGTCTAATAAACTTTTTCTTATCGCTCCCATTGCTCAGAAGCGTTTACTTTTAAAATGGTGCAGAATATAGAAGTTTGCCATTCAGTGATTGTAGCTTGGAAGAAGTTTTAAAGGGAATATATCTGCTGCCTAGAAGCAGTTATAATCAGAAAAGCAACAATATAAACTAGAAGGTTCTTACTCAGATAGGCTTTGTAGTCTGCATTTCCTTTTAGCTTTGCAACTGTGATAGCATTTCGAAACTTACAAAAGTGATTG
The DNA here is from genome assembly GCA_027574665.1 of Rhynochetos jubatus. NCBI lineage: Eukaryota > Metazoa > Chordata > Aves > Eurypygiformes > Rhynochetidae > Rhynochetos > Rhynochetos jubatus. The sequence goes on from CM050648.1 coordinate 105,100,201, forward strand.
TCCTCAACATTGATCATGGCTGTGGGGCTAAATTTGGACTTTAGGCCAAGCTTAATTTTAAGTGCTGAAAACAAAGAAGCTTTCTCTGACTGGTTAATTAAAATAAAGGTGGCTATTTAAATCTGCTGAAGGATATGTCTGTCGGTGGCAGTATTAGTGAGGACATTTGGTGGTCAGTGTATAGGTGAGGTAGTCAAATGGATGCACCATAGAAAGTAATTTTTAGTGCAGCAAGCACATCATATACATACTGTTAGGTAAGCTATATGCACATGCTTTTTTACCCTTAAAGAACCACACTTAGCTAGGACTAATATAGTGCTTCTAGTCTAGATAATGTAATTATTAACTAAGGGTCACAACATCAATGTTCTCTTTCTTTTTTGACAGTAAGAGGTGCTAACTCAGTGATATATCTCCCTACATTTATAGGATTACTGGCACAGAATCCTTATAAAATATCATGGAGCTGGAAGGTGGAGAAAGGATTTTGGTGGCACAGGTTGCTACTTCTTGTATTCTGGGGTTCAGCTGAAGAGTTTTAAATAGTTGCATGCAGCAGCAGCATGACTGCATAAGGTCATGCTTGTAGCCTACAGGGACGTAGCCTACAGGGCTGTTACAGAAAAGCCATTCATACAGCAAACTACCGAATCTCTGGACTGGGGACACATGTAGGTGAGTCACTATGATCTGCATGGTTTAGAGATCTCACTTCTTTCACACATAATGTCCTCTGTAGGTATGGGATGCAAAGGTGATGATTTTAATCCTTAACTTCTTAACCTGTTTTAAACAAAAACTAATCAATACAAGGAATGCAAAAGTATTTTAAATTTGGAACAGGATTAAAGAAAATAATTCTGACTCCATTCTAATTTTAATGTCAATAAGCTCATCATGATCCCAAGACCATACGATGAGTTTTCAACAAGTGACCTGCTAGTTTGCCCAGTGCAACACCCATCTGAAAACTGCACAAGGTGCTGCAGAGAGGAACTGCACAGGACAGTACAGAGAATGCTGACAACTGGGAATGTTTTCTGGCACTATACCATCCTACACATAGCTGTAATTACCTACAAAAAGAATCTGTATTGGACGGTGGGACATAAATAAATTAAGCTCACATAGCCACCTATGTTAAGAGATTGAAAGAGGACCACCCACTTGGCAGCCTCTGTTTTTTCTTCTGATCTGGTTCAAGATTGATTAACCATTTGATTAACAGGTCTTTCAATCCTGACAGCCTTCTGTCACCTTCTGAATCAATGAAAATGTCAATTAGATAAAGTCAGCCAGCCAGAGGCAAAGATGTCCTGCCTCAAGATAACTTCAGGAAAGGAATCATATTAAATGAAATCCATGACAATTTTACAGAAAGGCCCAATACTAACTTTTCAATGTAATGAACATCAAAAAAGAAATTATCACTGGCTTATATACATATAGAATAGTGTCAGACATAAAAATGCCTGAATGCTGACAATTATGTGCCTTCTCAATAATTTGAACTTACTACATGGTAAGAATTCTATGTTTTTAGCAGGAATCCTTCTGAGATGGAGTAGCTTTTCAATTTTTCTTCAACTACCTGTAAAATTTTTATGTTCTCCTCATCTAATGCCAATGACTGGCACACTTTTCACATTTCTAGCTTTACCCTATTATGTTCACAAAAAATCAGAGAATATATGATACAGTTTGGCATATGTCTATACTATACTGTGTTTGACACATCTGTACTAGGAAGGATAATGGAAGTATGACTTTAATATTAGCTCTGACAATAAGAAATAAGACTTAAGTGTATGCAATACAATCACATCACTGACTCTGATAATGCTCCATTGGTTACGCTACTGTTATTACGAATTCTTACAGTACAGCCTATATAATTCCACTTCACCAGTACTATTTCATGGGTTTGACTACAGGTCATGTGCATACATTGCTGGTGCTTTGCTTGCAAAATTAGTCTTATATATGCAATGTTTGAAAAGTCTAGCCTAAAGTCACAGTATTCTCAAAAATCCTTTAGTTTTAGTCTTTGGTCTTTGTCACAGCCACTAAAGCCATTTTAATATGAAAGGCTTAATTCTTTCATAGCAAGGGTAAACTATATATCTTTGTTTATATAGAGATTAATTTACTTACATGATATTTAAGTTCAAGTTACTATATGACAGGTCAGTATCTCCTGCTTTGAGCACAGCTTTACACATACTGTGTAAGCCAAGACCTCTTATTGCTCACCAGTATTCAACTCAGCAGAATAAAATATTTTCTATATCAAACACATTTTTAGAAAGGAAACCAAACTACTGAATCCAAGCTGTCAAAAAAAAAAAAAAAAGAAAAAAAGAAATACATGTCCTGTGTGGTCCATGACACCACATATAAAACCAATGGTAATTTCACTTCTGCAGGACAAGCTGACGTTTATAATTTCTGTACCAGTTCTTTTCAGTTTACTGTTCTAACATTACAGCAATATATTTTTAGCAGTGATACGCTGGAAAGGATACTGTGATTTGGTGCAGGCACAGTTCATTAATACTTTTCATTTCTTAAGTTTCAAAAAGGAAAGGAGCTTCTCAGGAAACTGCTACCACTTAAAAGTGGCCATTATACATCAGATTTGTCCTATTCTGACTTTCTCCAATTTATGCAATGCTCAATGGAATTTCTCATCTCTCACAAGTATTTCCCGTTATAGATGCTGGTCACAATTTCCAAACAGAATAGACTCTCCTTTGAGGAATAAGCCATATCCTTTTTGGAACCACTTTAATTAAATTAGGTACTAGTCAGAATTCTCTGAAGGCGAGAAGTAGATAAAAAGGAGAAGGGAGGCATATTGTCCTCAAGAAATATTTTTTTTTTTTCAAGGAAGCATTGGCCCCTGAGTGACTTTGTGTAAATCAGTACCAATACATTGTGTAAGAGACTATTTTATGATTGTATGACAGTTTGCTATATGGTCTTCACTGCTTACAGCAGTTTGTTAGTTTCCTTACAAACATTAAGGAAAATAAAATACTTTCTTTCTCAGGCTTTGTTTCAAGACACTGGTTACTCTCAGACCAACTCCTTCCCATTGATTACAAATTATTTCATTTTGTCACCAAGTTTCTTCCTTCTCTTCTATGTCTCAGTGCCTTCTAATTTCCCACTGCCACAGACTATTATCTGAAGGAAAAAACTCAGTTTAATCATAAAAAAACCCAAACAAATAAAATTAGGCTAGAGACAGTGAATAGCCAGAGCCAGTACCACAGATGTAACTGTCAGGAACAAACCATGTTCTTCATCTAAACTTTCATGCTAATCTTTAATGTTATCAGTAATTTTTAATAGCAAACATGCACATTCTAAGTCCAAAACACCTGACAAATTTCAATAGCCAATCTTTCTTCATCCTATTCTATGGTCACAACATAAATGAAAATAAACTTCATTGGATGGTATCTATAAGTAACAGTGAAATTTGCTACCCACAGATAAAACACCACCTATATAAGGACAACACAAAGGAACCAAGCCAAGAAAATCGATTAGTCAGAATGATGATAATCAAAACCAAGCTTAGTATATTTAAGAGCAGTCAGTACATTTTCTTTTCCTTTAAAGAAAAAGGAATTTCAAGGCAGGTGTTAATGTCTGGTTAAGAAATACAAGCTAACAGCAAATTATATACCAAGCTTAATTAGAGAACCTATGGCAACTCAATTTGTACATAGGAAAAAGTAAAGACATAAGACCTGAAAGATCCATTAGTGTAAATATGGCTCTATTTTCTTTAAAAGATGGTCTGACTTGATGAAAATCCTGATTACATTGAAGTTGAAGGGAGTTTTGCCACCAATTTAAGTGGAAGCAGGATTTCATTAACTGTGTGTTCATTTACATCTGTTTTCATTGTCTGTTTTTTATGTCTTTTAGCATTGTGGAATCTGAACTCCTGTGTAAAAGGAGCATAGTCTGAAGAAAACATTTGGCTAGAATTCAGAAGGCAAAGGTTCAATTTCTGTCATAGGCTTACTGAGAAAACCTGAATAAGTCACTACCTCCTTCTCTTATGTCCAGGTCCTTTTGCAGTAGAATTCAGGTGATGATACTAATAAGATCAAAAGATAACAAGTGCTCCAGGTAGGTATATATATATTTTTTCATCACTAAAAGCACTGCTTACTAAAGTCCGTCAAGTGTGATATCCCTGATGGCACAAGACGAAAGACATGACTGGGAATTTTAGAACCTCCTTTTGCTTAATGAGAATATGTAAGAAAGAAAAACTAGATTTAGGTTGTTAATAGTGGCAGTTATTAAAAATGTGTATGTAAACACATGAATACTAAGGAAATGGTTAAGGAATAAAGTGGAAGTCCATAATACAATTAATAAGCTTATTAAGAAAAAGTCAGACTGTAGAATCTCTACTTCCAGGTAATTCTTTGTTACAGTAGGTTGTATATTACCCTAGAAATGTCATTAATGCTGCATTTCATGAATTTTCAACAAGCTCTGCATGGACAGAACACTGAGCAAGATGACAGTCTTTCTTTAATAGCTAGCAGTTTGAACTTACTCCAGTAGTTATAATTTTTTTGTCCAAAGCCTGCAGAATGGCTGTAAACTATCTGGCCTTTCATTTTAGCTTCAATCTTGCAATGACATCTGTGTGAAAGGTTCCCTGTGGCTACAGCCTCTTCAGCAGAAGGTCATGCTTATGCTTTCAGGGATGATAACAGGTTTTAGCAAATTTTAGACAAATTCTATTTCTTTCCTGTTCATTACAGGACTTTTTATGAGTTTTATCCAACATAAAATCTGTGATCCATAAAGAAGGCAAGCAACAGTCATCACAGTCAAACAGCTTTAAGTCAACCTAGTGAACTAGTCAACTCCAGTTCACAACTACAGGATAAAGCTTGGGGGTTGATCAAGAAAGTTACTTCAAACACCAGATTAAAACACCCGTAGGAGCTTTAAGATTGTGAAACAGATTAATGAAGCTAATGCAATTAATTCAAATTATGTAGAAATATTAGGAAGACATAAACTTTCATATCTGGTCAAAGAGCATTTACCAAATGCGCTAACATGGAATTATCACTTTGCAAATATAACACTACTAGTAAAACTAACAAGTATTGCTCCAGGAACATCAGCAGTTGTTTTACAAAATATTGGCTAAGGATTACAATGTGTCTGCAAGTCTGGGTTTTTTTAAGTGAAGGTGAGTGATTTGGGGGAAGCGTTGTTCCATGAGAGCAGTATCAAGAGCTCTAATGTTGAATTTGGTAATTTCAGATGCAAAATGTACCTGTCCCCAGTTTCCAGTCTTGCAACTTAACTTGCAGTTACGTGAAAAGCAAGCAGAGTTGTTTCATTGTTACATAACCTAGCCTTTGCAAGAAAACCATGCATTAATTTCCTGTGAGGCAACAGATTGCAGAATGATAGATGAGAAACAGTCTGTAAAGTACAAGATCAACAGCATAGGGCCAAAATTTGTTACCAAATACTTGAAACAGTCTCTCCAAAACTGAATTCTGGTATATTAAAAAAAAGAGTTTGGAGAACCCTGAACAGCTACTGACAGTGCCTTTCCTATTTTATGAAGAGACAGAACACTTCAAATGCTAGACACTGCAAACTAAGAAGAAGCCAAGATGAGTTTGCACAGCTGCAATCAGATGCAAATAGCATTTTGTATGAAAGCTGAAGTATAGCATCTTTGAGATAGAATTCATATTACTAGAAACTTAAAATGGTCTCTAAAATCCCTGAGCCTGAATCTCAGCTTAAAAGAAAATATCTGAAGTTTCTTAAAACTTCAAAAAGAAAGAGTCAACAGCCTGCTTAACCAATAAGGAACACATGAAAACCCCAGAAAATGTTAAGTTCAGCAAAACAAAGGTAAAAAGAAAAGTTTAATACTTAAGGTAAATATAACCACAAATGGCTTGTATTTACCCACACATAAACCACAGTTCAAACAGCATGAAGAAGAACTCTGTATTTCAAAATGTCTTCTATTTTAAGATATTAGAATCAATTGACTGACAAGAGGAAAATTTTCTTGGCAGAGAGTCGGGAGCCAGAGGAGATTCATGTGCACCTCTACATATATCTATATATATATGTAAATTAATATGTACACATATTTTTTTTTAACTGTAAGAATGTTCCTAATGCTTCATGTCTAGTCTAATATTCCAAGCTGGGACAAATCAAACTGACTTAGAAAATTATAATGAAAGGAAATAGAATATTATATTTTTGGCATCTTTTAAAATATCAGGTTTTACATATTTTTTTCAGTAGTTATTAAAAATGAAAGTTCTATAGATAACATCAAAGTGCTCTGAACAATATTTCAGCTTTAGTAATAACCATATTTGAAAGCTGTATATTTTAAGTTTGTAAATGTTATTTTACTGCAGTGTTACAATGAACTTAAAGTAGATGAGAAGCTTTGTATTAGAAAAATTGGATTATTGAAAGTGAAGAATTCAGTGTAGGTTATCTTATGTTTTGAAGAGGAAGAGGAAATGATACAGTCTAAATCAAGTTTCTCCTGAGCATCTACTCTTACTGGCATACTTTATCTCCGCATCCTGTCAGGTAAGGAAATGTCAGCATCCACTAATTTGGCTAAGCAGCATGGAAAATCTTGAAATATCTTTATTTATGTTATGAAAGTGAAATTCCTATAGTTTAAGAAAATAATGAAAGAATACAAATAAAATAACAATATTTCTAAAAAAATGCATAGACATTAAAAGCACAGAAAAAAAAATTATGCTTCTAAACAGGGAAAGGAAAATGTTTGTATGCACAACATTACTGTGCCATGGAAGCTGACCTTTTTTGATACTAATAATTAGTTGCTCAAAATAGGTTAATTTCACAGACTGTGTTTCTAAGGGTTAGTTTCAGATATAAATTGTGCTTGTGCGGATTATGCAAAATATTTACATTTCAGTTAATCTTCTAATCTTCACTTCTGATTTAAGGTATTGATCACAGTTCTCTTGTTACTGGGCACTTTAATCTTCATGGCTTAAAAATTTGTTGTAGGATTTTTATTGTTTCCCTTATAATCTTTTCACAGGGCCACTTGTAGCAGGATAGTTTTAGACATTAGCTTCAGTTCAGAAAAGTAGATACACATTTATATGGGTGGATTTGATATGTACTTATGTATTGAACTGGTGCCACATTTGTTAGTGTAATTTTCTTAAATACATTAATTTATATATCTTTAAAATAAATACTATTTCAAATTGGTCCATTTGCATGATACATGCCCACATACATAAAGAATTTATAATGCTGCACATGTTACTGCCGTATTTTGCCATTTCTTTTAAATCTTTTTTCCCACTGATGCCCGTATAATCTATGTAGAGGATAACATAGTATTTCCTACAGCTTCCACATACTTTCTTAAGTGTTCAATTTAATTTTTTATTCTGAAAGGCTTTCTGAAAAATATGTAATAATAATTCATGGTTATTTTGTATCCTAGAGACATGACCAGGATTTACATTACAAACCACATTATCTGTGAGTGTTTTGCAGTAAGTAAAGCATAAGCATTTATAATCACATCATCTTGCTGTTATTTGATAACAAGAGGTTTACTATTGGAACTGCATAAATAACATTATTCTTTCTCAGTTGATTTTATATAAAGTGTAAAAGGCTAAGTTATCACCGCTATAGGCCATATTTGTGAACCATGAAGTGGATGTACAGGGGCTGCTTCATGTTCTATTTTCAAACTAGAAGGTGATGCATCACCAACAACCCAGAAAAAAAAAAAATATTGCATTGCTTTCCTGTTTGTCTCTAGTATTTGGCCAAATTTTAAACTTATGTTATGATATCATAGAATCAGGGAATCAGTGTGAAAGAAGACTATTCTCTGCAGGGCAAAGCCCTGAATACACACATACCAAGTTCTGACTAGAACTGTTTTCATAAGGAGAGGAAAGACAGAGCATCATATGAAAAACATTAATAAATCAGAGATAATTTTAACTCATGAAAAGTGTTTGCTGCTTAAGCATAACGCATTTAGGAGACTATAGATTTTTTAGGGAATCTGGTAATCTTGTGCAAACATGTAGTGAAGTCATGGACAAGCACAAGGTCAGTGACAGAGCGGACAACAATCTGAGCCTACTCAGAATGAGCATTTCAAATGGCATTGAGGTGTTATCTTTAATTGAAAAACATCCCAGTATTACAAAATAACAACTAAGCAACTGTGGTGTATGATGAAAGGTGACAATGTTTTTATAACCCCGCAACAAATTAAACCAAAACTTTGGATGTTACCATGCAAGTTGTAGCCTATCGTAATCACTGACTTGCATATTGCTTCAGAGGAAAGTTCCAGTTTGCTTAGGAATCATGATGTCAAGGCAAAGCTGAACTTCACTCCTGCATCAAAGCTGTGCTGCTCTGGCTGCTGACTCTAGCCCTACTTCAAGAGTACAGCTGTCTCCATGCAGATGCCAATGGCAATGAACAGCACTCAGCACTTCACAGGAGACACATAAGTACTTCACAGTATCAGGAGCCTAAGAAAGGAATGTTTTGTCTTCAAATGCCTCTCTTCCTCCTGTTAATACAAAACCTGTTGCCTTTTAAATACTGGCAACAACCAACAGGATGGTTGTGTTGCATTTAGGTTGGTTCGAGGACTGTGCATGATCTATCAAGTTTCTTTTCTTTCTGTGCCACTATTTTTCTTCTGAGGCAGGGACAAAGAAACATATTAATGCCTCCTAATTTAATAAATAATACCCAGTAGAATCCAAGTTGTGAATTTCTGTACACGTTTTTGCTTACGACTTCTTGCTACCAATCATTTTCAGCACAAAAGAACACGTTTTTGAAACAGAAGCTTTGGCTTTATAATCCTGCTTGCTATACTCTGGTTTATGTCAGTTCAGTCACAACTCCTTTTTCTGGATCAAGAAACTTTAGACTGCTGTCTCTTGATTTTTACATCCTGTTTTGTTGCAGTTGGCTCACTATGCCTGCCTTCAAGTTTTACTCTTGTATCATGTTTTCCATGACTCAGCCTGACACACGATTTATGTGGTCCAGAAAAAGGGATGAATGGAAGTAAAAAGAAAGGATGAAAAACAGAACAGGAGGATAAAATGGAAGAGCAGAAAAGACCAAGCAAGTGGAATACTTAAAAGAAAGCTTTGTATTTTCATTTCCCTATTGAAAATGAAAAATCAAATTATGCCTTTGAACTGGATCAACTGTGCTGAATTTCCTTCCCAGTGATGTTTATAACATGATTTCTGTTAATTTTAATAGATTGGGATTTCATTTCACCTAAAACCACGGTAGCTATAATGTTCAGCTTGACTTGGTTTTCAGACCTTAGATTCTCAGTACTTTCCAAAACATGGGCTTGTTTTATGTGTCTTGGCATGTTATATATCAGAGCAGGGATGATCCTTTGGATGAACTAGAGACTGCAGTCTCTCACTGGAATTGTTCTGGTTCAAATGGGCCAAGGTCTTGCTTTTAATTCTGTATCTCCTCCTGGCTGGCATGTGATGCTTTTCCATCAACCCTTGGACAGCTTTCATTTGTGTGCCAGAAAAATAAACAAATTTTCCTATGTTTGGACAAGCATATTTAAGTCTTACTGTCTTGCACAAAGTTTATTGTTTGCTTTTTTCCTCCTAGATGGCATAGTAGGAGGCACTGACTGGATATTTTTGAAATGTGTGTTACAATAATTAAGATAATTAATTGAGGGTTCCCAGCCAACGCAGAGCTAAAAATATGCCCTCTCTTATAGAAGATCTACTTTAGTATGACATGACATTAATGCAACTTGGAACGGAACAAGTCTTTTTAATATAATTATTGACTTTGAATGAGTCTGCTTTAAGTGATGAAAACTTCTGAAATGTTTTTCAGCCTGTCTGTAATATATTGATGAAAAGTGAAACTTAAAGAACATATTGCAAAAAATGTAAAAAAGTAAGCAATGTTCTTAGAATAATTCCTGCCTAAGAGCAAACACCAAAATGTTCCTTCCAATTAATACTTGCCAAAGACATTTTTTTAAGTGGCATCATATGGTAAACTTACTGCAGAATAAGCGTTGTGACATTAATTTCTGTGTAGCCAGGAAGTATTATGCAGCATGTTTCCTAGCAAAATGAAATTTTAATGTGCTTAAAAAGCTTGCAAAACTCCTGCATAAAGTATTTTCAAATAAGTTAAGCCCAAAATGACAAGCAATACTTTTAATGAAAGCACTGTTAAACAGATGAGGTTTCTGTTTCCAAATTTTTAAAGAATCCAAAGTTTAAGTGGTTTGCATGCTATCACAGCTAAAACCAATCACAAGAAAAAGAATTAATTTAGAAGAAAAGTAAAATTTAAAAAAGCCTAATCTAAAGATAGAAATCCTGTTTATTTTTGTTGCTGTTATAGTTTGAGCACTCCAAATACTCGAGTAAATCACAGCAGGTAAGTTACGCTAAGCGATATAAAACAAAAGAATTCAAAGCATATTCTGTGTAGTTAATGCATAGAAAAAATAGAGTAATCAGCTAAATTAGAATATATTTATCTTCATGTATGTAATTGTAAAAAATGCCTTATGCTGGCTTCAATTAGTCACGCTTTTCATAAAAGTTTGGAAATGACAAGATCCTGTGACAATTCTAAAATGATGAAGTTATGCACAGTAGAAGAGCAATCTCCAAACAGATTTGAGCTGGGGCTCCTTTCTGGAACAAGGCATGCATTCCAATGAACCACTCTTCTTCAGGGCTCTACTTAACCTGTTCCTGCTATTGTGCTGCCTCTAAACTGTACCTTATTTTGAGAGTTGCTGAGCATCTGTAACTTCAGCTAAGAACTTCAGGAAAATAAAGCTCTAAAATTTCACCTTCTTGTGTGAAGTTACCAAGTCAATTAATCCTTCTGTGCCACAAACAGTAAGTGCTTGTATGTCAAATGGATTTACATCCATAGCATCGGTACATGTGACATGTCTGAGATTAAAATAGGTGAGATATTCTTCTTTTTCTTGTATCTGATTTCACCCCATTATCTAGTATACTGACTCATATATTCCTGGCAGTATTATTAAAGACAAGTAAGAAGTACTCTGTAAATATCAGAAACAGCAATCTTCAACACTCATTTTTTTTCTTCCAGTAATATTACTATTAGGTTAAGGGAATTAATTTTGATTTTTAAAGCTCATAAAGTCTTTATCTCCTGATAAGCAAATGTGTTGAACAAAGTTTTGAACAAAGTTTTCTACAGGTTAAAAAAATCGTACATTTTACAGCTTGCAAATTATTTTTTTAAAACTATTTTCCAAATCCTACTAAAACCTGGTTAAATTAGTATTTAGCCCCCATATAGCCATCTACTAATGTGTTTAAATGAGGAAGACAAAGGGGTTTTCAGTTGAAGGTATGGCATTATCGATGACATAAATTATTTATCTTCATAACAGGATTCCTCATCCTCAGGTGTCTTAATCATTATCAAATGAGTTAGACTCTGGAAACACTCTGGATAAGAAATACTGCAGAGACATCACAGCCCAATGATAATTCTAATTCTGAGCTTGCATGAGTTCTGTTTAAGATAAAGACATGGAAAGAAAAAAGGACAAATGTGCACACTACAGAGGAATGAGTTAAAAAAAAAAAAAAAAGAACAAAGAATCCAGATGCTTCTAAAGAAACATTTCTCTTTCTAAGATACACTCCAATATGAAAAACTTGCTTGTTAGTTTCAGTAATTATTATTCAAGTAAGGAGTGGCAGTCATCTTTTGTAAGACTGTGAAGTATTAATGACAAACTTTTTTTTTTTTTTTTTAGAAGCTGCGGTTAAATGCCACTTGTTTCAGCAAATTCATTGTAAGTTAATGTATCATAGGATAATTTTGAGAATTACAGAATAATTTTGGTTGGTTAGGTTCTCTGGAAATTATATACTCCAACTTCCCTCATGCTCATTACAAAGGGTAACTTCAGACATTAGACCAGTTTGCTGAGGGCCTTGTGCAGTCAGGTTTTGATGACCTCCAAGGTGGAGGTTCCACAGCTTCTGGGCAGCCTGCACCAGCATGTAACCACTCTTGAGGAGAAAAATTCATTCCTTGTGTCCAACTGGAATCTCTCCTGTCACACCTTGTGACTGTTGCTCCTTGTCCTTTTATGGTGCATCTCTGAAAAAAACCCTGTCTCCTTCTCTGCAATGCCTACTGCAGTAAGGGAAGACTGCAATTTGGTCAACTGGTTGAACATACTTACAGTAGTTTTATGGATGCGAAGCACATTTTTTATGTATTTCCTTCTAAGTAGAGTATAACTTTGAAAAGTGTTTCAAAAACAAAATCCCCATCCTTTAGAAATGCATGCTGAAAATATTTTAATGAGAAAACTTATTTCTAGGTTTTAATTAAGACAATAATTATTAAGTAGTTTACCTCAGTCCAGTTTCCAGTCACAATTTTCCCAGAATTTAAGACTGCAATCCAAAAGGCTCCAGATCCACATTTTAGCAGCCTCAAAAAAAAAAAAAAAAAAAAAGTGTGTGTGTGTTTGTGGTGTGTGTCTATGTTTTAATTTGCATAAAGAAAACAACAGAAGGGATATTATTGAGCAGTAACAATGAAAACAGTAAGCTGAGTAGGAAGCAAAGTTTGGCTGCACAGTCTAACTTTGACTGCCTATGCACCAGAGGAAGTAAAAACTGGAGACTTTTTTGCCCTTTTTAGCCCTAAACATAACTGTGGAGTACAAACTGGCCTTGTTTTCTTGCTCTGCCTTATGTCTTCAGGCCTCCCCGAGTCCAAAATTAAGATGTCTTAGACTATGGAGAAGGGCAAGGGTAGGGGAAACAAATGGACAATGGAGTACAAAGGCATTTCATCATTTTCACTCTGAGCAATAAATAATCCTCATGTCCATGCTGTCCCTGGGCTTCAGGAAGGTAGCTTCTTTGGTTTCCATTACCCATACAGCCAAAAGATAAGATTAAGTCTATTAAAGCAAACCATGCCCACAGCATCATCTCATACTGTTAAGTTTCTGCCTGTATTTGTGGTTTGAATCAAAGCATTCTTTCTATTTCTCTTTTAGCTTTGTAATCATTCCATGCCATTAGATAACAATCTGTCTCCAAACAAATGGCCAAATTTTTTGGATAATTTCAGAGACTGTTCAGATTCATTGCTGAGAAGCTGATGACCACTGTGTTTGATACCTAATACACTGAACAGATTTATCTGAACAGGGAAGAGAAGGTACCATATCCTACTGCTTGCAGGACTGAGGACTTCCACAGGGCTAACACTGGAAGAGTTTTCAAAAGGAATTTAAGCCACTGCCTATTTACCTGTTTTATATATATATTATATGAGCCCTTAAAGGTTAGATTTTCAGCATCTGCTTATCTCTATGAAGATTTCCAATGAAGAAAGTTAAGCATGACTTCTGATAGTGAAGGCATTTGAAGAAACCTGATGGGCTCTCAGTGGTGTCTACAGTTGACCAAAGGTAAGATCTTACAGAAAGAAATTAACTTCGAGAAACTGGAGAAGGTAGAACTGGAGGGGGAACAGGAGGGGAAACATGAGACGAAGTGGAAAGCTTTGAGATAAGATTTATGGATGGTTTTGTCTATCAGTCATGCTCTGATCAGAGCATGCAGACCTAGCAATGGGGAGATTTCAGTGTCAGGACTGCAGCTGTGAGGGCAATTTCTGCAGAGAGGACTCAGCAGAATAGCCCAAGCATGGGTGATAAGGACCTTGTGATGCACCCAAAAGCTTTAGGAAACTGGAGGAGAAGAAAACAGCAGGGGAATAAAGATTTGTCAGCTTCTTACACATATTGCCAGGGCACCAAAATTTCCAGTCTCGAATACTTAACTTCACTTGTGAATTGTCACTTAACAGTACAAGAAGAAAGGAAGTTTGTAGTCATGGTGTATTTAGGTTTATTGTCAAACCTAATAGTTTGACAACCAGTAGATATAATACCCATTTTCCAGGCCATTGATATTAGCAGTGCTAAAAGTCCTCAATTTCTCTGGATGAAAAATATTGAAATACAGCTTCTGCTGTCAATCAGCAATACTTTCAAAGGGGGTTAAGAAAAGTTATCAGAGAAGAAGATGGAACTGGTACATCTTAGTGCAAAGGTTATGTCACAGAATGGCTGACAACGATCAGCAAAACAACAGTCATTCAACCCTCCTGTGAATCATCCATTTGACTGGGCAGCAGACACATTGAACCAACTCAGGAACCTCCCCAGGAACAAGATATCCACCTACTCACTGATCTTCCTGCTACTGTTAATAGTGTTATTGTTGATAACGTTATTGGTTGGAAGTGTAACTCTGTACACAGTTCTTCCTTGCAAAATTCACTCTTTTCTTTCAGTGAGCTATTTCTTAGGCCTGCTAGACAAAGACCAAATGGCAAGCATTTTGGTACTAAAGAAAAAGAAATACAAAAGACAAGCTAGTCATGCCAAAGGTCCGTCTAGTACAGTATTTTGTTTCAAGCAACAGTCCTAAATAAATATTCAGAATAAATAATAACAAGGGAAGAAGTTACAGTATTATCTCTAGTTCACTTTCAGCCTACAGCTGTATTAAGATCAGTGGACTTCTTAAGTCAGATGTAATTTCACTGTTTTAAACACCACCACAGTTTTATTCTTCACTTATAAATAAAAAGTAATATAGAGGGGGATCTGTAGAAGTGATGCAGAGGTCTCTAGAAATCTAAGTTCTTTCAGTGTTTATTGATTAATTTCAGAGTTGGTGCCAAAATGTTGGCATGTTGAAACAGTCTCAGGGAAAAACTTCCTATGTAATTGTAAACTGTAATCTGTGATGTGTCCTTAAAAACTGAGTTTGTCACTAATGGTTTCTGGATAGATAGGCAGATCACATATGCCTCACATATTAAATGCTAAATGATCTAAATTTGGCAATGATTTGCATGCCTGATATCATTGTTGTAAGATGCTTTTATAGTTGTTCTCTGTAAACAAAGCACTAAACCAGGTTTATCAAAATTAATTTTGATGCTATAGTAGGACATTTGTACTTCATGCATTTTATGCACATATACAGACACATGCATATACGGACAGACCATGTATACATACACCTGTGTAAAAGAGACCAGCTTTCCAGGAAAGTATTAATTTTTTCACACTCCTTGTAGAGTTAATTATCAAAATTATTCCTTCTGACTCATTACAGATTAGATTGGCTTCTCGTTCCATGTTTCTTTATATCTATTCTCTTAAAATTTTCACCTGAGAGCCTACTGCTTTTAACAAATTCCAGTGTTTATTGAGATAACTCATTAACTAACATCAAGCAGAAAAGATGCTGCCCAGATTATGATAAAAAATATCTAGCATCTTCCAAACTGATTATGTGAGGAAAGCAAATCAGTTTTTGACATGTTAGCAAATTTAGGAAATTCTTCTTTATAATCTATGACTTTCTCTACAAAAAGCCTGTTTTCTGACAGGTCCATTCTGCCCTACAGGTCACTACATGTAAATTTTCAACAAGAAAGTTAAGAAGTGCACACAAATAATTCATTTGGTGAAGTGCTCTAGGGCACTTCAACATAATGTGAAAACATGTTAGGAGGGATAGAGTAACCTAGAAATGTATCTCAGATTTTTGTGGCAGAAATTCTGAAAGAAGTATGAAGTTGTATACATTAGCTTTAAAACAACCTTACCAATATATTGCTAGTGTTCTGTATCAAGGATAAAGGGTGTATGTTATAGATCAATCTTGGGTCAAGAAATTAAAGAATTTATTTCCATTTAAAGTTTTAGCCAAGGTTTTTATGTATGATAGTGGAATACATGACCTTTAGATGTCACATGCTGTCCATTTTGAATAAGGATGAGGTCTAACTCTGCTGCCTGGCCTTGGCACCGAGTGGTCAAATTTTTCTCAATCTAGTATCTGTGGTCTTAAAAAATAGGTTTCCTGCTCTAAAGGACAGAAGGCCATGACCCAGAAGTAGGATCTAATGTATTTTAAGCTGCCTCACAAGCATAAAACACTTTCCTATGCAAATTAAGTCAAGAGGCAACGTTACTATTAAAACAATTCCCCCATGTCTTTGTTAGCAAACAACAATAAATATATCCTCTCCCCATAATTTTATGAGATGTTTTGCTAAAAATATGTATATATTGACTTGCAGTAGATATAATAACAGTGCAAACTTGAAAACTGATATAAATAGTTAAAATTTCAGCCTGTTAACAGTAATTTAATATATCAAATCTCTTGGCTGGTTAGTTTGGGCAGCAATACCACGACTTCAGAGCCACCTCTGTGGCTCAATACCAGATTTAGCTACCTTTACCCTTTTAAAATGTCATCTCAAACATACTAATGAATCATATCAGTATTTCCTAATTGCTTATGTATATTATAGTCTGATTAATTTCCCCAAGTACTAATTTAACCTTTTTTTTTTTTTTTCTCCCAGAAGGAGCAGTGTAGGTCTCCTGCTTGAACTATTACACTTGGCAAATTCTTTCTTTTCTTAACAGGAAACCCAAGAAATTTAAAGTGAAATTGTCATATTCTTTCAGGTTTGCAACTGTTCTCACATTTTCCATGTAGCTTAAATTAACAGAATTTGATAGAAAAACAAGATCAATTTTATAGCCTATTTCAGACAGCATCATGATATTTAAAAAATTGTGTTCAGCCAAATTATATGTTAGTCACAACAAATACTTCATTAGCTAGTGATTGAAAAGCTCGATTTCACACAGATCAACACTTAAAAATTATCAGCATTTATGTACCTGATCCACTGTTACTCAGTAAACAGTTCTTAATGCCTTTAATTTCTGCTCACGTAAGTAGCTCTCCATGACTGCTGAGCAGATACCAATTACTCACATGAGAACATGTAGGCCTTTGTAGAAATGTGTGGAGGTTGGGATTCCAGCTGTCCCTATGGGAAATTGTTTCCCAATGTATAAGAATATATCCATCAAAAAAGTCAAGTAGAAATAAATTCCCAGTGTGAATTTAAAGTGGATTAGTTAAAGAATATGAAACTTAAATGCACATGGACTTGTATTACTAAGAAAATGCGTCTTGGTATCTTCACTTGATCTTCTTCCACTTCTCTCAGATTTACACCACATAATGTGTATCTACCAGCACTGGAAACTGTGTGCTTTGGAAAACATCTGAAAAATGTGTTGAAAATACAGTATTTTAATAAATGGAATAGTTTAAATGTTATCAGATGGAACATTTTTAGTTGAATGTTCTGTGTTTAATTGGGATATAGCAGTAGTTGTACATGTGTCAGGGTGTTACTGTGTCAGTGCAAGGACTACTGACTGAGTCACCAGGTATTCTCTTTCAGTAGAAGAAACAGCCTTATTTCAAAGAAGATCTTGACCTATATTACAATGTTTTTTAAACTACAGTATCACTGAAAATTGATAAACACATAAGTACTAAGGGCCTTTTAGTCCTAAGCATTTACAAAATAGAGCCACATTTAAAACTAATTATATATTCATGTTAATATTACTACCAGACTGTCTGTTTCTGTTCTCTTTTGCCTTTTTCTTTTTCCACTTAATTTTTTCTGTAGTATTAAAGAGGGATTATGTAATATGATGTTCTGGTGAATGCAGGACCTTTTCTACTTTCTAATAAATATTCAAAAATATTTTGCATACATCTTGTGAACAAGGCTTGTGAAATCATAATGGGATGACTTATGAACATTCATCTTTCCTACACTGAAGTATAATGTAGTCATAGATGGTCGAGCAAATTGTACTGACATGCTTATATTAATGCATATTTAAATGAATATAAGAAAAAAATAGTCAAATTTATGTTAAAGACTTCTAAAGGCTTAACAGCATCTTACTAAGTATATATGTCAGCTTAATCTAATCCTCCTACTTCTAACACGTTCTGTGGTCTCAGCACGGCACCCATAATGCTCTTGTATGTTATGAGGGATTGCCTCTGAGAAGTTCACATCAGTACTACACTTTGTTCAATAAAACTTTACATCTGGTTTTAGGATGACAGAAAGCTATATCTGTCTCAAATTTGCCTTACAAACCTTTAGCTTCTTTTGACATCAGTAACACCAGCTATAATAATTTTCAATAACCTGTTACAATATGCAAAGGATACATCTTCCTGGTGTCTCATCTTACTGCGTCAGGTACAAACGTATTTCCCTAATTTATTTGCACAGTTTTAAATAAATGACAATTTCTTTGCACCAGAAAAGTACTCATCTAATCAGAGGCTCACTGGTAAAGATATGTGGCAGTATTTCCTTCTTTCATTCCAATGATTTTAAGTTCTAATCAGAAAAAAGTACCTTTATTCTTTTCTGTGCTTTTGCTAGAGGTGAAAATACACTGCGATTCAAGATTTACAAGAGTAATTGAAGACTATTTGCTAATCTTATGACATGATGGAAGTCCAGGTGAAATCCACTAAGACTGGAAGTTTTCTCCTCAACCATCTGTCTTGATTTCTGAGACATGATAATTTCTGTCTTTTCCATTATAAATACATCTGTCTAATGTGTTTCACATTAAAAATATTTGAATAGCAGTGTCTAGCATCCCCTGCTATGCTATTATCTTCCTTCAGCAGACAATGCGTCTGATGGTAGATGAAGACTCCAAAAGGACTAGTGGGATTAACAATGTCTAACACATGTTGGAGATCAAACATGTCACTAACAGATCATCATACAGATGGTTAGCAACCAGCATTACCTGAGCTGAATTAATAAATGCAACTGAAAAACTGCTCTCTCCCACTATCATTTGTGTTCTGGCAACCACATCAAGGAAACAGTATTTTTTAAAAGTCCATGTATTAGACCTGCAGATTTTCAAGTCAAGATCAGTACATTTCTGCTTTATCCTGTGTCCTAGGCTGTTCTGTGTTTGAAAGATATCTGATCAGTAGCATAAGTAAATTCTGACACTCACCTAGACATAAAAGAAAGTAACCTAGGGAGGTAGTAGGAATCACCACAGAGTCATCCAAATAGTCAAAATATCTGAAAGCAAGTCTACAGAGACAGGTATGAGCAAGTTTTGGCGATGCTCAGAGCTGACAAGACACAAAACGGTGCTGTTTTGGAAGCCAGTACTGTTTCCTCTTGTGACTTGTCACATTCAGATTCATGCATTCTATAAGCAGAACAAGCTTACTTGAACTTGCCTAAGTATATTACACGTATGTTTTGAAGTCTATTCAGGCAATGCATTAAACTTCTGGGTAATGCAAAATGTGCCTTTTTTCCTCCCTTGGTCCTGAATCAAGATTTAGGAAGAAGTCTGACAAGTTTATGTGCTGTGTAGATGAAATATGAGGACCATTTTAAGCCTCAAGAGGAAAACAGGAATACACTATGAGAAACTGGAAGAAGCTGTGATCATCAGAACTTAACAAACTCTAAGAACATGGGCTGGTGTTACAGGCAGGTTAAAATATTGTGGGATACAAAAGAAAGACCTGATACTAGTTCTGGTATATTACATCTGTGAAACACACTAAAGGACACACACACATTTGCAGTATTTCTGTCAGTCAAAACTAAAGGCTGCCAATAATAAATGAGAAGATAAAACATAGACTATGTCATCTTGCTTATGGACACTGCCTAAGGGATACTGAAATGAATGGGAACAGCTTAGAGACCTGATATAGTGCTTTTTAACTGAGAGTTAATATGAGTGTGTGAGTGCATTTTAATTTATGAGAAGTATAACTATACTAATAGTACAAAAGAGAATCAAGGGCACATAGTTCAGTAACATGTTGCATCCTTTGGAAAGCTGAGGAGGCTTCACTGGAGACTACATACCTTTGAAGGCTCCAAGGACACATATTAGCAGGACACTTAAATATGTCTCTGTGTCTTAACAATATATTAAAAATTAGTTTTCTGATTTTGAATCAGAAATAATGTATCTATGTAATAGTCTTATATCAGATGATTGAAAATATCAGTAAGGCACACTTCAGCAACAACTAATTTAATTTGAAAAATTATTTTCTAATATACAGCATATTTCTTCTTCCCATTACATGAACTTTCTTATATTTTTCCTAAGTAGAAAAATGTTATATTTAAATTCTTCATCAATGAATTAGTGCTACTTGTAAATTTAATGTATGCTATATATTCTACAGATTTACAAGAGTGCATTTCTTATCAGTGAGGATAATGATAAAATTGCTATAATGACAGGAATTATTATGACAGTGCAGAGATCTGAACACAACCAGAATGAATACATGACAATTACAACAATTCTTTCTATGTCTATGCCATTAGTAGTATAACACGAATGGAAATGAATCAAATTTTTATGCGCACAATTTATACATTATGTTGAGCAATGTATTTAATAAACCAAATGAAATGTATTGGAACGTAATTATTCTGTGGTCTGAGAAATACCAGAAAGAGAGCAGGCAAAACGGTAATCCCATGCCAGGAACATGTTTTATCAGGTTTCTTATTAGCTCTTAAACAAGATATAGTAAAAACAACAACATTCTGTCAGACTATATGTTCATTCCTTGCTTCCTGGATTAAATATGCTTATCCTATGCCACATTTTTATAGCTTTCAATTCCTGTACTTTAAATCTATTAAACAATGTCAAGTTGAATTTTCCTCAAAAACTGCTGCAAGTTAAGAAAAAAAAATAGGACAGTAGAATATTTGAGGGCTAACATTGATGTCAGCTAATTAATATGGATCAGTTGTGGTATGCAAGAATTTGTAAAGTGTATGCATGTTTGAGATAAAGATAGACTTTGATTTTGTTCCTTCCCAAATTCATAACAAAGCTCTTACTGATTTCAATACAAGTATGGTCTACCAGTTTTGTAGGCCTGTAAGGTAAAATAAGCTTTTGTGCTCTTGCGTAATATTAGTTGCCCGAAATTGAACATAGCCCAAAATAAAGATGTACAACATAAGAAATAAATTATATTTGCAACACTGCATTTATTCTTCCATATTCTCTTTACTTGGTAAGGGAATGAGACTTTGAAAAAAATAAACACTGGGGAAAACCAGTAAATTTTTTGGTTAGCATTAAATAAATTGGTAAGAAATCAGTCCATGTTCAAAACCAGACACCCTCTAATCTAGAGGATAACCCACCATTTCCCTTTTTTAAAACATTAATATTTAATTATTTGTTCGTGAATGAGTGTCTGCTAGCACACAGAATTTGGTTATGTGAACACTGTCCTGGATCTTGACAAAAACAGGCTACCAAATGGACAACTGTTTAAAGACTTTTAATGCAAAAGATTCATTCTCCCTCTGTTCAACCCTGAGGTCAATAGATTTCTCAGCAGCTTCTCTTTCATGGAATCACAGAATAACTCAGGTTGGGAAGCGATCATTCAATCCAAACCTCCTACTTAATGTCAGGCCAGCTATCAGATCAGAACAAGTAATCCAGGGCATGAGAAGCATGCCTGGTAACCAGAAAGAAAAAAAGTGTATCTTAATCATAGAATTTTTTAGGTGGGAAAAGGTCTTTAAAATCATCGAGCCCAACTATTAACCTAGCACTGCCAAGTCCACCACTAAACCGTATCTCTAAACCTACACATCTTTTAAATACCTCCAGGGATGGAGACTCCACCACTTCCTTGGGCAGCCTGTTCCAAGGCTTGACAACCCTTTAAGTGAAGAAATTTTTCCTAATATCCAATATAAACCTCTCCTGGTGCAATCTGAGGCCACTTCCTCTCATCCTATCACTTGCTACTTGGGAAAACAGAACAACACCCACCTTACTACAACCTCCATTCAGATACTTGTAGAGGATGATAAGGTCTCCCCTGAGCTTCCTTTTGTTCAGGCTAAACAACCCCAGTTCCCTCAGCTGCTCCTCATAAGACTTGCTCTCTCTAGAGAACACTTCAGCTTTGTTGTCCTTCTCTGGACATGCTCCAGCACCTCAAAGTCTTTCTTGTAGTGAGGGGCCCAAAATTTGAGACAGTATTTGAGGTGTGGCCTCACCAGTACTGAGTACAAAGGGACTATTTACTTGCCCAATCCTGACGGCTTTGCTATTTCTGATACAAGTCAGGATACTACTGACCTTCTTGGCCACCTATTCTTGAAAGGCACTTCTAAAATATCTTCATCCAATGAAACCTCATGTAGAAGTAAGGAAAAAATTACCTTTGGCTTAGTATTAACACCTGGTTTCTGTCATCAGAGGTCTTACCTGTTTGTAGTGTTTCAGCATCAAAAACATCCTTCTTGAAGAAAGCTCTAAAAGACAAAGGACTTGCACTGCAGTCTTCTGAAAGTTTCTCAACAGCTTGTCTAAACATAGCAACTAAGTCATGAAGAGGTCCATCTAAATCAAGCTGAGAAGTGGATGGTGAAATCAAGCTCAGACGTACAGAAATAGATGCACAAGATGCAGAAGTAGACTCCACAGATTCACATTCAATTTGAAAGCTCTCTGACAACATCTTCATTTCAACATGAGTTCTTTGGAGTGGATCATCAGTTATTGCAACAACATGCCATTCAATGGCAGCATCTCTGGGTAGATGAGATATTACAACCACAGTAAGTAAACCAGACACTGTTGTTACATGATGATATGTCTCTGAATCTTCAACCTGTAAGATAAGGAAAATATTGTGAACTGGTAGAAATTAGCTCATATTCAGCTGACATATTCAAAAAAGTATGTGCATTACAGTTATTTCACTTTTGATCTTACTGAAAAGTAATCTTGAGCAATTATGAATTTGTCTGACAGTTAATATCTGCTCATTTTTGCAATCTTACACTACTACTATGCCTGTACCATGAAAAATTGCTGATCATAATCTATTTTGTACTTATTTTGCAATCAAAACCACTCTTTTTGGTACAGTAACTTTTGTCCATACCAATGGTCTTTGAAGAATAGAAATGGCAGGAACTACTAAAACTACAGAAATGAGTTAGTAAAGCATGTAAGATTATATAAGTTGGGATGCCATATCTGAACTGTACCCTTAGTACAGTTCCAACAGTTCTGAACAGCAGAATGATCTTGAACAAATCCTCTTAGAAGATAAAATGTGTTTTCTTAATAGCAGAGCTCATTTAGAAAGTATATTTAAATTGTTTTCATGTCAACCAGCACATCTAATTAGCTGACTTGATAACTCTGAGTAACTGAGTTCCTTTCTTCTAATGGTATTAAAGAAGTGGGACAGGATTTCTGCTTACTTCTTTGTAAAAAGTTCAGTATAAATTGCACTGTAGGTTGTTAGCATCTACAGGAAGTGAATGTGTTTCAAAATACTGAATCACTCTTACATGAGACAGAGGAAGAAATCATGAATTTGTAGCCATTTCAACCCAGACTTATTGTACCTATGTGCATTAAAGAGCATTACCATTGAATCTTAACAAACCTAAGATAAGGTAAAAAAAAAGTTATCTTGTCCTTGTATTTTTGCTATGATTTCAATTTTTTTCATCTGAATACAAACAAAACCAACCCTAGAGCTTTAAACAGAAACACATGGAAGTGTTCAAGGCCAGGCTGGATGGGGCTTTGAGCAACCTGGTCTAGTGGAAGATGTCCCTGCCCATGGCAGAAGGGTTGGAACTAGATGATCTTTATCTTTAAGGTCCCTTCCAACCCAAACCATTCTATGATTCTATGAATACATTGTGGTGGATAAAGATGGTTTAATAAGTGAAGAAGAAAGGAAGAAGAAAGGAGGAAAACAAAACCAGTGATGCAACGCCTCCCCACCAGCAGACTGATACTCAGCTAGACTGTGAGCAATGGCCATCCTCCCAATGCCCCTTCACATAGGTTTTATGGCTCAGCATGATGTTACATGGAATGAAATATCCCTTTGGTCAGTTGGGCTCAGCTGTCCCAGCTGTGTCCCCTCCCAACCTACTCACAGGCAGGACTGTGCAACAAACAGAAAAGGCCTTGATGGTGTGTAAGGGCTGCTCAGCAATAGCTAAAAACCTTGATGCATTATCAGTGCTGTTTTGGTCACAAATCCAAACCATAGCACCATATAGGTGGCTATGAATAAAGTTAACTAACCAAATCCCAGCCAAAAATCAGTACTCACACTAAGGTCTGCTGTTACTTTATACTTCAGTGCATATACTCATACTCCTGTTATGTATACAACAAGGTCTATTTATGGAAACCAACCCCATTATATGATATAAATACTCTCAAAAAGTATGAATCTATATTAACTTACCAGCTCTCTGAACACACTTTTTTTGGAACAACTGCTAAACTAGTCGAAGAGTTGAAAAGCTTATTCTGGTCAGCAGATTATTTTTCCTTCATTTTTATGGAGAGACGATACATTAAGCATTTTTAACATTAGTGACTTAGACCATCTTTTTTGTGTACACAGATAATAACTTTTTTATATACCGATTTGCTTACACCACACTATATACTGGTAATATTGTCCACTGCCTGACCTCTGAAAGGAAAAATAATAACCAGACAAACCTGTCATTTTGCCTTAAGTCGATAAGGCCATATAACTCATAGTACCTTCAATTCACAAGCTCAATTTTCATCCACTCACTCTCAACTTTGAGAGGAAGAAATAATGACAGATTACAGGCACTTTATTTCAAAATTCACTCACAAAGTTATTGACAAGCATTTTGCACAGAATATCTTTTATGCTTGACCCTCGTGAGCTGTTTACATGAAAAATGCATTTACTTCTATATTAATGATAGTGGAGTCTAATTCTATATCAAACGTAGCAATTGCTTTAGCATTTCTGTTTTTGATATGGGAACTAAAATAGGGATAATTTGTCTCAAATTGCAGTCACTTCAGTCATAATAAAATCTCAGTACTGTTTGCTTTCAGTACTTTCATTAGGCTAGCTGGGGCTCTTATTAAGGTACCAACACCTAAATGTTATATTAGCACTTAACAGTAGGAGCAGAGTATTCTCCTCTAGGAGATGAATTCTAACCTTGTCAACATAATTCTGCTCTGAGTGCTGTAAAACATTTTGAAAAGATGAAATACTGGAGCTTTGCACTGAGGAACAAAAAAAATCATGCTCATTCAGGCTTAAAGGCCACTTTGCTGGCCCAAGGTGCTGAGGTACTGTTTAGAAAAAAAAGTCTAAAGAAGCTTTCTCAGGTCACATCAAGCACTAAGACAAACTTTTCTACTTCTCTGTACTTGTCTTAGGCTGTTAAATCAATTACTCACTATTTCTGCTTGCCTTCAGCTGCCATTTAGAATATGAAGAACTACATGAAAATTAAGGCCAGGAAAAAGTACATTTCCACATTTAACAAATGAGAATCATTCTTAGTGAAAGACTATTCATGGTGCACCTGTACAGTACCATAGCACTCATAACCTTTAACTTTAGAGTTTGCACAAAGCACAAGGGATGGAGCTACTGGGGACTTATAATCTTTTATCAGCTGCTACAGAATCTTACAGAAATACTTCTAACAATGACCTCTCCTGACTTATTTTCAAGAAATTACTGACATTTGTGTTGTACACGGATGCTGCATTTATGAGTTACTTTTCAGAAATTTACAACCATCTTAAACAGCTGAATATCTTTTTGATAGTCTGTCTGGTAAATGAAGATGACTATATAAGATCTGCTAAGAAATTCTATTAAAATGATGCTGCAATAATATTAAGAATGAAGAGGAATTATTTTATGACTAAGTTGCTCTTTACAGTTGATTCTGCTCTTTCATCAATGAGATCCAGCACTTCTGGCAAACAGCTGTGCTAGTATGAAATAAAACATGTTCTTAGGGTTCTTGCCCAAAAACACTGATGTTGACTGTCCTATAAAGGAGTACAGGTTTGGCCTACTCCTTCTACATCTTCATAGTCTTGGGGAAACAAAAAACAGAGGTAGAAGAGGAAGAAGCTTGACTTGTAATTCTTGAAAGAGAAGTGACAATTCTTGGGAACCTTTGTAAAATTTTTATTCCTGAGAGATGAGAAAGCAGTGATTCCTTAAAGTATGTTTGACCTGAATTTTACAAATTTCATTAGGCTGTAGGTGTAGCTGTCATTTAAAGGTATTTGTGCTTAAACACTTACTTCCTAGATATCAGTATTCAAATGATTTTCAATTCATGGGAGAGGGTCTGCCTGTTGAAGAACCCAATTTGCAGTTGTTAGCTTTTCCACAGGATTTAACTCTTTCTCAGAACAAATACCGCAAGGTAACAGCCAGGAAAAGTTTGGATGCCACTGGGGAAAATGAGCAGATTGTAAACGTTCATTGTCTGACTGCTGAGATAACATGGAGACGGATGCTACTTCTGTGTACATTACTCCAAATGTAAATGACTCTGTAACAATGTCTCCTTTCAGGAATTGATGCAAGCTGGATCATCACAGAAGCCACATTATGACAGGATTCTGATTCTGTCATGTTATGAAATAGCAGATCCCAAAACTTTGGCTAAACATTTATTATGACAAGCTCTTAGTGACTCTCATGTTAGACCGTCCTCAAAACATGACTCATAATATCCTCCCTCTGCCAACAGGATCATCTGCCACTCAATTTATCAAAGGTGGGAAAGATGGAGTCCCAGAAAGTTTGGAAAAGGAAGACAAAAAGTAGATTTTTCTAAATACATGCATTGTATCTACATTATTCCTTATCCAGAGGACTATGAACACTCTTATCTTTAACACTTCACTTTGAAAAAACCCACAACTCAACAAAGGACTTTTCTTACCATGAAGAAAATACTAATATTCTCCTGGTGAAACAACACATTTCAATAACTCAGGGAAAACCAGAATGTACAGAGTAGATATTAGGAGAACTGAGACTGTGACTGTAATTTACCTGACATTTTATAATTCCAAAGTAGGTTGATGCCATATTACTGTAAAAACTGAGCACCATGCTAAGCTATGTAACATCCTGAAAAGTCTTCATGGACTGGTTAATAAAGAATCCCAATGGTTGACAGCTGTCAAGAAGGCAAGTAAAATATTATGAATTCTTAGGAAAGAAATAGAGAAGCAAGTGGGTAACATTAAGCCACTGTAGAAATCCACAGTTCATCTGCACCTTGAGTAAGATATACAACTCCGGATCTCTCAACTGAAAAATGAGCTACTAGACCCAGAATATGTTCAGAGGAGGACAACAAGGATGATAAAAGCTCTGGAGGGTCTGACCGGAAATGTTCTCCACCTTTCTTAAGGAACATATGACAGAGGTTTACAAAATCATACATGACATAAGAAAGGTGAATAGGGGTAAGAATTGTTTTTGCATGCTTGTCTTTCTGTACAAGAACTACGGATCATCAAATGACATTAGTAAAAGCATGGTTTCAAAAGGAATGATGGTGGGTGACACCTTGAATTCCTTGATGGAGAATGCTATGGTTACGAGAAATTTACAGGGATTTAAGGGGAGTCTGAACAAGTAATCAGAACACAGATTCAGTGGGGATTATAGAAGAGACATATTAAAATTCTTAGTTAATTCTTCAATTATACAATTGTTAATAGTTTATATAAAAATTAATGATTTATATAACTATTAAAAATAAATTAATTTAAATATGAATTAAAATATTTTGAGGTTGGGAGACTATTAGGGTGGATATGTGCTTTTCCTGAATATACTATTCAATGTCTGCTTCGGGCTACTGTTTGGAGTCAGAACACTAAGCAGAGCCTACACCATTATGGCTATTCTTGTGTTCTTACATAAGAATTTATGCTGATGCTGACACCAGTGGTGTGTTTGGTGAAGAAAAATAACTGGGCTTTCTTGACTGGACTGGTTGAATTTTATCAACTGGTCCCTTCCAACAACTAGTCCTTTCCAATGTATCTATAATTCTAAGGGAGTTTTATGTCATCTGTGATATTCCAGACTGATTTTATAGATGAATGGTGAACACAGAGTCAAGCAGAAGAATGTAGATAACAGCTTTGAAATGCTTCTTCAGCTAGTTGAGCAGAGGTATTGGCATCAGAATATTGAGCTGGAAGAGGTGGGAGTTTGATGTGGTTACTCTTGGTCTCTTTCTGAGGAAAAAAAGTTCCCTCTACTCCTTTTTCCCAAAGCAGAATTGCAGAGAGAACTGGAATCCCACTTTTAGGGGTGCACATATATTTTCACTTCCTGCTTATACTGATAGGGACAGCACAGACAACCAAAACACAACACAGTACTAGACAGTGCCGAGCAGGACATTTGTCTGCTTTAGGCACCTGCCGCAGGAATCGGGATCTTGAGCTCTACACTGGAGCCACCCAGACAGTCCCCTGGGTTTTAACCCCTCTAATGAGGTTGTGCAATGGATGCTTAAATCTACAAAAGTATAATGAACATGTTTGATGCAGAAATACAAACCCTTTCATACCACAAGAAGGAAGGTTAAAAACAGAGGTTGTCAATTGGTTTTTAAACTTGTAATTAACCCATATCTCTACATTAAAGTAAAACATTTCCTGAACTGCTGTGTGCATAATGCTTTCCTGAGCTTTGCTCAGATACAAGAAATTATCACATTGGTTCATAGTCCTTGTATGCCTTAGTTCTTAGTAAAGATCCACTTGATTTTCACTGCACATATTCAGGAGAGCTATGAATACTCTTACACTAATGAATGCCTAATGCATTCACAATGCCAGTACAAAACACACCAGAACCCAATGCAATGAGCATAGTTAAATGAGAAATGCTGGGCTGTAAGGGTTGTAAACCGACTTACATGGAGTGTGGTTTTAAAAGTTCTAACCTTAAAAAAGAATTTCTCTCACTAACAGTGTATTTTTCCATTTAAAAAAAAATCATAAGCAGACCTATTACAATTCCAATGAAAACATAGGAATAATGAGTATAGGACAAACCTATACTTGATCCATTGTATAAGCATTTAACTATTTTGTTTAACTGAAAAAGTATACATTTCAGCTATTAACATTTATTATATAAATTTGTTTATTTTGACTATCCTCCACTTGTTCCAAATAAGAAATATTCTTTTTGTTGTGTGACTAAGGTCTGCCTACCTCACAGCTGAATATGGAATCAGGCTATAAGAGACAGAGATGAATGCATAATTGCTATCTCTATAAAGAATTGACTCGGAGAACAAAAAGAAAGATACTGTGATGTTACTTTTAGAAGCTGAGTTTATGAAAACCTTCTATGGTATGCATTATTACACCATTATAGTGGCAAGATTAATGTGCCTTTAAATAATACATTTAAAATTTCTTTTATACTGCCTGCATTAAACAGAGTGCATCAAACTCCTGAGATCCAGTTTAAGGTTTGCTAGAGAGTCTCTCACAACAATGTTTATGACTTTAAAAAGTAAAGATTCCACTAGGAAAACTGTTTAAGAATAAGAATGTCAGTTCCTGAAGAAGGTAGGATAGAAGCAATCCTTTTCAACATCCTAGTTTGTCTAATAAATAGGCCACATGCATTCCTGGTATAACATGTCAGAGTTCAAAGAATGAATACAACAGTGTTTTATAACAATAAAATTGTTAAGAATATTCTTTTTGCAAATCTTACAAAAATAATCAAGTCTGTCATTTAGTACTCCTTCCTGAAATAAAACAGATTATTTGCTGCTTGCCAAGAATACATTAACGAAGACTAAAAATAAATTTTTTATAAACCTGACTTATTTATCAAGGAATAAATACTGTTCATATAAAAAGAAACAAGTTGTCAGAAATTTTAGTCCTCTTTACTCCACAACATGTTGGACAAAGCTGATGGTAGTTCAGTTACCACTGTGCCATGTAGAAACTATTTTGTACAGTATGAACTGGAAAACTGAGCCTGTATTTACTTGGTGTTACTGAACCAGGGAAAATCTAGAGAAAACAAAGTGGGACTTTATTTTTTTTTGTGTCAGCATCTAATAGCACATTTTGCAGAATAATTTCTTTTTGTGAAATCTTTATCTATCCTTAAAAAACAGAAACATGAAAAGGGGAAAGTAGATAACAGGGAACAATACCCATATGTGTATAGAAATTTAGAGGTGGTTCTGTTTCTAAGGGTACTTTTAATAATTTTTAAAAATGTGAACCGATGTCAAATTAATGTCATACCTCAATGTAATATTTCCACATGCTAGCATTTGGAAAAAAAAATCCAAATTAAGTTCTCTGCATAACAACAGTGAAAAAAAACTGCATGCAGGAATGATAATGATGCAAAATGAATTATTAGATATGAAATGGTCAGCAATTAACATGCCAAGCAAAACAGCTTAACTTTTCCCAGAAAGGCATTTTGCAGGTGAATAAAATGAGCACACCTCAATTTATATTAGTGAGAATATAAGAAATCTGAAACCAATACAATATATTGCTGGCTATTATTAGGATTTGTCAAATTGATGGGCTAAAATTTTATGGTAGCCACCCAAATACATCAGAAGAAACTACCACAAAAACTAACTAACATTATTCCTAGGGCCCAAATCCCACAATAAATCTAGTGTAAATTTGATTTTATAAGTTGAGGCAGCTTTCTGGTGCATAAAGGATACGTTTAAGTCTTTGCAGAATCAAAACTTTTATGATGAATGTTCTCTGAATAGTACTACTGTATGTATATGTAAGCATTATATAAAAAAGATAAGCAAATATAGAAACTCACGAAAATAAAAAGGTTCCTAAGAAATTAGACCAATAACTACATATGACCTATAACCTATATCACTCAAACAGAATATTTTAGCAACTTGCTATTCTGTCTTTTACTATTATTGTCAACAGAGGCCAAGAAGTGATAATTTTCATCACTTCTGTGTGACAGACGAAAGGGCTCAGCTGAAATTAAAGACCTAACCCTACAAGCTCTCTTTTGATTATATTTAGTACATAAGGACATCATTTGCTTGTTAATTTTTCATCTCATTTCTATTGTTGAATCTCCATTTTTTCATCCTTTCCTTTCAGAAACAGAGAAGATCTGTGACATGATCAAAATACGAGCAATCAGTATCACATTTCCATGAAGACACAGTCAGCTTTGAACCAGTCTTTAGAACAAATAAACAAATGAAAGCCTGAAGGCTGTATACAAAGTCTGTAATAACTTGGCTAACACCTCTGCTTCCTGGGCTTGCTAACCTGGAAGTTTTCTTGAAAAGTAAGCTCAGGTAATTACTTGTTAGAATAAATTGAAAGAAATATAGACAATGCAAACTGGCTTGCTGGACTGAAGAGTTTTCAAATACTCACTGAATTTTACACATTTCAATATCTCTTCAAAATACATTTCATAACTGTGCCATCATAAGAACAAAAGAAAGATTTTTAAATGCTCCATAATCAGCTGTGGGAAGCACGTGACAGTATCAAATGGAAAGTATACAATACCATTTCCTCAAATTTTTAGATGGTTATAAGCCTCCTTAATAGCACTGATTATTCAGAGGTTCAAAGGACTGCAATGAATGTGTCTGGACTGAGAATCTGAGCAGCCCAGGACTGCCAGCATGGCTGTCAAAGGGGCATAATGCCTGAAATTCAGAATTAAGCAATGGATATTAGCTTTAAAAATGGATGACTGCTTGAAGGACAAGATTTTCCCTTTTACTGGGCACTTAATTACTCCTACTGACACATAATGAGACAGATTAAGTCTAACTTCAGTTTATTCTGGTTGGGTTGGGTGTTTTTTTTGGGGGGTGGTGGTTTTGTTTTTTGTTTTGTTTTGTTTTTCTGAAGGAACTGTTTATGGCTTCAGCAGAACATTAAAGTAAGCAAATGTTCTGATACAATATGAATACCTGTATTTTTTTCCCTAAGTCAAAGGGGTCAGGAAGGGATTTTCACTTTCATTATGTCCACACAAGCCTTCGTTTTTTGGCTTATTCTGCAGAAGTAGTCATGCTACCATGTGTACTTCCTACTGCATGGGAAGCTCACCCCCTCCGTTCTCATCCTGTGGCATGAGGATTTTAAACTCTTAAGGTCTGATGTAGTTTAGTCTAAGTGTACTCACAGGGTTCAAAATAGGAATTTCTGGGTGAAATGTAATGGTCTGTGATATACAGGTCAGGCTAAATAATCTAATGGTGCCTTCTGGCTGTACAAGTTACTCAAACTATGAAATCTGTTTTAGCCACTACCACCTGTGCTGCAGTGCCCAAACTCTAAAAACCCACACTGAGAAGGCAACCATCTTATTCATTATGTCCTTTAATATCCCCTGCTGATGGGTTTAAATATTTAAACAGCCCTACCTGTCATGCTCGCTTTCATGTGTTCTCAGTTACAGATATAATTTCAGAAGCAAAGTATCTAAACAGTAAGCATAATAAAAATGAAACAGGTTAAAGCTTATTAGCAGTAGGGAACAGATGTAGCAACATTCTGCCAGTTCCCCTACATTTCCTCCCCAGCAGGGACTTTCTGTCAAGATGTGAGTTAGTTCTATACAATAATGCAGGCTGCTGTTACTGCAATTACACCTTCCTATACCTCGTGATCGTACTCAAAATTCACTTTGATTTTTGATTTCTTCCTTCGTAATAATAATATTTAAAACAGTTCCTGTAGAGCTAAATGTAAATTCAAGCACTGCATGCTAGATGCTCAGAAGGGCATGAAAATGTAAAATTGATAAGAAAATAATTACATATTGAAAAGCCATTTTATTTACTTTAAAAATATTAACTTTCTCTCAACAAACTAAAGATTCCTGAGCCAAGGGCTAACCAGTTAATGACTGAAGTTAAGATTCCTTGAAATACCCCTCAAATATACATCATTCAATACATCATTTACAATGTGGAAAAAAGATAACTATTTAAGGAATAAAGTCATAAATTGATAGCAATATGAACTGATAGCAAATGAAGTCTGCCACATGAAACATGATGATAGACTGTCACTTTGAGGGTTTTATTCTTCATGCGTAGTGTCAAAAATAAGCACTTAGGAAAGAGCGTTGAACTGAATTAAGGATGTTCAAGATGGAAAGATTCCACTTGAAAATCATTTGAGAGTGTGTACTCAAATGGGACAGAAAATGAGAAAAGTTAATGGTCAAAATCTACTTTGTGGGCAGTAAGGATAAGTGATTTTATGATTTAGAATTTAAATTTCAGATACTGATTGCAAAGATGTTTTCTATGAAAGTCTACTTTCCTTCTGAAATTTGACCTTGAGCTCTGGAATTAATTTTCAACCCAAATGTCAGCTTTTACCTCACATATTCTAACTATGATCAAGTGTTCACCTATACATGTACAGCAACATTAACTATGGTTGTTAAGCCTGTAGTTAAATTTTGCAGTATGCAATGAAGAAAATTATGATGCTGCTGGAGGCAGAAGAAAAACAATTTGAAAATTCTGGTGGCACTATTAAACTTCTATTAATTGCCAAGCACTCACTCACTGCGACAGCCACCTTTATTAATAATATGATATATAGAATCAAAAATGATTTTGAATTTAGCACTTCTTCATAAACAAAGATTTGTAGTGGAAAATACAAACATTTACACTCCTTAATCTTATGTATATGAGTATTTTTGGGGCAAATGTTTGTTTTCAGCACTGTAATCAGTTGCTTTCATTTTTTAATTTTGTATGATTGCAAAGCAAGTCCAGTTAAATGGAATGTAACAGCACTATTCAGACTGCATGTCCTTTATTTTAAGTCAAGACATTTATTTTGGTCAATAATGTCCTACATTCAGTTTGGAATTTTTATTTTTCAAGACAAGTTTCCCTTCAGTTCAGTGTTACTACAGTCAAACTCAGGTGATGCAATTCTGGCAATTTCTTAGAGTCCACTGTGGTGGGTTGCCCCCGGCCAGCAGGTAAGGTCCTCCCAGTCACTTGTTCATGCCCCCTGCAGTGGGACTGGCGAGACACTCAGAAGGGTAAAAGTGAGAAAAATTTAAGGTGAAGATAACGACAGTTTAATAACTGAAGGAAAGAGAAATAAATAAAGGAAATCACTGACCACCTCCCACCAGCAGACTGATGTCTGCCAGTCTCCGAGCAATGGCTACTTTAGAAAAACTCACCCCTGCTCCAGTTTTTATATGAAAAGCTCACTCCTACTCCATGAATTTATATGGTACATAATACCTCTTTGGTTCATACAGATCCTCTGTCTCAGCTGTGTCCCCTACCAGCTTCTTGCCTAAAACCCAGCTGGGTGTGAGCAAAGCTGGAAAAAGAGAAAGTCTCTAGTAGTGTGCTATCTACTTGGTGTCAGTCACACATCCAAAGCACAGCACTATAGGGGCAGCATGAAGAAAACTAACTGTGCCAGCCAGACTCATTACATCCACTCATGAGAGGAAGTTCAGAATAACCTAAAATTTATAAGTCCAGTTTGAGTTACATGTGTAACTGTTCTCAGCAGTCACTGGAATGAGACATATGGGAAGCAAACTTCTTCTCCTGAAGATGAAGATATGTCTCTCAGACTACTACTGAAATACATAATAGGATCTTAACTCTCATATTGCTGAAGGTAGGCGAGTCCCTGTACAGAAGATTAGCATAGAAAGTTTTCGATAAACGGCCTTTAAGTGACATGTACTATTACATATGCCTGTTGAAAGTTGTTATACTAAGAAAAAAAATACAAATATATATTAGTGAATATGTATTCAATGTATACTTATCTATATGTGTATAAGGGGAGGGAGGGAGAGAGAAAATCTACGTACCTATACATCTCCCCATGTAATTCTACAGGACATGCACAGAGAAACTATAAGACTATGCATTACTGAACAGATATCTAGAACTCCACACAGTCATTTGACAAATTATAACAAAACTTTACCAAAATTACTGATTTAATTAGAAATGACTGACAATTAGTATTTTCATCAGTTATGTTGTGGTTTAACTCTGGCTAGCAAAATACCATGAAGCCGCTCTCATAAATCCGCCCTCCCCTCCTCCAGTGGAGGGGAAGAATCTGAGGAAAAAAGAAATAAGGTAGCTCATAGAATTGAGATAAGAACTATTTACTAATTAAATCTAAATTAATATATACAGATATTACTACTACTAAATAATTAAACTAATAGAAAGTAATACATATGATACAATATGATACAGTTGCTCACCACCCACGAACCAGTGCACAACCAGGTGCTGAGTAGTGAAAGTCAGAGCCACAGAACCCGAGAGATGCAGCCTGAGAACTGCAGCCTGAGGGCCAGAGCCTGAGAGTTGTTGCAGCAGATTCCAAGCAAACCCTATCAGTGATAGCACAACTGGGAAAACCAAACAAACCCACCAACTCCCTCACAAACAAGCCAGCACAGGAGTTAGCAAAGCAGCTAACGCAGGAGTCAGGGAGAGTGTTAGCAAGTAAGTTAGCAAGTGTTAGCAAGTGTTGTGCTGAGTAAGTGAGCACAAGAGTAAAAGAGAGACAGTAAGCGAGAGAGTAATGGCTCCCGTACCCCCTCCTCGCCTATGCCCTGAACATGATGTACTATGGAATGAAATACTTCCTTGGTCAGGTTGGGTCAGCTGCCTGAACTGCGTGTCCCCTGCACTGCCTGTAGCGAAACAGCGAGAGCTGGGAACACAGCTGCAGTATCAGAAGCGGAGAAAGTCCTTGAATTCAGTGCAGGCATTCCCCAGCACCAGCTAAGACCTTATCAGTACTTCTCTCAGCATCCAGGAACACAGCTTCCTAGCAGCCACGGTAAAGAGAGTTAACTCTTTCCTGACTGAACCCAGTACAAGTTAACAGTTACATTTTTCTTTTAGACTCACTTGCTTCCTCATTGAGATATATGCAGAAGCAACTACTTTGTTAACTACAGGAGATGTTTCCACAAAGGTGCTTATAAGCGAGAGGCATAAAGACCTGCATAACATATTAACACTGAATAATGTCCAAAAGAAAATCAAAGTTAGATTTCAAGTGTTACCAGCTATGTTCGTTGTGTAACAACTAAAGGACTGACAAGAACTATACACATGTATCATATCAGCTGGAAGCATTTTTATTTTTCATCCATGAAGCTGAATAAATACAGAGAGGAAGCTGAAAGTGATTATTCACTGCTGATTTGGCATGCATGTTACTGCACATTGACCAGTTAGCACTGCTCATTTTTGCTATGCAAAAATTTAAAGGGGTTTCAAAATGCTAGCTCACTTTCATGTTTTCTTACATACGTATCTGAAAGTGGAGTACAGGAAAGGATAAATAATTTTTCATTTACTTTGACTTTTAAAAGTATTGAAATTGAAGATCTATTATTAATTTTGAATCCTCTGTGATAACCTTCAGAGAAGAGAAGGAGGAAGAGGAAATCAAATTGTTATTATGACCAGTATACAGACCAGAGATTAGGATAATCAAGTACTGAAATGCAGCAGGATGCCTTGGATTGTACTACAGACTAGTAAAGGAGTACTTCCCTTGGAAGAAAGAAGATATTTTCCTGAGTTAATTTCCTTTTTTTTTTCCCTGTCAAATTTTTGATGGTATAAGATCATGACTGCATCTGATTCTTGCACAGTTGCTAAAGGAAGAGATGATACTTTGAGCTCTAATCTTGACTGGAGCTTGATGAGGGAGAAGGCCAGGTATGAAATTTCCTAGTTAATCCAGAGTTTCTCTTCAGTGATAATTTGCTGCATCTATTTGTGGTGTTGATGTCAGTCAGTAGCTAAGCACCCACACAGCTGTTTGCTTGCCCCCAACCCCAGCAGGATGGGAGAGACAACAGGAAGGCCAAAACCAAGACATCTTTTGGGTTGAGGTAAAGACAGTTTAAAAAGTGGAGAGAAAACTGGTGATGTAAAGGCAATCATTCACCACCTCCTACCAGCAGACTGATGCCCAGCCAGCCTCTGGGGAATAGCCACCAGAAGATGAAACTCAACAGATTTTATTGCTGAGCATGATATTACATGGTATAGGCTATTCCTTTGGCCACCTCTTGCCCATCCCCAGTTTACACTCAGGGGAAACAGAGTGGGAAAAAGAGAAAGCCTTCAAACAGTGTAACATTGCCCTGTTAGCCACAAATCCAAAACACAGAACCATAGGGGCTGTTCAATAGCTGAGTTTCCTTCCTGCAGCAGGAATGCTTTTCCAGGTCCTGCACAACCATGACTAAGAGGATATTGCCCACACAATGAAGGGAAGGACTTTCAGTATGTAAGTTTGACTAATTTCTAAGATCTGAGTTTTCCTATTTTTGTTGACCTCACAGCAAAGAGACAAGTTAAAATACCCCCCCATGGAAAAGACCAAGATCTGGAATAGCTAGTTAGTACTTAACATCAAACTGCTTCTTGGAAGCACTGACTTGGAAGGAAAATTTGAAGTGTCTGAAAGAGATTAACCTGCTGCAGTTGTAGAAAGGACCGGTTGTTAATAAATATGTAGGTTGGAGTGGTAATCTGGCTCTTATATGTAAGTCCTGGTCAGTAGGATTAACTCATCCAGAGAAGAACAGAAAAAACTTTGAAGGTGATGATTTTCCTGAAATTCCTTCCTTTGTTCTGGGGATTTGAAGTGTCCAAAATGTAATTAGGACTACAGTTCAACAGAGAAGTTTCCTGACTTTAAGTAGGGACTTGATCACTTTTCAAACCAAATGGCATTCTCCCCTCTATAAAGAGGCACTGACAACAGGTACCAGCCTCGGGGTTGAAATCCTGTTAATGGCTTTCACAGTCATCACATATAAGATTTTTGACCAGAGGTTCTGGCCTAAGCAAACAGTGGATGCATATATGCCCTCATGCTTAGCACAAAAGTGACAGGCTTAAAACAGAATTAATATTTTCAGTAAAAGAGATGAAGAATCACTCAAAAAAACTCATATAAGGGTACTGCTGCAGGGGAAAATCAGTCAGCCTGAATGAACTAGGCTGTTTACCACTCTGAATAACTTGACATGCATTTCTTCACTGTGTCTAACTGGAAAACAATGTTGAAATGTATGTACATATTACCTGTAAATGACAAATAAGCTAGTGTAAAACAGTTCATGAAAATCAGAGAGTTATGCTGACTTACACCAGCTGAGGATTTGACATTCATACAAGAAATGCTCTCCTTTCTTATTTTCTATTGTTCATATTTTATGTTTACATTCTACAGGTTAAATTCATATATATGGTTTAGAACACAATGCAATCACATGATTTTTTAATGCATATATATATTCAGTTTCTAATAATGGCTTTAGCTGAGATCATGTAGATTCCTGCACTGTTCTTTTTATTGACTATATTCCTTTTTAAAATTAATTAAGCCTCCACTGATGTTACAAATAGAATATCTTCCTTTAAAAAAAGTGAAAGTGTCCACCTTTTCACCTCCCATCGTGGACCAGTGTCAAAAGGCAGAATATTTTCAAGGACCTCTGGAGTTCTGCTATCTGCATTTGACCTGTGTTAAATATTCTCATTACAGTTGCTTCAAATGAATACAAAAGCTTTGTTTAATCTGAACATAGGGGAAATGAAATACACTACACACAAAACGAAAGACCCACTACCACCGTGCTATTTGAATGCACTGCGTGTTCTTAACATGGGCCATAAAAGAAGCCTGATTATCGAACCGCAAAATTTTCAAAATAGCATCTAGTAGTGAAATAAATGTTATAAACCTGATGAGACGAAAAAGGGAAACAGAAATACGTACTTTTTTTCCAAATGAATTTTTGATAGGTATATGTATTGGCTGGTGGCAATGTTTTTCAAAAATACTTAGTTTTCTTCTTCTTATATTAATTAACCTATGTTATATTTTACTGTAATGCAAATGCAGCAGGGTTCTAATCTATAATTTCTACCTTCATAATATTAATTTACTTCTACTCCTCACTTTTTAACTATTCTGTTAAAATAAGAATAGAAGACTGGTAAAAGGGGGAGTCCAATTAAATTAGTATTACCTATACTGTTATCTGTAGGGGTCAGAATTTACAATATTATTTGGAAATCTCACAATAGTATTAAATATAGATATTAACCAATACATATAATAAAATTCATAAAAAACATGTACCTGAATATTACAGACTTACAAACATCTGTTCAGGATGGTGAAAAAGTACATATCCTCTCACAGAAATCTAGGGTTTTTTTACATTCACGTTTTAGGCTAATTTTCTACATAGGTAAAGAGGATCTTAAATCTCTGTCCAAGCCTTTGCAGCAAGAAAAACCTTCGACTTCTACCATTTGAGCATAGGCTACTTCTGTTCTATTTTATCTAAAGTGTCAGAGAATGAATGAATATTGGTTAAATTCATGACAGTCTGTATATTTCAAACACTACAGGCATGTCTGAACAATGCAACAGACTGCTGTGTTACCGATGCATGATGCCATTCTAAATGACTGCCATGAAAGCATAATAATTACTCCAGAAAACCACTGCATTTAGCTAGACAGCTTCTGGTTCAGGATTTAACTTGTTTATAACTTGGGACTCTGCATTATTCGGTAGGCAAATTGGAAAAACACAGGGTAGTACCAATGGTATTTACAGGAGTGTCAAAGGAGGTATGATGCGATGACTCCCTAGACAGGGCCCAGTGCCCCTAGATGACTGCTCTGAGATATTTTTAAAAAATCCCAGTTCAAGCTCATTTGCATCTTCGGACATCTAAACAGTTTGTAAATCTGGCCCAAAAGGTTTAAATTTATATACTCAAAATTGGCATAAAGTTACCTGAGTGCTGAAATAAGCAGGGAACCCATTCACATTGTGAACCTTTTTCCAATCACTTCTGCATTACATGTTATTGAGATACACATTGCCAACAACCTGACTGGCATTCCTGGCAGAAGGAAAGTCAACTGTAGCACTCTGCTGGATTTGAAACAATCACGGGATCACAGCCACTTATCCTGAATGCTTACCATAAAAAAAGAAGGCTTCTGTCATAAGAAGGTGGGGTGGAGAACTTCAAAGTTTGCAGTAAATTTGCTCAGGAATTTACTGGAGGGAGAGGACTAGACGACTAATGTCCAAATGCAAGCTGTGTTATAAAAGCCAAAAGACACGTATTTTATCATGTCAGAGTTAAGTATTTCATCATGTAGATTCTTCACTACTGAGGATGGAAAATACAGTGGCAGCTGCCTAATG
This sequence comes from Rhynochetos jubatus, assembly GCA_027574665.1. NCBI lineage: Eukaryota > Metazoa > Chordata > Aves > Eurypygiformes > Rhynochetidae > Rhynochetos > Rhynochetos jubatus. The sequence continues at coordinate 105,140,474 of CM050648.1, forward strand.
AAATAACTCAGAGTGGAATTGATCTATAATATTATCATCTGAAGAAACAAATAGTATATATAAAATGAGTTGCTGAAGCAAAAGATATAAGCTAATGGTCTTAGATTATAGGTATTTATTAATAGGTCTATTAATAAATCTTGCAATTACATTAAATATTATCTGTTTTTGCAACCCCGTCTTCTAATCTTAAAAAATACATTGTTTTCACTGTTTCAAAATCTCCCTTTACCAATATTTTGGGTTCACTTACAAATACAGGCAATCATAAACTTTGTTTTCGTAACAAAACATGGTGTACTCAAGTTTTCCCTATACATTTTTCTTTTCTGAGGAAGAAATCAGAGACAATATTTCAGATAGTTATGGAAAATCTGCCTCTGAGTTTTGTATATGCCTTAAAAACAAAATCAGAACTGAAACTCGTTTTTATCATTCAGTTGTGTTTATCAGGAACTATATTTCAAAACCAGCAAATGGCCCCCAAGTTTTTCTGTAAGATAATGTGCTCTTAACTCACGTAAAAAAAAAGAATTAGTAGTACTTTTCCATGGAATATAGATTTGAATAGCAACAGCCCAAACTGGTATCTACTGTACAGTTTATCAAAAATGATATATTTTACTGGCCTAGCTATACCAAATCTTGCTGGGAAGCAGCAAGATGTAAAAAGTATAAAATACAGCAGTTAAACAAGCTGGGATGCTTGAAATCTTGAGACAGTACAGCATGTTTCTTCTTTGCATTGGTGAGGATAACAAAAGAAAGCAACAAGCAAGCATTCAGAGGTAGAAAAAAATGTTATCATGATCTTGTCCATCTTGGTTAGTCTAGTGGTGACTGTTGTACAGACAGGAGTACAATCCCTCACTTGAAATACTCTAACAAAGTACTACAGGGATGGTTCTGCACGGAAAGTCCACGGGAAGGGGAAAAAGGAAGTAAAGGGTGGACTCAGGTCCCAAGTAATTACAGTGCAAGTACTGTCTAAATGGTACAACTCAACCCCTACTGAATAAAGTGCATGCACAAAGTAAATTAATAACATTTTGCAGACACAGTCCCTGTTATATCATTATACTATAATTATTTGGAATATTTTCATCTATCAATAATGCCATCTGTCCCACCCAATACAAATGGACTACAGCCCATCTGGCTTATTTTTTTCTATTGATTACTCTGCTGAATGAGTTAGCAAAACCGCTTATAAAATCATCGTATTACTTGACACTGTCATTAAAAGATGTGAAGTAAAGAAAACCACAAGATGAGGCTTAATTCGAAAACTGTCAGTTCTTCTTCCAAAAAGTTTTAGCAGTGCTATAAGCTTTTTTTTTCTGGCTACTTGGAAAAAAAAAAAAAAGCTCTAAATGCTAACTACTGGATTAGACAGAAGCTGTTCTACCATATAATTGTTACTATTTCTGACTAGGTATGTTAGAGAAGCTCCCTAAATGTACCTCCTCAAAAGTGTCAAAATGTCCCAGAGTGTGTCTGGGAATCACAAAGAAACTGTGGAAGGAGCGTATCGTAAAAATGGGCTGGGGGGAAGCTGCTGATGGCTGGCACCTGTATTTGTTAATTCCAATTTTTCTTCCTAGGTTTTAGCTTTGATTATTTGTTTGCATAATTGCTTTTATGATATTTTTGCAGCCTCTGTTTTTTATTTTGATTTTAACCACTGCTTCCCTTAACTATATCTCAATTTCTCCAACAACCACTACTTAACAAAAATACAGCCATATCCATCCATAAAACTTAAATGCTTACCTCAGCTCCCTCACTCTAGATCTCAGTCCTACAATACCTTAGTTTTAAGAAAGGAAATCTTTCTTGTGTACATTCAAAATGTTGAGTCAAATATCTTTTCATCAGCCCACTGATTAAGGCGGTTGTTTTGAGTGAGACCTCAGTGGGTCTGCCTTCTTATCCTTCCCTTCCTGCTACTTCTTCTTTCTCCATGGTGGAGTTCTACTACAACCTTCCATCCCTCCACCAGCTCTGTCACTCCGAATGGCTTTTCCAATGACAATTGACTCAAACTGATATAGGAAGGAAGGAGAGGGACACGGACTGGGTTCCTGCTCTGAGGACACAGCCCTTGATAGCTGTTGGTAACTGGAATTCAGGGAGGCAATGCCTGAGGTTATACTGGAGGGGTGGGGCTGCAGGGGATGGTGCTGGGAGCACAGATACTGAGCTGCCATCTGGAATGAGGGAAATCAGAATGAAAGCAGTGGAAAGGAGCTGTGTAGGAAGCAAAGAATGATGCTGGAATAAGCAAAGGGATAGAGATTGGGTGACTGAAACAAGTTAGAAATTGCTGGGGGGTCCAGCCTGCTTACTGGTACTATTTTCTGTTTCTCTTACAGTCCCCTCCCCTCCTTAGTGCTCACTAGAGCCACTCCTCTGGTTATCAGTGAAATAATTTGGTTATTCCAAAATTTACACAATTTATTTTTCTCTTCATAATTCAAGAAGTTCCTACAAGACAAACATCAGTGTCAATAACATGACAAGAAGTCCTCCAAAGTCCATGTAATGTGTCTGACTCTGTGGCCTTATGTCAAATAAAGCTTTGATCAACTCCGTGCCCACATGTTGCTCTTAGAAATACACCTCTTCTGTTATATAAACACATCTAGAGAACAATTCTCACACTCTCTTTCTATTATGTTCTGCTAAGTTAAATTTATTTGTGTCCTAAAGAATTTATACAATCCCTTTTGTGCTTTACAGACTACTGGCATTAGATATCTGGAATGAATCAACTGAAGTTGCTGAATGGTATTATTTATGTAGAGGATATTTACCAAACATCACTATACGAAAAACCACTAATAATTTCTGGTGCTCTAAAAAACACTTTGGCAGTTCTAATGCACATGATTTAGTCACTGTGTTAAATACGAATACCTCAATCTTAATATACCATAATTTCGCTATTAAATATAGAATATTAAACAGAAATGTAGAGTCTAAAATATGTCTTTAAAACATAATTAGTTCTATGGTTATAATGTCTAGTTTACAAGAGATGACCTCTGAGCTGCACTGTTGTGTTTGCACAAGCAAACTCCCTTTTCCATGGATGACAGAAGCAGAACAATTTCAACTGAGACATCATTTGTTCTTATTAAGTAATTTGTAGGTTGCTATTGACTCAGGCCCTTGGCTACAGCTTGAAATACAGTTCAATAATAAAACACTTTTGGTTTGGCTTACTTAGTTTACTTACAGAAAACAGAACATTATTTCATATCACAGTATTTGACAGAACTGTCTCTAGTAGTATTGGGATACCAAAAATAAACAAAACCACACAAGGAAGGGATATGCTACTTAAGACTTTTAAATACTGATGCCTTCAGAGTAAAGCTGCTGTGTTCTGGCTTCCACACAGAAAGTATCTTACAGCATCCAACAGGCTGTTCCAAAAAAAATATTAGAGGTGTAAAAACTACATTTTCTGTTTTCACTGATTCTACGGAATAAGTGAGAGAGAAGTATAACCGTTGTACAATTTATCAGACATTTTACAAAGCTCTTCCAAATTTCAAACGTTACTGTATTCTTTGTTCTGAAAGCAAAGGAACAATTCTCCTAATACCATGCCAGCTAGTGTTTCTCCTCCAATACAACATCTCTATTTCCATTAACAGGACAATTGTATTTTCAGGGCAGGACAGTTCTTCCCTCTGGTTCCTTGTAAGGGAAGTGTTTGATAGATCTTTTTCTATGCTTTGATGTGTACACAAACCCTTACAAATCAAAAAAGTATGCATACCCTGAGGAAAAATTCAATTCCTCTGTCTCTTGGCAAAATTATACAGAAATTGGAACATCTGGCTGCTAATAACATCTCATTCCCAGTGATTTTTTTTTTTTTCAAAGCATTTTAAAATCATGTTGTGGCACACATTACTTCAGCTGCTAATATTTTTTTGCTCTTTCTGATACTGTCATTAACGTATATGATATGATAAGCACAGCATAAGATTGATGAACACTCTAGGATTGCTTGATGCTCCTCTAGAATGTTTTTACTTAAACATTCCTGAAAACTGTTAGGCAGCTAACTCTTCACAGAAGTATGTGTAGGCAGCAATTCATTTTTTAAGCTATGGCTTGAACAGTCAAAAAGTGACATGTGTCAGGTACTACTAATAGCCCAAAAAAAGCAATCTCATCAGCATTTTTCATGGAGCTAAGAAAGTATTGCCTAGTCATCTCAGTAAGTGGAAGAAATAAAAGACTTGATAAAGAGTGGCTGTTGCGTATAACAGATATGGAAGACCTAAAAGATTCCATCTGGAAAAAGGAGAAGTTTCAAAGAACTGGCAAACACCCCCGATCTGATCTCAAATAATATATATTACAAATGAGAAAGCACGTAGGCTTCATGGTCATGGTACATGTTACTAACCAGTCACATAGAAAAAAAATTAATTGAATTAAAAAATTTGAATTGAATTCAGATTCAACACACTTGTTCTTGGAGGAGTAGTAAACACTGTTTGAGAGGGTCCTTCATTAATAAATCAAGGTTAAATGTGTAAGCTTCTAAGTAAAGCCTACATTTTACTCAGAAAGATAAGTGCCTAGTGCAGAGGCTGAAAGTGAAGGCAAATGCAAGGAAAGTTTCAGATTTATTTTTCCTTCTTCTATGGCATTATTAACATTGTTTCCAAGCCATGTTTCCCTGAGAAACCATAATAATTAAATTACATTAAATTAAATAGTAAATATGTAGTTACTACTCTTTTTAACTCCTTTGTGGAGAAGCTGTGTTTTATTTACAAGATTTGTGGCTATTACCTTTTTAATGTTTGTGGGGTGTTCCATGGCTATTTAAGAAAAATGGTATGTACATAACAGAAATGATTATGCTATCGTTATAAATGTGTGAATTATTATGCTATTAGAGATAATCTAGGGTCAATCAATAGACAGGCACACCCCTGTGTGGTCTTAGAAGTACAGCTGCATAATAATGAGGAGTAAACTCAGTTGTCAATACAATATTGCTTGTAAGAAAGAGTGCCGAAAAAACCTCAACATTGTAACTCACAAAAAGTTGAAGTAAAATGCACAGTTCCTATTATGTAAAAATATATGGGCAGAGGTAATTCAAATAACATATTGTTCACATTTTTGATGGAGGAACTGTCTGCTCTAAAGGGTTCTTTAACATATTGCTTTGGGGAATTAAGACAAAGTTAGTGATGAATATAACTTTCTATTAAGCAATTTTCTTTCTCAATTGTGCACAACCACTTATGAGCCAGATCATAACAGCTCAATCAAACCTTATTACGTCAGCTTTACTTGAACCCCTCTGAAATGTACAGAGAAAATTCTGATATTACTACAAGATTTAGGGGGAATTAAAAGACAACCCAGAAAGAAGAAAATGGTTATCACAACTACCTTTTCACATTCTCTTAATTTCTTCTGCCATACAGAGCGGGCAATAGGAATGTGCTTGCTGTCAGTTACATAGCAGCTGGCTGTGATGATGTGGTGGAGTGCAGTCTTCTGGCTCGTAGCTTGAAGAACTCGCTCAACATGACGGAGGGAAACTATGGCCTCAGTCCGTATGCCACCGCTAACAAGCTGCATCATACATGGTACTAGAGCAATCTGTCCAGCACAGTAGATAATATCTCCAACCTAGAAGAAAATAAAAATCAGTAAATAAGACTCTGGGAATGTATGGAATGCAAGGGAAGAACTTTTCTCTTTTCCAGGTAGTTTCTTTCAACAGTACAATTCTTTACCATCATTTGTCACAAATGGAGCAAACATGCCAGTCAAAAGACAATTTCTGATAGGAGTTTAATTACAATATAGAAAGACAGCACTGCAATGAACTTGAACCTAAGAGTTAACAGATGGATATATGTGTCAGCTCAAAACAATAATATCTGATGTTACTGTTACAGCTGCATCACACTGATACCCCAACATGGTTAAGTATACCCTTACTTTCTTTTTCTGAGTGATGATGCATACAATCTTTGGTTCAGAGCTATTTTATTTAACATCTAAATCTTAAGTTAAGCTTTCTTTTATATATAAGAAAATATAAGCATATATTTGTAGTATCTTTAGTAAAATAATTTAAATATACTATAAAAATAATACTGCAGAACAGCTAAGGCTGTGTATGAAAAGAAAGTAATGAAAATCCACCAGAAAGTAAAAGAAAATTGCAGATTGAAAAAAAGAGGCAGAATAATGTCACTTGACCAAAGAGATGGGTTCACCTTTTGAAAATGGAATTAAATGGGTGGCCAGCTATACCATCAATCCATGTTTTAACCTGAGCTGCAATGCAGTTACTTTGGGTCGATTTTCCAAAGTCTTCCTGGCAACATTCTGAAGACCTACTTTTTTAACAGCAGTCACCAAAGGAAACATTTCTCCTTACTATTCAGACACCTCAAAGATTTATTACAAAATCTTAATGTAAATATCAAAACTTTTCATCCTCTTATGCTGCACTTCTCTAGAAACTCTGTACACTTCCTGATGAGTGAAGCAGTAAATTTTATTCAATATCAAAAGAAAACTAAGTATAGAAGTGGGAAGTTAGGTGGGCGTAAGCAGCTTTGAAGTCAGCATAAGAAGCATTTTGCTAGGTGTAAAGAGAGGGAAAATGGATTGTGCAAGGAATCTTTAAGAATTTTGCAGAACTTATTGTATAAACTGTAAAAATCCCTCAGAATTAAGGACAATTAAAAAAGAAATCTGTGTCCTAGAAGACATGGCAATCAAACCATGTGACAGACCCATATGCAACTCCAAATCTGTCCTCATAACTGTCTGTGTCTCACAAAAGACTCACACATGTAACTATTGGAAGAGTATCTTACACAATTTGGCATACAAATTCTATGATTAGCAGCTGAAGAGGGGGAGGAGGTAGAGAGGAAACATATCAATTGACATCCATCAACTATTCAAATTGTTTAAGATATAAATATCTGAAATACTGTTTTGATAATGCTATATATAATACTGAATTTAGAGAAAAAATATTCAAGTAATATTTTGGTTTATAGGAACAAATGGTCTTTTTTTTTTTTACAGTGCTATTTTAAAATATGTGCCACTGAACAAGGAAGTCCAGCCAGCTACCAAGTGGCATACTGACAAGATGAAAAACAAAATCAGGAAGATATGATTCAGAGGGGCAGAGGTCTGTTTTTAAAGCAAAACTCTGAAAAGTGAAATCCACGCATTAGTCAAAAACTCCAATACAGGTAGTTTATACTTCTACAGGAAAAAAAAAAAAAAGAAAAATCACACTGGCAATATCTCTTCCCTTTTTTCCTGTAGGGCTGCTGGTTTTCCATGCATCACCCATGTTAATTATTAGGTAGACAGAAAAGCTGTTCAACCAGTTCACTTCCCCTATTCTTGAACAGATTGTTTGAGACATAATATGAATACTAATTAACGATAAAGTATCCGACAGTGTTTTGAAATACGGACCAAGATAGCACTTTCTTAAAGTATCCTGAATAGTTCTGATACAATTAGCCCCACTGGTCATATCAAGGTAACAAAAAAATCTCTGAAGGTTTTAAACAAAATTGGCACCACTATTGGCTCGGATTCAGTGGGAATTTTACAGAGTTCTTTAGAAGAAAAGAAAAAAAATCCCTCTGTTTCTAAGACGCTTGTATCTTAAAACGTGATTAATAGAAAAACAGTGTTCCTAACATGCAACCATAATATGGAAGGGTGGATGCATGGGGGAAAGAGGGGAAAAGGGTCAAAACATGGCCACAGGTTTGCAGCAACTGTATTTCAGGGGTTTATAATTTAGGATATGGGAAGGAGGAGGGATGTTCTTGTTCTCTTTCCCAGTGACTTCTTCATGAAAAGCAAGCATAAATAATCAGCAGGGGCAAAGCAGCAAACCAGTATAAACACTGTTTTATTGGATTTCAAGAGGTTGTCTCTAGAATGTTTGAAGCATGATACAGAAAACTGTTAGCAGAGTAAAAAGCATTTAAAACAGGGAAGACATTATAATGTCTTGTTCAAAGTACTGAAATCTTACAACAGGAAATGTCACTATGTATGGTGTCAGTCCCTGTGTTGTGAAAGTATTCTGCCAAACCCTGCTAGAACCTTGCAACAGTTTATCTTTCTGAAGCATCTACAATGATAACAGAAGATCTTTCAGGCTATAGATTCACAGTGTATCAAGTTTAGGGGACTTACATATCCAGTAAACTCAGCATAGAAACAAAACTGCAATATAGTGGATGTGCATTTATGCACTAGATGACTCAGCTTACACTGATGATTTAATTTTCATTGCAGTCCATACATGTATTTCCATTGTTAAAACTTCATTAAAGATTTGACAAACCAAAATTAAAAAATCTTGTACAGCTGAGATGCTCACTTGTACCAATTTATTTACAATACTTCTGCACAGCAGTAAGCAGTTTATAAATGGGGCCTCATGCAATTCTACATTTCTTCCCTTATTATTTTTATTTATATCACTGCAAGTTAAATGAAAGGTGTCTTAATAAGCTAACATAATAGTTTAGCAGGTGTTTTGCTCAGTTAGCACAACTGTAAACAATCAAGGGAATTCAGTGGACAATGACAACCTCAGAGTATGCAATCCATACTCTAACAGATAGGGATGCTAAGCTCTTATCTGAGAATTACTACTTTTTGTAGTGTAGCTGTGCTGCAAGAATTAAGTAAAATATAGAGCTAGATCACAGTAATACAGAGGGAAGACAGTAGCAAATTACTATTATTTCACTTTTTTTTTTTTTTAAAGCTGCATTCACTTTTTTAGGAAAGCAGAAGGAAAACGTCTATGGTATCATGGAAAGGAAAAGTCAAAAGAATGCTTGGACCCACTTTGAACTGTTCTATCCCATGACAAAGTTTTGAACAGTATTGTAATTTACCAACAGAACACAACATATCTCCCACAAAATATAATTCAATGTCGTGCTTCAACCTTATCTAGCAATTAAGTACCACACAGTCGACCGCTCACCTCCTCCCTCTGCCAGTGCAGGAGGAGTCAGAGGAAAACACAAGGAAGCTCAGAAAATTGAGATAAGAACCATTACTAATTGAATACAAATAATAGAATTATAGAATAGTAACTTCTTTAATGAAGATTTAGCACTAGAAATCATAAATGAAAATTATAGTGATACTACTAACAATACTACTACTATAAGTAATTAAAATAATAGCAAATAGAACATATGATACAATTGCACACCACCCGCCAACTGACACACAGCCAGGCCCCAAAGAAGCGAGAGTCTGAGCCCGAGAGCCAGCAGACCAGAGCCCGAGGGCAACAACCCGACTGGGACAAAGCCAGTCAACCCCCCAACCCACTAAGAAATGAACCCGCCCCACCGCTAACAACTGGTCCAAGAGCTAACAAAAGAGCTAACAGCCCAGCTATCAAGCTAGCCCAAGTCTCAATGCTCCCCTCCTCCCTTCCGGCTTAAGAAGTGCACATGTGCACTGAGCCTGAGGTACCATGGAATGAAACACTACCTCTGCCACCGCCACCCTGGACCAGCCATCTGCACTGTGGAGAAAATTCTTTCCTCCCTGAAACCAGCACATTCAGGAAAAGAAACAATGAGAAAAACACACTTGATTGAACATAAGGACTAACTTAAGCTACTGATTGGCAAGAGAAAGCTATAATTATTGCCACTTAGAAAGAAACAGAATTAATAGTGTACCTATAGATTTTCAGAGGTTTTAATTTTTTTTTTTTTTTTTTTAAATTAAAAGCCAACAGCAACTATGGAAACTTTATGAAACTTTTCCTGTTGGTATTATTAAAACTTGCTAGAGATTAACTGGCATAATAGAAAAATTGCAGGGAACTTCTAATGGAGACATTTCAACCATTCACCCACAGGTATTTAGGCCAATGTTAATAGTTGCACCATATGAACAGAAGTGTGTTTCTTGGAAAGGATGGAGTCAATATGCAATCAGCCAAACCTTTGTTATGAATGCAGTTTGGTGTCTGAGTGACTGCTGCCCTTTAACAGGTCAGGGTACACATAAGATTCAGTGACACCCGGACTTAACAGTGAAATAACCCACCATTATGTTCAGTCAATGTAAATAAGCATAACTGACAAGGCGCTAATAGGCTGCCTCTGGTCAGCCATGTGTACCTCTGACCTTAATGAAGACCTAAATCAATTAATACTCCAGGCAATAAAGACCTCTGGCTGATTAAGTTAGATAGAAATCATCTTTTCTAACGGGATTAAAGCTGTGAAGTGGTGAGCTTTTTATTTAATATATTGTAATACTTTCTTCCTAGGGCCCTCTTATTTTAGCTAATGACGGTAAAATTGCTTTTTGCAATGTGAAATCTTTTATTCAAGTACCTAGTGTGAATAAAGTTTTAATGGTACCATTTAGACAAAGTAACTGAAAATCTTTGAGTTCACACTATGAACACAAATTGTATCTGACTAATGTGGATCTAATAAACCACAACCTTCAATATAGCTCACATGTTTTTCTTTAACTGTTACAAATTTCTAGTCTAAAGATTTCATAAATTAGTTGATCACACATAGTTTAGTTTGATACAGGATTTTTTTTTGATAAAATGTACAGTTATCAGAAGTTAAAAGATGAAGGATATATTCCTAAATGAAAAAAAAAAAATTATCTTTGACTAAAAAAAATTGACACTTATAAGAATTCATGTATAACATAAAATGCTTACATATCATGCTGAAAAATCTAGAACTTCCCTTTAGATAGAACAGTATTTTTTCCTAGTGTGCAGTTAGATGAAAAAAGTGTAATTAATCAATGGCATATTATTGCTATCTTTAAAATAGCTGTGACATTCCAAAGATGTGTAACTCCATTTTCAAATTCTGTGACTCCAGTTTGCTATCCTCATTTTGGGATGGAGCTTCATATGTTTCAGTATGTATTTGATCACCTAAGTTACAAGACTACAAAACACTCATGTTTTTGCATTGTTCTTCAATGTTGACATCATTTTATCAAAGCATGATTTAGATGTTTCTTTTTGAACTTACATATTCGTGTGTTGAAAATTCACAGGACATGTTTAATCAAGAATGGAAATAAACCACTACAATTTCATTGATGCTGCACTAGGCTGTATATTTTTTTTTTTTTTTTATCTGCAGGTTAGCAAAATTAAGATACATTGTCCCACAAAGTCATATTTGACAGTGAGTGTCATCATAATGCTTTCAACACGCATAAAAATTTTGTGCATTTCCTAATTGGAAATTACACCAAAGAGAAGTATCATGTCATATAGTATGCATACACTGAGCAGTACAAGAACTGGCAGTTCTTTAAAAAGACTACTAACTGAACAATGCATCTGAAGAAGCCACAATATTAACAGTTATGAATACTCTATCAACTTCAAAAAACTACATCTAAATACCTCCTATTGATACTTTATGCTGCCCAACTGTAAACACCTCTGCAATCCTCTAAGAACCAAATAATTCAGACTGGGCCTTTAGTCTGTGGTAGATTTATAGCAGCAAATCTCATCTAATACATTCCTGGAGTTCAAGGAATTTACTTCAAGGTACTACTACATTCAAGTAGTACCTTGAAGTTTAATAAAAAGCTATATGCACGGACTTGAGAGGAATGATCAGGTCAGAAAGCTTAAACTATCCTATCACAAAAAACTGTAATATTTGTGTACGTATTTTTGGCAAAGTGTTGGTTATATTTATACGTTGATCAATGCCAAATCAATTTTATTTTGCTCTACAACTGATGGAAATAAAACCCACACACTTATGATTTACACAAGACAAAGACTCAGAAAGCAAAATTTAAAAAATAAACACCTGAAAAGCTGTCATTCACATTTCAAGGGAGTATGAGACACAAAATAAAAATAAACCTAGCTTTTAAAGTCAGCAACTGTAGTTACAAACATCTAGGAAAGGTTCCAATCAAGAGGGTGAAAAAGGCTTGCCATCTAATACATCCACGTGGGCATGACAACTAGTCTTAAGTCTTCTCCAGGACCTCATTTTGGTCCACTTGGCATCTCGCATACATACAGAGGAAATGAAGAAAGTGGAGGTAGAATATTCTTTACTTATAATGTGTATTTCCACCCATGTCCTCTACTGGCACACAGGAACATACTGTTCATATATGGAAAATTACAGTGAAACATGTCAAAGACTTAATTGCCATAGAGCATAACTTGTTATCCACATCCTAAAGGATGTTTTTTCCTAAACAGAAAAAGAGCAGCCTCCCTGCTGGAAAATGAGCAAGGTAACAAGAGTATTCATCTTTGATGCATTTCTTCATTGGGATAGTGGAATTGCCTTCATGACTATTAATCTGTCACCTTTTACAAAGCCTACCATTTCCTTTCAAGCTTTTGAAAAAAATCACAAGTTCTCACACAACAGCATTAGCAAAATCTGCCAACTGTGAAAAATTGCAGAACACTCAGCTTTATGAACATACCTTATCGAAAAGATGAAGTAAAACCTTCGAACTAATTATCATTTAATCATTTCTTATTCATATTGCTTTGAATAAAGATGCCAAACAAAGCAAATGAAAATAAAAGAACCAAGATTAGTCTATTCCACAACAACTGGGGTTGAGATGGGGAATGAGAGACTCAATCAAATTAATATTTACCAAGAAAAGTAAAGACATATTCAGGGTACAGGAAAACAAGGTGGAAAGATTAGTAACTAAAAGTGTAAAGTGATGTAAATGACTCAGTGTGGACATGGACTACTGAGCAATGGATATCCCACTTTTAGAAAACGCATATTATGTCTGCAAGTTGATTGGCTTTTTAAAAGTAATTATATAAATATAGATAAGGGAGGATAATGGTTGTAGTTTATCTGTTTTCTTAAAATATCTAATAGAGCATATTTATAAATTATTTTTAACTCTCCTAATTATAAATGCTGTTAAATAGCTGACAGTCTGTAAGAAGAGTAATGAAAATGGCAATATACTGAAGTGGGGTGCCGTAGGGATTGGTATTAAGCCTGATTTTGTTTAACATCTTCATTAAGTCAATGGAACAAGGGATTAACAGCATGGTAATGAAATCCACAGAGGATACTAAATTAGAATGTGCACTAGTATAAATAATAAAAATGGACACAGATAGGTTTGAAATAAAGGCAGGAAATAAGAAAATGAGACAGGAGAAATGAAAACTCATGCCAGAACATATGGCAAAAGTAGTCTGAAATACAGGTATTCATAACAATGGAAAAAAACTTGACTGCAGAAGTGCTGAACAGTTTATGTTAAACCGTAACTGCTTTTTACTAGAACCAAGTTCACTACAGGACAAAAGAAGATATAGTCCCTGTTCTCATGAAACAGGTCTAATATCACATTGTCCAAATACTTACACCAGGATAAGTAACACCTACCTATGACTAATGTAAGAATGACATTTTCTAGAGCATCAGAAACTAGTACCATACTCTTTAGGAAAGGTACGATTTCCATATTTCAAAATGAATGCTGAAAAAATCAGGTGATATCAAAGTTTCAGATGATTATTCAGAGCTGATGAAGTACTTTTTTCCAGAAGTACTTCTTTTATGTCATCATTAACACTGATTTTCAGTTTACAGGCTTGCATAGCTACGTTCAAAGTATGAAAAATGTTTTTCTGCCAAGGTAAAGATGTAAAAATTCAAAAAATACTTTTTTCCCCTCTGTTAAATGTAAAATGTCTAAACCTTACATGACGCTTCATAAGCATTAATTTGGGGTTCCCACACAGGTAATTTGTGGGTTTTGCTATTTATGACTACTATCTTAAATTTATTCTGATAAGGACAGCTTTATAATATATCAGCATTCTTTGTCAGCTCTGCATTAAAAAACTAATATATATATAGGTAGCATGTTCACATGACATTTCTTCCTTGATTTCTACATTTTTCTCTACACATACAGTGTACAGAGGACTGTAGAGCATATATAATAAGAAAGAGAGGTTATAAGATAATTGCATCCACATAAACAATATCTGAAGGAAGAAGAAAAAAGATTGTGATATCCTTTTATACGTTTATGTGTTTATGTTACAAACCTTGCCTTTACTTTTATCCTTAAACATACAATCTACCTAGAAAGGGACCTCAGAAAACCTTTCCCACATTAACAGAAGTTGCTACTGAGATTCTCTATTTATACTAACTAAATCAGTTAAAGGATCACTGCAGTGAAGTATCACTGCAATAGAAATTTCTAGGTTGAAGTTTCTACTAACAATAAGGGTGCTACTGCATTAGGCTGTACCACTGTTCTGGAACAGGGCATCCAAAGAGAATCAAGATTGCAACCACAGAATTCTGAAGAGTTGTTTTTTCTCTGTTCCTACCTGTCTTTACAATACTTACTCATGCCAACTGTTGAATAGGTTAGTGTGATTATAAACAGGAGGACAGCTAAGCAGAGAAAATACCCTGTATTGAAAGGTGAAAGCTGTTCATCACACAACAGTAACTCACAGCGTATGAAACACATTAACACCGTGACATTCTATTCTTAAAGAAAAGACCGTTCCCAGCCATCACTTGGCTTAATATTCTTACTCAAAATATGCTTTTCATTAATATCACTGGTTAATTTAACATACCAGTTGGTGATACCTGGGAGACAGGAAAAAAGTAGTTCCACAAAACCAACAGTCTGTTGAAAATAGTTAACTTTAATAACAGTAAGCTAAAAGTGATAGTTCTCATTCTAGCCATATAGTGTGGTTTTGTACTCTGCTTATCGAATATGTATACCCAGCCTCACATGAGATTTCACTTATATCTATGACTACCTAAATAATAATCAACATTAAAACATATAAGTCAAAGATTACTAGTGCAGAACCCTCATTAATAATAGACACACCTACCACCTCCCAGTGGAAATCAAAGGCGACTTATTTGTGCAACTAGACATACATGTACAGTATACAGAATAGTAACACATACCGACTATAACATATACAATATATATGCTATTTACCATATTTGTTTACCTGTTTATTCATATTGCAGTGATAATACTTTCTTACATAAAAGAATACCTTTCTCTAGGCATCCAACCTCCAATGCAAAAATATAAGTAAAATTCTGATAATATTTATAGAAGCTGAAACTTGTAACAAAGCTCCACGATATATTTAATACATTCGCCAAAGTAATGTTGTATTATCTTTTATGTATCATCAGTTAAACCAAACTTGATAAAGAGATGAGTTTGGGTGTTAGGAACCTCATGGTATCAGCTGAAAAATCCAGGAGTAGAGGAACACTCCACAGTTAAAATTCTGTGTTCTGATCAGTAAAACATGACCCAATCTATACATTTAAATAATTTTTATTTTGACAGTGACCATGTATTATGTATTCTCATGTAATCTGAAATACAACGTTCATGAAGTGCAATCCAAGAAAAAAAAAGCATTAGGAAAGTATCTCTGTTGCTACACGCATGCAATTGCCTATCCTAAAACTAAAGATTCCTAACAGAACAAAATAAAATTAATGGAAATTAGAGAAAGACAACAACAATCTCAGAAGTACACTAAATATGCTCATTCAAACACATTTTCACAACTTCTTTGTTGTATCCTTAGACACTGACCTTTTATCAGAATTGCAGTGAGGACAACATCCCTGTATAAAATAACACTAAATTCCTAAATGTGGAATCACAGATTTTACTATGTACCATTTAGAGGTCAGATTTTCTCTTAGATGGGAAGCACTTCATGATAAGGAGTTACCTATTTAAAAATTAAGTTTCTGCAACAGATTATATTTAAACTCTGTGTTATAATTGGACTGTAACAGTATGATAATTATATTCTGTGCTGTAATAGATATTAATTTGGGTATGGAGTTAGAATCCAGCATTATAAATTTTCCTTTTTTTCCTGTTTTTTCTTTTTTATATGTTCACCTTATTGTTCTCTTATAATACTTATTTTCACAGAATTTTCTAGATGGTTTAAAAGGATAAAAGTTGGGAACTGGAAATTGCAGTATATTGATAGTATATTAGTAACTGATAGATTATTAATGAAATACGTATCTTGTGTTCTGCCAACCATGCTGCAATCAAGTCTTGGAACAAGACTTCTGTTCTGTTTCTTGATGAGTGTCTTAATCAGTATGCTAGAAGTTAACATAGGATGGAAAGAACCCTCTCTATGACGGTAAGTATTAGTAAGGATCTGAAAACACTTTACAATGAACGTTAAATCTAAATTGATACATTCCCAATTAAGATTTCTACCTTGATAAATCAACATTATCCAAAAAGAAACAACCTCCTTAAATTCCAAGTATTCCAAGCTTGTATGAGATGGTTATTGTTACCTTCTATTGTTTTGAAATACTAAGCATTTAGCAACATGAAAGATACCTAACACAGAATAAGCCTTACACTGCAGAACATTTAGACCAAGAAGGTCCTGTACAAATACAATTTTTGTGAAATACTCAGGCTACTTCAAAAGCAATGAGATGACAAAATGGAAATCATGTGGGGAAGGTAGATTTAATTATATATTTGGAAATAAAATAAAAATACTTACAGAAGCCTAATGTGAACATGAGATGTGATCAAGAAGTATAACTGCTAAAATTTACTTAAACACAGAAATGATGAATTAGAAACAATATCAGTGACATTACTATAAAAAAATTTTTGAACTTTTATTTTACTTTTATAAATAGCCGAGAGTACCTCTTCAAAACCAGACACTGTATCAAAGCCTACAAATTATACTGAGAACCGTTTAAATATCTCATTTTGCTTTTTGGGCTCAGGAAAATTATAGGTGCTTCACTGAAAATAGGACCTTGTATGACAATATGAATGTCTAGTATTTTGCTCTTTCAGCCCAACAGAAAGAGCTTCTAATTATCAGCTTAACAGTGCAGAGTGTTTGAAAAGTATGTTAAAAATGCCAAAATTTCCAGTGATGGAAACTGTTTCATACAAATTTTAAATTACATTTACATGACATGTAAGACTGAAGTTAGTTACATAACTTGACTGTTCATCTATCAGTTTCAAGTAATGTTTTAGGGTTTTATGAAAAGATTGGGGTTTTGTTGCTGTAAAGTTTGCTCTAAATTCAACCAGCAAGAGTTATCTGTTATGAAGTCCAGTGAAGTATATTAACACGCAGCATCTTCCAGTGTGTGATTCCAGAGTTTGCATTTGTCAGTGTAACTGGTCAGAGCATTTAACTCTGAATCTCAGGGTTTCTGCCATTCAGACCTGAAGGAGTTAAATCTTACAGCTCTTCAACAAAAAACCATTACATGTTTTTGCAGAAAAATATCACATGCTGATAGTGAATAATTAAATTCTCAAACCAAAGAAAAAAGAACTATTTCTGTGATGTATGTTTTGAACTTCTAATAGCTAGTCTGATTGTTCACAATAATAGCTGAGTTAGAATGAAGAAGGGCAGTAGCGGGGAATGAAGAAGGATATGAAAAAATGATGCATCTAATATGAAGAAAGGTGGAGTAAGAGAGTAATTCCAACTGATATTTTTATTTGTTGTTTGTAATGCTAACTCACGGTGTCTTGGACGTTTAAGTAAAGGAATGTTATTCATCGTACACCCTGACCTTGTACGGTGATATAATGCTTTGATTTTGTGCAGAATTTAGTAGAAGTAGAAATTTCACCTTGCAGGAGTAGGCACTGGATACAGAACAAGATAATGCTGAAATTAAAATTAAATAAGCCCCTTAAACACTATCAGACAACAATAAATCAGCTCAACACCTTCTCAACACAGGAAATTGAGAGTTAACTGGTGTACCCAATTTTATTTTTTTTTTAAAGGAGGAATAAATCTGCTATAGGGAGCTGGTTTGATAGACCTTTGAAGGTTTTCAAAACTCTCAGTAATACGTTATT
Source organism: Rhynochetos jubatus (assembly GCA_027574665.1). Lineage (NCBI taxonomy): Eukaryota > Metazoa > Chordata > Aves > Eurypygiformes > Rhynochetidae > Rhynochetos > Rhynochetos jubatus. Next base: position 105,158,483 of record CM050648.1, read on the forward strand.
ATCTAAAAAATATTCCCATAATTCTGCTGTCTCCCGTCATTCCTTGCCTCGAGATTTATCTGTCAACTTTGATGCATCTTTTAAAGTACCCCTCCAAGCCTAAAAACCATGGCTACAGACAACAGAAGAGAACTCTTTGCTTTGAAACTATCTGATCAATCAGAAGATCATTTACCTGGAAGCATTATTTGGTGAAGCTAAAGCGGCACATCAACCAGCAGCATCTGAAGGCTGAGGCAGCAAAACGTCAACAACAAATTGTCATTGGCATTCCATTTATGAACCTTCAAACACCATCAGATCTTTTCCATGGGAAACCAGATCAGGTCAGACTGGAGCTGAATATTTCTTAACAAGCTAACCATCAAAAGAACTTACGTTTTGAATAAAAAGGCTATCATTTGCAGATTTGAATATCAAAGGGATCCACTGCAAACTCCCAGTCTAGAAAAACCTCCCTAAGCTACACCAGACAGGTGTTTAATAATCTATTATTAAGGCACTATTTTAGGTTACTCAGAATCATAAAAAATAGCTGTAACTGTGAAGCTGCAAATGGGACTACACAAAGAAATGAATGCTATTAACATACTATTAACAATTCAAAAGAATGAGTTGACATACCAATCAAACTTGTTAATTGACTGTCAATGGCCTGTCCCTGAATATACAACATGACTGCATTATATATTTCAAATGCTGACAGGAAGACAGTTTCATTTGCATTAACTTCATAAACTGATCAACAACCAAACTGCCACATACATTTATAATGGGAATCTGAATCATTTCAATATTCATGCAGCTCTGTAATTGTAAATTAGGTGCTGGCAAACAATACAATACTGTACATATTCTAAAATATCCTAAATTTCTCTGACCTACTTTCTTTTTTAAAATAAAAGAGCAGTGGAGAAAAGTTGTCTCTTACAGAGACTATTATTACTTTAATCTATTTTGATGCCCTAGGCAAAATTTGTTTGCAACCTAGTTTGCAACTATAGTTTATAACTCTACTCTAGATCTACAACTGGTCTGCAATATATGAGGCATGCAAGGTGATTTAATTTCCCTTGCTTTAGTTCTGTGAAGTGAAAATACCATTAAAATACAGAATAAATCTGTAAAAAAATAAGTTAATTAAAATCTGTACTATATCCCTGCTATGACACAAAGCAGATGTCAGCACTGAAACCACTGAAACTTTCCAATCAGACATTGAAACATATAATTTAAAGTCAAAAGTATTGGTCTTGCTCATCCTTCCCTATGTCCTAGAATTTATTGCCCTCAGAGGTCTTGTCTGTATAAAGTATGTTTCCTAAAAATATCTCATAATTACACCCATTCAGTTTCATTGGGATTGACAGTGATAGCAGATGAAATAGATGTGATAGTGCTGCGAGTTTAGCCAAATGGTCAGTCAGACATACTCTGAGCAAAGTCACCAACCATAGGAGTTGAGAGCTGAAGTGCTTGTGGCCCTTCCATATTTATTAATCCAGCAGAAATGACCAAGGGCTGATAATGGCAGAAAAATGACAGAAAGAATTCCCAAGAAAAGACAGAGGCCAACATTCTTCACTTTTCCCATTTAGGATCTCCTCCTAATTTACTAGCTTGCACCGCTGCTGACTGAAAAATGCGGTTCTAGCTAAACTAACAGAGGATGTTCAAATGTTGTCATTAATGACTCCCTGTATTAGTATCGATTCATATGGTTTAACCATACAGGTAGATATGAAAGAAGAAATTTATTTTTATTTGTTCATTACGTGCTATAGGGATATTTATCACTGCTTATATAGAAATAATAATATCAGAGTCACTTTGAGAATCAGAGCAATGAAGCTAAGCAGAAATGTCACAAATAAGGATTAAATCATGAAGGGTCTGGAATTGTTCTACTGAAGGCTAACTAGTAATTGATCAAAAATTCTGAAGTTGTCAGGTCAGTCACATTCCTTCTGTATCTGTATGACCTGGAAGTATTAGCGAGTTTTGAATGTCTCAACTGTAAATGCACATTGTCTTCTTTCCCCTCTTTTATTATTACTCCTTTCACCCTGTAAATCCAGCAGTCACTTCCCGGGCTTTAAAGTTATTGCAAGAAGAGCCTAGCCCTATACACTAGCATAACCATACAGATATCACATAAACGTCCAATAAACCTGCAGTCATGACAGTCTTCTCCTGCATTTCCTTTCAGACCAAGCATATTAGAGGACAATTTCTGTGAGCTGCTATAGTTTAGACTTTATTATTTGTAGTATAGATGTAAGACTGAGAAGTAAAAAATATTCACGTTTATTGTTCTAGCAATTGTAATTGAAGAGTAGAAAGGCTAACAAATGGAAATATAAAACCTTCAGAAAAGCTGAATATAGTGGAGCTACTGGGGTGACAGCAGTCCCAAATCGTCCTAACTGATAATCATGAAAGATTACTTATACTACAAACTAGATATTAGCTCTGATATCTTCCCTGAAGTATAAGCTGAGTAACTGTCATAATGAATAACATCATATGATGGGTACTGCTTAGTTCTTACACTGACAAAACAGAGATCATTAAAGCTTCAACATTCTTTCAGGTAATCAATGTAATATAAGCAGTATGTGATTGAAAGCGTTTAAGACATGAAAATTGTCAAGGTAAAGAACAGCTCATTATTCAAAGGATGCAGTATCTATAAATCCAGCCATCTTAGAAGGAGTCGGTCATTTATAACTGGTGCTAATGGCAACACACAACTACAGTGAATTCAGTAATTCATGCACCATGTTTTATAAATTTTTATCATAAAATATAACGTATATACAGCTGAAATATTAGCACATATACATATTACTGTAACAGAAGCAATGTGACGTATGTTCATGTTTCAGAAAGACAATCGTACAAAACTTAGGTCATTTGTACTGCTTCAAAACTTACATTTGAAACAGTCACTTTCTGATTTACTCAAATACACCGTTTCAATGACATTTTCAGATCTTAGCTAACATCTTCCTGAGTCTCAATAGCCTGTGGTCAACATGATTTTTGTAGGTGGGCATAAAAACTTCTGCTCTTGGGAAGAATGAAACTTTCCAACATGCAGATAAAATCCCAGTCATGTGGAAAACAGCCCTTTCTTTGAGATCAGCATGGGACTAGCTAAGTTATTTGGACACCAAACCTGATTATCACTACGCGTGATCATTACCTTTTAATTGGAAGACAGCTTTTATAACCTCACTGTCTTTACAAAGCTCACAAAACACTATGGACTTTTTATAAAACAAAAAGGATTAAGTCAAACACTTCCAAACAGTACAGAGCTGCACATATACTGTTTTGCACAAGAATGGTGACTACAAGAAATGTATAACCAGTGTTTTTGCTGAAGCTCATTAATGTCAGTTGCTTGGTGATTAATGGAAAGATCAAGACTTGCATTATACTGTACTGCAGAGGTAGAAGGGTTCAACTAACCAATCCCATTCCAAGTTCATAAGTGAACAATAAGCAGCTTAACACAAATCTGTCTGTATCTTCTATTTTTATACGGAAAAATTGAGATGAACAAATAAAAAATTTATTGCAGCTTACAGAAAAAATATTCAGTGAATTAGATGCCTAACTGTTGCATGCTAACAAAAATATTCTACCTTGCACTGCAGTCCTGTTTCCATTACCAGAGAAGAAACATCATCCTGAGATCTGCTGTACTCTGAATCACTATTATGGTTCTTAAAAATAGAGTAAATATAAATTTAATTTGGGGTTTCACCCAGCTGAACTGAAAAGAAGAAAATACTGAAAGCGTAAGGTGTTCCATATTCTTGAGCATTTGTGCAATATCAGTGCTTATTTTGTGTGGGAAAGTACAACAACATTAGCATTGGCTTATACTTCTCAAATACAGGTGCCAAGGAGAATGCAAGAGTAAACAAAAAGCAATTTGATAAATCTAGAATATGCCTTGTATTAAACATACAGTTTTAACATTAGTCTAATTACTGATAAACTATAGGAGTAGCATAACAAGGAAGTTAATTTATTGATGATTTTAACTTTTGTTTTAGTATTACCATACAGGGAGATATATAAACAAATACATATATATATACTATTAAAATCAGAGATGAAAACTTAAGCACTGATTGGGAAATACCAAAATCAATATACATATGGGAACTTTATGTATATTGGATTATAAGTGAAATATATATGCATCTGCATTATAAATATACAGTTATATTCAACAAGATAAACCTGAATTTATTAGCAGGATGATCAGGATTACGACAAACACATTGAAACAATCAACATGAACAGACCTTTGCAATGCTTTATTCCTTAACGCTGTGTCTTAGCTTTGCACCAGTTAGTCTACATTTTTTGCACCAGTTTGTTTATATTTTGCTTCACCCCATAATACATCAAACTGGATAGGTGGTGCCAGCCCGGGGCCCGCGGCACTGCAGGACCGGCGGGGAGGGGGTGGGGATGTGGGTGGAACGGGTTATGTTTGTGTATGACCCTGGAAAGGGTCTGAGGGGGCTTCTGGCCAAGGGGTCTGCGGGTTTGTTTGTTGTGGGGACCTTGTGGCGAGTGGTGGGTGCTCCGGGCACAGCCAGCATCTTGCCAGGCAGATCGGTCTAGGAGTTGGGGTTTGAAAGTTTTTTTCCTCTCTCTTACTCTCTCGGCCCCCAGGCGGTTTCGTGGGGGGATTTGCTCCCTTTGGGTTTTTTTTTTCTTTTCCTTTTCCCTTCTCGGGATGAGTTCCTGTATCATTTGTTCTACCTTTTTCCTCTGTTCCTTAAATTACTCATTAGCACTAGCATTGTTAGTAACTCCCTAAGTTTCATTTATATAATTAAATAGTTCTTATCTCAACTCCTACAGGCATTTCCTCGGTTTGTTCCTCCGACCCTTCCTCACTGGGGGGGTGGGGTGGATGTGTGTGTGTGGAGTGGTAGAGTGGCCGGTTGTGATAAAAACCACGACACTTTGTAAGAAGAATTTTTGTTTTTCAAGAAATCTGGTGGCTTCTTGATATTAATTTGCAATTGCTATACTTGATCTTCTTAGCATGTAAAGAGATTTTTCCTGAGAGGAGTTACAGAAAGGCAACTTTGAAGTTTCTACCTGCAGCCACCTCTTATTTACATCATGTGAATCTGTAACACTGTTCCTGCTGAAGATGTTGCAACTCACTGCATAGGTAAAGTGATTTTTAAAATTTTTCTGAAAATTGCTCAACAATTATGGAAAGCAAGTAAACAATATATTTGAGCCCAGGATTTTTTTTTTTTTTAAAGTTTTCAGATATTGAAAGGATAAAGTTGAATGAATGTTTTGTAACCACAGAAAACCCACCATCATCCAGTCTTTACCTCATGCCTAGATTTCATGTATAGAATTCAAATTATTGCTACCTTTTCAGAATTTAGGAAAAAAACAACCTTGCTGATTTGTCACTGTTACAAAGATGACAGCTGGGCCTTTACACAATGTGAGCTGCAGACAGACTTTACTGAGATTCTTCAGGCACATCCTCAAACACAGTGTAAGATATGACAGATTCCTTCACATAAGGAAAAGGCCCTGAAAGAAAATATTTGGTGAAGTTGTTTAATAATCTATCCAATTAAGGAATATTCAAGGTACAGAAAACTGCTGCTACTGTCTCCAGAGGACTAAGTCCCAAATAAACATATCTTATAATAAGTCTTTCTTTTTAACTTTATGTCCTCTTCGTTGTAGGGTTGAGATCAATCTAATAACTCGAGAAATTATATACATTTGACAACATTTCTCAAAGTCCAATTTATCATGACAAAAATTCATTTATCTACCAATAAAATTATAACAAAGTTAAGCTAGCAGGAACTAAAATCAAGAGTGTCTTATCTGAGTGTTTGTCACATAACAGTTGCAATATTTGTAAGCCACAGTAATTGCATGACCCCAACATGACAAAAAGTAAATCAAACATTTTTCAGTAATACAGTTTCAGTTAGTGCTAATATATTATTTACAACACTCATCCCAGCCTTCACAGGAATCGCATCCTCTTCAATTGTCAATATTATAATTACTCCCTTTCCACAAAGGTAGGGAACTGGCATGCATGCAGAGAAGTAAACAGAAACCTCTTCTGCTGGCGGATTAGTCTCAACACCGCCAAACTTGTTTCGGTATTTAACCTTGATAGGGGCAGTTCTCAGGTTGCCCTTTAATACTAGAAAAATCTTATTAACAATTTAGGGTTGTTAATGCCCAATTTTCCAAAGCAGGAATGTCACTGCAAATTCTTCCTTTGACATATTCCTGACTTTTACTGCTATGAAATTAGATTGTTGTAAAAGTCTAGCATGTTACAGATTTCAAAGTGGCATTGATCTGCTGTATCAGCTCTGATCAACCTTAGATTGCTAAGACAGTGAAGAGGGCTTCTTTTTTCCCTACAACCTAGAAGATTTTCTTTTTATCATAGAGGCATTAGGTTTGTCTGTCCTAACTGGTAAAATAGGAATGATAATTACCTTTAGATATATAAAATGCATACATTAAATCTCAATAGAATGTCTGCTGTTTTTCTTCAACAAAACCAGGCATGTAATGTAATTTACAATGCCTAATTCAACCAACTCAAACTCCAGCCCTTGTAAAGCCAAACTATAGTATAACTGTAAACTTTTTTTTTTTTTTTAAGGTAAAGAATATAGTTGTTTAAAAGTATAGTACATCACTGTCAGGAATACAATACGAATGACGAAACAGCAACAAAACCCAGAAATAAAATTCACCAGGAAACAACTGTTTTACTATTTCAGTCTAAGATAAGTATATGGGGAAAAACATGGTGCAACTATGATTTTCCTGCTTATACCATTTATCTCATAACTCATGAGGCCTACATAATATATGGGTGTGCATTGTAATCACTTTGCTTCCAGAAAAATCGCACAGTGCTCAGCATTTTTTGAACCATTTAGTTTCTTTACAATGTCTTAACAGTTCATGCTGTATTTTTAAATGTAAAAATCTACCTTATCAGACCAAAAGTAGTAGTCACTAATGTAAAAATTACTATTAATTATATACCAAAAGTAGTCTATCAATAAGGTGCCTAGGTAACTCATTCAGCTCACTGTGTTGCAGAATTTTAGCCTCACACTTCTAAAACCTTCCTCATTATAAGCTGAACAGAAGCTCTTTGTAGTCTTACAGATGCCTCTGTTGAGTCTTTCAATGACCACTGAGAATTTTGATCTGGAAGCTCACAGACAAACAATCCATAGTCCACTTTGAGACATTTAAGAAATAAGTGTCTCTCTGCAATATGTGTGTTTGTGTACGTATATATACATATAAAAATAACAATAAGCATAAGCCTATTACTAGTATTATCTTTATATATTATGTATATTCTGGTTATAGGTTAAAGTAATTTCATTCAAAAAATGAAGAATACAGAAACAATAGGAAGACTTTCAAGCTCTTCAGAGATAAAAGCACAGAGAATAAAAGTATGAGAGGGTGATCCAGACTGATAGGTCAATATATCACAATTAAGTGATAAACATCAGAAATAATAAAAAAAGGGAAAGTAGGAAGAAAATAAAAATCTAGAAGTTATGTGAAAATTTCAATTTTGTTGAATAAGCAAATGACATTGGTGGGGCTGACTCCAATGCAATGACAGCTTAAAGAAGCACCTCTATGAGCAGTGTAGGAAAAATAATTCATAATGAAATGTGGTAGAAATAGCTACTGATTTTTGTCTAGGGCAGATACATACTTCACATCGGCCAAACAATTTCATAACACTTCAGTTAGGAAGTTCCCTCCAACCTCAGACACAGAAAAACACCTTTAGAGGAATGAGACTATACATCTGTGAGTTAAAATTCCATATTCTGTAAGTTAAAACTCAAATGCAAGGTATTCCCAAAAGTAGTCAGGCTGCACAACGTTGATTATAACCTCTTACATCCATTCCTTACACGATGACCTCTACAGTCTATGCAGGAGCCCTGTTTCATTTAGCAAGCAGATTACAGGGTTGATTTAATTGCTTTTTAAAACTGCCATACAGCTAAATCTGTTTTCTTCTCTCATGCACTATATGGTACACAGCTTTGAATCGTCTACCAAACAGGAATCTCTCATGTTCTGGTAGTTCTACCTTCCCTGACCCATTCACATAGCACTATCACCATTCTCCAGAGAAAGCACGGATCATGCCTCATTTCATTCATCTGACACTCTAAACCAGGCAAAGCAGGGAGTACTGCTGGTTTCCACCAACCTCCTTAATATATCTTGTTCACTAATTTGAAAGAATATGGAATCGCAGGTGCCTGGAGACTAAGAAAAGATGAGAAACGACAACTGTCTTCTCCCCAGACAGGAATTCTATTCAGTACTGCTCTCAGAAAACACAGGAGAATAATTTCGCTAGCACTGAAGTTAAACAAGTAACAAGACAGTGAATTATGATATTAATCATTCTCCAAGCATACAAATGGGCACTATTCCAGGGTTCTGAGACTCCATAGAAAGAAAATGAACAGTATAATACTAATTTGCAGATAAAGAACTGAGACCTAGTAAAACTAAACAATTTGCCCAGGTTTACAAAGAAGTCTTGTATGTGAAACAGATATTCAACTACTAGATCAGTGAGCATCACAAGATCTCATGTCCCAACATGCTTTAGATCTTGTAGTCCAGCCTGTTTGAAATATCAATAAAAGAATGTATTGAGATGTATAACAAGACCTGCAATAGTAACAATGTATGTTTTGAAACATGGCAGGTGACATTCCTAATCAGATAACTGCTTTCATGCATGTTGCTTTCATCCTAAAAAAATATATTTTAATTGTAATTTACCCAAGTATATTAAAAAGCATTTTAATTCACAGTAAGGATTTAATAGTCAGGAAGTTGTTCCTGAAGGGTATGTGACTAACAGCTCTGGAGACTTACATAGAATGTTTATTTACAAATGTACACAGCATCACCCAGAGCTCCTGGAAGTCACTCTGTCAGTACAGCTTCAAGTTATTCTGGGGAGACACCATAGTTTAGTCTCCGGGATAGCTGAGTCATTTGCTTCGCAGCTGACAGAGTGCTGCAGTGCAGTCTTCTGAAATATCACGGTTAAGTCAACACTGTTAAGCATAGTGAGAGCAGTCACCCAGTTTGAAAAAAAGACATAACATACTGGTTTTAAAACTTTCTATAGGATCACAGTAGAAGTAAACAAAAAGTCCTGTAATGATAAAGCCCCAAGCCTTTCAATATCCAAGTGCCTCTTGAACAATTAATGGATCTGACAGCATAATCTCTGTGAAATACTATCACTCTGCTCATATAACCCCAAACACCCTGCTAAAATGCACCGCCAAAAAAACATCAGTTCCTATCATTGTGACGCTCCTGCTACTTGAGCTTTAGAATCTATCACCTAAATAACACATAATATTAACCTATGGAAATGCACACAGTATTTTTGTCAAGTGTAATTCTTAAGGATTGCCTTTAGCAGCAATTAGATCTCTAGGTGAAAGACTATTACACCTGGAATTCTTGCTCAAAGTCCTAAGACAGTGTAAGCTTTCAGAGTAAATTTCCCTCAGTACTTAAGGTTTTGCTTATACATACACATCAGACCTGTCCATGCTAAACATCTCAGAATATTCTCCACATCATTGGTAACAGGACCTGAAACTATGATATCTCTAACTTTGCCTTCTACCACAATAATGTCTTTGTTCAGATGACTTTAAAAAACTTACAAGATAGAAAACTGGAGAAACTCAAAGTGTACAGTGTTTGAGCTTTCAGTCCCATGATTCAATTCCATGGAGCAACACTGTCTTTGCTATAAGTTGCTTTTCCACCTGAGACAAAAAAACCTGAAATAGTCACGGACAATGGAACAAAAATTACAACTATAGCATCACCTAGTACAATGCCACAGGGAGATTCCACCTGCATCTACACCTACAGCAGAAATTTAATCGCTTGTTTTAAGAAATGCCATGAGGAATCTCTTTCAAACTAATAAAAGATTTTAATTGCAAATACACACTTCTTGAAACTATGCATATTAATGGATTAACTATTACATGAGTTAAACTTACAATTTTAAATAAATCTTACATGTGTATGTCTCAGACCTTATAATAAAACAATACATACTTTTAAAATATTTCACATAATTCAAAAACATCCCAAATATTTCAGTATACTACTGCTGAAAAACAAAGTGCAACTGTGCTTAAACTGTAAAGCTTGTTATACCTAATTCTAATTCCATAGGCACTTGATCTGGAAGCCAGAGTAAAGATGGAATTGAAACTTCTGTTTTTACCTAACCACGAGTAGCTTTTCAAAGTGCAGCTTAAAAATAGTATCTTCATGGATTATCCATCTACTGTTTATTTTATTAATACATTTTAAAGGCAATATTTTTAATATCACTACAGCTGAAACTAATCTCTACCTTCATTTAGCACTTAAATGACTATCTTTTCATCACTGTTTTTGAGGGCTACAGATGCATCAAGACATATTCATAATCAAAATCTTAAATTGGATACCATACGTGTAGCTATCACAAGAACCACAACCTTAATCGAGAATATTTTAAGTCTTCCTGTGAGAGAAATGGGATCCACAAACATGAAAAGATAAATCTGAAAGAAAACTGTAACTGAGATTTCTCATTTTGGAGCTATTATTAAACCCCTAAAAGCTAAATGCATTTTTGCTGAGAAAACAATCTCTCTCGTCAAAAACAATTCAGAACAATCCCAGGTTCTAAATGGTTGAGAAAAGAAGAGATGGTTTCCTATTTGAAATTCCTCTGAATCTTCAGAAGGCTCTGGGTAGAACCTTATAGTGATTCACAGGCCAGTATAAATTTCAGAAGTCTATGCAAATCAATGTAAACTACAGGGAGCTGGAAGAAGAAACTGTGATTTGCAGCTGTTATTTGTATGCATGGTGTTGTAAAGCACAGTAAAGAGACAAGACATATTAGTTTCTCTGATTCAATTCTCAAATGCTTACAATAAGCAGACTTGGGATAAGAGCTGAAAGACGCATGCAGAAATTCTAATCAAAGGAAAGGACTAGTAATTCTTACCAACCTTAGTAACTACCTGATTACTTTTTGTAACTAGCCACTGAAAATTAATAGCCATCAGAGCCAAATATGTAATAATTGAAAAAATGAATACAAGCAAGCAAAAAAGAAATCACTTAAACTAGAAAATTATATGTTTGAATATGAGGAAGGGCAGAGAGCAAAAAGCAAGTTGCATAAATAGCTGTATTATTTTTAAATTTATTTTGCTTCACTTTCTTCTGTTGATAAATTTTATTATGTATTTATACCTCTCAGGACATCTGGCAACTTAGCCAGAGTAGAAACTTCAAACACACTTGTGAGTATTCACATCTCAGACGTGCTCACCATACAAGTACATATCCAGCCTATGATATATACACAGTAAACTGACACTTCTGAGTTCCCTATTACATAAGAACTCTGCACATGACAGTAGTCCTTCAGGTTTATTTGAAGTTATTCTAAATTCTTTTTATGAGGCTGCCTTCAACTTGACCTTCAAACATCTTTAGATGCTTAATGGATTACATTTTATTGAAAAATCTGTTTAGAAAATGAAAATTAAGTAAATAAAAATCCTGAAAGAAATCTCAATTAAGTGCCTACTTTTGTAATTACTGCTATAATCTTTCAGATTAAATGGAATTAGTGTATCATACAAGAATATACCCTGGTTAAGCTAAAAGATGAGTATCAAACAAATAAACTCCAGCATTTGTTTTTTCATACCTCCACTTCCCTGGATCTTTTAATGGCTACATTCAGGTTTTTGTATTCCAGCATTCTCTAGACTCTGTACATATGCAACAATAGTATTTTCAGGGTGACACTTCATAAATATTATTAGCACCTCATAGCAAATAATAATTGCGGTCACTAGAAAGATTTTCATACCTTGAGTAAATTTCTTATCCTACCACACACAGCTCAGTATATCAATATTATCTGTTGAGGACCATAATTGGCATGTAATAGATAAAAGTTTCATTCTAAGTTTACTTACGTAAGTGTAACTTAGAGCAATTTTTATTATCAAATAACATTCAATATCCAGAAGTGCAGATGTATCAATCATGAATAAAATGAAAAATACACAACTACAATAACGGTTATTCAACTTCTATATAAAATCACATTTTCAGGAAAATCTCAGTAGCTTTATTATATATGCATACTACTAAAGTTTTGAGTCTTCCTTATATACGATCAGATTTTCAAAACTTCTCAGCAGCTAGCAGCTCCCATGGAGAAATGCAGAACTCAGAAAAACTGAAAATGTTATGAACTACAATCTTAATAGGAAAATAGTTAATTACCAGTATACTGAAAACAAAGGATTTTTATTTTAAAGTACTGGCATGCTGAGCCTCCTGAACACTAAATGATGAAGGTGATTAATTTTTTGCAGAGAGAACGATTTTTTTATCGTCAGAAGGAAAAAAAAAAAAAATAAAGACAGGCATAAATGTGTGTAAGGATAGGAGAAAAATATTATAAACACCCACCTTTCCTTCTTAGAATAAAAAACAACTCAATTGTTAGCAGACGTAGTATAAAGCTAAAATAAAGAAGAATGGCAAAAGTGATGGTGAGATGCCAAGGCAGACTAGCAGCGTTTCTGACTCACCTCCATGATTTACATGTATTGAGGCACTGTATAGGCCTTTTGTAAATCACAGTAATTAACTTTTTGGTACTCTGAACAGGAGGGAAGGCTGGGGAAGCACAGAGACATAGAGGGATTCAGCTAAGAATGTAATAAACAGCACTAATCACTTGGAACCTGCTCATCTTTAATCCGCTTTCATCTTCCCTCTTGAGAAGGGAAAACCCCACCAGTCATACTGGAGGTCTCACTCATCCATGCTCTCTTTTGCTTCCATGTCTTACTCTCTTTTCAATTTACAGTCTTACATTCCCTACATCAAGAACTTTTCAGAATAACACTCTTGACTCAGTAAATGAGATGACTGCAACTATGTTTGACATCTTAATATCCACAATACTGTTCTTGAGAAAACTAACAAATAGCTATTTTATGGCTTATCCATTTTATAAGAACTAATCGAAAGCTACTTTTTTTTGAAAATTTCTTTCCAATTTCTAAATTTAAGAAAAAATTTCAAATTCTGGAAAAAAAAATAGCAGCTTTATAAAAATGTTGGCAAATTAAACCTTGGCAATACTCGTTACTTTTCCCAAAACTCTGAAATGTTAAATTAAAAACACATCTAAAGCACTTCCCTCAATTTACTTTTTGGACAAATTTCATACTTTTTACTTAAACAAGCATAAATGTTGAAAACATTCTTTCTGCTATGTTCCACAGCCACATTTTTACACTTATTTTTCCTATTAATTTTGAGGATACAGCAAGATCTGTGGGAAAGGGACATTTTGCATTGTTCAAGACTCTAAGCAGAGTCCTTACTTTTCCCTTCACAAACTAGAATAATAGTAATGTGGAAATGAGCACATTAAAGTTTGTAAAGGCCTCATTAATAATAAAAATTTAAATAAAGTCTTCCTACACTTTTCCATTGTTTCACTTATTTTTATTTTTTTCTATCCTGGTGTTTGGCTTTCCTCTTTCTGTAGTTCAGTATTCTTATTAGTTAGAGGAAATCAAGCTGTATTCAACAGCCCAAGAGAGGTCATGCACCCAGTCCAATCCATAGCAAGGCCCAACACGTATTCCCAGGGGGTACATGTACCCAGATTGTGAGAATGCAATACATACATACAAATATATGTGGTCAGCCACAGCAATCAACACAGTCAGAGACAAAGAACACTCACATAAACACAGACAGCACCAAAAGTCTCATCCCACTCCCCTCCCTGGCTGAGCAGGCTGGAGATGCACTGGTAAGAATATAAATACACACATGTACAACTTGGATCCTTCCAGCAACTGGGCTCAGACATTTGGTCTGCTCAGCAGCTGCCCCTGGATTCTGGTCTCCCCAGTTTCTGTCACATGGACATATGAGCCCCTGAGGATGCAGCCCCACTGCAGTTGCTGGTGCAGACCCCACATTCACTCACACACAGATGCATACACGCACATGTACACACACCTACAGCTTCCCTGTGTTTCACTCACTCTAGTCTCTCCAGCCACTGCCACTCAGGCACATGGGCCCTCAGACCCGTGGTCCAACTCCAGTTGCTGGCACCCAGACCCCCATAGAGACACACTCAGTAGAGAGTGCCTGACCCAGGAAAGAGTTAGAGAAGAACTGAATATGAAGATAGTACAGACCAAGTTTCTGTGATGAAATGATTGGCTTGGTACATGAAGAAGGAGCAGTGGATACTGTCTACCTGGCTTCAATGAGCCTATGAGTACAGGCTGGGTGTAGAATGCATAGAAAGCAGCCCTGAGAAGGACTTGGGGGTACCGGTGGACAAGAAGCTGAACGTGAGCCGGCAGTGTACACTGGCAGCCCAGAAAACCAATCATATCCTGGGCTGTATCAGGAGAAGCATGGCCAGCAGGTTGAGGGAGGTGATTCTCCCCTTCTACTCTGCTCTTGTGAGACCTCACTTGGAGTACTGTGTCCAGCTGTGGAGCCCTCAAAAAAAAAAAAAAAAAAGGATATAGACCAGTTGGAACGAGACCAGAGGAGGCCACGAAGATGATCAGAGAGCTGGAGCACCTCTCCTACGAAGAAAGGCTGAGAGAATTTGGCTTGTTCAGCCTGGAGAAGAGAAGGCTCCGGGGAGCCTAATTGCAGCCTTCCAGTACCTGAAGGGGCCTACAAGGAAGCTGGGGGGTGGGGTGGGGAGTGGATTTTCACAAGGGTCTGTAGTGACAGGACAAGGGGTAACAGGTTTAAATTGAAAGCGGGGAGATTTAGACTAGATATCAGGAAGAAATTCTTCATGGAGAAGGTGGTGAAGCAATGAAACAGGTTGCCCAGAGAAGTTGTGGATGCTCCATCCCTGGAAGTGTTCAAAGCCAGCCTGGATGAGGCTTTGAGCAACCTGGTCTAGTGGAAGGTGTCCCTGCCCATGGCAGAGTGGTTGGAACTAGATGCTCTTTAAGGTCCCTTCCAACCCAACCCATACCATGATTGCATGATTCTATGATTTTGTCACTGTGTCCCACAACACCCTCATAGAGAAGCTGTTGATGTATGGGCTGGATGAGCAGACAGTGAGGTGGACTGAAAAATGGCTGAACAACCAGGCCAGAGTGTGGAGATTAGTGGCACAAAGTCTCACAGATGGCCAGTAACTAGTTGTGTACCCCAGGAGGCCACAGTGGGTACAATCATGTTCAAAATCTTCATTCATGATCTGGAAGATGGGGCAAAGCATACCCTCAGCAAGTTTGCAGATGACACAAAATGGAATGAGTGGCAGATACACCAGAGAGTCATGCTGCCATCCAGAGGAACCCCTGGAGACATGTGCTGACAGGAATGTCATGAAGTTTAACAAGGCAAAGTTAAAAGTCCTGTATCTGTGTGAGGAACCAACCCATGCTGGGGCCCAACTGGCTGGAAAGCAGCTTTGTAGAAAAGGACTTGAGGGGTCTGGTGGATACCAAGTTGAAAATGAGACAGCAATGTACCCTTGCAGCACAGAGTGATGCTATCCTGGGCTGTATTTGGAGGAGCACTGCCAGCAGGTCAAGAGAGGTGATCCTTCCCCTCTGCTCAACAATAGCGCTGCCACACCTTGAGTGTTGTGTCTGGTTCTGGGTTCCCCAGTACAAGAGAGAGAGTGTTTGACGAAGGGGCCAGTAGAGGATTAAGAGACTGGAGCAACTCACCTACTAGGAAAGGCTGAGAGAACACGGACTGCTTTGTTTTCAGAATGCTCAGGGAAAGCATCTCATTAGTATATATATGAATAATTGAAGGGAAGCTGCAAAGGGAACAGAGCCAGTCAGTCCAGTGGTGCCCAACGACAGGACCAGAAAAAATGGGCATTAAGTGAAATGCAGGCGGTTCCCTCTGAACACCAGGAAACATTTTTTTATTGTGAGGGTGACTGTGCACTGGCACAGGTTGCCTGTAGAGGCTGTGGAGTCTCCCGCCAAGGTGGCCTTGCTTCAGCAAGGGGTTGGACAATATGACCTCCAGAAGTCCCTTCCAACCTCAACCATTCTGTGATTCTGTGAAATGTCTGTACAGACAGGTACATGAGCAGGGCATCTTACAGCATAATTCACAGCTCCATCCTACATGTGAATGAATATGCTTTACACATTCCCAGTTGCTAACAAGTTTTCCTTCTGTTTTCCTTGGCCCTTTGCTCTTTCTTTCAATGTTAATATTTTCTGTTTTGCTCTTTCCCATTCCTCTCTTTTTCTTAGAACAATGAAATACAGAAGTAGCTGAAATGTCAACAGACTGAGCACTGTACAGTACAGCTGGGTGAGTGCAGTATAGACACAGTCTGACTCAATTTCCTATCTACAGACTGTATCTTTCCACTCTCAGATTCTCTGTAAATAGTTTTACCATAATGTAGAGCACCACATTCACTCTGTCACACATACAAATGACACTACTTCTGTAGTCCCATTTCTTCTTCCCTCAATCCTTTCCCATTTTTACAGACCAATTGGAAACATGATAGAGGACATAAACTCTTTGTAAAGCAGAGTCTGACTTTACTATACTTTTCTCCTCTCAGAATGGGAATGAGTACCTCCTCCCCTTTTTACTAAGCCTAAGAGCTACAGCAATAGAACTTTATGAAATATTAGGCTAAATTTCTACAGAATTCATGAACAGCCTAGGAGATTTTTAAAACAGATGCTTTGGTTATGAATTTCCAGTAAAGAAAATCACTTAAATATTTAGGTTCTCTCTAATGCTTTAGAGTAGTTATGTAATTTCAGGGCAGGAAACATTATTTACATAGTTTCCCTGAACATAATAACTTGTTATATGACATCATAAGGTTTCAGATTTACACCCCCTAAGCTGACTTCTAAACAAGCAATAAAGGTCCATACCTGACCCCTACACTGGGCCTGTTTTACACTACCCTGCTTTTACAGAAAGTTAAAATATTTGATTCTCAAAGGATCAAACCCAAAGACCCGGTGGTCAGGAACATGATATCCAGTAAAAGACCTATCTCCCGGTGAATGTAAGAAGGACTTTCCTATCCCTGTGTAATTTTTGTTCTCTTGCCTTCTGTTCTCTCTGACTTCTCTTGAGTTTAGTGACTGGCACAGCCTACTGAGGATGTTAAAACCACAGACTGTTCCAATCTCTGCCTTCAGATATGGGATTTTCATTATCTTCCGCTTAATTCCTCATTCAGAAGTTCAAAACTACATGCGAAATTCTAAGGAATGAGAAGGAGACAGGGTTACAAATGTGCACATTACAGCAGAATTGAATCTGAAGAACCTTTTTAGTTAAGAACTGTAAGAATAGAAAGAACATAGATCAAACAGCAATTCCTAGATTGAATCTGTGGTATGAATGACTGGAAAACCAAAATTGTGGGTTTTTTCATACACGCTGATAAATGACATTGGAAGTCACTGACAGTCAATAGACAAAATCCCTTTACAGCAAAGTAATTTTCAAAGAACAACACTTTGCATGTGCATGTGCATTTGCATGTGCATGTGCAAAATATTATCTCCATTAATTTCTCTGAAGATTTTCAGATGTGAAAGAAAGAAGAAATAAATGGAAAAAGGTAGAAAAAAACCACTTCAGAGTATGTGTTCTTCTCTCCAAAATGCTTACTAATCTAGAAGAAAAGATCCCAGTTTTTCTCTTATGGGCTCCTCTCCTTCCTTTTGAACAATATTACCTCATTTCTTTCATGTTAGTAGAGTATGGTTTCACAGGAAAGAATTAGATTTTGATTATCTTCCCACATAGTGTATTACCTATTAGCTAGAAAAATATGCTCATCAGACACAGCATACTTCCTTTATTTCAGCATTTTGTTTCTTTTACAATTTCCATCATTTAAATGACAGTGACACCAAATATCTCATATCACGTACCGCCATTCTCCAAAGGTAATAATAAAAAAAGAAACTTTGTGAATTCTACCCAACATAATAAGCTACTGAATTCCATGGTCATATCACATGGACCCTATAAAAAGTGGTAAATGAACTCTCATGATCAGAAATGGCAAATATGAAGAAAATTTTACCTAAGAAGTTGTACCACCTGTTTCTTGTATACTTCCATAGCTTCATCCTTCACTGACATGTTCTTAACAAAATACTGTGTGTAGAACATAAAATAATTTAAGTATTTTACATAGTTCCTGTTATCAGAAAGGGGAAACCTATGGACATGTTTTAAATCCATCACCAGATATTAGAAATAAATTTCACAGAGAGGCCCAATATAAAAATATTGATTGAAAATTCTTTCTCAAGATTAAATGAATGAATATAAATAAACAGTAGTGGTAAATGGAAAGTTTCAAATCTATTATATTTTTCAATCAGTTCTGTAGGGTTTGAGATTTGCTCTTATATCACCAGATGCTCTATTTTTATATTCTATAATTAAGTCACACAGGAAAAGACTATCAATAGTGCTTCTTTGCTCTGAGATTTTTAAAGCTTACTTGTTAAATTAAAGTTGTTCACTCATCACCATCAGCCCTCACAACTCAAAGTCAAGCTCTGTGACCAAACCCAAGTGGCTAGCAGACAGTGCAAAACATTTTCTGAGAAAGACCAGTAAAGAAATGATAGAAAAACTTAACATTTGTTGCTTTGCACTCAGTTACCAGAATATATCTTATGACTAAAATATTAACCAACCTTTAAATACAAAGATGCAAAGATTATTTATTCTGTCATTTAAAAAACATAATCTGCATATAACACCCAGCAAAGTAATAAAAACACACTCTGACTTCTAAAGATTGTTTCTCTTTACCATGTTGAATGCAATCCTAAATAATACAGGTTCTGCAGTTCCAATTCAATAACAGATATAGTTCATGGTTTGTAATCTACACAAAGACACAGGAACCCTCTCTTGTTACAGAAATCATATTTTTTCTTCACTGGTACCACAAATCAATTATGATCTCTGACTACCACAGCAATTTGTTTGAAAACTTAAATCAAAGATGTAAACTACAGAAAAGAAAGAGATCGAGAACCCACAGCACCTTTACAGAGGGCTACTATTTTGCAGACAAAAAGATATTTTTAATGGTTTGGACTGACATTACTAAAACATGGTTTTTATGCAGAACCCTATAAATACTTGCCTCCAAAAAACTCACACCAACACACTTGATCAAATAGTAATTGTGCAGTGTTATTAGTTTCACATGTATCCTGATTCCAGGTACCGGGTGTTGAAAGATTTATTTATATTGAGTTGTACCCTCAGGTAATTCAGTTTTCAAAAATCAGAATTCTACAATAATAACCCTCTGAAAGACAGCAGCTTGACGACCAACCTCAGGTAGGAAGAATTATTTGAATCCCCATGGATTCCCCTAAAGTAGGTATGTAGAAGTGACAATTGCTGTTTTATTTTTCCCTTTTTTATTTTGATTTTGTTATTAGACCCTCAACTTGCAAATGCTCAACTGTCACAAAAGATCAGTGTTACTGAACCACCGGCATTAATCTGTTGTTTGAAATGTATAAAGACAGACAAATAAAGGAGACACTGCAAAATGTCTTCCTCAAGTAGAACCAGATATTGAAATGATAAATAACATAACCTACGAGCACTAGTTATAATGTTCTTGGGCAGAAGAGATTTCTAAATATCAACGACTGTTGCTTCATTGTCAGATGGTCCATAAATAAACCATGGTCAATTCATGACATTGGACCTTTTCTTCTTGCTATGCTACTGTAAATAAGTGTGTTCCCCTTGCCTGTCTGAATTCTACATGCCTATTTCCAGAAATGCCGCAGCATATAAGTAACACTGTCATGTCTGTTTTGTCAACTACATGCTGATTATCCTTTTCTATCTGCAGTTTGGGAACATTATCAAGGTCAGAAGCAATCGCTCAGAAAAATCCTGAAGCTCTTGTGTCTGATCATTTCTGTAAACAATTTTCATTAACTGCATTATAAAGTTTATTTAAGAAAGATCTAACTTTCTTACATACTGTAGAAGCAAAAATTGTACCTGCAACCTGTCAAGTATCTAGTCAATTTGTTCATTTACTACACGCAATCACGCCTTATTCCAAAATGTCTCAGGTCTAATTTACTCTATACCATATCTAACTTCCATGTGTGTTTGGGTAAATGCCCACCTCCTTCAACTCTCCTGACCTCCACTTTATTTGACTTTTTTTCCTTTCTTTCTTGACAAATTGGTTATGAGACATTTACAACTGATGCACATATCGCAAAATTATTTCTGCCGAGCTTCCTCCATGACCTGCCCGTGGGACATGACATGCTCTGAGATGCATCGCTCTATCAAACTGAATCTTTCCAGGACAATGCAAATTATGACAAATTCCATCATCCCACATTATGCACTTCATGCTAATCTTCCTAATTCAAGAAAATCAGAAGGGCTTGCTGTTCTGCTGAAGGGCACGTTGTCTGAATGAATGATAGTGAAAGAACATTCGCAATCACCTTCATCTTCTAATCCCAGCTGTGGCCACCTCTGCCCTAAAACCACTAAGCAACCTTTCCTCCTGTGTAATTCTTGCATCAGAATTAACTCAGAATCAGTCTTTTGACAGAATATAGAGAATAAGAATGATTCTTTAATTTCTAGATTTCAGTGGTAGTTCTTCAGAATAGCATTTTTAACAAAATTTTCCCCATAGACTTTTTCTGCTTATTCTAGTCTGCCAGACTTTCACAGTAGGAATGCAATTTTCATGAAAAGTTAAATTACCTCCCACAGTGGATTTTGAAACAAATTCAGCAATGGGTTTCAGGCAGTTTTTGGTCTGGAGTACTTTTGACTTTAGGAGGTTATGCTGCTGACTCAAAGCAAGCCACCAACCTGCAGCAGTCTTCAGAAAGTCCCTAGGATAGAAACCAACTGCATGTTTGAATCATTCTTCATTGGCTCAGAAGGTGGCAGTATTACTACATGAAAAAAACTTGCCATCTGCCTAGTATTCCATATCCACATTGCTGAAATAAACATGTTTAATTCCCAAAGAAGCATATATTTTATCCTGTGGCATAATTTACTTATAACATTAAAACTCAAACATGGAGCAATTCATAGCAATAACTGTGATTATGCTGTTAGTGGCCCAAATGTCACTGTCTAGATTAGGCTAAATGATACCTAGCACCAAAGAGCTTCTGTGATTTATTTTTTATTATCACTGGTAGAACTTGCATGTTTAAAAGGCTCCCCATTCAAATTATTCAGCCTTCTCGATGACTGAGGTAAGCATAGAAAATCTTATAAGAAATTATACAGGTTTTAAATCATAGCCATGCTTAAAATACAACAATGTTTTGGGCAGGCAGATACGTTACTATAGATTTAAAAAAAAACCTTCAGGGTAAAAATACAATGCATACTGCAGAAGAAGAATTCAAATATATCACAGTTTTTGCAGTTTGCAAGACTGAAAATTAAAAGGGCTTAGAATCAAGAAAAAATCCTATTCCTTTATGAAATGTATGTTTTAAACACATTCTCAGAAATATTATAAATATATTTATGAAGCTGTTTCATGGAAAAGGAGACAACATTAAAATTTTCAAATAGCTTTTGTTTTAATTTACATGTCAACTAACGGGATCCTTTTCCCACCTATTTGTATAGTCAGAACATTTCAACCTACGGGAACTCTGTCAATATTAAATAATATTTCTTTTATACTATTAAATTAGAATACACTTTTTATTTATGGGAAATAAAGTGTAAGCCATACTTTCTAGTAGAATAAGCTTTTCAGAATGAATGAACAAACACTTACTCAGTAACAAAAGTGCAGAAAAGTTTTATTTTGCATTTACAGTCTATGCTTTAATGGAATCTTGCATAATTGGCTTGATGCTTTACTGAATCTTCATACATGCCTAATAAGTACATAGCACAGATCCACATTAAAGTATTACTAAGAAGAGACAGGAAGATCTTTAGCTTTATACTTCATTCCCAGTGAGACCTAAACCCTCAGAGGTAAATGACTATGTGAGCATCATTTCAGCAAAAGACACTGGGCACACCCTGTGCATGCTGCGGCTTGTTGACATGAACCAGGGCAGGCAGACACCAATAATACATGAAGTGCGGTTCAGAGGCAATTAGGATCAGTTGTCAAGGCCAGGCCATTAATGAAAGAACATGTCAGAGGAACTGGAGACTTCAATGTTTGAGGGCAAGAAGGCGATTTAGTGTGACAGATCGAGTCCTTCCAATGTCCTCAGTGGTACATGCTAATACCAGCCTTAACAACCTTTTGTGGCAGTGTATAATGCGACTAACATGGACTTTGATTCAGCAAAATGACTGCTGCCACTGTTAGTCTGCCTCATTCCAACAACAGTAAAAGCACTGCTACAAATAATTACCCACTTCCTTCTCCACCCTCCTCCATTTAATGTAGCAGTTCTTTATGCATGCCATACTGTTTCTCACTAGAAGGTCACAACACTTATCATGCTGCTTTCTTTTCTTTCTGTCATGTCCTTTCTATTTGTTAATATAATCTGAAATTATCCTGTATAACAGTTTTGTTCAAGTAACAGGAAATTAACTATAAATTCAACATTACTTCATGTGATTAATAACAAATACAAAAAGAGCAAACCAGACTGGTCTATAAGGAATCACTGCCTATTGTGTCAATTATGCAAGGAAAATGCTGCAACTTGAGATAATTCTTAACATCAACTACTGCATCAAAAATATATTGCAACTTCAACCTCCACAAAAAATTAAAACCTAAAGCTTTGTACCTTATTTGGCACTTGGTTGTTTTTCCTGCTGGTACTGTCAGCACTACCATCTACTATTTTCTATAAAAACCTGCAGACCTCAAACTCCTAACACTCAATTACAGGACGAAAGGAAGCATAAACACAGAAAGAAAAACATGAAACAGGAGTTCTATTGTAGGCACAGTACTGAAGTCAGGAGCAACATCTTCACGGAAACAAGACAATGTGTTTTCTTTACAGAAGATGTGATCTGTTTTACAAAGAATAGTTTTCAAGTAAGACAAGACTTCACAAACCATTTTTAAACTAAATTATTTAATTTCCAAAGTACAATTCTGGTATTCAGTACCTCTTTCAATGCCAACTTCTTTCTAAGACTTCAACATTCTGGCCACTTGAGAACATGCTATACCACATATTTAAGTGTGAGAAATTTGTGACTTCAGAAATGGCAGGAAAAAAAGAGTTATATTCACCAGAACTCCCCACACATTTCAAGGGGGGATTCAGAGATTTGTCAAAGTAAACACTGTCCTATCAATGATAAAAAATTACATCTTGAACCCTATTTTACTCACCTTATATCTGATGATTTGGTTCTCCCCTATCACTTCTGTCATTTGGCAATGCCTGAACTGACCTTTCTAGAGGCAATACTTATCTGTGAGTGACAGGAGAAACTATCTTCAGTAGGATGAATTTCCTTCTCTCTCTTTATTTCTTTCCACTTTCTGTCTGACTCGTTTTAGTTTCTCTCCTTTTTTTTCCATCTCCTTTTTTGTTTATAATGCTATAGCTAACCTCTTCTTAACCGACCTTTGCCAACATTCCCTTTTCAGCCCACAGCTTTAACCTTTTGAATGTCTACTTTGTTTTATTTATTTTACTATTGTTTATTTGCAATCTTCTCCCTCTTAATTTTATTCTTTGCCTTTTTTCTTTTATTTCCTTTCTTTCCTCTTGCACCTTTGTCAGCTCCTGGACCCACTGAAGTTAAGAGAAAAATCCCACTGACTACAATATCAGTATGTTCTACTGCAAGATTTTAGCACTGCGTATACTACCAACATCTGTGTGTCCAACACAAGTAGCAATTGTTGGCATATAACAATAACATAGTACTGGTACTTTTTTGATGGAGTACAGTGTAAGGGATGGGATTACAATAATTCTTACACTGTACTACAATTACAAGTCCATGATGCACTAAGGAGAAATATAATTTGAGACAGCAGTGATCTAACATTTTATCTACATCTATGGATTATTTTGGATAGTAGTAAGTATGTACAAGGGAAAGTAACATCTAACTCTTTGCATATATAATAGGAATTAACATTAAATTAGAAGTTAAGCATGTGGCTAACCCAGCTGATCCTTAAGATTTGGATTTAGATTGGTATTAAAATTCTATCTTAAAAATTGATGCCTCTACAGATATGCCAGTGATTAACCCACCTTTCTTTACCAAGAGTCTACATTAAATAAAAAAAAGGAGAGTATTATCAAAGAAGCATTTTAAAAAAAATCATTACGCTGTACTGCAAGATTTTATAAAGAACAGTAGAATGTCTAGGAAACTTAAGAGATCAGGACATGCACATTTAAAGGACATTTCCATTGTGATTTTGTGTAATGCTTCTCTTCCTTTTGTTTATCTATTGTGACTTATTTTTAAAAATATTTGTAAACATTTGCTTCAATATTATTATTCTTTTTTGTAGATACTTACAGAGTATTTCCTGCACAATTAAACACTGTTTTTCATTTACAAACTCAAATTTTAATGACATGTTACTGGATGGCTTGGTAATAATTATCATAAACACAGGATTCAATGATCATCACATACAATTAGATAAAATAATCCTCATCACAAGTATTTAATATCTTGAAACCCTTGACATTTTACTGCAATTTTGTATGTGCTATAAGACAACCTTCTGTGGAATTATAATAAATGTTTTCATATAAATGAATAGGCTTTAACAGTAAATAGGAACATTCTTAAAGTAAACTGGAGAAATAAACACAATATTACAATATTAACATATTAGAAACTGTAATATTTAATAATCAAGATGTTTATCTAAACTGGAACTATTTTCACTATCCACTCAAATATGTACACATCCTTCTCTTCTGTTGCTACCAATTCATTTCAAATGCCTGAAAAAATCAACAATACTTTCCAATGTAACAGATGCCTTATAATACAAATCTTGTGACTTTAAGGAAAAAAGTTTTCTTCTTAAAAAAGAACACCTTTTTCCTCGCAAATTACTAAAGTGAGGGAATAAAATGGCAAAGGAGAAGAAAGAAAGAAAATAAATGTATCATACCAGTAAAAAAGTCCCCTTCTCACCAAATGTAAGTGCTAGAGTCACAGCAAAACAAACATAAAAAATAATTAGAAAATAAAATAACTTTTTCTGCCATACTAACAAATCATCTTATGTTTACACAGTGCTTTTCATTTCCAAGGACCAAAAAATATTTCAAAAATAGTTTTTTAGGATGTTTAGGGGAAAACTAATTCAACACTGATATACAACTCCAATTGAAAAGAGAAGAAACAAGTCACACTAACACTGTATAATAACTGGAAGGAAAATAATCTTACCTAGCAGACAGTGAACGTACAAATTTCTCTAAAAAGTTACTTAATTATACAACATGATCTTGACCAGAATTTTGGAGCCAAAGTTCTTATTTTTGAACTCTGCATGGATTGTAACCAAAGGTTACAAAAGCTTCAACTTCATTTCACTGTGCTTATTGAAAAAGAGAAGTGGTTCAGGAAGCAATGCAAGACAAAATGCCATACACAACATGCTTTCATATATTCACATGCCAGAATCCGTATGATTAAGTCATCACAAACTCATAATATAAATTCAACTATCATTTGGAGGTAAACCAGAATACAAATAAAGAGAAATTAACTTGAAATAACTAAGAGCTATGGAAAAAAACCCATGCAAACCTTTGAAAATACTTTGTTTAACCTAGGAAACAAAACAAAACAAATGTAAATAATTGCCCTCCGGTGCACAGATCCTGGACTCTTTAAGCCCAAAACAAGTAAATCACTTGGCACAGGCATGCATGTAAGCTTGGCTTTTCCATTATAAGCTGCCTTAAAATCCAACAGTCAGGTTGACTAAGAGATGTTTCCTTGTTTTGAAAATATTGTCCTGTCTCATTACAAAGAGCTGGTAAGGGAAAGTTCTGAAACAGAATTCTCTCATAGGATTTCAAGGTTGATTTTTTGTTAGCCTGACAGAGTTTGTAGTAAGAAACAGTACAACTGGTCTCAGGGACAAAATGTGTTCAATCCCTGAAACATTACCTAGAGTTCAGCTGAAA
This sequence comes from Rhynochetos jubatus, assembly GCA_027574665.1. Lineage (NCBI taxonomy): Eukaryota > Metazoa > Chordata > Aves > Eurypygiformes > Rhynochetidae > Rhynochetos > Rhynochetos jubatus. The sequence continues at coordinate 105,184,855 of CM050648.1, forward strand.
GCTGTGCCTCCCTAACAATGCACAGCAGATGATAATGCTGTCTTGAAAGGATGAATTTTTTTCAAGTTTTTTCAGTAATAAAAGGAAGCTTGGTCAACAGGAAATGAAGGATGAAAATTATTTGTGGTCCCTTAAATTCAAGAAGAAAGGGTGGGAACAACTAATAATCTATGTCCTTAAAACATAGATGATCTCACCAAGAGCCACAGAACCAACCCGTAGGTACTCTCAAGACCATCCCCACCTTTGCTAGGACTGCTTGAGGGAGATAGATCACATAGTTTACTTGCATTGAAAGACTACAAGAAGAAAACAGTCTGAAGAGCAGCCCAGTGCTTCAGACTGAATTCTGCAACTCAACTGACTTGGCTTCAGAAATAAAAAACAGATAAAACCAAAGAGGTTTCATGTTTAAAATAGACCAGAGTATCAGAAGCTGCTTGGAAAGAAGAAGTTTAACACTTTTTGGAGTTTCAATAGTATTTCAGTGTCTATTGATACAGAGGGCACCAACTTATCAGAATCAGTTCAGCTTAAACTTACCTTCATTACTATAGAAAAAATATAGCTATGCTTGTCAGGAGATACTGGTGTCTCAGTAGAAGAGGAGTACTGCTGAGAAACAAAGCTGGAGAAATTACTAACATGATGCCTTGTAACATCTGGTTAAGTTTGGGATACCTTCCTATATAACCCATAAAACTGGACTACAGCAGATGGTGTCTATTATGAACAAACAAATAAAATGATAGCTGTAGGAAACAAGTGAAGAGGAAAGAGGGGTTGGCCCATGTGAGTATCCCAGTAGGTACGCAGCAACACAAGGTGTCCTTACAAGTGGAATTTGGGCAAACCTAGTCAGGAGAAATACCAGCTACATAAAGAACCAAGTCATTTCTGTACCTGTTAAAGAATGTCTAGGGATAAATCATCTAGTGCATGACATGGCTCACAAACAGTTAACAGTGAAAATTCAAAGAGAAAGAACATGAGCACTTCAAACCTGTCACAATAATCACATAACTGAACCTCTAGAGAAAGAGACAATGTTTCAGTTACTGAGCTCAACCCTCAGGCTCTCATGCATCAAATTCTCAAATGAAAACAAATTGGGATGGGGGATGGAAAGATTTGTGGTGCCAAAATGCCAAGATAACATAGTGGACCCAAATAAATTTACCAACAGTGCATACATAATTTTTAAAAGATGTGTGAACTCTGATTAGGTTCTCTCCCTTAAAACAAACTGAAGCAGAACATGAAGAAGAGGCAAAAAGTACGAATAATGTTTATAGGAAATAATGTGGGTGATTGAACTGAAACAAAGGCAACAGCTTTTGAAGCTGAATACAAGGTGAGGAGAACTATTAAAGTATGAATTGTGCTATCTTTATAAGAACAATGTAAACTATGGAGAAGAGATTTCAGGAGAGGAGGTAAAGGGAGAAAAAGAGAAGATACTACTTAGGAGAGCTACTAAGACAGGTAGGTTATAGCCTCTAAAACATAAATAAGTTAGGAAAGGTTATAGTGTACAACAAAACCACTGCACAATTTTAGTAGAAATACTTTTTAAAAATTACAGTAGAATTACAAATTTGAGTCCTGTTCTCATCTTCTGAAGATATTTTTAAGAGTTTCCCTTAAGGATCAGGACTGAGAAATAACAAAACAATTGTTTTATTAGAAATCTTTACCTGAAAAATTTTTATTTTTTACAGACTTTCTGTGCCATTCAATCTGGGGCATATGGGTGGCTTGGTTTCACTTGCACAGTTACCATCAAAACACTTGAAATATATTACAACCCTGGAAGTGCTGGTATAGAATACAAAGATGTTAAATAGGTCTGTTGTAAGGATTATTTACTTCAGAGATGTCTTTGCAAGTTTTCCATTTCATGCTCAGGCACACTTTTGATCCATTATGCACATTTGGTATTGCACAGCATTTGCTCCTATCAATAAGCTCAGCGAGGACAGAGGGCTGTTTGAACACTAAGATAGGTGGTTCTGAGAAGATTTTTCTAGGAAGATTTTTTTTTCAGAGTAAGATCTTTTTTCTGTTATAGGCTGTAACTGTGTAGTGATGTTCTAAAATTTCCATGGATAGTTGGTAACAACTAAGGATTTAGGATCAGGAATGGCATTTTTTTCAAGTAAGTAACTGCTAACATTGCATTTGGGTGGCTCTTTTCACCGGAGTGTTTTTATTGATTAAAAAACCCCTTCAGATGACTGAGATGAGCATACCAAATGTTCTGCTCATAACAAATGTCTTATTTAAGGGTCTGACTGTATATTACATCTTTTAACAGTCTGGTACAGATTTTTATTTTATGGAAATAGGTGGACTCATTTTTCTACAGGTTATAGTTTGATACTAATGATAGCTTATAGAAAAGTAATGTGGAGTAGGAAAATTTTAAAAATGGCTTGGAAGATGATCATTATTGAATTTGTGGTGGAAATCAATAAAGGAGTCTAAGTTTCCAGTCTAGATAAAAATTTCAGCTGCGTATGTCAGATATGCCATGACGGCATAGTATAATTGTTTAGAAATTCCTTTTCAAGGCAGCCAATGAAAAGGTTGGCTACTTGTGGGGTTATTGTCATGTTCATTGTTTCATAAAATCTGGTACAGTTGAGATTAGTGAAAGCATGGGGAAACATATTTATTTAAGTTTATCAAATTTTGGTCTTTTTCTTTTAAACCTTCAAGGGATCACCATCATAAGGTGGCACACAGACATGCAGTCTTGAGATACTGCAGAAGGCTATGAGGCTGCTGGTCACTTCAACCACACCAACATCTGTTGGACGGACAATACAGCAGGGCACAAGCAAGCCAGGAGGTTCCTGGAATACATTGATGACAACTTCCTTCTCCAAATGACAGAGGAGACAACGAGGAGGGGTGTTGTGCTGGACCTTGTTCTCATGAACAGGGAGGGGGTGGTGGGGAACGTGAAGCTCAAGGGCAGCCTTGGCTGCAGTGATCATGAAATGGTGGAGTCTGAGATCCTTAAGGAGGATGTACAGCAAGATTGCTACCCTGGACTTCAAGACTTTGGCCTCTTCAGGGAACTGATTGAATGTCATGAAGCCCTGGAGGGAAGAGGGGCCTAAGAAATCTAGTGACTATTCAAGGATCTCCTCCTCCAAGCTCAGGAGCAATACATCCCAATGAAGACGAAGTTGGGTAAAACCATGAGTAGGCCTGTGTGGATTAACAAACAGCTCCTGGACAAACTGAGGAGCAAAAAGGAAGCCTACAGTGGGTGGAAGCAGGGATAGGTAGCCTGGGAAGATTGCAGGGAAATCGTCTGAGAAGTCAGTGATCAGGTTAGGAAAGCTAAAGCCCTGACAGAATTAAACCTGGCCAGGGGCATCAAGGGCAACAAGAAGGTCTTCTATAGGTACACAGGTGATAAAAGGAATATCAGGGAAAACATGGATCCTGTGGAAGGAAACTGGAGAGCTAGTTTCCCAGGATATGGAGAAGGCCAAGGTGCTCAATGATTTTTTTTTTGCCTTGGTCTTCACTGGCCAAGGCACAAGCCATACCCCTCGAGTTGCAGAAGGCAAGGACAAAGACTGGGAGAATGGAGAGGTGCCCATGGTTACAGGGGATCAGGTTAGGGTACATCTAAGGTGCACAAGTCTATGGGACCTGATGAAATACATCCACGGGTTCTGAAAGAACTAGTGGATGAGGTTGCAAAACCTCTATCCATCATATCTGAGAAGTCGTGGTGGTCTGGTCAAGTTCCCACTGACTGAAAAAGGAGAAACATAACCCCCATCTTTAAAAAGGAAAAAAAGAGGATCTAGGGAACTATAGGCCAGTCAGTCTCACCTCTCTGCCTGGCAAGATCATGGAGCAGATTATCCTAGAATCCACGCTAAAGCACATGGAAAATGAGGAGGTGACTGATGGCAGCCAACACGGCTTCACCAAGGGCAGATCATGCCTTATGAATACAGTGGCCTTCTACGATGGGGTTATGACCTTCGGGGATAAAGGACTCATAACCGATGTCATCTACCTGGACTTGTGCAAACAGTTCAACACCGTCCTGCACAAAGTCCTTGTCTCTAAATTGGAAAGGCATGGATTTGACAGATGTACAAGTCTGTGGATAAAGAACTGTCTTGATGGTTGCACTCAGAGTTGTGGTCAATGGCTTGATGTCTGAGTGGAGAGCAATGATGAGCCGCATTCCTCAGGGGTCAGTATTGAGACCGGTACTGCTTAACAACTTTGTCAGCAACAAGGATGGTGGGACTGAGTGCACCCTCCGCAAGTTTGCTGATGACACCAAGCTGTGTGGTGCAGTTGACATGCTGGAGGGAAGGGATGCCATCCAGAGGGGCCTTGACAGGCTGGAGAGGGGAGCCTGTGTCAACCTCATGAAGTTAAAGAAAGCCAAGTGCAAGGTCCTGCACCTGGGTCAGGGCAATCCCAAACACAAGTACAGGTAGGCTGGAGAATGGATAGAGGGCAGCCCTGAGGAGGAGGACTTGGGGGTAATGGTGAATGAAAAGTTGAATATGAGCCAGTAGTGTCCGCTGGCAGCCCAGAAAGCCAACCATATCCTGGGCTGTATCCAGAGAAGTGTGGCCAGCAGCTCGAGAAAGGTGATTTCCCCCCTCTACTCTGCTCTCGTGAGACCCCATGAGAGCAGAGGGGGAGAATCAAAGGACACCCTTTGATTACAGAGATATCTGGAAAGAGGCTCTCCTTTTTCACACTAAGCAATGTTCCAAAAGATGAAGGATTCTTTTGGATGGGGCTAGATGAGAAAAAGTTGCTCACAAAAAAAGGTTAAGTAGGAAAATATACGTTTTAATTTAAGTAAAACCCTTCAGATATCAAGGGATTGTGCCTCGAAAAATCAATGTAATCTTAGAAGAATTGGAAATATGACTGCCAGCACACACTCAGTCATGCATTGCACATGTTCAGTTGCTTGGAACGTGTGATATTCACGTTAAATCAGGTGAACAAGTAGTTATCTAGAGTGGGCTGCTCACAGTAATCAGGCAACTTATGATTCATCTTCACTACTAATTCCCTGGCAGGTTTTCCATTAATATCAAAGTTGCAGGCTTTTCACCCATAAATTAAACTCTTATACATAAAATTTAAGTATATGAACTGAAGTCAATGGGATTCCTCCCACACAGAGAGGTAAATTCACACGTAACTGCTCATAGACTTAGTATAACAACAACACATTTTTCTAAGACTGCTAAATGGCAGGCCACCAGCCTTCAGATGTGTCATTATCAGGATCCTATCTGCCAATAATTAAGCTGTAGACACAGGCTGAAAGCTTTGTTAGAATACTGAAAAATAGTTAGGTTTATCAGTAAACATGAAGTTACTTATGGTAAGCATATAATAAGGCTTGAGAGCTGCCAGAAGAAAGTAGAAGTCCATACAACAAAAATGTTAAGTCCTCTTTCTCTTAGGTAAGGGAAAATGTTGTCTGAGATTTTTTAAAAAAGGTTATTTGCTATGAAGCAACTAAAAAAATTCTCACAGATCTACAGAGCAAGCTTTTAAGCGACTCTCTTTTCATGTTAATTTCACAGTTCTGAATTAAAATCTTGCCTGGGGTTTACAACAGCTAGAATAATGAATGCATAGCTTTCTAAACCTGCCAATTTGATGTGAATTAGAAATATATAACATTGTCTTAAGCTCAGAGTCAAGTACTGCTCTAAAGGACAGATGCTGTCAGACGGAAAGCCACAGTTGAGGACTGAAGGAATTCCAGTGTCTGTATGATTCCTCTCTCTCAAAAACAAACAAAACAAAACCACCCCACCAAAAAAGAAATGCCTCAAAAAACCCAGAGTTGCTCCTTTACAGTACAGCTGAAGAAAAAGATGAAGTTGCTACCTTAATGCAAAAGCTAGAGCACTTTTTCAAGATGCAAAAGAATTGAAATGTAGGACTCCTTACCCGAGGACATGGGAAACATCTACTTTACGGTAATGCTGCATGTAACCCAACAGTCCAGAGATCAAGGACATCTGCACTCATCCCAAACTAAACTTGAACCACACTGAAGTTTGACACTTTCTTTCTTGGTTCTCCACTTCTGAACCAGGAAAGTGAGAAGCGCCCTTCTAGTATCCCCTGCAGAGTAATATTTGGGAAGTGTGAGCTCTCCATCAAGTGTGCAAGCTGCAGGGGACCCAGTCTTAATTTTTGGATTTCCTAAGCAAAACACAACTGTATTCCTTCTCCTTTCCTTGTATTTAAGGTCTTCTGGGGAGCATGGTTTAGGTTTGCGTATTCATAAATCTGAATCACTATAGAACTAAGAGACAAAACAGGCAGATGTCTGTCTCCCCTGATGGCAACAGCACTGATCAAAGTTTAGACAGCCAGATAATTTTCAAGCAAACAGAGAATTACCTTGTGAATTTTAATAGATAGAGAGTAAAGCAGAACTGAGGAGTAGACACTCTGAATGTCCTAAATAAGGCAGCTGAATCTGGCAACAGTGCCTTAGTAAACTTCATGTAAAAAGATGGCCACTGAAGCTTTGACAGATATCAAGGCAGTGTAACATTGTCTATTATAATGCTTATGATTTCTAAATAAGGGCAAGCACATGTGGGGCAGTGAGCACCTCAGCCCCACATCTGATTCTGAGAGTCACTTAAATATGAGGTGGAGCTGAGACACTTTTCAGAATGTGAGCTCAGAATACCTAAAAGCACAGACAATGCATCAGATGCCTTTTTAGAAATTGCTATTACTTCTTAGATTTTATAAAAAGTAATTTTATTTACCATACTGCATACTTACATATATCCTGCATATGGAGCCCTCTCACAGGCTGCACTTCATTTTAATGCTACCCGTTTTATTTGTTTTCTGACTTAATCACTATTTGGATTGTGAATCTTAGGGAAGATGGAGAGCTCCATTTCATGACTGAAGCTTGCAGTGTAATTCTGGAAAAAAAGGATGTCTCATACAAATGTGGTAAAAGCAAAGACAAAATGCTTTATCTAATGAAACTGATCCTTTATGTTTCATCTTTCCTTAACTTTGGAATTATCATAAATTCAGAGCAACTGTGAACACTTCCAAAGTGTTCATTTACTTCTGTATTTTTGTTCTGAATAGCTTTTTTTGAACTCATCCAATTCATAAATGTCTATTTCCTTATGAATCCTATATATTTGTGTACTTAGAAGTTCACTGTATTTAAAAAATATAGTATCTACAATATGAAAATGACTGCAATACCCATCTTAATCAAAGGGGAAAGGTTTTGAAAATGTAAATATATGCTCACAGCTGTTTGTTTTCTCAATTCAGTTATAATTTACAAAATATGCTATATTTTCCAGTAACTCATTTTTCATCTGCCCAATTACTCTCAATCTTTTTTCTATACTATCAAAAATGATCATTTGTTTCTTTATTGTAGTAGATAAAACATCCTTTCATTGTTTCAGCTCACAAGCTGTGCAGATATTACCCACTGTTCTTGCCTCCAGCACTTCATATTATTGGTGTATTATTTCATGCATGCCCTACTCTTTTATCAATTGCTTTTGAAGTAATGTTAATAGACTAGAAAATTGAGACATTTATGAAGTATAGGCAGTGTTTATGAAAAAATCCATAAAATATGACACAGGCAAGACAAGATAAAAGCAGCATTTTAATAGATTATAGCAAAGAGATCCTGTCAGAAGTTGACAACTGACTCCTCCGAGATCACTAATTTTTATGGGATTAATTCTTTAGTATTAAAAATGAAGTTAAATGTCCTAATTAATCTGTAAATAGCACACCCAGAATTAAACCTTGTGGCCCCTTCCTTGGCAAAGCAATACTTCTGAGTAATAATTTTGAGTAATTACGTCAAACTGATAAACTCAGAAAGATTATATTCTTAGCTAAATAGCCACTTGAATCAGACTTTATTGTATCGACGATGTACAAAATCAGCTCCATTTGAAAAAGATGTTTGTATAATAACTTCTGACTCTCAGAAAATGACAGATCACTTGGTTTTAAATATACAATTTGCTCTTCACTATAAAATTTCCATTTAGTAATTACAATAAATAAAAGTAAACCACTCATTCCTGATTTATGCAAGCAACAACAAAATAGAGGGAAAGAATGGATTGCGAAGAAATACATCAGGGAGCCAGGACTTAGGATCAATTCAGTCATAAGAAAAAACAATATATTTGGTAATCTGCTTCAGGGTATCACCTTTTTTATGGTTTGATGGGAAAAATATCAGGAAATATCTCAACAAACTGCCTAAATTAACTACTGATTCAAATACTGAAAGCTATCAAGCTTTTAATACCCAGATCTTTCTTGATCCCTTATCTATAAATGAGTTCAAATCTCCAGACTAAGAGCAAAATCACAACAATTAGTCATTTCATAACTACACAATACTGGCTTTACAGATTTCACTGTTCCTAACATTACCTCTGTTCTGTGAAACTGAAGATGAAGATTTCATCCTCTGAGACGTTTCTAATCTAGCAATTTTTCCACTTCCAGACATGCAACATTTTTCCAGTGGACTTTCCTGTATATAGTAATTTTAAATCAACTATTATGACTGATTTGTAACTGTTTATAAACTATATATAAACATTTTCAGCAGAAAAAACTTTACAAGACATACATGCTAAAATGTTCTTGCCAGCATCTAAATTTTATACCACGGACAATCCTGGTGCATTTTCTCCAGAACACAGCCCTAATGATGCTGAAGTGAAGATGAAAAGCCCTAAACCATTCTATGCAGAACAACGCTTACTATACATTTGTGTAATAATTCAGCCATTGTCCTTAATAATAATATGTCTTGGAGCAGACCAAGAGATTAGCCTTGGTTTTCTTACCAGCAAGTGGGAAAAAAAAATAAAATTGCACTTTGTCCCTCATGCTAACTACTACCTCAGATCCTTAGTTATCTCTTCATACTTCAGCTTCTTTAAAAGCAAGAAGTTTGGATCCAAAACTCCCCAAAAGTAATTCCAAATTTCCCTTTAAACAGACATTTCAAGTATTCTAACTGGACCACATAGTCTTACCAGTGATGACCGGTCATATTCTTAACATCAGTCTCAATAACTGACTTCTACTTTGGCATGCCTTGAAGCCCAAACCACAATTACTAATGGAAGCAAGAATTTATTTAAAACAAAACAGCAGTTTTAATTCTCCCTACTGTTTCTTTTTAAGATGTCTCATCATTAAAGTGTAAGTTCCTAACTCAGGGTACCCTCCAAAAGGTAATACAGTTATCCCCTGCTATTTGGTAAAATTCATGATAATTGGTGTGACTGTATGCCAGGTCCCTCAGTGATAGCGGACAGCTTCGATCCACATTTTGGTAAATGATGATAATTAAATACAGCATTTCACAGTCAGGTTGGTTAACCTTCAGTTAAAAATTGTATAACAGAAATGTACAGCAAAAATGCAAAGTTCAGTTTTGTCCCACTGTTTCCTGGCTTACATACTTAAGAGTCTCCACACAATTTACAAGTCTCTAGGTTTCCCTAACATTATACTAACATTTTTTTCTGGCAACAGCTAGGGAAGTAACTACAGTAACTTTTATACCAGTGACAAGGTTGTTTACATAAGAGTGGGCATGCCAGTGACACTGGAGTACAACTTGCTTTCTTTCATCTACTAAACTCTTCCATATAGCACCATGAATGATGTCCTGAAGTGAAAATTTTTTAGCAGGGACTTTTTTCTATAATTATGCTGTTTCCTTTCTGTTATTCTGTCAGTAAATCTGTAATTTTAATATTAATCATAGAATCTGACAAAAATTTAGGTTGGAAAGGACTTCTAGAGTCACCTAATTCAATATTATGCTTAGGGCAGGGCTAACTTCAACATTAGACCAGTTTGCTGAGGCCCTTCTGCAGTCAGATTTTGAAGACCTGCTGGCTACAACCTTGCTAGTGCAGCCTTGTATTCAGTTAGCCTTCATTGCTGCAATTGTGAACTTCCAATTTATACTGCTGACAATCAGGACCTCTAGTTACTTCTTTGCAGATCTACTACCTAGGCAGTCAGTCCCCATCCTACACTGTTGCATGGGACTATTCCATCCTACCCACAGGGCTTTTCATTCATTTCTATTCAATTTCATGAGGCTCCTGTTATCAGTTGCTTGTCTGGGTATCTCTGAATGGCAGCCCTGCCCTCCAATGCATCAACCACTATCCGAATTGCCATCATCCACAATCCTACGAGGCATGTATTCAATCCCATTGTCCAAGTTGTTGATTGAGATGTTAACAGTATCATCCCAAGTATCAATCCCAGAGGAACTCTATTTAGACTTTGAACTGTTGACCACCTGATCCCTGTCCCTGAGTGAGCTGTGAGATACACAAAAACATTTCAGCTGTCATCCAGGAAAGCATATTGTCACCTGGCTGCTCCAATGCTGGGATAACAGGGCCAGTAGTTTGGAATTAGAGGGTAGGGAAGCCAAGCAGCTAGGATCCCTTTCTAGGGAAGGGGGCATTGACAAGATGATTGGAAAAAAGACCACTGGAGGAGAAAGAGGTGATGCATGCTGAAGAGGCCCCACAGCATACTAAACTACCAGAAAACAAGAAGCAATATGCCCTGTTCACTGATGGGACCTTCTGTATTGTAGGAAAGCATCAGAGGTGGAAGACTGCTGTATGAAGTCCTGTAAAAAAAGTTGCAGAGACTGCTGAAGCACAAGGTGAATCGAGTCAGTTTGCAGAGGTAAAAGCCATCCAGCTGGCTTTGGACATTGCTGAATGAGAGAAATGGCCAGTACATTACACTGACTTGTGGATGGTGGCAAATGCCCTGTGGGCGTGGCTACAGCAATAGATGAAGAACAACTGGCGGCACAGAGGCAAACCCATCTGGGCTGCTGGATAATGGCAAGATATTGCTGCCTGCTTAAAAGAACTTGGTTGTCAAAGTGCATCATGTAGATGTCCATGTACCTAAAAGTCAAGCCACTGAAGAACATTGTTACAACTGGCAGTTGGATCAAGCTGCTAAGATTGCAGTGGCTCAGGTAGATCTGGATTGGCAACATAAAGGTGAGCTGTTCATGGCTCGGTTGGGACCATGACACCTCGGGCCACCAGGGGAGAGATGGGCTCATAATCAAGGGTTGGACTTGACCACCGACGCAAGTGCGCAGGTTATCCATGAATGTGAAACGTGCTGCAATTCAACAAGCCAAGAGGTTAAAGCCTCTTTGGTATGGGGGAAGATGGCTGAAATATAAATATGGGGAGGTCTGGCAGACTGATTACATCACGCTTCCACAAACCTGCCAAGGCAAGTGCCATGTGCTCACAATGGTGGAAGCAACCACCGGGTGGCTGGAAACATTTCCTGTGCCCCATGCCACTGCCTGAAATACTATCCTGGGCCTTGAAAAGCAAGTCCTGTGGCGACATGGCACCTCAGAAAGAACTGAGTCAGGTAACGGGACTCATTTCCGAAACAATCTCATAGACACTTGGGTCAAAGAGTGGGCATATCACATCCCCTACCACGCAGCAGCCTCTGGGAAAATGGAACAATACAATGGATTGTTTGTTACAGACTACACTGAGAGCAATGGGAGGTGGAATTCTCAAAAAATGGGACACAAATTTAGTAAAAGTCACTTGACTAGTCAACATTAGGAGATCTGTCAATTGTGCTGGTCCTGCCCAATCAAAACTACGTACTGCAGTAGGAGATAAAGTCCCTGTAGTGGATGTTAAATATATGTTGGGAAAAACAGTTTGGGTTACTCCTGCCTCCGGCAAAGGCAAACACATTCGTGGCATTGCTTTTGCTCAAGGACCTGGGTGCACTTGGTGGGTAATGAGAGAAGATGGAGAAATCCGATATGTACCTAAGGGGATTTCATTTTGAGGGAAAATAGCCCACAAATTAAATTACATGATGGACATTAATTGCTGCAACTAACCCCTGTTCTGAGTTTTGAGTTGTAGGAACCATTATGGCAGAAATCACCTGAAAATACAGAGGACAAGCCTTGGCAAAAGCGCAGCAGTGACCTGGCCTGAGCTGGCTTCGGCACCCAGTGATCCCACACAACACTTCACCTTTCCTGTCCTGAGTGACCCCCATGCCTGATGGAACCTGAAGTCATGGATTAATGGACGTTTTGCCAAGATGGTCCATAGACTAATGAAATGATATCTGTGTGGGATGGGATGGGAAAGGGGGAGCTGGTTAACAGGAATTTATGGAATAGTGTGGGACTTGAGCATGACTTAAATGGTTTGAAACAAGGGGCAGACAATGTGCTAGTTTCAGGCAGGAACGAGCTACTTTTCTACACAGGAGGGGCTAAAGTCCCTATAACGCATATGAAACTTATGCTGGGGAAAACAGTCTGGGTTACTCCTGCCTCAGGCAAAGGCAAGCCCAATCATGAGACTGCTTTTGCTCAAGGACCTGGGTGTACTTGGTGGGTAATGTGGCTGGATGGGGAATTCCAATGTGTACCTCAAGGTGATTTGATTTTGGGTGAGAATAGACAATTATTTGAATTGTATAATGTTAATTGCTACATAATACTGTATATCATCGCTACTGCAGTTGCTACATGCCATATCAATGGTATTACAATAAGAATCATCCAGATTAAAAATCAACTTTGATGAAACTGAGCATGGATTCCTTAAAATACGCATTTTGTTTAACAACAGCTAAGCATACTTTTGGAAAACTGCCACCAGTCCAACAGTTTAAGTAGCCAGGTAATACTTCTTGGTGCACACAACAGACAAGGCTATTTCTAACACCACCTTCTTTTAAAGCTATCTGCTACAAGTTGTGCACTAAGCTCTATTAAACTATTTTCAGTTTCACTGCAAAATAAGGAAGTAAATCTTCTCAGAAAGGAAGCATTAGAACCACTGCAAGTATTACTATCTTAAACCAGATGCAAGACTCTCTATTGCCACCATCATTTCCACAGTACTTACCTTTTCATTTATCATGCCTTAAAGATCAGAAAAATTAAAGGAAAAAAGAATTTATTGTAGGGTGATTAAACAGGAAAAAAAAAAGAACACAACTTTGATCAAGTTATAGGGATCTGGACATTGGAATCAGAAAGTAGGAAGACTCTTGGTTTTTATCCTTGTGCTACTGGTTTCAAACAGTGTGGAGGAGATGACAGAAAAAGATGCCTGAAGGATGGCTAGGACTGGGATTTGGCAGGTGTCAGAGGGAAATAACCGAGGTCACAAGGAAAAGCTAAAAGCTTCAACAGACAAAATCAAGTCATAGATGTTGTTATGTGTATAAAATCTTTGATAGTGATGTAATGTATTATTGTATAACATGAGAGTATGATAAATTCTACTGTGGCAGTTTATTTGCTCATTTCAGATAGAAAAACATTAAGAAACTTTGCCAAAGCAAACACACTGTAAGTGCAAATAGACTTTTAAATCACATTAACATAGTAGAACAACATCTGGTACAAACACTCTCAACTTTCCACATATTCTTATTTAAGTATTTGTGGTTAGTGTTTCAGCTGCACTGGGTCCTTTTTTCTTTTTATTTTTTAATAAACAATGCTCACAGTCCATAAATGTGAGAATGTTCTCACAAAATAAATAAACATGAATAAGCTCTCAGTATAATTTTTTTCCCACTCAACACTGCTTTGCAGTGTGTCTTCCTGTTTAACTCCTTGAAGTACAACTATGCTGTTAGCTTTTGTGAAGATAGTAAGCAATCTGTTTCTATACAAGCAACCAATGAATGCTTTGTCTTGACAAATCCTCTAATCCACTAGCAAAACAAAATTAAAATATGAGAATAAAATAATAAACTTATAAACAACAGTGCAAAGTAAAAACATGAAGGACCTTTAGTAAAAATTTGGAGCTACTACCAATGACATGCACAAACTGGGCTGGTGTCCACTGTGGAACAAAGATCCAGAGGAAGGCAAACTATGTGCCATCATATATTCCCAGACTGAATAGCCTAGACAGTCTGTGGTACTACTATTAGGACATAATCAGAACACTTGCTATACATTACTGAGATCAGCAGTATAACTTTTTCAATAACTCTGACATAGCTTACATTTCAGTTGTTGACACAGACATTAAGATTGGCAGAGGCTTCTGTACCAATAAAACTGGACCAAGAAAAATATATCAAATGATCTCATGTTTTCTTAATTATAAGAAAGTCAGTCATATTGTATCTTACAGCAGTTATAGCTACTTCTTACAAGCAGAAACATTGAAATTGTTTTTAAAGAATGTTAAGTCCAAAAGAGGAAGAATGTTTGATTTTGCAGTAAATACTTTGAAAATTCTGATTTCATTCTGCCACTGTTGTTTGGTGTCTAACAGACTAAGGTCAGGACATTCTCATGGTAAATTTCAAATTTTTATTTTTTTGTCCTCATAGCACTGTTGGCAGGGTCCTGCAAGTTCCCTACAGAATTAAACTGATGCTCTGCTGAGTGATTTGTTGAGCCTGAAGTGTGAATTTCATAGTTTGCACAAACTACCTACACCTTTCTGCTGCCAGCTCTGCTTTTACATGCCAGTGCACATCAATTCCAATTTGCAATACCCTGATTAGTACAGTCCTTGGACTATTCTCAACTGAGCAAAACCACTATGGTAAAATACATGATGATTCCTCAGTATCCACAAAACTTCATATTGGACTGAAAAGACAACAATTTAATTGTCCAATTGCTGTAAAGAAAACAACAAACAAAATCTACAGATACACAACATAAAGGTAATAACCATTTACTGTTTTAAAATCATTAAGCTCTGTTCCTCAAACATACATAACAACAACATTTCATCATAAAATCATTATAATTTCAAATCCTTTTTGTTAACTATAAAGATTTTAATTTTTTTTTTATCTTCCTTATTTATTCTGGAAAACATATTCTATTGCTAAAACATACTGAAGGGCTTTACTTCTTCTGGTGACCTGAAGAGCTTAAAACCTGCCCATACACAGTCTGAGGAAGTTCTGAAAACCCACCTAAAGAAGGTTTTAATTTGGGGAAATTCACATTTAAGAAGATGCAAGATCTGTATCTTTCATCAATAGATTTTCAATGTTGCCTATGCATTTATGCATTCCTTATGTATTCTTATGAAAAGGTTTTAGAGGTTGTATCTTTCATATGCTATTTAAGAAAGAAAAATAATACATGTATATAAAAATGACAACTGAAATTAAGAAAAAGAATATTCTTTTGATATTTACTAGATCAAGGTCTGCAGAACAGAAATATGTTAACAAAAAGTCAAGGATTCTTAGCAAGATTAAACCAGGATAACATTAAATATTGATACTCAGATGAAACATATTGGTGGAAGTAGTAAGGCAAAATCTGGCAGAGGAAAATTAAAACTGCTGGTATGGATATTACCAATTTGCCAAAGAGATGTTTGTGGACTAGAGACAGAACTCAGTCATAAAGGGCAGCAACTGAGTGATCCTGTAGTAGAGGTGCAGCTTTTGATTACTATTTCTTGACCCCTATGGTCACTGGATTTTAAAAGTAAAAATATTTATTTTCCACCTTAAGGGAAAAGAAATGTTTCTTGACTAAAACATTCCCTTATGGAATCAAACAAATAATCAATCAATCAAAAACAGTGGAAAGTTTCCTTAATATTTTAATTGCTGATTGACATTACTGGCCACACTGTATTGGAAGAGAAATAAACCTTTCCTTGGCTATGCTGACTGACCCATACCATCAGGAGGTCCAATAGAGTGGCAGTGCCTGCTTATTGTCTGTTTCCAGCATGGGACTGCTCATTGGTTTCCAAAAGCAATTGGTACAAAGACAAAACTAAGTACAATAATGGCCATTATACTAGGTGAGTTTGCAGACTCAAAGATGTTTCAGGAAATCTAAACATATTAGGAAAACAGATTTTTATTTAAATTTTGGTCCACTTTTCCATGATACTTTACTACTTCCTTTTCTTACTTTTAAATATTATGTTATAATAAATATTCTTACTTTTAAATATATTCTACTCAGTTTGTTATTAGTTTGAAAAAAGAACAGTTCTTCCAACTTGCTGCACTTTTAAATGGTTAAGTAATACCACAAGCCTCAAGAGGGATTTCATTAAATACTTCCAGATTGACTTACCTATACAAAAGTCTGAAATTGCTCTCTGTAAACAAACAAATTTCAAATATCCTTGCATGTCCCTAAATTTTGTTTATATTCTAAACAGATTATAAAAGCATATATGAGATACAGTTATTTGGTCTAATAACTATATACAACAAATTAGACTGTTCTTGAGATTCTCTGAAAAGAATAATTTAACCTGTTTTATGAAAGGTTAAATGAAAGACTGATGCAGGTTAGGTTCTGGTTTTGCCCATAAATTTTAAAAATAAAAACTTAAAATGCTTCTTTTTCTACACATTTTCTTTTGCACATTCAGATGGGAAAGAAGACTTAATAATTGTACTCATTTCAGTAAACTGACATATAGTTCACATGAAGTAACAAAGACTCCCTACCTTAATGGACTGACTGTAAGGTCCTATGTTAGCAGGTGCCCAGTGGGAAATACTCTGTACATGCATGACCAGTTTTTCGTCATGTAACACATCATCCATTGCAACATCATACTTCTGTGCAAGGCAGTCAATGCAAAACAGTACTCCATCAGGTAACACGGTTTCCACACATACTCTGAAAACACAAGACAATTTTTTTTTTTTTCCAAACTAAATTTACTTGTGCCAACTTTCAGCATTTATTTTCCATGGGTTTTACTTTTGGATACTATATTATGAAATTTTTTCAGGAACATAAAGCTATAGTATCATGATAATCTGCTAGCATTTACAACATTACTGCCTCTTCAGACTTCCAGCAAGATAATTTCCACTACCAAGGAGAAACTAGCATCATGGCCAATGGAGCCTTCGACATCAGAAGGATATAAACCAGTTGCAGCGAGTCCAGGGGAGGGCCACAAAGATGATCAGAGGGCTGCAGCACCTCTTCTATGAAGAAAGGCTGAGAGAGTTGGGCTTGTTCAGCCTGGAGAAGAGAAGGCTCTGGGAAGACCTTATTGCAGCCTTCCAGTACCTGAAGGGGGCTACAAGGAATCTGGGGGGGTATTTTTACAAGGGCCTGTAGTGACAGAACAAGGGAGAATGGCTTTAAACTGGATGAGGGTAGATTTAGATTAGATATCAGGAAGAAATTCTTCACGGAAAGGGTGATGAGGCACTGGAAAAGGTTGCCCAAGGAAGTTGTGGATGCTCCATCCCTGGAAGTCCTCAAGACCAGGATGGATGAGGCTTTAAGCAACCTGGTCTAATGGTGTCCCTGCCCATGGCAGGGGTGTTGGAACAAGGTGATCTTTAAAGTCCCTTCCAACCCTAACCATTCTATTATATGATTCTATGAAGTTCCACGACAGACACACACTTATGACAGGACTGAAAACCTACTTAAGTATTCATTTAAGAAGTTCACTTTTATTTGCTCCAAGGAAGACTGAGTGCCTGCACGGACAGACAGAAAGACGTTCAGTTGCATGTCGCTAGTGAAAAAGCAGGAGGTGGACTGGGGAGAAATCAACATTTCAAAGCCTGAAATATAATTATATTTGCAGTCCACGCATGAAAAAGTCATTTAGCTCCCAGCAGGAATCCAACAAAAAGTTACTTGTTCTCTTTACATATCATATAACATAACCTTATAAAATTCTTCTTATCTTTGTTATTTCTTCCAAGAAAAATATGTCTCTCCCCTCCTCCCACACGCAAATACAGTATTTTTTCCTCATTGCCATCATCATAAGCATGGATGAATGGATTTTCTGCTTGGGCTGGTAAATTTTCAAGACAATTTTGCTAATTTAGTGCAGATCCACACCCTTGAGTCAGTGCTTCCAGCATATGGCTTGTGAGAACTCCACAACCAGATCTCTGTGCATAATGCAATGATGCAGCCATGCAAACTGCTGTATAATTTTTCTTCTGAACAAACTGCAACATAAATCTGTTTGTTCCATAAAAATAATCATAAAAGGCCATTTTCCCACAACTTCCTAATCTTTCTACCTGTTATTTTAGTGATCGAAGACTATGTGGATGGCTATGCAAATGCAGAGGCTTAAAACATGCAGCAGCATGAGAGATGAAAAAACCTAAGTTGGGAGAAAGGTAATTGTCAAAGAGAACTTAAGATACATAGGAGTAGAGATTCACCTTTGAGTAGTTCACAGATGGGACTAGATCCCTCCTAAAGCACACACAACCAACACTCCACCCCTCTGTGATTTAGTAATCCTGATCTACAATCAGCATCCTGAAGAAGCCTCTTCCTACTCTCTTTTAGTCTCTTCCGACAACCAGACAGTATAGCAGAATGTGAATCTATCGTGGTATATATTAACAATGTCTTTTAACTATTTGGCAAGCTATACTTAAAGTTCACATACTATACTACACTTCATATTCTGTAATAAGGGTATAAAATATAGTATTTTACATTAGTAACAGTTGGTTTTAAAAATAAGAACAAGATGTGAGTTGTGACATAGTTGACCCTGCTTTGAGCACGGCATTGGACTAGATGAACTCCAGAGGTCCCTTCCAACCTGTATTAACCTATGATCCAAGTTGCATTTTTCAAGCTATAGCAGTTCTGCATACTGAGCATATTATCTCAGATGTGTAAGAAAATGAATTACTGTAATAAGAAATGAGCCCTTTTGACAAAGGCCATAAAGAATTTACAAATGGAAAATTAGTTTTAACACACAACTTTTAAAAAAGCAAACAAAAAATTTCATGGGTAGGTGTTTGTTACCTATTTCCAAGGGAAAAAACCCCTAACACACCCAAATAACACAGGAATCACACAGTGCATACCTAGACTATCAAGCTATTTCATTATTTCAGAGGTAGACTTGGATAAAATGTTGAAGATTCTGTACAAAAGATAGTAAAAAGCTATGCTTTGGGGATCTATGAATGAAAGTGTTAGTATTAGTATATTCAGAAGTCTGAAATAATTTCTTTTCATACCTACATGCTTACTGAATACGTAAGTGCAGCTAAGGTACACCCACTAGCAATCATTATCTGACAGAAACACAAGACATGAAGAACAACCACATTGGATCAAGCCTAAGATCCATCTAGTTCAGTATTCAACTTCAAGCACAGACAAGTGCATATAAGCAGGGGAAGAAGAGGAACAGAGTAAGTATCTATTGGTATTGTCTTGAAATACCTCCTAGTATCAAACGATGTGCAACTCAGGCACTTCCTCAGCACACAATTTTGCTTTTGTATTTATCAAAATAAACTGAACAAGTTGCATAAGGTTTGTCACAAGGACACAGAAGGTGCTATACCTCATCACTTTTAGAAAGACTTAATAATCATTGATAGTAAGGCTTCAGTAAGGCTTTTGACACTGTATCCCGTAACACCCTCATAGAGAAGTTGTTGATGTACGGGCTGGATGAGTAGACAGTGAGGTGGACTGAAAACTGGCTGAACACTCAGGCTGAGTGCGGATATTAGTGGCACAAAGTCTCGCACGTGGCCTTTAACAAGCAGTGTTTACCCCAGGAGTCTATACTGGGTCCAATCCTGTTCAACATCGTCATTAATAATCTGGAGGATGGAGCAGAATATACCCTTGGCAAGTTTGTAGATGAAACAAAACTGTGAGGAACAGCTGATATAACAGAGGTTCATGTTGCCATCCAGATGGACCTCGACAGCCTGAAGAAACAGGCACACAGACACCTCATGAAGTACAGCAAGGAGAAGTTGTAAGCCCTGCACCTGAGGAGGAATAAACTCATGCTCCAGTGTACTCTGGGGCCCAACTGTCTGGAAAACAGCTTTGCAGCAAAGGACCTGGAGGTTCCTGGTAGGCACCAAGTTGAACATGAGCCAGCAATGTGCCCTTATAGCACAGAGTGATGATATCCTGGGCTGCATTCAGAGAAGCACTGCTAGCAGGTCAAGGGGAGCAAAGAAACAAGAAAATCAAATAAAAACCCACCAACACAAAAGACTTGTCAGTTCAATGAGGCCACAGAGAAGAACCGAGACTTGCAAGAAGAGTGTTATTCTTCTGTAAGGCCATGTAGGGGGGGCATTTATAAACTTTATGGTATATATTAAGGCAAGAATTTCCAACCCTTGTGTTTCTGAATTGAGCAGCCCTGATGCAATTATTCAAAAAGGCAGCAAAAGTGTAGTTTTAAGTCTGTGAGATACAAACATTTGGACAAAAGCTTCATAAATACGGTAACAATAATTCAGTATATTACAGTGTTTCATAAATATGCTATAGCAGTAGTCTAATCCTACCTTGCTGGTGGACACAAATCAAATTCTGTCACATAAACTGAATTTATAACACTGAAATCTTTCATGCTCTTCATATACAGATGAACCAAAACAATATCCTTTAGTTTCAATCCCCATGAAGTCATATTACCTGCAGGACAAAAATAATACAGCTGCTAAAGACAGAATATTTTAAATGTTTGTAGAAAGATATCATAATCATCCTGATTTTGTTCAGCAAAACAAACTGGTAATAACCTAACAGTTAGCTAAACGTGACTGAAGGCTTTGCAATATACTACCTTTCCCCACATAATAACTCTTTCATAAAGCTCTTTCTCATGTTAGTTTTCCAGATATAGAGAAACAGAATACAGATAAATTTTATCCATCCCGAACAGTGGTGAATTCTTGCCCCAAGAAAACTTATCATGCATTAATGCATATAGATACGTTACAGTCTGAATTCCTTGTATCTGTAAGTTTTATTATCTCATATTTTTTTATTTTCAGTCTATGACAGCTAGTAAACTATAAAGTACTTGGAATCACGAAAGTACAGAACTCAAAAGGACAGTAAGAGGTCCTTCAGTGCATAACCCTCTACAAAGAAAAGATCAAATATTTATATACTATTCCAGAGGGAAGCTTGTCTAAGCTCTTTTTAAAAACCCTCACTGTAGTAATAATCTCCACATAAACGAAGAATTATAGATGGCAAGACAGACAATAGGAAAGAGAGGTAGCCACAGGAGAAATGAAGGAAAGATGAGAGCAAAGGAAAGTCCAAGCAGACTGTTAAAGATACTGGGAAGTCAAGATCATCTGAATGTGTACGCATAAAAGTTTCCAGTCATAGCACTTAAGGTGAATATACTGGTCTTACACAGACAATACCATAACAAGGTACGTGATTCAGCTCTGCAGTGTGGACCTTTTGTAACTCGAGCAATAGAAAATAAATGAAGAACAAATTCTTCTCTGAATATAGGACATAGAAAATAACAGGGTCCCATGTGACCTAACTTAAATGAGCTATGTAAAGCTTTTCTCAGTGTAACTTTGGGGATCTTGTCCTTCAACGTTACAGTGTGTACCAGCATATATCTATGTATTTGTTTTTCAGTGAAGAAGTACAACAGTATAAAGACAATCTCTGTTGGCTGTTGCCTTAATGAGAAACAAATACTTCATGTGTAAAACGTTTATGTGATTTTAAAGATCGTTCAGGAATAGGCACACTACCATAAAGGCCTGTTTGGTCACACCAATACTGAATTTTGATTTAAATGTCTCAGCTTTACTTAGTCATACTGCCATTAGTGTTGGCTATCTGACGAGAGAAAAGGAAGTGTGCGCTAAGTGATAGGAGTTTATACAGCAATTAACACAGAACTCCTGTGAAGTCAAGATACAACTCCCAGAAATATCAGCTGACAAATTAGCACACAATGCTAATTCTGTCCAGAAATATAAATTTATTTGAATGCTGCCTGACAGCAATCACTAGGTCAATACCAGCTGCTATATCAAGGAGGAAACAAAGATATTTTTCATATTTCCAGCCAGTATTTTAGTCAAGAAGAAAGAGTTTTGGCCTGCAGTTAAAAGTTCTGCAGCATTATATGTCATACTGGAGGGAAGAAAAAAAAACAAAACCAAAAAACCAAAACCCACAAACCACAACCCACACAGGTCTAAATTTAAAATGCATAAGCCAACAAATGAACTCTAATTTGTGGACACGTAATACTATTAAAGCAAGTTGAAAGTAAAAAAGATGCAATTGTTTCGTTTGCCATGACAGTATCATAATTCATTCAGTCTTCCACACCCACTTCCAAAAAGAGAAAAATGAAAGAAAATGTGAGAACTGACGTTTTCTAGAAAGAATCAGAAAATTACTGTTTTTCTTGACTATAATACAGCTAATGCAAGTAATTTTCTGAAAGCAATAGGGTAGTGTACTAGTCAAAGAGACTGATCTTTTTTGACAGATGTTAAGGCAAAAAAACATATAACGTTTGTACTGGCAGATTTCCTTTCAAATATAATGAGAACAAACCAAAACATTACACAACACTTTTGGTTCAATTTACAGATTACGCCTGGAAGACTAACATTAAATACTATTGACTTTAACTACAAGTTTGATCACATCCCTCTTGCTGATTTCCAAGAAATCAAAAACTAGCTTAAGGACCTTCTACAAAGTATAACTTCTTTGTTTCCAAAAAAAATCTAGGGCATCTTTATCATTCTATATTAAATCATGAATATTCAACTGCATATGCAAAAAATAAGATTTTACAGGACAACACCTCACACAAATTCATGAAAAGGAATATGAGCCTACCCATTTAGATACTAAAACTTATTTCCATTTCTAGGAATGAAAAGAAGCCTGTATAAACATGCTTTATGTAAAGTTTAGAATGAAAAAAAAATACAAACTAAAAAAGTGAACATTTTATTTTATGTATCAGTATGTCAGTATCTTGGAAGAGGGTAGTAAGGAATCGCGATTTCACGATTCCCAAGATAGCAATTTCGCCTTTACGTTAAGAATATAAATGAGATTTACTGCTACTGACCTCATCCTAGATGCCAAAATGTCCAAAAGCTTTCTAGAAAACTTAATTTAAAATTATGGTAGCTACAAAAGTGCTTTAGCAAGTAGACAGCATCCATAGCACCCATGCATGCTCACACACAGAGTATACATTCCAAGAAAGCTATAAAGCAAGTACTGTGGAAATAGCATTGTTACTGTGATATGAACACTACTTTGGCTTTCTAGGATCTTCAAAAGCCAGGGAAATTATGATGTGTTCAACATTAAAGCCAGCAGTCTTGATATCAATGATTCCAATCAAATACAAAATGAGATGGCAAACTGACAACCACAATATTTAAAGTAATAAAACCATATGACAATACAGATTCTTACTTAATACCACATTAAAACCAGTATAATTAACACCAGACAATGGATTAACTGAATAAAGCACCTCGGAAAGAAGAAAATGCTTGTCTTGCTGCCTCTTGAGCATTGTTGCCTTTTGAAGGACAGAAGTGGGCAGTGATACCTGAAAACCACTGGTAACCACTCAGGGATCTTCCTGAACTTCCAGACATCTTAGCTATTGGAAATGAAGAACGGCACAATGATTATAATAACGAAGGATTTCACATTAACACAGAATATATTTTAAATTGCTTAGGTAAGAAGTACTTCTACAGAAAAAAATGAAAACAAAACCAAAATCCTCACAAACTGTAAAAGCATCTTCAAATGTATTTATAGACGAACAGATATAAAACAAAAACTTAAAAGTAAGTGTGTTGGTAATAAAGCTTCCAAATGCTACTTGACAAACCCTTCTGCCACAGCATTGCATATTCTCTAAAAAGAATATGCCTGCAAGTAGTATATACCTGAAATTTTCAGTACTTTCTCTCCTCCATTCCATTTTTGCTGGCCTTTTACTATTTCTCAACCTGTTTTGATACAGACTTGGCACAAAACGTGACACTGCAAAGTTAAAATTTTCAGAAGTGTCTAAGTGACACAGGAACAGATTTTCAAATTTATATGCCAAACTTTAATGGAAGTTTCATATTTAACCTGGTTCTGATCATCTTAGCAAATGCATAACTTGTGTAGTCATTTTTTAACATCCCACCAGGCTCTTATCCATATTCAATATCAAACACTGTTATGCTATGAAACTTAGTTTTCAGGAAAAGTTTACTCTTCTTTGGGTGTAGGATAAACAGTGATGCTGAGGTGCTTCAATGACGTACCAATCTATAAACACAGGCTTATCTTGAATGAATCACCTCATGTTTGAGGTA
This sequence comes from Rhynochetos jubatus, assembly GCA_027574665.1. Classification (NCBI taxonomy): domain Eukaryota; kingdom Metazoa; phylum Chordata; class Aves; order Eurypygiformes; family Rhynochetidae; genus Rhynochetos; species Rhynochetos jubatus. Next base: position 105,209,128 of record CM050648.1, read on the forward strand.
GTGCTAATATCAGGCATATGATTAGTTACTGCACCTCACCCAAGAGACAGTAATTTCTAAACTTGATCATGAATGTCACCCTAAGGTTGCTTGGGTGGGGACAGACTCATTCAGTATGTAAGCAAGTTCAGCAGTTCTGCTTTTTACCTAATTTTACAGTTTGTGAGTTTGCTTTTCTATCTTATATTTAAAAACAGTAGAGTATGAGGACAGGGGTGGACCTTTTAAATAAAACTCTATCCCTCCACTCCAATTAAATTATTAGATTATAATAATTTCATTCAGACAAACACAACACATTAAGGCTTGTAGAAAGAAGGGAGGGAAGAAACGGGTTATGCTCCTTCTTTAAAGTAACTTGAAATGCTTCATTACTACAGATCTATTGATTCTTATCAGAACGCATTGTAGTAGGATGTCTTTTTTTTCAGACTGGTTATTAAAGGTCACAAACATTCTTCCCAGGAGTGTTCTTAGAGTAATTAACAGTGTACTCTACCAGTGCATGAAAAAGGCAATACTACTTTTCTAATCAAAGTTGTGCAAGACTCACTGAAATCCAGAGAATTATGTTTCAAAGACTTCCAGATGACAGGAATATTTTTCTGTGGTTCATCCTCCTCTGATGAAGGGAAAATATCATCAATGTTGCAGCTTACTTCACATGAACAGCTATTGATCATAAATGTACCTGAAGATTCCCCCTGCTTGAGATAAATATTATAACATGAAGAAAGTAAACAGCATGCCAAGGAGTATGAAATAAGTACATTTTATCATTCAAATTTTGTGTTTCAATTACAAAAAATACTATAGCTCAATGTGTACTTAAGCTTAGAACAAGTCATGGAGAACGGCATTAGGATTTCACATTATTTAGACTGCAGAAACTGGCAAAATGCAAAATGCTCCTGTTGACATACCATATGTAATACAAATGCAGAGTTAGTAGTAAATAACAGATATGAAAAACAATGAGACTCAGACGGAAAGAATACTGTGATGAAGAAAGGCTATTCCACAATCATATACAGGACAACTATGTTTTCAAAAAAATAGCATAAATTAAGTGAAAAAAGGAATAAAAGCACAAAAATAACAATTTGATAATTAACACTGTCAGTGAACACTTGAAACAGAGCAAAAGATTAACAAGGAAGTTTTAAAACTTTGTGGAACCTTGAATGAAAGCAGTCCACATGAAAAAAAAAAATCTCTATTCATCTCACAAAGACTGTCTCTTCCATCAGAATCACCACTCTTTGGGATGCTCAGAGTCTTGAAATACAGAAAAGAACATTTCTCAACATTCATACATCGAAGTAATTTCTTAACAAGGAAGGAGAATAATTAATTGACTGTACCTTCTCTTCTCAAATGCTTTCTTAGGCTTAGGAAAACTACCCAGTGCCTTTTAAAGAAAAATACCCAGGCAGAGTGTGTACTGACCAGTCTTCCAAAATTCTATGCTCACTGTATTTTTAACAAGTCATGTACTCACAGCATACATCTAATTTCTTTCTTTTTTTTTAATTTTAGAACAATCAGAACCCCTACTCCATTCCATCTTATTTTCCAAGGCAGACTAATCTGCAGAGCTCATTGACTTTGGGATCATTAGCTTGGCTAATACTACTTGTCTTCATCTAAGCCTGAATTATGACAGAATTTATCCATAAACTGTAACCAAACATCATGACATGCTGTAACTCCAGATTCTATCAATTAATTTTGTGCTCAAAGGTCTCAAATTCATATGTCTGAACTATGCATTTTACTGCAGGCTTCTTAAATACTAAATTACCCAAAACAATAATAAAGCCAAATGAAGCAAGATAAAAAGTTGAAAAAATATAAAGCCTTTGTCAATCCTGAAATATGAATTAAAAACTGCTTGAATATTCTTTTAGATCACAAATTAGTCCACTATCTATGGAATTTCCATGCAAAATGCTAATGAGAAAGGATATTAACATTATACAATGAAACACTCAAAGCCATCTCAAGTTTGGTTCTCTGCATACATCTCTTTTTAACAATTAGATCCCATCAAGACATCAAAATGGGATATATTAAAAATTACTAATCAAAGTTGAACATTGATGTTTTCAAAGTAATTTTTTTTTTTCCTTTGAAAAGTAAAACATATTGCAACTTCAAAAGTTTTCTCTTGATAATTAAAAAAAAATAATAGGGGAAAAAAAGGGCAGAAAACTATAGTATGCATCAGAAGTCTGCAATTTACACTGATATTTGACTTCACTGGAGAGAAAAAGGATCCAGTTAGGTTAAAGCAGTGTATTTGGAAATTCTCAGGAAAGCTTAAATTACAAAAAGGTCATTACCTATGAGAGGAAACTCAGCTCTCCTGCCTCTAAAAGGGCTCAAGAGGAGTTTTATAAGCACTGTAAACACTATGCTCTAAGCTATGCTTTAAGAGGGGCTGATGTACATTGATTTGACCTCATTTTATTCATTCCTCCAAGAAAAGCATGAAAGTCAAGGCAATAATCTACTTCATGTGAATCAATTGTACATGAGAGGTTAAAAGAAGTCAACTAAATATAACATAATAGCACAAAGATGAAACCTGCAATCTAGCACAAACAGGACATGCACTGCAACATTACAATATACAAGCATCCAACAGCATCTATACCATTTCCCACTCATTGAATTACATCTTCAACTACTGCTGTCAGTTGACATATTTTGCCATTACCCAGAGGGCTGCCTGATAGCCCCTAATGCTTCAGGTATGACTTAGAAAACAAAGAAGCTGGAACACAAATCTGTAATTGAAATAGATCTAAAGCTGGATTATGGTACAAGAACCAAGAAAATTCTTTTTTTTTTTCTTAAAGTTTCTATTTTTTATCCATAAGACGTCGCTTCATAGAAATATACAGACTGTATAGTGGCATGAAGCGTTACATATGCTACCAACTCCTTCTTGCAAATTGTTGTCTTAATAAAACTAGATGTTTTCACTGGGTAGTTTGTAATATCCATCATGAAACAATCAATTTGCACTGTAGCACAGACACTACTGTAACATACTGACATCGCAGAGTTTGCACCTCTTGGTCTTCCTCCCCGCCGAGTAAGCAAACACAGACATGGTGATATGAATGATACTATCACAATGCTGACTCGGGTTTTGTTTTTACATCACCTGGATTTTAACTTCAATATGGTATAACAATCCATCATTAGACAAAAAATGTTAACTGGAAAGGAAAAGTTCCAGCTTGCTAGTATGACAGCAACTTTGTGTCTCGCTTTTGTTAAGTTTTACATAATTACCTTTTAAGAGACCTAGAGATGCAGATATCTTGTGTGGGTACTATCAGAGACCTGTAACTTCTCTCCATTCTCTAACTTGGAGGAGTGAATTCATACACTCTGTAAGTGAACATGAAAAGAGCACCTATTCCACTCTTACACCATCTGTGAAAACTGTTCTTTCAACTATGTTTCTAAACATGATTTCTGCAAAATGTGCTTCATAAAAAATTCATGGGATGTAGTGAGACTCACAGACTGTATCACAACTGGTTTGCCCTAACTTACAGATTTCCCCTTTAGCTCCGTAATTTGTTAATATTACAAATACACCAAACCGATGCCATATTAAATTTTTGTATCATCCACAGTCCCATCCCTTTTCCTAAATATGTCAGTATTTTATAAATTGTTAAGCTTATACCAATACTGCTTCACAGATATAAATAAGATTATACATCTGTTTTTACATGCATACACAAACAGCTGGCCAATTGCAAATTTTTCAAAATTACTAAGAAGTACCAGAAATTCTATGACGTCTCTTACATACACTGAAGACCATAAAAATAATTATAGACCTCTTGGTTTCAATGCTTATGATACATCACAATGATTCATTCAAGGCTGACTCCCAAAATGCTCCAAAAACATAGGTAATCAATCACTTTCTGCAGCAGCACAGGTGCAGGCTGCAGCAGACATATTAGGTGTGGAACCTGGCACTAGAAGAACAGGCTCAATGCCAGCCTAAAGTAAAGTTGCCAGACTGTTTAGTAGCTATAGTGAAAACTCCTACAAATGTTGGTCTTCCACTCCTGTCGATAGAGAAAGTAATCTAAGAATTTAAAACTTAAAGTTACAGACTGCCACACACAAACTTTCCCTGAATAATACTCTCATCACTAAAAACAAAAAATCAAGCTTGCTATAATGATATTTTAATGAAATCTTACAGAAACTATTTTATCACATAACATTTTCATGTTATTTCACAGACGCAGTATATTTGTTATACTGTTTCTCCCACACCCACTGTACATTGTGATACCAACCTAATTTTGGATCAGAGCCTGCATGCATGCATATGCTTAACTATATTCACATAACTCATGTCAGTGATGCAAGTGCGCTCAGAATGAAGTTAAGCAAATGAAGATGTGTTCCAAGATCCAAATTCTCTTGCTGATAAAGCCTTGGAGCTAGGACTTTGACTGATATAGCTGAAATTCCATGCGGTGGTCTTTTATGAAAACAACAGATTGCCTTCTTAAAAAGCTTACATTCTCCACTACAGAAACTGGTATAAAAACCTATCACAACACAATTCCAAAACTGATAGTTCTCCCCACTGAGCAGCAATAAGAATACAGTGGGGCAGAGAGCTCAGACAACATAAGGAAAGACGAATATCTCTTTATCCTTTGTGATGTACCTTGATAACAGAACTCCTTGAAATAAATATAATGAGACTGACCACATACACCTCCTTGCAGTATTTGGAGTAAAATACACAGTCACAGGAAATAAAGTCCTTTCAAATAAAGTCTCATCATTATGAAACAAAAAAATATCTTTTCTCAGAGAACTGGACTGAATCTGCAATCAAACGGAGTAGGAAAGAAACCCCTTAAGCCATGTTTGCCAAACTTCAAATAAATACAGATTTTATTATTAAAACATTATTAATCTCTTTAACCTTTTCTGTATCATTCATAATGAAAGAAAAGAGGGTGTGTTTCAAAAAAAAAAAAGCTTCAATTATTATGCAAAAACACATCTTGAAGTTGCACAGTGAATGTATTAAACCAGAACACTGAGTAAAATGTTATTTTCCCCCAGTCACAAGGACTCATTTTGCTGCCAGAAACAATCTAAAACAAATTTCTACGCAGGCTTTGTAGTTAAACATGAAGAGATGTAGCTGAACAAAATGCATTATAGAGGAGGAAAGACAGTAGAGACTAAGGTACACTAGCTATAGTTGCATAATGATTATAAAAGTAAATTCAAAGAATGTACGATTAACACCTGTAGCATGTAACTAAAATAAAATGAATATATAACGGAAGTCAGAAATATGTATATATCTCAGTTGAAATTATAACAAAACTGATATAATACTTATTAGAATTACACATCACTGTGCAGTTTGTTAATGGTTTCTACAAAGTTCCTATATAAGTGGCTACTTTTATACATTGTTCGCAATGGAGTATTTTTCACTCAATTTTCAGTAATCCCTTGGAAGCCTTAAACTAAAATTAGTTCTCCTAAAGCAGTTTTTCCCTGCAGTGATTTGTTATTGTAGGATTGGCTTTTAAGTACTGAATCACTAACTGATATTTAAATTTTTTTGTAGGGCTTGTAAGCCACAAATAGCGAGAAAACATGCAGTCCTATAGGCATCTCAATCTTGAAGGCACCTCTTTATCATTATGCAGTTAAACCACGCCAAGTTAGTAAGAAGTTATGCTCTGAAAGACTGACTGGTTGTTCATATTCATAACTTCTTGAAAACCTAGCTTATTTTATCGTGACATAAACTCATCTATAGCCAAAAGGTTCTAATGCTTTTCCATATGAGATAACCAAGGCAGAAAATAGACTATTTTCCATTTAACTATACAAAACATTAGTTTATATACCAAAATCCAGAACAAGCATGTGTAAGCCTTAACCCTTTGAGAGTGTGACAGCTTTGTCTACAATGAACTTGAAATATGATTTACTACAACACTGCTTGAAACTGTGAGGCTTTAACCAAATCTGAAACAACTACATAAGAAGAGGAAATGAGCTTGTGAACAAATAAAAGTAAAATCTTTATTCTTATATAAAATGTTATGCATTTTAATACATTTTTTGCCTGATTTATGTAAAGCTTTGTGTTTTTCATTTTCCCTAGACTGTCACATTGTAGTGATGTATGTTGTGTTTTAGTATCAAATTTGCCATGAGCAATAAAGTCAGTGGCCCCAAAGAAATATTTATGTGTTATCACTCTTCCCCACCATGCCCTGCTCCCAAATTTTCCTTTCTTCAGACTATTTCGTTTGGTTTCACATAGTTGATATCTTTTTCACAGTCTCCCACTCAAATATTTAATATTTTATTTTTGAAAGATATTCCAAACTAAAAATTGACAGGGTGAAATACAATTTACTTTCCAAGGCAAGAATGAGGCCATCATGGAAGAAAAATGTACAGGTATTTTATCTGTTTGGAATAATAAAATGAAAAAAGAGGTGGGGTAAAAAGACATGATTTATTGAAAAAAAAAACCAGGAAATGTAGTCACTCGAGAGACATAAAATGTAAAATAGTAATATAACATTGTTCTATAACAAGCCCTGCACCTAGCAGAGGATCAGTGAACTTCAACTTGTAGAAAGAACTAGGAAGACCTGTAAAAAGATGACTCCAACAGTGGTAGGAAGATCACTCTCTTCAACAAAATACTAGCACTTCCAGATGTTCAGGAGGAAAAAAAAATTCATTTAACCCGCAAAATAATTAAAAGAAAAATAGAAAAAAGCTGACAAATACTAAGAGAAAAATAACTTCTGTTTTGACCTTAGCTCTGCTCACGTAAAAGTCAGCAATATTTAAACTACCAGAATTACTATTCCTTTCTGCTGTTTCCATGGAATCATATAAGTTAAGAGACTGAATCCCAGTGAACTACTAATGATTCCCTTAAGATCTTTGACCAGGATAATCTCTATATGATCTGAAGTAATTTGTTAGATGTATCTTTATATGGAAAAAATAAAACAAAATCCAGTATGTTTAAAACTTGAGCACTTGAGGGTCAGCAAGTTTTTAAATCATCCACTTTACATCAGAAACAGCAAAAAGAGATGCCATGTCCCCGCAAATCAGCGCTGTTCATACAGTTTGCTAATACAGCTGTGTTCCACAGTGTGGCTACCTGTCCTGAGTAGGTTACACATGTGCTTGACGGAACCACATTGGCTGAGCACCTTGAGATTTCAAGATGAAATATGCTACCCAAATATACTACCTCCATTCATTCATTTTACACAAGGTAGAACTTGTGTTGAGTTTTTCATTATGGTAAGTTCTGAAATTCAACTAAATATGTACACTGTTATTTGAAAGTACACCCGCATAAGAATATGGAGCTTCATTCCAAACTGTGACAAATCAACATCAAAGTGGAAAGCTTGTATATAACTTTAAAGGAAGATGACATTGGCAATGTACCTGCCTTATTTTCCAGGTGTAATTTCAAAAAATGGAGGTAGGCCACAGGTGCAAATGCGTCAGCTGAATGCACAACCACCTCGGCTGAATCTCTGAAATACAAAATTATCAGCATCAAATATTAGTACATAATTTTACATACAGACAAATACTAGTCACTGTATAACACAGACTCCAACGTAACTAATTGAAAATCTATTAGTTTCTTATGTAGTTTTTGCATCAATTAAGAAAAAATAGTTTGCTATATAAAATCGTATTGTTGAACAACACATCATCTTCACTAATTTTCAGTTTTCCAAAGGAATAAACTATACTTACAGATCAATTCGCTGTCGTCTATGAAGATACAAATGACATTATGTGATACATTCTAGAGACTAATACGTAAAGCAATCTTTTAACTTCCTCATCAGGAGGTTTTTTAAAAGTCCATTCTTCTTGATTAATGCTCTATGGATTAGTTCTTGAGGCACTAACAACACACAACATTTCACACTGAGAAACTGATTCGACCATCTTGCATCCGATATTGAAGACTACTAGACACAACTCTTTAATGCCAAATGTGTTAGTAACAATGATAAACTTCCTGTGTGTTGATTCAAATTAGTTAATTTTAGTTTTCATTTTTACAGACACAATCTGTCACACTGATTCTCAAGAGGCAGTATCTGTTATATCCATCTGCATGGTTTTACTACTTAAGAAAAAGGTAGCTCTCGGAAACAAACATCAGAAGGTGAGAAACTCAAAGAAAACATTAGAGAAACTCAGACACAGTACAAGAAAATCTGAAAAATGTTCTAAGTAAGGCTAAGGACACACAGATAAATGTCTTGAAACCACAGTGCCCTTGATACCTCCACAGTACTCAAGAGATTTCTACTAATGCCACATAAAACCCATGCAAACTGGAAACAGTTGAAGTCTTGGCCAGATTCCACTGACATAATGAAAGTGTAAAATTAACAGAAATATCTGTTTTATAAAATGTGTTTTGGGATTTAAAATATAAAACCTCCTAGATAAATATCATCACTACATTGCATAATAATGATAAATACCTTTAGCATAAGGAGCTCCACTTTCCTTTTAGTAAACATTTAAAATAATTTTAAAAATACACCTTCAGCTTCATTCTTGGGAGTTATTATCAAGATTCTTTACAACTAAAATATCATTTATTCCTTTGAGATATCTTCAAGACAGTCCCCTAAAATTGAAGTAATTATTTTGAAATTATCATGGTGCCTTCTAATTCTAACAGGAATAGATAGAAAATAACTTTTGAAATCTTCAGTAATTGGAATACATAATTAGAAAAAACAAAAGACAGACACCAAGACTCCAGTAGCACCTGGTACTTGGGTATCTTCAGTGTCTGACAATATTCTCAATAAACATTGTTTCCTGTTCAAGTCCTATATGGGGAATGCTGGTGATGCTTTTCAGGGATGCATTAACTACTAAAAACTAAATTAACAGAAAAGCTTAGATCAGAAAGGAAAACAAAAAATTTAGGGTTGTTAAATGTATGTGTCTGTAGAATTTAAAGAGTATGTAGTAACTTTAAAAAACATATTTATCTGCAAAGTAAAAGAAGCGGTTCTACTTGTATCCCTGCATTCTCCAATTGACTAGTACAGCAGAACAGATGCTAAGCATTGATACCTACGCTAACTGTCCAATAATTTTAGAATCTTTAAGTAATTATTTGCTGCTGAAGAAGTATCACAAATATTAAGAGATCATAAATATTTTTTCTCAGTATAATGTACATTCCTATGACATGCAGGTTACACATGGGTATTTGATTGGAGTATAATAGATATCTAGTTTAATACACCAATATTTCTCACCTGATGGGTCACAATAGGTAGATTATGTGGTGCTCAAAATAGTATTACAATACATATCAGAAGAAAATATTTTTTACTAACTACTTCAGTTCTTGTCAGCCTCTTCAAGCATATGTCACTGTTCTGATAAAATTTATGGTCTTGTTGAATAGTAAATGTAACAAATTAAGTGAAAAGCAGAATAGTTTTTGTTTGCATCCAATGATGAAGAGTCAGCAATTTAAAAAAAATAGGAAGCCCTGAACATACATTTCATGTCCAGTTTAGGAAATCTTAAAAAAAAAAAAAAAAAAAGAGACAATCAAAAAACCACACATGAAAAGCACACATAAAACCCAGAAATCTGAGATATCCTGATAATTATATAAAGTCAATTACATGCTGAAAGTCTGAATTTTGAGTAGGAACATGACTACGCAAGGTGATTGTTAGAGTATGCCTGAAACACAGGAATTTTGTTGAGGAACATTTTCAGACAACTTTGGAAAACAATGAAGAATAGTTGAAAAGCTGTCTTAATTATTTATTTTTTAAAATCATAATCATCTGATCTCTCAAGACTCCTTGAAGATCTAAGGAATATCTATTAATTTTAAAACACTATCATTTTCACACCACAGATATGACAAGTTAGAGCAAGTCTGAGAGTACAATCAGTGCACTCAGTACACGATTATTTTTTCATGTTTACAAATTTGCTTTAAGTTCAAACCTAGAATTACAGACCTAAACACAGAGCTAATGGTAAGGCATACAGATGCAAAATTATATTCCCCAAATATTTCAAATACGCCAATTTAGCTGAAAAAAAAAATCAAACTATTCTGTGTTCCATAAATAAACATGGGCCTTTATCATAAAGGTACATATTAGATGGCTTTCACATAGATGAGAAATCTTTGTTCTTTGAAAAGGCGTCAATCAATTGCATTTAAATACCAGTGTAAGAAGGACAGGAAATACTTGGTACCTCTCAAAAACTCTGAGTGTAAGAAAGCTGACAACTGGATTACCTGGGAAAAACAGATAAAAACCCATCTGACTCCTGGTTGAATATTTTGATTGCAAGATCTTGTTTTCACTGCTAAATGTTGCTTATTTTCAAACATTTCACTCAATCTGACATGCTTCCTTTGTGAAGCCTATTTTTTAATGAAGATTGAGAAGAATGGCAAGAATTCAATTTAATATTCAAAAGCAAAATTCTTCATATAGTCTGACATTTCATTTTCTCCCCGTCTTGTTGAGGAGAAGTGAGAGCAGCTTGGTGGGCACCTGGCAGCCAGCCAAGGTTAATCCATCATACCTGTTTTGTAGGCAAAAGTAATCTTCAATAGCTTCCTCAGGAACTTTCTCTAGGTAGATGTCTTGGAGGAGTTCAGAAATTAGACCTTGAAAATCCTGACACGTTTTAACATCTAAATTAATTCTTACCACTCCATTTAAGCTTCAAGAATTGTAACAGGATGTATACCAGAACCATGGGTATGTAAACATTTGGAAACTATACTAGCATAATTAACAACACGATTACAAATTCTGTTTAGATTCAGTGTATGTCAAAAGCAAGAATGAAAAGCACAAAATAAATAAACTTTCAGCCTATTTAATGGCAAAGGAACTACAAAATATTTTTCTTCAGAAGTTCATAAAGTAATACATTTCACATGAATGGCCCCACAAAAAGCATGTATTTATGACATGAATAATGTAAGAGCTTAGCAGGGCTAAATATACAATGCCAGTGTAGCTATTCAGTTTGCATTATAGAAATGTACATTTTGAACTAGCTGAGTAACTGTTTAACAGTCTGCTATGCCATACATGTATTATTAAATACTCACAGATTTGTACATTTGTCTTTTCCTATATTTTTGTCCATTTATTGTTAACTTTTAATTTGGAGTGAAGTAAAAAAATAATAAAGACAACTCAGCCAGACGACCTCTGTTTTAGCTTTTCCTAGTTGCCTGAATGGTCATTAAACTACTGGTAGTCAGAAATACATTTAGAATATATTATAAGATATTTATACTTAAACCGGTATTTGGTTGACCAAAAACCAAGGGCACAATGTACTTTCCTAAAAGTGTTCCTCAAACTCTATGCAAAAAGAAAAATAAGTATCTCTCCAGACTACACCAACCAAAAATTTCTCATGAGATTTGACACAGTTTTCTCCAATCCGCTGTTTGAAAAGGAACACTGGGAAATTATGCACCCAATTCCAACAAAATTCCAGACTTAATCTGTAACATAAGAAGCCTAAAAATATATAGAAAGAATGAAAATATGGTCCAAACAAATGGACCTTCACCATGAAAGCCTTATTATGACTATATGCTCCATACATATTCTTGACCTTCCCTAAACTGACTATCACCAATACATGATTACTAGTCTGTTTACTTGGCTGAGAAAAGGAACAGCAGTCAAAAATCTCACTTGAACCAAGCAGGCTTAGCTATTTAACAGACTAATAAGAACTCACATCAAGACATAAATATTTTCCATATCCCACTACACAGATTTTAGCAATTTATGTCAAAGGAATAAACTACTCAGTGTAAATGAGATGGATTCATGCAAAGTTTGGATTCAAAATATCCTCTAATAATTGAAGAGAAATGTTTATTGTTATCATTATAAGCTGCTATACTTAAAACACACACACAAACATACATACAGTTAATGGAACCCACAGGCTACTGATGTGGCATTTATCAAATGTAGCTGTAATGAAAGATAAATATTAAGGCAATTTGCACTTCATGGAAGGATAAAAGTGTCAGTGTGTAGGTACCAGTTTTACTGCAGGCCATAATCAGCAAGTAAACGAAAGTGCAAATGTCTAGAAAGTTTATAGCCCTTTATGAAGGCCTTGTCTTGTCAGGTATTGATTTAGGTTTTCAGAGGACTTTGCCAGTGTTAGACAAAGTGAGTGTTTGTGAACTCAGAGGACATGTTTTACCTCTGCCAACAAAAGTTGCCCCAAGCTAAAAGTGAGTATGTTTCCACTGCTTTAATATACAGAAACGAAAGAAATTGTTCCTTACACAACTATTTTCTTCTTAAATAGAGGGCAGTCCAGAGTGAATGTTTCATATTCTCCACCTTCTCCGCAAACATGGACTCCATATTTCTCAGAAAGCTAACACAAAAAGGAAATTAAAACGCGTAAGTATTACACTAAAGAACTCTATTAGATGTATTTTGCTGAAGATTTCAGTGTGCACTTTCTAAAAGACTATCCTTTAAAAGGTTGAAAACTTCCAAATACCATACAGAGGGTCCTTGATTTCTTGGTATGTGTATTACAATGATCTAAAAATTACCATTGTGTTATATTTTAAGTAGAACTGTCACTGTAACATTAAGATAAATGAATGAATTACTAGCCCTTCTTCCTCAGTGGACATGAAAGGCTGTTCAGACTCCCTTTTTTGTCTTTCTTTAGCATAGATTCTTCACTTCTGTGAGAAACTTGTACTGTAAATCAACACAAGAAGTAGCATTTCACATAGCAGTATACAGTGAATACAATTGTTGGCAAAAGATTCAACAACTGCATCCTATATTTTGGTAAATATCTGTATTTCAAAAAATTCTAACAGGCCCAACTAAAGTTTTCTAAGTCAAAAGCAAAAAGCTAAAGCAAGATCTAAAGAGGTAGCAACAGCCTGTTTCCTTTATAAATTGTACTGAATATACTTTCTAAATGAATATATACATGTAAGAATTTTCCTGAGGCTCTGGATATCCCACTAAAACATTAACCTACATAAACCAATACATTAAAAATAAAAGAAATTACTATCTTAATTATTCCCTACTTTATAAATGAGCAGCCATGGAGCAGGAAACAAAGTCCTTTTGCAGGAGTAAGGAGTACATAGCTATTCAATTCTGCATTAATGTACTGCACTGATGCATAGTAATTAAGCACCTGTACCGTGCCTGAACATGGGGACACTCTCCCTTTTTCTGCAGGAGAAATCTGTCTCCTCATCAGCAGATCATATCGCCTTCTAAAGTATTCCAGCACTAGCTGCTTCAAGCCAAGTCCTGTCCAGGTTTTTTCACATTAAGCAAGCATTAATATTTTGCTTCAAGTAATTCATGAGAAGATGAACTGTAGTCTTCAACTCCATTGCTAACACCCATGTTACTATTGGCAATATTTATTTAACTCCCTTATGCTTTCCCTTAGAAGAACAGATACCCACCCCACAACATGTAGAACACAGTTGGAAAAAGTCTGTCAGCTAGAAAATACTTCCAAACCTGTTGTTTTTCTTTTTGTAGGCAAGCATGAGACTAGGTTATTTATACATGGTAGGTTCAATTTCTTATATGGTTACCAGAATACTTGTGTAGTGAGTGTATTTGGTATATTCAGATGATACTGTATTTTTATTGTTGTAAGGTATCTAGTTTGTGTTACTTTATAGACCTCTTTCAAAGTTTTTTTATTTTAAAACTTCAAAGCAGGCTTACAACTTCAGCCATCATCTTAGCTAAAAAATAAGTAAGTCAAAATAAAGTGTGATAGAAGAAGCCCATGAAACTTGAATGTTTTTATAAAACTGAAAAACAGATTTTAAAATTCAGTTAGTTAAAGAAAAGCCCTGAATCCTCGTCAGCCTTTATTTTAGAAAAAACGTATAAATTTCTGCAAGAACAATACCTTGGTAAAGATCTATGTGACTATTTAGTTGTCTGAGGGTGTAAAATCTAAATCTCTTTTGGAACATATATTAAATAATTTTTCAATTTTTCCATGTCTTGTTATGAAAGACATTTTTCATTTTTACTTTCATATTTTCTTTTAAAGAAAAGCAGCAGATGAAAAACCTTTAATCAAGCACTCATTAAAAAATTACACTCCTGACATAAAAGAGAAACCCATCTGTCAACAATGGCAACAAGGTTTCTATAGGACAAAAACATCAAGTATAATTAACGTTGATGCAACAAGAATGGACAACCTATAAAACAGTTAGTCAAAACCTTTTATTGTTCCTCTCATTGTAGCTTCTACTGCAAAAAACCTCAAACAAACCTATTCAAAAAAATGAGAATAAAAACAGAAAAATCTTTCTAACCGTAACCTTTCCAGAGTGAATATAAGGCATAATTGTTTGCAAGTCACTTTCCAAATTGGTAGCTCTGCTTGTAACCATCACTGCCTAGAATAATTACTAGCAATTAACATCGAATACTCCAAAGATGTGAGACTATTTCATATCTTTGTTGTGGGAAATCCTCATTTTCAATGTCACTGGCATCAAGATCACTCTTGACACCAATTACACAAGGTGCTTAAGGATCTTCAGTTCCCACTAATGTTAACAGGAACTGAGGATATTCAGCAGCTCATAGAACAGATCCTTAATGTTCATTTAACAACTCAGCAATATTTTTTAAATGTCATCAATATCACCAGTACATTGCCTTTTAGTCATTTAGAATATTAACGTTTTTTGAAGACCAATTATTTTGTTTTGCAAGTTTGATGTTATATTCATAACAATAATGACAGCTTAGACTCTAATCTCAATTTTATGATTACTAAATCTGCCCTCTAGTTCAGATGAGCGAGAAAACAGCAAATTTACAAATTCCACGTAACTAAAAATGCAAGTCCAATTCAAAATCCAAAAGAAGTATGATGAAAACATCTCCTAGATTACACAAAATTCATATTAACTGAAACACAGAATGAGACACAAGGTATATAAATGATCAGCCCCAACATTACCCAAAGAACAGTCACTTCCTACCTTGAAATGAAACACAAGGATTAAAGCTGACTTTCTCATTTAAGTTTAGTAATCAAAGATAAAAAATATTAATTCAAGTCCTTTCTATTTCAAGTGAAGACTTTATTCCCAGACAGAAATTGTAACACTATGATTGTAACTCTATAATTACAGAAATGCTCTTCACATCAAGAACTGCTCATCAACTTCTAAGGCAAGCATATAAATGACTAAACATTTTCTTATCTTCTACTAGCCGAGAAAGAAGTACAGCAAATATTACCATAACATACACTTACTATTCTATTCATAAATTCAAAGGAGAGTGTAAGCAGCTAATGAAATTTGGAAGGCTGCCAACAAATTCTTTAGGGTAAAAAGTTGGGCCACTGGTATATAGGAAAGAGTGGGACATGACAGCAATTTAATAACTTAGCAATGCTATAACAACCATTCATCAATAATTAATCGAAGACCCATCATTAAAAAAAAAAAAAAATCAAGAACTTTCCTTGCCACATGCTCATGTCCTCAGCCAATAAAATCCACCCCTGATAAAAATATGGGTTGCAGATCATCATTGTACTCCTAAATTCAACCTTCTGTATGCATTCAGAAAAAAATTGTACAATGAAATCAAAGCTTCCCCTCCCTCAATACTTTGCCATTTTTCTGCTGCTACAACAGCAAAATCAACTCACCTTTATGTCAGTAATTATCATCATTTCTATTGCACACCTAAATGAAAGTAAATCGAAAGACTGAAAATTTAGGTGACAATGTACTTTTCCAAAGTAATTCAGTGGATGAAATCAGGGCTGGGTTGTGGGTTTGGTTTTTGATTTGGTTTTAATCCACACTGACACTCACAATGCCTCAGCATGAGATTATTCTAAAAATAAAATTGTTGTTTCACATGTATTTCTTGTACATCCCAAAGACAAATTATAACAGGCACATTATAGTAACAGAAGTTGATTTTGATTTTATTGCCAGTTCCTTAAGGTAACCTTTTAGTGTAAAAATAAGTAAGTAACGTACTACTTCCTGATCTGTAGCATCAGAGAAACAGAACATTGTGAATACTTGCTAAGATGTAAAGCAGGATATTCCTTACCAATCCAAAATGAATCGTCATACATGTGGTTCAAATCAATGACCCTCTTATAGTCAACACCAGCATTTTTCTGGGAACTGAACTAATGAAGTTACAAACTGGTTTTCAACAAAACTGAAGAACACAGAGAACAATATTTTGTTCATTTTAAACAGAACTGGAAAAATTCTCTTAAACTTGCACACCACAGTAAGGAACATGCTGCAATGAAAAATCCTGCACCTAGCTGAATAAACAACTATGTAATTAACATTAGATGTCAATAAAGAACCCAAAAGGAATCTCACGTGAATAGGAAAAAGCATAAATTAGCAAAAACCAAGAACAACAAATTTCAAAGATCTTGTAAAATTTGAAATTACTGGTTAGATAACACAACACAAATCAAAAATATAAGAGTATCTAAAGCTGTGGTAGCTTTGCGGATGCACAGTGTTCAAAGCAAATATATTATAGTGTTTGCTTTGTTATTGTCAGAATATTAAATTTTGTCTCTCCTCCTTACTGAACTCCTTGCTCTCACATTCTGTCTGCCAGAACCGCTGATGCTGAAGACTTCATTGGGTTGCAAAAGAGTATTTTTCACATCATAAATCTAAGCACTTCTCTTCAGTTCATAGTTAATTATTTGGTTTCATCAGGCCTTAAAGCCAACTAAGTATTCTGTAAAAACAATTTATTTCTACTGACTTCGACTTTCATGGCATGCATGTGCACAAGAAACAACTGCAAGAACAAGTATCAGTTGTGCAGTCTCCCCTGCGATGGCCTTCACTTGAGCCACCAAACCTCAGGAAGAATACATTTAAATCCCCAAAATACCATGTACTTTTGGATTTCTTACTTTTTTTAAAAAATGAGTGATGGTAAAATCAAATGGAGAAGAATACCTCTTAAGACATTTTAATCATACCCTATTAACATAACTAAAATTGCAATATTTGCTGCTACAGTTTCAAAGAAAGTCAATCCTAGTGATTCAACTGCTACCCATCTGCAGCCCCACCAAAACTGCAACCTAAAATTTGGTAGCAGAAATATTCTGTGAACTTAGGGAGCTGTACTTTCCTCCTTTTGACTTATTTAACCAGTCCCATATAATTATTAATTCATCCAAATGTGACTGACCAATATAGAATTGATAATACAGTAAAGTTGATGCTACTGTTAAATCCGCTCCACAGTAAATTGTTCATTGTTTCATGATTAAAAAGTTTTATCCTTCCTTAGCTGTCACTTACTAAGATTCTAAAGAAACAGCTCTGACAAACAGAAACATTGCTTAAGCGATCTGCAGCAACAAACTGCAGGAGGAGCACTTAAATGTTTATAGTACTATTAAATTATGTATTATTTACCCACGACTCCAAAGATATTTCAAACAACTTTTCGTGGAATTTATCAATCAGTAGCCATTTCTACAGTACAGGCAGAATGTGATTTCACAGGTGCATAAAAGTGCTCTTCCACAGTAACATTCCTCTCTTGCACTATACAGCATGCCAGTGTTGGAGCAGGCCTATGACACAAACATGAAGTGCAATGAAGACTGCAGTCCAGCAGGTTCACGCAGTGCAATGCTAATGTAGCAGTCAAGCTCCTGGAAGCACGCTAACCATGTTCACAAGTAGTGAACTGAAACTTGAGGATTTCTGGTTCTCAGTGTATTAGCTGATCCAAACAGCCATGTTAATACAGCTTCCAATTCAAAGTTAGCTCAGTGTTCAATTAGATTATATTGCCTAATCCAAAAGCTCACTGATGCTTGAAGTGGTGAGTCCATTCCGTCTTTTCTCCTTTTCCTGTAGAAAACCAATCTATACTTTTCAGAAAGGATAAATCCACTGCCTCTTCTAACTATTCACGGATCTTACAGATAACCCTAGATTTCGCAACTATTTACTGTTTTAAGTCTATATTTATTATCACCCCATGAAATAAAATATCTGCTCATGGCACAATATGAAGAAATATTTTATATCTAGTTAATGTATACTTACTTTTGTGTACTCCTCCTGTGTATCTCTGCCACTACCTTTTCACCCATATTGCAAATATTTAGGAAGATGCTGATTTCCCCAATTTCTGGAGCAAGAGGAAACACCTCTCCTTCCCCCCACCACACCCCGGATTTTGGAACTGATGCTGTACTGATGCTGTAGCTGAGGTGATCTAAATATATAAGTGAAGCAAGACTAACAAAAAGAGGTAACGAAGGGGATTTTACCTCAACCAGTTTAAATAGACAAGCCGGGAAAAGGTTTCTGGACACATTCTCCAGCTCTGAAGCAGAAGCAACAAACTTCAAGCCAGGCTATTTCAATGTCACGAACCTTCATTCCTCTTCTTCAGCTTTGCCAAGTACCAATTATCTACCCTCTTCTCTCCAGCCATGTAAATGACCAGCAAAATGAATTTAAATTCAAGATATAATTCCTATTTAACTTCACCATCCTTCAGTAGCAAAAGAGATTTTTAATGTTCCTAACACATTCTGGTTACTGTTTCTTTCTCTTCCACAAGTTTGCCACACCTTTAATTGTTCCAGAAAAACTGCTTACGAAGCCAGGTGGAACTGTAACTACCCATATTAACAACAAAAAATATTTTTAGGAGATTGTTTTGTGCAAATTTAGACAGCTTACACTGTTAAAAATAACAGCAAGACTCTCTTAATAGCCAAACATGCAAATAATTGTGGGTTTTTAACAGGCGTGAGGACAAGGAGCTGTGGTAAACTGGCTTTGTCAAAGACACTATATGCAAGTACACTTTCAGAGCAGTTATTCTTAAACTGTACTTAGCTTGATGTTTGATGCTTCAACCTCAAACTCAAAGATGACTTAGGTACAAATCTGGTCTCCCCCCCCTCCCCAGTTAAATAATTTTTCTTTAAATAAATCTATTAGTTCTACCTACAAGCATTTTCCTGTTTGGAGGACTACATAACCCTTATACAGAATTAAGTGCATCCTCTGGAACAATCTTCTTACCCCATTTTTGAAAGGCCCTACTTTATGCAGTCTGACTGTGTAAAAAATTGCAGGAAACTTTCAGATCGGGATATCTGTGTGGAAGTTTTATATCACCCATTATTTTGCCACTACCATTCCTTACCTAACTTGCATGCAATTATTTAGCTTTATTATACAAGTCAGTGGTCCCTTAATACTGAGGTTTCTTGCCTTTAGTTGGTTTGAATGGCTCTGGCACCCTTTGTGAACTACCTCCACAAAGAATATTTTTCGCACTGTAAGTGCATTTCTAAGGCTTATATTCGATGTACAAAGATAAGCCTTAGGGTAGAACCTAATTTATAGAAGTAACTAAGTAACTTTTGATTACGTTAATTTTACTGAATTTCTACCTATGTTACTTTTTAATTGCAACTTTACCTGTATGAGTAACTTTTACATAATACTCACCTCCAAAAGATAAGGCTCCATTTGATGCAGAGTTTTTCCTAGATGTTTATTGGGGTCTAAACCTGAAAAAGTGTACAAATATTTTTTATAAAGTACAGTTATGACATCAAGGCTTTTATTTTTTTTTAAATATAGCACGTGTCCTTAGAAAATATTCCCACTGTATCTAAAATCATTTCTATCCAAAAGAAAACACTTATATTCAGAATTCTCTCTTAGCCCCTCTGGGCAACTAGAATCCATGCTTGTGGAAAAATAAGGCCCATTACCTTTTCACTGCATGTCAGCTGGAAAAGCTGTTGTTTTCCTTTCTTAGCATTTTCACTAACTAGTGAGGTGAACATGTGGGTTCACAATAATAGAAGTATTACACAGAAATTACCTCTTTGAGTCAGAAGTTACCTTTGCAGATACATATTAAATTAAAATACATGTGAATTTTTCATAGTTTCTGCCAATTACTGAAAGGGATGTGGACTGTTTTCCATTAAAAAAACTTTTTTGCTAAATCACATTTTGTGTGTGTATGACCCACAGAAAAAAACATAAGAACTAAAAAGGACAGAGATATAAAGAAAACTTAGACTTGCAGAATATCTTTCATGCTGTACCTTTTGACCCACCACAAAATATTCTGTATGATGTGATGTCTACATTTTGTTTTATTTTTTCTTGGTAGAAAATAAGTCCTATTAACATTTGATAATTACTTTAACTTGCTCCTCTTTTTTCCTGTTTTAGCTCTTTAACTTTATGAGTTTTGCCAACTCATGGCTGTTAAATGGTCACTTCTCAGGAATAAATCAAATAATTGGCAGAAATCAGTACTGAGATAAAAACCACCCAGGAACAATTGTTCAAGAGGTGACATCGTCTTTAACCAAATAAATATCCCAGTTGGATTTGAGACTAAGTGGTCAAAAAGTCGCGGAATCACTAAGGTTGGAAAAAGACCTATAAGATCATTTAGTCCAACCATCAACCCAACACTACCATACCCACTAGACCATGTCCTCAAGTGCCATGTCTACACATTCCTTGAACACCTCCAGGGATGGTGACTCCACCACTTCCATAGGCAGCCTGTTCCAATGCCTGACCACTCTTTCAGTAAAGAAGTTCTTCTTAATATTCAATCTAAACCTCCTCTGACGTGACTTGAGGCCATTTCCTCTTGTCCTATCACCAATTACCTGGAAGAACAGACCAATGCCTGCCTCATTACAACCTCCTTTCACGCAGTTGTAGAGCACAATCAGGTCTCCCCTCAGCCTCCTCTTATTTAAGCTAAACAACCCCAGGTCCCTCAGCTCCTCATAAGACTTGTTCTCCAGACCCTTCACCAGCTCCGTTGCCCTCCTCTGGACACACTCTAGCATCTCTATGTCCTTCTTGTAGTGAGGAGCCCAAAACTGAAGACAGTACTCGAGGCACAGCCTCACCAGTGCAGAGTATAGGGGGACAATCACTTCCCTAATCCTGCTGACCACTCTATTCCTAATACAGGTCAGGATACCGTTGGCCTTCTTGGCCACCTGGGCGTACTGCTGACTCATATTCAGCTGGCAGTCAACCAACACCCCCAGGTCCTTTTCTGCCTAACAGTTTTCCAGCCACTCTTCCCCAAGATGGTAGCACTGCCTGGGGTTGTTGTGACCTAAATGCAGGACCTGGCACTGGGCCATGTTGAACCTCACACATTTGACCTCAGCCATTGATCCAGCCTGTCCAGCTCCCTCTGCAGAGCTCTCCTATCGTCAAGCAGATCAACAGTTTTACCCAGCTTAGTGTCATCTGCAAACTTACTGAGGGAGCACTCAATCCCCTCATCCAGATCACTGATAAATATGTTACACAAGACCGGCCCCAAAACTGAGCCCTGGGTGACAACACTTGTGACCGGCCACCAACCAGACTTAACTCCATTTACCACAACCTTCCACGCTCTGCCCTCCAGCCAGTTTTTAACCCAGCGAAGAGTACATCTTCTAAAGAGCTGCCAGCTTCTTTAGAAAAACGCTGTGGGTGATCATGTCAAAGGCTTTACTTACGTCCAGGTAGACAACATCCACAGCCTTCCCCTCATCCACTATATGGCTAACCCCGTCATAGAAGGGGATAAGATTGGTCAAGCAGGACCTGCCCTTCATGAACCCATGCTGGCTGGTCCCAATCCCCTGGTTGTCTTGCACCTGCCATGCAAGCTCACCCAAGATGAACCTCTCCATAATCTTCCTTGGTACTGAGGTCAGGCTAACAGGTCTGTAACTGCCCGGATCCCCCTTCCCAACCTTCCTGTAGATGGGCATCACATTGGCAAGTCTTAAGTCTTCAGGGACCTGCCCTGTTAATCAGGACTGCTGGTAAATGATGGAGAGCAGCTTGGCAAGTTCCTTCACCAACTCCCTCAGTACCCTCAGATGAATCCCATCTGGCCCCATAGACTTGTGATTGTCCAGGTGGCATAGTAGGTCATTAAGTGCTTCCTCCTGGATTATGAGGGATTTATTCTGCTCTCCATCCCTGTCTTCCAATTCAGGGGGCTGATAACTGGTCTGGCTATTAAAGACTGAGGCAAAGGCATCATTCAGTACCTCAGCCTTTTCCTCGTTCTTTGACACTATGTTTCCCTCCACATCCAATAACGGATGGAGATTCTTTTAGACCTTCCTTTTGTTTCTAGAAATATATTAGCAACATTTTTTCTTGGTTTTCACAACAGTGGCCAGATTAACATCCAGTTGGGCTTTAGCCTTTCTACTTTTCTCCCTGCATGACCTTACAAGATCCCTGTACTCTTCTCGACTTGCCTGCCCCTTCTTCCAGGAGTGGTAAGCTCTCCTTTTTTCCCTGAGTCCCAGCAAAAGCTCCTTGTTCAGCCAGGCCGGTCATCTTCCCCGACGGTTCATCTTAGGGCACATGGGACAGCCTGCTTTAAGACTTTCTTTCTGAAGGACAACGAGCCTTCCTGTACCCCTTTTGTCCTTCAGGAAAGTCTCCCAAGGGACTCTCTCAACCAGTGTCCTAAACAGAAAAAAATCTACCCTTTGGAAGTCTGTGGTAGAATTCTTGCTGATCTTCCTCCTTCACCTAGAATCTAGAACTCTATTATTTCATGGTTGTTGAGCCCAAGACGGCCTCCTGCTACCACATCTCCCAACGGTCCTTCTCTGTAAACAGCAGGTCAAGCGAAGCACTTCCCCTAGTAGGTTCACTCACCAGCTGTGTCAGGAAGTTATCTTCGACACACTCCAGGAACGTCCTTGCCTGTTTCCTCTCTGCTGTGTTGTATTTCCAGCAGATGTCCGGTAAGTTAAAGTTCCCTACGAGAACAAGTGCTAGCAATCATGAAACTTTTGCCAGCTGCTTGTAGAATGCTTCGTCTGTCTCCTCATCCTGGTTGTGTGGTCTGTAACAGACTCCCAGCAGGATGTCTGCCTTGTTGGCCTTCCCACTCATCCTTACCTACAAGCACTCAACTTTATCATCCCCACCATTAAGCTCTACACAATCAAAGCGTTCCCTAACATACAAGGCCACCCCACCTCCTTTCCTTCCTTGCCTGTCCCTTCTGAAGAGCTTCTAGCCATCAACTGCAGCACTCCAGTCATGAGTGTCATCCCTCCACGTTTCTGTGAAGGCAACTACATCATAACATAGTAAGTCTTAACATATGAAATAAATAAGAAAAAAAAAAAAAAGGATAATTTCTGAAAGGGAAGGAACACTGCAAAATTTTCAGTGATCGCATTTTTTACTACTCTTAATTATTGCAGTTTGTGGGGGTTTTTTTGTACTGATCACAATACTTGTCTATTTTTTCTATTCTACTGCTTTATACAATAATGGGTATCATTAAAGAGCTGCCACCAGAATGACTCAATTTAGAAGCAATTTCTGAAGCATGTACGTTGCAAAGCACTTTAGATCACTGGTGATGAACGCTGTTATATAAATGCATTATATACTATTATATAAAGTTATTTCTGTGTTCAAATATCTGATATGCCTTTTAATTCTTACAATGATGGTCTTGGTATATTTAAATGCCTGTGAAACTAAAACAGAGTGAGATCTCAAACATTAATCAAGTTTTTAAATATTTCATTAAAGCACATTAAAAATTTCCTTACTATCTAGTGGAACACTTTAAAAACTGCTTATTAATTTAAAGGAAAGATGACTGAGGTTCTTTCCCTCCCTCTTTTCTTTTTTGGTATTGTTTATTGTTCTTTATTAACAGACTACAAATGTGTGTTGCCAGATATAATAATTTATGCTTGTGAAGATAATTTTGAAATAATTTAATTTCAATAGTTCCATTGACCCTGATGATGTCTTCCAATTTACACCAGCTTAACATTATGTCCTTGATTTTAATGGGACAGAGATTAGCCTAAACAAGCATTTTGTCTTAAAATAAACAAATGAGTAACATATTACAGTACCCACTTCACACATTTACATTAATATATATTAATATAATTATATTTTTCTAGGAAAATCAACTCCTCTCCTTGATAAAAACAAATTGGTTTCCTTTAAATTTAAACCGAGGAGTATATTACAAACATGTGAGAAGGGAAGAAGAACCAGATAGCCTAACATATTATTTCCTAACTTCTCTGACATTAAGAAGGATCTACCTACTGTTCTGCCTGCTAATGAATACAAAACAATAATTTAAAATAAACTGTTATACAAATAGTATACAAAATACAAATAAATTGCCTACGAATACACTATGGGTAAACTCTTAAATAATATCCCACACTTACACGTAAATCTGTGAAAGTGCAATATATGCTTTCTTCAGTAAAAGTCTATTTTTGGGTAGCTTGTCTTTCTTTTGAAAAATATTATATCCTTTAGTTTCCAGTAGGCTTTTATTGTGAGTGAATTCAGACCATCTGCTAAAGGCATCAAGAACCAATACAACCTGTAATTTGCAGGATCAGTAATCCACATCTCAAATCTTCAATGGTATGCATGTGTAGATGAAGCTGTATGTCTACTGCTACTATCAGTATGATAAAGTATCTATAACCTTACTTGTAAAACAGTTAATATATATCTATATTTCTGCTTGGTATTTTTTTCTTTAAACAAAGGAGTAAGTTGATTTAGATTCTTAAAATGACTTACACTATAAAGAAAAAGCATTTATTGTAAATTCTTACTACATTCCACTTAACCACATCCTCCAGATTTCTCCTCCATGAAACAAGATGTGAAGAAAGCTGGATGGGTGGATAAACCAATAACAAGGCCCAGGAACTGGATGACTGTAGAATTAAGAAATTAATTAGGGAGAGAACTATAATTTGCAGCACTGACATCTATTTTACTTAACTTGCATGTATCAATGGGAAGCAATTACAATTCAATTAAAATATTCACTTTTATTACTTTACTGACTGACCTTGAAGTTAATGCCTGTTTAATTTAATTGCATCATCTATGATAAATGTTAACCCTTGAATGTTATGCCCCATTATTTTCAATGCATTTTTAACTCCCCAACTGAGCTACATCAGTCAATTTATTATGTGCTTTCAAGAGACCAAGTGGGGTTTTATTTCTTAAAGATAGACTAGGTCATGACAACAGAAACATCTTGAAAGATTTGATAATGTTGTTTAATAATAGTGCTCAGTAAAACAAATTGTGCTCTCACCTTCAGTTTTGTGGCCTAGTTATACTGTAATAATCAGTATGTGATAGCACAAATGGTATAATCACTTCAAAGTAATTCTTCTCCATCTGTATTTCCTTAGAAATCCACTGACAGGAGCAGAACTCTTTCCTGCAGCTATCAACAATGGTGACAGAGCTCTCTTACGAACGGCCACAAGACAAGTGCTGTAGAGAGTTGCAGCAATGTCAAAAGACGGGGGTAAAAATTCAGGGCCTTGCTCTGTAGTGAAAACAACATACTGAAGAATATTACTATGAAGAATTTCACTAGTATGAAATGTGTTAGTGTTAACTTATGCAAAAGAACAGTGTTTTAAATGGTTCACTTTGTACACAGGTATTAATGTAGCACAAAGCCATCACCTGTGGAGTAACTAACTGACATTACTTGCATTTATCAAGATTGTTAGAAAATCAAGTTCCATTTTCATGGCATTATATTAAGCTAATAAAATCCAAATTCTGAAGCCTCTTCTTACTAACATGAACATGTTTTATACATGTTCAGAATTCTAAAAGTCTTGATTTTTAAGAAAGTCTCTTAATATAAAAAATTTTGTTCTTACCTCTTAGTGAAATTCTGAATAAATAAAAATAAATCATAATTATTGGTTTTAAGAAATGGCAATACTTAAAGTTCTTCTGAAAGCTACACTGAACCAAATTCTAACCCATAAAACATTAACACATTGTGAAAGAATAATTGCCACACACACACATATCAATAAAATGTGAATGAATCCTTTCCTAACTAACCTTACCATTCCAACAGTACATCTTATTCCTCTCTGACTTCTTCCATAAAATAACAAATAATCAAAATCACTATCTACTATCAATCTTCTTGAAATTTCATATATATAGCATTAACATAGACTTTTGAAGAAAAAATTTGAACTTGCTTTCAAGTCACAGCAACTTAAAGTTCCCTTATTTTTCCTGGCTTCTTGAGAAGTATTGTTGAGAAGATTAGTAACCACCATTATGGATGTCAGGGACAGAGACTTAACTTCTGATGATGGAGGGCAGTATGATAAACAAGGTTTCTGGGAAGATCCTAATCAGCTGCTCACTAAAAGCAGAATTATTTAGAACTTCAGTTTTCATTGCCTCTTGTGTTATTTAAAGTTTTCTGTAAGCAAAGCTAGCCTCTTACTCTCTTTTCAATGTTTTTTTTCCAGAAAGAAAACAGGGTTAACAAGGAGGTGATGAGACCTTTAAGGTACAGAAATACGGAGAGAAAGCAAAGGATTATAAAGGATAGGTGCAGCCACTCATCTTAGAACTGGAACAGAGAAAAAAGACTATTTTTAAAGGTAAAATCCTCCACTTTAAATGTGTCTTTTTTTTTTTTCTGTGTAAACAGTACAAAAACACTGATGTTCATGAAGCATGATCGAGCAGTATTCTTTAAATGAAACAGAATCCAAGAATATGTTTTTAATATCACAGGAAAAGCCCACACAAAAACGTGTAACTTGGTAAAGCAGGTTTACTCTGCAGCACTGCAAGATTGTCAGATACCCTTCATAGTGTAGGGCTGCACCTCCCACAGAAATATTAATGCAATGTAAATCTATATTTTAAATTGCTTGAGGGAAATTATTCCTGATTATTCCTGGTATCATATTTAGTATTCATATCTATGAAGAGCTGGGAAGTGAAGTTTGTGGCTGGTAGCATAACCTGGCAAGGTTCATAGTTGATTCTTAACTTCCTCCTAACTTTGACACATGAAAGCCTGTTTAACAATGGTGAACTAGATGGATTCCTTGACTTCCTTTTCCAAAACATCCAAAAGTTGTAAAAGTTACTTAATTTTCATATAAAAATGATGGAAAGGAAAGTGCAATAATAAATACCAGATTTCACCCCACCTCTAAAAGGTATGAGGTGAGTATACTTCTAATTATTGTATAGAAGAGCAAAATTCATGCAACTTGATTATGTGCCTACTTATTTTTCTTCTCCTCCCCCTCCCCCCCCTTTTTTTTTTTTTACTTTTTGGGGTATGGGGTAATTTATCCAGTATGGGACTAGTACAGGATGGAATCTGATGATACAGTAACTCTTTTCAAGCTAAGAGGTAAACTATAGGACATAAGTCCAGAAGTGGTTCTAGCATATGTTTCCAGTGCAGTTTTTTCAGTATCACAGCCTATCTGCTTTCTTGGAAGTTAATAAAATATTTTCTAAACTAGGTTAGTCTGATGTAATCAGATTTTAGAATTCTAAGAGGTAAAAAGCTGTAAAGCCCTTCATACCAGCAACGTTAATTTTATCTGTAATATCTTGTGATTTTTTTTTTTTTTTAACATCAAAGTTATTTGTGTTCTAGTTACATCTAGGATTCAAAGCAACTTACCTCTGCTATTTCAAGAACAGAAACCTCAATAAGTCTTTGAAGAAATTTTGTATTGTATTATCAAATAACGAGGCAGTCTTTTCACACAGATATTTTTAAAACTCTAAGACTGTTATAGTTTAAAAAGAGATTGTTGAAGAATTGTTTAATAACAGCATTAAACTGTTTTTAATTAAATCCAAGACAGTATATATGGCAAAGATTTCAGCTCATTGAAAATACTGCCTCAGTCCACTTCCTCTCAAGATTTTCAACGGACTTCAGGCTTAAAAGTTATTACAGGTTCAGTTCATACAGCCACATACTTTCCCAATATAAATCTGTTTTCAGTGTTTGTAATTTGGCATACTGAAATGTTTTGAATAGAATTACTTTAGAGCATTACTTGTTTATTAATCTATTTAATTCAAAGAGTTCAACCATTCCAGCACCACAATTGGGATAAAACAAGGATGTGCTGCTTTGTGCCTGTTAAAGAAATCTAGTATTTCCATTTTTTGAATAGTTATAGTGTTATTAAGCTCTGAAGAAAAGGACTGAAATTTGATTCAGTGGCAGAGAAAGAGATGTGGTCCAAGTGCTAAAATTTGTGTCACTTTCATTAACTCCATCCCCATGCAGACAAGTTATAAACCTTTTAAAATCACAGTTCCCAATGGATCAACAGAGAATTCTGACAAGGAAAATCAGTACATCACCTGCAAAAGTGTAAAGGCCAGAGCAGAAACAAAGGACCATACTAGGACGAGAAGTCTTGTAAAATTTCAGCTCAGAGAGAACTGAAAAGCAAGTATCTATGGTTCTAACTACACAGGAATTCCTTTAAAGGTTTTAAGCTCTGTTTCAGCCCAGAAGTCTGCACAGTGAATGTTCATCCAGAACTTAAATCCTACCATGCATTAAAAAGCAGCAAGGAATATAATACTATTAACAAGACACCACTTCTCTCTCTTGATTTTCATTCTGTTAAGATTATTTCTGCTTTTAACATCTCTTACTAAGCTCTTTTTCTTCCACTGTTTTTCTGCTCAAAGTTCTCTGACTAATTTACTGTCTCTTTCACTAGAACCTTTACTTCCTCTTCTCTTTAAATGCCTATTAGTCCATTCTTAGCCTGCTGCTTCCATTTCACTTTTTCTTTAGATGATCTGATCTCCCCAAACTGCAAAGCAATCTTTCCACTCTTAAGCCATCTCTCTCCAATTTTGTCTGTCTCTGACATCTCCTTAAGAACCACTGCACTTAATAATGTCAACTTTCAATTACTTTTCTGTTTTCAGGCACATTCACTTTCCCACTCTTCCTTCTAACTACTGTCATCTGTTACTGCTGAAAATATCAACATCCTACCCAATCTCCAACTTACAGGCTCAATAAATAGCAAAGAGGGAATATTTCTTTCTAACCTGTTTCTGGACCCACTTATGCAAACTGTTACAAATTCTCATTTCTTCTTTTTCTGTAACACACTTTGCATTCCAAATGCAAAGCTAAAATGGCTCCTGTGGTTTCATAACTGTTCCCAAGCCTTTTCATACAACATCTGGTGAACAAACAGGTATGGTACCTTTTTCTATCATAAATAACATGATTGATGTAGATAAATGAGGTAGTAGACAAAAATATTATGGAACAGGCCTAAGGCAAAAGTGTCGAATACACTTTGGAAAGCATTGGAAGCTTGCTTTGAAAATTCGGTGGCAGTAACATGTGCTAGCTAGGAAACAAGAATTAAAAGGGGGAAATGACTAACAAGGATATCTTTCCTGAAGTACATGGTGTAAACTCACCAAATCTATAATCTGAAAAAAATTATAATAAGAATTAATTAAAAGCTATCATATGTGTATACAAATTAATACTTTAACATTGTTCAGGGAAATTGTTCTAATAAAAGTTTAAGGCAGCTTTTTAGAATACATTATTCTTAATAGAATAGACAATCATTAAAATTTGACAGTACTTGGAAAAGTATTATTGGTCTTCTTATTTTCCACTCCAAACTATAATAAACAGAAGCAGTCTTTTTCATATTAATAAAATCAGACGTTATCAAGAACAAAGATTGTAAAGACTATCAGAGATTCCATTACAGTTCCAGCATCTGGTAATTGCCCAAAGAAAAAGCAGTGGAACAGTCAACTCTAAATAAGCTGAACTAGCTAAGAAAAATGTCAGTGTTTATTGAGTAAGCAAACAAATCCTTACAATACAACATGGAAGAAAACAAATGGGATCTTCCACTGATTTCTTAAAAAAATGTTCCCTTCTTTCTTCTGTTATGTTTGTAAACTGAGAATTTTTTTAAAGTATTTAGAGGAAGCAAGTATGTTCCACAGTGATGATGATGTAACAAGTTCCTTCAATTTCCCCAATAATGGCTTTTAAATTGCTCAGTATTAAAAACTAGAGACACATTTACAAAGAACACTGTTCCTTTCCGTTGCACAGATGACATGCTCAGACAAAACTCACACAACCACCAGTTTTACTCTGGGATATGATCTGACATTACAGCCAACTCCCATTTAGTGGCAAGCTTTCTACTGAGAGGGTTTTGTTCTCCATGCAGGCATGGTATCTACACAGCAGTTTCCCTACTGTGTAGTACTTCTCTTCTGGATTACCCAGCTGCCGCCACACAATCACTGGAGCTTTTACAGGGACAGAAGCAAGTGGAGACTTGTGGTTCGGAAGCATCAGTTAGAATGGGGAAGGAAAGATCAACCTTTTGGCAGAACTCACTATTAGATCAGTTTATCTGTAAGGCTAAATTACACCCTCAGGAATTTACCTTTTGGCAGAAATCACTATTAGATCAATTTATCTGTAAGGCTAAATTACACCCTCAGGAATTTACCTAGGAACTGTGTGGTGCTGGTTCTCTTTTCATCTACTACTATGTATGTAAATCCTGCTTCCATTAAAATTAATGGGAGCCTGGCTATCAGTGTCAGTCAGTCAGGATTACACTTCTCTACACTAGTGACATACAAATCATAAACAACAATGCTTTAAACACCAAGGTTTAAACGAAAACTACAGGCACTCGTTTCATTATACTGAAAAGTAACATTCTTTCTAAATGAAAAGTTGATATACAAAACCATAGGCATCCCTAAACTATCAGCTTTTCAGAGCATTCCACGTACAGCAGGAGTATACCAATCTTCTAGACCTTGTGCAACAAGTGTGAAGATCTTCTCACAGCACAGGAGACTCAAGTTAAATATACATACTTCAGACAGCTCATTTTAGAGGGGGAACTTCAGGATTTCTTGACAGACAGGAGATAGCAAGGGCTCCCTATGGACTCATTACTTTATTGTTGGGGGGAAATAGCCTGGGTAAGCAATTAGGGCCCACACCATCTCAAAGTTTAGGCTTCCACAGCGCTTGTGATTTCAACTCTACCCATGGCTGAGCATGCAGATTGTCTAGAAGCACCCGTAGCAGCTGAACCTACAAGATAAAGGATGGAGCCATGGCATAAGAGTCCTACTTCAAATGTAGGCTCAGGACCACAAGTTAATCATCCCTGATACAAAGTTTCAGCTTTTATTATTATCCAGCAGTTGAATAGCGCTATGGTATCATTTCTCTCCTGTCGCCCAAAAAACAAGCTAGAAGTTCGAAACACAATTTAACCATGAAATAGTTTTTTTTCAACTTAGTACTTCTATTACTTGATCTCATAATTACAACGTTTTTTCAAGTATTTAATCCAATAATAAATCATTACTACAACCAAAAGAAGGTACACTGTATAAATTAAATACTGCATATTAATCCTATAAAAGACAGAAGTTTAAGCTTATATACCGATTTTGACTGAAACATTGAACAAGCAATTTTTTTGCCACTTTCTCAAGCTAATAAAATGCACTTATAAAACTTAATGAAGGCAAAAAGTACTCTTAAAACTTCAAGAAAATCTAGAATCACTGAGGACAAACTGCTTTAACTGCATGACACAAAAGCAATTTCAACTATATTCTCATATATATGAGAACTGAATTCTGTCACATTTTTAATGTGTAGTGAGACTTAAGTTTTAGTGTTAATTCTTAACAAGTTTTAGGTATAGTTACTATATAAGGAAAGTAAAACTAAATAAAACTCGATGCTCAGTTTGTACAGAGGACCACACTGTGAGGAACCCAAAGATTTCTTCCAAACATAACCTTCCTCCTCCTTTCACTTCCACCTGAGTATTACACCTTGTGCTACAATGGAAGTAATTTGCTTTAGCACATGGCGTAGGTAAGAGCAGCACATAAAGTCGCCAAGATTAAAAGTTAAATCTGTTATATGCAGACTCTGCAATTTAATTAGTACTTTAATTCATAAAATGTATCCAGACAGCAAGGGTATCAAAACCACATCTTATGATTGTGTTATATTACACTGTCTCATTCGAGCAATGGGTACTACTGGAATTTCAGGCACACATATGTTAAAAACAATCAACAACTGCTTCTATTTTAGCTATTACTGAGTAACCTCATTCTGACTTTCTGGGATTTCCACTGAAGAGGTGTATATTACAAATATAAAAGCATTACGCATCACACAGGCATCTTCAAAAGCAAGAAAATGGCACTAAAGATAAATATGCATAAGCAGGTTTTTTTCTTATTGCTCAGTTTTGCTGCTAGATCATGGAATGTTTTTCTCTCATCATTAAAGCCCCTGAAATACACTCTAAAAGAAAGAAAGCTGATCTACTTATAGATCAACAGAAGGCATGTGAAGAATTGCTAACAATACTTCTTTTGCATGTAACTGAGAGCAATTGGATTCCCATCTGGGAAAACACACTACTTATTCAGATAGAAAACTCTTGCCACTGGCAAAGTTTATGGTATTAATTTGTAATGGTGGATTTGGGGAAATGTACTAAACTAATGCTCATTTACTTGCTTAATTATGTGTTTTCTACATAAAATGACAGGCTTTTACCTTGCCAATACTGGCAGTGAGTTAATGGGAAAAAAACCAAGGTAGGTGTACAAGTATGCCAGCACTGATGAATGTAAAGCTAAGTTACAGATTTGTTTCCTGCATTAACATCTGTACAATGTACCATCTAATGCATTACCCTTCAGACTCTTACATCTGTTATTTTAAATATTTTCATTGCAGTTTAGCTTAGATTATTAATTTAAAAGGCAAAAAGTTAAACTGTATCTTATCTCCTTTGCCACTTGATATGTTAAACAGCCTTCATACCTTAAATCCACTTTAATAAGGCATGCAATTATCAAAGCATTACAGAATGCCCCCAGAGCACACAAACTCCATTAAATTTGCTTACATCTAATTACGTCTGCCTGAGGCAGGTGAGAAATTGACTCTGATAAGATCTTTCTTTTACCTGTAGCCAAAAAAATAAAAAGGAAAAAAAATCTCACAGTGATTTTCTGTCTAATTGCTATCTACAAGTATTTATGGTATTCGCTCCTTCAATGAAGAGCCCACAAAGCACTCTTTGTGCACTAACTAGTGCATTTTAAGTTTTTTTAAGACAGTAGAATACAAAAGAAAAGCTTACCTTGCTTCAGGCATAGGACAGGTCATCAATGATTTAAAACATATATTTTTCCTAACATTTTCCAAATAAACTTTAAATAGTATTTGTTTCACTTGGTGTGAGTTTTTTTATTTTCCTTCAGTTCTACAAAATCTAGTGAAAACAATCTAATCTTGATGACAAATGATTCCGATGTTAAAAAGCACATTACATATTCTTCGTGGACTTTTATTTTTCTTCATGTCAGCATAAGCAATGCAAACATCCTACTTTACGGAAAAGTAACATAAATACAAAAATGTTCTTTACGTGGCCTTAAAACTACTACTTTTTTTTTTCAATATAAAAAAAGAAGTGTTTTGTAGTAGAAAACACAGCATTCAACTCGTATGTGTTTGTAACTGGGCTTCCAAAACTCAGGAAAATGCTATTAAATTACATTACTTGGTACCTATAAGTCAATGAGGGAATGGGGTATTTCTAATCATTCTAATCTTATTAGCAGACTTAGCAGATCCTAGAGAACAACACAGCAAGACCATCATAGTGATAACGTCAAAACTAGTTAGAAGCTATACCAGCTAAAGAGGAACAAATAAATTTAAAAAAATCTAAAAAATCATGGGATTCATCCAGTGTAAAGGGATTATAATTAAATACTTCATTAATAATTAGGAGCAATTACTTTGTTATGAAGCATTCTTCAAAGCAAACAGACATTAGGAATCTGTCATGAAAGTTGTCCAGATAGACCAACCATCAGACTTCTAATGCAAGGTTATACAACACAGTTTTCTAAACATAGATCTTTAGCCACTAACACCACTGATTCTCGTGTTACACTAGCCATTCTTTGGTCCAATAGACCGCAAATCTATAGTCCACCCAAAACCAAAAGGTCCTTTGGTCACCCTTTATGCCCAAGACATCATTCGATACTTGAAAAACTGCACAGAGGCCTGAAATATAGGTATTGTACGAGTAACATATTTTTTATGTGCTTCATAGGGTTACAGAGCAGATCATTCCATAAGCCTTTCTCTAAAACGACATTTTACCTTACCTTCACATTCTAATAATAAACAAATAGGTTATCTTTCATACTGATTTTCTTCATTGTACAAACTTCATTTTATATATTTGACAATGAAAAGACATGTTCATTTTCTGATATAGTAAATAACTACATTGTAAATACCATTTTTTTGAAGGCAGTGACAAACTATTTCTGTTTGCTATACGCTTTACCAGCTCAGGACTGTTGTTATACCAAATGTTTTGGCCTCATATAATTACATCTTGTTTGATGTTAATTTGTTGTATTTCTATTAAATCTTTCGCAGTTGTTTTATAATATTGTCTAGCCACCAGTCTGCATCATCTATAAATGACAATACTGTGAATCACTGAATTATACATGCATCTTTACTGCAAATCAAAAACAATCCAGAAAATTACAAAAGGAATTTAAAGGCTATGCTAGAAATAATTATTTCCTAGCTTTTCCATGTCAACTCTAAGAATAATGTGGAAACAGGTAAATTAATTATTCGGGCATGATGACTGTTATTCAGCCACATAATTGTTTAAAAATTTCCTTCATATTAACATCTCTTATCCTAAAATATGGAACAAAATTCCTGGTTTTATTTGTTATGTTGTGGATTTGTCCACAGGAAATTTCAGTAGACAGTATTGTTCAGAATCTGAATACGTACCAAAAGCTGCCACTTTTATGATTATGGCTTGAATGTTAGATGATATCATTTCTTTAAGCAGTATTTCCTGGTTCCGACGCCAAAGGTAAGCTAAAGGCTGAAGATTAAGCCTTCTGCATCTTTAAAACAGATGAAAAATTGGATAAAACCAAACATTATTTTACACAGCTTAATTCATATAAAATTAAAGAAAATTAACTTCTCTGATTTCCTACATTTAAATGTTTCTTCTACAATTTCAGTTAAAAGACTTTGCTATTCCTAGATTTCATTATATACATTAATTTTAATATGAAAGAAGTTAAATAAGTTTGTTCTGACTATAATTCAACTATGTAAGCAAGATGTAACTCTGATGTAAACAGATTTTCATGGGTACATAAGTAAAACCGCAAGAAAACAATTCTGAAACATTTAGCGATGCAAACCCATTAACAAGTTAGGAACTGATCACTTTTTACAAACAGAGCTAAGGCAAGAGTTACTGCTGTGTTAAATGTGGCTCATGTCACTAGTAAAATATACTGAATTTGTTACACTCACAAACCTGTGATTTAGATCAACATCCAAGGAAAAGAATAATTCAGAAAAATGTATACAGTTTGTGATACAAAGTAACAGCTTGCTAATATAAATTTAATTATTTCTTTTGATACATACCATATTTAGACATTTGATTGTTTATCAAATTAGAGAATCACTAATTTGCACTATTGACATGTAATTCTACAAATTTTCAAGTACCCTCAGTTTGTGATAAAATGTGTAATAACTAGTTCCTGAAAAACTTTAAAAAAATTTAACTGTGGAATTAGCTCAGAGCATTCAAAAATTACATTTATTTGCCAATTATCATTGCTTATCTAATATATGGGCTTTCTCCCATACGTTAGATACACCCACTAGCATTTGTATACAGTTAAATGGATATTTAATGTTGACACATAAATCCATAGTTAATAAAGACAATTTGATACGGTTTGTTATTACTTTAGTATATTTTAAGAGAGCACTAAATTGTGAAATTATCAGAAATATTTAGCAATGTGGAATGTGAAGAAGTTCATTTAGGTGCCTAACTTCAGCTAACAAATTAGCTGACTCCAAGTAACTGGGATTGTTTATATGAAACAACTTTATTGCAAGGGGTAAATCCACAGATCAATTAAAATATTTTTAGCACCGAGAAACCTTGAAATTAATCAGGTCTGTTTGAAATATTGTGATGTCCTGTCAATCTTTTGGCTGTGGTAAAAGATCTGAAACACACAATCAACAAAAGAGATCTTTTCCAAAATATCTAGTAATACAATCAGGCAGTCATTAAAATGTTTTAAGTGCAAGAATAAAGAAAAAGAAAGGAGCTATTTCTGATTGCAATTTACCAATGTAAAGTTTAAAGAAAACAGCCATGTTGTTTATCTTGCTTATCTGAGTCAAGGTGGCACAGCATTAACGTCACCATTCTTACAGTTTATAAAGTATTCCAGGTATTTGCTTTTATCAGTAACAAATAACTAATAGACTCATGACATTAATATTAATTTTTAAGACAAGTTGGTTTTGCATTTCATCAGATAAATATAGTGATTTTTTTTCCAGACCCAAATAAAATCTTGGTCTGTATAAGACATACCATTCCCATTACATAATCCATTCTGTTATTAAGATTCTTGAAAGTATCACAATCTGTCTAGACCTAAAGAGTGTGCACAGTAGGAACAACAAACAAAAGCTCCTGATTAATAAGAGCAGATTTTAGATTTTAAGGAATAAGAGTAGAAATGCACATAAGTATTTTTGTGTATTGAATTCCTGCTAAGTCACAAAATGTTTCTGTATATTAAAACTTTGCTGAAAAATAAAAATACTTGACCACAACACTGTAGTCACTGGAACTGAGTGAGCTTTCAAGTTGAAATCAAAGATCTGAGCCTACTTAACTATTTTCATATCAAAACTCTATCAGATCCATAAGAGACCTGAAGAGTAGTAATTCAAAAATCCAGTACAGTAACTATAGGATTTTTACTAATGAACACATTTCAAGGGAGACAAAAAAAAAAAAAGGGAAAAAAGTTTAAAAGGTACTTATATAAAAAAATATAATAAATTTAGTATCATAGAACATGAGAAATAAAGCAACTGTCTCTCCTCCAGAATTTGAGTCAGTAAACAAACAAATAAAGCACTTTCCAGAATGTGTATATTAATAAAGATTAATATTTTCTTACACATCTTCAACTCGAACTCTCTGGTAGTCAGAAAGAATGGCTCCCACAGACACACCCTCCACTCCTTCTTTGTCCTGAAAAAAGACAAGGAATACTAAGGATAGTATATTTTTCTTGTAAACACAGAGTCTAACATCTGAAAATGCACATTCTTGTAAGACTGCATGAGGTCTTGAGTTTTTAAGTTGCTTGAGTCCCATTAACATGCTGAATTTACTCTCTTTTCCTAAAGTTTGCTCCAGCTAGACTGTAGTTAAATCTGGCTTCCTCAAGGTTGATCATAACTACACAGCATGACTTAACTTCTGGACCTGCTCAGTTAGACAACAATCCTATGAAATTTTTAGCAAGATTTTACTATAAAATTTTCAACTCTATACCTAAATATGAATTTCAAAATCAAATCAGTCTTTGCCTGCCACGGTACTGAATTTAAAATTTATTTTCATTTTCTTATCAATAAAATGATGTGGAAGGTGTTTTATTCACAATTAGGGAAAAATTTCCTGATTTATGTCTGTCTGGGATATTCTTTCCTCAATCTATTATCTTGTTCTTATTTACATTAATTCTCACCTCATATTTGACCAACCAAATTCCTAAGCTGTTCATACCCATCTATACTTCTGATTTAAGAGTCACCATATTTATCAATTTTCCTAGCTATAATAATCTGAAAATTCTATCACTGTTCAATTTATGACTTCTACATGTCATTAATGGATATTTCATTTAATATGAAAATTAATGCCAAATTATATAGGTTTCAGGTTGTTGCTTCTCACATATCTGGAAGTAATAGTACTGATAAAAATTTATTTTAGCTTATCTGTGACTTGTTCATTATCCACTGTCAGTATTATCATTATTACTATTATGCAGCCAATATTACTTCTGCTTCTCTTTGATCTTTCTGTGCAACAATGTTTCAAAGTTCTTTTCAGAATAAAGATACATCACAGACATTTCAATTAACTCACTCCTCTAGAATTACATTGCTTAAATGTTAAGACAATTATGTAAGTTTTCTTTAAATAAATTTGATACAATGATTCATGAGGACTTCTTGGATCTTCAAGTACATCTAAAATGTTTTCCCCATATTCTTTTGTTTCATGTGATTTTTCCTGTACTGCTACAATTGCACTTAAATTGCATTCTTCAACATTCTTTTTACAAAAATTATAAACCTGCAAGACACATAACAGTCTTGGAAAATATGACAGCTAAGTATTGTTTGTTTGCATTTTTATACAAAAAGAATGATACTAACAATTCTTCTATAGTGTGCTTCATCACAATGTTCAGACATCATCCAACATGTCCAGAAACATTACCTGTATTTCTGTTTATGTGAACAATTAACCACAGGCAACATATCCTGAAGGGTAATAATCATGAAGTGGTCCATGCACAGGATCTGGCATCATGAACCAATACTATGAAGCAATTAATACATTAAATATTAACTATCCATGTTTCCAAGTCACCAGACAACTTTCCATGTGAAGGAATGAAGCAGCCTGTATCCCTTTCTGCTCAACACACAATAACATATATGTAATGAAAACACAGAATCAGTATAGCTAAGGATTCTCACTTTTGCAAAGACATTTGGACTCCTGCTGAAAAACAGATCCAGATTATAACAGACTAGCACAAAATATGGTAATAAAACTGAATACATTTATAGGGAGAAAAGGATTCAACTACAGAAAGAAACAGAGGAAGACAAAACCAGAAAGACACTGCAAAAAAGCATCTGCATTTATGTGATCATAAAGCAGACCAGGGACTCAGGGCTAATGGCAGGGGGAAGAGTAAAACAGATTCAGCCTATGAAGCAAGGAAAAACAAAACCAAAACTACAAAGAACTTCCACAGTCACCTCAATATCCTCCCAGTGTTGGAGACACAGAATGTGCAAATGCAATTAGTACTAGCGTCTACTGATAGAATAACAGGAGTCAAAGGAAGCAAATCACATCACTTTAATACTACAGTACTTTTCCGATAGCGGATGCATCAACAAGATCAGTCATAAAAATGCATTAATGATTCTAATAGTGAGGAATTTCAGAAAGAAGTTGTAGAAAATAATCTATTGGATGTACTATTCAAGCAAAAGTGTAAAGAGGATATGTTTAAGTAATTTTTCCAGAGTCATTGTAAGAATAGGATGTACAATATCTTTGATTAATAGATATTTTTTTAAAGAAAAAAATGGCTCTGTTAATAAGACATAATTACAAACAATTATATATTTTTTTTTAAAGGGGCTTCCTTGCCACAAAGACATAGCTTCACATCTGGAAACACGTGTAACAATGCAAATAATGCTTGCAAGTGGCCCTGGATTTCCTATCTTAGAGCTCTGAATTGTACGCTTTGGCAAACAATATTCACCACCACGGAACTAAACTCTTAGATCATACAGTCTCACAGATAATAAACAAGCTCACAGAGAAATAATATTTTTTTTAATTAATTCTGTGTTTCAAGTTCTCACAAAATATATACATCAGCAAAGATACTCAATAAGAAAACTGCCTGAAATTAAGAAGTACCTGGAAGTAAAGACTTAAGACTTTCTGCTTAAGTAGAGACAATACTTTTAAACTAAAATGAACTGCTTCGCAGTTTGGAATTTTAAAAATTCTAGTCCTGAATCCTAGGAACTTTCAAAATCATTCTACAGTAAAGTAATTTTAAAAAGTCATTATAACCCTTAAGATCACAGAACCTCAATTAAAGAACCATTGGAACAACAGCCCAAACTTGAAATTTAAATAACAAGTAGTTAACTCACAGGTTTTGTTGTGAGGTTTAGGTTTTTGTTCAGTTATACATACCCGTAACAGAGGGTGGATGTGCATGTGTATGTGTACATATATATATACACACACACAAATACATATGTGTGTATATACATACACACTCACATATATATGTACATATGTATATGATCTATCTTGAAGTTAATAATAAAAGAAGACAGTCATTGGCTGCTTGCTTACAAGCTACATTATATACGATTTCAATAATCATATACAAGATGTTCTGCACTTATTCTAGTTTATTTCCTTCGATAATACATAAGTTTTAATCATCTTTTGAAATGGTAGTACATCGTGTCATTTTTCAGTTGTGGTTAACATTCACATTTAAAGACTTCTGACAGGTTCACCACCATCACTTTTCATTTAGTTTTTCTGATGGTAAAGAGCAAATACAAACTTCCATCACTGTCCAGACAGCAGTTTCCACAAGAAGAAACATCAATACACTTAATAAATGTTTTGAAATGGGAGAACTAGTTAATATATTTATATACCATGAAATAGAATAAATTCAATCCCCCTATTCTGCACTGTTAAACAAATCAAGGCTGGGGTGGCACAAATTCAAGAAATAAGAAGATTTGAAGGGAAGAAAGATGGAGTATGAGCTGGAACACAAAATAAACTACAGCTGAACAATGATCATAAATTCCTCAACTGGACAAATTTTACATAAAGCCTTGCCACACAGTGTATTTAGCTCAGCACTTGAAGCATGTAGAGTACTAACTGAAAACTACTTCTTCCCTGGCTTCACTGTTTGGTATTGAAAGGGTTATGGGACATTTTATAAGCAGAGAGGATTTTGTTTCATTCAGAGCTGATAATGGTTAGCAGAGAATCAATCCCAGAATCAATGGTGATGGGTCTCGGGTATTAAACTTCACATTTTAATGTGAAATCTGATCAGGTTTGGTACCATAAAAAAGCAGGTTCACAAAACTGCAGTCTCAGCATGGGTAGAGCAGACTGACATCTGCAGGCTAAATATCAGGGATCTGCACTGAACTCAAAAGCCAAGGAAGCAAATTCGGGAAAATTCTGGAGGAAATATGTTACTTGCTGTATCATATAAAAGTAAACAGAAAACAGAAAAATGTTTAAGGAAAGTTATTAGGAAGGGTGTTTTTTTTCTTGGGCTGAGGGGTTTTTTGGTTATTATTAGAGAAAATATCATGTATTGTCAATTTAAGAAATTATTTAAACTATGCAAAATGAGTATGTTGCTAGTGCAACAGGTTAAAGTAAAAATAAAATGTTTCTCTGAAATATTTGGATAATACTAAAGCACAGTACAATACTCAGTACAGTATACTCTGTCACAAAGTATTACATCAAAAAGTATGTAATGTATACATAAAAACGGATGCTAGACATAGATGTATACGGATTTTAACAACTTTTTATTTTCCGTATGACTTATTTTTTTTATTTTTCCCCTTCAAAACTATCTAAAGTAGTCATTTGAAAAGGCAGGTATAAAAATCAACTTTTAAAAAGCATCTAAATAACACATTTTTTTTAGCAGCAATATACAGGGGTTTATGTACATAATTATTAGCTATGTTTTAACTGTAAGTGAAATTACATCATTATTACATGTTTTGTTATAACCTTTAATTTATTTATGTTCTTAACATTCAAGAAGAATAATCTTCATGAACAAATGTGTTGGAACTGCAAATCAATCTTTGCAGCTGTAACTGCACTAAAATGTACAATTTACTTAAAGCTTCATAGTTTTTATGTTTTTAAAACAGTTTAATGAATAACACAATTCTAAACTGCTGCTCTCTGTGTATCATAAATTACTTTTAGCTGTATTTTCTATTAAAAAAAATAGTATAAAAAATTAAACCATTTTCTGAACGCTCCAAAACATCAGTGCCACGAGTATGCTTACTGTTACGCTGTTGTTAGGGTGGTTATGTAATACCCATCTACAGTACTGATATACTGCTTCACAGCTGAAGTAAAATATGAACAGAAACACAAGAGTAATTTATGCTAGGACATTGTTATTTTAATTTTGCCTTTTATTTACATATTTCAGTGACTTAAATTCAATTAAGGATAGTGATGGTAGTTTGAGGAAATGCCTACATATGCATAGTAGCATACAATACTGGTAGAAATATTCTACTAGTAGAGTAAAATATTCTTTGCAGTAGTATTAGTACAGAGGTTTCCTTTAATTTCACATTTTAATGTCTTTACCCGACTCTCTCAGAGTTCAGCAAAAAGAAAATTAGCACTAATGTTTCCAATTTAATTAGTACATTACATGCACTGTAATTATTAGTGGGAAACGTTATATTAATGAATGTAAAAGTTAGCTGTAAATTACCTCCGAGTTATTATCGATTTCCCAAGTTACTGCTCCTTAAGATAACCCTCTCCCTATGGTTCTTCCGGTAATTTTTCTTTGCCTGATAAACATGATGATTAAACAGCACACAGTGCAAACCTTTGATACTTTTTAAATTAAATCCATGCCCAGCCTAAGGGCTGTGTCTGATTTCAAATAAATGTGTCAGTTAATCAGATAAAAAATTATCAGCAACTCAAAGAAACAGCAGCCTTAGGCTTCATCAGTGCCAGAGAGAGCTGAACAAAATAAGACATACAGACAATATCACATTATGAGTAAAGGTTACTGCTAAGCATAACACTGCACAGAACACTTCACCACCTTAATAATGTCTATCTTAAATGAAATATTGCTTACAACAGCCAAAATAATATCAAAGAAAGACAAATGAAGTGCTAGACCTGTGCCTATATATCCCTGTTCACATGTACTGTAAGAAAATCTGAATACTCCCATTCAGAAAAATGCAGACTATCCCTAAAAATTTACTGTTTAGAAAAGATCTATGTAAGAAATTGAAGTATAAATACCTGAAGAATGGTTAAACTAGGCTTTGTTTTAATATTTGCTTCACAGCTTTGCCACAACAGAGTTCATTTTATGACCAAAATATAAAACAGATCTCTGAATGAAATTGTCTTTCCAATTAATATCCTCCTAGAAGCTTCCATGAGTAACAGAAAACTGTTATGCATGCTTACATTAAAGGTCATTTGTGTCTAAATAATGTTTATCAGTTATTTGCAAACCTTCGAATTAAAACACAACATACTTGCAGGTGTGTGATTGACAGTATATACGTTAGCAACAGAACTTTGAGGCTTCTGCAATTACTTGGGTAGAAAATTCTTAAATATGAGTTTTGCCTTATAATCTGTGAAGCATTCTAAGGTCACCGATTATACTGACTTCAAACAGAGTTTGTGGTTTCTGTAAGCTTTGATATGTCTGTCAGAGGCAGTTGTAAGTAATCAAAGACAGTATGGAAATATCCCTAAGACACAGGGCTATAATAACTCTATATAATAACTCTAACAAATTGAAAAACTTCTGTCTGGTAAGGTTCTGCAGACTAGCTATGAAATCCATAGAGTACGGCAGATCCCTACACATCATCTGGGACTTTCTTGTCTTCCACTTAGAGACCTCCAAAGCACATATATCTCATGACTTCATTCCCTAGGAAGAAGTAGTTCCAAAAACAGGGATGTAATTTAATTGAATCTGAATTCACATGAAATCCCTGTGTGAGTAAGAACTTCAAGTAATCTTCAGTGGGCTTTGCTTAATTCACTTTAAAAGTATATTACTTTTGAATAATAGTATCTACAATACTATTATATATAATACTATGTAACTAATCCATTTTAAACGTTAATTAGATTATTTTTTACGAATGCCCTGCACAGGGGACAGACACACCACCAACTTTAAACATAACTGATGGCCTAACTTCAAGAGTTTTACAAATGCAATTATTGAAATACTGCATGCACATGAACACACAAAATCAATTAATTCAGTGTAGGGGGGCGTTTACCAGCTCTCAGTCAGAGCTTTCACTATCTAATCTCAATCTCATAATAACCACATTTAATTAGTGTATGGTCCACTTGCTACCTGGAAGCACCAAAGATTCAGGCAGATGGTGCTGGAGTACATTTGAATTCACATGAGCACATGCACACACTACTGCAAATAAAAAAGAAGACAGTGAAAGAGACAAATACCATTCTCAAAGTCTAATATTAAACAGAAGTATATTGAAATACTGCATTTCATAAGGCTAAAATTATATTCTAAATAGTAGAAACAGAAAACCAGGAAAATCATCTACTGTAGCCATGCATCATATCTGAAACACAGGTTTTCTTGATATATTGATTCTCCATTTACTTGCATTTACAAAGTGAAAAATTAGTCTTATGAATTACAAATTATTAATTAATAATTTTTAATGTTATCTCATATATTAACTATTTTCAGAGAATATAAGCAAGTTGAGATATCTTTTCAGACGTCATATGATTTCACAAGATTATTTTTTCTAAATTATTTCATTAGACTGATGTTTTCATCAAATACAAAAATAAGTCATGCTGAAAACAATGCACTTAGTAAAATCTAATATAGTTAGATATGCCTATCAAAAACCCTAGAAAATCAAAATTAATAGGCTTATCCATTATTGCATTATTACTTACCCAAGACTTTTCTACAGAACTGTAAGTTTTTGTCTTCCTTACACAAGT
Source organism: Rhynochetos jubatus (assembly GCA_027574665.1). NCBI lineage: Eukaryota > Metazoa > Chordata > Aves > Eurypygiformes > Rhynochetidae > Rhynochetos > Rhynochetos jubatus. The sequence goes on from CM050648.1 coordinate 105,253,819, forward strand.
CAACTGAGTGCAAAAGAGGCGTATGTGCCATCAACAGAAGCTACAAAGTCTTTGACAGGGAGACAACAGTCTGCAGCTGAATAACAACAAAATTTCTTTAAAAATTGCTTTTGTGCACAGACTTCCAACTCTTAAATGTTCAAATAATTAGAGAGCAAACTTGCCTGCAGACACGTCTTTCAGGAAATGTTATTTATAAAATTACCTCAACGAAGACTGATTATTTAATGTGATAACCAAATTTAGCATCAACAGTCATCTCCAGATTGAATAAAAGACATTACATTGTAATGATAAGATGCCAGTGAACAACTGCAGAACAGTTAAGTAACCATAGATATTTCTGTGACCCTGCTAGATGGGATATTATAAGCGTTGGTGATTGTAAGTGTAATTATTTTGCAATCAACGGCAATTACAATCAACAGCTACAACATGAAAGACAAAAAAGTGAATTTATAAACACACATTTATCTAGAATTAGTAAAACACTGATTTAAATTAAAAACTCGATTTTTAAGATACCAACATACATAATTATGTGTGGTTTCTTCAGAATCAAAGAAAAGAAAAAAATCTTTGCCTTATGAAGGCAGGTAAGTACTGGCCTATATTATTATGTTCCAGATCAATGTCTTGCTGAAGGCAAATCACTTACTAAATCACAGAAAAGAAGGTCAAAGGAACATTAGTTTGTACATTTCTAATTAAGAGAAGAATCATGATACAGATAATGCAACTCGGTCCACTTGCATCATATTCTGTTTCAGAGAAGGCAGAATATCTCACTTGGATTTCTTTTTTAAAACAGTAACTTTAACAAACCGTAAGACAGCCAAAAGCCAGCCTTGATAATGCAAAGCCGGGGAAAAAAGCTTGTGTGTATATTAAAAACTTAGTTTATCTTTTGACCACATAACCTCCATGTGGACCAACTTTAGATGCCAATGGAAATCTGCCCCTTCACAATGAAGACCAACAAGGCAGAGATCGAGTACACCATCTACAAAACAAACCCTGAACAGACTCTACAACTTTCTCTGGTTACCTGAGATACGCAGCAGGGTTTGGATCATTCAACTCATTAACTGAATTCCACTAAGAGAAGCTACTCTAGGAAAATATCATACAAGAATTAATTGCCTAGCCTCATTTATTTCTACACAAGTATTGCCAAAGCAATGTTATTTAATAAAGTATTTCAGCACACATGTTGGCAAACACTGACACACATAAATAACTTCATCCATGTTACTAATTCCGTGAGCAAACAATTCTTTTTCCGCAAGTAAAACTGTAAGCATGACAGGACAAGACTCTGAGTTTTCCTTTTGTTGTACTCTTACCACATACAAGAGGACAAAGCTCAGAACCATTGGAGAAAAACATGTTGTAAGTTAAAACAAGCTATTTTGTCTATTAATAACACATCTTCTGTTCCTCCCTTATGTTTCCCTGTAAAGAATAAAGCTTCCTGGGAGCAAAGAACTTTAAAAGAAAAAAAAAAAATCTAGAATTAACTCATACACCGTAATGTAACATTAAACAGTTGCCTGGTTATTGTAACACATTATAAAATGTATAAGAATTTCAGTTGAAATAAGTCCATTTCAATACCACTAACAAGTACGACAAGTAGGTATGTTTACGTACACTTAGATAGCTCACTCTCCCATGTACTACAGCTAAGAACATTTCAAAACAGTACTTCATATTCATGAAACCTATTTAGTGTACACTACACACACAGATATATACATGCACTCTCACATCACCACTTAACTCTGTAATTACTTTAAAAGGAAAAAAATACTTTTAAGAACACAGCAATTTGCTTATATTTTTCTTATGACTTAAAGTCCAAAGAACTGTACAAAAACTTTACCTCTTAGAGAATATCTTCTCATAAAGAATTTTCACTAAATATTCAGAGCTTTGTATTTTCCAGTATATGTAGGGAACAGCTACTAAAAGTATTTATATATCATATACTCCATCAAAATTTAACTGTCAGACTTAGCATTCCAGCAACTAGCCTTGAAGAAATAGCATCTGTAGCATACTGTTCTGGAGCAAAATATCACATTCTGTAATAGGAAATGAACTTCCACTTAAGGCTGACAGATATAAATTATCCAATATAATATCTGAAGAAGTCATGCAAACATTGTCAAAAGTGTTCATTACTACTTGCCTGAAATGTTGATCACATTCAGTAATTTGAAGTACTTAAATATGATACACACAAACCACAGTCTTACCCTGACAGTCCCTTGAAGACAAAGCTGAAATTTCATCACTAAGTCTGACGATTCTTAACTTTTACAAACAATTCAAATCTGCATGCCCGCTGAGTAATGTCATCTGGTAATGTGAATGTGATTTATAACTAATGCACAATGTGCACATTCAAAATATTTGCAATCATTCCTGAATTGCCACAAAACCCATAATGCTAAAGTACATGTAGAACAATTGACTGATTAACAAATTCAAAATTTTTAACTGTTCATGGACAATTTACAAAAAAATCTGTTGTTACCACTTCATTGTTTGTTTGTTTGTTTACTTCAAAACTGTATTGCCTCTCAAAGTGTCACAGTCTCAATTTTTAATATAAAGCAAATATTGTATTGGATGTTATTGTAGTGGCATGAGTTTCTGGAATATAAAGTTAACCAATAATAAATGTGTAAGAAGAAAGGCATGCTTGAGAATGTAAGCTTTACTTTACCTCATTTGGCACTACCCTAATGGGAAACCATAGGCTGCTATAGACAGTCAGCTGGCAGGAAAGCTGCAAAATTTTCCCCTGAAAACATTCTAGGAGCATATACTTATACATATAAAAGTCTTAAAACATATGCAAAGTTCATTTTCTCTAAAGGCTATTTGACAAATTTCATCTTTCTTGCTACTTAAAGACACTTGAGAAACCTAAACCTACCCTACATTTAATTCTATTTGCACAGTAAGGCAGCTCAGGTCTGTTGTGATACTAACACTACAACTTCACTGACATTAGAACTAAAGATTATTCTTCACCCACAGACATGCAAGAGAGTTAAAGGCAACATTTACATCATATTGATTGATTGCTGTCACTAGGAAGCCACTCTAGTTCTGTAAGTATGCAAGTATTTAATCTTTTCAGCCTGAAACAATGTCACTTCTGCTACATCTGCACATTTGTTTGTAAATTGTATCACAATTTCTTCAGAATTTCATATACACATTTTAAAACTACTAAATCATTAAGCTGCTATTACTCTTACTAGCAGATCAGCTTGGAATGGACTCTGAAGTACCACATACAAACTCGCATACAGATTCTCTAATAAATATTCCAAATTTTAATTTTTTCCATTGACAACATATTTTAGATTAACTCTCTCAGAAAGATTCTCATTATCTGCACTGCCAATAATCAGCTCTTCTAATTTTATAATCACTCCTCCTTACATAAAAGCAGAATACAGGACCTTCTAAAAATTAAGCTGGAGGAAAAGTGTCTCTTTACTTGAAACACAGATCTAACAGAAAGGCCTCTGTCTTTTTGGACTTGGAACAGAAACCTCATGAACCCTCCTCTAATCTCAACAGAATTTTTGTTACTTCTCTAGAAATATCAGGCTGTGGAAGTTCTTTAAAACTGTTAGGAATTTCAACAATAGAACACCAGAAGTTTGCTACATTACACCAAGTCAATATGTCTAGGGTCTTTATCTGTTTTTCTCTAAAGATCACTGATCCTAGAAATCATTATGTCCAAATCATGAGAAAAGAGCACTGAACAAAAATGAACTAAATAAAGGCATACTCAAATTGTCAAATTCTTGTATAGCCTGTACAAACTTAAAAACATGATAAACTCTTCCTTAAAAAACAAAATCCCTTTTTAAAACTGTATACATTTTATTCTATATTTATAGTTCAATGACCCTCTTCAGTTTTAAGCATTTCCACAGTCCTTTTTGCCCACAGATTACTATTCCAAAACTCCAGTGTTTGCACTGCACTTCTCATAGAGCTAATTCATTGGTGATTCAAACACCTTGAGCAAAATAAAGAGAATTGTGCGTCTATCTTGTGAAAACAGTTAGTTTCTGCTCCTCATCTATGACATAATTTACTCTTATTGATGAAAATATTGCAACTTTCAACAAAGTTTTTTCCCAGATTCCAGTGAAGGACAAAACACCACATAATAATTTTCAGGTTTGATTTTCTTGTAAAGTTCATTTGTTTCAACTATTTTTCCATCACTGTGTCTGAAAAAAAGACAAGGTGACCTAGCATTACTAAAACAATAGCAATGATTCCAGGTTTAAAAAGAAATATTCCAAAAGAGTATTAAAATACTCTGACAAGATTTACATAGTTTACATGAAGATTCAAATCTTTGGACTGCTTAGAAGCAAGAATCAAGGGTTCTTCCCATTTTCTTACTGCAGGAGCAACAAGTATTTTTGTTCCTAATAGATATGCTGAATGAACATATTTCAGATGCTTCAACTACTGCAGCCACTGAACATCACAATCTTTAAGTTGTCTACATCTACCTTTGTTTAAATACAGTAACTTGGAAAAATGATAGGAAGTAATATATTCTTAATAACAGCATTACTCCATTTACAATAAACACATTTCTGCAGTTGATATTAAGAGTTTAATAATTAGAAACAATTAAAAAAATCTTTTATTGTAGGTAAGGAAATAAAAATACAACCTGAACAAAAACTGCAACACTCCCCCTTAGTAAAAGCATGTCAGATGTGTTGCAAGATTGCTACACTCAGTAAAGTAGGGCCACCTTGCCTCCAAATTCCCATTTTATACATTATACTCAAAGAGTATACTGCAATAAACAAGACTTTAAAGAGCAGTAGCTGACTGCTTTTCAGGTCTTTGAGGAGAAAACAACCTTCTGACATCAATCCCTCCAGCTACAGGTATGTACAAACAGACTGTGAATTTCTTTAATTAATCTGAAAGAAGTCTCAAAAGCTCCCAGTCTGGTCTAAGCTTCAAAACACCCACTTACTTACACTCATATTAAAGTCTTTTGCTTTATTTTAATGAAAGAAACCTAAAATTGCCATGTCTTACAATATCTGGCAGACTGGTAAGTACTCTAATGAAGCATCGATACCAAGAAAGAATTGTAACTTTGCCATATCAAACAAATTTTACAGGTCTCCAATTGGACAAGATGTAACATTCCTGAACGTAAGAAAAAAAGAAGAAAAAATATATGTCTTTAGCAGTGACTGGACTGATGTGTATCCACTATCTGAGGTGTGACATTCCTCAGCACAGTGGGTGTCTGGCACTCCATGACATGAATTGAGAAATTTAATTTTCTGATTGGTTAATCTGATGCAAACAGATTCTCACTCTGTTAAGAACTTGGTCAGGTAGCTGCTCTCCATAACGTTTTTTCCTCAGTTCTTCAACACATAGTTTGATAAAGCTTGACTTGTTAATGGGGCTACAGAAAAAGTGTCTCTGCTACATCTTGTGTCCAGCAAGAAGTATATTCTTGAAATTAATGCTGTGATGGATTCTCTCTCTCCTATCTGTTAGCACCTTTTACTGGTAGCCCCCTATCACAGTCAAAGATGGTGTAACTGTCACTTGCCCATAATAATATTAGTCATATACTTTCCTCAAGCTCTGCAAATTAAAAACGTTCATTCTTTGGAACAAACTTATTTGAAGTGTTAAGCGGGGGAATTCCTCACCTTTCAAAATCAATGAGGACAACCTTATTTTCACATGAGACTGTAGCACACAGCAGCAGGCACAGCACAACAGTACAGACAGAATGTCCAAGCCACATTCACAGCTAGTTGCATTAATCATAAAATTTTTTTAGGTTGGAAAAGACCATTAGGAACATGAAGTCCAACCCATAACCTAGCACTGTCAAATCCACCACTAAACTATGTCCTTAAGTACCACATCTACCAGTCTTTTAAATACCTCCAGGGATGGTGACACAACCACTTCCCTGGGCAGCCTGTTCCAATGGCTGACAACCCCTTAAGTGAAAAAATTTTTCCTAATATCCAATCTAAACCTCCCCTGGCACAAATTGAGGCCATTTCCCCTTGTTCTATCACTTGGCACTTGGGAGAAGAACACTCACCTCGCTACAACCTCCTTTCAGGTAGTTTTAGAAAGCGATTAGGTCTCCCCTCAGCCTCCTCCAGGCTAAACAACCCCTGTTCCCTCAGCTGCTCCTCACAGGACTTGTGCTTCAGACCCTTCACCAGCTTCATTGCCCTGTTCTGGACACGCTCCAGCCCTTCAATGCCTTCCTTGTAGCGAGAGGCCCAAAACTGAACACTGGATTTGAGGTGCAGCTTCACCAGTGCCGAGTACACATGGGCAATCACTTCTCTAGTCCTGCTGGCCACACTATTCCTGATAGAGGCCAGGATGCTGTTGGCCTTCATGGCCACCTGGGCACACTGCTGGCTCACATTCAGCCAGCTGTTGAACAACACCCCCAGGTCCTTTTCTACCGGGCAGCTTTCCAACCACTCTTCCCCAAGCCTGTAGCGTTGCAGAGGGTTGTTATGACCGAAGTGCAGGACCTGGCATTTGGCCTCAGCCCATTGATCCAGCCTGTGTAGATCTCTCTGTAGAGCCTTCCTACCCTCAGGCAGGTCAACACTTCCTCCCAACTTGGAGTCATCTGCAAGCTTACTGAGAGTGCACTCGATCCCCTCATTCAGAACATTGATAAAGATATTGAATAAAACTTGCACCAATACCAAGCCCTGGGGAACACCACTTGTGATCCAGCATATTGTGCCCAAAATAAATAAAAAACATCCCCAAAGCAGATAGGCTTTCCTTCCAACCACCTCAGGGTAATCTGAATTCAAACAGACAAATAATTTAAAAAAAAAAATTAAAAATTCTAGATCATGTATAAAAATAATTTGGCAGATATACTGAGCACTACTCAGTACCTCTTTAAGTACCTCTTTCAGGTTGGCAATATGCACATAAGACATGCACAAAAAATCATCAGTGTCAATGAAAAAAAGCAGTAACAGCAGAGACACAAATAAATTTAGTATTCAGCTTTCATCATGGCTTCTTTCTTTTGGCAATTACACAAAATAAAAAGTCTCCCATCCAAAATAAGGCAGGTAGAAAACCTGGTCATCTGGTTTAGCAGTGATGACACTTTCAATTCAGTTTTCAATGTTTTCTAAATAGTTGTTTTATTGACTATTTATTTGAATTGTTAATGCCTGCAACAGTGTGACTCTAAGTTATCATTATTGGTTTTGCTGTGTTGAAGCACAGCAGAGAATTGTTTGCATTTATTTTACCATTTTGTTTTCTAATACGTAGGACATAATATTTTACAGTTGGTAATGTTTCAGCAACATGGCAGCAGTTCACTTATTCCAAGCCTTGCCTCCTCCTATAACAGAGTTTATGCGATCCAGAAAATAACATAATTTTAATTACAAGACTGGGGCTATTTCCACTGACAGATCCTCATTTCCTTTCCAGAACTATCTGTTTGCTATCTGTTGATAGCAACAATCTTTATAATAAAAAGGTAAACGAACTATTCTGAAAAGTCCTAGGCCTGCATAGAAGATAGAGCTCAGATGGATGAAGAATACAATAATTTTACTAGAAGAGTGCAATTGACTGGACCACAGAACAATTAAATACAGAATAATTTTTCTACTGGAGCCCTGGAATCGGGAAAGTTCCCATTTCCTGTCACACCGATCACAAACCAAAGGGCAAGAGTGTCAGGATGCAAGACTCCAGAGTGTAACATGTTGGCTATCAAATCACTCTTCTGTAGATAAGCAGCAGCTGCAATGATTCTGGTTAGGATTCTATCTAGCCTTCTGTTCCTTCTCCAAATTATATTTTTTTAAGATAATCAAAATTATCATTGATGGAGTTCACTTGGCACTAAAGGACACCTAATGCCACAAAACAGGTCCATATTTTTGTTTAAATCTATCCAATAACTGAATCCAATTAATGAAAGACAAAAATTCAGCTATATTGTAAGTTCTCTATCAAAGTAAACACTGAAATATCACACAGCATAGTATTAGATTGCAGTAGAATGTTTCCAATACTTCTATGATGCAGGTTTAACTGTTGAATTCCATGCAACTTAGAATGAAAAATTAAATTCTTAGATATATGAAAAAATAAATGGACCCTTTGCTAAAGCAAAATTCTGATGTGTAATTCAAAATTACCACCCACTTTTGTCCAACTATTAACAACTAGTTTTCCAGTTGTGGAAAATCCTGCCATGAACACAGACTATGGCCCAAGAAAAAAAGGTGCAAATGTGACCCTACTAGGAAGCCATATAAATAAAGATTCTGTGTTCCTCAGGCACTTCTAAATAAAATTGCGTAAGATGCTGACTGTATTTCACACTGGGATTTTTTCTGAGTTAAAAACAAACCAAGAAAAAACCCCAAAACCTGCCCAGACCCAATTGCTAAGCAGTAACTTTATATCTCCTTGTAATAATAAGAAATACGGTACTACTGCTGGAATACATGATTTGCTCTCATTGATGGAAAATCGATAACTTCATTGCAGTTTTGGTATACAGTCGTAAGGAATGTGTTTATAAAGAAAGTCTCCAAAATGCACAGTTATAATGCACCAGAATTACAAAGAGCAATAGCTGATTAAGGGTGGGTTATCTTTCATTTACCACAACATTTTATTGAATATTGATTTTTTATTATTCTGCAAGATATGGACTGTAATTAAGAGTAGTGCAGTTTACAAAAAGCTTCTCCTTTTATATGGTCTAATTCACAATTATAGACATAGTACTTTTTAAAATATACTGTTAAAATAATTTACAAAAAATTAATAAAGAATGTAGTTTCAATAGTAATAGTTTTAATTTAGCAATACAAATGCATAACATACAGATTTAAACCTTCAGTTATGAAAACAGGTATGTAAGTTATCTCACATAAGCTGTGCAGCTGCCATCAATGTAACTACCTTGAGGTCTTATACCAGCAACTGACAAAGGACAGTCCCGCATGGGAGGCCTTTTGTAATTTCAGGGAAGTCTCTGAGCAAGCCTGCTATGTTCAAACCACTGCATCTGAACCATGTGCCTAAAATGACCAGACCCAAGCATATAAAATAATACATTTATTTTATGATTGTCAAGATCTGGCAGTTTCAATAGCTTTAACTTTATATCCACAATAGACAACCCATCCAGCACTTACAGAAATAAAACCTGCCTTTAAATAAAATTGTTGAACATTAAACCTACCACTAATATAGTTCAAAATATGAACTAAATGTAGTTAAAACCATATGCTCATATACCATACAAAAAAAATTAGTAATAAAATGCTTAATCTGAAATTATATTCCAAGATTTTCTGTCTTCTATTATATACTAGAACTAAGCATCAATTATTTGGTTACTTAAAACTGTTCAGGTCATCAATATTTTTTAATTCATTCCTAACACAAACCAGTTTGATGCATACTAAAAATAAGGGCTTTGTGATTATAAACGGCTCTGATAAATCTGGGTGTGGTAAGTTTTACACTCTTAATTACAAAACATATTTATGGATATTAAAAATACTTAGGCAAAAGAGGAAGAAGAAAAATAGTGTTAACAGTGTGAAACTGCCTAGCCATAGAAAAGTTGAAGTCTATCTGAATAGAAGAATATGCACTACAATTATTCATTAAATTTAATTAAAGGTTTTAACTAATCACAACTCTGGAAAAAAGATAAAGCTATGTATTAAAAAACTACTGAGTATAATATGATTAATTGCTCATCCTTTCAGAAAAGCTACAAAAGTATTGCTCCCATGTAATATACTTGGTACCGAAAGACTGCTACACTTAACTTGTTTATGCAACACAATAAAAACTTGATCACATATGGAAAACGACATTATTGTTGCTCAAAATTATTTTAGGAAAAAAACAACTCTTCATTTCAAAGGTTTTAAGTCCCCTTGTATTTTCCATCCTAAGAAAGGGACAACTGTAAAAATTTAAGACTGTAGGATGAAGCCCCCAGTGAACCAATGTGCCAGCTGAATGGCAATGTACTCAGAGGCATGACACATATATCTGACCAGTGTCTCGCTATGCTCCTTCTTACCAGTCTCCTGTATTATGCACTGCAGGACTCTGTGCAACTAACTGGAAAAACCTGTGTATGACTTCACTCTTCCTCCCACCCTTTGCAATTGCAAAGTAATTTAATTTGATCTCTCAACATCTTTAAATTTTAATGAGCTTAAAAGCTGTAGCATTCTGATAAAAAATTAGCAAGTCCATCATTCTATATTATCGATACATCTTGCATAAACTTCTGAGAACTGCTTGATAAAAATGTCTGGTTTTAAATGCCAGGTAATCACATCACTAGAAACATTAGTATGTACCATTTAAGTGTATCTTTTTGAAAGATACATTTGTATAAAAGGGTGTTTATAAATTCAAATTTAAAGGATTCTTTGATTTACAATTTGATTTCCAAACTTCACTTGGAATATTTTCTTTCTTTTTTCTTTTAAGCTCTATAAATGTGCCATGCATTTTATCACTCCAAATTTTGTACTCTGAATTTACTAATATGTCATCTTTAACGAGCACGCAGATAGTCTTTGTTTTGGGAAGTTTTCAGATTTCCTTCATTTTGAGCTATTTTTTATCAGTAAGATACAAAAGACACTCCTTACACTTTTTAGTATCAGAAGAAAACATCTTTTGAATCAAGATAAAATCACCACATCATGAATGTTAATAACATTCAATGAAAAGTAATATCATATGACTAGAAAAGACCATCCCTTTAGGGAAAAATATTATGTGAAAGTGGATTATTCTTCAGTAGTGTAATGGAAAGGCATTCCACCTAGTCCCATAAGAAAAATCAAAATATGCATTTAAATGGAAATATTGTGCGATAGGTCAAAAAAACCCAACCACAGAACTGTAAAAAACTACATATATATGCACACATACATACATGCACACACAAACCCACATATATGAAATTTTATTCATACTTTTTTGTATTTAATTCTATACATAAATATTTATGTTTATAATTTCAGATTTTAAAAAATAAGTTTGTAGCTCTAGACTTATTGTGTAAACATCAAGATCCAGTCACATTCACATATACAGGTTTTGGTCACAGTTTCAAATAATATATACAACTCAGCTCTATGCAAAGAGTTGGGAGTATTCTTTTTTAATTTTCTGCACATTTTGTGCCAGACCATATTCTAAACAGCTTTTACAAAGTGATAATGTTTCACTGACAGTTTTGTGTACTTCACATAAAATTAAATCTCAGACAAACCTTGAGAAAAAGAAAGCAGAAAGCTAAGCAATACAGTATGTTGCTCTTTTTGACCCACGAACGATTATCAGTTATTTTAGAAGTTATGACAGTTTTCTCAAGTCCTTAAAGAGTCTGACACCATCAGTATATCTTGTAACACTGCATTTATGTTTATATTACAATACAATACAACAGCAGGAATAGTGTTCAAATTACTTGGGTATCAGATGCTTTATTGAAAGTAACAGTATTACCATAAAATAAAAAATTAGACTTCTTTGAATATGCTAAATAATCACGTGCTATCCATGCTGCACGTGAATCACAGGATGAAATTTGGAAAACTGCATTAATTGCAGTGACTCCTAGATCTGTGTCTCTAATGGAAAAGACACAGATCTCTTCTTACTGTGTTCGTTAACAGTAAACACTAATCAAATTGAACAACCAGTGGCATGTAAACACTTAAAAAGTCTTTGTGAAATCAGTGCTATGCTATTCGTTGTTACAGTACAGATGACTTCATCACTGGAATTAATATTTAGTGTTCTTTTTCAGAAATTAATAAAAAGCAGAATGTAAGCAACACAATCACTCTCCTCTTCTTCCTTTCTCTGGAGAGTGTTACCATAAAACACAGAACCAATGGCACAGTAGTTAATTTATCTGAGTATACTAGTACTTTTATCATTAGTCTTTTCAAAATATGTGAATTCACAGCTACTTTTTCTTATTCTCTCCCTTTATTTGCTGTTCAGTTAATCAACATTGATTCCACATCACTGGGATCTTTAAAAGCTACATGGGAAAAGGGAGTTATTTTTTTTAAAGCTTCATATTTTGCAGTACTTAATTCTGGAAATGCAGGACTAAATTATGTTAATCCTCTCAGGCAAATCTGAAAGCAACTGCACTCAAAAATGGGCAAACACTCACTATTTTCTAACCAAAACTTTCCATATATTCAATGTTAGAAGAAAAGAAGCTGAGCAAGATTAATAACAGGTGATAACAGTTTGGAGGATCACTGGAGCCACCACACCCCTGTCCCCAGAGGAACCGCACTTAACGAGCTGCATTGTAGAGGCTTCAAAAAGAGAAAATTGAGATGATTTTTAATTCAGTATCATGGTCAATCACACTAAAAATCAAAGCTCAGCAGGTAAAACAGTAATAAGAAAAATCTATTTTCCATTAGAAGAAGATTCTCGTCCATAGATTCTTCTAACTACTCTGTCTCAAAGATTTTTTTCCAAGTGTCCTATTAGAAAGATTAAATAAGTGCTTAAGAAAATTCTTCTAGTATAGCAGATACTGCAATTATCCCCAGTGCCAAAGGAAACAAGCCCCAAAAGACAATCAAAAGGATAGAGCTAGATGTAGTTAGACATGATGGTTAATACTGTAGTCACTATACACACTTCAGAAAATAAAATATAAAAACAGATATTAATCCATTATAAAAGAGTTTAGCAAACTAAGTCAAATTAAAAGTGATGTGCCTACTGCTTTTAAATTATATTCACTTCTAAGTTTAACCAGAAAATCTAATTCAAAGCAAATGCTCCAACTCCTAATTACTTGCCTCGCATGAAGTGTACACGCCTGGAACAATGACAGCTAAGAAATACTTTGCAGCTTCTGCTGAGACTTTGAAACTCAGTCTGAACTGAATTCTACTTTAAGGGAAACCTACGTAAATTGCAGTGTAGGCAACCACTAGCTGATATGACTGAATATGGTTTCTTTTTATTTATTTTTTTTAATATCTGATGCAGCCTTGTCTCTTCTTGCATAAAAATGAAATAAAAAGGCACTTAAAGAAAACCAATCTTCAACAATGTATACTCATAAGATGTCCCTGCTTTTTTTCTTATTTTGACCTGAATATTTACTCCCTTCTGATGCTATATCATTTTGTTTGTAATAAATATAATTTACAATACTGAATAAACAACACACTTTAAAATTTCTTGCAATTATGGAAATGGTAGTTACTCAACAAAAGCAGTCAGCAGAACTACTTTCTTTACTGTTTTTGTTACAAAAATTTTTAGACATTCCAGGCCAGAAAGGGGCCATTTTGCAATCTAATCAACTGGAACAACAGAGGCCACAAAAAATCATTTGATAATTTCCACACTGAGTCCAATAGGTGAAGACCAGGCTGTAAGACTCTTCAAACTCTAGATTCCATTCTCCTCTATTTCATTGTGCTTTATATGTTAGCTGAGAGCTTAGTGGCATTACCTGTCCATTAAAATGTGGTATTTCAAGGTATCAAATTCCTGTCATAAAGACTTTCCACTCTGAGCAGTATATTAAAGAAATCTTAAGGAATAGGTACTGTCCTCTATCAAATTAAGGCAGATCCACAGAAATAATAAATAACCTTCCCTGTCCACCCCCCAAAAAACCCTCAAATCTCACAAGCCTCTAACAAAGTCTATTGGTTGTTGGGGTTTTTTTTCAAGAGGGTTCCTTCAGAATGCCTGTTATTCAGACATTTGGAAAGGATTTACCTTCATCTCCTGACTTCACTATCTAGCTTTACCCCAACTCCATCTTCTGTGCAAAGTGACCTAGCAATTAAAGGCTCTCCATGACTTCTGGTCTAAGAGCATCCTCAGCGCTACTCCTAAGGAGCCACCTCCAGCAGGCTTCCTCAGCTACTTAAAATGAACATTACCTTAAAACACTTCCTTAAAATATAGGATGCAAAGATGAGAAAACATAGTAACTTTATTTATAAGCAATCTCTGTTTGTTTCATATTAGAGGCAAGAACACAAATAAAGATAATATGGAGCAGAAGGTAAAGTTATCATAATTTTTATTTAGTAATATAGTAGCACTTGAAAGGCTAAAATGTGCCTGGGATTTTCCAATAGAATAGTTTTTCATTAGAAATGCCAGTCCACTGAAGTATACTACAAGAAGATACTGGTTTAGCAGGTTTCCAGTTAAGACAGGTTTCTTCCCAGGTTCCTGTCCTTTTACCTAACAGACCACACAGGAGTCTGGGTTTGTATGGTCCACAGCCCTGAATACAGCTTTCCCAAGCAAACTGTGAATTGCTGCAAACTTAGGAACAGACTTTCACAATCTATTTGGCCCCAACCTGACAAGATGGTTCTGCCCTGTCCAGCCTGCAGACGGGATCCTGAAAAAAATAGCAGGAAAAACACACCAAAGCTGTTTTCTCAGGAGAACCAGCTGTTCAAGTTTAGGAAGACAGTAAAATTTCACTTTTTCCAGTTTTGTTTGTCTCTCAGGAAATTTCAGCATCTAATTTTCCTCCAGATTCTTAACAAAAACATCTGGAAATATTTTTCCTAAAATATGGAGATTCTGCATTTCAGTCAGTTGATTGCAAATCGGCTTCACAATAAGGCCCTAGTAAGGTACTTTCTATAAATATGGGTAGTCAAAACCTGAAAACTTCACTAAGCCTTTGCATTGAAAATTGCCAGTGGAGACCATCTGTTCCCGTATGCCTGTTATAGGTAAACCTGGTCCAAATTTCTCATTTTACACAGGCTTGATGTTTCTGAAATAAAATACAGTATTCCTTATACCAAGAACAAGACAAGTATGAACCAGGTCCTAAAACACCAGATTCACATAAAGTCTAACTTACCCTAAATCCAGGTAAAGCTGTAAGTGAAAAACCTTCAGAACATATGCAAGCAACAGTGCCCCAGTCCAGGTTACCAAGAATATCATTCCTTAGGAAGGATACTTAGAAGTTTATTTCTCCAGATTAAGAGTGTTTGAGTAGCAGAAAACAAAGGGTGGCTTAAGGATCTGCTTGAGAAAGAAACTGAAAAGGGTATTCAGAAGGACATTGGAAAAAACAGAAAGGAAAGGCAGATGAGAAAGTGCCAAAGAAATGGCAAAAAATAAAACCAGAAAATATCAGCACATAAAAAGCAAAATCAGAAGAGAAATATACAGCAAGGTAAAACTTTCAGAGGATTTTTTTGTAATGGAATCATGACCAAAAAAAAAAAAAAACAAACCACCAAACCAAAATTACACCTGTCTCTAAAGCTTAGCATTAAAAAATTGTTACAGAATTCCAGAATCTCTTAACCTTATCATCGAATCTGCTCCATCCTGCTTTATTTTCTTAGCTTGCATAAATCAGAAATGTATTTTCAATCTTGTGAAGTTCTGATGTACCACACTGCCAACAGGGCTGTAGCCTCAGGCTGCTCTCAGAGTGGCAGCCATTATGCCCCCTTAAAATCTGAAAGTAAATGTGTGTCTGAATATCGGGGAGAAGAAAATTATTTTCTATTTCTTACAGTTGGGTGAAAGACTTTCCTTCTCCCTTAGTCATCATGAGACTGCCAGGAAGGGCACATGATAATGAAGGCATGGTGAATGAGAGAGACAGGTTGGCAGGTTAGCAATGTTTTAGAGAATAAGAAAAATCACAAGTTGCTGGGGTGATACCAAAATTAAATGCAGGTGAACGTTTAGCAAGAGAGACAAAGTAGGAAAAGAAAACAAAGTAAAAATGGAGAAAAGCATGCAGAAAAATAATATAATGAAAAGTTGTAGGCAAAAAAACATTGCAAAGAAAAATCAGGATCCCTGCCAGAGAGAAAAATGTCAACTAAATTGATCCTGAACCTATTCCAAAAGCTAAGAAGAATGGGTGATGTAGGGTCAAGTTGCTGAGCAAGAAGGGAAGAAAGATTAAGGTATAACTTTTTTCCTCTTCTTCCAAATCCTGATACACTTCAACATATGCGTTTACTTTTTAAAAAACCCAAACCTCCAACATTTCTTAGATCTTCCATTCCTAAAATCCTCCTCCTATCCATCAATGAACAGTAAAAAAAAAAAAAAGAAAATGCAAAAAGTGTTAAGTTATACATTCGATCACTGTTCCTCTGTTTTCTCCCTTTTTTTTTTTTTAGTATTTAATAAGATGCACAACATTAGTTTACACTTGCAGTAAAAGCCAAATAATATTTTCTTGAAGGGAAGTATTACTGTATTTCCTGCTTTAACATGAAATTGATAACAAGAAAGACAAAATCACCTATGTACAGCATCAAAAGATCCCCTTGGTACCTTCTCTGTTTAAAGCCAACAGCATTTTCCTTGTACAATCCAGGTTCCACATTTTTAAAAATGTGTATCAAAGCAAGCTGAACTTAAAGTTTTCTGGTATTGACAGTAAGTAACTGCATCACAGAGATGCATGTCTTCCTTCATCATCCCTTCTCATTGACTCTTCAACTACAAGCAGATTGTTATGGTATCCTCCAAGATTAACCACAAAAATTACTATTTAAATTTAGAAGACAATATTGCTGGAATCAGAATTTCCCAAATTGTTTGTTGCCCAAACTAAAAAAGCATCTCCACAATGCTTTATTGCTGAAAGGTGTATGCATTAATTTTATACTGTGGGTTCTCAACCTGCATACTTTTCTCTATTTTTATTTTCAAATTCCTCTCCTTACTTTGTCTCTCTATTGCTTCTTCTCTAACCAAGGTGCTATAATTATTTGGTAATAAATTATTACATAATTATTTTATGCAGAAATTGAAGTTTCAGAGGACTGACATCCAAAATTACAAATATGTACTTATCATGACCTGTGGCCTGGGCATAAGTGACTGTGGACTGCTGTAACAAGGTAAGAGGAAAAGGAAAACAGCTTTTTATTAAGAGCAGAAGTATTTTGTTCACCAAAGAATTTACCAGCCACGGAACAGACTCTGAGTTTAGTCTGACACAAACTGGCTGTTTGACACATAAAGACAGTTAAAAAAAAAAATCAAAAACAAAAAACCTACCAGCCAGATAGGGACAAGGACATTAGAAATGTTTCTAGATGGTGGAAGTACATGGCCATTCACATCCATTAAGATTTCAGTTCCCTTCCAGTTGTCAGAGCAGGCATTTACACATGGGCTGTCTACTACGAAGTGTGGCCTTCCCACAAACAATTTTGTCCCATTAACAGAAACAAAATATTTGTATCAGGCTTTCAACATGAATTGCTATCATTTTATTGAGAGATGTCAGTTTTTAAACTGAGAAGTTTTCATGGTCTCCATATTTTAAATCAGTGTCTCCTGTTCACACTGCATATTATATTATCATACAGTTGCACTGTGATTGTGTGCTTGGGAGGAAGAAGTCAAGGATCCCAGACCTATTTTCACTTAAAGTATTAAATAACATGAAACTTGCAAGTGTGTTCTCAGTAAAGAGTTGTTAATAAGAGACAATTAACAATTTATTATAATAAGTACGGACAAAGCATTTTCTGAACAAGGAAGAAACAACAAAAGGTTTGGGGAAAAAACTAAATCTGGATAGATTCTGTGTGGTTTCAGTTCAAAGGGGAGACTGGAAATACTAAAACTTGCCAGTATACTTTGAGAAACACTTGTATATGGGAAAGTCTTGGTTTTTCAGTACAAGTTTCTAAACATACTTCTCAAAAAAAAAAAGTGCAACCAAAGGTATAATGTATGTATAAAAATTGAAAAATGAATGAGAGAATGGGAAGCAGGGGGAGAAAAAACTTTCTTATCCAATCTTAGCATAACTCACTCAATACACAGGTTGCAATTGTGCTATCCTCTTAGCATATCACAAATACATGCTCTGAGACTGCCAAATGGAGCAGTGAAAAGATTCTGACAGACTTTAGAAGTGATTGAAAGGAAACTTCCTAGAAACTTGAAAGAGTTGAACACCACCAGCATGCCAGATCACTGACTGAAAACAAACCCAGTAGCAAGGATCCTCCTGCTTCTCAATTTCTTATAGATTTAAGGATTTTGGGGTTTTTTGTTAACATAATATATTGGTTTGGTCAAAATACAGAAAGTCTAATACCTGGAAGACTTCTTATGCTTTTTCAAATTTGACTTCATGTTTAAGTTTGAAGTAGGTTACCTACTGATACAGAAAAGAGAAATAACAGCTCAGGCTACTCCGATAGTCTGCTAACATACATGACATTGTCTTCAGCACTGCCTAATGCACAATTTAACACTGGAGAGTGCATCTCCATTTTCTACATGCATCTCTGAAAATACTTAAGTATACTATTTGGCTTTTCTACTGCAGCAATGGACAAGGAAGGAGTAGTTCCTATTCTATAATGCACTATATGCATATTATACAACATGCTAAACCCTCTCTGTATTTTGTATTTCTCAGGAATATTCTGGTAGTCAAACCTGTTTCCTGCCTATGAAATAGCAGCAGACTGCCAAACAGACATGGCAGTTCCCCATTTCATGTTGCAGAAGTTTCTACTGCAAAGTAGACTCTAGGTTCCAAGCTTTCTCATGTGCCTGGTCCAAAGTGTGTGTGCATGCACACATATGGTTTAGGTATTTTATCTTCACTTCAAAACTATTAGAAAAAAACCAATGCTGTAGAATCAAGAAATAAAAAATTAGGAAACATCACACCCCCATGCAAACTTTTTGTTTAGTTTTCTTCCAGTGAATGTTATGATATAATCTTCAATGTAATATGATTACAATCTGCTTTTCTAGCTTATTTGAAGTGCAAGATAATACAAAGGACAGCATGAAATTATGCATTTGCCATTGTCTAATTCTCAGCTGTCTGAATTTGCAACTAATACAATAAATTCAATGTTATATATTCACATGGGCTTCTAGAGCAACCACTTTTCAAAAAGGTGTCAATAGTCACTGTATCACATGGAAATGCATGCTTTGGAAAGACAGCACGGGTCATCAGGTTCTCAAAGAAATTTAAACAGGCATGGAGAGAAGAATTTTTTTTTTCCCCTCAACTGATGAAAATTTCAACCAAGCACTCTCCTCTGTTCATGCAGCTTCACACAACAGTATCACTAAAATTCAAAGAAATTTTTTCAAATGTTTATTATATAAATGACTTATCACTTTTTCTTAAGGAATGAAACTGTATTTTCAGCTCAGAAGATGAGCATTCAGGAAAAGTCACTAAGTACTGAAAACTGGAGAATTAGACATTATGCAACTTAATTGCCAAAGTCATGCTGCTCCACAAAAGTTAGTTAATGCCACAGGATCTTTCCATTTTGAGAAACAGGGTACTTAATGTCAAAATATTAAACCATCTCATAACTAATAGCACAGATTCAGTATTAAAAAGAAGATCTAAGTCTCAAGGTAAATCTTCCTTTGAAGGCATTTATTGATCTCTCCTTCACAGCACCATTCACAATTTCTGTAAAGCAATACTTTTGAGAATGGTGATGTAAGCAATGAGTAAGTCACAATGACAAGTGGGTAATAAATAATGACTGACAGACTTTCCCTAAGAACACAGTACTGGTCTACAAAGGATAAGGATAATCCTAGAGGTGGCGAAAAGGTTTATTGTATCACAAAAAACCCCAACAAAATTACTGGAAATCTGTAGAGATCTAAAGAAAGTTAAGGAATGTGAAATTAAAAAGAATTACTGGGCATTATAAAACAATCTGTAGCAGAATGAAACATGACTACATGAATGCAAAAGACTAATTAAGTGAAGCAATTATAAATCAACAGTTGTCTAGCTGTTTAAAAATCACAAACATTAGAGGTTAAACTCAAGTTTTACAAAATATTATATAACTATACATATTAATCCTTTCTTTGTGGTAGTACATTGGCCAGGGAACAAAGAAAAAAGCCAAGAAAACAAAGCTATGCCAAGTAGTTTAATGCACTTACTCTTGGATGAATTATTCCGTAATAAACTGTGCCTTCTTGAAATACAATAGCATCACTGTTTTGGGTAACAAAAGTACAATATTAAATAAAGGCCAAAACCCATCAAATACAGTATGCAGTATGACTTATGAAGTCACTGCGTAAGCAGAACAACAGAAGAAAAATAATGGGGGGCTGTGGAGAACACAGATGACATCAAAAACAAGATGCCTAAGGAACGTAGAACAAACAGGTCCATAAAAAGCCACTTCAAAGGGAGAATGTTCATTTGTTTTTAGGCCCACAACTCCTCAGTATCTACTGACACTTCAGAGTCATTTTGAGAATATCTTCTATACTTCCTATAGTTATAAAAACAGACAGGCCATCAACTAACCAAGTAAAACCTAAATACTAATTTTTTTCTTTAAAAATATTATGTTGTCGTAAGATTCAGGTGATCAAGTTTCATAGAAAGAAAGAATGTCTTAAAAGTAAAGAAAAAATGTCTTTAAGAGAATAAACAAAGGAGGTCTTAAAACTCAAATTTAATCATAAAGACCCCTCCCAGGGTCATAAACAAAAATTCTTATAAATGTCTCCAGTGAGAAAAGTCAGGGTTGGCTTTTTTTGTTATGTCACACGATGTTCCATTTTAGGTTGCGATGTTGATTTTTCTTCTTATAACTAGTGTTATAGTGTAGGCAACTGTTAACCAAGTAAATCTGAGTAGATATTAATTATTTTCTATACAAAAGATATTCCCAACATTGAGTCCCCAGAACTTTTGGTATTTGGGAGTCAGAGAAACACTGAAAATTAAAATTAAGATGACCTTCAGTAATACTTTTAACTATCCTGCATCAACTCTGAGTTTATGAAAGGACATTTGAAAATTATTTAGGGATCATTCTTAAGCAAGTTATTTGACAAGAAGTGTTTTCAACTACAGATTTACCTTAAATATTTCAGACAAGGATCACATAATCCAACTAGATGAAAGGAAGTGTGGTATTTTAGGGGGAGTTAATGATTGTAGCATGGGGTAAAAATCATTATTGATGGTTTAGCTAAAAAGAGAAACGTGTGGACTAAACAGGACATTTCCTATAAGCATCTGCAGTGGCTGTTCTGTCACTTTTTGCCAAGTCTTGGTAAATTATGCCAGCTCTCAGTACACAGAAAAATCATAATCTCCAATAACGTAATCTACATTTATCACTACTTCAATTATGTTGAATCTTATTTTACTAGTTTCATTGCAAGAAAATGCATCTTATTCTTTTTTTTCCAAACAGACTGCATATCTGTCTTAAAGGTTGCAGTTTAAAATTAAATCCTTCTCCCATTGCTAAGCAGATCACACTTATAACAAATCACCTGTATTTGTTTTCTTCATTAAAATATTATTTTAATTAAGATTTCATTTTCTAAGCAAAATTCCCACTGATCTCAATGACAGATTTGTCTAAAAAGAGTGAACTGGGATGAAGTTGCATTGCAAAGATCACTTTAAAAGTTATAAAAAACCATGGTTTGGCCATATTGTAAGGGGAAAAAAAAACCCAAAAAACAACCAACCAACCAAAAAACAACCAACCAGTGATATGCATCAAGAAGCTTATTAATAAAAAACAAACCAACACACACCCCCAATATTTAAGGTTAGCAATAATTATGCAATCACTCCAAGAATTAAGCTCAACCCCAAGTTTCAGTTAAATTTAGAGTGAAATAAAGTCATTCAGACCAAATCTAACATTACTTTTCTGCCAGCAGAAGAACAGTTGTTTAACTCAAAAAACATGGGTTGACCTTTTTAACTTCTGCCATTGCTGTATGCTAATGCATAGTAAATATGGGGTATTTGCTGGATTAGCCAGTGCATATTATGCCATAACAGTTCTACAGTTCTAACAGTTCGTCCTCCAGCAACATTTCAGTATATAAAATCTCATGGTAAAAGGTAAAGATGTCTTATGACTAGAGGCTAGAGAGTACCTATAATACAGGCAGAAAAAATCAAAACCCATACACACTACACTACTTAAGCATCTCACCTCTTATCAAAGAGCGATGTTTTAACTTAGTCTTCATCATCACTTACTACCAGATCTCAAATACTGCAAGGAGTGGTTTGTGATGTACTATTTACTCCACCACAATTCTTATCACTTGTTATGCAGAAAAAAATGTTCTTCAGAAGTAGAAAGCTGGTGCGTTTATCTATCTACCATTCCAAACGAACTCAGGCATGTGGGCAGACATGTGTTTTACACAAATCATTAGAGATACGGGAATGTTTTGAATAGCCATCAATGGTTACATCATTAACTGTAATTTACTGCAGTGACTTATTATTTTCATTTCACAGAAGTGCATTAAGAGTGTGTTCTACACAAACATTAACACTCCCCATCATAAAATAAAGCCATTTAACTTTTCACAGAGTGACTTTTATGATGCTGTTACAGAGGAAACGAATTGTAGTTAAAGCATTTATTTTTTAAAAGGTCATGGCTTTTTATTGTAGTTTATAATATTTAAATGGCAGTGTATGAACATGAATGTAATGTATGCGAACGTGGGGAACATGCGTGCTCAACAACGAACCCAATCAATAAGTTCTGAAGAGAACACAGAACAAAACTATTTGCATATTTAAGCTATAACGAGGTAAAACAGAAATCTAAATTTTAAATAAGTTTTGGAGACAAATCAATGCTAATGAACAACTGTTATTTCAGTCACTGTGTGAATTAAAACAACACCATTAATAAAGCTTAGGTGTTCTGCTGGTGAGCATGTCTTCATTCCCTGGCAGATCATGCCAGACCTAGTTTAGGAGAAGCAGCAAACACAAAGGAAGTAGGTTTAATATTATTTTGTTTTGAAGCTCCACTTCACACAAAAACTTCAGGAAAGCCTACACAACTCAGAAAATCCCATCCAATTTTAATGACTGTCCTGAACACTTGATAAAATTCCAGATTTTCGCTAGATAATGACAAGTGAGCTTATGAACCTAAAAGATGACTCAGAAGACTATCTTTTGTTCCCTTTCCTGCATGTAAAACAGCCAGTGAAAAATCAAAATCTTTCCTTATGAAAAAAGGGGGTTTTGTTTGAGCTAAAAATAAGTCTAAACATCCTGTTCTTTACCTGAATTCTCAAAACCAGCTGTAGGTATTAACCATGTAGAGAGAAACTACAGAGGGCACTGTTGTATCAGGTATCAAGAGCTACAATGGTGACAGGGCCCAAGAACAGAAGAATGTCAGGAAAATTAATAACTGACTAAAGAAAGAATTCAGAGTTAGGAGAGCATGCAAATGCACTAAACCTAAAACAATAATAAGGCAAAAAGACTGAAGCTGTATTTCTGAAGGAAAATTGACTGAAAAAAAGTTCACATAGACTGTCAGGCTGATAGGAATACTGCAGTGCACACATTTGGCATTTTCCTTTGTAGTACTTTTCATGGAAAAGGTAACTAATCATAATGCTGCCTTATCCCTTGCAAACAGCAACCTATTACTGGAATTCTACTCATAATCAATATGAAAATAAGTGCTGACTTATGCAATTCTTCCACTGGCAGAATTTATCAACAGAAAGAATATCTCCATACTGTACAGTCCTTTTACAGTGTAAAAGGACAGTTTTGTTTTATTCCTTTTCATTGTGACAGTTATGAATCAATCATTTCTATTCTGAAAATGGTAATATTGGAACAATATAAACCAAATGAAATCCCAGCCTTTCCAGAGGAATTACCTTTAAATATACTGATCAGAAACAGTAAGTATCCAGTTGAAAATAACATAACCATGTAATTGCTGTAGGTACAACATTCATATTAAATGGGGGGGGGGGGGGGGGGGGGAGGGCGTGTGGGCATGTGGAGGGAGGGGGTGGGAGGTTTAAACAAGTCAGCTTAAATAACTTAGTAATTGTATAAGAAAGCAAAATAATTTTTACAAAGAATGAGCTTTAGAGACAGAAATATTTAGGAGGACAAATTTGGTAATTGTTTTACTGTTCGTTTATACGAAAGCTCGCCTATCCTTGATTGTATTTTATTAGAACCCCAATTACTTTTCATTAAACACTAATAAATTTTAAAACATATATTACTGCTGTCTAATGAGAAGCATAAATAATATAAAGCAGCCAGTTACCTCAGGACAGAACAAGATAATACTATTTTTAGATTTTTCATTTTTATCCTTAAAAAGCATAATGAAGATGCTAAGTGAAAAACCAAAATATTGAAATAAGATATGGATAGTATGATTTATTTAAATGAATCTGTAGAGAAGGTGTTGCTCTTTTTCAAAAATCTGGCAGCAAAACCCACAAGCAGCACGTTTTACAGTACTACAGCAAATAACATAGGACTTCTATGAACATTGACTCAAATTCACATTTAAAGGGGAAAGGCTACACAGAAGGTATTTTCAAATTAAGTTAGGCAATAATTTCATAATAAACCAAAGAATACATGTTAACAGTGAAGATGCTCAAGCACACAATGCATCTACCAGAAAATTGTCTGCAGCTATGTGAATGAATGAACAAAACAAACAAAATGAAAATCACAGACAGTGCCTGTGGATAATCACTCAAATCCACATGCATAAGAATGGTGATGGTGACTGTGGAGGAATTGTGTCTCTAAGCATGCCAAGAGAAGTACTGCATGAAAGGAGACGGCCACAGAACATGAATATTTTTTTTTTTAAATTACAAAACCAGACTACACAGATATATTTACCAAGCAAGATCCTAGTTCCTTCACAGACACTAATATCTGGAATTCCTTCTAAGTGATTTAAGTAATTGTTTCAAGCAATTTGTTAATAAAAGACGAATAAAAACAAAAACTAATGTGCTTGTCAGAAATGGGTTTCATTCAGGTTTTGTCATCCTCGGCTTCCAAACAGGCCCTATATGTGCAGTGTCAAGTGGAAAAGTTCACTAAATTTCAAATTTCTATATATTCTGTCTTTAGCCTAATTCTGATTCTAAATCACACTTATTTAAAAATTGCTGAACATGCTACCAGTCTAGTAACCTGTTTAGGTCTTGTTTGTTATTAGTATTGTTTCTAGCAGTCTATTTTTGCTAAAATAAAGTTTCTTCTTATTTTATTGTTTCCATGTATTAATAAAATTGCACTAGTATTATTTTTATACTCCTTTTGAAGTGTATCTGACTGCAGGCAGGCTGGTTGCATGCATGTACACAAAACTGTTTGTTACATACACAGTATTAATGAAAAAAATGCATATTAACCTACTAAACATACACTAAGACACTAGGCTAAAACAGCTACAAAGTTAAAATATATGTTTGTTCTATGTAGCACTTAACTTCATTTTAACTCAGAAATGTTGTAGACATTCCTACAGATGTGCAACTGGATCCAACTGGCTGTTACTGAAGCTGTTGAGTCTATGCATGTCACTTAAATAAAACTCAAACCATGAAAAACATTTTGATAACAATTACAAAATTGACTTAAACATCTTAATGTATTTTTCCATTTAACTACAATACTGAATGCCAAAATGTTAATAGATAACTCTCTAAATATTCAAGATACTTAACGAGATATTTGAGGTTCCTTTCTCCCCTTGCAATACAGAACATTAAAACCAATTTTACTATTGTAATTTATTCAAAGCTTGATTATGAGCAATAGCTGCAAGAAGAAATACAGCACTGTTGATTCATATACAAGCATTTCACTTAACTACATTGGATAATAGCAGTGCTCCTAAAGGAGCATAAAAGCAAAGTGTTTAGAAGTCATTACTGCTAATTAGCATTCACTTTACATTGATAGGGATGAACCTTTTTTGTGCTGAACAAATGGAAAGCTTTTATCTGAAAGTCTGCCAAACCTGGTCAAGGTAGGTACTGAAATAAAGTGTCAGTGACGAGTAGAATTCAAAACAACAATAACAAAAAAGAAAACCAAAATCTAAGGATGTATCATCATCCAATTAGTGAGGTTCAGTTTTTAAACAGGAAAAGGTTTGAAGAGAATGAGTAAAACTGGAAACTCGTACTTCACATTCTGCAATCTCACTGATAAAAGGAGGAAATGTGTGTTTATCAAACTTGCTGCGAGTGCAGGGTTCATTTGGCGTTCTGTAAACAATGCCTGGCTGCCCATTTCCAAATGCATGTGAGAATCTTGCAACCCAGAACATCATATTCAACAGGCAAGGTCACACTAGAGATGCCCTGGAAATGGGAAATTAGGAAAACCTGGCAATCAGAGGTTTAAAGCTGACCAGAACAAGCCCTCGGGCTTGCTTACCATCTTTCACCACCAGCCTGACTGTCTCTGCTTATTCAATATTAACACAACAAGACTGAGAGGGAGTGAAAACAACTTCACACACCTAACAGGGAGAAATACAGTGACTTTTTTGTTTATATAGAGCTCAACATTTCTCACGGTAAGAAACTACCTCAAAGATGTGGCTCAAGATCCCCTTCTGGAAAAAAAATTGACCCTTCCTGAACCGTTCAGATGAGACATGCAGAATGACAGGCATCCTGTTGATTAAAAATTTCCTTGTTCCCATCTCATTTTTTAATTCAAACTAAACCCCCACCCCCCCCCCCCCCCAAAAAAAAAAAACCAACACACACAAAAAAAACCAAACAAACAAAACCCCCAAACAAACGCTGTCTTGTGCACGGAACAAGACACGTACTTATTTTTATACTGAGTAAAGCACTGCCAGCTATGCAATCACTTCTTACCCTCTTCCCTTAATTCACACTTTTATTCACTGCTAATGACAATGGTCATCCCCCAGCTGGAGGAAACTATGGAGCTCCACTCCAGAATTAATTAAGAGAAAAAATAACGTTGATTAAAGAAAGAAAAAAAATTGTTGAACATGATGAGTGTAAAGGGACAATTCAAACTCTCACAGATAAAAATCTAGTCATTATAAAAGGAAGAGGAGCTTAGTCTATTCCACATAAAAATCCACAGCAAATATTTTGTCTAAAAAAATTAAATAATCTTACTTCATGAAGTTATTTATTTCTTGTTAGTGTAGGTAGCCACTTCACACTACTGCTAAAAGTTTACATTTAACTTTCATGTCTAAAGGCAAAAAGAAGAGATACTGTCTCCAAATGTTCACCTAATCATCATGAGTAGTAGATGGCCCAAAAATAAATTCCATAGTTTTACCTATCTCTGCTCTCCCTAATGGGGCACTGAAGACTTTAGGGTTTTTTCAATACTGATGTTACAATTTCACTTGCTGTACATAAATTCTATGTTGCAATTGCTGCATTATATATAATCTATCAAAATATCAAGTCCACAGTATTCTTTATTTGCAATAATCTTAACATATAGGGGAAAAAATTAAGGAGTGATTATTTTGGAAATTCAGCATAAAGACAAATACCTCTTCCTGTGATTTAATCTTTTTCAAAAATACCTACAAGGAATTAGTCTATACATCTACACATAATTCAAATCATAATAGGGAAAATATCAGATTTTCTTCAAGTGAAAACATGGAAAATTATGTCTAGAACACTTCTGCACACTTCTGAACTCCTGAGTACCATCACTAAGTGGGGGAAGCTACCTACTTTGGCTGAATTTACAAACAGCAAAATATTTTGGTGAACAGCATGCTGAGGTCCTCAGATTACATTATTCTTGAAGTCAATCAGGAATCCATCACTAATAATATCTAGATCTTTAAAACTCCTCAGAAAATATGCAAATCTTTTTTGTATGAGTTAAAAGTACATTACTAGTATCATGTAAATACTACCACTGAAGTCATAGGGACTATGAAAAGCTGATTAAAATAGACACCTAAAAGCCAAATGACTCTTTATGAATACTGTTTCTTTTAAATGTATTTTATAGGAGTGAACACAGTGAAGATATGCCTGCAGTAGAATATTACATTACAGTTATTCATGCACTTTTTCTGATGGGAGCATCTAGATGTTTGGCTCTACAAAAGCCACAGAACATCAGTCATCAGATTGAATCTGAGATCTCGTTTTCCCATTGGCCACAGCAGCTAAATTCTGGATAAGAGTGAAAGGAAGACTGTTTCCTTAGAATGAAAGACTATTAGCAACAAAGAGGAACTGAAAGTTTTTATCTTCTGTGAAAGAACTCATACCTATCCAAAGGCCACAGAATAACCTTGTATTTCATCCACCCATCTCAAATCCTGAAGAACAGTTTCCTGAAGAACTCCAGGTCTTAGGGAGTTTCACTGAATAATGATAGGACCTGTTACTTCTATTACACGTGAACATGCCCAGCTAAAGTACTTTGAGACAAAATATCATCTTAAATAACATCTACAATTACATGCTATTGTAATTTTAACTCTCACACAGGAATACTTCCTCTCTTCAAGTAAATATTAGTTTGCGTCCACTGAAAAAAAGAAAATCACAACCCTGTCCTTAAAAAACAGGAATCACACTGTAGTAGTTTTTTGCTGATGAAACTAAAAACCATGTTACTTATTCTTAATAACTGAGTTATAAGATCATTGCTCCATAATGTGACAATATTTTAGAAAATTTTTTTAGTTTTCTTTCTTCCCCTTCCACATTTCTGACAAAATTAAACAGTGTCACTAAGGCCATTAATATTCAAATGTTTCATACATCCAACATCAATTATTACTTTTCAGCCAGTGATCAATAGATGATATTGTAACAAATAATCCTCAGTCCTGAGATACAATACGATGAAAGGAAAAAAAACCCAGCTAGAAGAAAAGGTGTTTTTTATCAAGTTCAAGGATTCTACAAATTACTCCAGCAGTGGAAACTTATCAAATAAAGGCAAAGCCTTCACAGAGCAGAGGAGAAGACAAGAAACTTGGAAGAGGACAGAACTGCCTACTGAAACCCAGAAATGAAATAAATTATCTTGCACTGGTTTGTATAGCCTGGAAGTTGCTACAACCACTGCCCTAAACAAAAGTTTAGCCATAGTTCTGTGAGATACTGAAAACAATGCAACTTTCAACCCATTTAACACCACTTGTCTATGTGCTTGCAGAAAACTTGAATATATGATTTGGACAAGATCATAAGTACACTGAAAAGTGGAGAAATCTGTTAAATATACCTTTATTGAGGCATATGTTGTAGAAGTTTCATAAAAGCGCATCCATGCTCCAAGTCTTTCTAACCACTAAAGGGAAAGAACTACAGTTTTCCCCCACATTTGTTGGTTTCAAAGACAGCACTATGATTAAACCCTGCAAGATAATTCAGGTAACTAAGAAACTCTAGTGCTTACATGCTTTGCTGGAAAAAGCTCCAACACGCAAAGCAACAAACAAGGCTATTGGTAATCCCTATTCAGTAACATGGAGAGTAGGTTAAATGATTCATTACAGTTCAGGATTTACATGTCTCACAAAGTAAATATTCTACTATTAGGTGAGGGCTGCATTGTAAGATACATTTAGACATGATATAAACTCTCTCATATGTTTCACAATATATACCGAATACAGAATCTAAAACAGGGCATTAGGCAACTACAAAGTAAATATAAACCTTCTTCATACCTATCAGTCATCTGGGTTTGTGACAATAAAATTAGAAGGTTTACAGTCATCAACAGTCAGTATCACTTTCTGAGTTCTGTGAACAAGAACAGGACTGTCATCCTGAGCTTCTCAGCACTGCAGGTAAATATTTAACTTTTTAGAAATCTTCTCATTGTTTTTAAAAACACCAAATACTTTTAAATTCATACTAGTCTCTCAAATGTGTTTTAATTTTTTACTAAAGAAGTACCTGTAACACAAGTGCTTCACAAACTGGAAGTGAGGTACATATGCGATTTTGATGTAGACACACCTTTCCTGTACTCTTGAGCCCAAATCGTTTGACAGACAAAGAGATAGTTAGTTTGATCAGTGTTTTGAAATTACATCCACTCAAGGTTGCGTTTTGACAAGGCTTCCACCGAATTTCCTCCCTACGTTCAACAGAATGCCAATTGAGCTCTCTGTTTAAAACTATTAACATCTGGGAAAAAAAAATCCTAAAGCAAAATCCTCAGCAATTAAGACTTAGATAGTAAAGCTATAAAACTGCAGTTACAAATAAATGTGAATAAAAATAGAAGCTTTCAAAGTTACTGTTAACACACATAAGAAAAATTTTCATGTCTTTTTCTTAAAACTTAAAAAAACAAAGACATACAGCTGCTGTAGTTTACATCCCTCTAATAATTTCGCAAACATTCAACAGAATATGCAAGACTTCTACTGAAACTTTAGCACCAGAATTTCAGAGACAGGTTTGACTGTAAGGGCATGGTTATCCAAAGCCTAGCATAAAGACAGTATTCTGTTAATATTTATGTCTTTAAAATATCATATAGTGGATTTAATATTTCTAAACAGGAAAGAAATAGTTATTTCATTCCAGACAACTTGATAATATCTCTTTCAACTATAGTTATAATTATCATGTACAAACTTCCAAAGCAGAAGTTGTCAAGATTTAACATGAGCGTTAATTTATGTCAGGCATCCATTCCCCCAAAGACAGCTAGAATCGAAAGGGAAGTATCATCTTAATTGCCACTAATCTGCCCATTTTTAATTAAATTGATCAGTAATTTATTATCTTACCAAGTGACAGAAAGCTGTTAGCATGCAGCTTTAAGAGACAGCATATACTAGTCCTTCCAATTTCTAATACTATCATTGCTCAAAAATAATTTAAAACTTCTATACCCTACTTCTTTCAATTTCTGTCCTGCATGATATGCACATTCCATTTAAAATCTCTGCGAGGCACTCTAGAACATAATCATAGAATCATTTAGGTTGGAAAAGTCCATTATGATCATGGAGTCCAACCCTAAACCTGACACTGTCAAGTCCACCACTAAACCATGCCCTAAGCAACACATCTGTGCGTCTTCTAAATACCTCCAGGGAAGGGACCTCAACCATTTCCCTGGGCAGCCCATTCCAATGCTTAACAACTCTTTCCATGAAGAAATTTTTCCTAGTATCCAGTCTAAACCTCCCCTGGTGCAACTTAAGGCCATACAGCCTATATGCACTGTTCCTCTGTTAAGTATACTCCACATAAGTGTATCATACTGATTTTACTTTGGAGGAACATGATTTCCCTGCCAAAAATGTTTAAAAGCTGGAACATTCAACTCCAACACTGTTCAGGAAGCACTCTGCACTCAAATCACATTCTTGGGTCTTATCTGCAAGTTAATTTTTTCTAAACATGAAAAAAGAATAAGCCTGAAGCTTTTAGGTTCATGAATCTCAATTCTTTTCAATGGAGGAAAGAAGGTTAGAAAATGTTCAATACCTGAACTGAGAACTACAAATATCTTTAGCTGAAGTTTCAGAAAGTAGTCTAGCAGTTTCACCAATAAAATCAAATGTGTATTTACTTTTTTAAAAAATAGTAATTAATAAGTTTTTATGAACAATGTACTGTTTTAGCCCCGTACAGTGCAGTCACCAACACAACTAACTGGAACTGACATAGCATGTTCACTCGAAATTTGTGTAAAACCTCTACAGTCAATAGGAGGTTTTCTATTTATTTCAATGAGATCTGATTAAATTCTGTTGGAAAATAAAGTACTATGTGAAACATGTTGGAAAAGAATAGAGAATAAGTTTCAAGTGTTTCAGGAAAAATGGTCATTATCTCCCTTTAATTGGTTTCATAGCTGAAAAGGCTTGACATATGTTATTGCTACTATGTGATATACCAGAATATAGTTACAGGGCTACCAGAATCACAACTATAATTGCAAAATATTGTGTAATACTTTTGAATGATCTGCAACATGCAAACACATAAAAGATTTTGGTTTGCAGAGTAAAAGTGTATACAAATGGAAACGTCTAGACATTACTTTCTATACATTGTTAAATGCACAAACCCCAAAAGATCCCTCATTCCAGTAATCAAGCAATGCATTATTTCAAATATGAAACTATATAAACATTTTATTTATAGATATTTTTAATGCTTTTTTGTAGGATATGCCAAGCACCTCTTACAGGTATTTTTTTTTTCCTTAAATAGGAACAAGGTTTTGGCTTGAAATGGGGATTAGTAAGTCTGATATACATCAGGGAAAATGGAATAAAGTTACACTACATATTTACAGTACCAGGAATAATAAAGGAATGGAAATAAAACTTGTGAAAGTGTTTTGTTTTTTTTTTCTCCCCAAAGTCTTCCTCAAATACCTAAGTGGATCATTTACTTAAATTTATATGAGTTAAGCAATATCATTGTCACCAATTATTGAATTCTTTTCATTCAGCATACCTTAACAAGTTTCATGAGCTGGTAAAGGTCTTCAACCTCATCTTCTTGACAGGCGGTATACACTCTTCCAGTATTTACACTGGTACCCTTTATGAAACCACGATAGAGTGGCAAATCCAATGCATCGGCATATAGGTCAATGGCATGGTGTCCTACTGTCTGATACATATAGCTGTCCAGTTCATCAGTCTGCCCTGCCACAATTAAGAAAAAATCATATCAGGTACCTTATTCCAACAATTACAGATAATCACAATACTACAAAGCACTGAGAAAGTCTAAATGCTAATATTTTTCGGCTCGCAAACAGATGTTTGGTGACAATATCTCTATAAAAATGGAAAGTAAAAAAAATTGGTATCTCCACCCAACAGATGTATCAGGAAGAAGACATCTGTTGCAGACATGCTGCCTATTTGGAAATTGTGGTGTCTATTTCTTCTTTAGTATTGCTCCCTGCTTCACCCAAAAATCTCCGAATGGTGCAATCCTGCTGCTATTTATATGGTAATTTTAATAGTAACACAGTTCAGAGGCACAAACCCAGATGCATTTCAACATACTCAGAGCAAGAAATTTGGAATGCATGGCAACACTGAAGAGAAGCAATAGGTTGTCAAAATTTCCAAAAACTTTACAGTTAAAATTGTTATCATGGTCATCAAGAAAGATGAGATTATTTCTGCTTAAGTAGAACAAAAGTAGACTGCTACAATGTTTTGACATTGTGTAATATACAATAAGAAAATGAAATCTGTTATAATATCCAGGCCCTCTCTGCCTTCACTTAATTTTAAAAATTAAGCTTGAAATGAAATCAACTGTTTGTCACTATTTCCATAACCAGGAGAAAAAAATTAACTGAATTTTCTTACAAGGAGTATGTAGCTAAAAGATAATAAAAAGCAGCTAGAATGCAGACATGAGAGACTTGAATTAAATCTCAAACTATATGATAAACTGTTTACATACAAAAATCAGATAATTTTTCAAAGATTGATAAAGCAATACACCATTATTGGTGAAATTTCCATTTTATTAATAGCTAACACATTCCACTATTTTAATCCTAACTTGTAATACTGGAATTTCTCTTCATTTATATAGACACATCAAGCATCTATACTGTATACCTATGTGGCACACCTTGCAAAGAGAAAGGTCTGTAACATGGATCAAGATAACTAATTCGTGATGTAACAATTAGGTCACGTCACATTTGATGCCACACAACACATACACTTTTGCTCAAAACAGCAAAATCCAAACCCATAACCACAACTAACCAACCTAGACCAGAACAGTTGACTTAAAAGAAAACTCAGTGTTTTCAACATAGATGAATATGACAAGGTCTTTAAACTGATAATCAGTTCAGAATACACACTTTCTTTATTAATTGAGACTCCCCAGGCAACAGTGGTACATGATAAAATAAAACAAATGGCATAGAATCCACTATTGCCTGAAGCACCTCAATTAACTTTCCACAAAATTTCTAACTACACACTTAAAGAGAGCATTTTATGATTTTAATGACAATATTCTACATTTCTGATGTGGATAAATTAGTTTAAAGATAACATATTTCAACGAGATTAGAGATGATTATGTCCTAGCTACCCAGAAAATAAATTGTTCCTGTACTTCCTAGCATTTGCCAGTTCCATCCATGATTCTATGTGATGGCAGCTCCCTTTTTCTTTCGCTTTCCATGTATCTTCCTACCATACAGTTACCAGATCTCATACTTTATTGTTTAACATACGTTGAACAGTTAACCTATGTTAATATACTTTAACATTCTCCCCTACCAACTGTGAAACAATTCACTTTTCAGGTTTCAACTCAAGTTCAATCTGTGCTCTAGTCCAACACAGCTCACCCTCTCACCTCACCACTGACTTAGACTACCTGAGTTTCTCCCACTCTCCTTCACAGAAATAAGTCTAGGTACAGCCTGTGAGGAAGTGATCAGAAAACTGGCCCAAGCTAAAAGGAAAAAGGCAGGAAAAAGAAGACCATCAAGGTCAATTCCAACACAGATCAGTTCCTCAACCCAGCTCACAAATGCTGGACTAGAATAATGGGGGAAGAGACACAAGGCTAAAAATGAACGAGCAGCAGCAAAACTGCATCCTTTTGGCAGCTGGAATGGTTTATGCCATTGCCAGAAATAGTGTTTGTTTTGTTTGATGATATCCTCTACCACCTTTTACTATTTCTGCTACAGACCTCACACAATCCCTTTGTTTACCATCAGGAACATTCATATTCTTCCTTTTTCAAATTGTGTAAGCCTTTCTTTTACTGACCTTCATCTTATTTCAGTTTGTTTGTTGTTTTGGGGTTCCCCCCCACACACCTTTAAGGAAAAATAAATTTAATACATTTCCATAGCATTTTCTTTTTTCTGCCTCTTAAGATTTCTAAATTCCTCTTCAATATGCAAATCTATATAAAAATAGAGAAAGGAATTTAATTCAGGTACAGCTGTGCCTTCACTGTTTCTAATATATGAAAAAAAAAAAATCTCCTATAAGAACTGTGGCTTTCATACCTGTGTTTTCGGCAGGTCTTAAATTGGCCAAAGCAACAATCTGATGCCCAGCAGCAACACACTGCATCATATTATAACAGCTGTCCTTCCCACCACTGTAAGAAAAAGAAAACAGTGGCAATTAAAAGTACTGAAAAAAGTTTTAGCCTCTTATGACTTTTGCCTAACTACTTAAAAACTAATACCATCAGAACTGCTTATAAAGTTTTGAAATTAAAGACTGCAAAATATTAGCAGTAGAAAAATGATGATTTCACCATGTGTTTGCTATATGTGTATTGTGCTTACATACAGTATACATAAAGCAAATATCCAGTTCTGTGTCTTATTATTAATCTGAGAGGTTCCATGGAGAACAGCCACTTACACTGGAAACACTTCAAAACAAGGATTGTCTTCTACTCCAGAGAAGATTACTCTGTACTCATTACTAGGTAACATGTATTAAAAAAAAAAACAGTATCTGCTTCAGAGAGTTGTCAGCATTAGCAATCTTTTTAAATTAGGACTGTCATGTTAGGAATAACATTTATCCTTCATGGGATACTTTGACCAAAGTTTCAACACTTTAAACATACTTCCCATTCCCAAAAACTGTAGTTATTACAGGGAGCAGTTTCAGCTGGCATTGCATTGAAGGCACAAATTTTTTTCTAATGCACATAACTGCAAATAAAAATAGTTATTGATGATTGAAAAAATATATTGAAAACCAAACAGAATTATAGGTATCTCTGAGGCCAAGAGATGATAGTCTAACTCAGAGAATACAATTAGTTTTGACATTCAAGACCTCCTGAAACCTTTTCCACTCTCAGTGAGGAAAGAAATCTGCTCTCCTGATGTAATATAGTATTTTTCATGGATTTTAATCACTATCAAAATATTATGGTCTAAAAATAAAACTAAGAGTACTCTAGAACACACACTGCTCAGAAAATCCACATTCAGACTCGCAGCCTTCAACCTACAACTACAGTTGGAGATTCTGTGCAGCTACTTTAAATGCCAAGGCATAAAAACCAGTCCAGGGCAGCAACTGTAACAGAGATCTAGACCACCTTTGTAAAAATGCATCTTGCTTTAAAGTCACCGAGAGACACAGACAGGAGAAGAGAGTACAAGCAGCCCTTGCTATGACAGACCG
Organism: Rhynochetos jubatus; assembly: GCA_027574665.1. Lineage (NCBI taxonomy): Eukaryota > Metazoa > Chordata > Aves > Eurypygiformes > Rhynochetidae > Rhynochetos > Rhynochetos jubatus. The sequence continues at coordinate 105,289,962 of CM050648.1, forward strand.
CTGGTTTCCTTGTGACCACCACATTATTACTAACAAACTTCAGAATTTCCAACGTAAAGTTCACGCTTTATCTAGTCTTCAATGCAAAAGCTTTAAAAGGGCAATACAGGAATGTAACCATACAGCTATTCCCCTCAATTTCAGCTTTTATCCATGCTAAAATTCTGTCTGCTGACCTTAATTTGCTCTATAACTCAAATATAACACAGAAATAATATAAATAACACAACATCCTTTCACATTTAGCAGATTTTCATAAGCAGTTGCTTATGTTTTGCACTACAAAAGTAAATATAAATATGATAATAAATAGATTCCTAATACCATCTCTACCCACCATTATTCTCATGAATACCTACAAATTTCTTCCAACCTATGTATGGATCAAAAAAAAAAAAAAAATTAAAAATTGTATGTTAATTCTGGATACTGTGCTCAATAGCCTGAAAACGTAGACAGTATTCACTTCACAATGTGAAATTTCAGGCTTAACAGAATCATAATGAGATAAAGGCTCTTTTCTTTCTGAAATACTTCATTCTAAAAAATAAAAGCCTCCCACTAGTTCTGCTTTCAAATCTGAGCACATCTTCAGAAATATAATTATATGACAGTAGACAATTGTCTATGCTGTTTACAGCATTTCTGTATTAATTTTTTGAAATCAAAATAAAATTACATTAGAATAAATCTATTAGTCTGTTCAATTAATTCATACAAAAAAACCCCTTGAGTCTACATTCAGTTTTCTCACATTTGACCACCGATTACTTGATCAAAATTTATAGAGTGCTCACTAGATCACATGCTACAGTACTGTTACTTATTTTCTTTATTACCCTTACCAGGGCCCTAAAAATTAATCATACCCAGAAACAAGATGACAGACCTGTCTAACTAAAAAGTCTTCTACTCCAGCTGCAAAACATGTGACCATTAAGACCAATGAAGCCAGACAGTCCTTGTCATGGCCAGCCTGGCTGCTGTCTAACAGATTGTAACAAAAAAACCCCAAACAAAACAAACAAAAAAATGCTTTAAGAAGAGAGGTGAGGACAGGTACTGAGGTAGCCTGGGGACTCCTCTTAATTCGCATCACAGAAAAAAAGATCACCACGCCCTTTTGCAGAAAACTATGAAGCAGGGCCACAGCCAAGGTTAGCTTTGACAATGTCGAAAGTATGTTTAGAAGCCTATCTTTTAACAAACAAAATACCAGAAGAAAAAAAAATTGTGGTAACCATAAAGATACAGGTCTACAAAAAAAAGACTTGCGAGCAAAATTCTGTTCTCTTGACAAGCCTAACTATTTACAGTAAGAAAATTCTAGCAGAATTGAAGAGTTGAAAAATGTATTTCTGGTAGAAGACTGTCTTTAAAACGTCTATGCCTTAGCACAATACAGGGTTTACCCCATAAATACCCCCTTAAAGCAAGACTATCAAGTTGTGTGGTCAACATTTTAGAAGACAAACAGCTTAAAGTAGTTTTATATATAATATTGACCTTTTCAAAAGTAAGAAGCACTTCTCAAATACTTTTTCCTCCCCCTCTGATCTTTAAGGCTAGCTCTGTTACAAAGATTTCAGACACTTTGATGTCTCTTTAAAACTCTTCTTAAAACTATTAGTGAAACTAAATCCATCCTTGTAAAATTGTCCATTAAAATAGCAATTGTGTTAGAAACCTGTTGTTAGGCTTTTATTTCACCCTGCCTTTTAACACATTCCTCTGCTTAGAGATTATCCAAATAAATAAAGCTTGAAGACAAAAATCTTATCTACAACACAAGAAAAAGCACCAAAGCTCATTTTCCTAGTCAGAATTTAAGCAAATCTTTAAAAATACAGATAACACTCGACGTATTTTTCCCTCTTTGAATGTTTGGAGAGATTTGCAATTGTTGTGGCCAAATCCCAGTTTCAACAAGGTTTGATATTAGACATTGTATGACAGAATTTAATACATTAAATTTTAAGGCTTCAGTAAGCAGTTACTGCTCCCAAAAATAAAAACACACTGCTCACATCCGCACAATCCTTTTCCGTTTACAGTTTTCCTGGATGGTTGTTTTTAAATCACTCTTTGTCAAAAAATAACACACCTAGTCTTGTTAGAAAAAGAAAATTATGCTAGTCTATTTCTAAAAAACACAAAAAGCCATTTACAGCACAAGAACTTCATAAACTGACAAAAAGCTGCAAGACCTGGGGGGTGGAGGGGGGGTGGGGAGGGGGCAAATACAGCAGCCCCCTGACAGATGGGGCTGTATCAAACTTCAACCTTTTCAATGAGTGCGCTTCATCTTTTTAAAAATGAGCAGAATAAAATCTCTCTCAAAAGACATACTAGAAAAATCTCTCCTAAGAGAGCTTAAGATATTTTGAAAGGAAAAGCAAAAGCACGATTATTCACCCGTAAATGAGCACAACTCCCTCCCACTGCAGGGCAGGCGGCAGAGGCTCCGCACCTCAGAGACGCAGCTGCTACCCCCCACCCCCACCCCCCGCCCAGCGTCCCCGGCTCCGGGCCCTCCGGGCCCTCCCGCCCCGTAGCCCGGGCGGCCCTGCCTCCTCCTGTCCGGAGACCGGCGTAACAGGGAGCAGACAATCGGGGAAAATAATTTTGGGTGATGGCTCGTTTTTTGGTGGTGTTTTTTTGGTTTGGGGTTTTTTTTTAACAGACACTAGTAGTTCTTAAGCGTTCCGGGAAGAAGGTGAAAGCAGAAAAGAACCTGTTACAGCTTCACGCAGCAGAGAAGCAGGGACCGCCTCATCCCGGCACTCAAACGCAGCCAACCCGCTGGCATTAGAGGAGAGCCGGCAGCCGGCTCGCACCACGCAGGGAGGGCAGGACGAGCGAGGAGAGCCGGGCAGGAGGGTCTCCCAGGCAGCGCCGGGTGGAGCGGGACCCTTGAGCTGCTTCCGGGCGGGCGGGCGGGCTCGGCCTCTCCCGACGCTCTCCCTCCACCGCAAACCTCCGCCTGCGAGACGCCCCTCGCTCGCCCGCATGGACGCTCCCTCAGCCCGTTACCTGATCAAAGCCACTACTTTCATGTTGCTCACGGGCCCGGGGGGCGGTAAGACTAACAGGGAGGTGCGTGACAGCACCGAAGCGCAGCGGGGAAGGAGCTCAGCCGTCCCGGCCACCCTAGGTCGCGCACGCCGCCGGCTCCTCCGCTACTACCGCTACTGCCTCGTCGCCTCCGCTCGGCGGACCCTCCTCCCGGGGTAGGCCGGGGGACTGCCTGAGCAGCCGGGAGGCATAGCAGGACGCCGCATCCCCCTGCGCGAGAGAAGCACGCTATATCTGCCGCAGCCCTGTGAGCCGGCGGGGGCGGCGGAGGCCGGGCACAGCCCAGAAGAGGGCGGCGTGGAAGTGCGGCCGCGGAGGCAGCGCGTGGGACGCCTATGGCGGGCAGGGAGGCCGCGCTGGTAGGCCCAGGCGGGCCATTCTCTGTCCTGTGAGTCAGGCGCGACAGCAGTCTCGCCCCAGCTTCCCTGCCGTCTCCCTCTGCCCGCCTTCTTCTTTCTTGCCTACAGCGAACAGCAACGGACCTGTCCTAAGTGATTACTGTGTAGGGAGTGGGAGCGTCCCCGGACCCTCGGGAGGCTGCTGAGGGGACGGCGGGGCATAGGCGCAGCCCAGTTTCGCCGCGGCCCGGGGGAGGGAGGCCTGGAGGGCCCGCTGTGAGGGGAAGAAGTCCCGTGGGATTTCAAAAGTCGCCGCGGGCAAGTCGTGATCGCGGTGGCTGGAGTCGGAGCCCGGCGTGGGCGCTCCCAGCCGCTCAGCTGTTCGGCGAACCGGGTGGCGCCGGGGGTCCTCCAGGCGTCGTGTGGCCCACCGGCCGCTTGCAGGGCAGCGGGCGAGAGCGGCGCGCCCTCAGCCTGATAACTCGTTTCTCAAGGGACACTGATGAAGAGTCCCTTTGGAGTCCCCACAGTGTCCCCCAGCAGCCCGTGTCAAGGGGCCAGAGCAGTAAGCGAGCAGGGAGGAAGAGACCACACCTTCGGACTTGTTGCTGAAGGCCTCTTCGCTTGCTTGCAAGCACAAAATGACCACCTGCACCCTCGGGTTCAGCTTCTGCAGACCAAAACTCTAATCTTGTGGTGTGATCCCCATTTCAGTCTAATTTTCTGAGCAATCCTGCTGTTAATGCATACAACATACACCACTATATATTTGCAGTCTGAATCAATAAAAAGCTTATCCAGGTGCCTGGCAGTCCGAATCCAGACACAATTTTATTTCTCCCAAGTCATAGAGGAAACCTGTGGGTTAGTTCTGCCAACGAAGCTGTATGGCTAGACTAAAAGTCTTACACCAGCAGATAAAACCACTGCTGGGTCTACCATGTGAGTGCTTTGAGCAGCAGTCTGAGGGCCCATCACTCTTCAGACTTTGATTCAAAGGGCCCATTGGTCGAAAATGGGGACAAGAAACCACTCGTGTGCTATTGGTTGCTCACCCTAGCTGGGTGAGCACACCCTGGTGTGCAGGGTCAATATGGACAAGCACAGTGTCGGGGAAGGCCTAGGTACTGCCCTGCTCAGTGTCTTCTGTCGTGCCATTGCTGATGTCTATGATCCAACCTGTAAATTGGCAGTGACCAGGAATGCTGATTCATGATACCTATTGAATTTAGTTGCAGCAAGCAGTGCAGATAACATAAAAAGGCTCTGTTCCTCAGGGCTGGGCTGGAGGGTATGCTTTATGCATCGCAAGTGCCAACTTACCAGTCCCCTGCAACATGGTATTATACAATATTGTATAAAAATCTGTACCAGTCAGCCTTTGCGCAAGCCTCTGATAATGAAGTTCCTTGCATACCTATTGTTGGGTGAGAAATTCCCAGGAAGGGAAGAGATGGAAGAAAATAGAGGAGAAAAATATCCTAAGAAAAGGCATTTTGCTGATAGCAATAAATCTCCAAAAATAAATGCCCAGTGAGACAAATGCATAGCATTTTTTTCTTTACAGCTCATGAAACAGTTAGAAAGAGCACTATTTTTTTTTTTATAGATTATTTGAGTTTGCATATGGTTTTTATAGTAAGTCACTGGAACTTGTAAAATAGCAGTGGATAATTATGGGCAGATATAAAGGTGATGATACCTTCCCAAATACACTTTCAAAAAGTTAGGATGTGACAGCATAAAACTTATTTAATAAGTAGTTGTGAAGAGGTAGTAATCATTACATGGATTTTTCTGCATAGGAATAATTACAAAAGGCACATTGTAAAAAATAAATCCTCAGTTTATGCTTTGGATGTCACAGGCCAGCAGTTACGAGACAAAATATTTGACTTACAAAGGAATTTCTTACAGGACAATTGGATTTCCTTCTAGTCTAGTGACTATGACAATGTGTAATTCTTAGAAGGTTTTTTCTGCTCTTCAAAACCTCTTAGGTAATCTGAAAGAGGGTTACTTGGGTGTGAAATTCTGATGAAAGGACAGGGATTTTTTGTAGGGGGTTGGGGCTTCTGTTTGTTTGGCTCAGAATGGAGGCCTGTTCTGAAATAAAACTGTAAATCCAGTGTACTCAGAGATTTAGATTGAATGAAGCAATATTGGTACATGAACTGGTAGAAAATAACCATACCTCTGAGGAGCTGTAAAAAAGGTATTTGATTTATTGGAAAAAAAAAAGGAGGGGGGGATATTTTATCATACATCGTCTCTGTGATTTTTGGGTTTGAACAAAATATTTTTAATTATCACAAGAAATAATTCAGGTAACAGTTTTGAACACTAAAAGATACTAACGTACAATCCTTAGCAATGATACATAGAAAGTCTAAAAATACGTATGTAAGTTATTTTGCAACTTTGGAAAATGGAGAGGCCATAAAATCAGTAGCTCCAATCACACAACTTTATAACAAAAATTCAAAGACTTGTAAAGCTCTCTTCAAAGTAGCACTGTTAAAAGATCTGAAAAAGAGAGTATTTCTGAATTCCCCTGTTTTCTCAAAAATCTGTTATTATTAATCTATTCTGATACAATGTTGCTGTTTTTTCAGCAGATCGTTCTATTGTGTTCAGTTTTACAGCTTTCAAAAAACAAATTTCCACTTACAAGTCAGACTTGTTTGAAGTAGAAGTTACATATGACACTCTAGGACCAAAGTCTGCTTCATTTGCTACTAAGACTGGAATTTTTGCTTCTGTTCGATGAACACTAGTTATTTGCACAAATAAAAAGGTGGGAATTGGCTCCCAGAATTTGTGAAATATGTCAAAATTTAATTAGTAAATTGGGGTTTCTAAACACAGCCATATTTTACCCAAAAAGATGCTGTTTTCAAATTACTTGGAATATATTCAGTGAGAAAATCTGTTCATTCTCACTCACCTGTTGAAATATCTCTAGTGTAGTGTCACTGCTCTTTTAAGGTTCTGCCATACAACAGTGGACAAAAGACAGTGCATGAGCGCTCAAGCTGATTGCCCCAAGACATTCTGCTGTACTGCTGCAGCAGCTGAAACAATAAAATTCACCAAAGCTGCCGTTCTTCTTGGGGAAGTACCGGCTAGTTTGTACAGAAAGCCAGCAATGCCTTAGCACTTCTTTCTCCCCCTTTTCTGCCTAGAAAGTTGAAAATAATTATCATGAATTAATATAACTGGAGGAACCTGTCAGAGGATTAAAAAGTGCAATGCAGTATCCCTAATGATCTGGAAGAGTTAATTAAGTTCTCTTATAAATGAGTTCCAAAAATAACTTACTTTCACTAAGTTATTCTGAGAAACAGTCACTTTAGCATACCTGAGCTGCAGTGCCTATTAGAAAAGGGCCAATTATCCGGTGATTGGCAGTTAAAGGTGAACTGCTGAAGTTCTTAATTAAAAGATTTCCTATTATAATCACCAGTAAGTAATGGAATACTGCATATGTAAAACAGACATAATGTTAGAAGAATATTTCCATTTTGAAACAAAGATTGTGAAAATTGTCTCCTCCTTTGCATACTGTGCCAAGTCCAAAATGGGAATATTATGATTTACATGGGTGTAGCTGGCAATGTGCCACTACTGCCCCTCATTAGAGTGTCTTGCTGTGACTCTCCTGCAGTCAGAGGTGTCTCCCTCATCTAACAGGTGGCAGAAATTTTGCTGCTGTTAATACCCATACTACTTATTTAATGCAGAAAAAGGTGGAGGGGGACTTTTTACAAGGGCCTGTAGCAGCAGGACCAAGGGGTAATGGTTTTGAATTGAAACCTGGGAGATTTAGCTTAGATATCAGGAAGAAGTTCTTCATGGAGAGGGTGGTGAAGCACTGGAACAGGTTGCCCAGCGAAGTTGTGGGTGTCTTATCCCTGGATGTCCTCAAGGCCAGGCTGGAAGGGGCTTTGGGCAGCCTGCTCTAGTGGAGGGTGGCCTCGCCAATGGCAGCGGGGTTTGGAACTAGATGATCATTAAGGTCCCTCCCAGCCCAAACTTTTCTATGGTTCTGAGATCCTATTTGAGATTTTACAGAAGGTTACTTCTGTCTTGTTAGCTAAGAAACTGGCTGTGAAGCTCCTTTAGCTGTCCTTGATTGACAACTTCCCTGAATTTTCACTTACTTCACAGTAAACAGGATATTATCAACTCTTCCATGAGATATATTGGAATTAAATTTTGGAGAAAAAGCATCTGGTTTATAAGCATGAGATGTATTGACATTCTACTAAAATCTGAATGGAAAGCGTATCTCCCCATCCGGGTGTAGAAGGACTCAAGGTCATTCTGAACACAATTCAGGCTTGTTAGATACAGATGGCTTCACTTTGAATGCTGCATAACCATGCTAAAACTGCATTATGCCCAAGGTAATACAGGCTACTAAGATTAGCCCAAACACCTTGTCACATCTCTTTTAGATAGAAATATGCATGTAGTGACTTCAGGTCTATCTCCAGCCATTCACACAGATACGGCCCCGGTGATGAGTGCTGTATGTGAAGGATGACTTACCAGACTTAGGGGCTTCTTGCTCTTAAGTGCTCCATATAAACACTACTAAAAATATGTACAGCTAATCCTATAGGTCCTAGTTCTGATAGGACAAGGCTAGTCATTTTCATAGGTGATTTGACTTGTTTCTGCAGAACCATGAAATCCAGCAACTTTTCTTTTTCCTCTGTTTAACATTCAAGAAGACTCTTGGACCTGTATTTATTAACCACTGCAACAGAAACAGAATTTAGCCTAAGATGGCGTTATATATGTTTTTGACTGATAGGTAATGGTCCTTATATGATGCCAGTTTTTCTGAACTTTTGCTAAACTTGATTTTCATTAAATAGTCTACCAAATCTTCAACTCAGAAGTATAAAATTAACCTTATAAGGTCATGCCTCCATCAAAATGACCAGTCTGTTTCCATTTCCAGCAGGCACTAGCGCAAGCTAGAATTAATATTCACTGGCAGCTGAACAGTTTTTTCACTTGACTAGAGCTGTTTTCAATGTTTTAAATTTTTACTTTATTAGTAAAAGCATTAACAGTAGTTACCACAAAGAGCATCTGTTAAATTTGACTCGCAAAATCCTTCATTTACCTTTATTCTATTCAGCGTAATCCATGAGATTTTAATGTATTTCACTCCATATGAAGTCCTTCAGTACTTTCAAGGAGAAAAAAAGTATGTCTGAGCACCTTCAGCTCACCAGAAAGCCTGTAGTACCAAAGGAGTTTCTACATATGTCTGTTGTGATTGCAGCGAAAAAGTTAAAGCATGGATGTAGTATTGTCAGGTTAAAGAACTTGAATGTCCTTCTGTCTTTTTCTCACTTATAAAGCCAAAGAAAGAAAAGAAGATCTTTCAGAAAGAAACACTTCAGTTTTTTACTTTGCATAATTAATAAATACAAATGTGAGACCTATTCTAATGTTACATTGAAACAAATGTAGATCAGAGATGAGTTTATTGTGAAGTACATGTACAAGATTCAAACCCAAAACCCTGTTATATAACATGGCATGTTTCCTGTGAAGCTATATGAACTGCTGATGAAGACTGAAGATGGAAATTTTGGAGCATTTCTGTATGTTAGAGACTATGATCTCCTATTAATCATTCTAGAGGAGAAGAAAAAGATCTTTTAGACTCAATAATCCTTATAATGTGTTCATCATGCAACAACTTTGAGTCTACCACTATAGGCTTTAATGTACTGGAAGTTAGCCATCTATTTGGTGGCTGAAAAACACCCAGGAAAATGTGGTCATGGATAATAACCCATGACAACAGAGAGAAATTAGCTATCTTGTTAATGAGGTTAAGCTACAGTATCTTCTCCATTGTCAGGATCTAAACCACTGGATCTTGTAGGTGGAAATGACTGGGATATTTTTACAGAGACAGAGAAATTTACAGAAACAGTTTTCAAAGAAAAGAGTCAGAAAATTGAACTGGTGCAATGAAAATCTAAAAATTAACTGTGGTGGTATGTGATTTGGGATTATTACTCATTTACTAAATGGTTCTGCAGTTTGCCACTGGTTAAGAACATTTGAGTAGGTTAAAGCTGCTGAAGTTTCAGGAGAATAAGCAAACAGCAGCTTTTTGGCACATTTGTTTCACTGCAAAAATCATCCCATACCATAAAATATTTATAACAGCTTTAAGTAATAAAGACTATTTTCTCTCTATTCCACTGTTCCTCTTCTGTTCCATTTTGCCAGTACAAATAATGTTAATAACTTTAACAATCAAAACACTTTTTAAACTGTGTCGCATTTAATACTCTTTTCATCTCACCGTCAAATTTTTCAAGAGAGAATTAATCTAATAAGTATGGAGCTGTTTTGATCTAATTAGCAAAGTAGCAAGCTTCATTTTGAGTGATACAGATAAAGCATTTTATCACTGTAAAAAAAGCAACAAATAAATTGTAGCTTTCAATGTCCTGTTGAACTTTATTACATTATGTGTAGTATAAATCACTGACATAATCCACCTCTGATTTTGAGACCTCAAGGAAGGGTTGCTGTGACAGTGCCCTTGGAAATAACATTGAAACATCAGCTCCCATGTCAACATCATGCTCTGATCAGCACAGTCTTTTTTTATTGCAGGATTTTCCACCTTATAATTGACCCTGACATATGCTATTCACTGTACCCCTTGGCTTTGGACATATAATTCCTGTCATGGTCAATTACTAGGTGATAGAGCCTGCAACCACAGGGACCATTGCTTAAAAGCATCCTACACAGTAAGCCCTGAAGTGACCAAATTCAAATCTGACTGGAGGGGAAGAGGGGGATCTAGTCTTTGATAAAACTAATATTCTTTTCACTTCTATATGGAAAAATGTCAATTTCCATCATCCTATATATTACTGAGACAAATGGTGACAGTGCTATTTCTGAAACAGGTTAAGGAAAACTACAAAAGCCTTTACCAAACTCGACATACTCTGAAATGAGGAAATTGTCTGTACGAGCATACAGTATGCATAAAAATTAGATTACACTACATTTGAAAGGCAGATGAGGGTTTAAGAGTGACAAGTGGGCAAGTGCTAAGAATAAGGGCATGTTACTTCCTTTCCAACACTGCTTTGTCTGTGTGCTTTCTTTGATATTGATTAAGCTTTGAAGCAAATAAATACTTTGCAAGAGGCTGGAAGACACTTCTGATTAGTACATCAATAAGAACCGGTTTTGAGCAAAGAGGTCTCTTTTAGTTGTCCCATTGTTTCTATAATGCCTGAGAAATTTGGCAAAGACAAAAACCAGGACACCTGGTCCTTGTCTTAATATATTAAGCATTACAATTTTCAACACCATACAGTTTTGCAGTCATTGTATTACTACAGTAATGTTACAGGATCATTACAACTACAGAGTAAGAGCTGAGACAAGTGCAGAAGTTTACCATCCATCTGCAGAGATTTACTTGAAAGGCCACGTTATGAACCATGGGTTCATTTCACAGATTCTGTGGGCATAATCACCTGTGCCGTTAACCCAGCTATCAATGTTTTTTGCTGCATGGACATTAATTTCAATTTGCTAGTTGCTGTTGCCTGGATTGGGTTGTTTATTTGGTTGGTTGGTTAGTTGGAGTTTTTTTTGTAAAAGCTGAAGGGAATTTTAAAATATATGGTCTTTTCAGTCACAAGTTACTACCTACAGGAATCTTCCACTGATTTGTTTCACTGTTGACAATTTACTTAATTGTCCCAGCTCAGAAATAATCCTTAAAAGACCTTTACAAATCTGCTGAGTTTTACAGGTAATACGAGAGATAATATTCTTAAAAATGTGGTGATATCTTTATTACATATCTTAGTCTCAATAGACAAAGCTCTAATTAACATTCATACAATTATCTAGGTCTTTTAAAATCCCATCTGTACAGTTTGTCGTAGTGATGTATACATAGCATAGCAATCCCAATAAATACCAAGCAAATACAATGCAAGTGCTTGTAATTTAAACCATACCGCTGATTAATGGTGGAGTGTTCTGAAACTGTTTCACATGATGTTCTCTATTTCAATTATGCAGTTGTCTTAAGACTTGAACACCTTCCTCCTGAAGTACAGAGTCTTGCAAATATCTGGGAGTTGTTACTTCGGCAACTACTGTTACTGTGTGCAGGATCCAAACAAGTCAACTTTGGCAGCTACTGAATTAGCAACATATGGGGGAACTTTACCAGAATGTGTAACCTGTCTCAGGTGTTTGAAAGACAAAAACTTGTTACTGAACCTATTAATATATGCAAATACCAAATTTCCACACCTTTAGAATAAAAATAAAAGTGCTGTTGCTAACATACATGTTTTTTTATCTACCCTGCACATATCGCATGACATCCTAAACATTATTTCATAGAAGAGTTATTTCAGCTTTCAGCAGTCTGCAGTCTGTGAAGCAAGGGGAATAACTCCTGGATATTTTATGGTTTAAAGCATGATTGAATATACTAACAGGGCTCCTTGAAGTACTCATTTCAATATATACAATATATTTTTAAAATATTTCATCTCTATATGTGTCTCATTCTCTCAATAAGTGGAGCATCTCTATTGCACTTGAGAAGTAAAGGCAGTTGAACCCAAAATTACTGGGACAGCACTAGCGATCTGAATTTTGGAATTTTATTCTCTGGTCAATAACTTGTTATAGTTGCATAATGGTTCATGTGACTTCTTTGTTTCAATTTCTCTGTCTGTAAAGTGGGCACAGCTATACCTTGCAGAGTATTTTGAGATTTATAGGGGTTTACAACTGTGTAAGTTACAAAACATCATTGAAATAAAAGTCTTTTCAGAAACCTTTTAATTCAGTTGCTCCAAAGATCAATCCCTAACATTCAGATTATGGCAACTAAGGTAAGTACTTTGTGTCTGATTAATAAGATTATTTATAATCATATAAATTTACAAGATTATCTTTTAATGTTTGTTTAATTTTTTTAATGTTTAATGCAGGTTCTTTTGGGGAAATATGCAGCAACATCACAAGCAGTGGTTTAAATCTCACCACGGCAACTGATTTTTCTGTGCTCTATCAATAACATATATGCAGAACTACCAGATGGGGAGAGAAACTGCAGTGAGAAAATAATAGTCAGGTTTGTAGTACAACAAGAAAAAAGGATCAGACATTAGATACATGAATTTAAAAGCCTACTTTGACTAACTTGAAAATTTAATAAACTTCTTAAATAAAAGCTTTGCGTTGTTCTGTGTGCAAGAATGACAAAAGAAAAAGGTGAAAAAAATCATATATCTAAAGCTGACACAAATCCTAACCAAATACAATTAATACAGAATACAAAAATGTTGAATATTTGGATGATAAATCTTGTGGAGGTATGGGAGTCAGAAGGTTACTATGAGCTTTGCAGTAAAGATTTTTAATAGGGTCTATCCAAGTCTCTCCTTCTTCCATTATGTAGAAGATGGGTAAAAAAGCAGAGCTTTGAAAAATTTGATTCTTCTAAGCTCCTCTGTATACAACAGCATTAAAAACAAACATTTAAAGACAGCAAACTTGCAAAACCTCAGTGCATTTTTTAACCTATTTTCAGGCAGCATTAGATCAACAACAGAAATAATTGCTGTCAGTTTGTACTTTTTGACCAATAATTCTCTGTATTTCCTGCAAGAAACTTGAGTGATGCAAATGACCTTATTTTTACAGCATGCTTTTATTAAATAGTTTATTATTTTGGCAGACTAATAAAGATTTTGGTATTTGCTTTTATTTGCAATAATATTACCACCACATAAAAAAGGATTTTATGTTCTTTTTGAGGAACAAGGAGGATAAAACTATTGATGGATAGTGCAACTAAGGCATCAGCAATGAGCTGGAAATGAGACACATAAATATGAAAGCAAAGCTAAGAAAATAGAACTGCACCCTTGGCCTTTCTTAAAAGAACACGCACATGCCATGGTTCATTCATGCAGTTACAGAAACTCCTTTTGTTTTCAGCAAGTCAGTAAAAATATGCAATGACTACAATATTACTAAGATTCTCAGTTGTTTGGCATATTGCTGTATTTAATGTGGTTGTGGAATGTTTCTAAGCATTTAAAGAAATGACTGGTGATAGTGATGATGATTTTTTAGAAGATGTGTATTGTATTTGAAGTATAATTTTGTTCCCCTTTCTAGCTATATCTTAGCCAAAAGTGGTAAAACAATATCGGTTTCAGTTTTCCCTTTTCTGCCACCAAACAGACCTAATTGTTCAAAGATCAAAGAGCAGAGACCTAGGAGCCAGGTTAGACAATCACACACAAATTTTAAAAACAAAATAATCAGTAATCTAATCAAATAAGCCTAGATAGCATGCAATAATGTTAAACTTATTTTATCTTGAATGATGGTTTCGTTTCAGGTTGAAAAACTTGTGATACAGTGTTCATTCTACAATAATCTGTGCTCCTTGACAGCTTGTGGTGTTGAGTGCTGGGGGTATTCGAGGATTCCTAAAAGTTGCTCAGCAGCTATTGTAATCTGAACCTGAATTTCTTAAGGTAAGAACTGTATCTATTCAAATAGTTGGATATTCATTAGAAATTATATGCACTTGGTTGAGGGTACTTAAGAACTGAATTTTACATGTAGTCTCCCCTCAAAAGACAGGTGATGCAGAAAATTGCGAACAAAGCAAATAACACATAAAAAAAGGTAAACAGACAAACAAAACTTCATCTCACTGGAAATTTTTATGTTCTATTTGCCTTTTCTAAAAGGCAGTAAGTAGGAATCGTGAAGTATGAGTTTCATAGAAGAATAAATCTAACAATTAATTATATGTCAAGGCTTAAGAATCAAAAAACTGCTTATGCCCATTGCCAGTCATTCACTCCCTGTCAGTAGTAGTTCACATCTTTCCTGGGATGGCATCCAACCACAGTGGCATCTAAAATATAGCAGGCTGCATTGTTACAGTTGGAGGTGAAATGGAAAGTTGCACCAAACAGAAGTGACAAATTCACATTGCTCAGTGTTGCCTAGCAATAAGAGATGAGTTTATTATGAACACTGACTCTATCCATTGCAAAGGGACTTTGTATTCACACCAAAATGCCACTACTCTTACAGGCAAAAGGGACATATATAGAGTGGGCAGAAGGAGGAAACAGTTGTAGTAGTTGTAAGCACTTCCCAAATTTCGAGATTCCTCTCTGTCTCTTGAGAACTGCTTAGGAAAGAAAAAGCAAAACCTGGCTCCAGCTGAACTCTTGACATTGGCCAGGTATCTTGTTACTGATCTTAATCGTCATTTTGAATGTCCTTAGGAGTGCCATTTCGATAGTAATGCGCTCATAGCTCAGAAACTTCAAATACCTAAAAGCCTTGCAGAATGTTGTCGAGAACCACTTAGTAGCTGTTTTCATTGTGCAGAGCTTTCCATTTGCCTCAGCTTTTTAAAATTATTTTGGGGTTTTTTTTAAGGAAAAAAGTTCAGGGTACTTTTCCTTCCTCAGACACCTTGCTGTTTTCCTTTTCAACCACTGTTTATATGGGGGAACATTTATTTCTATGATGTCAGACACTGGACTATGACTCTCAAGGTAATTAAGTACCTAACTGTTCAGATAAACAGGATTTTCAATAAATATTTAAGTGTCCTTGAAGACCTTACTGGCTACCCACCCACATTTTTAGGCATCTAATCAATTTTCAAAATCCACACAATATCTCCTATTAAAAAAAATCTCCAATAACTGGTCTGTTTCTGTGCTTTTATGCCATCTGCATTTTTGACAACTGAATATTTTTGACAGCATGGTCCATTGTGCCCAAGCTCACATCAGGTTTTTTTCCTTTTTTTTTTTTTAAAAAAAACCTCCAAATATCATGTGATTACATATATGATAAGAAATGGGTTATATCACGCGTTTTGCTTTACACATTGGGGTTCATAGTAGATTTTTTGAAGTGACAAAAAAGTATTTCTATTTAAGGATTCATTTATATTATAAAAATAATGGATTCATCAAGTGATATGTAAGTTAAGTACCATGAAGTTACAAAATAGTTGTGATTTTAAGAAGCTTGAGAAACAAATACAAAAAGTAACGATGATGTGTAGAGATTATATAGTTTAGATAAAATAGAATGAAATTTACATAAAATTTGCTTTCCTTTATGTTTATGAAATGGTTAATCAAAAATGCTAAAGCAGAAGTATCTCCTTAGCTCACATGTTCATCTAGCTCAGTTAACTGAACCTGTAAAAAACGGAGAGTTTAATTCTAATATTTTGTGTGCAAAATGGAGCTGTTGTCTCAAATTCTCAATTATGCAGTAAGCTTTGCAGGTACAAAACTGAGGTACTTACATTTTGTAAATGTTTTTGTAGAACCTTTAGTAACTTTGGTCCTTTCTTTATTTCAGATTCAACGTGTTACAAACAAACATATTCCACCTGTTACAACAATCTGGCATATTACTTTCTGGATACGTGATGATACAATACCTCTCAGGTTTGCTGAGTAGCAGAGAGAAATGTAAGCAAATGAAAAGGTTTTCCACTTTCACAGTTTTTTTCTGCTTGAGGTTCTGTTTGTCTGAGAACTGTATGAATAGAAGCCATATTTTATAGTATTTCTTTAACCTCTGCCATCTGGTGTAGGTTAGTTTTTCCACTGCCAACATATCCTAGAGGCCCCAGTACCAAAATGTTTAATTTCTAAGCAAACATTTGGACTTTATAAATCCAATATTAATAATACTTTATTTTTTTAACGATATATTGCATTTGCCACTATGGATGACATTAATAAACACACAAACAAGTATGTGGGTTTAAAGGCTTCTGGCTGTGACTTTATTTTCTGTAGCAGAGCTCCAGAGATCTCGGGTCACCCAACATCTTTAATCACTGAGTCATGCTCAGTTATCATGAAGGAACTTGAATATCCCCTACTGCCCTAAAGTCTGAAGTTTTGTCAAGGGATTTGTATGACCATAGCCAAAACCTTCCAAATCAAGCATGGTTTCACCCATGCCAAAGCCGAAGCTTTAGCTGCTCTATATTTTTAATATAAACTAAAGTTACTTCACTACAACAAGAGAGCATTGTTGTTACAAAAGGAATTGGGCAAGTAGGTAGCCACTTAAAAAAACAAGGAATGCAATAACCATATCCCCAGCAACTTCCTTCTGTTATATCTGAGGAAAAAAAAAAAACCCACAAAAACTGTTTGTCAGACTTCTGCTATCAAGAGGAGAAAGTTGTTTCTAAATTTACAAAAGCTTAATGTTACATTTTTTACTAGCCAGCAAACTCTCAAAATCTCAGTTTGAAAACATGCAGTAGTGTTGATTGTCCCAAGCTGATCTTTAGTCAGAGTGAAACATTGAAGAAAACTTGCTTCTGGTGAAATGGGCAGGCACACACAGTTCATCTTAATCAGTATTCTTCAGAGGCAAGCAGTCACTGGGGAAGAGACACAGAGAATATGGATGCATAGATACTAAAGGAGAACATTTAAAGCTGTGTATAAGCAAGATCTGAAGGGTAAAGGAAAATAACAATTTTGTTGCTTAATTTTGATTTAGGAAAACGTCTGGGAAAAAAAGACAAAAAAAAAAAAAAAAAAAAAGACCAACAACCAAACCTTTAGGAACTCCCACTTCTTTCCATATCCATGTGGTTAAACATGGTGGGGTTTTGTGTTTATCCCTAAATTCTAAAATATCAGTGATGGCTTGGTTTGCCACCTTCTCCTGAAGACTTTCCTACTCCTGAAGAGTATTCAGAAACATGTTTTTGGCACACATTGATTCCTTTAATAAAAATTCACAAAAGGTCTTGACTTCTTACTGTTTATTCAGTTTCAAATTAAACAAGTGTTAATAAAAACAAAGAACAGTAAACAGTCTAATTAACAAGTGGTTCTTTTCTGAGGACTGAGCTGTAGTGCAAAAGTTATGCCCGTTTAATTGAATGCATTTAGAATTTGACTACTTTAATCAGTGCAATCTGGTAATGAAGATTCATGGTATTTGTTGAATTTAAATGATAATTCTCCTGGAGTGTCTGCTAAACAGTATGGATGAAGAGGCAATATGTATCACCTTTCAGCCAATCTGGTATATGAAATTTCTTATTACTGTGCAAGACCACTAATTTCTCTTATTTTAATATGCTTAGTTATAAACAGCAGCATCCGAGGAATGAATATCCTGTTTCTACCATGGGGGTAGTGACTTCTCCTGCCTGGATGGACAACTGGTTAAATTGCCCTGGTATGAGTCATCAGAACAGGTACATCAGTGTCCACACTGCAGTTTAGTCATCAATTAAACTTTTTTGATTTAATTTAGTCATTTTCTGATACTAGCTTACTTTGAGACTATTCACATTTTTTCACTTGTTCCTTAAACCTTCTTGTGTTGAGGAGACAGCTTAGACATGGCCTGAAAGATTTACCTCACTGTGTTTTAGTAGCCATTGATTACAAAGCCTGGTGAACCTGTGCTCAGATTTGTGTTGCACATTGTTGCACCTGGACTTTCCCTGTCTTCTCATCACCTCTTGCCAGTCAGCCCACTCTCTGATTCACTTCTGGTTTTCAATGAATTCCAGCCTGGATGTCCTGCTGTGTCCAGCTAGGCATTTTAACCACTGGTGTAGCGTTGGTTTAGCCTTAAGAAACCAGACATGTGCTACTAGTCTGTCTTTTTATTTGTCCTCTTCTGACACAGTTTTTCCTGTAAACATTTAGTCACTGTAACTGAATTTTTCAAAGAATTGGTGATCACAACATTCCTGCAGATTTTGTAAATGTAAACACCTGTGTAAGAAGAAAAACAATCTAAGTCAAAGCTCCAACAAGGAAAAGACTAGAGTCAGTAGGTTCATATTTGGCCATCCATTAAACATGCAGTGCAGACCCTGCCACAACACTGTGCTGCTGTTTGCCTCATCAGTAGAAAAGGGATATAGAAAGAATCACGGAGCAATTTTAATGAAATTACCTTTTTTATCATTCGTATCTTATAGCTGATGCTAAATTGGTCCTAACTCACAACCTTTCCCAGAAGAGGTTGGAGGGGAAGAACCTCAGGCTAAACTCTAGCATACAGACGGAGCTGATAGACCTAACTCCCGAGGGACAGGTTCTGGGCACTGACTTTGTTCTCTGCATTTCCTACTTAACAGCAACCTTCTCTGTTTTTCACTAACATAAATCATATTCAGATTTCCCTGCAGCCAGTCTGCCTGCCAAGTGTGGGCTGCCACTTGGCAGCAGAGTGCCACATTAGGTACTGAAGTACTTGGCTTTGTGATGCCATTGTGAGGCATTGGGTTTTTTCAAAAGCATGGTTGTGGTTCTCATATGCACCGTAATCAGTCCAGTAACAACAAAACTCTATCTTTAAATCTAAATTTAAATTTAAATCCTAGTTTTATCCTAAATACTGTTTAGGAGTGAATTTACCTACAGATGCAAAGTGGTATTGAAGTAAGTGGATTTATAGGAGGATTAAATTGATTCCATGATTTAGGTTGTTATATTTGCTTAATATCCAAATACCGACCTAATAATTACTGGTTTTTTATAAATGCAATAACCATATAGGGAAGACATGATCACATATCTTGTATATGTTGCCTACTTTTATTAGGTGACTTATGCATCGAGAACAAGAGGAGCTACCCTAAAGATCATACATAACATATATCTATCCAGGGACAGTGAATAATAGTGTCTCTGGAGGTTGGCAGAAGTTTAATTCAAGGGCCACCATGGACTTTGCATAGTTTTGTTTATTGTATAATAAGTAGTCAAATAAATTTTCAGACATTGAAAGTGTATTTTTCTGTAATACAAATTTTTAAGCAGGTTTCTTGGCATGCATTTTGTTTGTACTGTGCTTGAGGTTGTTTATGGCATTAGTGGTTTGTGTATTGGTGCATGTTTGCATTCTGTCTGTTTATGAAGTATTTCACTGGTACCCTTACACAGCATGTGGTCAGTCGAGGATTATTTTTGATAGCGTGTGTAGTTATCATGCATTTTGATGAAAGGCTTTTAAACTAAGGTAGGTTAAACACTGCGTATCTGCAGTTACGTAAAGACAGACTTGCAGGTTGTACTTGTCTTCAGAGAAGTTAGATACAAAAAGTACCTTCACCATTTTAAGCATAAAAGTATAAGTTGGTACCAATTTTTCCAGTAATTATGGCGGTTTGGTATATTTGAATTTCATAAAGATAGGCCAATTCTATTAATAACTGGAAGTTTAGTATGTTTTTATTGCCCTAGATGTCAAAAATAATTAACAGATGACTCATTATATTATAATAATACCATGCATGTAAATAATTTTTTAAATTAACTACAGAAGCAAAACCAAACCCTAACATGGATAATTTCAAACACTTCAGTCTGTAATTGACAGCTAAGTTAAGGCAGTACTTTCGGGACTCACAGACAGGGTTGTGAAATTAATCTGTGAATTACACTGTGTTTAGAGTGTTAGTTGATACTTTTTCTGGTATAATTTTGGAAGTATAGGTTGTTCAGCATGTGTCTAACCAGACATTACAGGAATACTATTTACAAAAAATGTAGATGCTTAGCAGATGTAGAAACTTACAGGCTTCAGTTCAGTAAGGATTTTGTGAAACCTACAGCAGAAAATATTGTTGCTTTATTTAGATGCCTAATTGCTACTTTAAGAACATAATTGCCCCCATGAATCTTGTCCTACAGTTCAAGAAATTCTGCTTCTGCAGAAATTGTTGAGTATGTGCATGAAAACTTAACAAATGCAGAGCTGATCAAAATAAATGCTTATGAAAATTCTGCTTGTAAGTACTATTTTATTACCATTTTTACTGAAGTTCTTCACAGGTAATAAACTCCATGTATAAGCTCTGATTTTCTTGAGAATATTTTCATACAAACATACCTCTTTTCTTCCTCTCAGAATAATACTAGACAATTTTCTAATATTTCTTTTACATTGCTCAAGTGTGCATTTATGAGAACTTAAAATACATTTAATTTAGATTATCTCTCTTTAATATGAGAATAAAATTAATGAATATAAGTGAAAACATTTATGTTGTGCACAGTTTTTTCTCTACTTTCTGAGTGTAAAATATTACACTGCTGTATCATTTATAACACCATGCTGTGCTGTACAACTATAGTTGCTTTTTATGTATAGTGCTGTAGCATACAGTGAGACCTTTGCTTAAGAATAATTATTTAAGTGACTTTAAGTGAATTAGAAAGAAGATAGCTAAAGGTGGAATTCAGACCCTCTGGCTATTCTTTCTGCTTGTAACATGCCATACCTATGTTATTCCTGAGAAGATTATTAAATTCAATCCACAGAAAATAACATTTCTATGCCTCAAGACATAGGAGCCATTCATACAGAAATGAGAAGCAAAACATGTACAGAAATAAACTTTACATCTTATGACAGTAGCAGCAGGTTCATAGTGTCAGGAAGAAAAAAAATGATGAAAAGAAGATAAGCCTGACAAACTGAATTGTGGCTTATCTGAAAGCTGTTAAACTTTGTTTCACTAACAAAACAGGGGTATATTTTTTTCATGGAATAATAATTTACAGTTAAAATAGTGAAAAAAGGGAAAATTATAAATGTTTCTTCCTATCGCCATAATATACTAGTTCTAAAATAAATGTGTATGCACTATATAAATTCATAGATCTTGGTAATTGGATAGGTATTCTTCAATGTTTATACTGGAAGCAAAGAAGAGGATTTTAGTAAAAGCTAAATGATGATACAAAGGACTGAATTTTGCTATAATTTGTATGGAAATGTCTATCCATGCAGAATAGATGTAAAAATCCAAACAATCACTATATAAGGAGTACTATGTTCCTATATATTAAAAGACTTTATAGAATGTAGGATATGTATATTTATGTATATAACACATACATGTTACTATACGGAGAGAGTATACATAATATATTGAAGATGCACACATAATATATGTATCTATTTCTGTATCCTATCTAGACATAGATTCAATCTTCCTGTTCTTCTTTTTGTATAAATTAAGAGTGATTACAATAAACTCAATGTTTAAACTGTTGTAAGAGGTTATCATTAAATCCATTATATATAGTAAATACATATTAACATTTAAGAGATGAGCCAAGACAATACTTAACTACTTATTTTGGGATGTGTCCAAATAGTGGCTAATATGCTAACTACTCGCAAATATAGTATTTTGATAATCTTCTTCAGCAGACATAATTTTATGTTGTAAAGAAGACCTATGTAACTTAGGTGTTTTTGAAAATAGACTTAATTTGTATGTTATTTCTGTCATCAACATTTTAGCCTTGATAGCTTCCACTTTGTGCTTCCAGTGTAGTGAGAGTACTGCTGGGACAACAATATAACTTCCAGGAAAGTTCGGCAGATCTTTTGGGAATTAAAACATGTAGAAAATCAGGCACTGTTCAAGTGAGCATGATATTCACAAACCCCTAGAAAGCATTTTTAAACCCTGAGAAAGTTTGGGGTTTTTTTAATTTTGCAAACTATATCACAATTATTGCCTAAAATTTTGCTTTTAATATATGAAAGTATCCCAAGGGATTGAAAATATGTTCTGCTTCATTATATGTATTGACTTCAGACACCATTACCCACTAGAAGTCACTTCAATTCCAGGTGTGACTATTTGCTATATAAGAAATCAAGCAGCTAGTTAGTTATCCACTCTAAAAATAAAATTCTCTCCTTAAGACAAAAGGAGAAGGACATTTTCATGAAATTTCCAATGAACTGGAACTTCTTTCCTCAAATGATATTCATAAACTTGCTTTTTCTCTTGGAACTGGGTCAGAGTTTTTCTAGCCCTGATAGAATTGGCATCCTTTCTCCAAATTGAAATATGCCAGCCGTAGTACTTTTTGAGTAATACAGTTATCACGCAGAAAATCTTTGATAAGGCCACTTATGCAACATTTGTGTTACAGACATGCATGAACCTGCAAGGTTATATGACTGTGAGTAACCCCTTCTGCCATTTGATGTTACTAAGACTTCAAAAATCTTGACCGTGAGACAGACTCCTTTTTCTCCCAAAGGCTCAACATTCTTTTTGGTGCTACAATTTTTGGAAGAACTCTTTGTTTGAAGAAGCTGGGCAGGGTAAAGCTGGCAGACTGGAACACTGCCCTGATGTGTTGTGACAGACATGTAATCTGCCATTTGACCACTGGTTCACACATCGGTGTTAATGTGAATGTGACACCTCTCAGCATACTGTTAATCATGCATTACTCTTCTGTCTAAAATGCAGAGATGTGGAGTAGACTTTTATTCTCTTTAGAAGACTACACAAAAAAATAGTGAAATGAAAATTTACAGCCATAAAGGCAAACTGATTGACAGCTGCAATTCATAGTCACAGCAACATTGATATATACATATTTATAGATGCCTAGATTTTGAAACTAAAAAGGATCATTAGAACATGCTGCTTAATCTAATGCATTCCTATTCCAAACGTGCAAGGAGTCAAACATGTAGTTCCATGTTGAGTGTGAGGAAACATAGAAGATGGCCTTCCGTAGTCCAGAAATAAGATCAATTCAGCTTTCTTTTCCTCAATCACACTTTTTTGTCTCTTGGGTTTTGTTTCCTTTTCTCCTGGTGTTTCATCACCAAAGTGCCCAGGAGTTCATCTGCTTTCATTCAACTGAAATGCATGTACCAGATGGTGCAAATAGCCCAGTATATTTCAATCCTGTATCCATGTCAAAAAACAGGCAGACTGCTGCAATTCTTGGTTGCTGCACCTCGTGTTATCAAAGGCTGACTAAGAAGAGTGACACTGCTTGACAATGAATAAGATTTTTCAGGTCTGGCAGTGAAGTTGCTTTGGAAGATAAAATCCAGCTTTTACTCAGTAGGAGTTGCTTTTCATGCTTAACTAACTGTGCTTACACTAATCAACAAAGGATGTAAAGAAATATGCAAATAAAGTTACAGAAATGTGTCTAGTTAGGATGCTTTATAGTAACCATTTCACCACCTGCATTTTCAGTATATTACCTATTTCCTTTCTAGAATTACAATAGAAATTGACCTACAATAGAAAGTTCTATATTGTACTTTTCAGCATACTTTTACAGGAGGACAACTGCAATCTGCTTTTGCTATGTGGACAGCCTACACCAGTGTTCTCCTTAGTTCAATGAAGTTTGAAAGTATCTTGAGGGTTAAGGAGTGCAGTGAAGGTCACTAGCTGCTTTCATCTGATAACAGCTGCTTAGAATTTGACCACAAAACTTTCAAAATATTGCCATAGTATTGCCATAGTAAAACCTTACACTTAAAAAAGCCCTAGCTCTACAAAAATGATGATACGAGGCTTAGAAGTGTGGAGAGTTACTTTTGTGTTGGAAAACAGAAACTGGAGATAGTAGTTGAAAGCTGTTTGCGACAAGGGTTGACATTCTTGTTTTCTGACTTGCAGGTACTGTAACAATTACACAGAGTACAAGAAGAGTTACACCTTCATGTTAGTTCTGGCGTGTTACTAATCCCACAGATAACAAAAGACTCAGTGTGAAACCACTGGACAGCAATTCAGTCCTTTCCCACCTTGTCCTCTGTCACATCTACAAGAGTATGTGTCCCTTTAAGACCCAGGCAAGGTATTCCCCTGCCTGTTTCTGGGTTACTTGTGCATTTTTTTTTCTTCCCCTTTTATACAAGCTAGAATAGGAGAAATTTAAAACCTGCTGGAACATTCTGGTTTGACTAATTTTAGTGGTCTGTGGGATGATTTATAAGTGCCCCAGGAAGCGCCATACAGCACTTCGTTACCTGTTTAACCTCCCTGTCAAGCTTTAAATATTTTCTTTGTATTTTTTACTGTATTGGAAATTCATCATTGTTCTGAATCCTCAAAGAAATTTGTTACCACTAAAGAGACAGAGACCTGATCTGGAAAGCTGTCTTTCTTCCTGAACAAAGAATTTCAGAACAGGCCAGCGTACCACAGAAACGTTCACATAGCTGAAAGAGCTGTCTTACAAGGAATTACAATAGAGTTAGCTGCACATTCACTTTGCACTGGTGTAAGTCTACCACATATGTGGATATTCTTGTTGACAAATCTATTTATGTGTGTTTATACATATATTCATCAGAAGCTTTTGTTTGCCTGCAGTCATGGTGTAGGTGATTCTTCCCATATGCATTATAGTTACAGGAGTATAATTTTAGACAGAGTTGATACTGAAAAGAATGGTTTGTTTAGCTAAAGGCAACTAATAAGCTGGGTAAGAATCATAAAACAGGTAATGGTAGCAATTTTTATTTACTAAAAAGGTGTAAATATTAAGGCAGAAATGTTATTTAATATGATAGATGGGAGTGCCATTAAGACTAGTGGGATGAAGGTAATAAAAGAAAGTTTAGACAGTCTACCAGAAAAAAATCTGGAGAGCAAACTAGTTGCACTAAATGACTCTATAATCTCTGCAGGTAAGCATTAGCAGTCCAATTTCTTGAGTTTTTTGAGAGGCAAATGGAACAGCAAAATACATGGTAGAGAAGAAGCTTGAATTGGCAGGTAGATTCATTAGCTGACCTATTAGTTCTTTTCTATTGCAAACTTCTATGATTTTATGTGGGGAAAATTCCTTTTCAACCCACGCTGGCAATCTGTTTATATTCTGAAGTATGATGATTGACATCCCTTTTAACTTTTAACCTAGAGAATGTCTCTGCAAGTGTTATTCCTACATATAAATGTCTAATGCTTTTAATAAAAAAAAAAAGTCTCTCAATTAGGGGACTGTATCCATGTGCAAATGCAGAATGGAGATCACAACAGAGTCTGAGGTGTTATAGCGGCATGGGCAGCACTCCCACTCAGGAAGGATGGGGCGTTGAGAAGGAAAAGGGAGCATTTGGGGCTTAAAAACTAGAGAGAGAGTGTAGACAAACAAGAATAGTGGGTAAAAACACTCAGAAAGAACGGTATAATTTTTGTTGAAAGGGAGAATAGCAAAGAAAATAATAGACAAGTATGGGAAGGTGGAAAGGTGTAAGAACAGAAAAGCAAGAGAGGAGCAGAGAACTGATTTATGGAGTAGAAGAACAGGAAGAACAAATAAGGATGTGCTGCTGTTATTATGGTGCCAGAATACTTCATACTTACAAGTGTGTGCCCTTGGTTCATTCACATGCAGCTTTAATTTTTGTTTTTGCATTTCAAACATTGTAACACTTAGTAAGCATCACTGAAGTACAAAGGGTGGATTTTTGTAACAAATAGTGTATTTCACAATTAAAACTCAGCCTATCCACTTTTCCTGTGAAAGTAAAGCCCACCGAAAGATAGAGCCTGTATAAAAATGTAACACCCTAGTAGAAAGGCATGTCATATTCCGCCAGTCTTTCCTGCATTTTGCCCTTAGCTGGGGGATTGGAGGTGGATTTATGAGCAGGAAAACGTCAGAAAAAAATATTTAAGAAATGCTCAACTAGCAAAAGTTAACATATTTAAATAATATTACCAAAAATGTTCTTCAAATTTTATGGCATTAAACTAAAGCCCAGAGTATAAAAAGCCAGAATTATTACAGAGATTGCCAGTTACTCAAAAATATCTTTGCAATGTTACTTGTTCTAACTAAAAGAAGTTTGCTGAAGCATCAACCGAATTTCTGTCGAGGGCTGTAAAAAAGATTGAAGCCGGGGCCTGGAATATGAACAAACAATGCATCTAAGTTAGTGCCCCACAGAATATTTTAAAATTATTTAACACAAATCATCTCAGTGTCAACAACTCATCACAGATAAACTATCTAATTAACAGAAGCCATCATAGTATTTGAGAACTCAGTCTTGGCTCGGTTGATATACCAGAAGGGCACTCCTTGATAAGCAAAAATTATAAAGGAAGGTTTAAAAAACGTTACTGCCTGAAGTAGATTCTACTTAGTTTTAAATTAACCCTCTGCTAGGTTGGGGTTTTTGGTTGGTTGTTTTTGGGGTTTTTTTAGTCTCTATGAGATAACAGGCATGGGTTGACCTCATGTCCATGCTAATATTCTCTAACATGTTCTATTTTATGATGCAATATTTTTTCAGTGAGTCTGCCATGGACTTGATACCATGCCAAAATGACAGCTCACTTAACACAAGTGTTCCCAGCTTTTGTAACTACTTCTGAGATAGTTTTATCCCACTTCTTTAAAATTGCAAAGGTTGTCAAAACCTTGAGGATATAAAACATTATTGCAAAACACTTTTGGGCATCAAAACATCGACTGGTTGTTGCAGCACCAAACCTGCAACCTATTGGAATCCAGGTGCTTCATTTCCCTACAAGAAGTCTGTGTGGAGAGAAAGCTGACAATGGGATTCATCAAAACGTAACATAGACCAAAAGTTATCTAAAATAGCTCATTTTTTTTTACTGAAAAGAAAAAGTCTCTGAGGGGTGATATTTACATATCTAGGTTGCAGGAACACAACCTAGGACAATAAGATTCATTACCCTAAAACTGTTCCTGAAAGTAGTCTTTGTCACAGAGGAAATGTGAAGTAACACTAGGTAGGAGTGAAGGACCATCTTCTTTCCACCCCATCCCAGGTAGATTCTTTGCTACAACGTTATCCAAGAGTATGGCAGACATGGTTCCAGTGAGTAATTTATATTTTAATTTCCTTCCCACTTGGCTATGTATGATCTTGCCCCACAGTGCATATTATCCAGGAAGAACTGATATAAATGAAAACCTCTTTTTCAGGCTCATTCCACCACTATCAGGTGACAGTCTCAGAGGTTGAATTTTGGTTCTTCTAGGGAACTGCAGGACAACTGCAAAAGGGGGACTCTGCGTAACATGGTAGGAAACATTGATATTTAACACCCTGGTAATACAGAAATTATATTTCATAGCTGAGTGAAAAAGGCTACCGGTATGAACTCTGTAATATGAAGATACCAAATAAGGATCACTAGACTGAAGGGTTTTCTTGAGGAATATTGTAGAATTGATTTTTTTTTTTTTTTTTTTGAGATGAAACAGATCACACTGCTGGCATCAAGCCTTGCAAGAGAACAATTTCTCTTCAGTCATTATACCATTCCTAGAGAATTCTCAGGTTTGAACAAAGCATACTATCCACCATCTTACCAAATAGAGATGCTGAGTTTCCCAAAGTTTTTTTAAAAAGACTAAAAGGATAAAAAAAAGGAGTGATGGAATCAGAATAATCTACAGATGTTATTCTGGATATGTTATTCTGCAGCTGAAAGCAGGTTTTAAACCTTGATCTGACTGAGATTTATTGTCACATGTATGGAGGTATTTAGGCACCTAAATCAACTGCCTACCTACACAAATTTGAGCTCTAGTTTTAAAAATAAATGAACATGAAAGTAATCAGAGATATACATATGTATGCTAAGAATAATAGTAATAAAATGTATCTCCATTGTTTCAGCAAAACACTTTATAATCAAAAATTTTCAGAGAAATAATGGAAAAATGGGTTATTTTCAACTGAAAATGGTTGAAAATAGATGCTTCCGTCTTCAAAATTTTTGAATGCTATGACCTTTGAAAAGATTCCTTACAGTCAATTAAAAATTATTGCTTGTTTTCACCTCTATCTAACTTTCTAGAGCTATTGAGGGAGACTGATAAGAAAACAGTAAGTCAGACTGATCATTTTAATGGTGTCAACATGTCATACAATGAATCAAATGTAGAAGAATTCATTTATTTATTCTGGCTTTCACCTGACACTACAGTAGAGGTGATGTTATTCTAGGAAACTTGATAAGGACTGTAGAAATACTGACTAACAGGAATCTGCAGAGATCATTGAGCTTTAAATGCAGGCAGACATCTAATAATAGACACAGAATAGATGCCAGTGTAACCTCTAGTACAACAAACTGAAAAAAATCACAAAAGCTGTCATATGCTGAAGGAACATCACTGGCAAGACTATTGACAGTGTCTTTGGTCTGCCCCATATCCAAAGTTTTGTGAGACATTTATCATTAAATAGGTTTACACAACTTGATGTATAGTTTACTTAATGTTATTAGAGGACTATTTTACTCAGTAACTCTCCAGAGAGACTTCTTCATGTATTTGCGTTCCCCACATACAGAGAAGGAGCGTAACTGGATATGGGTGTATTACCAAAGTCTCTTGTGATGGAGAGGCACACTATCTTCAGTGCGTTCTTTCACATTTAATGAATTAATGTTCTATTGATGTTAGCAGCAGTGATGGCAATGACATTCTTGTACATTTCTCAAAAGATCTCAGATAAGAGTTCTGGAACAACTCATTTCTCAATTTCCTGGCAGTTCCAGATAATGATTTCAGATCAATTCAAATTAATGGCAGCTCTTGGACTATTTTCAATGTTTAACATGCACACATATTGTTTCACCAGACATAGTTATGCACAAACTTGATGTTTTCAGAGGTCTTCTCCAAGTCTGGGGAAGCTAGTACATACATATCCTGCTGTCTTGAACAGTTCAGGCAAGATGTAACAACCCTCATCACTTCACAACAATATAATAATTATTAATAAATGCTAACTGACCTTAGTTAATTTTTTTCTATAAAAAGAATACTAAAACCCTCATAAAAGCACTAATAACTCCCACTAGCCACAAGCCCCAAAAACCTCAGGTTTCCCCCTAACCCCTCTTTGCAAGAAAATGTGACAAGCTAGGGATACCCAGAAGTTTAAGTGGAAAGAATAATTCTGGGGAAAGATTCTTTATTAAAAATGGAAATTACATTATTTGTCAAGTGTTGATGTGGATTACTTCACATGTACGACAAGTACACACACAACAGAATGCTGGAGTCCAAAAATGTCTCTATACCATTACAGTATTTTCCTGAATCTGACACTGGCAGCATGCTGAAGCAGCCTCTCATAAATGTTAAAAAATGAGTTAGTTTGCATCTGATGAATGTTAGAAAAAGGACTAGCTTTCTGGGAATGGTTCTATCAAATTGGGATTAACATTTTCCACTTAGTCCCTTATGCTACTGGAGAGGCTGACATAATTTAGTGACTATGAAAGTAACACCTTTGTCATTTTCATTGTACTTCATTTCACCTTCTCATTTGTGTCTTTTTAAAATAAGATGTCTAACTGAATACAGTAATCAATGTGCCATCGATTTATATAATGGAATTGAAATCTTCTCTTTTCTATTCTCTATTCCCTTCTTAACAAAATTTAACATCATATTTGATTTTTTAATCACCACTGAACAAGTCTCTTCATTGAGCTGTCTACAGTAATGCCTAGATCTTTTTTCCTGAGAGGTTACAACTAATTCAGGAGACATCATTATGTATAAATACTTTAGACTGTTTGCACTAATGTGTTTTAGGGAGGTCTTATCTGTATTGAGGCTTATCTGCTACTAAGTTGTTCAACCAGTTATTTTTGCAAAATTCACCTAAAGCTCTTCATAGTCCTCTAACTTAAATGATTCAAATGAATTCACAATTTCAACTGCTTTTTCACATTTAGTCTTTAGCCTGTTTTCAATTTCAACATGCAGGGCGAACAGTACTTTTGCCAAAACTGCTTTTATGTAGTTAACTCTGTGCTCATCGTGCTGGAAACAAGAATTTTATTGCTGTTCTGTTAGTCTATGATGATAGAGCCACAATAGCAACAACCACCAAATAGGATAAACACCTAAGAAACACCTAAAACCCACTTACTATAAAACTCTATAAACCTGACATACACTGCAGTCTATCCATAGATGCGTGTCACAGAATTGATTTATCCTCCTAAAACCAGTCTAGGACACTTGCCTACTGTCAATATGACTGTATTTCTGTAATACCAAATTTTTAATGGTTAAGACCTCTTCAGTAATCTCTTGACTTTTGTCATACTATAGAGATTTCTGCTGGTGCCCATGTGAACTGGTTTATAACTGAGTCACCCATGTCCAACCTACATTGTAGTCACTAAAATTGTGCTGGCAGTGTAGAATATATTGAATGGGGGTTTATATTTTTGACAAGAAACGTTTTGCCTCATTGACTTCTTGGAAAGAACTGCTTGAACATCACTGTAAAATTTAAAATACTTGTAAAGATTTACAGAATTATGTTCCTTGATATCCTTCTTAAAAAAAAAAAAAAAACAAAAAAAAAAAAACATGTAGGAAAGCATTCTGATTTCTGCCATTTTCACTGAGCTTTTTTTCTGTATTTCTCTAGAACATTTACACAGGAGTCCTAATCCATGAGCGTGTCTCTTCGGTGCAGTCACAATACAATTAGTAAGCAATAAGCACAAGAGATGTATTTCTTATTACACCACTTTTAGGTTGCATTATATTTCTCTGTTTAAGAGTATTAACTGTTACTGCCAAGCAGCTCCCTGTTAAATGATTTTCAGAACAACCTAAGTACCTGTTAATATGTGTAGCAACAAGTTCAATTATTTTAATTTTCTGTTTCTCCAGAATTTGGAGACAGATTACATCTACACATGTAACTACATTACATTGCTAGATTTCCTAGAATTTTTTTCATTAAGTATTTTTTTTTTTCATTAAATCTGTCCATTCAGCCTTTCTATAATAGCTAAGGGTAAAGAATCTTCAGCCTTTTCAAAAGACGAACTTTCTGCTATAAACAGCATGCCATTACAACCCAACTGGTTGCAAAGAATTTGGATTGCAGTGTGATTCAAGTCTTTCATTGAACTGATATCATCCACTCAACCTCAGCAATACCTTACAAAGATACAAAGCAGAGAACTGTCTTTTATATTGTACTGTCTTGGTACAAGAATAATAGAGATGCCATGAACATTGCAGAGGTGTCACATGAGCTGCTCTGTGCTAGAGCTGAGCAGTGTAAAGAAAATGGAACTTATTGTCAGTTTTTTTTACAAGGATGGAATAGATGAACACTGCTTACAAATGAGCCTTATTTAGTTTTAAACACATTTCCTGAAGTAAATAATGTATTTCCCTAATTTTCATGTCTTTTGGTCTGCTTCCAAAAAACTTGGAAGTGAATTAGTGTGCAATTTGCATCCAAATCTCAGTCAAGGGGATGTGGTTTATTATAATACATGGACCTCCTAATTATTGAACAGCCTAGGCACAGTGTGCATCTGTTATTGCTTGACCACACTGCCAAACATAATTTGGCAAGCACAGAAATGTACATTGAGCAGACTTACAGTCAAATTTGCATTAGTTTGTAGTAATTATATGAAAGCTATAACTGAACCAAGCTTGTCCTTTCTTTTTAGATCACATCATTCTTTTTGAAATCTCAACCAAAAATCCAAAACAAATAGCACACACATACACAACCCTGAGAAATTCCTTGTTTGCACAGTAGACTTTCTCAGAATTATTTAATCATTATCCAAATGTTATTTCTGCATATTCTGTAAAATATCAAAGAAAACAGCAGGTTTTTTTTCCCCTGCATTTTTATGTAGGCTTTTCTGTGTTTTCTTTTATCCCCGTTCAGAAATTTTTCATCTCTTCTGCCAATTTCTAAAACCCTGTACAATTCAATACCCTGTAAACGGTGATTAAAGTCAGTGGCATTTTTTAATTCAATTGCTAAGGAGGAAGGCAAGGAAAGCCCTACCTTTTATAATTTGCCTTTGCCCCTTGACATAGCCGTTTAATCCAAACTCTACTCTGACAAAAAGGAAGTAGTCTCATGATAAGCCATCTTGTGTCACAGTAATGCTGGAAAGTAGTGGCCAAAGCTCAAGGAAGCTGGGATGCTATGGTAAAAATACCTGCAGATTTTGGCCTATAAAAGTTCCAAGGGAAAATTCTTGTTTCTTCTCTTACCTTTTTAGCAAAATTTATGTACAGACATGTACACCACAGCTGTGTATAAGAGATAATGGGAAAGCTAAACTAAGCTGGTAGATGAGGAAATACAGCAGAATCTCTACAGAAATTATAGTTTTATGACAAATGTGTAAATATTTTTGTGAGTGCAAGAGGACAGGGCATAAAAAGGATGAGAAAGAGGGTCAGATTCAATTCCCATTAAACTCAAGGACAAAACCTACTATTCACCCCAACAGCCACAGGACCAAGCATAGAGGAAAGAGGTTTTTTTTCTCTCCTTCTTTAACTAAACCCTGTCATTTTCTGCTTCAGCTGCAGGGGCTGAGAAGCAGACGCAGTCTTTGTTGTTGGTAAACAGCTTGACATTTCATAGTACTGGACCAATCAGAGGGCTTTCAACCTAGACTATTAAGAAATAACTGTATAGTCACTATGCAGTTAGGTATTCTCAGATAGCTTATTAGCTGGCATATCCAGAATCACATACAGTTACTGTGAAATGACCATACGGAGATTATGCAAATGAGCTTCCAAGAGTGAAAATGCAGTGAAGTATAAAAGTGAATAAAAACTGCAGAATATCGCTGAATGAGTGAATACTACCTCTACACTCTGATTAGCTGATCAAATCTATTTTCGTAACCAAAAGCAAACTTGCAATGAATTAGAGGGGAAAAGAAACCCTAATGAACCTAACTTGCTTCCATTTAAAAATGGCATTTCACAGTTGACCAAAAGACACTCAATTTGCTTTCACATAGTATGTGGAAGATAAAGATATGTTTGCTTATACAGTACCTGCTGCAAAAATGCCCTATTTTCCATTTTAGTTTTTTAATCTAGTTCTACAATAAAATAGTAGCTGCATAAGAAAACAGCTTTTTTACTGAAACAGTCTCTTTCCACAAATATTCCTGTTCATATCCTCTTACTTCAGTGGCTGAAATTAAGCAATGGAGGAAAGAGCTGGGGGGAGGGTGCTGTATAGTAAACCCACAGTTTTACTTTTATTAGCACCAGAAACTGCTCCATAAAGAGCTATCTATATCCAGATTGATGGTATTTGGATTTTTTGTTTACTAATGGAATTATTAACTAAAACCTGATTGTTGAATAGTTATTGCTGCTGATAAAATACGAGAAGCAGATTTGGTTGTTTTCTCTTTGTTTTCTGTTTCGTGCTTTCACATATCGGGGAACACCACTCATCTTTGGACAGGCAGGACCAGGAATTAAATACCTCTTCTCACTGGTCCTTACTGTTAGTGGAACATTTTCTTGTAAATATCAGTTTTATTATAGTTCAGGTATATTACCAGAAGACATTCTTATACACTACATATTCATAGTTTAATACATATAATGCAAAGTTTTCTATGCTGCAAGTTCCTTGTCAAAAGGGATTTGAGATGCCTGGTTTTAAGCTTTTTCTTGTAACAGTCACATTCAGATTGACTATGAAATAAAAATCACTTGGCTTTCAGAGAAAAAACCCTCTGCAATACAAAAAGGAGGGCACACAATAATTTTGAAATAAAAATATTCTTCTCTCATTGTCTTAATTGATGTTCCCCATTATTTTGGTCAAAAAGGTAGCCATATTCATCCAACATCAGAGATATCCAGAAATATGAGCTGTTTCAGAGCATGCAAGTTAAGGTTTTGACTCTGAACTACAAAGAATAGCCACTGAACTGCATTCAGTTCTTACATTGTAGTTAAACACCTTAAGACACCATCTTAAAACCATAGTTTTGGTATGTATGCAAACCAATTTGTGCTACTGAAAGCCTACACAGAAGATGTATATGTCGTACACTATAGGTATATACATTTCCTTTCAAGAAACTTCTGGGCTCGTAATGGTGCATGAACTGTGTCTGTGTGTATCTCTTGGAAACAAACAGATGTTATGTGAGCTTCTTGCAACAGGAACTACCCTTTTTCAACTTCTGCAAGTTGATGCAGCACAGTTAGATCTCCGGTCATTTCCAGCTGCACAGTTAGACCTGGTGTGCACTACTTTTAGAAAGAGCCTGGCATACAAAGTGGTAGGAAAGATAAGGAAAAGAGGGAGGTGCATTTTATTTCTTTTCCAGGATAATTCCTATTGTCTTTCCTTCCTTTCTCTTAAAAGTAATTTCTTACTAGATTCCCAAGCAGGAGAAAATTTTCTCTTTAAGAAATAACCAGTCTCTAAGGAGTAGAGCTTGTAGGCAGTAGTCACACTCCTTGATAACAGATTTTTTTACACTGAAGGTTTATACTGAAAATGTGTATAGTTGCTTACTATTACCTTAGGGTCCATATTTAACCTGTCCTGTTTACAAGGCCAGCATCAAATCTCTTAGTTACCTAAGTGTAAATCCTACCTTGGTGGGGGTTTTTTGTTTGTTTGTTTAATGCCATCCTATAGTCTTTTTGCCATCAGCAGTAAGGATTACCTGTGTCAATGTGGCTTTCGGTATATCTACTTAACCCAGTCTTCCTTAGAACATGTTCAGCATCACCTGTGCAGGCTCAGTGACTCTACTGAGCTGTGAAGGGAGTAGCAGGCTGGAATTCACTAAGCAATTCAGCTGAAGCTAGATAAATGGAATAAAATATGGTAAGCCAGACTCAGCTGTATGGAATATAAGTAAACAGATTGTGGACACTGGAATTAAAAAAAAATGCAAATAAAATTATTTTCACTGGAATATTTCAGGTAAGACTGAATATGTCGAGGGGCTAAAAATCTAAAGCACCACTTTTGGAATAGATCAGAGGAATATTTTCACTCTTGTAAGGTTTCGTTCTGTACCTTGCTTGTACTTGTCGGTCCTAGAGGTACTAATTCAACTTACCAATTTTAATACTAATTACTTGTCAGTTTTAAGACTAAAGAAATCCCTAGCTTGTCCAGACTACTAGATCTCCATATAAGTCAAGCATGTACATCTTTTTTCTGAGTCTGGTAACTTGTGCCAGGCACCACCCAGGAGCTATCTATCTAAACTATCCAAACCTTACCAGCAAGGGAGTGCTATGCAGAGTTACACACTTATACTAAGTTATCAGAGAAGGGGAGTTCCCACACCTTTATCTCTGGCAATGAATTTTGTTCCAGCTATGCATTAGTTAAGCATGTCTTTCAGGGGGAAAAAAATTCCATTTCTGCTGCAGACATTACAGGCAATGGAAAAATTTCTACTTGCTGAGTTAATTTGTTCCAGGAGTTCATCATCCTTAGCATTAGGAAAACAAAATAAAACTGAAATCTTTATTTCTTAGCTTATCTTTAGCTTTTCTTGACTTGGTCTTCCCTTTCTGCTATATGAAACAGCTTTTTCATACCTGGTAATTACACATATAAATCAGGTGTCCTTGATCCTTTTGATGAACTAAGCACAATCTACTGCCTAAGTTTACTACTTAAATACAGTTTTCCAACTTAATGACACCTGGTTGTCTGGTAGGAAAAATCAAACTGAAAAACTATTTTGTGAATGTAAGTTTTTTGATATATAAATTGTCCATGACCAGACTAGAAATTTGACATATTCAGTCTTCAAGATAAATTATGAATTTTTCCACAAATAATATTTGGTCTTGATAAAGCACAGAAAGCGGACAGTGATTAAGTGAAAAAAATATTTTGACTGTAACTAACATATAAATTCATTGTAATTTGTAACAATAAATTATTTTTTTAAGATACATGCAGAAGTTTTTACACTGAGCCTACTGACTTTGGTTCTCTTTTTTTCAGGAGAATTTCGTATAAAAACTATCACTTTTCACAGATGTGGAAGGAACTACAAAACTAAAATGCAAGATATTTTCATACTGTGAGTGTGTATAACTGTGGAGAGAAGATTCCAAGGTGACCATTAGGCAACTAAGATAGTGTTCTCTTGCAAAGGCTATATTTTCATTGTTAACATCATGTGATTTCCCTTTAAATGTAATGGCACATGTGGGCCTGAAGTTAACCTTGACTAACTACGTTAAAGTGAAATTTGTCTTTTCTCTGTTTTCACTAATTTATAAAAGTTTACATTGCTTGATGTAAAATAGATCGTTTCTAAGCAGTGAAAGACATAGCCTGAATCTTCAGACAGTGTGAAACAATAGCTGTAAGCAAAATGTAAATTGCTCACATTCACTTCTGTGGTGTTATAATTCTGACACTGAATCCTGAAAGGTAAAATTTTAAATGTTTTAACAAAATTTGAATGTCTTCAGTCTTCAGTAACTGATTTCATGTTTACTTTTTCTATAACACAATTATCCGTGAGAACGCTTACAGCCTGAGAAAAGTGAAATCCACTTGTTGAAGGGCTTATCATGCCGACTGCATTTTAATAGTTAAATGCCATGACTGCAGGACTTCAGACTGACTACTAAACCAGTGGGCATTAGATACAGAGCAACCCCATTTCTCTTGCAAGCTGAAGGCAAGGCTGTCGTAGAATAGGTATGGCCTTGAATCACTAGGTACTATCACAGACTGAATTCAGAAACTGATCTTGTAGTATTCAAAATTTAAAATTTATTCCAGTGTGGTTTATAATTCTCCTAAATATGAGAAAATAAACTCAATCATATGATTTACAACCTAAAGCTAACATAGCAGGAATTCTGTCTGCACACATAATTCATAACCAATATGTCACAGAATACAATATTTAATGTAGATGTAATGTTGGCTTTTGTGACTATTTAAACATTTTGACCTACTGATCCATTTATTTTGGTGGGTGGTCATGCTAATAAATTCACAGAGTGAAATATTTACAGGAAACAAAATAGAAGGTTCACAAAAAAAAAGGTTAAACTGATTTTTGTTTTTAATGTGAATGAAAGAAAATGTTTTATTTGTTCATTTAGACCTACCTCCATGCCTCTTGTCTCTCTTAATTTTTTTGTCTATACTTGTGGTATCGATTATAAGTTTGGTCACCCTGATAGTGCTTTTTGAGTTATGAAGCCACACTAGATACTATATGCAAAATGTGATTAAGGACTTGCTAATTTGAGATCACTGTTCATTTTTGTTCCAGTGAGTCATTAGAGAATTGAGACCCAGGAGCCTGAAATTCCTGATTTTTTCCCCAAGAAAGAAACAGATTTTATAGTGAAATCTAAACAGCAACATTAGTATCAGAATTTAATATCAATATTGTGATATCTAGATTGAGCTCATAGCTAGAAGGCAGAAAGAGAGAGACTGTTTTCTACACATATCCTTTCCTGTACAAGTCTATAGCATCTCACGAGTTTTTGAAGGCTTATTTAATTCATGTTGGCATTCAGCAACATTTCGTAAACATGTCACTTCTCACCACGTGTTCTAACTGAAAGCAGAGATGGATAAAATATATTCTAGCATCTACTAATGACAGGGGTCCTCTATTTTAATGACAATGTAAAAAAATGTGTTTGTAAAAATATTTACAAAGTTATCTATGAAAATAAGGATGAAGAAAGAGATGCCTGCATTAATTTATTATTTTGTGCAAAGTTCTTTTTCATAAAGAAATTAATTTTCATGTACTAGAAGCTGCATTTACATGTTATATAATTTTTTATATTCTATGGGGGTTTTTTCAGGGCAGTCTGATGGTCAGTACCCATCATAGGATAAGTATCATGGCTGTGTCTGCCTAGGAGAAATCAACCAAGATTTCTAATAATGTACCAAATACTCTGCTCAAGGATAATCTGTAGAGAGCATCTACTTCATCTGACAAACATGATTTCAATTCAGGAAATAGCTCACAATCATTCTATTGGATCTGACATCAGCGATATCCACGTAGCCATTCTGTGCAAACTCCCTGCTTTTAAAGGTCTTCCCATCACTGTTATTGGTCTCACAGATGATGAAGTATGACACTCCATAAACAATGAGCTGGGCCTTTTGTAGGCTGCTTTGCTTTTTTTGGCTTCAAACTGCCACTGAATGTCAAATCAATTTGGCTCTCATTAGAACAGCTTTGTATGTGCAAATATATTTGTGCCTGGTTGCCACTTTTTTCTATTTTTGCCTTCCTTTCCCTTTGCTTTCTTTTCTCCCCTCCCTTGGATGATGTCATTTTTCCCTAATCAAAGCCAACACCTGTTTCTCTAAAATAGGAGCTTCTATATACAGCTCTTTATCACAATCTGAGTACACCCTAGATGGGCTCATTATGAATCAAGTTCTCCCAGAACAAAGAGGAAGTGCTGTGTTACAGCGACATTGTACATCATAGAGCCTGGATAAAATCAAGAACTGATGTAACCTTGACTTTTGACATCCCAGGAGACTGCTGTCTAGATAGCGCAAGGTGTGTAAGCCACTGTCTTTGATAAGTAATGAAACAAACAATAAATCTGACCCTGTGTTTAAGAACAGCTGTATTGGGCTTGGTGGGGTTCTGGATTTGTGTTGGTTGTTTTTCTTAAACAATTAGAAGGAACACAGAATTGCAACTTTGAGGATTACTGGTTTCGTAAACCACAAACCTGCTTGGACATGCTAAATGAAGATGGTCACACAATGAAGGGAATCGAACAAAATAGGGATGACATAGAACTCCCAGTTACGGGTCAGTGAACATTTGATCTAACAGACCACATTGCAGGTAGTCTGAAATGTCTGGAGATTAGGAAAAGGGAATTAGACAGGGAAAGAAACAGTGATATGCCGAGAGGCAACAATAAAATCTGTGTTGTGACATGTATGAAAGAAATACAGGCTTAGTTATCTGGCACTTAGGACCACCTTGCCTCTTATGAGACTTGTCTCATGAAAACAGCTACTGAAGCATACTGTGCCTGGAATGGCATTGGATTGTGTTGAACAAAGATGTAAAATTCCTTTCTATCATCCAGAAAAAGCATATTTTTAAAGTTTCAGCACAACCCCCTTCTCCTTCTTCTCC
Source organism: Rhynochetos jubatus (assembly GCA_027574665.1). Classification (NCBI taxonomy): domain Eukaryota; kingdom Metazoa; phylum Chordata; class Aves; order Eurypygiformes; family Rhynochetidae; genus Rhynochetos; species Rhynochetos jubatus. Next base: position 105,329,238 of record CM050648.1, read on the forward strand.
CCCACATCTTATACAACCTGAAAGCCAGTGTATATTTCCATCCACTTCAGGAGGAATATGTAAGTTTTGAAATAAGTACCTAACTGTACCCAAGTCAAAGGCATGTTCTATTCTAGGTAACAAGGCACTTTTAAGTAGTCACGCTAGATGATGCATCCTCTTGCTTGTGTTGTTCCTTTTGCAGCCAACCAGAAATACTTTTTAATTCCTTAAATGGAAAGATGCACATTTTGGAGACTGGGGAACCTACAAATAGAGAGTAGGAGTGAGACAGAAAACAAATGGTGCTAACTATACCCCAACTCTCTCTAAACATGAACGTTTGGCACTTCTGAAGGAAGAAGCCATCTCTGTTCATTGCAGAATAGAAATAAAGGAGAGAGAACTAGCCTTTTCTCACCACTTGTAATAATGGGCTGAAACATCTTCAGGGGACCTCAGGCTGTCCAGGGAGGGTCCTTGCTCAGTTTGTGAGTTGATAAACTCACTTCTATATGATGGGACTCCAAGTCAGACACTCTCCAAGGAAAATGCTTATTTTCAGAACTGAAGAAGAGGTTTGCTTGGCTCAGATACTCAGTGATTTCAAATCCAGCGCTAACTCTAACTGAAATATATTTGTAAACTGCCATCTGTGGTTTTCTTGAACAGAAATTTTGACTGAAGTCCAGGTCTTAGTAGATATGAGGCCACATTACAAAATCCATCCTCCTACTCGACATCATTCTTCATAGTGTCTTACTATGTCAGTGCCTTTGCATTAAGTACTACAGAAAAGTATGGAAAATGTGGATACTTCTGTTGCCAAGTCTTTTCTTGGTCTCTCTATTGAAGCTGTCTATAGTGAATATTTCATTGCTGACATTATTCTAGCCATAGGATTGTCAGAGCATTTATTCATGTGTAATAAATTTGCATAAACACTGCACCACAAATATAATGAAACATAGAAATGGTAAGAAAGACCTAAATTATATTTTTAAAAATTGATTGATTTGCAGAGGCATAGCAAAATCCCTTCATATAGTGGCCTCATGAATGAGACGATAATATGCAAGTAAAGCATAATGATTGACATATTAAATACAAGATCTTTGTCACCATCTGTTTCCTGATTGTGTCAGCAAGTTGGGGGGGGGGGGGTTTGGTTTTTTTTTTTGGTGGGGTTGTTTTTTTTTTTGGTTGTTGTTTTTTTTTACGGAAGTGTGAGAATACACCATGGCCTCGAAGTATCAAAATGTCAATTATACATCACATTTTAAAGTTGGAAGCCCAAATCACAAAAAAACATTTTGAAATGTCCCTGAATTATACTTGAAACACTGTCAAATTATTACCTATCTGTCACATTTAGCCTTACTGTACAGTAGCATGGTTATGCTGCAAAATAAAACAAAGCAGAAACACTATAGAGGCCAGATTTACAACTTAGTAATGAATACTTTAAAAAAATTATACAGAAGGAGTGAGGGAGAGAACTGAGAATTCATAACAGTGAATAGCTGCAGAACAGCCCTATCAAATGCTTGTTATCTGGAGTTCAGGTACTTTGAAAACAGTTTTGCATTTCTGATATTTTCTATTACAAATAACACTTACAAAGAAGAGTAACCTTTTCTATATTTTCACCTATACTGACAGGAAAAAACAAAGCATCCTGGTTAGTGTAATGAATCAGTAGAAATGGGGAGAAGTGGAAAACCTATGTCAAAGCCAGCTAAAATGCAGAAACCTTTCCATTAATACAACTGGTCCTGGTTTACACCCTCAGTGGTCTTAAATGAGAATTGGTGGGAGATAGTGTTTTTATGTCCCACACAGAATGAGGTCTACTAGCATGGTTAGCTACCAGTATCAGCAGCCCAGAGGTGAAGGCACACATAAAGTTCCTGAGTATGGTTCTGAAATATAATTACAAGTCCCTTCCAAAGCTGAAAAGGCCACTAATGTGTTAGGTTATTTCTGATAGGGGGATGAAACAGAGGGAACAGGTAACATGTAGGCTGATTTTTCACTCACTGAGGACACTGATAAGATCACCAAATGAATGCTCCAAATTTGCTCCTAGACCAATTATTATACCAGTGAAAATGAAATAACTGTCTGTGTAAAATGTGATGAAGATCATAGTCGTGTCCAACAAATCTAGCATGAGCTAGGTTGGAAGAAGAACTGTAAGGGGGCTAAATGAAAAATGTGACCTTCCAAACTTCTACCTAATTGGACTTTAGATGGAGCATAATGAACTCATTTCTTCTATCTCATAATTTCTGATTGTACTAATATTAATGCATGGTAAGATATACAATCCACTGTTTAAAACAGGCTGCTTATATGATATTTGCAGGTGAGTTACAAATTTTTGCTGTAATAACGCAGCAATTTATAACGTTCAAAACTGATTCCAAACAGGACTGATTCCAAAATGAGGACACTTCAAGTAACATAACTTATACAGCATATTTGGCATCATTCTCTGTGCCTGTGAAACAGGGATGTTAATGCTTAACAATTACAAAGTGCTTCAACTCTAACTAGTAATAATAATGTAAGTTCTGGTACGGCTACATATGTTGAGCATGCATGTAAATGTATTTTAAGTCAGCAAATTTGGGGAAATTCAATCTGGGTTTTCTTATTTAGGCAGTTCTCCACATGTAATTCTGTATAGGCATCTCTTCACTAGTAATATAAACCTTTTTCCTAGTTCAAAAATTCATGGAAATGATCTGTAAAGTTTCAGAGAGATTTCTGTTGACATTTGTGTATTTCTAGGGGAGCAGCATGCTCTGCCGGATACCAGTCTCTCCATTCATCAGCAAATGTTCATCATAAGCTGCTGGAAAGCAGAAAAGAATAAAAGTCAGAGTTGAAACTGTGCAGCTGCAGTTTGATGGATAAAGTTTGTAGCCTGAATCTACATATACATACGAACTAACACTCTGAGCAGAAAAAAATGAGTATGTGAGAAAAAAGCTCTTCTGAGAGCTTTCACGTGTGTCTGTTGCCAGGGTAACCACCGTATGTATGTCTTCCGAACAGGTACCTTTTGGGGGTCTCACTCTCAGCTTATGCATCTCACACTGAGATGTCAACTGAATGCAGGCAGTAAGGGTCCAGCAGTATAAACACACTGAAAAATAATTAGTGTATTACTACCAGATGTGGTTTTATATGCATACCTACTGCTGGTGTCACTATCTGCTCTGGAAGTGAGGTCCAAATACATGTGTGGTAGCGAAATGTGTTTGAAATTTGTCTTTGAGCATCAGTCCATGTCTCAGATCCTCATAGCAGGGACTAAAGGAAGTTGTCCTTAATGTCTCTATTCTGTTTGTTTTCTTCTTTCTGTAAATCCATCACAAAATTTCTCCCTTCAGCCTCTGTAATGTCCGTTCTGAAATCGCTCTATTTACTAACATGTGAGTAGTTTGACTATATTTTTCACTTCTGGCTGCCACTTGTTTTTTCTTGTCTGCTGTCAGGCATCACAAATGAAGGGAAAAAAAACCCTTGCACCTTTTTTTTAATTATACTTCTGATACTGAGGACTTGATCCTGAAACAAGTGAGCTTAATAGAAGTTTTGTTACTGATATCCGTGTATTTTCCTTTTCCCTTATGTCAGGAATATGTCACACAAAATCATATGCTTTGTCCCATGTATTCACCTGGCACTTTCAAATCAATGCTTTGAGAATTTCTGTCATTCTCTGCTCAATAATCTTAGCAATTACAGAAATGTTAATTGTTAACTGTTATAGTCTATCTATTCTATGTTTTGCTAGATTTCTACATGTATTCTATGTAAAAATACATTCTAAAATTCATTATAGATGTGTTATAAAATATATCTATTTGTTAAAAGAAAGAATGAAGCAATTTTCTTAATATTTTGATTGAAAATGCATTATCTTCACCGTTTTCCTTTAGCATTTATAAGATAAAATCAGAAATTAAACTGTTTCAGAACAACAAATTCAAGAATCTGTCTTCCAAATGCTTATACTTGAGCAACTTTACGCAGAAATATAGTCTTCTGAGTTCAAAGTGAAGTCAGTTGAATTATCAATCTGAGTAAGATGACTCAGATGTTTAAGGTGTTTAAATAGGATTTCAAAATAGGAACAATGTTGCTTCAGGCTGTAAATCTGTAGCCAGGTGCCAGTTCTTACTGAGAGAAAAATCATAATATTTAGAGTTGATCAGGAGTACAAAAAGCATGCTTTAAAATTAGCTGGATTCAGAAATATTCACAATTCTTTTGTGTTCATTTCTGCAGACTAAGGCCATCAGGCTTCACTGGCATTAATGTTTGCTGAAATTAAATATAAAATTCAGAGAAGTATTTGTGCTAACAGTTTTATTCTATCAGACTACTTATCACAGAAACAATGCCTTGTCACTTACTAAACCAACAGCAATTAGGCAGCATAATTCAATTCCTTTACATGGAGTATCAAAAATGTCCAAAAGAATGATTTGGGATTAATTTGCAGCATTGCGAAAATAGTGACAAAGTTAAATGATAATTTCTGATTGGTGCCAATACTGGATTTTTCTTTGCACTTGCTTGGATTTAGATCAGATTTGTTATGTCCCCTCATCCTGGAGAAAAAGAATAACATTTTGGTTGGAAATGATTTATAATTATCGGTAAGAAAATTAAAATAAATTATTAAAAAAGCATCATGATAAAGATGTAAACCTAAAATAAAGTTCAAATAGAGGTTGCAAAGTTCAAATTAGAAACATAGCTTTAGTTTATACAATTATAGAATTATTTTACACTAACTACTTCCTTATAGTGCAGAAGCAGTTAAAATAATCAGTTCAATACTATGGTCTTTACTGCTGAATCACAGCAAGAAATTTATGTTACTCTGAAAACTGATATCTCATGAAGAACACACTACGGATTACTCTGAGGGAAAAACAATGATGAAAGTACAGCGTAACCTATCAGGAATTAAAGCTCACCCATGACGCACATATACCACATACATAGATGATGTTTCATTTAAACCAATAATAAAAGATAATTTAGGTAAGGAAAACTAGAGTCTTTCATTTGGGTACACTTTTTAAAAGCATAGTTACATTTCAAAGACTAGAAGAAGGACTTAATGAAAAGTGTACTAAAACCTCCGAGACCAGGTTTAGGGTTGAGAGTGGGATTAGAGTAGGGAGAGTGAGAATACTGGTGCCCTTGTAAAGGGCAGGGATCCTAAAATGCTGCCAAAGCAAAGCACAGGCTGCTGTGAGAAATATTCCCTACATAGACTTTCCCCTGGGGCTTCAGTATATCCTGCAGCAAAAGTTTACTGCAAGGCTTAGGGTCAGTTATAAGAACAATCCTCACTCCTCCTGGGAGGATAGCTCTGACAGGCGAGACCTGCTTGAGAAGCCTCAACTGACCTTGGAGTTCTCCAAGTAAGAGCTGGAAGAAGCTACAGCAGGGGTTCCTACCTCCTTTGCTTGCAGGTGCATTAAACAGGGGTGCTCTCTCGTGGCTTAAGCTGGACTGCATCACAGGTACTTTGTTGCCATGCCTGCGTCTGGGCTTGTATCCTGTCGATCTGGTCTCTGACCCTGACCCATGGGCTGACTTCCTGGTTTGTTCATGTAGGACAGGATTAAAGCCCTTTTGCTGGTGAGGCTGTAGCTTCTGCCTGCCATGCTGTGATGCTTGGCTCCCAAATTCCCCTTCCCCTGCTAAGCAGCAACTGCCTTTATCATTCCCTGACAGACATGAGACCCATAGGAAGAGCAGTGCTGCAAAAAGACCAAGGAAGAAAAGTGGGTGTTTCTGTGAGAATTCTCCCATTTACTTCCTTTTCACAAGGGCCCTCAGCACATCCTACAATAGAAATGTCCACCCACATTTAGGATTAGGCATGGGGTTAGGGCTACAGGGGGAACAAAAGATATGAAACCTATGAAAAGAGTGGGGCTGCAAAGAGGTTGCCAAGAGTTAGCAGCACTGTGGACTGATATGGGAACTCTCTCCCACTTAGTATTACCAACTGTGGCTTTAGCATGTCTGCCCAGGCTTAGGGCTCAGTCTAGATTTATGAGCAGGAGAGTCAGATATCATACTATTTTTAGACAAGTCTTTAAAGGCTTATCTACACAGTGATTGCTTCCCACATTTTTTTAAATTGTCAGAATACATCCAGGTAAGGTTTTCAGTTTAAATTAGAAAGTGTTCATTGAAACTCTTCAGTGATGTGAGACCTTACAATTTGAATTAACTTTTGAATGTTCTGTAAAATCATAGAATGGTTTGGGTTGGAAGGGACCTAAAAGATCATCTAATTCCAACTCCCCTGCCATGGGGAGGGACTCCTTCCACTGTGTGAATTAGAAAAATACTCATGACGACCATTTAAAAAATAATATTTATAATAATTCTGTAACAATAAATATGTGATGTTTATAATATTTTAATAATATTCATGATACATTATATTCATTATAACAATGTGATAGTTGTTATGAAAGAGGAAAAATAGTTTAGTAGAGATCCAAGTAACAAAGAAAACTTGTTGTCCGGGTTTCTGTTCCTGCAGCATGTGAAGATTACCATTCATGGCTTGGAAAAACATTTTTCTCATAGTAGTCCATATTTATACTACTGTACACAATGCTTACCATTTGGTAGTTATGGTCTTAAATCAACAGAATTAATTCAGAATTACATGAATGTGATGTAAGTACAGAATAAATTTGTCTCCTGAGCGCAACACAAAACAGTGACTTACCATGCATCCAAGAGCACTGGAGCACTTGAAGATAAGACAGTATAATAATGTTCTCCAGTTAAATTTAAAATATTTTCAGGAGAAAGATGGCAATGAGCTAGATAGACTTGCATACAATATCACCACAAAAAGGAGTGATACAATATTGACACAATAATTTTGGCAAACCCATCCCATAGTCATTTCTAGACTGAATACATGCCTTCCCTGCTGTTCTTTTTTGCTGTGATTATTTGTTTGGTTTCATTTGGTTTGTCTAGTTAGGTTTTTAAGAATGGCAATGAGATGAGGTCTAAACTGAACGTAGGCATTAGGCAAGAAACCTTGCAGGATATTTCAACAAATCATATTGGATGTCACTGTTGAGTTTAAATTTGAACTTAATTACTGTGAGAACCCAAGCTCTATAAAGACAATGAGTTCCATCTATAAATGCTATTATAAATCAATAAAGAGGTGGAGGCTGAATGATCTATGTTGGAGCTGAGCCACCATACAATAACTGATGCTCGTTACAGCCTCAGCAATGAATGGAAAATCAAAACATTAAATAGTGCAAACAAGAAAACTCCTGTTTTGCAGGAAGTTTAAGATACTCCATTCATCCAGGTCATCCATTTTTATTCTATTAAAAGGTAAGTTATATCTTTTATTTAAATAGATATCTTAACTAAGAAAGGGCTGTTGGAGTTTGCCCAATGTTTCCATGACTTTAAGTTGTTGCCAACTTTGCCTGAAAAGTAACAAATGTAGCTGCCAAAACGGAACTATAACATTTATGTCAAAAGTGTTTTACAGGTACAGGTTTTAGGTATGCTCTGCTTTTCATATCTATAGTACAGTTGACTAAATTATTATTATTTCATTTTTAGTACCATATATTAGTAAAATGAGACTTCCTAATTGTTTTGTATCTCTCTCTTCAAGAATAAAAACAAATTATTGTACTTTTGAACATTGATTGGCACATTATGGAAGCACCAGAAGAGTCTCTGTAAGTAAGGCTACATTGACACTTCCACTGAAAACAGGACTAATGTTTCTCTATTAGAGATTTATTTTATTCTCCAAATTTGTCAGGAGACATTTTCAGATGGCAATTGCACTTTTCCTATCATTTTCCTAATAACTTTATTTTAATTAATTTTGGGGGAAAAAAATGTTATTTCTCCATACACATTTTTTCTGTTCAAAGAAAAAAGGGAAGGAAAAAAAAAATAGTCTCCCTTAATTTTACACACAGGAAGTCTTACAGATACTCATTCTTTTCTGATGTTTTGAAGAGAGACCAGAGAGAAATTTCATCAAGACTAACCAACTGAACTGGTGGAATGGGACCAAAAATGTTGTCCTAATGTCCCCATGGTGGCAGGCTGTCAGGGGAACCATTTTTTCTTCCAGGTATTATTATTTGTGTTCATTTAAATGAGAGGTGCAAACCCCCTGTAGATTCTGAAGTTATTTTGACTGTTTTGCATTCCAGGAGCATTGGCACAGAGATTTGTGAACATGGAACTGAGGAGGACATGAACTATATCTGTGGTATATAACTTTGTAGAGGGGAGTATTTTATATCAGTGTCCAGTCTTCTGACCGAATTTTTCTCTTTTCAGTAAAAAAGGAATAATAGAAACTGTTTCAGAAGAAAGAGTGAGGAGAACCCGAGATTCCTAGAAAGGACATTTAGGTCAACTCAGTTTTTCTTCCTTCCTACCTACCATTCTGGCCACTTCCTGAGAAAGCTCACAGGGAGTCAGGAAAGTGCTGTTTTGATAATACAGAAGACTGAGGTTACAAGATTGTGCAAGTCACCAGAATGTTTAATAGTGTATAAAAAAGTAAATGGTTTAGCCTTTCGGTGTCTCATTTAAAATTATATAATGTTTACTTCCTGTTCTCAACTTTAACTATTACGTGCCATGACATTGAAACACAGAGATACAGACCATGAATAGTTACCTAGATCAATACGCAATTCTGAGAGAGGATTGAAGATATTCTTACCACTGATGGAAATTGTTAGAGTAACTTTTTGGTACAAGACTAACAGAAATTTCTCAACAGCTTGCTTCCACATACCTTGTCACAGGAGAGCGTTCACATCATAGCTAGAATGTTTTTGTTTTCTTTTTAATATTTCATTTTGCAACAATGTACAAGAGATTACAATAATATAATTCTATTTATACTTTTTTTTTTTTTTTTTTTTGTTTTTTTGTGCTTGAGGACTTTTAAATCCATTCTCTAGGTCAAACACCTACATTTTTAACCTTTTAGTTGGGTCAATTTTTCTAATCTGTGGGAGTTTTAAACGACTTATTTTTGCTCCCACAATTCAGAGACTTTTCTTTTTCTCTCCAGGGAATTTTCCTCCATGACCAGAGTTTGGACCTTTTTTGATATCCTTTTGGGAAAAGGCTTCTCTTTATTTAGATGGGAGTGAAACTAACTGTTGTCAGAGCTGAAGTAAGCTTTTCAATGAAGGGAACTGCAACACCCCAAGTTCAGACCTACTTATCTCCAGGCAAGCATGGAAACTGCTTGGCAACGCTGTTGCATTTGCTCAGTAATGTCTAGTGAGAGATCCAGTATCATCATGTTTATGGAACTTCTGTTCTTTATCACCTTCTGTGATTCTTCTACTAATGTTCACTCCATTCTTCAAAGGAGGTAGACTTTCAATTATGTCAACAGATGTTGATAATGCATTTGGAGCGGTGCAGGAGTCAGCTTTTGAAACAATAATATTGAAGGCTCATAAAGGGTCAGACAACTCTTTTCATTAACCTAAGGCTAATAGTTCTAGTCTGAAGTAGGATTTGAAGCCACAAGGTCTGTGCAAATGCTCCCACCTATCACTCTCCAAACTTTCTGCATACTTCCTGAGCTTTGAGGAGTATTTTGACTAATAGTGCTTTACACAAATCTTTCACTTGAAGAGTTTAAATATCAGGATGCTGTCCTGCTTCTAGCAAAATTTGTTTTGTCCATCTATAGCCTCCATTTTCCAGCATTCTATTCTTTGCATGCATGAAGGGGTAACTGTTTGCATATGTTAAATGATAATTTATTGCCAGGATCATTATAGTACTGTTAAATAAAATCTCTCCAACAGGCTGTTATCTTAAATATGTCATATCTGAGTGCTTCAGTGTTCCATTCAAAGCAGATTTTGTTCATCTAATAAAGGCCCCTTTACATTATTTACATTAATTTAGCTTAGTTTATTTCAGACTGTCATGAGTATGTCAGAAATCCAAGATTAGAACATTATCTTTTGCTTTCCAGAACAAGAAATAAAAGAATGAAGGGGAAATACTCTAGGAATTAAAAATATTTGATTTGCTTGAATGTACTACCCTATGCAGTTTTCTGAAAGAAAAAAAAACCTGAAAAGTTAGGTGGGAAAATGTAGGGAACCTGCTCTCCCTCCCCAAAAATTAAAGTATTTGCATTTCTGCCAAATCGAGTTTAGACTCATTATTTTACCAAACCTCCCTTTTCTCTCTTGATCTACATGGGATGTTTTCCTGGTATTAGCTGATTATATTCAAAGGGTCTTGTTCTCCTGATATGAGTTACTGAAAGAAACACCTGGAAGTGCTAGCATTGTGTAGTTACAGAACAATGCTGGAATAAGAGAAGAAAGAAGTTGGATATCCTGGCAGTTCTGCAGTCTAGCAAGTATGTTATTTCTGTTCTGTTTTTATAATGGTCATAAAATATGAGCTGGGAGTATGATGTCAATGCATCCACTTCCAATAATTGTTATGATGAATAATCTCAACCTTCTGACACCTTCTGTATCTCCTCACATCTTAGGAAACTTCATTCATCAACCACATTTGAAATGTTTAAGTAATCTCCATGATGTATGGAGCACTGAAACTCCCTTGTTAGAAATCTATGCTACTAACATTCTATCAAATTAAAAAGCCACTGAACTCTTTTGCATAAAATTATCATAAATTATTTCTGAAGGTTCATTGCTGTTTGGAATGTTTAATTGCTCACTCAGCTGAACTTCAGCAGCTCAAGATTATTAATCAATTTGTCAGAAGGTTTCTCATAATGTTGTCTTTTATGCTGCAGTTAAATGCATGGAAAACCCATGTGCAAGACAATTTTATGCAGCAAGTCAACAGTAGCCATACATATGTTCCACAATACTCCTTTCATATATTTAGCAGTAATTTTGGTTGTTAATTTCGCACAGAAGATTGGGAAACTGTAATTACCTCAGCTTAATTATTTGGAAGGAAAAGTAGATCCTCCAAAACAATGTTTTATAAATAAGAATGGAGACAGATGTACAGGCTGGGTAGAGAATGAATCGAGAGCAGCCCTGAGGAGAAGGACTTGGGGGTACTGGTGGATGAGAAGCTGAACATGAGCCAGCAGTGTGTGCTGGCAGCCCAGAAAGCAAATCGTATCCTGGGCTGTATCAGGAGAAGTGTGGCCAGCAGGTCGAGGGAGATGATTCTCCCCTTCTGCTCTGCTCTTGTGAGATCCCACCTGGAGTACTGTGTCCAGCTGTGGAGCCCTCAACATAAGAAGAATATTGACTGGTTGGAACGAGTCCAGAGGAGGGCCATGAAGATGATCAGAGGGCTGGAGCACCTCTCCTATGAAGAAAGGCTGAGAGAGTGGGGCTTGTTCGGCCTGGAGAAGAGAAGGCTCCGGAGAGACCTTATTGCAGCCTTCCAGTACCTGAAGGGGGCCTACAAGGAAGCTGGAGGTGGACTTTTGACAAGGGCCTGTGGTGGCAGGACAAGGGGTAATGGGTTTAAATTGAAAGCAGGGAGATTTAGATTAGATATCAGGAAGAAATTCTTCATGGAGAGGGTGGTAAAGCACTGGAACAGGTTGCCCAGAGAAGTTGTGGATGCCCCATCCCTGGCTGTCTTCAAGGCCAGTCTGGATGAGGCTTTGAGCAACCTGGTCTAATGGAAGGTGTCCCTGCCTGTGGCAGGAGAGGTGGAAGTAGATGGTCTTTAAGGTCCCTTCCAACCAAACCATTCTATGATTTTATGATTCTATGACTTTCGAGGCATTTAATCCTGGTCTAATATTGATTGTTCTCATTAAAGGAAATATTTCTACTAACTGCAGTAACAATGAAGATCTCCTGAAAATGTCATACCTTATGTCTATGTGAACAGTTTCTTCAGGCAGTTTTCTTACCAAAAAATGTATCTTTGCTTTAAAGTAATTTTTTTCATGAGAGAATCTGGCTTTGATGACATACAAAACCAATGTATTTCATTTTAATTGAAATGTATGTTTCATTATGTGTTTTGAAAATATCTTTTTAAAATTTTAAGTTATTAATTCATCCTTTTTATACAGTTTTCTTTCTTTTGTTTTACAAATGCTACTGTGTATGAGACCTTATAAGAGGGGTGATGATAGTGTTTCCATTTCTCAATTTTTTTCTTTGATGCAGCACTATATAAATAGAGGATTCTGCTATTCCTGCACCTAGAGGTTTGAAAAGAGTTTGGAATATTTGAAGTAATATATTTAAGGATTCTTTAAGCCACTCCAGATATTTTATTAACCTGAAAAAGTTTCAAAATAAAAAGAGTGGGAACATTATTGACATTATCTGCTTTCTTCTACTCCATGAATGATTATCATATTGTCTCCTATGTGTATAGAAAGAGAGGATGAATGCTACCATGTAGTTGATAAGTTTTAAGTATATATTTGATACTTAGTATTTATGCGATATATCATACCATGGTATTTCTACCAAAAATTCACAATTAAAGGAAACATCTGTATTCTTTCTTTGTTAAACTTATTTCATAAAATTAAAATATTGGTATGATAAATACTCTTGTGTGTCAAAGAAATATTTCTGGTATCTTAAATACGCTGAGAGCTAGCATTATTTTTTTTTCCCTGCAAGTATTCACAGTGTAATATTTCAAAGCCTTTCTTGAAACATATCTTGTCCATTAGCAGCTGATAAAATGGGAAACATAACACCAGTAGCAAATACATTACATCTCTACACTTTGTGACATCTGAGGATATTGAAGTACATCACAACAATTGTGTAACAGCTCCTTGGTACAATTTCATCACCATTACCCATCTCCATTACACAGAACTTCCAGCACCAGGAAATAAAGATTGTCAGTATCTTTAGCACTGAGTCAAACCCAAAATGATATGCTGAAGATTAAGCATGAAATCTTTGAAGAAATACGAAGAGAAGCCAGATCCTCAGATTCTCAGTAACATGTCTTAACACGAGTCCTTCCTTCATCACCCTTCTCAACAGTGATGCCAACTGAGTTATGATTAGATAGATTACAGACTCCGGTATTTGTATCTTTTTTTGTTCTTTGCACTGTACAATTCTGCCATAGCATACATTAACAGTAGGAAAATAAAGCATTTAGAAATATGGAGATGAAAATGTTTAAAGTGCACTATGTATGTGACACGAAACAAAATTCCTAGGAATGTTCAGTTCTGTAAGGTAAGAATATTATTCTTTGTGTATATGTTGTTCTTCCTTTATCCAGCATCTATTTATCCATTTATTGATTACTTCAAATCTGCTTGGATTTGAACATCCTATTATGGATGATCCCAAACCTTCACATACTTGGCTCTAGTTATGTCATGACCTAGTGAAAATGAACTCATCATTAAGAATCAAGACTGTTGTCACTGTTTCAATAAACAGATTTGAGGAACAGGCACCAGTTCTGTATATTACAAAGAATGTTATGCTTCTCTGGCCATGTACAGGAAAAATTAAAGTGAAGCTGTAATTAGCTCATCAATAAATCAATGGAAGTGAATGATAACTAATGTAGTTTGGATGCCATGGAACCAGAAGGGTATGTATGTAATAAAATGCAGACCAAGATACATAATAAGTTTGAGTCCTCAGCTTTACTTATTTTTATGCTCTCCCTGATTGTTTCTTCTCCTTTCACAGCTTGATCCTTCTTCTTATTTAAGCATGAAAGCTTAAGAATAACTTCTATTGTCATTCAACTATTTAGAATGACTCCCTGGTGTTTAAATTTATTCATCATTTATATCAACTTTGAGCCTGAAGCAAAAATTCTAGTGATGTAGGTGTCAGTCCTTCCATGCCCAGAGACAAGTATGTTACAAGTAAAAATTGTTGGTGCAGATTTTGACTTTCCATGTGTCAGAACATCTAAAGTAACACAGTAATGCATGCCTGCATATCAGAAAATGTGTTAACCATTGATGTACACCTTTGTCAGTACATGGCTCAATTTAATAGCTCATAACACTCCATTATGTTGGTCCAGCTATGACATATACATGTCATGTATGCATGGAAAGTTCTTATGAAATGTTTACTTGAAAAAAACTTGCTGTATTTAAACATGAAATTGAATTAGAAATAACATTCTGTGATAATTTTACATGTAAATGTTCTATTGGTCGTGAATTTGTATATAGTTTTAGACAGAAAGGAGAAAATTTATTTGTTCTAGAGACTGAAATTCTGAATACCGTATTTTACCTTAGGACAACCATTTATTTCACTGTCCATTTGAATCAATCTCTATTATTCCACATTTGTCCAAATGTATACCAGCAAGAAATGACTTTGTGTCTCTTCGAGCACTGCGCATATATGCACTCTCAGAAGACTCAGAAGAAATGATCTGTGCAGTTGATTTCTGAAGCTGGAACTTGCATGGTCCCAGTGAACATTCCAGGCTCTCTTGGAAACAGTAGTAAAAGCCTTGCAGTTGTACTGCACGATGGCTGCCAGGGCAGCAGCCACTGCCTTAGTGGCAGCTAAATAAAAGCTAACACAGTATTTCAGTTTCCAGCAGTAATTGTTTTAGATTCATAGATATAACAGAGTTAGCGAAAGTAAGCTGTGCCACCTATCATGATGAAAGAGAAGTCACAATGTATTGGTAAAGGAAATGTTTATCATGTGTGTAGAAATATCAGAAGAATAAATCATACTGATTTTTTTCTACCACGATCCACAAAAGAAATACATTTTCTAAAGCAAATTCTAGTGCTTTTACTGTTGATTTTTCAAGCTTCTTCTGGAAAACTCTGACATACTTAGCTAAACATTCACTTTATTTTGTGATGTATTAAAAGTATTGACAAAGAAACAAACTGTAGAAGTTGCTTAAACACTGCATGGTAAGAACAACTTAACATGCTTTGAATACCAGAGGCCAGATTCATTCAAATCTCTCTGGATATGCAAGTGATCAACAGAAGGACACAAAACACACATTACTTCTGGACATGTATCTGGCAAATATTGCCATTCTAAAAGCTGCAGGGACATTACTTCAGCCATTTTCAACTGACACATATTTTCTCTTTTATTCCTTTGAAATTCTTATAGCTATTCCTTCATCAGATGTCCTTGGGAGGAAGTGCAAGCAAAAGAAATCTTTGCATATAGAAGACACTTACCTAGTCATAAATCTCATGCCTGAAAGTGTGCTGCTTCTGAAGAATCTTTCTAGTGATTCACAAACCCCTTCAGAAAGATGCTGATGTAAAGGGCGAGGAGACATTAAGTAGCTTTATTTCTGATGGCATTCTACCCTACATCTAAAAACATTTCAACCAGCCATGTTCACTTGCACAGGATTTATCTCTGTGGGTTTCTATAATGGCACTGCAGGCTACCCCAGCTTATCTTGACAGCTAAAAGAGTAGTCAGTCATGAATAGTTAGCAACAGACTGTTTAAGCAGTTGGAGACATTTTAATAAAAAATTAAAACAAATACCTTTAGTGGATAAGATTCCTTACAGAACTTATGTCTGTTGTGAACAAGATGTCCCAATAGCCAGGGATGAAGTGACGATAGAAGTGCAGATTTTATCACACTGATCATGTTCCATTGTATTCATACTATCAAATTAACAAGAACAGCATAGATGGATGATTGATTGTGTCACCTTTGTGGCTTCTGTCATGTGTCTTCTATGTATAACAGTTCATACAGATGTGGTCCATGCCACCAAAAGTGAACCTTAATCACATCCTTCACGATCCCAGGCCATCTCTTCTCACTACCAGAAAGTAGAAGTAAATAACTGTCTGTGCAAAACTGATTCTGGTAAGAGCTCAGCCAGTTGAAAGTCATGCCTTCAAGATAATGACATCTGTTGAGGAGATATAGTTAACATGCTGGTTGAACAAAAAGGCAGACAGGCAATGCACACATCTGCGATTTCAGCTTCCACAGTTGGAAAGGAACAATATGGTGCCAGTATCATTTTCTGCATGGCTACCAACGGCAGGCCTTCAGCCCTATAGCATTCCTGATGAACCCTATAGGTCTGATGTTCTTTTCTGACCATTCAATATGCTGTATCACCATGTAACATTATTAACAATGGCTGTATAGGAGTTTCTGTCATCTCTGATAGTGTCTAAAAGCTCTCTGAACTCTAAAATGAATAAAGAACTCAATCTTGTAAAGAGCTGAATTTCCTTAAATGTTAATTGTTCCAGTTATATTTAAATATTTTCCAAAGAAGAAAATTGGCCAGAAGCACTAGTTGGACATGTACTCTACTGAGTTCTTGACATTGTTCCACATAATCAGACATTAATGTGGAAAGACTCCAAGCTTTCTTCTGCTGCTTATGTTATTTCAGTAGTACTTCCTTCGATTTTCCCAAGAAATGTTTTGTTTCAGTTAATGTTTATGATTGACATACTTCATGACCTAAGCAGTACAGGGAATGTATTGAAATATATTCTCATTGTTGTGGGTGCTGAGTGTAATTATGCCACCCATAAAAATAAACAATTTTGTTTGTGCCAGAAATCAATTTTTTATCCCTACAATTCAGAAATTTGTTTTCTTTCGGTTCAAGAGGGATAAAAATTGCTTACTGATCATTTCAAATCAATGCAGAAATTCACATTTAACACATTTCAGTAAGCTCAATTAGAAATTCTTATCTTTAGGGCTGGAATGCATCTGTTTGCCAGTGAGATTTTTTAAAAATATTATTTATTTTACTCTTTATTATTATTTTTGGACACTCCTGAAAAATTTACCATATGAATCATTCTGTGTCTCTTATTCACTGGTAGTGCAAGTTTTGGGTATTATAGCAGAACCTTATTACAGACACAATATGCATGATACTTTTAGGAAAATCCTATGGATAGTTACTGTAACACAAATATTATGCCCAAAAACTTCAGTGAGTTTTACATATCCATGTACAATGTACATATTTTATTACTATAAAAATTTTGTTCCCACTCCCCTTTTCTCTAAGAAGGTTTATTTTTTTTTGAAAGAAATCAGATTAATATACCTAGTAAAAGAAATGGATCCTGTACTTATGTACAGGGCAGGAATGGGCAAACTTCTCTTACACATAAATGCTCATTCTTAATACCTCAGTCAGTCTGGGAGATACTTCTTCTTATGCTAATACAAACAGACCTGACTGTCTTGATGTACTCTAAATACAAACTACAGAATTAATGCTATTTGACAGCCTGGATGTAAGATCTGTATTTTTTAGGTCTCAAAAATTTTTGATTAAAAAAATAACAGAGGGAAATGGGTAGTCTCATCACTGACACACTTGAATAATATGGAGAAAGATAAAGTTCTGTAAGTGTAAAAATAGCTATCTTCACCACTAAACAATTAGTATTTTGTTAAGGGATCTGAAGCTCTGATTACATTTATAAATCCTAACATTTCTCATAGCTGGTTTTTTGTGTTAGTACCACTTTATGTACCCAAGAAAGATACCCAACTGAAGATGACATTCAAACAAAGATGAAGAAAAAGGGAATACTTTTATTCCTTTTAAGATTCTTCTGCTATTAGTTAAACTTTAGACAACTTATTTCCAGCTTCCGGTCTGTCTATATCATGTGGCCAATTTCTTAAATGTGCATCAAGGAAAATCTAGGTCCTGGGGAAAGAACTGGGAAAGTACAATAGAAACTTGGGCATATGCAGCAGATGATAGAAGAAGAGATGTTGAAGAACCAAAGTCCTTGAAAACAGGAGAAACTTTTAGCCTAATACAACATAATGTGGCAGCCTGCAGTTGTATTAAAATTAGTGAGGTAGCCAGAGTAAGTGAAATGTTTAGCATTAATAGTCTTTATTGATGCATGAGACAAGTATGGATGTGAAGAACTCCAGAAAGAAGAAATTGTTTACAATGAAATAATGAGTCTGAATTAAGAAATTAGATTTTCAAAATGTGTAGATAATCTGTAGCTAAGGGGAGAATTATGATGACAACTGTGGCTTGATGAAATAGAAAGACAGCAAACTCCCGTAATTGCACTGTCCTAACTTGAGGCATGCACCAATGTGAAACATATTAAAAACAACCACAATAATAGTATCAGAAAGACGAAGTGAAATTGTGACTTCTCAATTTTCAGTTCTAGGAAATATTTGAAATACAAAATTGCAAAGGGAATTTTATTTTTTATTTCAAGGCTGCAATTTGCTTTAGCAATGTTTTCACTTGTAAATTGATTCATTCTCATATAAGACTTAATGGTTTACAGTTTTGTTTTCAGAGCTCATAATAACATTCAGAATTACAAGATAACATAGACTACAGAAAATAATCCTTCTGTAGGATTATTATAAAATTAATTATCAAAATTATTATCAAAATAATCTTCTTCCATTAAATGATATTTATGTAACATTAAGATGTAGTGATGTTGTAGATGCAGTTTTAAGTCTAAATTAATAACTGAGACTTATTCTTTGATTTTTCCTTGAGCACAAATAAAACTTACTGCAAAAAATCACATATTTTCTCCTGAGCGCTACTAATTCCCAAAGTATGTTGACTATTGACAATTGTGAGCATAGTCTTAAACTTGACTGAAGAGATAATTGAATCTATATTCTATCCACTGTAGTGCTTTATAAATAGGAAAATGCATATTAATTCTGTTCTTTGTCAAAAAGTGCATAGAGGGATCATAAAAACAACAGATTTCTGAATGTTGAGTTGCACTTTGTTTGAGTAACAGCTAGGTATTTAGTATCTATATTATTTTACTGTTGCCTTCAAATGACTGATTCCCCCAGGCACAACCCCAACATAAATATTAACTGTTATGTACTTACAATACATAAGTGATAAAGTGATTGTGATGAGCAGTAATAGATGTACATACACACTGCATTCTACTTGGAAGTCTCCAGAGTTTAATGCTGAAATGCAACAAGCTCAGTGGTGAAAGTCAGCAGGTGTTTACATGCGAAAACAACTTAAACAGGAATTGAAGATTATTATAGGCAACTGAAAGAGAAGGTAGAATTACAGGCCAATCAATGGTACTGTTCTGTTCTAGTAAAAAGTGCTAACTCTTAGGTTTTATTGCAATTGTGCTTTTCCCTTTGTAGACATTTAAGGAAAAAGGCCCTTGCCTATAAGTAAGTATCTTCATATAAGTTTGACCCAGAGACAAGCCAGTTTTTTGATAGTTTTTAAACAGTGTCTCTGTTCATAAATTATAGTACATATATCTACTGTCTCACAATAAAAATTACAAAAATGTCATTGTTTAATAATTTGACTTTTGCACATATTCAGGTAAGAGGGTGATGTTTTGGTACTATTGCTTTTGAAAAAGAGTTCAATAAATGTCAGTCTGAATTCCATTTGAAATTATTGTCATTTTGTGGCTTATACAAACAGAAGAAAAATAGGAATGTTTAGTTGTATAGATATAACTACAAAAAGATGAACATGTTTAGATTCTTTGAAATCAAAAAAGTAATTTTCATTTCAAAATTCTAATTCCAACAGGTCTGACTGCAGCTAGTAGTTTGGCAGTGGCATGAAGTTACCAACATAAATAACAATACCATCTTATAAAACACTAGGAGCAAGATCAGAAAATGAGAGATATGGAAATAAATGAAGTGCTATTGAGTAATGTATGAGAAGTGTTGCTTTTTGGAGCTTTTTTCATTGATTTCAAAGGAGCATTTTGGAGGACAATCCAACTTGTGTAAGAAGTGTTAATTAGTTTTTAAGTTAGACTTCATGGCCACATGACTTTTGTTCATGTATTTTAAAGGAAGAACAAAACTCCCCACATTTTAAATAGAGAGACCAGCCTGTCTTTTGGTGAGATTCACATAGGTAGCAATACATAAAAAATCAGGAGAAATCCTAACCCCATTGATGAAAACATTTCCACTGGGTTCAATCGTGTCAGGATTTCATCCCTGGTACTTGCAATATGATCATTAACGGATCTTGTCTCTGTGATGCCAGGGTAGATATGTCCTTAGTCTGTTTTTCAGCTGTAATTCTCCCTAGTTCATTACTCAGAATGATAATGGCAACACAATAACTTGTGAGTTACACAGGGTATTATTAAACACGGGAAGAATAGAGGAACTGCTATGTCATCTCTGAGTAGTCAATAAAGCTTACAAACTTGAATTGTCCCAGTGTCTTATAAAAAACGATGTTGATACAAGGTGTTCATTGTGAAATTCTTTGTACATGTGGCACTCCAGTTTGGGGTTTTTTGTGTTTGGTTTTTTTTTTTATGTTTGTGTATTTTAGAGCTTCTGAAGTCCAGACTTGCTGTGTTGCCTAAAGGAGAACAGGGCAGAATGAGATAATTCAATGCTAAAAAATGCTACCTGTGTTAGAATCAAACTGACAGACTTTTCTTTGCAACTTCTACATAGAGCAGGAGAACATGGGCAAACATATTTCCTTTATCTTCAGGAAAAATTGAACCTGGAAAGCAACTCCAAGCAAAATCTAATGTGCAACTTCTCAGGTTCAACAATGCCTACTGTGAGTTATTAGAATTACTTTACTTGTAATACTAGTGTACGTGGCACGGAAGTTGACACTATAGCTGTCTCGCTGAGGAATACGGGTTAACCTGGTATAAGGATAATGTTTTAACCTGGGATGTTATTTCAAATTATTCAGTCATAACTGAAAAAGCAAATTAGCCTTCATTATGTTCTTGTTAGGAAAGCATCTACTGAAAAACATTGGACAAAGTAATTGCTAAACCAGCTCAGACTTGGACCCTGTTTGGTCCAAGAAGATATGTGCAGTGTTTTGTTTTACATATGAAAGAAGACAAATATGCATCTGGAGGACTTAGGACCTCAATCAGAAACTGTTTTAAACTCTAAAGAATTACTTGAAATGCTTTTTTGCCTTCTTTTTTTGAGTAACAACTATACAGCCATATATTCTTTTTGTCTGTAAAAATGTTGTCTCCTTTTTTAATCCAACAGATTCTTTTGAAGTGATTTCTCCAGCCTAGCTGTAGAGATATCAGTGGAAAGTACTGGTTTCCAATTTTTCCATGCTCTGGTTCTGCTGAAAGGTGTCATTCACCAAATTATATTTTTTTCCATCTCTGTCTCCACTCATTTACAAGCTGAACCACCCTAGTTTGAAAGTGATTGTCAGGGAGCCGTGAGGGAAATGCAGCCATGGTTGACCCCAGGGCAGGCCATGCCCTCATCCATGGGCTATGTCCCACTGAATATGCATGCAGAGGGCCCATCAACAGACCCCAGCACTGTGAGGGTATAAACCAAGTCCAGAATCTAATCCAGGGCTCCAATAAGGTGAGACGGGACCATTATGGGGGTTTGAGGAGTTCACGCAGGAGATGATAGGGCCAAAGGCAGGCCAGGAGCTGGTGCAGGCCCCAGCTCCAGTGGGCCACTGTCAGGCTCCAGGGCAGGGCAGTCGGGGAGAGCCCACTTTTGTGCTCTGGGACCTGACCAACTGCCACTCCTTCACTTTCTGTGAAAAGTCAGGCAGTGTTAAGCGAAGTAAATCATCCAAATGCTTGTATGTTTGGAAAAATTCAGCTTTTACATTTTGTTGACACACATCTGATCTTTGGTGTAGGTATATAGACACTAGAAGAGTATCCAGTTGTCAGTATCTGTAATATTAAGTATAACTAAAAGGATAAGCAAATAATTCTTCCTCTGGGTAACTCCAGTATGCAAAATTGCTTATCTGTTTCACTTTGAAATTTCTGAGATGGCTGAGACTTAGTAATAATCATTGATACAATTAATTAAAGTATAAAAAATTTGCAATTTCATTTACAGAGCCAATTGGTTATCTTATGGATAACGGATTTATGAATTTCAATGTATAAATTTTCTCTATTTTGAATCAAATTATTTGGTCATAAGTCAATAAAGAATAAGGTCTTCTGATTTTAGATTAAACTATAGGAGACATTGACAGTGAGTACCAGTAGATTGCACTTATAAAAGTTTGCTGCTATCCCTTAAAATGGAGACCATACTTATACTTAGGTTCCATTCATAAATATTTATAGAAGAGGAAATATGATTAATCTAAATGACATAATTAAAGTTATTTTAAATACTTGTCAAATCCAACTAAATAAAGTATCTCTAACATTTATCATCACATAAAATATATTTATTGTTATTGTTTTAATCTATATAGTACATCATTCACATTTGTAATATATTAATGATAACTTTCAATATGAATGGCCTTCACTTTTGTATACAGCATTTCCGTCCCTCTTTTGGTCCTTCTCTCTCTTTTGCTCTTCCCCTCTGCAATTCCTCAGAGGTTTATCAGTGATGATTTGGGTTTCTTTCAGACTGATTATCCTATACTCCTACCAAACAAGGACATCTGAGACTTCAGGGCACACTGCAAAATCTTTGTGGTAGAGAGTGCTCACAGCTGCCCTGCAGTATGCCACAATGCTGCAGCATGCTGAGGGACTCCATTATCTATTTTCTCGTCACAAAAGGGCCCTATTCTGACCATACACAGGAGTTTGTGAGTGCTGACTGCTGCATAGTTACTTTCAAGTAGTAAATGGGAATACTCATCTTTAAAGGTCCCTTCCATCCCAAACCATTCTATGATTTCGTGATGTGATGAGAGGAACACATACATGCAAATGTACAAATTCCACTAAAAGATGCTTTCTGATGGGGATATATCAATACAGTGTGTTGTGTAATGAATAATGCTGAACTTAAGTGTAAATGGATCTTGAGAGTGAAAAGTAGCCTGGTCACACACTAAGGACTAATCACCTGACTGAGTGAGAATGTCTTGAGATCTTAATTACTGACTTCTGAGGTTTTTCCAACAGCACAAATATGACAAGCTTGTGTACTGCCAGAGGACATTTCCCAGGTTATTGAACGATGGGAATAAGACAGAACATGGACTGGACTTTCCTTTTACATTCTGAAATCAAGATTTAATGAGAAGAATAAATAACAGAGGTGATACCAGAAAAAATTATACAGCTCTATGAAACTGATTCTCTGCTATCAACCGTCAGCTGTTTGGTGGCTGGTTTGTTGCTTGTTTTCTGGTCAGTAACATCATTCTGGGGTGAGTTTATGTCTTAGGACTGTCTTTTAAGAAGTCAGACAGGAGGTAAAACCTCCATTATTCATGGCCAGAAAAAGGCTTTTATTTTCTTCTTAATGCAGAAAAATGCTGTGGAAAGACCCAGTAAGATTAATCTTAACTAAGTTTAGCCTTAACAAAATGTCAGAAATGCAATTATGTCTTTGTTAAGTTGAAGCCAGACATCTCAGTAAACTCTTTATATTAGCCCTTGGCACAGAGCATTTAGTTTCTCAACTGCAGCAACACTATAGTTAAAAGAAGCAAACAATTCTCTACTGTACATTTGAGCCTGGCTGACCTAAGTATCCATCTGTTGGATGAAGTTTACATTAATAAAATGTTTGTCCCTACCCAAGGGCTTTCTGAGTAGCCTGTATAAAGAAGTCCGGAAAAATGAAGAGTAGATTTGTTCCTATCAGACAGGAAGGAAGTTGTCAGGCGGAAAGAGGATATGGACCTGTTTGCATGCAAGGGTCAGTATTTGGTTGCTGGATATTTCCTTTGTGTCCACACGACAAGAAAACCCTTCATTTCTTGTGCTGGACAAATAGCAGGAAAGGGTGTGAGAGTTATTGAATGACATTATCATCTTATAGCCTCATCGGTGAGGAATACTGCTTATCAAAACTGATAGCAAAAAGAACTGAATTTCTGGACCAGACATAAGCAGCTGAAATTGTTAAGAGGTTCTTATTTCATTTCTTTAATTCAATTTAGTTAGCATACTGTGCCATTCTTTTCTATAAATTCACTAGTTTTGCCAACTTTTTAGTCATCAGATTATTTAAACTGGGTACAGAAAATATCTACGGAATCAAACCTTAATGACTGTGTTCCAAACAGGGATGTGAAAGACTTTAAAAGCCAAAATTTTTAAGAAAAAGTCTTCATGAGACTCTTTCTGTTGTTGTTGATTGTTGTTTGTTTTTTTTTTTTTTTTAACTAAAACTGTTACGACATTGAAGACTGTCAGGAAACTACCCTATTTGCTTTTTTGTGTTAAAAAGATGAGGGTATTGCTCACCAGTCAATGAATAAAACAGCTTCAGAATATGAGCCTGATCCTGGAAATATTCAATCCCATACTTACAAACTCAACTCTTTCCACTCAGGCCAGAGAGGTTATTTGTGCTAGTTAAAATTTTTCTGTGCTTGCAGGAAAGGTCATATGATTAAACCTACATGTCAAGTGATTAAACTGCCCCTTTATTAATATTGATTTAATTGTGAAAATAATTTTTTACAAAATTGGGTTGAGACCTTTCCTTTATTCCTTTCAAAACCTTCTTGTCTTTTTTCAGACAACTATTGACAAAACACATTCAACTGTAAAATAAAAGACTTGGAATTGCACAGAATTGGCTTCTAATGCACATCATCAAGGAAGACACCCAAAGGAGTCCAGGTCTGCTACTTTATTTAAGATTTCTAACCTCATCATGTATGAATGATGGGAAAATGTATGTAACATAAAGCTATAAATCTGATTTGTATTATTGCATGCAAAAGATGGTGCAAGCTAATATCTATTTTATGGCATTTAAGAAAAAATTGATATGACTCTTAATAGTAAACAGACACAACACTTCCGTGTGGTATTGAAGAGTCATTTGTATTTACTGAATGCTAAATTACAGATTCTGGATGGAGCTGGCTGTGGAACATAACACAGTGTACTCCATAAATGTATTTTTTCCACACACACATGTACACACATATGTGTATTTATTGCATTAATCTACATAATGTCACACAGACTTCAGAAAGTTGTAGGAGGGGTCATTCATTTACAGGAGATGAGACAAGGCAGGAACATGATGAATTGGTTTGTAGGCCCTGAACTGCAGGGACATAAATAAACTATTCTCTGGGCTACAATGGGTATGCATTTCAAAAGAAGAAAAGAAAGAGAAAAGGATGATGGAACAAAGTCTATTCCTTTCTTTGTTGTTTGGTGCTGTGTTTTCTCTGACACGTGCCATTTAACTGAGAAATGTTCCTGTGCAATCATACCTTTTAATGTGTACAGTATGATAAATATTGCATTTGTGCCACTTCATCACTTCCACCACTACTGCAACAATAAACAAGTTTTCTTCAGTCATTTTATATTAACTGATCAGACACCACATGTACTTTACAGTTATATGTATGGCCAGTATCATTTATATTCTTAGGCAGTCTTAAATATTGATAACATGTGATGAAATTATTTCACAGGTTAGTATGTTCTGTTTTATCATTAATACCATAATAAGATATCATGTCTCTTTGTGCCACAAACATACTAGGCAAGACAGTTAATAAGGTTTTAATTTATAGCACAAATCTTTCACAGCATAGAAATTTCCTGAACTTCATCATACTTAACTGCTATATTCAGGGAAAATTAACTGTTTCCTTAGATTAATAAACAGAAAAAGCTATCCTAAGTAAAGTAGATAAAAAGTGCTATCTATGAGAATGCCATAGCATGGGTGCTGTTTCATGCAGGTGTAAATCCCAACAGAGAGAATGAGACCTGAAGACTTCTAAAAGTGAGGATTTGAAAATGCAGGGGGAAATCTTACTCTCTTATATCTACCATCTTGAGTCATATCACAGCCGTGTTTCCTCCCCACCCTCACAAATCCACTGGATAAAGAGAAGATCTGCTATATCAAAGAGGCAGTAGTCGAACACAATCATTGCAACTTTAAACTTGAACATGTTTCCTTTCAAAGCTGATAGCCTCCAAAACATTGGAGAGCGGCACAATGTTATCTTCACTTCTACTCTGAAAATTTAATGCAGCTTTTTCATAATGGCCTGATAGGAAAAAATGTAGTGGCTATGGGAGAGATTCTTCCTGCTCTGTGTTGAAAAAAATTGCAACAGATCAAAATGAAGGTAACCCCTGCAGCTAGCCCTGATCCTTTGGAAGCTGACATAAATCACATCAATTTTGTTGTGTTCTGACTTATCTGAAGTAGAAAGGCAACTGTGTCTTCCTAGACTAAGTTGTGATTATAGGAACTATCACAGGGCTTCAAGACAATGACTGAGTAAGGAGGGGAAAAAAAAAATATCTTAAAAGCAGAAAAGGTTGGCATGTAATGCCAACTGAACAGTACCAGTACAGCAGCTTGAAAATGAAGCAAGTCAACCACATTGCAGAAGGAATTGTGCAGACAAAAAATATGTAAAGAGGAAAAGCTTGGCCTTCTGAAAAAAAAAAAAAATTAAAAAATTGCAAGCTCTCCCCGGGAAATGTGTAACAACTCATGGACTTTTCTTGTTCCAGGGCTGTACCTTGAACTTTATGAATCTCATTTGCTTTGAGTTGTGAGCAAAATCTTAGGCTTATTAACAATATCACAACATATTCATTCTGATCACTGAAAAAAAGACTTCTTGAGCAGTGAAAAAGCCCAGTTTTCATATAAGTGCTGTGACCACTCATTAGTTAAGTAAAATGTTTTGTGTTTTCAGTGGGCTTTCCTACAAAAATGAAGTTCTCATAATTTCTCTTTGTCATTCTCTTCATAAAGTAAAACATGTAATTGTTCCTATTCTACATATGAAAAAAATGAAACACAGAGACTTCTTTTACAAAAATATAGGCATAGAAATAGGAAACTAGTCTTAGAGCCCAAGTTCCCTCATTTCTGGTAAAGCAGACTATCCAGTGGGCCACAGTTCTTCCTATAGTCACTCTACACAGCTGCTATACAATGTCAGTTGGGGTTTTATTTTTCATTAGTTTGCATGCCATCTGTCCTGTAAGTGAAAAACAAGAAGCTGTTTAAACATTCCTCTCCACTGATCTCTTTCCTTCCTTCCGTCCGCCAACGGTCTGAGGAACAGAATGAGTTTTAAAATCACAGTTTAAATAGATACATGGATATATGTATAACTTAAGACAATATCCCCTAAGAATTCTGTAAGCACTTTGAAAAAATGCCTTCTTCCCCATTTTCAAGTAAAATACTGTCGGGTTCATGACATTCCTGATGGCCTCGGTAGGGAAATTATTGAAGCTATTGTATAGTCATACAATATATCCCTCTTTATTTTTTTTCCTGTCCCCTCTTATTCTTTTTTCCTCCATCTCTTCTTCCCTGTCTATTTCTTTCTCTCTCCATTCCTGTCCCTGTCTTTCCCGCTCAGTAACCATACTTACTTTATTGAGTCAATGAATATGGCAAAAGACATGCAAAACAACTCTTAGATCACAGATGTCTGTCCCCTTCACACTGCAGGATATACCTATAACCCCCAGACAGCAAGTGTATCTGGTATTATAAAGAAGTTGAGCTTAATCTCAGGGCTTTGTCAGAAAAGCTCTGGTCCTGGCCTCCCGTTTTCTATTTCTGCAGAAGGTTAGGGACTAAGGAAAGGTAAGAAAAGGAGATACATGTCCATGCCTGTCATGTCCGTGTCCAGCACAATGCCTTAGCATGGCCACCAGAGAAAATAGTTACGATGATCACAGTCTGAGCTGTGGATATGTGTTGCTTTTTACTGACACATCTATAGGAGCTGTAATCTATAGCAAAGAATGGAGCAGTCAGCTGTGGGTAAAATCTTATACCAGTGCAGAAGGAACTGCTAGAAACCATCTGCTGAAGCTCTTTGTCATATACTTTGAGCCATTTTCTCTTGTACGCAGAGGCAGCTCTAAGTGGATGGAGAGAATGTGAATAATTTTTCATTAGAGGCCAAAGACAAATATCAGACAGTAAAATGGCTGACTATTTTACCTTATCAACCACACACATAGTGAGTACAAACCTTGGTGTGTACTGAATGCAGCCTGATGTGTCATGGGAGCAGGGTTTACAAAACTTTCAAGAAAGTCAAGAAAGACAGATAAATGGGTGCAGCCAAAAGGAAAAGCTGTTGTAGCTGTGGAGTCCTAAAGAGAGTATGAGGGTAGTCTGACCTATTGATTCACAGAGTGATAGGGGTTGGAAGGGACCTCTAGAGATCATCTAGTCCAACCCCACTGCCAGAGCAGGCTCACCTAGAGCAGATCACACAGGAACAAATCCAGGCAGCTTTTGAAAGTCTCCAGAGGCGGAGACTCCCCCACGTCTCTGGGCAGCCTGTTCCTGTGCTCTGTCACCCTCACAGTGACGATGTATTTCCTCATGTTCAGGTTTTCCAGTTTATAGCTATTGCCCCTAGTCCTGTCACTGGACACCACTGAGAAGACCCTGGCCCCATCCTCCTGACACCCACCCTTTAGATATTGATAACCACTGATAAGATCCCTCCTCAGCCTCCTCTTCTCCAAGCTAAACAGACCCAGCTCTCTCAGCCTTTCCTCATATGGTAGGTGCTCCAGGCCCTAAGGTGGTCCTGGGCATCTCTTGGGAGTTACCAACATCAGAGGATTTCCTTTCTCTAATCAAGATAATATGTTTTCAGTAGGTTTCTGAAGTCTTCTACTTTGGAACCTGCTCTCTGTTTTTGTTGGAAGTACCAAGCTTTTGCTGGATACCTGGCAAGATCTGACTTTCTACAAGCATTTTGGTTAAAAATTTTAATAAAAAAGTTTAGATTTAAAGGAGAATAAAGGGTCCTACATCTTCTGGGTTTATTTAAATCTGTGATCTTCTGAAAGAGAGTTTATGTTGAATGCCTGATAAACTGTTACTGATCCATGAATGATAAAGGTTTGTAATATCAGTGGCTGATTTTCAGGAGCTGAACCTCCTGCAGCTTGTATTGACATTAACTGTCTCTCTGAGTTCTCAAATGTTCTGTAAACCCTGCTCCCGCAATACATTAGACCATTGTATTTTTAACATTGATCTTGTGATAAGCAAGCAAATCATAAGTCATGCTTCTTGGTACATATCAAATCCTTATGAATCTTCTTTTCCCTTTAGAATCATGTTATTCATATTAACAGTTCTCACATATTCTGGAGCACAGGGAATATAGAGTGGCACTTTGGACTTCTGACTTCTACATTTGTTTCATTAATGGGAAAGAGTCTTTCTGGTTTCCTTCAAATATAACATGATGTACACCAAATATATCTTTCAGCTATTGGTGTAAAAAACCCAGTAGTAGGAAGTAATGTTATTAGTATTGTTGTGAATTTTCAGGAGACATCAGGTACTCCAGTTTATCATATTCCTTTTAACAGACGCTGTAATCTGCCAGATCTTAGAGAAATACCTGTTGTTAACTGTGATGTAAATACTTTTCTACTTTCTGAGCATATACTTACTGTAATATCCTAAATTATACGTTCGAATTGCTTCTGGCAAGCAGTTACAGTTATATCCTTGGATTCCAATAGAAACATTACGTATTATGAGAAATTTTCAGAACTTGTGAAACAGTCTGTGATTCTGTTCTGTCTTTTTAAAATGCTCTTATTTGTGAACAGCAAGACCCGTGGACATTTAAAGTGAAAACACAATGGAAATAATTTTATGGGTTTTTTGTTCGATATTTTTCATAGTAGGGTCTACAACAATTTCATCTTCACGAGACTATGTCAATACCTTCAGCCAAAGCACAAAGCTTTAGTCTGACTTGGATTCTGGTCTCCAAAGAGAAAATTTTTGGCTGACAAGGAAGAGGATTTAGGCTTACAAAATTTGCTTGTCTGGAAGATTGCACTAGGGAGAAACAGTCTAGACATAAAAACCACTCTTGTCAGGACTGGTTTTTCTTCCCAGGCTCTACGTGTGGCCTTTTCTCTACTTTTCATTTTTTAAGACTTTAATCTTCCTTTCAGGTCAAGTGACTATGCATTATTCTGTGCCCTTCTCAGTCTTCATCTAAGTATGGCTTCTAGGAGACAATACCTTGTGCTATCACAGTCATTTTTGAGGGCTTTTTACAATACACTTGATCCTCTTCTTCAATTTCTAGACTAAATAAGCAAATTTATGTGATTTCTTCACCTACTTCAAGGATGAATATATTGCAGAGGAAACCTCCCAACATGAATCATAGCTGAATCATTTCAGTTTAGCTGCTAGAGGCTTGGGTGGTCCTGTGGTTTGCAGGTCAAGATATCAGCACATCCTTAGTATGATAAGAGACAAACAGCTACACCCACTCTATGGAGGGGTGATACATTTTACAGAAGGCAGGGGACATTTCCGCAGCTGTCCTGAGGGGATGTACAACAGAAAAGCACATTTAATCAGCACTGGGACTTCCATAGAAGTTCTAGAGTTGAAATGGCAAGAGGGACATCTGGATCAGTGTGTCCCCTGGCTGGCCTGCTTACATCCCTTTGCACATTAGGGGACTGTGCTAGCACTTTCTAGTCTCTCAGGGTTATTAGTTGTAAAGGATTTCTGCTGCTGAAAGCCTTCTCAACTAAAGATCCTTTCACTTCCAGCTCTCAGATGTTTGGCATAGACATAGAAAAAGTATGGTTCCCCAGTTAATTAGAAGATGCTCAGATGTTACTAGTGTTGTTTACTGTGTGTCCAATTCTTGATGAAACAATGAATGAAATGATAGCAAAAACAAGGTAGAGATTTGACAGGGATAATTCCCTTGATGAAGACTTGACAGATAAGTAAAGAACTTAAAAACATGAAATTTAAAATAATTAGGCTCTTTGATTAAACAAACAATCAATCAAATTGCTCTTTTATTCTTTCTTTCACAAATAGCACTTTTAAAACAGCATTTTATTTGGGGTGTTGAAGCCTTACCAATAACATGCATAGAAGTGTGTTTCAACTCGGCTAATTCTCACAATAGTACAACTGGGAGGCAATAAGTTTTAATGATCGAAAAATAAATCCTCATTAAAAAGCACAATGACACGTAGGCTACCAACCAATGTCAAGGTGACAATGCCAAATCTTTCACCTTCTTCTAGCTCTTTGTTTTTCTGTTCATTCCACATCCCAGAGCAATTACAGCAATGTTAAATGGGTAAGGCCAGAGCTCATATAGAAGTGAATAAACTACAATTTACAGCTTGTTGGTCATCTGCCCTATAAATCCCAAGATCTGCCTTTGAGCATCGAAAATTGAGGAGACAAAAAACTAAGGGACATTCTTTCATAACCACCTTCTTCCCATTACAGGGGTAAAAATATAGATACCATCAATGTTGTTTTTAACAAAGCATGGAATTGAATTAGTAACATTTATTGCTAACTCTTTGGCACTGCTGGAATAAAGTAGTGACTAAGTGATGAACCTATAATTTTGGCAAAGGCTTCTGGGGCTATTGTCTGTGTTCACTATGAGCTGTGGCTTCTGTTCTCTTCACAGTGCCTCTCCCACTAAAGGAACGGTGTGACTCTGAGGAATCTGCCTAGGAGCCATTAAGTCTTTAGAGGTAAGTCTTCTATTGTGTAGTTTTATAAGGAAAGTGGAGAATTTGGTCCCTTAACAAAAGCTCCATCCTACTCTAAAGCAATTTCTCAGGCACATGGGGAATCTGCATGGGAATCTGGCTCTGGTTTCAGTGAACTTTTTTCTTGCTTCAACTTAAGCAAACTTTAGGGTCAGGTTACTGATCCTAGAACAACTCTTTTTTCATTTTGAAAATATTGTATTTTACTTCATTAAATTTTACAATATATGTTTGTACAACTGATCTCTAAAAGAAAATAATCAATCACAGCTTCTGTTACCACAGAAAGTGTAGAGAGTTCAGAATAAAAATACTGCGCAAAGTGGGAGGAGTACCTTGACACAGAGAGCAATTTCACCAACCACATAGTGCTCAGAAACATGAACTTATCAGTGGAAAACTAGACTGATGTCATGACCCATGAACTTTCATATTTAGCATGAAACCAAAGGGTGCCACTCTTCTCATGCTGTGTGAACAGTACAGAAAAAAGTAGTAAAGGGCTGCAACTACTTTCACAATGATGTTTATAGCAGAAAATACAATCATACACTTGCAATCATACGCTTGCATGTACCAATGATAATCCAGTCAGGTGTTTAGATGTGAACTTTACCCAAGGCTTGTGTGATTAGAGTTAGGATTTGAATTATGCCACTGAGGGTGCAGACAATCTATCTCAGTTCTTCTTAGATGTTTCTGATTCAATTCAATTTGATTCAATTAGATTCGATTATGGTGATCCCTGTAGCACTGAGTTTTAAAAATTTGTTTTCACACACAAGCAAATCTGATAATCTTCCAAGCAGACCACATACATACCTCTTAAGAGAAAGACACAGCCTTGTGGCTATGGCAAAGTCCTACTGCTCAGGGACAATTCTGCAGATTGAGAGACCAGAGCAAGTTAGATGTTCACACAGGGATAGACCAGTTTAAGAATGGGATTAAAGTACATATTGCTTTAGTGCCAAGTCTACGGAAAATATTGAAAAAGTTACTAGAATTGGAGATATAACTAGAATTGGAGGCCTTTGGTGTGTACCCTCCTGTCTTGAGTTGTTTTTCAGTTTCGGGAGCTCGGTTGCTTTAGCCCCTTTTTGTTCTCAGTGTCAGAAAATGTGTGGTTCTGTCAGGGTAAGATAATTTTGGCTTTCTACTGTCCTGACACTGTCTGCAGGGATAGTAACTAGAGCATGTCCTCCCTTTTTCTTGTGCCCATTTAAGATTTTATTGTGACTACGTAGAAAAACTGCAAATAAGCCTTAAAATGATGACCAAACATAAGAAGAAATCTTTTTTATTCCTATAAAGGAACAGAGGTTTGAAAAATTCTTGCTCCCGCCTTTACCACTTTTCTCCTTGGAAGCTCCATCACGTTCAGAGACGTGATTTTGGGAAACACAAATCTTTCTTGGTCAACTTGGATTGGTAAAATGGATTAGAAAAAAAAAAAAGAAATCCCAGATAGTTTTTAAAGTGTGACTGTGCTGTAATACTAAGCATTTCTAAATGAGTTCTGATGCAGTGATTTCATCTCTTAGTGCTTTCAGGACAAAGTAGAGTAAACAAGGCTATAGCCTGCAGGGGCTGCTGTCATGCAAGAATAATTATACTAGGATGGAACAAACAATCAAACTGGAAGGACAGATGTTGTTTCATTTTATTTTATGTTAAGGGATAAGTTTATGTTCCACATTAACAGAACAGTATCTTTTTGTGGAAATCATGGGATACTTTCCAGAAATGAGTTAGAACTAAAGCATATACTTTTCAACATGTTGGGATCTCCTGTCTGAGAGGATGTCCTGTTTACATTTTGTGCTCTAGCTAAGTAATTATGCTGCATGAATGCTCCAGAAATGAGATGAAATATAAGAGGGGAAGATGGCTTGAAATGGATTTTCACTCAAGTTTGAAAAATGGCACTTGCATGACCCCTGTCATCAAACCATTTGGGATTAGTCCTACAAAGGTATATATTTAACGAGAATAGGCACTCAGAAGGCAGAGGCTTTGGCATCCATGGAATGTATTTCGGGTGGTTTAAAACTTCTTTTCATCTTCTTTTCAGAAAGAAAATAAGGAGTGGCTGATAATGTGGCTCACAGCCAGTCTCATTTCATGAAATGAGCTGTGTAGGTAACCAAACACTGATGAATCATAAAGCAGCATCTAGGAATAATAAAACTAATAATGCAAGAGGGATAGATTCTCATTTACATCATCCCTTTGTGATTTAAAGGCTTTCTATATCAGAATGGTGATATATTACACAGGAATATAATTAATCATATTATATTATATTACATAATATTATATTACATCATATCATATTATATTACATTATATTATATTATATTATATTATATTATATTATATTATATTATATTATATTATATTATATTATATTATATTATATTATATTATATTATATTATATTATATTATATTATATTATATTATATTATATTATATTATATTATATTATATTATATTATGTTATATTATATTATGTTATATTATATTATATTATGTAATATTATATTACATTATATTATATTATATTATATTATATTATATTATATTATATTATATTATATTATATTATATTATATTACATTATATCATATTATATCATATTATATTATATTATATTATATTATATTATATTATATTATATTATATTATATTATATTATATTATATTATATTATATTATATTATATTATATTATATTATATTATATTATATTATATTATATTATATTATATTATATTATATTATATTATATTATATTATATTATATTATATTATATTATATTATATTATATTATGTTATGTTATATGTCATGTCATGTCATATATCATCTCACATTACATTACATTACATTATATTAAAGGCAACAGAAGATCAAGCTTACTGTTTTAAGGTTGCGATTAATTTTTGCATGGGGGTGGCAATTATTTTTGGTGGGAGGCAGAAACAACTTCTGATCAAGTGGGGAGACAAAGTGGCAAATTCAGAGATTAATTTGCATTTATTTTAAAATTAGCAGAAATCTAACAAAATGTTGCTTTTATAAATACCATAATATGTTGCAGTTTTTTGCAGCTGAGGTGTAAATCAGGGGTGTTAGAAAATTATATGGTTGTGGCTCTGTGATGTCTCTTGAAGTTCACAACCCTCTTTCACCTGGTAAACTGGTCTCCAACCAGACATGACTACTACATATAGTCACGGGAAAACTGAGATATAAATCCAAGAAAGGCTAGAAAGAAACCATGTTGATTTAACACAACCTGATAATGTTTTTTTTTATTCAACTGTATTACCAGAACTTGTGGGATCTCTTTTCATGAGCCCTGTCAAATTGCTAGTTTTTTAGGTAATGCATAAACAGAAAGAAAAGGATGCTTCCTGCTACCCACCCCCAAACCAAAAGAATTTCAGTTTTGAACATATATAGGCAAAACATAGTAGACTAATGGGAAATTACCTAAAAGATTATAATAGTAAATATGGTATGTAGTGCTTCTGCACACCCACAGCTTAGCTGCTGTCAAGATTTGGTAGACTTCCAGGAAGGGGAAAAATTTAAGGCACAGTTTGATAAAGTGTTAATTTTTAAATGTTTATGGGGAGCTTTTCAACCCTGTCCAAGGGATACTGATGGGCACACTTCTGTTCTCACTGTGACCTTCTAAAGGTAACTAAAATTAACAAAACTTCATTCCACCATCCGGGACTAGCCCTCTCTCTCTGTATGTAGATAGATGTATAGATACAAATCTTATAATAATCTTTATGTTAGGAATATTATCCAGGACCCACTCCTGACATTTTCATCTGTTCATCATCCATCATTCCCACTTGATCTGATGCTTCTCACATTCACTTTAGTAGGATATTATCTTAAAAATTCTTGTGTATAATTGCATGCAAAATGAAGTCCATTGACATAAAACAGTTTGAGGACTGAATAAAGGAAAAAAAGACTTTTTCTGGGAATTAGCCTAAAATAATAGGTTATGGGACTGCTTAAAATAATAAGTTCAATGTATGTACTCTACACAAAGATCCTTCCTAATACGACGTTCACATTTTTTTCTAATTAAAAATTTTAGAAATCTAGATTTCTCTATCTAAGCTTTTATGTGGTGCCCATCATCCCTGCTTCTGAGGAAATAAAAATAATTCATTGTATGTACTATGAGGTCTGCCAGTGTTATCTCTTAAATATGGAAACTAGTGGTATAATAAAATGCACTGCAGAACTCCGAAAGCCCTTGATTCTATATTTACATCACTGAACAAGCTCACATTGACTCATAGCTCTTTAATTAGAGGCATAGTTGTTTTCTTTTCTTTAGGGCATTTTTTTACCCTCACAATACAAGCATACATTTGGTAACTAATACCAGCAATTAGCCTCATCTGCTATGTAAATGAGTGTAATTGCAATTAAATACTTTAGTGGGCCCAAAGGGAAAACATGCAATCATTACAAAGTAAGTAGGAGTACATGGTAAAGGGGCTTTTAGGAGTGCTAGCAGAAGTGTTTTTTCCCTGTGGTGACTATGGTCCTTTTCATTGTTTTAGTTATTTTTTCAGGAGTTTCGAACCTGATTCAAAGGGTATTTTTTCTCTTCTTCACTGGGAGCTGTGAAAACCATAGAACAAATAATGATATGTTTAATGAAGAAAAGAAATTATCTCCAGGGTGTTCACAGGATTTTGTGGCGAACTTCTGAGCACCACAAAACAGGATATCAAAAACAACACTGGGAAGTTCCTGGATTGGGTTTATTGTCAAATATTTGTTAAAATCAATGGCTATGACAGGTTTACAACTAAATAACTGTGTCAGTGAATATGGTTACATTATTCTCTCTTTCCACGAGAGCTGTCAGTGGCATACTGCAGGCAACCTGTCCGGATAGTATATGATGGTATACTAAACACAGCATAAGAGATACCAACTCACTGAGCTTGGATTTGAAGTTCGAACAAACTGAAAAACTAATTTTGAGTGTTTCCTCTCAAATACGAATACAGAAACATGGTCAGATATATGTCAATGGTGTAAATATTACTTAAAATTCCCATTTGCATACCCTGTCTACATAATTTTGCATCTGAATTAATAATTTTTGAGTACCAAATCCACATTTTGAAACGTAATTGAATTTGAATTTTGAATCTTGTTTATTCCATTATTCAGGATAATGGAATGATCTGTTAGATCTGAGTAGCCTGAAATTTTTTAAAGGATCTCTATTTATTATATGCAAATGTCTGAATAGAGCTGAGGCAGTCTGGCCAGAAGATTATAAAAATGTTTCATCTCCTGAGCAGAGTTTCACCCTCCTTTGGTATAAAGCATCACTGAATTACTCATTCTGGCTTTAAATGTTCCTAAGGGTGCCTGGAAATATTTACTCTTTCTCAGGTGGAATCTGCACTTAAAAAAAATAAAATTTTACTAATGAGATATTGTGACCTTCCATTTTATTCACAAATTATATTTAGGGAAGGTGTTAAATTTTGATCAAATTTAAGCACTGCATATGCTGATCCTTTTTGCTGCATCTCGACAAAATGACTGGGAAGGAGAAGTCAGAACTGATTTTTGTCTTAAAAATACCATATGCAAACAGTCCATTCATGGACTGAATTAATTAATTATTCTTTTTAGATGTTACTCCTCGATTTAAGTACACATCTATATTTCTGATGAAGGACTTCTGTGTTAGGGAGCACCAAGGGCAGGTGCTGCTCCCTAAAGAAGGGTGGCCAGCAATGCAGCACAATAACAAGGCCAGCAGACAGTGGCCTCACTGACAAGGGTCCTGTCCCACAGCAACATAGTGAGGCAAACAGGACAGGCCCACGCAGGCTTTGACAGGAGTTCAGATCTCCAGACAAGTGCATTGTAATGAGATGCGTCTGAGGTCAGGCCAGGAACTCAGTCCTTGGGTCAGAGTCAGAATCCAGATCCAGAAGCCAGCTCTGTCATGAGCCAAGCATGACAACCTCTGCTTAAAACCATCTCCCAAGGATGTAGGAATTCCTGTTGTGGTTTCTTCCAGATTTTTCACAAAGATCTCCAAGGCCAGCTAGGGTTTCTTTGGCCATCTGTCCTTTCAGAGAGCTGGCCTTGAGTGAATGGAGTTAAACTCCTGCAAAGGCTTGGTGTGCTCTGGGATCTGACAATCTGCTAGACTGAAAGGTTACTTTACATAGGAGGGCACATCGAGACCATTCTGTTTATGAGTAGACACTCATAATCCTGGATAATATTGGTAGAACAGTGAGAAGAACACACCAACTTAAATTCAGGCTACTCAAGACAGAAACAAGGTACCAAGAACAAGAGTACCTTTTGACAGAAATAGGTGGTGTCTGAGTTTATCATCTTGTTGAGACACATTGTATGAATCAAATTCCTGGCGGCTTATTTATCCACTGGTCCACATTTTTCTCTGTGATATATATAAAGTAATTAATTTTTATATCAGACAAGGTAGTTGTGTCTATCTCTCTCTCAGGATGACTTCAGAACACCATCTGCAGTGCAACTCATATTAGTTAGTTTCACTTACAGTCTAACAAGGAAGAAAAAAGAAAGAAGTCTTGATTGTAAATTAGTTTTCCAAAGTTCCCACAAATTGCTTAGTGTGATTCAGTAACACAGTGAGAAATAAACTACTTGCATGGGTATCAGTTGATTAATATCCTTCTCATATGAATGAAAGCATTCATGATTAGTGACAAAAGTGCTGCTAATGAGGTTTATGTTTTCAGAGTTGGTAAGGCGATCTCTCTCCAGTAAAATATTGTTTCTTGAATTCAAAAGTATTTTATTTGTTAAGCTTAGAAGATTATAACCTCCTTGCGTAAGCAGTTTTACACTGTCCTTCACAAGGAGTAATTTTTTGTTCATTATCTAGAACTAATGGACAAATAGTTATGAAGCATCTGGGGATATGGGCTTTTAAGAGCCACAACTATAAGATTTACAGTTGGGATGTGTTTTACCTCTTTCACTTAGAAATCCATTTTAGAGTTTCTGGACATGGAAAAGGGATCACTGAAATTTCTTCTATTGCTGATGCATATTAGTAAGTTTAGGAAAGTCTATGCTGCTCTCATCTTCAGAGGATGTAACTGTCCTGTCAAATAACAAATTATTGTTGCATGTTTCACCAAAATATCTGGAGTTTCATCATTGAGGGTGGCCATCAATGTAGAAGTTGAGTTTAAAGTCATTTATCCATATCTCAGCCAAGAACTATTATTTACTGAGAACTAGTATCCCAAAGCATCCTATATTCCACATAAGAAATTCTGGGTTTTTTTATAGTTTTTAAGGTGAACATGTTGATTAAAGACAAACTTTCACAATTTAGTGTACAACACATTCTTTCAGTTACCCATGTATTTGTGTGGATAGAGAACAGGAACATAATATGCTTAGCAGAGTACTACATGTTTTTAATAAGAAAAGCTTTCCTTAGAATCATAACACTGTTTTCAAGTCACTAAAAATGAAATTCAGAAAACTAGCAGGCTTTTTTTAGGACTCAGAATTCAGAAGTTATTAAACAAAGGTTAGGTTTCACCATATTGCTTTGATGAGTAGCCTTAGAAATTGTTTCCTATTCCAGGGATCTTTGAATTTAAGATCGTTCTCTGTTTAATGTTATGCTAATTGCCGGCACAGCATATCTTTAGAACTGAACCTTTTTCCATAAAATTTGAGTTTTAATAGTCATGAAGA
Organism: Rhynochetos jubatus; assembly: GCA_027574665.1. NCBI lineage: Eukaryota > Metazoa > Chordata > Aves > Eurypygiformes > Rhynochetidae > Rhynochetos > Rhynochetos jubatus. The sequence continues at coordinate 105,368,547 of CM050648.1, forward strand.
AATTAAAATTGAAAGTCAATTTTATTTGTTTGTGTCTGTAGAACAAAATTTAAAGGAATTGGATTTCAGGCCACAGCCTAGACTGTAATTTTTAGGAAAGGATCTGCACAGAAATGTCAGCTATAAGCTCTGTGCTTAACATGTGTCTGTTCTGTGTGAACTTGTATTCACCTTAGCCCTGTGAAGCACAAACCTTTTCTTCCAGCCAGCTGCAATACTCAGCCTGTTTGTAACCTCCTTGTAAGCGGAATTGTTTCAGCCTTTCCCCTGCCGAGAGCAAAACATAAACATGAGGCACATTAAAATGGAAACAGGATCCTGGTCCTTTCTGTTTCTCGGTTTTATTTAGCTGTGACCTTTAACCCTCATTAAGATACTTTGGAAAGTTTGGGACTTCTTTATTTGTGTAGCTCATTGTGGGAATATTTAGGTTTGTTATGTTGTTCTTCTCTTCAAAAATATTTAAATGCCTTTGGGCAGTTGTCTAAAAAATAAAAAAATACATATATCTATTCTAAAAACATGTCTGTAGACAATATTTCACAGCATATGCTCTGGTCATTACAGTCATCCCAACAAGGCAAACATTGACACCCAAATTTTACACAAGAGGAGTATCAATGCACACCGAAGTTTGGTCCAAGGCAAAACATACATTTGTATACACACTAACGGATGCTAGCCCAAAAATGTATATTAATGCCCAAAAAATATCAGATACAGTTTTTTTATCTATGAAAAATATGACTCTCAGATTGATGATTACAAAAGTCATGTGTGGGAATTTGTTTAACTATTTACAATATGGGTCAAAAAGTAGTTATATCCTCTGATTTGTTTGTCTTAAAAGGTTCCTGACCTGTTGACAAATGTGTGCATGCCTCAGAAACATGCAGAGATGTGCTAAACGTAATACAAGGTCCAACGTTAAAATTTTTGCCCAAGGAAGTTTTGAATATCTGATGTCCTGTATTTCCAACCTTTAAAGAGAAAATTCTTTCCCTTAAATTAAAAATTAGTCATGCTTCCTCCAATTTAAATGTGTACAAGAGGAGCTATACTGAAATAGGTGTGACATGCTCCTGGAAAGAATGAAAAACGTTACTGAGATATGTTTAAAGACTGAGGGTTTTTGTTGTTGATGGTATTGTTTGCCTTGTTGCTCTTCTATTTTTGCATGTAAGCATTAGGAGAAGAATAGGTGTTACTTGCATGTTTTCAGAATCTGTATTTCAGTTTCCATTTATGAAGTGAAATAAACTCATCAGAAAGGGAAATAATATAATTTTTCTTTGACTTTAAGAAAACACTTTCCCAAGGGCTTAAAGTCTCTCCATGATGTTTATTCTAGTAAAACAGCTATAAAATTTGTTTCTGTACTTGTCATTCTCTGGAATTGTGAATTATTGCTCTATTTTTAAATCCTGCTAGAAATCTCATTTTGAAAAATGTGCCATTTAATGCCACATTTTCGAAAAGTAATTGTACTTAAAATATCTCTCTGCAGGTTTCGATTTTATTTATTTATTCCAGTTATGTTCCTTTGTTCTTTATCCTTTTTCTTTCTAATGCAAAAATGAACAAAAGAGGTAATATATAAAGAGAGCTGTGAAAAAAATGAGACCAAAAATTTCAAAATATCTTTGAGCTTCCATTTACGTATCAGATGTATGGGTTGTTCCAGACTCTGTTCCAAACCAAGCTTTTAGGAAGAGTCATTTATATTAATGTAAAATGCTTTATTTTCCTTATTTCTGAGACTCTAAGGTACTTCCCACAGATACTTTGCTTTTGTCAGATGGAGTTCTGTTATATTTGTTTGAGGTGATGAAAAATTCACTTCATCTTCAATAATACGTTTGAAGAGTTAAATGCTTTATTGTTAAAAACATGCTTCTCATTTCCTTCTTGAGACCTTTCGGTTTCATTATCTAGTTATTAGCTCCTGTATTTGTCAAATTTAATGTGATTAAATGAAGACAAAACATGCTGTCATATCTTTATTTTGAGATTCAGGTTGTTTGATTGGAGCTTTTAATCTGATTTGTTTCGCCTGCTTCTTTTATGAAGGTAAACCAACAGTGTGAATTCAGCTATTCTGATTACAGTGAAATCAGACATCAGTTTGACCCTAAGGGTCTGAATTTGCAGAATTAGACTCTTCATGTTAAGTAGCTTCTGAAAACTGATGTTCATTGGCCACAATTACATTTTTTCACTAATGAGCCTTCCAGATTTAGTACAGATCATCATAATCCATAAATTTTATGTCCATTAATGGTAACATTTTCACTTTTAGTCTTTACTAATATTTGATGACAAAGATAAAATTCTTTATCAATGATTTTACAGGTTAAAACTAGTTCAGGAAGCAAAAATCAAAAATTCTCTGCAATGCTACAGTTTAAAATATGACCTTGTCAAAGAGAGGCATTTTTGCTTCAATTAAATTCAAAGTTGGTTGGTCCCACAGGTAATGCTGAAATGTATAATGTCAGCAATTACAAGAATAATTTGCAAAAGTTGTAAAAAAACCCCAAACACACCCCCCCTACCCCTCCCCCCCAAATCTTCTATGGTATGCTAGTTTTTAGAAAAGAAGGAGGACATTATCTTTATATTAGTAACCATTTATGAGATCATTTTGGAGTGTACTGTTACATAAAACATGAGATCAGCAAGTAAGGCTAATTAAATTTTAGTAGGAGCAAAAGTCACCAAAAGATTTTTACTTTCATCCTAACCCATCTAAAATGGTGGTACAATGCACCATCAATAGCCTTTGAATTGCTAATTATTTCAACATGAATAGCAGTATCAGTGTTGTCAGTTTAATTTAGTAGCCTCCTGAGGATTTCTGAAGAATGCATGATTACTTTTATTATTTTGTAGTTTCAAGAATAAACAAACAACCAAAACCAACCCAAACATGGAAAAAATAGTTCAGAGAAAGTACTTCTTGTAGGTCAGGTTGAAAAATTTTCTGTGGAAGTTTTCCATTGTGAAATGCAGTTGAACACATTTCAAGTAATTTCAGAAGAACATGCCTCTTTCACATAAGTTTTCTTGGGAAGAAGCCAAAATTTTTCTCTTTTGCTATTTCATTTAAAACAATTTATTTAATAATTTTAATCCATTTTAAGTTTGCTGTGTTTTAGAGAAAATATTGTTGAGAATTTAGTATACACTGCTTTTGTATTAATGAGAAAAAACTTATTGTAACATTACATTAATTTATGTAATATAAACATTAAAAATGTTTTAATGATACTTAATAGTAATTTTATTTTCCATAATAATTTTTTGATTTGGGAACATTTTTTCAAATTAGGAGCAGAACCCCCCCCCCTGAAATCCTGGTATTTCCCTTGAATTTGAGAGTTTATTTTTCCACCAGCATAGTTCAGTATTTCACTACACTGTATAGAAGCATTTAATATTTTAAAAATATATATGTTGTATGCAGCACATATAAGACTTGTGAAATACTCTGTTGCTATTACATGGAAGAGTGCATTGGTAGTTCTGAAGTCTAACTATGCTGAAAAGCCGACTTGTCTTTAGTCACTAATCCAACTGTGTTTCTCAGAAAACAATACGCAAGCCTGTGCTGGTTTCAGGCAGGAACGAGCTGCTCTCCTACAGAGAGCTGACTAGCCCACAGTGGCCACAGGATCTTGTTTCATTCCATGATACATCAAGATCAGTGATCATTCTGGGTGCATGCGCAGTTAGCAAGGCATGAAAGTGGTCTGGAAGGGGTGGGGTTTAGTGTTGTTTGGAGCTAGCAGATATAGCTTTGCTGATAGCTCCCTTTGTTACTTGTCTGGCTTCAGCATAGCAGCACCTTTTGTTAGACTGACTGGGAGAGGATTGGAATTTTCTTTTCCCTGCTCTCTGGCTTTTGGGCTCAGTGGGAGGGCGTGTGTGTATGTGTGTTTCTCTCTGCTTTTGGGCTCAGTATTTTTTTTCCTCTCCACTCGGATTTTGCTTGTTGTTTTGGAATCTGGCTGTGTCTTTTCATGGGTGGTGAGATAATGTATCATATGTTCTATTTTTTGTTGGTTTAATTACTTACTAGTAGTGTTGTTAGTATTACTATAAGCTTCATTTGTATAATTAACAAGTTCTTATCTCAACCTTTACGAGCTTCCCTTGGTTTTTTCCCCTCTGTCCTTTTTCCACTGGAGGGTGGTGGAGTGACTGGTCGTACTTAATTGCCAGATTAAGGCTAAACAGCGACAAGGCCATTATAGGAATACATCGTTTTCTTCTCCAGAATAGCCTTTAATGTTCAGGAGAAAATTCAGTGTTGACAATTCCATCAGTGATATTTCTAAATCTCTAGTTATCTTAGTTATTTCTTTGAAGTGAACATTAAACTTTCAAAGAGGGGATTTTTATAGTACAACAAACTATTCATTGTGTTGACATCCAAGATTTAAAAAACAGGTGACTTAATAGAGGTTAAAATGGTACAACAGAATACTTCAAAATATATTTGAATCTTGATTATAATTTCTAACGAATGTGGTGACCTACAAATATTTCATTGTTCTGGTTTTACCTGGATAGATCATGCTTTATAAAATGAGTTTGAACTCTGGGATTGTTTCTTGGTAGGTTGAAAATTCTGCTATGAAATTAGAGGTTTTGTTTATCTTCTGTTTGTGTTCTGGTTAAAAACAACCCAAGCAGCTAAAGGTTTCAATAAAAATTTTTTTCCCCGATCTGGATGTAAAATTCCTGATAAGCATGATGATGAATCCCATTGTAGGGATTTTACTTGTCTACATTTGATGTGTGTATAAAAATAAAGCATTTTTATTTTCAGATTCAGCCATTTGGTATTTTGATGTGCTGCTAAGCAAATATTTGTGGAAGAGAGTCTTATGTGTTCAGTAAAACAAAAGTATTGACAAGAAAAAACAAATTCTGAAAATATTAGCACAAATATTAATTTCAAGAAAGCCATGATGGGAAAAAAGGGCTGGTTTAAGGTGCAATGAAATGTCAGCTATATTTGCCCTGAGAAGATCTTTCCTAAATAGCTCACACTAGATGGAGGTTAAAGAAAGGAGAAATTCAGTTCTTCCTTTTCCAACAGAATAACCACAGGTGAACCCACCCCTGTAGACTTCAGAAGGAATAACAGGATACCTGAACCATCTACAGAAAGGATGACTTTTTATCTGGTTACTCGACATGCTCTCTGATAGCACATGTGAGGATTTTTCAGCTGGTGGATTTCTACTGTAGACTAGAAATATAATCAGTCATTTACAGCAGAGATGTTTTGAATTCCCAGGGAATCTCAGTAGGAAGAGAAATGCTTTGAATTCCAGTGCAACAGCTGATACGATCCTTTTCCCTATTATTCCTCAGCTCACCTCTCACCCCACCCATGTGAGATTTCCATCTGTGAGATTCCTAGATATGTTGCGTAATACAGAAGTCCAGCAAAGCACGGAAAGTAGCTGTCACAGAACCATCTGGCCATTTCTTAATGTGCCATAGAAAACCATCACAATGAGAAGTCTTGCCTTCTATCAGTGATCCAATGGACATCATAAACTGGTAACTATCACTGCTTTAAAGCAGAGTACAGTTTCTGCTGTTTCTACAGTTACAGAGTACTAGTCCTTCCTGTTTAACAAGACAGCAGCACTTATGTTGACTATGATTCTGTATTTTCATGAACAGAGTATCTAAGATACTTTCCATATGAAAATAAAGATGCGATATTTGTATTTCAACTGATACTGCTCTTTGTATCCTTGCCTGTATTGCAGCAGATGATTCACTAAAAGCTAATGTTTACTAAAATCTTATGGTCTGATGCATGGAATCTAACCATGCTTTGATATTCTGGTTCAGTAATGTCAGCAAAATTTTACCATAGACTTCAGTGAATCTGGGATTTCACACAAAGGCTGTCTCTGAACTTCTCAGAGGACCTTAGCATATACAGGGCTTGAGATGTGAAGTTTGATTGTCCTGGGAGCAAGACAACTTGGCTGGTGAGGCACTTTTGTGAATCTATATTTTTAGAAACCACATCTTTAATAATCTGGTACTGTGGAGGCACTCTGGAGGTGAACCTGAATACTTATGAAAAAGGTTTTGGTTGCCTTTTTTTGTAATGGGGAATGAGTATCAACCAACCTACTGTCTAAAAAAAGAACATGATAAAGAACCATTTGATCCATTGGTTATTGAAGTTAGTCAGTCTTTGATGTTGATAATCAGTAGGTCAGGCTATCAGTAAAACAGAAACATGGGTTCTACCTTAATGGCTTCTGTTCTTTCAAGCATTTCAAGTTGCTTGAAATTGCTGTTGGTATAAGTATGCATGTCTGGCTATAGGTATTCCCTCCTCTGCTTCTTTGACTAGAATGGAGTTCAGCATGAGAAAAAATGTGTACTCATTCTCAACCTTTCAGTGTGCCCTTTTGTATAACATTCAAATTTCCCTTTTTTTGGTAAAAATAGCTAATAATTCATCATCAGTGACTAGCAAGGTCATTGTTTCATAAAACTGCTGATATCAAGTATAGAAAAAAACCACATTCATTCTGCAACTTTTAAATAAAAAATGCAACTGTAGTTATGAAAATAGCCCTTTGACTATGGATTAGTGCAACTAATACCAATTGAAGAGTTATGTATTGTTTTGACCAAATTCAGCTTATTTGGCATATGGGAATACCTTTCTGTCATAAGGAGCATGGGAGCATCTTTCTCTCCAACGATAGAACAAGCATGATGAATTTTAGATTAGTACACATGTAATGTGAGGAGCTAATCTGGTACCATGTTTTCATGATTGTACATTGTAATGATGACTGGACAAATGTTTTGTGATTTGATGCAGCTTCTGGCAAAGTGAATTAATACCAAGACTGCCAAAGCATCAAAGGAAACATTTTTAAATTAAGTATGCATGCTGAGATGCAGCTGTGCCAATACATGCATATTTACTGGATCTGGCCAGGAGGCAAATGTGCAGCTAATTAAACCATAGCAGTGCTGGCGAAGGTTTGATTCTAAAGGCCTGGTTTGTCATAGACTTAGCTGAGATGATTCTGGTGGATCTAGAAGTAATTTAAAAATAAAATAACCCTAGGCAATGTTAAACTTGGCCACTTTCATAACCCCGTAGGTTTTTTCAAAAGAGATCAAGATAGGACCTGGCAGCAAGCATAGCATAGCTCAAGAAAATCCTATACTGGTATTTCCATATCCTTCCATGTTTTAATTTGGGCAGCTACTAAATGTTGCATTGGGATGCATTGCTATGACCAAGATGAGCTTAAGAAATAGTTTATTTGGTAGTTTAGTGAGCTGAACTATAAACAGGACACAGGCACCTTTCAAGATGCTAGTCAAGGGTCTCTTCATACCAGTTCCTTCTCATTAACCCATATGTAACATGAGTAATCCAATTTCAGAGAGTTAACTCTATGGAATTAAAGGTACAGTAGTTTTTCTAACCATTCACTTCTCTGTGGGGCTTTTGCCAGAAGATGGATACTGTGATACTTTGGTTAGCTTTCTGAAAGGAATGTCTGTGTATTAGAAACTGCACTGAGACACTGCTCACCCTTGGGTAGGCCCGTGTTTGACTATCAGCTGCTATTCACTTTCAGGGACAAATTTTAAACAACTGGAAGTTTATATGAAAATAATTTCATATCCTTGTAATTTACCCACATTTTGAAGAATTTGTATTACTCCAACTGTGCAGTAAAAGCACGGTATTGAAAATTAGAATTTATAGTATGTTTATACTACTCAGATACATCTGAGAGCCAGGCTTGGTTTGGAAGCTCTGTATCATTTCCTTGGTAGATAGCATCACCTGCCTCAAGCTTTGAAAGGGTCTGTTCTCATATTCTTCCTAAACATGGCTCACATAAATCATGAAATTTAAAAATAAATGCATAAAAATAAGGTTTTATTATTATTACTTTGGTATTTCAGCATTAGGGTACACACTTTTAGGATTTACTCCATGACCATGGGGAAAAGTGATACAGTTAACAAAATAAATAAATGAAAACTGAGTTTAGACAGTGACATAATAATACGACTATAAAAACAGGAGTTTTAAGAAATGCATAAAATCTTTCAAGACTGACAGTAAAATCAAGACAGATGGAACAGGTACCGACTTGAGTGGGATATTTTGCCCTTTCTTGTGGGATCTTATACTACCCCTTCTTCCATGAGTATAGTTAGTAAATGAGTCATTGAATTTTTCATGCCCCTTGAGCAGGCTGTAAGGAAGTGTCCTATCTACTCCATGCCAGACTGTGCTCAGAGCAACTTACTGTGATGGAATTTGACTGAGAGAAGAAAGGGAGGAGTCAGGAAGAAATAATTGAACATAAATTAAACAAATCTCTGCAGCCTACTCTAACCCAAAACAAGACAGAGCATGATTTGTTCTTTCTGTCTATGTGAGGTATGGGCTGTTTTTTAATCATTTTTATAAAACCTTACAGCATAATATGCCTTGTCAGAGAAACAGTTATTTTACACAGTGGGTTAAATAAAAATAATGAATGACAAACAATGAATAAAAATGTTGATTAACCAGAGAAAAATCAAACTCTGAGAACCAGTATCATTCCTTCCTGGTCCCAGACTCCCAGCTTGTTTATTTAGTGTCACCCATAGTCTGTCATGGCTGACCTAAAACTATCAGAAACAGCCACAATTTGCAGCCAAGCATAAACAAAAATCTGAAATGAAGGTGCAAGGGCACTGCCAATCTAGAGATAAGATCTACTGCTGTAATAATCCTTGATTATGATGACCAAGGGAAAAAACAAACAAACACAAAACCAAACCCAACAGCAAATATACAGAAATATTTCTGTTTATTTATACATGAAGGGAGGGAAGCAAATCATTTAAAAAGAGGAAGGCATATAGGGAATAAGGTTTCATTGCATGTCAGTGTTTCTCAACAGTTTATAAAACACAAATTTGTAAAACTAGAGGTTTCTTGTGGTCTTCTCTGTTTGCTTGATGACATTTTGTAAAGTGCTAAAAATCACATGGAGATAGCAGAGAGAGAATCTGCCAGATGGTTATCTGTTGGTAAAATGTTTTTCACCCTTCCCTCCACCTGCAGCACAGAAGCCTTGGTTTTACACTGAAGACAGATTTGCATTAAAAGATACCACATATGAATAAAAGTCTGATATATTATGCTTCAGGTGTGTGAAAAATGTGTAAATAGCTGGTGACACAGGTAATGAAGGTGGCTCATGTCTGACAGAAACTGACCTGTTATTTAAAAGATGTGATTTTCAGTCAATTTTAAAATTTCATTACATCAGATTCCCTGAATTCAGGGTTTTTTCTATAAAAATAGGGAAGAGCAAAAATGATTTAAAGACAAGCTTTAAAGGTCTTGTATAACAACTGCTTTTGCTGTGGGAAAAACTGCTGTTGTGCCTCTGCAGAGTCGTGCTGAAAGCTTGGTGACTTGGGCATTTTAAGGGTCAGGTTTCTGTCTTAAGCTTTAGGGTTACAAAATAACCATGTTACAAAGTTTCACTTGTCATTGTTCAAGTTAATGCAATCTTCAAAGCTCAAAACTTCAGTGAAGGTAGTAGTGGGACTTTTACTTTATAAAGGTTGCATTTCACTTCAGTAAACAGTACTTTTTACTTTCTTTAAAAGATTTGGTGAGCGAGTTAAAGGAGGGAAAAAGACAAACTATATGACACTGTTCACAGAGTCATGGTTTCTTTTAAAAATGTGTAAATTCAATAGTTTATTAGCAAACAGCTGTCCCGAGAAATTTATAAAGATGCTTATTTCAGAGATTAATTCGGTTTTACCCATATCTCTTAAACACTTAAACTCTTAAAACATGTACCTCCTTGTTTTTTACAATTAACAAAATTGTAGGTATGTCATGTCTCAAGTCTTTTACATTTCCTCTATTTACCTTTTATCCTTCATTATTTCTCTTTATCAAGCTGCGCTGTCTATTCAATAGCACGACTTTGCAACTCTTACACACTTAGAAAGGAGCTAAATACTCAACATGAATGATAACTTCTCACTTATTAATAAGTGATTTAAATGTTGATTTCTAGTCTGTCTAACTGGAAAGACCTGCAATGTTGTTCTGTGTTCTGATCATGAGAAATGCAGAAGGTATAAGGTGTTTGAACATACTCAAAAATAAACTCAACCTGTTATTCTGGTTTAAAATCAATAAAAATTCTGTTTACAAATAATAAAGGTGAGGTTTGTCCCATTTTCTTGTCAATTCTTCTTCTGTTTGCTTGCCAGTGACACACATGTAGCTCTTTAAAGGAATATCTTGACTCGTCTTTAAAAGAAAATGCTTTTGGGGACTCTGGGCTTTACCAAAAAAAGTGGATATGGGGAAGACATCAGAAAGCAGCATTTGATGGAACTTTCAAATTCACATTTTGTAATTCTCTGGCCAGGAACTTTCTGGAAAAGTCCCTTAAAATAAAAACAGCGTACTCCTGCGGTAAATGCATGCTCAGAGATGTATTTCTAATGAAAGGAGTTTTCAAGTGTTTTGAGATCCTTAGGTGGAATGTATCATGGAAGTGTTAAGTGCTAATCTGTTCTTACATATTTCATCATTTTTCCTACCAGTTTGATGCCAGTGCCTGCACTAGATGCCCAGAGCCTGCACTAGATGCCCAGAGCCTGCAGAAGAATCACAGGTCAGCAGTAGAACACCTGAAGATCACCACAAAGGAATTCCAGTCACTCCAGCCAGTAAATCAGCTTCATTGGGGGCCCAACTTAAAAGCCTCTGTGCAAATGTACATAGCATGGGGAATAAAGAAGAAGAGTTAAAGATGTGTGCACACCTGCAGGGCTGTGATCTTATTGGTGTTACAGAGACATGGTGGGACAGCTTCTATGGCTGGAGCATTTGAATGGAAGGATGCAAGCTCTTTAGGAAGGTCAGGCAGTGAAGACGAGGAGGGGCTATTGGCCTCTATGTCATGACCAGCTGGAGTGCATGGAGCTCTGCCTAGAGATGGATGAGAAGCTGACCAAGAGCTTTTGAGTCAGGATTAAAGGGAAGGCAGGGACAGATGACATTATAGTGGGGGCCTGCTACAGGCCACCCAAGCAGATGGGGTCCTCTAAAAACATGGGAGCAGCCTCACATTCACAAGTTCTGGTCCTCATGCGGGACTTCAACCACCGTGATAACTGTTGGAGGCACAGCAAGGCATAAGCAATCCAGGAGGTTCCTGGAATGCGTTGATGACAACTTCCTTCTCTAAGTGATAGAAGACACAACAAGGAGAGGTGCTGGTTCTTGTTCTCACCAGCAAGGAGGAGTTTGTGGCAAATGCAGAGCTCAAGGGCAGCCTTGGCTGCAGTGCCCATGAAATGGTGGAGTTCAAGATCCTTAGGGAATGAAGGAGTGTGCACAGCAAGCTCACTGCTACTTGGAGGTGGTGATTGATGAGAAATTCACCATGAGCTGGCAATGTGCACTCAAAACCCAGAAGACCAATTGTATCCTGAGTTGTATCAAGAGAAGCATGGCCAGCAGGTCAAGGGAGGTGGTTCTCCCCTTGTACTCAGGTCTCCTGAGATTAGGTACATGGAAAAAATTCTTCACTATGAGTGAGGGTGTTGAGGCACTGGAACAGGTTGCCTGGATAAGCTGTGGATACCCCGTCCCTGACTGTCTTCAAGGCCTCGCTGGGTGAGACTTTGAGCAACCTGGTTTAGTGGAGGGTGTCCCTGCCCATGACAGGGGTTTGGAACTAGATGATCTTGAAGGTGCCTTCCAATCCTAACCATTCTATGATTCTATGAGTCTGCTGCTAACCATCCAATGTTTGCCTGCTGTGATGAAAAAAGTCTTCTTGAAGGTGTTTTGTTTTTAATGGCCCAGAGCTAGATCCTACCTACTTTTGGTGGATTAAATGGGGAGAAAAGAGATTTTCTAGCAGTGGGAAGGCATTCCTCTGGTACATAAATCTACTTAGGTCTGATACCAAGCTTCTGAAGTGTCTGCAAGATGACTGAATGAATACATCGCTTCTCCTGGAATGACACTGCACCATAACTGACAGCAGTTTAGCCCAGAGTAACGGATTTTTGCAGATTTTTTGTCTTCCTGGGTTACTGACCAGGGCCAAGTTTGGTTGTAGATCTGAGAGTCCTGTTGCATGCAAAAGCTCAAAAGGAATTTAGCTGTCAAGGTACTTAGCATGAATACATCCACTTACAGTAAATACAGTGAGACTGCCTGAAAGAGTGAATATACGTTTCAACATAGAAGATGTGAACCTTTGCATTCTAAGTTTGGCACTTTGGTGTGCTGCATTTTCAGTCCAGACATTTGTGAATCTTGGAAAGATCCTGAAAGGGGAAGAAATTAGAGTAAGTGCAAAGCTTAGTGTCTGCGCAGAAGTGAAATTTAAGCTTTCAACAATGTAGAGCCACAGTTCTATACTGTGACTGAAAGTTGTTCACCCTTGAAAGCTTTTCAGCGGTCAGGCTAAAATGTCTATCTTGGTCAGTAACTAGTGAGAAAGTGTCAGTAGCATTAAAATTGCCAACTCATTTCACAATGCTTTTGGCTTTCTTAACACGGACAGCCTCAGAGTCAGTCCTTAATTTCAAATGACTTGGGATAACAAGAAACTGATGAATAACTATGCTCTATCATTTTTCAGTGTAGAGTTTGTAGCTTTTAGTAAAGTTATTTAGAATGACTTGATTCATTGTTTAGTGATGTCATTGTTATACTTACAAAATATGATTTATTTCTAACAGTCTAGTGTTGTACATGTGTGTATTCTTTGACGATTTTTAAAAATCACTCATACCCTGAGTTTCAAAATTTGATTTGCAAAGACCATGTTGTCTGAAAAGACAATGGCTGTTCAGCTTGTGTTGATGTTTCTCCTTATTTTCAGCTGCTTTATTGCAACAAAAAGTAAAATATACAGCATTCTAGTGGTGCATTTTTGTTAGTAAGTAACTGTTGAAAATACCACAGGCATGTAAAGCCATTGGAAAAGGAAAAGGAAGGAGCCCATGTTGTAATATTTTGATTAAGATAAATGTTATGGAACACCACATGTCTGATTTCAGTAACTTTTGTTCTTTAAAACCAAGTTTGCTTGGACACTAGCAAGATGAAAAAATTGTGTAGTATTATTTAACTTGGTAGAAGAGATGATACTTTATTCTTACCACTCATTACAAAATATACCTGGAGACTAACTCTAAACTTTGGCCCATAGTCTTCTGGTAGGTCTTGAAGACAGCAGAACTCCATTGATTCTGAGGATGTTGGTGCATCTGCAGAAGAAAACACAGAAAACATATAATTATATTTCTCGTTAGTTATTAATGGTTATTCTGATCAAATTAGGAGAAAATAATTGTGGCTTTTAAAAAGTTTTATTTATTTATTTATTTATTATATTTTCCTCTTTCCAGTTATTTATAATTTGACTGGAAAAAACTCCTTTGGGCTTAAATTATAGACAAGGTCTCAGCTAGATTTCACTCCAAATATCAAAACACACAGATAGCAGTATCATACTTAGTTTTGGGCCAGTCGCGTCAAGAAACTGTGTCCAGTGAAGGACAATGAAGCAGGTGAAAGGCCTAGAGAACAAGTCCTGTGAAGAGCAGCTGAGGGAAGTGGAATTGTTTAGCCTGGAGAGGAGAAAGCTCAGGGGAGACATTGTCTCTGCAACTACCTGAAGGGAGGTTGCAGAGAGGTGGGTGTTGGTCTCTTCTCCCAAGTAATGAGTGATAGGACAAGGGGAAATGGCCTCAAGTTGCACCAAGGAAGGTTTAGATTCGATTTTAGGAAAAATACATTCACTGAAAGGTTTATCAGGCTTTGGAACAGGCTGCCCAATGAAGTGGCTGAGTTGCCATCCATGGAGGTATTTAAGAGACACGTGGTTGAGGTGCTGAAGGACATAGTTTAGTGATGCTATTAGCAGTGTTAGGCTAGCTGTTGGACTTGATTATCTTAAAGGTCTTTTCCATCCTAAAAGATTCTATGTTTCTCTGATATTAAAATACCACTATAAATCATACTGAAGCCTAATTAGAATGGGATGCCTCTTAATACTGACAAGTTTCCTCAAGAATTTAGCACAGATTAACAGTCAGGCTATGTAAGTAGAGGAACCTGCCACTGCCTGGTTCAAATGGAGGTTCTGTGAACTTAAAATGCTAATACCCTTTCTATTGAATTAAACATTAAAACCCTCATTGACTAGCTGTTGCAGGCATGCTCTCATTTATAGATACACTTGCTTACACTTTTATTTGCTACATGATTTATTTGGATTTAAAATAATGAAGATTCCCCTCAATTCTACTACACATAGGATACATTTTAATTATAATAATGTTTTCTTTCTCAGGAGAATGAAGGGACTTCAAACTCCTGTCTGGCAATAATACTGAAAACTAGTTATTATGGTGCAATAGTTATGTTTTTGAAAGTTAATACTTAATTACAATGCTACCTGAGTACTCAACTTCCATATTTGATCTACACAGTGTCTTAATTTGGTCAAAGAAATTGAACTTAGACCTTTATGCCATACTTTGCAATCTGTATGCTGCTGAAAATTGGAACTATGTTGTTCCTGACTAATTTTTTTTTTTTTTGCTTCCATGTTAGCGGAATATTCATGTTGTACATTCTTGATAAAGCAAGAGTTTTTGCTGTAAGAGTTATATTCAAATTCCATGTTTGGACAGCTTCATAATTCCGTACCAACTTTCAGGCAACTTTGGTTTTGTTTGCCAGTAAAAATTTATTCCCTGTTGATCTTACTAACAAAATCATATTTGAATATAGTCTCCATTTGTAGGTAAAGTATTATGGCTTTTCCATTCCTCACTAATTTTTGACTTTCAATTTCTGTGACTGGGTCATGAATAAATGTTGGTAGATTTATATTTGTATATATTGAGTTATAAACATGAGAGAATTGATTCCACATCTGGGTATTTTTCATGTTCCTTTTTTGCACCATGCAGTACAAATATAATTTCTAACATCATAACAGATAATGTATAATGTTAGACTAAATAACTGGATAATTTAACTCTTCTCATAGTAAGAGCTTTGCCTTATATTCTTGATGTTCCTAATTTTGTCTTCTTCTTTTTAATGAATAATACTAAACTATTTCAGTCACTACTGAGTCAAGTCTGTATTATTTGAAGTATAAATAACTCTTAAAGTCTGCATCCACAACCTCAGTTTAAAGTAATCTTGTAGTCTTTGGACTCTTGAAAAGTCAAACCAAGTTCTGCCATCACCCAGGATGTACTTCAGTAAAGCATTTAACCACGTGTCCTGTGTTGGTAATATGTGACTTGATTCTTGTGTCATGAGTTAGTTTCAAAGTAGCCTGTTGAACTGAAGGTTTAAGGTCTGTAGCTCAAGATGAAATGGACCCTTAATTCAATTTCTACTAGCCTAGTGATGATATGAATGTATACAAGTGCCCATTATTTTGTTAAATACTTTCTTCAATTGATATGGTACAATTACTGACATATGTGGAAGAAACTACTACCTGGTATGTGGCCTTCTCCCATTCTTCTGTTCCACTTCACCAACTTTGTATGTGTATTCATCCACATATACATGCAGACATGCATGCTGCTTTGAAAACAGTATTTATTTTGCTTGAAGTTACTTTTATTTCATTGAAGAAAGATGCAAAGTAATCAGGTTTAATTTAGTAAAACAAGCCAGAATCTGATCTTGATAGACTAATCTTTCAACAGCATATTCACCTCTAACTGATGAGAAATTCTTTTTGACCCTGTTTGTTCCAGCATTAATGCTCTTACATACTATATGCATGCAATTTCATAGGTTTTGGAAGTTTATTGGAAAATATTACATATATACAGTAGTTTTTCAGAAAAGGGGGAACACCAAAATCCTTCAGATTACTGTAAAAGAAAATAATTGTAATAAAATAAATCAAGTTATTTCAAGAAAGTTTTCTAAGTGGATCATATTTAAAACTTCAAGGCAGAATGATGAACAACAAAACTTATGATTCCAGCCTCTGATCTAAAGTTTGTTTTGCATTTCCTCCAATGTTAAGAAAGGCCATGCCTGTTGAATTTTGGAATTTTCTCAGAAAAGCCCTTTCTTAAAAAATAGTTACAATAAAATTGATGTATTTTAGAAAGAAAAGAAACCAGTGTTTTCTCCAAGTTTCCCTCTTGTCCCCTTGAAACTCATTGCATAAACATACCTACCTCCCCCCCAAAAAAAACCAATAGATAGAATCAGTTTTAAAACTATCATTCAACATCGTATGAAGCTCTTCCCTAACATGTTGAAATTTCATTCAGGCTGCAATTGTGGTAAATATTTCTCTCCCCTTCTGTTCCCTCCCTTCTCCAAATCTTGGGTGTTTTCTATGATTCTGTGTCATTGTGAGGTAAAATGTCAATATGTGTAATGACACAGCACAGTGAAAACAGATATTTTAATATTCATGTAAACTCGTGTAATTGTAAATTAGGCGGTGCCACCCGCTATCATAACATACTTCATAGGAAAAGATGCTAAATTTACTTGACCTACTTTCATCTTCATGTTTAGGAAACAGGGTATAAGAAGTAAACAAAGTAGTTGTGCCTCATGCAGGAGATGATTATTGTTTGAATTTATGATTCATGCCTTGACCAAAATTCTTTTTGTGGCCTCATCTGCAACCATAATTTACAACTTTACTAGGGATATACTGTGTATTTGGGAGGTTATATATTAGGCATGCTTTGTACTGGAACAGTTTTCTAGCTTTGGGTGTCGTATTTTCTATATTTCTGGTATCTATAAAATTTCTTGACATAACATTTATTGTAGTAAATATGGATTTTAATTTTTTTTAATTGAAATTCCCCTTAGGAATGTCCTATTGTACCTACATTAATGCACAGCTAAATTGACCTAGTATTTAAAGGAGTTGTTAATCCTACAAACAATGAGTCATAAATGCAAGAATTTACTTTTTCAGTATTTCCTAACCACAGTGTTCATCTTTTAATAATGTGACTCATTTTAGTTGATCGGTATTTTTAACCTAATCCAAGTCTGATATAGTTACATGTTCCTGGAGTCCAATGCAGACATGTTTTGTGATAAAGATGATAATTACAGAATTATGATATTATATGGCAAATTAAGTTGAATTACCTTAGGTGTATCAGACTAAAAATCTATGAATGGTGATGTTTTGGAGAAAAAATACAGGGCAAAGTAATGGGTTGCCTTATATGTGTGACATATAATCATGTGATGCAAAGAAATGGTCATTATGAAATGGACTTTTCTGTCTTTAATGTTTAAGAATCTGTTACTCTCTTTGGATTGTTGTGTACTGTGACATTCCTGTGAGTGTGATACAGTCACAACTAGTAGATTCATAGATGATATGCCTGATCTTTTTTATTTTTGTAATGCATATTTCTTTCAAAATCAACATTGTTTACAGATAAGATCTATTTTTGAGTCACAGAAATACCATACTGACCCTCAGGTGGCAGGATTGCGATAATTTCACCTTTGTGTTTTGTCTTCCAGAAGACAGAATTTTCTAACTACATCCTGAGGAATAGGTGGTTTTTTATTAGCTCTGGGACATAGACAGAAATCTGTTGTGCTGGAAGACTGCACACAGATCCTGCAATCTCCAGCAAAAAGACACAAGGTCTGACCCTGTCCTAGACTTTCTGGGCTCACTGCCTGCCCCAACACATACTTTCTAAGAGAGTGGTGTCCAGGAGTTGCCATTGGGCTCCTTTTTTTTTTCCTGAGTCATGGTAGTGAAATTTAATGAAAGCAAGGTGTGTTGTATTCAGAATCTACTAGCTTTATGACCATTCATGGAACTCTTTCATTCTTCCATTGAACCTACAGCTTCCACTTCATAAAATACTTAAGGAGACCTTAGTGCTGTCTTAGTGCCTAAGAATGCAGTGGTGATCTCTTCTTACCCTTTCTGTTTCACCTTTAGTACTCTTTAAGCCTGAGAAGAAAAACAGAGCATCCAGTATCTAATGGGAAGTGGAAGACAATATTCCTTGTCCTCTTGGAATCATTCCAGCCATCCGCTCCATTGTTGTGGAACCAAACATGATGGTTCCATGGTGACGGTAAAGGTGGATATGATGGCCCCATTTATTGTTCTCAAAGAGGAATCTAGGATGAACTAATTTCTCCATCCTTACTATACTCCTAAAGAGATCTGAGAAGTAGCAAGTCTCAAAAAACTCATGGTACTCAAAGACAATGATACATGAAAGATTGAAACTTATTGACTAGATTTAGAGGCTTGAGGAAAATGTCAAATCACATTTCAAAGACAGGATCATTTCACTTACTTGTGAGAAGTAAAATTGAAGAATATTAAAAGGAAGAAAATTACTGAATGATATGGAGCTGACATAATATGTGCTGCTTAGTGCTTGAACATTGTAACTGTCAAGCTGATTCTATTATGAAAAATGGAGTAATTCAACATTATTTAATATTCACAATATGTACATATTGAATGGAATTTTATGTAGAATATAAGGCCCTATTGCAGCATAAATGAAACTTTAATCACAGGAGTACTATTGATTTTAATAGGTTAACTCTCATTCTCACATTTATGCATGTTCATAATAAGTAAGAAGCTACTAATGAATATGTTTAAAATTAACTCCAATATTACTTTCAAGAAAATATAAACGAAGACCTTCTTTCTCAAGTACTTCTTACTCAGTTTGTGGGACTGATCCTCCAGGCCACATTGTCTATCAATATCAATTTTATTCTGTTTGTTAGTTATATCAGGACCTTTCCTTTGGTACATGGGTTGTATGAAAATAACTGAGAACAGAATTTTGTTTAGAGTTTTCCCCAAGTATTGAAGATTTCATTGCTATAGAAAGATAGCTCATTAGTGCTCAGGTGGAAAAGATGGAAAATGTGGGAAATTCTAGAACTGACTACCTTATAGGCTGATGTTTGAGATGTACAGGTAGACAGAAAATATTGAAATGAGGGCATGACATAGATGGTGAGTGGCATGGTTTGCCACAGCCATGTGAGGTGACTGTAGCCTCCTTTACTTTCATGTTGTTTCTCCTGTCCACTCCACAGGTGCTAATTTTTAATGACCTCACCTGGATATGGCAAATAGTATCTTGATTTACCATAATGTTGTGGCACAACACATGAGGAATGTCACTTACTTTGGAAAAGTGCTCCAAAAAATGCTGTAGGTTCTCCCAGGAGCTATGGATAGCCAATAACTTAAAGGCTGTCAGTAATCCTACCTTTTTCTGGAGCCTGGGTGCCAGCTCCATTTCTGTCTACTTTGAATCCTGTCAGGGTACTGCATCTGCATTTCATTCAGTGGTTGTAAAAGTAAAATGCGGGGATAGCTTTAGGAGTAGAGAGTGGCACCTAGAATTTGCTCGCTCATCTGTGATCTTCAACCCCCCATGGCTACACATAACAATTTACTGACTTGCCCTCCACTACACCCTATTCATCTTGCTTTATTTTCTGTGTAAGAGTACAGCAATGGCAGATTAGGTGAGGAATAGTTTATTTATTTTATTTTATTTTATTTTATTTTATTTTATTTTATTTTATTTTATTTTATTTTATTTTATGTTATGTCATGTCATGTCATGTCATGTCATGTCATGTCATGTCATTTTTAACAGTTGGGAAGTAAATCTGTTAAGGGGCTACTTTCCTCCAGCTTTCTGAATTAGTTTCTTAGTAAGGACTGTAAGATTGAAAAGGGAGAGAACTTGCCAGAAGTGACAATAAAATAAAAAAATGGATTTATTATATGAAAATATATATTGTATAAGTGGAAACACCAATGAAAAGGCCAATTATAGGTGTAAATACAGATGGTTATTTCCAAACAGATTTTAGAAATTAATTTTCTAGACTATTCATGGTATTTTAGTAACAAGTGCTAATAAGATAGTGACATGAAGATATCTGAAGGCATTAGGTCTAATCACCTATGTTTCTCCCATAGCATAGAAAAATTGTGCCAATATCTTAAAAATGACAGGTTTACGTATCTGCAATACCAGTGTAAATTTTTTTTTTCAGCAAGTGTTTTCAATGTAACTGCCTTTACATAATTACCTTGAAGTGAAAAAAAAAAAAAAAAAAAAAGGCATATCATGCTCCATTGCTCTTTGTGTGCACTTTAAGGGAAAAAAAGAAATCTTTCTATAAAAAACTGCTTAGCTTTAATTGAGCAAAAGGATTCATATGGGGTCTGGACTTACAGCTCGTAATTTCTGTAGACAGATTAGGTTGCTCTTTGATGATCCTAATTAAATTATATAAAAGCATTAAACTAGATAAATCAAAGTAGCTGCTTTATCAGTTCACCAGGTGAATTAACCACGAGGAGTCGGAATTTGCTCATACATTCCTGCTCCTTTGATTCCGTAGTTTCTGCTGTGGAGTGCCCCTCTGAAGTACACTAAGGAGATGATGTTGCCACATGGGGTCCATAGGTGGCAGCATTGTCAGGTTTTGTGGCATCTGAGGCTTCTCTCCGCAATTTTATGCTCTCCTCAAACCTCCCCCACTCACCCATGCTATGTGATCAGGGCTGAGTTAACATCATTACATACTCACGTAAGGTAAAATAAAATGGAGTGAAATGTTCAGGCCAAAAATCAGGCTGTGTTCATTTTTCTTTTCTTTTCTTTTCTTTTCTTTTCTTTTCTTTTCTTTTCTTTTCTTTTCTTTTCTTTTCTTTTCTTTTCTTTTCTTTTCTTTTCTTTTCTTTTCTTTTCTTTTCTTTTCTTTTCTTTTTTCTTTTCTTTTCTTTTCTTTTCTTTTCTTTTCTTTTCTTTTCTTTTCTTTTCTTTTCTTTTCTTTTCTTTTCTTTTCTTTTCTTTTCTTTTCTTTTTTCTTTTTTCTTTTCTTTTCTTTTCTTTTCTTTTCTCTCCCCTCCTCTCCTCTCCTCTCCTCTCCTCTCCTCTCCTCTCCTCTCCTCTCCTCTCCTCTCCTCTCCTCTCCTCTCCTCTCCTCTCCTCTCCGCCCCTCCCCTCCCCTCCCCTCCCCTATCATCCCTTCATTTTTCAACCAAAACTTATCATTCTTTGTGAGTTTAGATACTGAGATTTAAAGATCATGTTCATGCAAATACACCAGAATTTGCACCTCATCATAAGAAAAAGAAAAGCACAAGATTAAATGACACACTGAGGCTGTACAAACCTGGCTTGCACTCATCATACTTATTCTGACTTGTATTATGGTAAATACAACTATACTGCAAAATGGTCTTCCCTCCTTGGAGAAGTACATGCTGTGGAGGTCCTACTCTCTCGAGGCTTAAAATTCATTACTTCCAAATTTTTCCTGCGTGTGCTTATTTTGCTCAGGACACAGATTTTTTTCTTGAGATTTTTAGCAATCTCAGTCATCAGATGATTCTTTTTTCCACTGTTCTTTTGGCAAACTATCAAAAAGCAGAAAAACGTTCTATATTTCATAATGCTTTAAGTAGATTTTTTTTTAAATAGCCTGCCACTGAGGGCCCGTTTTCCTTTTTAAACTTAAATGAACTGCATTTATGTCAATTCTTTGAGTTAGTGGAACTGTTTATATGAGCATTGGCCGTCAAAAAGAAGATTAAGCAGTGATCTCTTTTTGATTATGTATATTTTATGAAATACTATTTTCATTATATTGTTCTTTCTATGTCATCTTTTTTGATGCCCTAATTAAAGACATCATGAGGTCATATTTTTCTGCTCCTCACTCCCTTTTCCCTTTCCTCCTTCATTTCCCCAAGGGAAGGAAATTCTGAAGTAGATGTTGAAAAAATTGTTTAAGTAATATTGAAAATATAAACCAAAGTTGTTTCCTTAATAAATATAATTAGCTGTATATATTGCATTTTCAAGAGCTAATACTGATGTTGGGACCAGGTCTTTAAATAAAATAGGACCTCTGTAGTCTCTGGAGAGAACATGCATAAAGCAAAGTAAATGATTTTCTGTCAACACTAAGTAGACGGGTGCTTACATTGAACAGCATTCTAATATGTCTCTGAATATTTATGTCTTCTTTTTCAAATGCATTGCCCATGAATGTCACAGCTGTCAAACGTCTGTATACAAGAAGATAAAAAATGAAATTAATAAAAGACAGATCAACATTTTGGGGGTTTTAGGCCACTTTTTCCTATTGCATTTTACAGCGGTTAGCAATGTTGAGATGCTTGGGCATGCTGACATATTCTAAGGGGCTGAGTGAAATGCAAAGCTCTTAGTTGTATTTTGTGTAGGCATAGGTATACTTCCCATTATTTAACCTAGACATAATCAATGAAAATAATGATTGAAAGTGCTAAGGGCTATTCCTTTATCCTCTCTCCATTTGCTTCGCAGATGCTGACCCTGGAGAGAGAGCTTTGGCAGTTCAATACTGCTGTAACTAAAAGGGTTTTTCTTGGTGAAACAAATTCTGAACCAAACTGTGCAATGTGCAGGTGAGCCATCACTGCTGCCTGAAAACAGTTAATGGAGAATAGATTTGGGTTTAAAATATTTCTAAAAGTCTGAAAGTTATACCTGTTAATGTAATACTTACTGTTCATGACCATCTATGAAAAAGATGCATTGATGCACCTTTGCAAGAATTTAAAAGATCTTATCGATAACATAGCTTCCATTTTATACAGAATAGTACTGAGAGAATGACAGGAAAAACTTCCCCAAATGGTCTTTAGTCAGCATTATTGGCCTTGTATGCAATTAAAGTAGACTTTAATATAGGTGGTGTTTCAGTGTATCTCTTCCCACCCATTGACACACTTTAACTGCTCCTCAAGTTTAGTGATGCTTTCACTACAGGCTGGCACTCACACACTCAAATATAGATGACAGAGGTTGGGTACTGCCTCCTTGTAGTCTGTATTCCTTGGTAAATACCTCGCTGTAAGGTTTCAGTTTGACTTCAAGAATGTCAAGACTTTCTCACCATCTCCTCCATGATGTCAGAAGACAGAGCAGTTCCCCGTCAAAATAATTCAATATATCAATCAAACTAAGTGATTCCAGCTATTGCAGGACAGAGAACAAAGGACAATGTTCCCAAAAATTTAATCGGTACACAGAACTTTGTAACATTACTAGGAAAACAGTAACATAGAATCATAGAATCACAGAATGGTTTGGGTTGGATAGAATCTTAAAGATCGTCTTGTTCCAACCCTCCTGCCATAGGCAGGGATAAACAACAATTTTTTCTCAGTACAGCTGTTAAGACTAATGATAGGTTTTCCAAACGTCTGGAGTTTCTACAATATATCCTACACTCTGAAACCACTGCACAACAGAAAGTGCAGATCGAGTCTCTCTAGACAGTCATTTGCTTGAAGTGCACAGTCTTAAATGAAGCACGCAGCCATAACTAAAACTATATTATGCTTTCATAGTAAATTTTCTGTCAGACATTAAACTGCTTTCTGGCAGCTGTTTTCCCTCTCAGAAAATTTGTCCTGAGCAATAATCAGCAGAGAAGGCAGAACTCAGTACTGAGTGAATCAGTACAAACAGGACTTAGGACACCAGGGCTGATGAAGTAGGTGCAGTTGGCTGTGAGTTTTCACATGAACAGATGCTAGGGGGAAAATACCAATAAGTCAAAACCAATGTTTCATAAAAGCCTATCACTCAGAAGATTCCAGAAAAACATGGGACTAATTTTCCTGCAAGCTCTAGTGGAAGACACTATGTGTCCACTATGTGAAATAGCTGGAATTGTTTAGATTTTGCATGCATTACTCATAGAGACACAATACTTGTTACCCATTCCAGCTACAGATCCTGGGATGAGATGACATTTGGAAATGTTTACATTGTGAACTGCACAGGTTTCCAAATTAGGTTTATATTCCTACTGTTTCATTTCCAGAAAATAGGTAGAAGAGTCCTTGGATTGTCCTTAAAAATTGCTTAGATGACAACAGAGCAGATGTTAGTGATTTTGGGATATGACTAATATTTGTTCCAGCTTTGAAAGGTTCAGAAGTTCACGAAGATTTTTCAGGTCCACACATTTATCTGGTTACTAAGAAATAATTTAGAAGAAACTAAGGTCTTGTGGAGATAAGGGTGAAAATACTGTACTATTTGTTTCTTTCTGGGATAGCAATTCTTAAATTGTGTTGTTTCTTTTGCTCCTGGCAAATAAGGTCAATGCAGAATGTGTAAAGCTGAGAACAGAAGATACATTTATCTGGTAAGAATATGAGGTTTCTTTTATCCTAACCAGTATTATGGTTTAGAAAATTAAAAAGGACTGGTGTGGTCAGTAAGATAACTGAAATACAGAAACAAGGAAAAAAATCCATTCTGGAAGTATTTATGCCACAATAAACTCTCCATTTAGAGTGAACAAAGCATTTTTTAACAATAGCTTCTTCAAATTTTTTAATTATTCATGCTTTCACTTAGAACTTGTTAAACCAAAATCTTTTTTTGATGATATGTGTTTGATGTACATGTCTTCTGTGGTTACATTCTAACATATTTTGGATCTGGGGTGATGCTATATCTATTAGCAAGAAAATGAAAGTTAGACCAGTCTTTTAACAGGCAAATCGTTCCCTGAAGTCAGTGAGAAGTATATGGGGTTTGTGGGATTAGACTCCAATTTTCCAGTTTCTTCAGGATATTTCATGAAGTCAGTTTTTATCATTTGAACTACAGGTAGTTGCATTAGCAACACAATAAATTAACTCCATGCTTTAGTGTTAAAAAATAGACTTTTCCTGCAACATCAAGATAACACGTGTAGTTTCAGAACTGAACCACATTTGCAGCATGTCATACAAAACTGCTGTGTTCGTACATTGGGGAATTACTAAGGTGCTTGCCTGAACAAATACAGAGATCTGTGGAGTACTGAACTCAGGCTTACAGGCATAACTAAGGGAGAAACATCTAGGTAAGAAAGGATGAGCCTAGCATTTCAAAATGCTTTGTATAAAAGTGCTGCTTGCTTTCCAAGAAGACATTCCCAAAAACCTCTTAAGGTATACACTATAATTTGTCTTTTTCTCTGTAGCTTATTCTATTGTACCTAGTGAACTTGTCATTGAGATCAGATCAGAGCGCAATATATAAATATACATTGGTAGTGCCTTAGGTTACAGAGAAGGAAGTTAGTTTCAAGTTTCTCTCTGTGACTGATTTCCTTTGCTTTTGATACACAAAGAAAATGGGTTCTGACATTCTTAATGCTTTTTTAAAACTTATTTTTTAAATGTTGTCTTTCTGAGTAGCATATAAAAGAGAAGAAAGAACTATTTACTGAGTTGCTTTCCATATATTTTAGATGTAATCTGTACAAAGCCAATACTGTGTAGAGTTATTTCAAAATCTTGAAAACTCCTTTGTTAGTCTGGGCCTGAACTTCTTTGGAGTGGCAGTTCATATTCACTTCTGACCACAGTCAGTGATTAACTCCAGGCACCCAGAAGGGGAAGGATGGGTGTTAGCTGGTTGCATTCCTGTAGCATCCTACTGCTTTCACTGACATCAGGCCATACTCCTGGCAGGAATCACATCTCTCAACATAAGGGACAAAAACTTTGACTTTACTGAAGCTGAGTGATATATTACCATGAACGTCAAAGGATTTTGTATGCTTTGAGCTTAAACCATGTAGGTAACTCCAGTTGACCACTTAGGCTTTATTTAAGTATCAGCGTGTCAGAGGACTAAATGGTTTCAGCCCTCCATTAGCGCCAGCAAGTACAGGGGGAATTGCACCACATTTCCACGGGGCCATAGTGTGTTATCTTACCTTCCAGTTTATGTCTCAGTCCCTTGCCATATATTACTACTGATACCATAAAATCACAAATAGACCAATGAGAATATTCCGCTATCTAGTGGAATTTTATCTAGATTGCAATTCCATTGATTTAAATAACTGACTCATTGCTAGTTCCAAATATGCTGGTCACAAAAGATTCATTGGGCCATTGAAAGGGTTCGCTTTGTGTCAAAAACATTTAACTTAAGAATTGTTAAAATAATTTTTCTTCTTAGGTCAAATTTATTTTCCAAATAATTTGTCAAAAATAAGGCTAGTCTTGTTTGCATCAATCTGGACTTCAAACAATCATTTTGGATTTCAAAAATACCATTTGCTCTATTTAGAAGATGGGTCCTGTTATGTTATTAACTCTATATTTAGAACATAGGTCTTGTTAATATAGAAATCTTCAGTAGTTCTGGACACGATGGAAAAGAATGATGAAAGTAATTGAAACTGCAGGGCAGGAGAGAGTAAGTAACAATGACGTAATTACTTTAATTGGAATTTTTCCAGGTCCCTAGAACTAGAAAATGCCAAAATGCTACTTAGCAAGATATTTCTATTAAAAAAAACCAAACCAAAACAAAACCCAATTATAAGAGTTTCTATGCTTGTGCAGCAACAAATCTTCAACCTTTAGCATCCACTCTGACCTCCTCTTCCCTCCTGAGCTAAGTAACTTCCTTCTCTTTCAAAGGAATGTTTTAAACTAGTCTATTCCTGAGAGAGAACAATGCCTCTTTCTGGAAATCTTCAGCCTTTTTCCCCACCACACTGACTTTCCTGTTTAGAAACCACTCCCTAGTGAGCACAAATACCCCAGTATTAAAAGTCCACTTAATTTTGTTTCCAGTTTTCAAGAAAAATACACAAATGCAATATATATATATATTTAGAGAGCACTTATAGTAAAACTTTATTATATCACCTAAATATATATTGGACCAATTACAAGCAACCATTACACTATAATGTTACAGTAATATTACAACCTAGTATATTATATGAATTACAGAAATAAGTCTCTGTTGACATAAACTCTTCCTTAAAAGATTTTCTCCTACTAGTATCTACTAAGTTCTAAAAGTTCCAAAACCATTACAAACTCGAGAGTAAATGACATCCATAATTACATTTACAGTACAGTATATGCTACTACTTCTGTGTATAAATATGCAAAATCTATTGTAAAACATGGAATATCATTCTTTTATCTTACCCAGTGTTCAATCCTATATGGAAAAATTTTTCTAGTTATCCGTATGCTGGCACATTTGTGCATATCTCTAGCTCAGAGAAAACAGGACACCTCACTTATCTGAAGATTTTAAAACCAGTACTATCTCCATCACTACTGATATAAAATTAACTAGTTTTATGTTACAGAAATGCATGGTTATGACAGGTGTGTAATGCAGTGCTCCAGCAAGTGTGAACAGATGTAGGCGAACATTTGTGTGCAAGCTACTTTACACTCATTCTTCTTGGATGGTTGACAATAAATTAATGTTAAAAAGCAATTTACTTACTGTGATTGAGGTACCTGATTTTTTTCAGGGAGAAACCAAGGGTAATAATTCACATTTCCCTTTTTCCAGGAATATAATTTATTTAATTTTCCATTTAAAATCTAAATCTGTGCTGAATTTGGTATGGGACTGGGACTATTTAGTTCCAACTAGTAACAATTATAATGTATTTCAGTCAGCTATTCTAGTAAACACATTTAGGTTCAAATGCATTTACAAGACCAGAAGGTGTTTCTAAAATCCATTGCCCATTTTATATCATAAACCTGGATTATAGGTTTACAGCACTATTTTCCTTCAGCAGTTTGTAAAACAAAGGTCCCAGAAAAATGCAGAAAAATCCCTGTGAAAGGACCCTTAGAGATCTTGTTAATGATAAAAACATTTCAAGGCTGCTGGTCTACCTGAAAGTATAGCATGGCATACTCTAAATTGCAGTTTTTCTAAAAGGCATGAGAAGTTATGGTGTTCATAGAGAACATAAAAGCTGAGCACTGCTGTTTTAGTCAAAAGCTACCCTGAATCTGTATACAAAATCCTATATATATATAAAAAGCATAGAAGGAAGTCTACAGCACCTCTGAGAAATATTTCTTGAATTGTCACCAACTTTTATAGGTCAATAAAATAAAATACATTTGTTTGACTAAAGAAATGCAGAATATTCTAACCATCTGTCAATTTTAGTTGTCCATTAAACAAAGCAGTAGAAGGACTTGGCCAGCAGAAAAATAGTTAAGAGTTTTCATTTTTACTGATGGCCAGGTTTTGATTTTTCTCCTAGGTTTCCCATTTGCAAATATGAAACCTAATAACATCATTCCAAAAATACCTAGTTACTACTGCTTATTAAGAAAACAGGAATAATGTCTCTGAAGCAACATTCGGGTTGTTTGAAGTTGTTAGCAACTGTGTATAGCCTAGGCTTTCTCAGTGTTGACTTATATTTAACACTTCAAAGCTGTTTTTTACAGTACTTGGTTTAATGGAGACACAGTCCTGTTTTGCAACATCATAGTAGATGAAGGGAACATTAAGACTCACTTTTTTTTTTTTTTAGATTTCAAGTTATTTCTAATATTCACTTAGTATTTATTGCTCTGCTACTTTGTATTTATTCCTCAGTTTGGTGATTAAATAAGTATTTTTGCAATATTGAAATCAGGTGCAGCTTTCCAGGTTGTGGAGATGCCATTGCATATTGCCAAAAAATTTAACAACTACATCTTTCTTCCTAAAATTTGGCATTCTTAATCAGTGTTCTTTGTTAAAGCTTATTATTAAGCAGGTGTGCTTCTATTAGGTTGTAGTTTGTATGCCATAGACAGATACTGCTAGGTGTTGTGCAGACTGGTTGAAATAAAATAAAAAACACCAAGCAAAAACAACAGATCAAAGTCACCTGTACTATTGTTAGGAACGCAGAGGTGAGCCCAAAATATTTGGTCTTAGCAGAAATGAAAATATCGGAACCTCTTCTCATGAGATTGCTTCTTCTTTCTTCAAAACCCAAGTGGTTCTAGACAGTTTAAATAAATATGTAGAGTAGAACTTTAATTCAAACCTTAGCATTTTCTCTGTATTAAAATGAATGTTATAGTCTGATGAAGTTCTTTCATTGAATAAATGAATGAAAATTGTTTAAAGGTTACATTGCAAACAGGTTTTGAACTAGAATTTTCTTCATGTGAACTTTTCTGTACATAAGGAAGTGCTCAGCAAGTCGGTTCTTTATTAAACTGCCTTGGATAAGTAACGGGAACTGTTCCATACTCTTCGGATCAGGGTACTTACAGCCCTTTTATTATAGGGCTGCTAATCCCAGGCGCTTTGAAGAAAGGGAATACTCAGAAAAAAATCGTATTTTTACATTGTTCTGGAGAACACAATATACAAGAACAAGGGAGTGAACGGTGTTGTTAAATATTTGTTTTCTGCTGTTTCTGTGTAATGGTGGTGTGGGGGTGTGGGGCGCGGAGTTGGGTGCTGCTGCTAAGTGGTTTGTGGCATTTTAGATTCTGAGAGGTTTCAAAAGAACTGGTAGGGTTCTTCCACCACAAGAGGGTTAGCCATTGACAAGGGAAACACGCTTGTCAAACAGCAGAAGCAAGATTCAATAGGTTCCCCCAAGGAACAGTAGAAGAACTGGCATCTAACTACTGATATGAAAGAAATAGGCCACTAATATATTTCATAATTAACTTTGATTAATTTAGGATAAAATTAATACTTTATGCAACAAGTAAACAAATAAAATTCAAGAACCCCATAATCACCACCTACACAGAAAAGTTATCGGTGGACTTAACTCCTTTAAAGATACTACTAAATATGTGGGTAGCAAACTTTTCTCTATCTGCATACGCTTAAAAAACCTGTTGAAAATAACCAATAAAAAGAGACCATATGAGACTGTGGCTGATTTACTATATGCTGCTTGTTACTTCAAAACATTTGGCAAATTGTACAAACTGCCAACATGTTTGGCACTGTTCAAACTGACTCACCCTTGCTAGGGCACAACATTTTCTTTTTTCAAACGAAAGTCTAAGGAGAACAAAAAAATTGGACATTTTCACCTGAGTTTGCTGGCAGAACATTTTCTCATTTAAATGGTGCAGGACCTTGATTGTCCACACTGAAAAAAAAAAAAAAAAAACCCAAACAAAAAAAAATTGCACTTATAATGCCTTAATTCCATTTTACACCCTGCATTTGCCATGGCACTCAGAGTATCCTGTTTTGAAGCTAATGACCTGAGTCAGCTTAGACAAGATCTAAACTTCAGTTTCTAGTGAATCTAAGTATTTTTATTTACAGTTATGGAACTGCTATACCAGCATGTCTGTGAAATACGCCATTCAGTCCACATTAGAAGCTCCTAGATTTTTTTTTTTTTTTTTTGCAGGGGTTGGGAGGAAGGAACAGAACTAATAGAAAAGGTCATGAAGGTAAAGTTTATACTCTGCTCTTACTAAAACTCAGATATATTGAAGTATATTTTTTTCAGAAACTGCAGTGTAATTTTCTTGTTTCTCAAGTTTCAGCTAGGGCATTGTCATAATTCAGCTCTGTTTTTCCAAATGCTTCCCTTTCTCCCCCCAGATCATCTATTATTTTTTAAGAAAAGACACATTATATGTTTCTTCTGTTTCAGTCCTGTAATATATCAGCAAACCTGCTTGGGTTTTAATTGGTTTGTTGTAAGTGATTTTGCTTTTGTATTGTTGTTGGTTTAACATAGAAAAGCTTTATGTGGAGGATGTTTTATACGTTCATGTGACCGCTTTTTCACATTTGAGTTTTTAACTTTATGAATTGTTACAGAACCTTACCTGTCCATGTCCTAAGAATCTGCCATATAAATAACCTTTATTGGTCTGGGTTTTGGTACCTAACTAAGGGTGCTCTGAACAGTTGGAAAAATTCTCCCCAGCATCAATGGCTAATAGACTCTAAATGGATTGCTGAAGCTAAAGAGATACTTTGATCAGTTTCACTGTTTTTAAGAAATACTGTAATACAAATTTCCCTAGAAAGTATTGTACATTTTTAGGACAGGACATAACCAGTGCACATTGGAGAAGAAAAGCTACACTACACTGCTTTTATTTGTCTTCTCACAAAATCAAAAACTACCAGGATCCAGTATGACACACATTTAAACAAGCATTGTGCAAAAAGTAGTGGCTTTCCAATAAAGAAGAAAAAAAAAAAAGCATATAAGATGTTGTATAAAATGGATGAATAATTCAGTTAATGAAAAGGTTTTGCAGGATATCTCTATGTCAGATTACTACTCTTTCCAACCTCTTGCAGAAATAAAGACAAAATGTTTGAATGATACCACAATTATCTGCCAAAAGGGAGCAATTTTGACTTAAGACCAGATGAGTCTTTGTAGGTGAGGAAAACTTTTCTTCAGCCTTAATGCGTGAAAAGGTTTTGGTTTGTCTTTTCAATTTTGCTGTTCGACTTATAGTAAAAAAATTACAAATTTGTGTTTTACTAATTTTCTTTCACGTTACATGTATTAGCTTGTTGCAGCGACCATCCGACTGCTTCTTCAAGTAACACAAGTGCTTGTCAAAATTGTGTTTGTGCTGCATTTTCAGAAAAAGACTGACATTACACTGTTGTATGTTAAACTTTTAAGATTTTTCTTTATGTATTAAGAAGAGAAATAATCTAAAGAGAGACTTATTTAAACATCTTTAGTAAGTAAAAGGAATGGTAGGAGAAAATAATTACATGCACAAAATACAAGAAAGCCGAGATAAGTATCAAAAGACCTCATCAAAAGCACATCTGAGTCAGTAGACAGATGATTATTACCTTCAATACATAAGAAATCTCACATATACCTGTATGTAGTATAGATATCTTTCTGTTTCAAATTCATCCAATAACTGGCTTCATGAAATGTAGCATATGTAGCCTTGAACATTTCAAATGAAATAATGTTTTAGCATTTTTACATTATTCACAATGAAGAAAAATAAACCCCAAATGAAAACTTGCAGTATTTTTCCATTCCTTCCATGTTTCCTTCTCCAAATGTTTTCTTAAGTACATATACTTCAATTCAGTGCTATATTTCAGAGTAAAATTCTAACATACTTTCCACATTTACACTTTATTTTTCTGTCTTTGTAAAGTTATTTTTTCCAGAGTTCAGTCTCATGTGCTACTTTGTCTCTACTACCTTCTAATTATTAGTGTCTTTCTTTCTATTAGGGCCTATTTATGTACACAAAAATGTCCTATCCCTCTGCTTGTATTCACCTAAATGATAGACGTATAGATATTATTGGGTCATTTCATTAAAAATATATTACTAAAATGGAACGTAATATTTTCAAAACAGTCCACTGCCTTGTGCAGTTTATTGTGTTTAGTAAACTTTGTTTTCCATGGTATTTTCTTCATGTGTTTTATCATCTGACATTTTCAGTACTAAAACCCTGATAATGATTTTTCTCTGGGAATTTTCTATCTTTCTCTTGTCTAACAGTTATCACTACTCACACTGTTCAATACTCGCTGCCTAGTTTGTTAGTGCTAAACCCACTATTTTGTATTTGTACATCAAATATGATTTTCTGTTAAGTAGCTAAGTATATTTTATTCAGTATTCTATAGAATATTTACTAATTTTCATGTGCCTTTTTTTGTGTGTTCAGTGATCTCTATTATATCCATATTACTGATTATTTTTATGAAACTAAGACATCATCTCAGACAACCTCTCTGGTTCCATAGCAAGCATACTTAGCATTAGAAAATATCTGATAACTTTGTAAAACCAAAACTTGTATGTTCATATAGGTGTGTATATTGTCTTTGTTACAATTCATGCTGCTAACTCTCCATCTATTTTTGTGTACGTGCATCATTGTGTTAATATTTTCAAATAATTTTTATACTCTAAACAGCACTCATCTGCCATATAACACGTATAAAGCTTAAAGAGTTATGTCTTCAAAGAATGACAATAAATTTTAAGAGGAATTATTCATATAAGTCAATAAACTCTCTTACGGGTAGGTGTGGTCCACTTGCATTGTAAGTTTGAAAAAGTTGCTTTACAAATAATTGACGTATATTCAACACAGAAGAAACTACGCCAAACATTTTAAATGAGTTATCATATTCAATCTATGTATGAGACAGGGGTGTCCAAAATCTAACTCTACTATTTTACTTTACTAATAATATTTTGTATAATACCATTTTTCTGAGAAAAGTACGATTTATCTTACTAAAAACTACCATCTAAAAATTAAAGTTCAATAGAACAGAATAAGTGGAAACTTCTTCACTAAGAATCTCAAGATGACTATACTAAAAGCTGAACTAACTTTTACAAATTATCACAATATCTGACATAAATTAGTGCTGTGAGTGCTTATGAACCATATGCTCTTTTATGGGTAGCAAAAATGAAACCTAAAAAATGTATGTAACTTGCATAAGAATAGATAGAGAAAGTAAATATCAAAGTAGCAATTAGAAGACAGGAAATTCTCATTTTTATTATATAGTCCACTAGAACATAAAGCTATTTTAAGTATAATGAACTGACCTATATTGTAAGTGACTAAAATAGTTTGTGAGTTTTTAGCCAGTCTTTGGTATTAGAGATGAGCTATTACACAAACACTTACATGCCTCTGTTTGTTAAAGGATTGATATTCAGTTACTTGACAATTACTACGAGATGAGTCACACCTCATGATTCTCAGAGACCTGTTAGTTCCTTATACAGTGAAATTTAATTCTCGTCTTGAATATTTTCCAGTTTCCTAATTCTGATGGGAAAAGTTGAATTCAATCTAGCAATTGTCTTTAAAACAAAATTTTCTGAAATTATAGTGGTTGGTGAAATTGGGACAGATGACATCACCATTTTATTCTTAGGATTCTGAAGTTGTCATTTTATCTAACCAAATAATAAGTTCTTTATGTTCAACTGATTTCAACGGGATTTATATCTTCTTGAAAACTGGCCTCATGTTCATGACTTTCAAGTATATGAATTACAGTCATCATTAAAACATCTCAGTATAGGAAGATAGATTAAAAACTTATAAGCAACTATATTGGTTGAAGTTACAAATAGTATGAAACAAATCACAAAAAATAACCTCAAACGGATTTAAAAACCCCCTACTGCTCTTAGAAAAATAAATCCCATTTCACTGTGTAATGCATCTTGAACAAAGGCAAGATTATGCAAGAGCTATTATCTAAATTGAA
Source organism: Rhynochetos jubatus (assembly GCA_027574665.1). NCBI lineage: Eukaryota > Metazoa > Chordata > Aves > Eurypygiformes > Rhynochetidae > Rhynochetos > Rhynochetos jubatus. Next base: position 105,402,759 of record CM050648.1, read on the forward strand.
GAGCCTTAAGGAGGTGAGCATCAAATTTAAAAAAAAATCCATGTCCTACAAGAGAAGTACTGATCGTGGCATCTATGGATACCATTGAAACACTGGAGGGTGTTTCATCCTGGAGAACACAGAATGAAAATCCATTCAAGTAGAGTAACTGGATGACTAAATTCTGTACTTTACAGTCTATAAAAAGTGTTAAATGTCATACAGACAAGGTCTTCCAATAAATAAGTTAATGAAATCATTTTTCCTCCACTTTGTTTAACCCAAAAGGCTATAAAGTTTCAGCTGAGCAGTGTAATACTGCTCAGAGGAGAGGTGCTCTGAACTTCTGTGTGCTTCAATACAAAAAAGAACTCTTTCTTTAAGCATGTTGAGTGTCTTGTTTTCATGACGTGGCTCTCTGTTTGGAAAATAATGAACAGGTGTGAAGCAAGAGCACCTACTAAAGGCAAAGGCAGATTTATGCTTCACCAGCAGTAGCCATAGCAGCTGCATGATCTGTTAACAAGACTGTATTTTCAGACTTGGCAAGGGACACAAGGATATGCCCTCCATGAGCGAGTTACAGCTCTGGAGACACTCTTCCTGCTCAGAGGAAGGCACGGAGTGATGCTGCAATGCCTCTCTGGGCTAATGATGCCTTGCTGGGGTTTCTAGGTCTGCCCACAAGACAAGGTCCTTTCTTGATTTCAGATTTCAGTCAGTCTCTGCCATGAAGGCATAAAATGGGCATGAGTGCTCTCTTGGAGTCACAAACAAGTACCAGGCATTGGAATAGGCTGCCCAGGGGAGTGGTGGTAGTCACCATCCCTGGGGGTATTGAAGAGATGAGTTGATGTAGTGCTTAGGGACATGGTTTAGGGTAGATTTGGAAGTGCCAGACTGATGGTTGGACTCAATGATCTTAAAGGTCTTTTCCAACCAAAACAATTCTATGATTCCATGATTCTACTTTCTCTCTTGTAATGGTACTTCAGGCCCATCATAGGCACAGCAGCTACAACTATATTCATTTGAACTGGCTCACAGGATTTGGATTAAAAGCCCTTTGAAGGCTGTATTCAAACCTTTGAATAATCTCATATCTAGAGCATTGCTATAGAAACATACCAAATAACGCATTATAACCATTGATCCTACTATTATATGAGGTAGTTCTAATCAACAAGAAACAAGGCTTAAATTGCCAGAAACTGTAGAGAATTGTCCACAAAGGAAAAGTGTGTGCTTACAATTACTACTTTACTGCTTTTCAAAATAGATGTGCAGTGCTTACTAGTTTTCTGGCATCCTTACTCCTAAGAGATAATAAGAGTTCGCTGCTCTAAGAATTTTGTTGGGTTAGATGAAAAACTTTACTCAGAGACATGTATAAATTACAGTAACATGTGGAGAGAAACAATAGTATTACTGATTTTGTGCCATTAAGTGTTCACTACATTTCATTTGAAGATCTGTTGTACATTGCCTGGCTATGGTAAGCCAATATGAAAATTTATATTGGCAGAAGTCTGCACGGCTTAAAGGCTTCATCCCTCATGGGTGACAGAGCCAACCAGACAAGTTGATGGTATTCCCAGATACTTTGTAGATCTCCATATGACCCATATCTGCAACTAACAATGATCCTCTTTCACCAAAAGACATTTACTCGGACTTCATGTACTTCCATATGAAAATATAAATAAATATACACAATTATATGTTTATAAAATTAGTAGATCTTATGCCTTTTAAATTCTTGTACTGAAGTAATATTTTTAGACAATATTTCAATTACCATATAGAAAATATTTTCTTGTTTTCTACAACTTTTGTTGTAGGAAAATATATGCAGAAAACCTTGATGTTTATTTTTTATTTTTTTGAGAATACTATGTGGATGTCCATGGCAAAAAAATCCTTACTACTTACATAATTTTCATTATGTAGCTAGATAACCAACCAAATAATATATTTTTCTCTGGATTTATATTGATTCACCCTGCTGTGAATACAAATTACAGGATATGACATTAAGATAATAAGACAAAAAAGAAAAAAAAGGGAAAATTTCTTTATTTGCAAATCTGGAGCATTAATTGCATTCCTGTGAGGCAATCTGGATGAAGCTCCTGCTAAGCAAATTAGATATAAACTGAAGGTGAGGGCACAAGGGTCACCACAGCAAGGGAGCATCCAGTGACAGGCACTGGGACCTCCGATGCATGGCTTGTAGAGCAGATGTTCACAAGGATGCAGTGATTATTGAACTGGTAATAAAAAAGCATCAGCTTACAGGCAGCCACGATGGATGCTGGTAATTATAAAGCATCCCCTGGGAGGAAAATGACACAAGTCAGCCACATCTCTGCAATCACAGGGGCATAATTAAAGCTCTGGTAACAGTTGTTAATAGGGTGCAAATGAAACAAGGGAAAAATTTGAACACAGTCTTTTTCTTTTTTAAAGAAATGGCAAAGGACAATGCTGTTACAGAGACTGCATGCTTTTTAATTTCACGATAGAGTAAAACAGAGATCTTTAATGTACTCTATACATGCATATACACACCATATCAAGTAAGTCAAAAGTGATTTAGTCTTTGACTGTGTGGCATGGTGGGGAGAAAAGATTTCTTTAGCATAATGTTTATATTTTAATTTTGCAAATGGGCAAAACACATACATACAAAGAAAATTCAATATGTATCAATAATTGGTCATTTCATCCTCACAGGAGAGGTACAAAGACAGTATATATGGTTAGCTAGTACTATTGGTGTTATCTGCAGGTCATATTATCATTTAGTAGACCTATTGGAAAAAAGAGACAAATTCCCAATTTTTATTAGGTATTTGTTATTTATTATTATTATTTATAGGTTTTTTCAGATATTTAAAGTAGATTTTTTTGCATCTAAAAGTATAACTGGTGTGACTAGTTAGGAGTAATGGTCTGTGAATAGTCAGTGTGTTCCACATCTAGCACGCTTAGGATCTAGATATCAATTTCAGTAGAAATCCTTATGAAGTGTTAACTACATAAAAAATGTAAAATCTATCCTTTGTATATGATAAAGATCAGTCAATCACACTTTGGCACAGAGTGATAAAAAGTGTCTTTGCTCTAAATCTTTCAAAATTTAAGTATTCTCATCTAAAACTATAATTTGTCAAAAACCACGTAGCTGTATTTCTCAGAAGTTTTTGAATCCGCAAGCTTTTGGAGTCTTTCTAATCCTCTCATTTTGTTTGGGTGGTTTTGAAACTTTGTTTTCACATATTTGATGTCTTTGTTCATGTACCAGTTTTGCAGAATTTATCCAAGGGAACAGATTCTCCTCAAGAAGTGTGGTATTCTAAGACTTCAATACTATACTTGATTACCTTCCTGAATGTGAGCTATGTCATCTCATTGCCATGAAAAAGCATTTTTGTTTCTTTTGCTCTCCTTCAGGATGTTTACCAGCAGACAGTCTTATAGGGCTATTATCTTTTACCTTACAGATGAACATCCAACATATAGCACCATATATTGGTAGTCACTTCAAACTCAACAAATTAGCCAATATTCAAGGGCTTTCCTGTTGCTTCTGTTTCCATCAGAAGGATACACTGAAGAGGACTACTGAGATATTTTTGACTACAATCCAATTTATTTGTTAAAAATACACAGAAAATTTGCTTATTGTGAACTCAACATAAGCAAACACTAAGAAAAAGTTTCATTATTCTGAACCTTCTTCTACACCAAGTACAATTTTTCCTAAAGTGAACACTAGTTTTCCAAGGTTTTTTATGAGTGTCAAATCTGTACTTTGCCCTCTTGCAATGTCAACTTCCTTTTGTTTCCCAGATCCTTAAAAACATATATACCTATAAGTGCAACGCAAATCCCAACCAACCTATCCCTTGCTTTTTAATCCTTAGATCATTTATTTAATTGCTATCAAAATATTTGACATTATTATTGAAGTTTGTATTTGTAATCATTAAACAAGAGAGAATTTCCCTTTTTCTTTATTAAGATCAAACGGAAAGTTTTCAGCCAGAACTGTGATTGATGTCTGACATTAGTACCTGCAGCATATCAGTATTAAGATGACATTAGGAATCATAGGTATCTACTGATGTATTCTATTGAACAAACAGTCAATACTACTTGCAGCAGACAACCAATGTGTTTAATGTAAAATACTCATGCAGTGTTTAATGAAGGTAGCCTAAAGAGAATTCAAGCAGATGTCAACTGTTGTGCATGAAATTTTAAAAAAATCTATTTTAAAGAAAAGATAAAATCAATGTTAACTATGTTTTGCTGGGTTGATACCATTTAAATGATCAAAATATTAAAAATTATTAAATTAATCATGTTCCAATGAACCACTGAGAAAATTTCAGAATAATAACATAATTGGCTATTCACAATTTCTTGTATGCAAAAATCTTCACTTTTATTTGGTAATGCGTTAAAGAAAAAAAATAATCTAATATGTAATTCTTTACCAATTCAAAACAACACAGCCAAAACTTTGGACATCAGATAGAATAAAATTTTAAAATGATATATTAATGTTAATAAATGCCTCAAAATCCAAATAGATTTTTAAAACTCAATAGAATACTAAATAGAAGGAACAACTTACTGAAGAAAGACAAAGATTTGAATCTTCTATGTAGATGCAGAATATGGAACTAATTACATTGTGAATTATTCTAACTTTATTAAAGACAAGGAAATCTTATATAATTTTTTAATATCATATTCTTCTTCCCCATGTGTAAGAAATGCCCACATTCCACCACTGCATCCAACATGATACATAAGCCCCATTGTTTAAAGATTAAATATCATAGAATCATAGAATAGTTTAGGTTGGAAGGGACCTTAAAGATCATCTAGTTACAACTCCCCTGCCATGGGCAGGGACACCCTCCACTAGACCAGGTTGTTCAAAGCCTCATCCAGCCTGGCCTTGAAGACTGCCAGGGATGAGGCATCCACAACTTCTCCGGGCAACCTATTTCAGTGCTTCACCACCCTCCCCATGAAGAGTTTTTTCCTTAAATCTAATCTAAATCTACCCACTTTCAATTCAAAACCATTGCTCCTTGTCCTGTCACTAAAGGACAGTAAACAGAGTATCTAGTAAACAGAGCTCCTCTATAGGTTATGAGCATGTGCTCATGAAATGTACTTTAAAACTGGGAGACTTAACTGAGAACATATTTACTGTTACATAAATATGCAACAATCATTCTTTAACTTCAGTAGTGTTTCACCAGTATTAAAATTGACTTGATGACATTAGAATGAAGCCCAGTGTCCATAGTACAACAAAACTAAAATGTCATGAACTCCAAAGGGTTTACAGTATGATTATTTTCAAGTATGAGATTAGACATTAATAAGGTTTCATCCCTGTAGTACCATTACTTGCAAATGGCAGAATTGTCCACTTCCAGAAAACTGTGCAATCACCAACAGTGAAATAACGGACTCTATATACAGGAAATTCAATCACTGTAAGAAGTCTGCCATAAAGAGAACTACTTACAGACTTAGAACAAATTTATTTCCCCTACATTGAAATCAAAGAAAACCAGCTGAATGGGAATTAGATTTATGCTTTACATATAAACAGGTAAAGAAATTTGGACTACTGATTTCACAAACAGCTCAATGTACAACAGTGTTAATCGTGCTCTTATACTCTTGAGCTGCAAACTGAGTGATACTTTCACCATATATTTCAAAGTATTTTAGCAGTTTACTATTTGTAGACACTTTTACTAATATTGCCTTGTTATATGCAATCAATTTTTAATGTCAGAAAATGCTGAGATTTAGATATGTATTTCTTATGCAGAATAATTAGCAAGTTTCTGTTAATTAATAATGATTACCCAAATTGTTCTTCAGGCAGCACAAATATTTTCCTAATGAACAGATAAGAAAAAAAAAATCTTAAATGCAGTAAGAATATCCCTAGTCACAACTGAATTCTTTCAGTATAAAAAAAAAAATCCACAGGAGGTAAAAATATCCTCATAAATTTCATGTAATCTAAATGGCCAAATTTCTGTCTGCTTCCTTCCCTTCAAGGAAAAGGGAATAGCAACATCATGGAGGAGCTCATATAACTTGCTGAGAGTGTATTACCATTGGACATTCTTATTCAAACAGACCATTCAAGGTAAATATGGTTCCTTCACACTTTGCAAATAGTAGTGGTGCATTTGACCTATTCTTGCTAGCTTTCTTTCAAAGGTGATGATGACAATGCTGTTGAATTTCACTCCTCCTTTGATTGCTGTTCTGTAAATCTAGGCTCCTGGCAAGTCACATTTGGAATCTGTAGATAGGTCGGAAACAACAAGAAGTCCCGTTTTCTCTTCTAAACTTTTAGGACCTTCTCTTCCAGGATTTTTGTTGCATTACCACAGGGAAGAGCATCTGGTCTAGACACTTTTATCTCCTATTGCCTACTTAAGCAGTAATCCGTCCTGTTTAGGGATAGCTGCACACCATGAGTTTGCATTGTACTGTTGACTGCAATTAAATCTGGGCTCTGTCATAACTGACCATGTGTTTATGCTTAAGTATTTATTGATAGTCATTAAAATTTTACACCATTTGCTGAGATTTTCAGCAGGGAAATGCAGGTCTGTATTTGTACTAGTGTACTGCCATTGGGACTCAGCTTTTTATGATATCATTACTTTTGAAATAGATATCAGTTGCTAGATTAATGTTATGGTCTCTACTAGTCCATATGGTAGCTAGCCAAATTCACATTCTTTTATTAATATTATTACTAATAGCCTGACTTGTTATCATCATAGAGCAAGTGTGTCTGCTCCAAGAGATGCATTTGCAAGAATCTATATGTTACTGAATTTTTGATGATAAATTCTTGTAATTTACTATACTTTCCTTTCTCTTGCTGGGACCACGACAAATTATTAATTATTAAGCAAATTTTCCCCACAGCTATTTTTTCTCATCTCCAATTGCTTTGAGGTAACACTTGCTACCAGTAAATGTTGCAGTTGTCACCTACTGTTCTTGAATTTTGATTCCTTTAAGATAGAAGTGTTCAGTTGTTTTCATTTTAGAGCAGATTTTTATGACAAACTTGGGTACAATTTTATAAGTAATAATGTTATGACTCTGGGAAGTACTGATAAGAAAATAGTGTTTCTGCTGATGGTTGAACTATGTAAAAGTATAACAAAAGGTTTCTTCTTAATAGTTACTATAAGCTATCATCAGTATTTTGTCTTACAATATTATTTTTTCTTAGTGTGTAGCCTCTGTAGAGTAGTATCTGAATTAACAGGTTTATTTCATAGTAAGATCATAGTTCTAAAGAATGTAGAGTACGTGTTAGTGAACATTACAACACATTAAAAAATGCTTATTTTGTGTCTTCATTTGAATGTTTTCTGTCTTTTAAAATATTCTATGGTAACTGGATTAAGAAATACTTGATTTTGACCACCACCAGTGAAGAAGCAATACTCTTCCTGGCCCTGTATCCTACTGTTAAGGGCAGAGAGAATCTGTATTGGATAACGATTCTAGGCATTATGCAGTGATGAACTTTTATATTTAAAAAATATTTCACCTGCTACTGGTTGTATCAAACTTTATTTTTCTAATGGACTAGAAATCTAAGACAAATTTGACTTCTAGACTTTGATTCAACCAGAAATGGTCATTATTTTCAGGACTGTCTGTAAAAATGCTTACATGATATCCTCAATCAGTTTAAAAGGCATGAATAATTATTCTGGCATGGTTTGCAGTGATCTTATTGTTTTGCCAAATGCTTAGTCACAGCAGAAGCCCTTTACGACTCCTACAACTCCTACTTCTTAGGAATTCTCGGTGCAACACTTCTGATTTTAACAACATCAAATTATCTCCAATTTGTTTTGTTTGATTTCCCTCTTGTGGATGGCTCTGTGCTTCAGATAACTGCATTTCTGTATGTTAACCCACAGCAGGAGGGCAGGTGTCACAGGGTGACTTTACTGCCTGTACTTTCTCCTCTCTGATAGAACTAGTTCACATGACAGTTTTAAATAGCCTCCCCAAAATGCGTAATGGCCACCACCCACTGAGATCTAAGTCAGCCCTTGCTCACTTGGAGCTTGGCCAAAACTGCACTGCTGTGATGCAGAGCATGTCACACTGCTTCTCCCTCTGATGTGGAAATGGAACTTTAACAGTCAGCAAATCTCCTTAATTTGAGTCTCTCAGTTAAGGAATATCAGTTGGAATCTTCACTTAAAATACCAGCAGCCAGCAATATCACCAGAAAGCCCATTTCTGGTTCTCTGTCTAATCCTTGTTTAAACTTCCAAAGGTGTGCTAAAGCAAGGCTGCAGAGAGGTAGATGGAAGCAGTAATAACAGGAACAGTTGGTTTGCACAGGAAGAAAACGCATTGCTCATTAGTTCATTTTCAATGAACAGACAGCATCTCCTTAAGTAGCGTCTCTGACTCCTCAAGCCTCCTACGTACTAATCTGTATTTCTGAAACACCAATGTAGCTTTGCAAATGGCAAAAATCTTTCTAATATTTATGATAATATATTGCTCACATCTAATATTTATGATTCTTTAAATTTAACTACACGTGGAATGTTCTCACTGCGTATTGCGTTGCAGTAAGGATGCATATTGCATTTAAATATGGGTAAAATTTGGACATGATCTTGCAGAGATATAATGAACTTCAAATTTTTTAGTAAACCTGATTATAAATAGAACAAGGTGAGGTATGATAAAAAGTGGATTAAGAGACCCAAGGATAGATTAGGTGAGAGTCAGCAAGCTGGCAGTTGCAGTGTTATTACTGCCAGTTTGCAGGTTTGGTGGGACAGAGAATATGTAAGGAATATAGATGGCAGCAAACAGAAAATTGATTCATCAGCTTCTTTCTTACCATAATTACCTCCAAAGTTAGTTTTTCTCCCTTTCTAGTAGAAGCATATTTGAAAGAAAACAGCAACAAACAGAGTACACCCTATATCACATGCAAGAAATAAACAGCTTGTTTACGGAAATGGTTTGACACTGACAGCTTGCCAGGGTAGACACAGTGACTGCTGCACCTCTTTGGAGACCCCTCATCTCCACAAGACCAGCCAGGCTGTATGTAAGTGCACAGCAGTGCACACATATGTTGAACAGCTTCAAATATGCTGGAGTGTGTAAGCAGGAGACCACAAAGTGAAGATATAACTGCAGAGCAAAAGCCTCCATTTAGTTTTTGGTTTGGTTTTGGGTTTTTACCCTCTAAAGCAGAGAGAGTCCTAGCAGAAGTAGCATTTGGGCATGCTTAACATACTTTCAGAAGTGAACATGTACTCCTGAGAGAGTATTCCCCTCTTGGACAGATTTTGAACACCAGCTGCTGAGTCCTCAAGCATACATTCTGAACTTGTACCTTGCAGTACTTGCTATAAGCATTGCTGCTGCCTGGCAACTCTTATTGTGATCAGCTATTTAACCCAGATAACCAGAGGAATAAGACTGGCTACAGTATAAATGGATCAGTGCTACTTCCATACTGGAGGAACAAACAGTAAAGCAGTGGTTTGCCTGAGATGGTAGATGGACAGATCATGCCACTGCTATAATCAAAACCATGATTCAGCAGCCACCTAACACTGACAGAAAATGCCTTTTATATTGTTGTGCCCTAAAACAAACAAAAAACCCCCCAATTAGATACTCAGGACCCAATATTTGCTATTGTGAAGTATGTAGTGCTTTCTGAGTCAAAAGGAAACCAACCAGCAGATTGAAAAAAAGGAAACTTAGTTTCACCTTTCACTTTGCCCCTGACTGGCCATGTCACAAAATCGCATGTAAGACCTCAGTTCACTTATGCACAAAACAGAGATGATGCTTGGAGCACATGGCTGTGTTTTTTTACTTCACTCATCAAACTGAACAATTGAAATAACCTTCTACAACCATTTACCTTTCCTGTCATTTCTTTAATGCAATAAAAATTCCCCAGATTCATTTTGTCCAAAACCAATGACAGTTTCATTTAATTTTGTATATTTTTCTTTACATTCCAATGTTTTAAAAACAGCACCACAATACACAATTTCTCATACACACACAGAGTTTTCAGCACAGGCAATTATATGAATTGAGGTTGAATCCGCAAACACTGTAAGTTCATCTAAGTCTACATTTTTTGTGAATAAAATATCTGGCTGGAAAAACTTTGCACAACTGTAATGATCATCCTTTCCTATCACATAGAATTCTGTGGAGCTTGATTAAGTTTTATAAAAACATCCTGAGAATCTTATATTGCAGTTGCTATATGAACGTAAGAATTTTTTGATGTGCAGGTTGTGACAAAATCTCCTATATTCCTGAAACTTTGTAATAGCCTGCCTCAGAGCATGAACTTTTCATGCTGTAATTTAGTTATGCCAAAATGGGAATACTCTATGAAAAGTTTATGATTTTATCCAAAGTTCTTATCAAACACAGTTCACAGAGTGTGGATGAGGGATCTTGTTAACCAAGAACAGAATCATATGGATGTTACTGTGTGGTGCTCACCACAATACTTCAGGAAAATTAATCTTTTCAAGGAAACACTCAAACTATAGTTTGAAATTATGTGTGTTTATATATCTGTAGACAAGCAATTTTTGTGGGGATAAGTATTTCCACCAATACGTTTTCATGCAGCATTTTAAAAATTGTTTCATGTTGTTTTTACTGAGGTTTTACTGTCAAAAATCTGTTTTCATCACCAGACTGGGGCCCTCCATTCAGCATTTTTAGAGCAGTCAGGGGTGAGGGTATGGAACTCCCATGTCTGCATTAATAAATTGCCATTTGCTTCTGGTTTACTATCCGTTGCTCTCTGTGCAGCAACGGATCATACACTGATAGTAAATCAAATCCAGTATGTTTTCCTAATTTTAGTTTTGGGCTATCTAATAGTAAAAACATCTGGTCTAGTTTTGCTTTTATTCTGATCCATAGAGCAGGAACCTGATCAGCAAGGCACCATTGGAGTCACATGAGGTCAAGTTCTGTACCTGCATGGAATTAATGTGGAATATATGTGAATAATAAGGATTTGCTTTATATTTATGTTATACCATTTTTATAGGAGTAACACTAACAACAAAATGTTGATATTAAAACAGATTTAAGGAATAAATGCCAGATTAGTGAAAAGCTCAGACTGTGACACAGTCAAGAGGAAAGAAAGCCGGGCATGTGATAACAAAACTATTTTGGTGTGAAATAGGCTAGCCCCTCATATGAATTTTGCAGAAAGTTTATGTTATAAACAACAGAAACTTCAAAACAAAGTAATGCTTGTGAGAATTTTGCTTGGTAGACCCATGAAATGTGACACATGATGGGTATCAGTGTGAGTACCAAAAAATTTCAGCAAAGAATTTATAGCATTTATCATAGGAAGTCACTTTTCATTCTCTACTTAACCTGCTGAGATAATATATAGAAAGACAGCTCTAGATCTATGGAAAAAAAGACAAAAAAATAACAAAATTCCTCATAGATATTTGTAATTTATGTTCTCGTGAATTTTACAGTACTTCAACATATTTTTGGAAGTATATTACAACATGTTGGAGAATTATGACCAAAAATAGAAACTTTATTTTTAAATTCTATGTCTCTCTGTTGTCAAAACATTTAATTCACTACTTTGTTTCTTTTGTTTTATAAGTCTGAAAGAATCTTGGGGTCATCCTGAGGTAGCATGAGAGAATCTAAAATAAAGTTGTTATAGCCTGAGGGTAAAAAAAAGCCTTTCCCAAATCCACAGTATGTTAGGGGACTTTTGCTCCCTAAAGTAATGTTACTGTTTATGCACTCCTGGCTTAAAGTTCTTTTTTACTTGGCCTTAGGAAGAGTGCATAAACAGCAACATTACTTTAGTCAGCAAGAAATTACTGAAATCAATTATTGTTTCTTTCAGACTACTGCAATCAGTCAACAATGACTTGGTGTAAAAAATAGTTTTCTTGTTTGCTGCCTTTGTGAAGGTAAAATCAAATAAATCAAAAAGAGCAGGTTTCTGGCACATAATTTCTGCTCCCCTCTACTTCCATGGAGTTTTTTGGCTTTTACTGTACTTTGTGCTGTGCTGGCAGAGGGAGAGAGTCACCCTGGCTGTAGTTAGAAAAAAGTATTTTTTGCCATCTACATTTTAAAATACAGTCTATTTTTATCATACAGAACCTTATGAAACAAGATTTGATTCTGCCTAGTATGACTTCAGCTTTCAAAACCTTGGAAACTTGAACAAAACACTCCACAGAACTGCAGTTGGGGTTGCATACATCACAGTGCGAATAAAGGAGAAAGCTATACACAATGTAACCTCTCTCATATGAAACAGGATGTCCCAGGCCAGGCATCCACATCTGATTTATATCACACCAGAATCTGCCCTTTGTTTCTTACTAAGGTCACTATTTTTCTTTCTTTGTTGTGATTAAAGGTATTTCTGTCTTATATCTCTTGCAGTAAAAACCCTCTGAGTGAAAGACAGTATTTTTTTTCCATTTTTTTTCCTAACATATTCATGACCACCGAGAAGACTATAAAACAGCCATGATTTTCAAGTTTTCTCTCTAATGTAGGTTATAACATCTCTTTTCAGTTATCATCTTGCTTAGCTTTTTAGTTCCCTAGAACAAAGTGCATGCCTGTCTAACATTATGCTTCAGTCCTTACACAAAACTTCTGAATATCAGACTTGTCTGGGAAAGGTGACTCTACACTTAGAGACCCATAGAGAATGGGTATTTCCTGACACCTGAACGTTAACTGTCTATGAGCAACACATGGTTTCTTCAAAGATGTGTCATAGAGGGCAACAGCCAGAACTTCCTGCTGTTACCAAAATACCTCCATGAGCAATATTGGTTCAGGGTTTTTAGATCCCCCTAGAACTTGAACTTGCCACAAAGGACAAGAGGTAACAGCACACATGCTGCATCCTTGTAAAATTCAGGAGAAGCTCTGACCTCTGCCAACAGCTGCTCTTACAACCTCAGGATGCAATGTGCTGATTTAAGTGCTTTGACTTCATCAGACTTGATGGATGAAACCTGTTATACACACATACATGCTGACAACAATATGTATTTTACTAATTATTGATAAAAGCCATTATTCAGTTTAATAGTATGGCCTAATGGGTTCAAAATTCTGAACTCTCAGAATTGACCACCTCTCTCAAGTGGTATAATACATAATATTTAAATTTATTTGTCCACTCCTAGCTTTGTATATGTATCAATACGTTAATGTATAGGAATTGTGAATCATGTCAATTTTTATTTCAAATTGGCAGAGCTAAACTGGAACCAGGGGTTCTACATTAATTATGACTATAATTATAACAGAAGATACAGTTCCCTGTACATTAAATTGCCCCTTTGACAGCTGTTATGATGCATCTGCTGCTTATTTGATAGATTACTTAAAGCTAGCCTAAACTGGCCACACCACTACTCCCTGCTAGATATGTTAATGGCACTAACTTAAACAAATATAATACATCACATTCAGCAGTGCTTGGCCTACAACAAGTGATTTCCCCTGTGGAAACAGAGATTCTGTTCACACTCTTACAAAATAAGATGACTGTTGCTTGAGAATGCCAATTGTATAGAACAACATCTTAGATTGTGGGGCTCATGAATCTGATGGTAGACCAACTTCTACATCACTCTTTAGGAGCTGATGACTGATTGAGGATATTTCCTAGATAAATACAAAAGTTTCAGTTTAGTCACTCCCTATATTGTATGATCCCCTCCTGGAGAGATTAATGTTGGTATCTTTCCTAACTCTGAAACCAGAATTATCTATGTTCCTAAGACATGATGTTTTATTTTATAAACCTAAATGCAGTTGAGAAAAGTTGAAGAAGTTCCTGTTTTCATTTGCAAAAAACTCAGCAGATGACAAAAAGTAGTTTAACTACAAAAGGAGAACTTAATTGCTTAAGCTGATAGAAAACTATATTGGTTTTCTGACCAGACATTCTGTCAAGGAATATTGGTTGTGAAATTGAGGGCCATTTGTGCTTCATGCAGTACATGAAATATATTATTCATTTAATAATACTAGACTTAGTTTAAAGATACGGGATTGATTGAGTCTTGCTGAGTGAAAAACTGTCACATTCATGAATTCTCAAATAGTCTTACATATCACTTAGCAAAGAAAACTTTGTATACTTATTCTGACTTGATGGATATATAAATTTGATTTTCTGGTGTGGTCTGCTGACATTGGTAAGGGATAGAATTGTGGTCAGCCCTGTACAAGTGCATAAATTACTGAAAACTCGAAATTATTGTTCATGGAATTCTTGACAAGATGTAGAAATTTTAATTTTCATTTCAACTCTTACATGTAGTTTGTTAAAAGGGGAAACATAATGAAATGAAAGAAATGACGAAAAAATCACTGGTCTCTTCTAAACATAGTTTATAAATGTCAGATCTTCTTCATTATACTTTGAGTTAACTAGAAGGTGATCTAAACTACATTGATAAGAATCATAGAATCATAGAGTTGTTTGGGTTGGAAGGGACCTTAAAGATCATCTAGTTCCAACCACCCTGCCATGGGCAGGGACATCCTCCACTAGACCAGGTTGCTCAGAGCCTCATCCAGCCTGGTCTTGAAGACAGCCAGGGATGGGGCATCCACAGGTCCTCTGGGCAATCTGTTCCATGAAGAACTTTTTCCTGATATCTAATCTAAATCTCCCTGCTTTCAGTTTAAACCCATTACCCCTTGTCTTGTCACTAGAGACCCTTGTAAAAAGTCCCCCCCCTAGCTTCCTTGTAGGCCCCCTTCAGGTACTGGAAGGCTGCAATAAGATCTCCCTGAAGCCTTCTCTTCTCCAGGCTGAACAAGCCCAACTCTCTCAGCCTTTCTTCATAGGAGAGGTGTTCCAGCCCTCTGGCCATCTTCGTGGCCTCCTCTGGGCTCGCTCCAACCAGTCAATATTCTTCTTATTTTGAGGGCCCCAGAGCTGTATACAGTACTCCAGGTGGGGTCTCACAAGAGCAGAGCAGAAGGGGAGAATCACCTTCCTCGACCTGCAGGCCATGCTTCTCTGGATATAGCTCAGGATATGGTTGGCCTTTTGGGTTGTGAGTGCACACTGCTGGCTCATGTCCAGATTTTCTTCCACCAGTACCCCCAAGTCCTTCTCCTCAGGGCTGCTCTCAATCCTTTCTCCACCCAGCCTGTACTTGTGCTTGGGATTGCACCAACCCGAGTGCAGGATCTTGCACTTGGCTTTGTTGAACTTCATGAGGTTTGCAGTGGCCCACCTCTCCAGCCTGTCAAGGTCTCTCTGGATGGCATCCCTTCTCTCCAGCGTGTTGACCACACCACACAGCTTGGTGTCATCGACAGACTTGCTGAGGGTGCACTCAGTCCCACTTTCCATGTCACTGACAAGGTTGTTAAGCAGCACCAGTCCCAGTACTGACCCCTGAGGAACACCACTCATCACTGGTTTCCACTCGGACATCAAGACATTTAACACAATTCTGAATGTGATCATTAAGCCAGCTCTTTATCCACTGAGTGGTCCATCCATCAAATCCATGCCTCTCCAATTTAGAGACAAGGATGTTGTGCAGGACAGTGTCAAATGCTTTGCACAAGTCCAAGTAGATGACATTGGTTGCCCTTTCTTTATCCACCAAGGTTGTGATCCCATTGTAGAATGCCACCCTATCCGTCAGGCATGATCTGCCCTTGGTGAAGCCATGTTGGCTGTCACCAATCACCTCCTTGTTTTCCATATGCCTTAGCATAGTTCCCCGGATCCTCCTTTTTTTCCTTTTTAAAGAGGGGGTTATGTTTCCCCTTTTCCAGTTGGTGGGAACTTCACCAGGCCACCATGACTTCTCGAATATGATGGATGGAGGTTTTGCAACCTCATAGTTCTTTCAGGATCCGTGGATGTATTTCATCAGGTCCCATGGGCTTGTGCACCTCCAGGTTCCTTAGGTGCTCCCAAACATGATCCTCTCTAACCATGGGCGGCTCTCCATTCTCCCAGTCCCTGCCCTTGCCTCCTGCAATTCAGGGGTTATGGCTTGCGCCCTTGCCAGTGAAGACCAAGACAAAAAAATCATTGTGCATCTCAGCCTTCTTCATGTTCTGTTCAAATCAGCTCTTCTGTTTCCTTCCACAGAAGGCCCGCATTTTCTCTGATCCTCCTTTTATATCCTATGTACCTATAGAAGCCCTTCTTGTTGTCTTTGATGTCCCTGGCCAGGTTTAATTCTGTCAGGGCTTTAGCTTTCCTAACCTGATGCCTGACATGAGGGACAATTTCCCTGCAATCCTCCAGGCTACCTATCCCTGCTTCCACACACTGTAGGCTTCCTTTTTGCACCTCAGTTTATCCAGGAGCTGCTTGTTCATCCACGCAGACCTCCTGGTGTTTTTACCTGATTTCCTTTTCATTGGGATGCATCACTCCTGAGTTTGGAGGAGAAGATCCTTGAATACTAGCCAGCTTTCTTGGGCCCCTCTTCCCTCCAGGGCTTCATCCCATGTGTCGTGGTTTAACTCCGGCTAGCAAAATACCACGAAGCTACTCTCACAAATCCCCCTCCCCTCCTCCAGTGAAGGGGAAGAATCGGAGGAAAAAGAAATAAGGAAGCTCGTAAAATTGAGATAAGAACTATTTACTAATTAAATCTAAATCAAAGTATACAGGTACTACCACTAATAAATACTTAAAATAGTAGAAAATGAAACATATAGTACAATATATACAATATGATACAATATGATACAATTTCCCACCATCCACTGATCAATGCACACCCAGATGTTGAGGGATGAAAATCAGACCCCGAGAGCCCGAGAACCACAGCCCCAGAGCGATCGCAGCCCAAGAGCCGCGGCCTGAAGGCCGGAGCCTGGGAGCCTACGCAGCAGATTCCGAGCAAACCTTATCACTGATAACACGGCCAGAAAGCTCAAAACAATTCACCAGCTCCCACACGAATGAGCCAGCACAGGAGTTAGCAAAGCAGCTAACGCAGGAGGGTTAGCAAGTGCCCGGAGAGACGAGCAAGGGAGTAAGGGAGAGAGAGAGAAGGGAAAAGTAATGGCTACTGGACCCTCTTCCCCCCCCAAAGAGACCGGAACATGACATACTATGGAATGAAATACTTCCTTGGTTAGTCTGGGTCAGCTACAGTATCCGAAGTGGACAAAAGACCTTGAGTTCAGTACAAGCCATCCCCAGCACCAGCTGGGGCCTTATCATTGTTTTCACTTAGTGTCCAGCAACACAGTTCCCTGACAACCAGAGTAAAGGGAGTTAGCCCTTTCCTGACTGAACCCAGCACACCATGGAACTCTGCCAATCAGTTCCCTCAAGAGGCCAAAGTCCACTCTCTTGAAGTCCAGGGCAGCGAACTTGCTGTGCAGCCTCCTTAAAGATCTCAAACTCCACCATTTCATGGTTGCTGCAGCCAAGGCTGCCCTTGAGCATCACATTCCCCACCAACCCCTCCCTTTTGATGAGAACAAGGTCCATCATGGCACCCCTCCTCATCAGCTCCTCTATCACTTGGAGAAGGAATTTGTCACTGACACATTCCAGGAACCTTCTGGCTTGCTTATGCCATGCCATGTTGTCCCTCCAACAGATATGGGGGTGGTTAAAGTCCACCATGAGGACTAGGGTTTGTGAATGTGAGGCTGCTGCTATCTGCCTATAGAGGGCCTCATCCACTCATTCCTCCTGGCCAGGTGACCTGTAGCAAACTCCTACTACAGTATCCCCTCTCCCCGCCCTCCCTTTAATCCTGACCCATAAACTCTCCGTCAAGAAGGAAGGTGAGGAATCAAAAAAGAACACTTCATTCTTCATCTTTCTTTCTAGCAATCTTAATTTCCTTATTCCTTACTTTTTTTCCGTGTATTTCCTGCCTGCTTTCCTTTTATCTGGTTGTTGTGGTTTTTATCACAACCAGCCGCTCTACCACTCCGCCCCCACCCCCCACCCCCTCCCAGTGAGGAAGGGTTGGAGGAACAAACCAAGGAAAAGCCCGTAGGAGTTGAGATAAGAACTATTTAATTATATAAATGAAACTTAGGGAGTTACTGCTAATAAGTAATTTAAGGAACAGAGGAAAAAGGTAGAACAAATGATACAGGATCTCACCCCGAGAAGGAAAAAAAAAAGAAAACCAACCTGAAGGGAGCAAATGCCCTATGAAACCACCCGGGGCGGAGAGCAGGGAGAGTAAGAGAGGAAAAAAAACTTTCAAACCCTGACTCCTAGACCATTCTGCCTGGAAAGACGCTGGCTCTGCCCAGAGCACCTGCCACTTGCCACAAGGTCCCCACAACAAAGAAACCCCCTGCCCCCTTGACCGGAAGCCCCCTCAGACCCTTCCCCTTTCTGGGGTCGTACCCAACCGTAACCCTTTCCATCCACATCCCCACCCCCTCCCCGCCAGTCCTGCAGTGCCGCGGACCCCAGGCTGGCACCACCTATCTATCCAGCTTGATGTATTATGAGGTGAAGCAAAATATAGACTAACTGGTGCAAAAATATAGACTGATGGGTGCAAAGCTAAGACACTGGTTTCTACTTTTTTATTATTATTATTTAATTTTTTAATTTTTTTATTTCAATCTGCTTGGCCAAAAGGGAAAGGCAAGAATTTCAAGGGCAATTTTAGAAAGACTTCTGTAACTCTGGTTGAAGATCCATTTCACTATGATTTCCATTTCATAATGATTTCATTAATCCTTAAATATAGCAGCCTATAAAAAATTGTCACATTCTATTTTGTTGTTCCTTACCAAACTTTTAAGCTATTACTAAAAAAAAATTAATTTATAAGATCTTAAAACCTCCTTTATTTTGATGAATCTTCAGACCTTTCCTGGTAATAAATAAAAAGAAATAATAATGATGCTTAGAAAGTTTCATCTGGGTGGACATTCCAATTCATGAGACCCCTGCATGTTACCTGGAAGAAGAGGAATTAAATGCAAGGTCACTTTTTATGCTCTGTATCATCAGTGTTATGTTTCTATATTATTAATTGTCTTTGCCATTTGTGAAGTAACTAGTATCTAAAATCAGTAATTATGCTCAGCAACTTTCCATTAAAACCATCAGTGCTATCCTTTTGACTGACGCCATATCCAACTGTAAATATCAAGTAAACTGTAACCTGGTTTACATTGTGTTTTGCTTTGCAGATTTCTTCTTTATCACTGAACTGTAGAAATCATCTTAATTATTTCTGATATTTCCCAGTGGCATCAGGATCTCTTTAGGGGTCAGAAATGACTGTCTGTTGTCCTGAGAGAGAACTAGGACCAATATAATATGAATGGTCTGCAACTACTGTTTTAAAAATTAACATCACCAAATAAAATACTATGACAAAAGACTAGAGAAATATATTTGGATATTACTACATGCTGTTGTCCTGCTTTCAGCTAGGATAGTGTTAATTTTCTTCCTAATAGCTAGTATAGTGCTCTGTTTTGGATTTAACATAAGAATAAGGTTGATAACACACTGATGGTTTTAGTTGTTGCTAGGGAGTGCTTATGCTAAGTCAAGGACCTTTCAGCTTCCCATGCTCTGTCAGCAAGGAGGTGCACAAGAAGCTGGAAGGGAGCACAGCTGGGGACAGCTGACCCAGCCTGGCCAAAAGGATATTCCATACCATATAAAGTCATGGTCAGTATATAAGACTGGAATTGGCCAGGGGGTGGTAATCAGTACTTCAGGGATAAGGTATTGATCACTGGGTGATCAACAGGCATGCAGGAGCAAGTGAGGGGTCGCATGGTACTTAGTAGCCAGCTGGGGCTAAACCACTACAGTTATTTAGATATTAAGCAGTAGAATTAGCTAATAGATCAGTGCCTTAGTTTCGAAAATATGCAGGTCAGTTATTCCTAGATATGACTTATGTATATTGGGATTAAATTTGGAAAAATCTCATAAATGCACTTTTATGAATGTCTAATTGCTGTGTATATGAGACAAATGAGACAAATTTTGCTTCATTTATTTAATGATAAATGAAGAGAAATTAAAATTATTTTAGAGGAATTGATTTTCAACTCTAATGCCCAGAGGAGCCCTTAATTGCTTACACAAATAATAAAAGAACAAAGACATTAAAATTAACACATGTGGGAGTTAATCCTCTCACTTTGACACAGAGAAATGCAAATTCTGTGTGAGATATGAAAGACATACGAAAGCATGCATTTCTTTAAGACAGAAGAAAGTGATAGAGCTATTACTCTTGCTAGGTCCAGTGTAGTGGGTGAGACCGTTGGGATTCCAGTCTGGCAAAACCTGGTGAAGAAAGCGGTCCCTACTTAGCCTTCCATACTTCTTGGGTTACACTAGCCAATTAGGATTTCTAAGTGACTGAGGGTCATGCAGGATTCCTGCTTTATTCTGGCTCTAGGTAGTCTTTTATCCTCAATGTTCATTAAATGAGTTCCTCTACTGGACTGAATCGGATGCATTCCTCCAAACTGATGCCACATTGACTGGAATGTATTCATACTAAAGCATGATTTGCTGAAGATTTGCGTTTTTTTGCCAAGCATAGTTTTTAAGGACTTGATATTCTGGGTGGAGAGTTCTATATGATTCTTGTCATTTTCAGTTGCAGCAAACTCAGCATTTAAATAAGATGTCAGAGATAATTAAAGAGATAGTCTCCTCAGTAGCAAAAATATAGTTAATCTATTATTTATTATCTCCATCTCAACGATATGAGAGGATCTCAAATAAATGAACTAGAATGACATGTAATTTGATTTCATTTAACACTTCAGGGTAGTGTTTGAAACTCCTTTAATGACTCTTTTACTTACATTTTTAAATCTACATCTCCCTGAATGCTGAAATACTTGACTAACTTTATGGCCTGATTGCAAAATCTGTATACCTCACTCACTGTATACACCAGTCAGTCACTTCTATAATGTTGTATAAAGTCACCTCTGAAATGAAGTATCATTCAGAAAGTTCCCTTCATGACTCACTTATAACTCCAAACAAAACAAAACAAAATGAAAAATTATGTATCTATAATTGAACCACTATGGGAGTCCTCTGTCACTTAAATGCAAATGTCCAGCTGGAATTTGGCTACAGCAATTCTTGTAGAAATTACCATGGGAATTTCTACTGACCTGTCATTTTTAGTCTCAGTAGAGGAACTGAAATTTCTGATGAACACAGCACTTTTCTGGAAGACTGATACAGTACAGTCATAAAAGAAAATCCCTAAAAAGCCTGCAAAAAAAAAAAAAAAATCTGCGTGGTCATGCTACTTGGGTTGTGAACTAATTGAATATTTGAATGAAAAGATGTTAGGACAGTTACATAACTATAACATTTAGGTTTTCCCCACTTGACTTTTCATTTTGGAACCTTCTAAAAATACTCTACCAATAGCAGAATGCAGTACATAAAGTCCAAAGCTTATACATTGCAAATGTAATTTTATGATGTTAAGTAGAGATGATGGCTTCTGGCTTTCATTGCAGCTGATAGGAAATAGTTCCTTGAGATCATGGAAGTTATTCAAGACATATTAGCCTGTTTCTTTTAATGAAATGTCCCTAAAGAGACTGAAGAACCTTCCATATTTTAAGGACAATAATGCTCAATTTTCATTTTAGCAGATATTTTAGATGGTGGAAGCATATTCCCAAGATATGCAACAAGGCTTCCCATTTTGCTTCACCTTGCTGTTGCACTACAAACTAATCTTGACCAGCTCTTTGCCCTGCTCTTTCCCTTTACTCTGATTTTCCCATGGCAATTTAATCTTATTCTAGCTAACTAAAATGAAACTAAAACTGAATTGTCTTTCTAAAGTAGCACTGTGGTTTATTAATGTCTTCAACTAGAGCTTCCTAGGTAATTCTATGGCAAATAGTACTACTTGCATGCTTAGAGATAACTGTCTCTAGGGAAACTTTAGGTAGATAAGACACATTCCTTGGATGTGTTTCTCTTCAGAGACTAAGGTACAGAAAGAAATTCATTACTTGGTTTATGTGGTGGGTCATATTGATGACTCCATTTAAGTCAAATCACCACATAGACTTTATAACAAATTCCATTTAAAATGTAATTTTAAAAATTATTTCTCATTGAGCCATCTTTAAGTTAGGTTACTACTTGCCCAAAAGCTCAATTCAATACTCTGTAATACGGTACACTCTATTAAATTCTTCAACAGAGACTGTCCTACATGAAAAATGGGTTCGTTTTTTCCCTTAAAGTTGCACATGTAGAATCATGCCAAGCCATTCCAGTCCTGAGTGAGTTTGCTTCCAAGCAAGTTAACATGGAATAGAAATACAATATTTTAACTTGTAATGTTTATTATTAACCACTCAGCATGAAAGAATACATGTATCTGATTTTAAGGTATATTAAATTTTTTTTACATTTCATGTTTTTCCCATTTTTAATTTTGTTTCATCTTGTTTTGTTTGTTATATACATTACAATTGCTTTGCTTTTTCAATCACAATAGGTGCTCTGTTTTATTGTGTAGTTTAATTTTCTCTGATCTTGATGAATGGTTTAAACTGCTTATAGCTTTCATTCTATTTTGTGGTTTGTTGGGGGAGTGGGCAGGTTGGTTCGGTTCTTTTACTCCTGTGTTCTTCTTCCTTGGTTGCTTTGATTCACTCACAATTAAATTATTAATTTGCTATTAATTAATTAATTAATTGCTCTCTTTAAAGAACAACTGCTTTGGACATATCACAGCTCATTAATGGTGGAATGCCTATTGTAACTGAAATCAATCTGTAGTCCTTAACACAGCAATTCCTATTTTGACTGAAAATATGGGATTGGTAGGTAGGCATAGTTAAGTTCCCTCTTGTGGTTTAGCCCCAGTCAGCAACTAAACACCACACAGCTGCTCACTCAACTCCTACCCCTCCAGTGGGATAGGGGAGAGAATTATTAAATTTAAAAGGTAAGAAAACTCATGGTCTGAGATAAGAACAGTTTAATAATTAAAATAAAATAATGATACTACTATTATACTACTACTACTGTACTACTATACTACTACTACTCATACTAAAATGTCATTAAAATACTACTAGTAGTAACAATGATAATAATATGAATGAAAATACTACCATTGCTGCTATTAATTACTATTTCTACTATTAAGAAGAAATGAAAAGGGAAAGAGCAATGGGAAAAAGAGCAAGTGGTAAAACTGCTTACCATCCAGTGACTGATGCCCAACCAGTCCCTAAGCAGTGATGACGATCCCTGGCCTACTCCCCCCAGTTTGCATACTGAGCATGACATTTTATGGCAGAAAATATTCCTCTGGTCACTTTGGCCAGCTGTCCTGGCTATGTATCCTCCCAGCTTCTTGTAGAGAATAAGCTGTGAGAACAGGGGCAGTATGAGAAACAGAAAAAGTCCTTGGCTTAATGTAAACATTGCTTGGAACCAACTAAAAAACATCAGTGTCTTATCAACAGCCTTCTCAACACAAATACAAAAAACTCATGTAGCTAGCCTCATACTAAGTATTTTTAAGAAAATTATCTTTATACCAGCCAAACCCAGCACATTCTCCCCTTATTTCATACCACTTATGTCATGCTCAGGTCTCACACTATATAATACACTCCCATTAACCACCCCCCCACTCCCCCACCCCCTCCCTATCCTTTGATATAATACACAGATATCATTACCTTAGTCTATGGACCATTCTTGTAAAATGTCTATAAAATGTATATTACATTCATTTAGTCCATGACTTTGGGCTCCATTTGTTATGTTGGTCAGTCGGGACAGGAGAGGTGGTGTGTTACATGTGGTCACTGAGCACAAAAGCCAGCTCAGGTTGGATCACTGCTACACTTGCACTGCTTCTTGTAAGCCTTGTTCTCCATTGGTTTAAGTGGTTTCTGCCCTAGTAATTTCATAGAATCATAGAATGGTTAGGGTTGGAAGGGACCTTAAAAATAATCTAAATCCAACCCCTGTGCCATGAGCAGGGTCACCTTCCACTAGACCAGGTGGCTCAAAGCCTCATCCAGCCTGGCCTTGAAGACAGCCAGGGATGGGGCATCCACAACTTCTCTGGGCAACCTGTTCCAGTGCTTCACTGCCCTCTCTGTGAAGAAATTCTTCCTGATATCTAATCTAAATCTCCTTGCTTTTAATTTAAACCCATTACTCCTTGTCCTGTCACTACAGGCCCTTGTAAAAAGCTCAAAATATGGGTTACAACAATTTAAATTGTTTTCTATTACAATCTCCACTCCTGGACCCTTGAGGCCAGGTTATGGAGTTCAACATTGCAATTAACTCATCCCCTTACTCCTAGCTTAGCTAGCAACAAGGAGCTCCTGCTATAGGAGTGATGACATACAGTGTTGGGGTCATATATAGCAATCAATATACATTATACAGTTTAATTCATTGGCTATTTTCACCCAGAATCAAATCCCCTTGAGGTACACATTGGAATTCCACGTCTTCCCACATTACCCACCAAGTGCACCCAGGTCTTTGAGCAAAAGCAATCCCACAAATAGGTTTGCCTTTGCCTGAGGCAGGAATAACCCAGATGGCTTTCCCTAATACAGTCTTAATTTGTACTAAAGGAACTTTATCCTCTTCTATTGTACATATAATTTTTGACTAGGCAGGGCTAGCCTGATTGGCAGATCCTGATGTTGACTAACCAGGTGGCTTTTGCTAAATATGTTTCCCAATATTTGAAGATCTCACTACCCATTGCTGTCAGTGTGGTCTGTAACAGTCCATTGTACCATTCAACCTTGCCAGAGGCTGGTGTGTGGTAGCGGATGTGATACATCACTCAATGACATGCTCTTTGGCCCAAGTGTCTATGAGATTGTTTCAGAAATTAGTCCAATTACATGACTCAATTCTTTCTGGGGTGCCATGTCACCATAGGACTTGCTTTTCAAGTCCCAAGATAGTGTTTCAGGCAGTGGCATGGGGCACAGGATATGTTTCCAGCCACCCGGTGGTTGCTTCAACCATTGTGAGCACATGGCACTTGCCTTGGCAGGTTTGTGGAAGTGTGATGTAATCAATCTGCCAGGCCTCCCCATATTTATATTTCAGCCATTGTTCTCCATACAAAAGAGACTTTAACCACTTGGCCTGTTTGATTGCAGCTTATGTTTCACATTCATGGATAACCTGTGTGATAGTGTCCATGATCAAATCCACCCGTCAATCACAAGTCCATCTGTATGTTACAACCTTTGCCTTGATGGTCTTGATAGTCACCAAGCTATAAATAATTCACCTTTATGTTGCCAGTCCAGATCCACCTGAGCCACTTCAATCTTAGCAGTCTGATCCACCTGTTCATTGTTTTGTTGTTCTTCAGTAACCTGACTATTGGATACATGGGCATCTAAATGAACTTTCGTTTCCATAGCTAGTAGAACAGTGGAAAGAAGAAAACTTATTTTCAGTATTACAATCCGAGGTTACTAATAAATTTATAACTCAGGGTACATTTTAAAGAAGAAAAAAATATTAACTGAGTGAAAAAATGGTTGTGCAAAGGCTTGCTCTTGCTTTAATGGATGTAATCTTTGAATACAGTGATCATAGATTAGACCATGATCAGCATCAACTCTTATGCATATGGTATCACAATCCCAGATTTTCTGAGGTTATTCTAAATATATATTTATTCCACCAAAATAAGCAATTCTTCTCTTAGGATTTGTTTCCCTTTATTATAGCACACAGTCTCTGAAAGAATGTGGTTTGGTAAGTTAAGAAGGCACTAGGACAGTTTTTGGCTTGGTATTTAAACCTTGCCAAGATAAAACCTCTTTCTATATTCAGGTTGCCTATTTGTACCTAATATACAAGTTAAATAACAAATGTTTGTTTGAATATTTTGAGTATATTTATTGTTTTAATAAATGATAATAAACAGGTCTTCAGTGAACACATTTGTCTAACCCAAATGTACTTTAAGATATTTTGATGGACAGTATATACTCCTAACATAACTGCAAGAAAATCAAGGACTGGACAGACTTAGATACTAACCCCTTTCTAAAAATGGGCATCTAGGCTGGTCTTAAAGCTGCCCTGAACAACTTTCTCCAGTCTGTTTTGCCATTAATTATCACTAAAGTGTTTCTTAATCACTTTTCTTGAGAAGTTTAAGAATATTGGTCTTTGTTTTGTTCTTGCTTACTAAAAAAAGATAATTTCTTACAAACTTCCCTTTTTATTACTGAAAACAGAAGATCAACACACAAAAATTTTTAGAATTCCAGCCAATTGTGCCATGTAACTTCCTCAGAGCATGTTAACTTGTGAGTAACTCTATGGACTTACAAACTTGCTTCATGTCTGTGTAAATGAATGATCTGCCAATTGTTAAAATATACATTGAGTTTTATCATCCTTGGTACATTTAGATTTTTCTGCTTTCAACTGTATAGTGCTTTCCTAATTTCATGTTGCTGGGCCCAGGTTCTCCAAACTACTTTTATGTACTCTTGTATGTCCTCTATTGATTCTAGGGTAAAAACACCCACATAAGGTCAGACCAAAGATCCATCTAGCTGAGAACAGTCTCAGACAGCAGCCATGAGTCAGTGCTTGCTATATGCTCCAGCAAATACAGAGTGGTATTGTTTCTCCATTTCTGGCAATAAGGATCAACAAATGAAAGACTGTATCCAGATCAATAAAATTTAGTAGATCCTATTGTTCTAAATCCCCACAATTATATTAAGCACAGTGTGCATATGTTTCATAATACTTCCTTTAAACTTGCTTCTGGAAATTTAACTGGGGCCCTGAGCCACTTCCATGGCTCAAAAAACCCAAGAGAATTGTCATTCTTTTCTCGATTTATATACATTCATCATACCTTTCTGTCACCTCTTTTCCAAAATACAGATTCCTCATCTGCCTAGTTTCTGCCTACCTGAAAACAAGTGTCTCATCAAGTTTTCTGCTCTTTTATGTACTTTCTTCTAGTAGTAATGTATGTCTCTTGACACTTGGGACCAGAACTTCTCACACTGTTCAAGTGAAGTAGGTGTTTAAATATCCTGAGGTTTTGGGCTGCAGCCCATATACACTTACTTATTGTGTATCAAGGTATTGGAGTGAGAGTTTAATGATTTGCAGTGGTCTTAATTTATTAAGAGCTTGAAGACAAAGGAGGATCTCACTGAAACCAAGAACTATCCAGCTATGTCATGATAAATGCTGCATTCAGTCAGTGCTTTTGTATGACTTAAGTCTAGCAAGTTGACTTACATGTTTAAAGTTAAGTCCAAAATAAGTGCTTTGTTGGACTGAGTCCCAGAAACCTGCCTCCTTGAGAGAGTCTACAGAGGTTTATCATCCAAAGTTCACTGCTAATACAGATGCTGGCTTTACTTTGCTGTGAAAATCTGCTTACTCTATCCTTGACCTGGTGTATTCTGCTTTACCATTTGGAAACTTTCCCAAAATATTTTTTCAAAAATTTTTCAGATATTATTGCCTTAAATGCCGTGCCACTGTTACCCATTTTTATTAGAAACTCTAGCTAGTTACAGCAGACATCTTACTTTTACTCTTTAAAGTTACAAACCATTATTTTCTTTTTAGTACTTTAAATAAATATTTTAAATTAATTATCTTTTAATTTAACATTTAGCATTTAAAAATATTTTCCTTCCCAATCACAGCCCCCCCCCCCCCCCCACACACACACTTTTACTTATAATCTTGCTTTCTGCACTGTGTATAATATCCTTTCCCCTCTCATTGTCTCTTTGGAACAGTATTTTTAAAATATTGGAAACCAAGATTTTTTCAATCTAATCTTCAGGGTCAGAAATAGTGCAAAGAAATTCCCTGGTTTTGCAGGTTTTATAGCTCACCTGCATAATACAGTATAGGGTATTTGTCCCCATAGATCTAACTGCTATACATTAGGAGAAAACAAGGGCTAACCTAAAGATGTTCTTTCCCATTACTCCTGATACCTTTGAAACTGCACAAGGAATAATGCACCTGGTAAATCTAAAGACCAATATAGTTTTCTCTTTCAATGAGATATAGTGAAGTAACAAATCAACTCTTTAGGGTTAGAAGCCTCTTGAGCTTTCTTTTTAAAATCAGACTATTGATTTTCTCCCAACATTCATTGTCTGAAACTTGATCATTGTCACTTTTCACCTTCATACAATAGGACACACTGAAGCCTGAATACAATACCTTGAAGTTCACAGAACTCCAGGTAAAAATAAAAATCTCCCAATACTGTTTGTCAGTGAAAAATCACTCCTGTAAAATACAATGATCTGTGCTGTAGTTTACAACTGCATCCTGTAAATACAGTCTTTAAGATGTTTAGTCACTTTGTAACTGGTATGCATTGCTACAAGGCATGCTCTGTGGAGGATCAAGATAGTAGTGATGAACAGAATTATTATGGGATATTATGCAAAAGTCCTCATGCATACTGTGTTTCTTCCTGGGAGTAGAAGTATTATGAAAAGTAATCAGTACCAAGAAAGCCTTCTCTCCTCTGCAGAGCAATGCAAAGTTTGAGTTCTGATTCAGGGACATTATACAAAATATTTTAAAACAACATTACAGAATTTAGTGGCAAATTCAATGTTTTTAAATTAAAATATATTGACCAACACCTCTCTTTCTGTACAATCAGTTCCTCCATAGTTTGGCACAGGTTTCTATTTTGCCTTTGTTGGCTCAAGATATTTTTCTGACCTCCTGATATTCACCCAAAGCATCTTCTATACTATCACAGTAACAATAGTACTTCTTTCTTAAACTATGTGAATAAAGAAGGCAACACTTCAGAAATGTTTTAAACCCAGTAGTGTACAGCTGGTTTTAATTTTTTTAATAACTGTCATTCATTTCAAAACCCACTAGAAGAGTTGCTTTTAGCCTTTCTTTAAGATCAAAAGATGCATCTTCAAAATAATTAGAATTGATTTCAACTTAATGAAAAAAGGAAAAAAAAATCCCTTTATAAGAAAATCTTAAGTTCTGCAATGACTCTATAAAGTCCTAGTCCTCTTTTCTATATACTATGTCTTTTCTGCTAATTATATTATCTTTCTTTATGTGCTTTACTTGGTGAAAAATAGTCATAAACAATGATATATTTGGAAGCAGAGAATAGCACTAGGAAGAAGAAAAGGATCTATTTGGCCCTGTGGAAACCCCAAACCAACAGCTAATTTTCACTTACAAAAATAGGAATCTCTTCAGGAAAGGAAAAATCACCAAAAAAAACCCCCAACCAAACAAACCACCATAAAAACCCTCAGGCAAGCAGAAGGAACTACTCTTGGAAAAATTTAAAATATGTGTACAATCAGAGGGAATTCTAAGACTGACTAGAACTACTGATGCAGTCAGGGTTAGACCAGTACAATGACTTGGTCTGAAGCAAAGATATTAGTTAAGCAATGAAATTAGGAGAGTGGGACATTTTCTGGGGATTAGTAACTGGCTGGGATGAACCAATGAGCAGCAATGCAGCAAACCACAAACCCATAGAGACATCAGACCTCAAGAAATTTCTTACATTAATGGTACTGTGTTGTTCTAAGCTGAAAACAAGGAGAGAAATTATTTTCCTGTTGACACTTCTCATGTATTTTGTGAAAACGGTGGATTAAGCTTTGCAATAGCTCTGAGGGTCAGAAGAATTTTAGTTTCATCTTTAAGACAAAGAAACAAACATGCTTAAATGGTAGGTAAGTTTCGAGCTTTTATTTTCAGGAAGCCTGATCTCATATATATAGATGGAAAACTCTTAAAGATGACACAGAAAATCCATATGAAGACTGGTAGTACAACCCAGGATATTTTTTTTTTTTTTTTTTTTTACTTAAATCTTCAGATGATGCAATTCAGTTCTTTCAGGATCTTTCTTAATTAACTTCTGCTCTAGAGAATAATGAAAAAGTTACGTATAACACCTTGGAACATCTTAGTCACTGTATAACACCAAACAGTAGAGATTTAGAATAAAAATGAGTTAATAGATTTCATGAGTTTGGATAATTCAGATAACTATTGGTGTGTTAAAACCACTGTAACCATAAAGTTTATACAAAAAAAACCCCAAAACCAAAACAAAACAACCCACCAAACAAAACAAACTTTGGTAGAGAAAGATATATATTTACAGTTCTTTTGGTACACCAATTGGGCACCTTTATTATGAAGCAATGGAGAATCAGTACATGGTGGTGAGATTCCTAGAAGACAGAAAGTGTCAATTTACACAAGGAAAAGAGGGAGATGAAAGGGAGGTGTAGTCTATTGAAAAAAATTCACATGCATTAAAACAAAGAATACAGAGGGACTGTCAGCCTGCACTGATCAGCTGAGACAGATATAGAAAATTAATTATATTTTGTTTAAGAAGCTGCCTTTTCAGCCTTGGTCAATTCTAAAACGCACATTAAAAAATTTTTCAAACTGGCTTTCCAATTACCTTGGATGGCAGGCAAAGTGCTTTGAAACAGAATTTGTTTTAAATTGGTAAATGCAACCAATTCTGACTGACTGTTTTCAAAATTCATAACATGGTGTTACTGGTCAATGTAACTCTAAGAACTACACCAAAAGAAGCTTTATTTTCTTTCAAAGACCAGGAAGACAGGGATATCAGGAAAAAAAAAGCAAAACATTATTATTTAAGGCAGATTGAATGAAGAAGTAGAAAAGAGGAAAAGGCTTGCCCAAGAGGAAAACAATTTTGCTTGCAAAATTAAATATGAGCCCTTCCAAGAAGCATTATAGTGTGTCTGGAAAATATAGCACTTCTGACATTAGAAGATGTACTGTCCTGAGGTTTTTTATTGGACCTTATGGTATGTATGGCACCCAGGAAAGTGTAAATCATCTGTCAGAATTGCTAAGCAACAGACTCCTGCCTTTGGGATGACTGTGCAAGGAATGGCAGTGTAGTGATTTCCATCGTTTTTTCATTGGCTGACTTTTTTATCTTTTAGGAAAGCTATACAGATGACCTTCTATAATGAAAAAAGACATGTCTCCTTCAGCCGTATTGATAATTTTGCAATGATTTTTGACTGAATTTAATTCCCAATAGGCTTATATTTTTTCATAAAGATCCATGTTTTATAAATGTTATCAGAATAAGAACACTGATTCCTTGAAATTCATGGTGTTCCCTTAGAGTGTTGTCAATAGAAAGACTCAACAAAATTCAAGGAGTCATGAAAAGGAAGTTCTTAAAAAATGTTTAAGAAAACTTACAAGTAACAGAAGAACAGATAGTAGTCTATCTTTTACATGACAGATTTTAATATATATATTTGTATTAAATACATATGGTGTGATTTGTTGCTATGTTGTGTTGCTACCACTGCCGCCTCTTCCTGAGCAAAAAGGGCAACAGAATTTTGTAGGAGGAGGCTATCTATCATATTTATGTCATTTTAAATACATATTCTGCAACCTCTAGCTGCTGGAATATGCCATGTTATAATTTAAAATTCATCAGGTTATTTTTTAAAAAGCAAAAGATTAAAACATAGATCATATCACTGTATTGAGTGTAAGTATGTTGCACTCAATCCAGCAGCTGTCAATATGCTGCAACTTTTTCCACTTTGGTGGAAAATAGGCTGTCTACAGAAAGAATTTCCTAAGAGTCAAGCTGTAGAATTAAAATATTCAGTGCTGGTGTCATTACCTGTGTGAGTTCTCAACTGCTTTATTAGGCAAAAGGAAGCACCTTTCCAGCTGGCATTTATTGACACCAATTTCTCTTCACTGTTCACAAGTATGCGATTACTAAATAATTGAAGGCAAGAGCACATTAAGGAAAAAAAGAGGGACTGAGAAAGTAACTGCTTCAAAACTGACCTTTGTTGTTCGTAAATGATACATTCTGGTGATCTTTTGATAAATTAGATCAACAGCGTCTCTAAAGAATGCTCATTCTTCCATTCCCTGAAGAAATACCATTCACCATCTAGATTCTATTCTTCTTCGTAACTGGGTTATAAAGAAAACAGTGTCTATGCTGATACTGGTAGTTTTCCTTTAATCTTCCATACACTGATAAATAATCACTGTTCATTTAAGGAGACATTACTGCAGGAAAAAAAATATCAACAACACCTCTAACCCCAAGTTCTCAGAAAACACCACTAAGTTTCCAACCTTTTGAGAATCACGCATATGTTTAAAAGCAATGTAATGATATTAGGTGGACCTGTGCTATTCAGACATGCTTTAAAAATTATCAGATTGAAGTTCTAGGTAATATGCACAATATTTATTCAACTAGATATTTGTCCATTACCCCTGGGACAATGATTCAACTAACTCTTTTGAGGTTTCTAGTGTAGGCAGTATAACTTTTGTCTACTTCTCCTTTCTTATGCATATACCTATATCCAGAAGTTCCTCACAGTATCCTTTCACATGTGTTTTCACTTGTGCACTCTATTTTGTGTTTTACTTGTCCTTGCCTTCAGCTTCCTATACCTGTCATATGTTGCACTTTCTGACTTTATCCTTCTTAGAGTAGTGCCAATAACGCTCAGTTTTTTCTTCTGAATCATGTTTCCCTATGTATTTTGGAGTACCTTTCCACTTCCCATTACATTTTACTCTTCAGTTTGCAAGCCATGAGTAGACATAATGTTTGAACATTACTCAACTTTTATCCTGATAGAAAAATACTAAAATCTCACAGCTATCTCACAAGCTACAGGAAAATATGTCATTAATACAGTAATACTGTTAATATTAAATTAAAAAGACATTAATGAGCATTCTGTAGACAACTTCATAAGAGTGCAATGCTCACACCAACCTTTTCATGTGTGATTCTCATGAACAGGAAAGTGGTAAAGTTCCCTTATTTAATTTATTGAAATAATCAGATTTGATTTTATATATTCACTGAAATTGAATGTGGAAACATGGAACAGTATCTGCTTACAGAAGAACAGACAGATTTAACAGACCTTATTTCATCCCTTATTAATGTAATTCCAGACTAATGCAAACATTATTTACCATGGTTTTGCAGTGCCTTACCATGCCTTACAGCAATGACTGTAGTTGTATTACCTGCACTGATTTATGTTGATGAACTTCATATTATGTAGACAAAAACACAACTGAGGGATACACATCTAAGCAGTTAATTAAATCTTTAAGTATCAGGAAATCTAGATTTCAGTCTTGACCCAGTCTCATCCAAGACAACCTACAGATTCTCCTGCCTGCCATGAGGTGAAACAAGCTGCTTTATTTGTTGGTTTTGTAAGTTTTTGCAAGGTGGCAACAAATATCAAGGGCGAATTGAAAACAGTAAGAGTTGCTCAACATCCATTTTTTCCATGGTAGTCCAAGTATTAACACAAAAATAGCAAGTCCTGTCTTCTCTGAACAACAGCTAGCAAATGTTTTAGAGGTTTCAAATTACATAAAGAGAATATGAGTGTTTAGAAAACTAGACACAGTTTGTAATGTGGTGCATCAGAACTATAAAATCAGCAGATGTGGCAAAATATGAGAATAAAACTCCAAGACTAATTAACAGGGAGACAGTTCATACTTATATACAGTTTCCTTTGGAGCTAGCAAAAGAAATTCAAAAAAATGTATCACAGTGAATGGAAGTTAAAAAAACCATTGATTTTTGTATAGCCTAGCTAGAGTTCTTCTAAATAAAACCAAAAAATATATAGTTACAGAATTTTGCCTTACAAAATTGTGAAAACACAAAAATATTTTTGTAAATAAACACTCCTTAAATGCACAATATTAATTATAAATTCAGAACTCAGTAAATAAAGCACTTAGTGACAAGAAAGTCAGGTTTAGATTTTCATTTTTTCCACATTTAGACATAGTCACTTTACATTTACACAGCAAAATAAAATGAATTTTTTGATCTAGGGATTAACAATCAAGTTCAATTTCTCATGACTCTACCAAAAGAACATCAGCGTATTCCTCTAAACTTGCCTGTTTCATTATGCTTTGCAAGCACAGAATGTGTCATTATTCTGATAAAAACTGAAGTTAGCATTTCTTTTTGTCCTGTTCTCGTTTCAGCTGGTAATACTTGCTCTTACTGAAATGTACCATGTCTTAATTCATAAAGCACCATAGAAAGGAAGAAGAGACATGTTTCTCACTCCAGACCTATCACTGACCAGAATCTTGCTCATTTATTTCATTTGTCATATCATCTTCAGCTGTGCAAGATTAGGAATTGCGTATTTGTACTACATTACAATACAAGCCTCATAGATCATTTTAAATTCTATCTACCATATTGGCAAGAAACATGTCCTGTAGCTTCTATAATTGTCTAACACATAACAATTTGCAAACTTATTTAGAAAGAACAAGTCATCTGAGTACAGTATCAATTTACTACAGTCCTTTCATATACAGAAATATCTGCAAAGTTTCTCTGAACACTGCTGAGAAGAAACAATAAATTACTTCCTCTCTTACAGACCCAACTTTTCATTTGTTCTCTCTCATACCTACCTCTTGGGCTTTCTAGGGCTTTTTGATTTCTTTCTCAGGTACGCAAATGTTGTAATTATGCACTTCCCTAATTCCCACAATTGTAGTTGCTCCAGAGTGAAATCTCCCAGCTGGTACAACTTAGCTCCTGATTCCTTAGGCATTTTGAGTGAGGATTCTGTTGTTTCCCTATCTTCCTTTACAAAGTTGTACTTTGGTTGTACATGCCCCATCCCTGGAAACATTCAAGGTCAGGTTGGATAAGACTGAGCAACCTGATCTAGCTGAAGATGTCCCTGCGCATTGCAGGGAGGTTGGACTAGATGGCCTTTAAAGGTCCTTTCCAACCCAAACCATTCTATGATTAACAAACTGTATTGAGTTTGCATGGCAAGGTTTAGGTAGCAGGGGGGCTACAGGAGTGGTTTCTGTGAAAAGTTGCTAGAAACTTCCCCCTTGATAGAGCCAATGCCAGCCATCTCCAAGACAGTCCTACCACTGAGCAAGGCTGTGCCTATCAGTGACAGTGTTAGCGCCTCTGTGATAACATATTTAAGAAGGGGAAAATTTGCTGTACAACTGCAACTGCAGCAAGAGAGAGGAGTGAGAGTATGTGAGAGAACATTCTGCAGACACCAAGGTCAGTGGAGAAGGAGCAAGAGGAGGTAATCCAGGTGCCAGAGCAGAGATGCTCCTGCAGCTTGTAGGGGTAAGAGGAGTAGTCTGTGCCTCTACAGCCATGGAGGGTCACAGGGGAGCAGAGATCCATGTGCAGCCCTTGCAAGACACCACTCCAGAACAGGTGGATTCCAGAACGAGGCTGTGACAACACGGGAAACTAACGCTGGGTCAGTCTGTTGCTGAAGGACTACACCCCACAGAAGGGACTCACACTAGAACAGGTCATGAAGAACTGCAGCATGTGGGAAGGACTTACATGGAGGAAATTGGTGGAGGACTGTCTCCCATGGGAGGGACCCCATGCTGGAGCAGGAGCAGAGTGTGAGTAGTCCTTCTCCTGAGAAAGAAGGAGCGGCAGAGACAACGTGTGATAAATTGACTGCAACACTCGTTCCCTGTCCCCCTGTGCCACTATGGGGGAGGAGGTGGAGAAATCAGGAGCGAAGTTAAACACAGGAATAAGGGAGGGGTGGGGGAAAGGTGTTTTAAGATTTAGGTTTTATTTCTCATTATACTACTCTGATTTGATTGGTAATAAATAAAATTCTTTTTACTCTAGTTGAGTCTTTTTTGCCTATGACAGTAATTGGTGAATGATCTCTCCCTGTCCTTATCTTGACCCATAAGCCTTTCATTATATTTTCTCTCTCCTGTCTAGCTGAAGAAGTAAATGATAGAGCAGCTTTGGTGGGCATCTGGCATCCAGCCATGATCAACGTACCACACAAACTTACTTGGTTTTTTTCTTTTTTTTTTATATGGTTGTCAGACGGCCAACACAGTTTTCAGATTCAGTGGAGTCTGTCACGGCTTTTAGATCAAAGACATGCTTCATGTCTACTATTAAAACCATATCCCACAACTATAACAATCTTTCTTCTCAATATTGCTAAAATACACAAGTAATTTTACTAAGATACAAACTCCCAACACATTGGCATAGTCAAAAAGGCTAATGTAACCTCAGATGGTATAAACAATGAAATGATGAACGAATGTAACAGCACACTACCTTGGGTTTTGACACGGTTCCAATCGCTACTGAAAATTTCAACCACTTCTGAAGCCCAGAATCCAATTTGGGGAAGGGCCATGAGAAAGTTTAAATTATTTTTGACAGTGCTTTGCAAATGAAGATTCATTGAGGTCAATCTAATTAGCTTATCAAAGTAAATGGTTAAAGCGCGACTTGATGACCATTTTTTACCTCTAAAATAATCTATATGAGAAGCAGAAATTTAACATGAGCTCAGATGAATATGGTAAACAAGTGTAAAATTAGTCAACATGTCAAATTTCAACCTAAATTCTAGCTTATAATAAATTATGCCTAACCAGAGTGGTTAACCATGAGAATTATTTGTCAAGTGTGTAAGGGGAGTCCTCGTCACAGTAAATATTTTAGCCATAGTAGGTTGCTTTTTCTATATACTTCTTTCTAATTTATGCAGTAATTAATTCAGAAAGTTCCTAAACCCAGTATTATGCAGGAGGACAAATCAGATGATCTTAATCTCTCTCTGAGTTTCAGAATACTTTATCTAATTAACAGTTATTCTGAAGCTGTGAAGAGTCTAAACACTTGTTTCCCTTAACAGCAGTTATACTAATTTCCCTTTTGAGTGCACATTGAGTTGTTTTCATTATAAGCATAGATATCTAAAATGCACACTAGGGTTAATCTGTCCTTACACTAGCCAAGTATTAGACTGAGATTGTGCAAGCCTAAGCAAAGCAATTATTTGCTTCTTTTACAATAGACATAAAGATGACAACAATTGAAGTAGCTGCTAGGTATATTTTGGAAAAAGCAAAAGGAGGCAGGTGCCTGAAACAATAAATAAACTTCTCTGATTTTTCCACTTTTTCCTTTAACCCTGCTACTATTTCAAGACATGTTTCACCTTTGCTAATTATTAATCCTAAATAAATTATCTGCCTAGTTTTCACATAAATCATTATTGTCTTGGTAGCTTTAGTCTTTAAAAAAATCACATATAACAGTCACAAGTTTTTTTTCCTTTTCTTACTTCGATTATTTTAATGAACTAATTTAGTCTCAATTGACTTCAAAAGAATTTTCTGACTGTTAGGCAGCCTCCTACATATGACTTGCTTCCTGTTCCTCACCTTTTTTTTTTTTTCTTTTTTTTCAGGAGCTTAGTGTCAGTTGGTCCAATGTCTGCAGTCCATTCGGGGGAGTACCTGCTCCACCATGGAGCACCTTCTACTTTCTGACTTTAATGTTGTCGATGTTGTTCCCTTCACACTCTTGGTCTAGTTCTCTCTCTATTTAGATATATCTACTGCTTTGCTCTCTTTCTCTCTATCTCTGTTCCTTCATTCTGTCCCTCTTAGTGTTTTCTGCCATTTTAAAAATATGTTTTCACAGAGGCACCACAGCTCTGTCCTGTAGTAGGTCAGCTGCTAGTGCTGCCTGGAATTTGCTGGATCTAGCACAGCGCAGCCCCTGACCTTCTCCCACAGAAACTACCCCACTACCAAAACTTTTTGTACATGTTAACTAAAAGGAGGTATTAAAACCAAAATGGATAAAAAAGGAAGATCTAGTATTCATAGCCTGCAAAGTCAGAAGGACTGTAAGAAGTAGGGTAAGAAAAGAGCATAAGACATTAATTGTAATAGAGACAGAAAAAGAAAAAACCCTGTAAATTTCTATGTGAAGTTTAAATAGAAAATATTTTTCTTGTTTAGAGGCATTTGCACTTTGCAAGGTTGAGCAGTCTTAAATACAGTTATAATACTTGCTAAATTTGGTATATTACTGACTCTTGAAAAGTAATTGATGCCCTGATAATGAAATTCTCTTCCAATGTTAAGAAATATGGTAACACTGAACACTCTTCAGGGAAGGCTACAAGTTTACATTTTTACTTGGTTTAAGTAAGCTCTAAAAAAGTAGTAATTTAACACATATATTCAATACAAAGAAAATACCGATCTGAAATTGTAAGCAAGTTCCCGCATGTCTAATTCCAGTTACAAACATCTGAACAATCAATGAAAATATTTTGGTTTGGTTTTTAGGTGGTTTTGTTTTTGTTTTTATTTTTACAGTTATACACATAAACACTTTTCAAATTACTTTCACCTCAGAAGTTAATACAGCTGAACAAAAGCAACTGGTTTTCTATAACATTAATTAAAGGACAATTGTGTCAAATTTATTTTATATAACAATTTCAGCTAAGGGAAAAAAGTTCTTTCCCATTAGGCAGAAACTTCCACACCTACTTTCTTTATATTAATACAGGTATATATGAAATTACCAATATCTGTAAACAGTCATTGCCTTTTCTAATGGATATTTTGAGTTGATATTGATTTGGGTACATTTGTTTCTGCTAAGGTCAATAATGATAAATGACTCATGTTCTGCATGATGTGGCTCAGTACTTTGAACAAAATGATTGTAATTATCAATAGTTATTTTGTAAAGACAGCTGTTGCTGCGTATGACAGAATGACTGCGTAATACTTTTCCTTTAAAAGTTCTTAAATTACTTAAAATTTTTAAAAATGAAAAACAATTATATACAATAAAAGTGCAGAATTTTCCCGTATGATCCTGCAGCTTCCTCCACCTTCCTTTTAGGCAGTTATTCTAACCCATACATTTGCCTGTTTGTATCCTATAAAATTATGCTATTAGTTAAAAAATTAAAACAAACTATTTTTTCAATGGCAGTCAAGCAGAAGGATAAATTTTTGCATTCATGTTTGTGTAGTTAGTGCTCAAAGAAAATTAGTCAGACTGAAGAAAAAATGTTTCCATTCCAACACTGTGTTTGGTATCTATTTCTGGGAAAACATGGAACAACATAGCAACTTCTGTTCTTTTTAACATTTGCATTATCCAGACTGCACTTACCACAGCAAAAGTTACTGCAGCATCAAAAATTATACAGGAACTGTAAGTATTTGTATTAATCCCCAAGTGTAAGAAATCAAGAAAGGAACACAAGAGACCAGCATGGATGAATGGAGACTTGCTAATCACACTAAAGGGCAAGAAGGAGATGAACAGGGAGTGGAAACAGGGACAGGTATCCTAGGAAGAGTATAACGATACTGTCCAGTTGTGTAGGGATGGGGTCAGAAATGCCCAGGCGTAGCTGGAGTTGAACTTAGCAAGGGATGCAAGGAATAATAAGAAGGATTTCTACAGATATGTCAGACAGAAAAGAAAGGTCACAGAAAGAGTATGCCTCCTGATGAACAAGACTGGCACACTGGTAACAACAAATGAGAAGAAGACTGAGGTACTCCACAACATTTTCCCTCAGTCTTCACTGGCAACTTCTCACACTTCTTGAGTGGATAGACCACAGGACAGGAACTAGGGAAGCGAAGTTCCTCCCACTGTAAGAGAAGATCAGGTTTGTGACCGCCTGAGGAACCTGAACATACATAAATCTATGGGACCTGTCAAGAGGCACCCAACAGTCCTGAGGGAATTGGCTGATGTAGTTTCCAAGCCACTCTCCAAATTTGAAAAGTCATGGCAGTCAGATGCAGTTCCCAGTGACTGGTAAAAGGGGAACACTGCACTCCTATTTAAAAAGCATAGAAAGAAGGACCCTGGGATCTACTGACCTGTAAGCCTCACCTCTGTGCCTGGGAAGATCATGGAACAGATCCTCTTAGAAGCTATGCTAAGGCACATGGAGAACAGTGAGGTGACTCAACACAGCCATCATGGCTTCACCAGGGGCAAGTCATGCCTGACCAACCTAATGGACCTCTATGATAGAGTGACTATATCAGTGGAAAAGGGAAGACATATGGATGTCATCTATCTGGACATCTGTAAGGTCTCTGAAACAGTCCCCCAAAACATCCTTCTCTCTAAAATGGAGAGATAAAGATTTGATGGGTGGACTGTTCAGTGGATGAGGAATTTGGTTTATGGTTGCATCCAGAGGTTAATGGCCCAGATGTAGGTCAGTGACCAGTGGTGTCCCTCTGGGGTCCATATTGGGACCAGTCCTGTTTAATATATTTATTAATGATATAGATAGTGGGATCAAGAACTTTCTCAGCATGGCATGAGCTGGAAGTGTGCACTCACAACCCAGAAGGCCAACCATATCCTGAACTGCCTCAAAAGAAGTTTGGCCAGCAGGATGAGGGAGGTTCTCCCCTCTGAGCCACTCTTTTGAGACCCCACCTGGAGTACATGTGTACAGCTCTGGG
This sequence comes from Rhynochetos jubatus, assembly GCA_027574665.1. Classification (NCBI taxonomy): domain Eukaryota; kingdom Metazoa; phylum Chordata; class Aves; order Eurypygiformes; family Rhynochetidae; genus Rhynochetos; species Rhynochetos jubatus. Next base: position 105,443,305 of record CM050648.1, read on the forward strand.
GCCCTCAGCACAGGAAAGACATGGACCTGTTGGTCCAGAGGGTCCAAAGGAGGAAGCCAAAATGATCTGAGTGATGAAACACCTCTCCTAAGGTAGACCTTATTGCAGTCTTTCAGTACTTGAAAGGGACTTATAAGAAAGATGAGGACAAAGTTTTCAATTTGTAGCAATAGGACAATGGACGGTTTTAAACTAAAAGAAGGTAGATTCAGACTGGATAGAAGGAAGAAATTTTTTACAATAAAGTAGTGAGGCACTGGAACTGGTTGCCCATTAGGTAGTAGATGCCCCATCCCTGAAAACATTTAAGGTCAGGTTGGACAGGGCAATGTGACCTAGTTGAAAGTGTCTTTGCTCGTTGCAGGGGGTTTGACTAGATGACCTTTAAGGATCCATTCCAACCAAAACTATTCTATGCTTCTATAATTCTATTTACAGCCATCTAATACAATTGAAAAAATAATTTTCCAATAGCCTTGAGAAGACATTCAGATGGAAATCCATTCTAGTCAAAGTGGTGCATAATAGTTAACATGCAAAAGATCTTTTATCTAAAACAATGGTAGAAAGGTAAAGTCTTTTGGTTTACAAGACTTTTACAGTTTAAAACCTATATTAATTCTTTATGATGTACAAAAAGGGGTCACAAGTATTGTCTTAGCTTTGCACCAGCTAGTCTATATTTTGCTTCACCCCATAACACATCAAGCTGCATAGGTAGTGCCAGCCCAGGACCTGCGGCACAGCAGGACCGTCGGGGAGGGTTTGGAGATGTGGGTGGAAAGGCTTGTGGTTGGGCAGGACCCTGGGAAGGGGAAGGGTCCGAGGGGGCTTCCGGCCGAGGGGGCTGGGGGTTTGTTTTGTTGTGGGGCCTCGTGGCGAGTGGTTGGTGCTCTGGGCAGAGCCAGCGTCTTGCTGGGCAGATCGGTCTGGGAGTCGGGGTTTGAAAGTTCTTTTTCCTTTCTCTTACTCTCTCGGCCCCCGGGCAGTTTCGTGGGGGCTTTGCTCCCTTTGGGTGGGGTTTTCTTTCCTTTTTTCCCTTCTTGGGGTGGGATCCTGTATCATTTGTTGTACCCTCTTCCTCCGTTCCTTAAATTACTCATTAGCACTAGCATTGTTAGTAACTCTGTAAGTTTCATTTATATAATTAAATAGTTCTTATCTCAACTCCTACGGGCTTTTCCTGGTTTGTTCCTCCGACCCTTCCTCACTGGGAGGAGGGGGTGGGGGGGTGGGGTGGGGCTGGGGTGGGAGAGAAGGCTTGTCGTCAAACTACGACAGTCTATTTATTTCTGCTACAAAGTGTTTCCTGTTTTTACCTTCAGGACCAAAGTAATGCTGTCTAGTCTTTTCCATTTCACAGAGATCAAAGAAAGAATTGGAGGCTCTTTTAGAAATAATGATAAAACCTCCTCTGAATTCCATGGAACTAGATTTTTCCCGCTGTCTTCATGCAAATTGCTTATGCTTCAGATTTCACTGGTTAAAAGAACAGTGGAAAGAAGTAGGATGGAAAAACAAAGGCTGTGAAATAATTTTGTTACTTTGCTTATGTATGAAGTAAGAAAAAATAAATTTTATACAGAGAATAAAAAAGAAGATAAAAATTTTTACTTGAAAGACTATGAAATGTATAATTTCTACATGCAATGGCTTACTAGTTTCCTCAATGTTCTTTTGGCTGTCTAATCCAGAGTACATTTTAGCCAATGAGATATTTTTCCAGAAGTTTCAAAAGATGTTCCAGAAGACAACTTCTAGAGAACTATTACAAACAGAAAACATAGGGAAAATTAGTTATTTTTTTATTTATAAATATAGACCCTCTATATATCTATATAGAGAGAAGCTATTATCCATTTTTTCCAACAGCCCTATACAGTTGGTTGTTTTATGCAGAAGATTGAATAAATCAATTCAGTCTTCATGGGTGCTCAGTATTTTATCCCTGATACAACTTTTCTGAGATAAAAATCAGAAAGCATATAGAGTTGAGTCTGTGGCATTTTTAAACTTTATTCTTATTGTTCAACATCTGTTTAGTCATTAGAATGCAAGAACTGTTTGATATAATTTTCCTTTTTGAAAGCTTACTTTTATGAATTCTAGGTCTGGCTATATAATCCTTGGATGTGGTAACAGGGAGGGTTGTGTTGCTGAAGGACAAGGAGCAAGAAAAGGTTGTTGTGCACAGCTAAAGTCTGCATCTTATGATTTTTCTGAATAGGTATAAATCATACACTGAAGTGTCACTGAATGAGTAATGCAGATGCTTTTCATATCTAGTCAAACTTTAAGAGAATGAAATATGTTTGCTAGTATCAACTCGCCCCAGTAGACAGTAATCCACATCACAAGAAACACTTAATTGAGTCCATTTGGCAGTTGCTGCTTATCAGGGGCCTTGTAATGAAATAACATGTAATAACATACCTCTCATCCCTAGAGAGTGTGTCCATGCAGGTCAAGGTTGGGGTCATTGCAAGGGCAAGGTCAGGGAGCTTATGTTGTAGCTGCTATTGCCACATCAAATTGCATTTTTTTTTTTTTTAATGGAGAAAATTCATTTTATAGGCTATTTTCTAGCTTTTAACTCTCTCAAACATGTTTTTGTCCTGTGTCCCTGCAAAACCCCTGTAATATTAGAGCAGGATATTATCACTGAAAATTAAATAACCTATGAATATTGATGTTTCATATTTGTTATTTACTAAACTAATCCTAATGTATGACGCAATGATTTTGTTTGCAAATTACTGCACAAAGACTTTTCCTGTCAGCAAAGAGAACTGTTATAACCTAAGTCACCAGAGTACTTAAAAGGTGCTAAGTACCTCAGAAGAAATGCTCAGTACATTGTGGAGTTGGACATTGCTTTTCAAGAGATATAAAGAATTTTTTCCTAGAATTTTCCTCGTGAAAAGAACTTTATAGTTCCACTCTTTGATACTATAGTAATAAAATGTTAGAAAAGCAGATAATTAGTAAGAAAAAATGTTTTTATCATTCACTGTAATGAGACAAAACTGATAAAATATTTCAAGAAAGTAGTGTGGGGATCAGCAAATTAAAATTATTAAAGAGGGAACATCTGCCTTCTGAAGTTACATGGTCAAGCATCAGTTCACAGTCATGCCCAGATGGCACCTTACCATTGAGATTTTATGCTGGTATAAATATTCAGAATGTCAGTTAAACTGAGGGATCAGGTGTATGCATATAGGAACCATGAATAAGGGGGTTTACTCTGAATTTCTTCATTAGAAGTTCTTCATAAAATTTCTTAATAAAGGTTGGACCAGATGATCTGCAAGGTCCTTTCCAACCTGGGCTGTTCTACAGTTTTGGTAAGAAATCAGAAGAGATCTTTCTTATTTGTGGAATTTTAAGAAAAAGAGAAACTTAATGTGATTTTCTTTCAGGGAGCATATGGATCTTAGTTTTAAAAATTTGATGAGTTGGGTCTTAGATCTAAAAAGTGAAAGTTATCAGCGAGAGGTTAAAGAAACTAGCCAAAGAAGGATTGACAGGTGTTTTCAGGAAATAGCAAATGTTGCTAGCATGAACAAAGTGATCCAAGCTTTGCTTTTGATAGGGCAAAATAAAATAACTTAGCAAGGAGTTTCCCTTTTTTAAAAATGTGATCATGTTGTAAATGGTTCAGATCATATTGTGTATGATCCCAAGGCTCTAAAAAATAAGAGGGTCTAAAAAATAAGCGCTTTTTAGAGAAAAATGAAAATAAGTTATAATACAATGTCATTATTAAACAGAAACGAATGACACCAAACAAGTACTGGGTTGTCAATAAGACACGTGGACTGTACGAAATCTTCTTCCTGTGCTATAACCATTCATGATGGAATCAAGGGGAAACATTATTCTTCAAATGCCTTTGGGAAAATCAGTCTTGCTAAAACCAACAAAAAATCCCACCCTGACTAATAATTTGAAAATACAGTTCTTTGTTCACCATTTCATTTGCAGAACTGTGTTGATTCAAGTGGCCAGCAAGGTTAGGGTTAATAGGAAAAAATGAAACAATTCTTGTCAGTTCTCTCTATCTCAGTAAAAATGTGTAACCATAGCCCAACTCTACCTTAGGATATAACTATGGTTACATCTCAATTTATAGAAATAATTAGATCAAATTAGATCACAGAAAGTTTAATTAACCAGGCATGGTTTTGAATTAAAGTCCATTTTCTGTAGAAATTGGAAAAGGCCTAAGTAATTCAGTACTCATTATATCATGATTTAGCATTAAGCATTGTAGGAGCTGTAAGTTAGAATATACAAAAAAAAAAAAAAACAAAGAGGATGTCCACTCACCAAGGTCTTAGGCTGTATTTGGATGTCCTGTGGCACTTCTAGAAAAAAAAACCCAAACAGATTTTGAATGCTTAATGGAATGTATCAGGGCAGCTTTCAATAGAGCAAAAGTTCATTTGTCCCAATAACTAGGCTCCAAATTTTATGTCATGATTCTTTAATGTTCCTCCACCATAAAACACATATATCATAATTCTTACTTTCTTTATATTTTTGAAATATGTACATAATCTACTAATAATACGAAAGGGCCCATTATGAAGCATTTTACCCAGTGCAAGAGTGTCTAATTATAATTAATCCTATTAGCATCCATTATTATAAATTAATTTATATGAACATGGATGTTATATCATAATTTGATCAGAATTTGGAACTAATTAATTTCCACCTAATAGGAGGAGTTATTTATTATACAGAGACCCTCCTTTGCTTCTGAAGTTGCTCTTGAACATAATTTACTACCCTGTGTGTTATACAATGTGTAAACTAGTACAAGAATGATCAATCTGCAATACACTGCATGATCCAGCATGACCTCGTTTAGGCAAGTTCCAGTAGTCTGTAAGCCTCTGGGTTTCCTTACTACCCATCTGAGTAATCCTTTCACAGGGGAGTAATTCAATATGAGCAAAAAGGGTAAAATAGATTATTTTTTACCTTGTCCAAACTCCCTTTTGTCCAACCAGAGAACTTTACAATGTTATGTGTATGTTTTAAGTCTCTAGCTGTGGTGCTTCCATTGAAGATTTTTCATTTATATAAATGAGTCTAGCAGCACTGATTTTAAAGAAAACATATATATTAAAGCTGTTAAGGATCAGGTTCTATAATGTGTTTATGAAAATATGTGGAGAGAGATATTGTGGGACAGATTTTGCCATTCTGGCTCTTGTGCAGCAATGCTCCAGGAATCAAATAGTTTCACTGAAATCAATATGAAGATGAAGGCATGGCTCACCATGACTAAGGGTATAGCTACTAAGAAAATAATATTGAGATTGCTTTCATTTTACTGTCTGGGAAAATCTTTAAAACATCCATTCATGCCTTTGGTGGAAGTGACTAATGTCCACTAAAGTTACAAGATTTATAAGAAATGTCCAATTCAACTTCATTAAGAAAAAACTTTTTGAAAATTGGTTCTATGCCTTTAAGATGAAAACCATAGGCAAGAAAAAGTGTTTTTCTCAACTGGTGAAGTTAGTGAGAAGTAACAATGTTTAGATCAAAAATGTAATTTATTTTTTAGCTACCATATTTATAGAACTAATTAGCAGAATTTTCTTTCATGATACTTAATAGGGATTGTTGTAAGGCAGTTCTAGTCAGTATTTCAGAATTGAAACTCAGATTTTTTGACCCTTCAGACACATAAGTGACACTAGATAATTATGGTAAAAATGCTCTGACTCAAGCCCCGCATCTGCCTTATATCTCTTCTGTATCTAGAAAGAGATGCTTTACCCAGAACAAATCTTAGTATTTAGCTAATATCACTGAGATAACATGCTGAAAAGATATATTGCATAATTGCTGGATTTACCGTGATCAGATATTGTTCTTATATCTTCAGGTATGTGAAGTATGAAAAGTGCTTTCCAAATTTCTGTTTGTTTTAAGATTATTTGTTTTAAATCTGTATGGTCCCAACTGTACCCTAAATTGAGTAATCTGATGTGCAGTCAATTGATGATTCATGTGCACGTGCAAGCTGAAAATGCGACTCTTTTTACTTTCTAGGGTGTTGAAGTTTGAACAAGAAATTCAGGTTGCATTTTCAAACAACCAAAAAGTTTATATTTAGCATATGTTTAATGGATCATACATATGCTAGATCTATATCACAAGTAATGGTAGAAAAATGTAACAAATTATTCAGTAAGTCTGGAATTCATCTTTTCCTATTTAGAAATAAGAAATAAAACATGCACAAGGATGTGCTTTGTGTTAAATGATGCTATTTTCATAGTAAACGTCCCCAAAGCACACACAGTAGTGGAGTACTTTTCTAAAACACATAGATTTTTTTTCAATGTAGAAGGTTGGTCCAATACTTTCTCCACTAATGTCAATGACAAATCTGTTTTTAAGCTGTATCACACCTAAAACACTAACCATACGGGAACATTCACCTTGACTAAGGTGTATTTTTAACGCACTTGGCATACTCAAATTTTCTTTTCATTTTAGAGTAAATTGATCTTGGAATCTTTAATTCTAATGTCTGACGTTTTGTGATTAAATACAGATGAAATTCTAGGTTTTTACTGTTCCAAGTTATCCCCTCAACAAATTGGTTGATGAGCTTAGCCCACTATCACTTTTATTTTTTTTCTCACTTCTTATTCAGTTATCAAAATGGTCTGGGAGTTATATCAGCCAAACCATCAAGTCAAAGAGATTTCCCCCAGTGTGATTCGAAGCTACCTCTAAATTGTCAATATAGGAATTTATCTTTAATTTGGAAAAGTTTGTCTTCATATATGTCCAGCAATATCACCTGAAGGACGTCTTTTGTATGCTTTTGTTGATAAAAAGATATACTGCAGTGTTTTGTTCATGCTGAAAAAACAGGTCAATACAAGGACACAAATTTTCTGTTGAGTCTGAATAAGAAAGTTTAACAGAGGTTTATTTACTGCATTATCCAAAATTACCTGGTCTTTGGAGAAGTAGAGTTACCATTCAAGAACATATTTTAGGAAGGTAGTTATCTGATTTTTTTAAATACTTGGTAGATTTCAAAGAAGCTCAGGAGCGATGCATCCCCATGAAGAGGAAGTCAGGTGAAAGTCCCCAGAGGACTGCGTGGATGAACAAGCAGCTCCTGGGCAAAGTAAAACAAAAAAAAACCACAAGCCTAGAGTGGGTGGAAGGAAGGACAGGTAGCCTGGGACAATTACAGGGAAGTTGTCCAAGAGGTCAGATCTCAGGTTAGGAAAGCCAAAGCCCTGACATAATTAAACCTGGCCAGGGACAACAAGACCAACAAGAAGGATTTCTATAGGTACTTTTAGGATAAAAAGATCAGGGAAAATGTGGGCCCTCTGTGGAAGGAAACAGGAGAGCTGGTTTCCCAGAACATGGAAAAGGCTGAGGTACTCAATGCTTTTTTTGCCTTGGTCTTCACTGTCAAGAGTGCAAGCCGTACCCCCAGAGTCATGGAAGACCAGGGCGAGAACTGGGAGAATGGAGAGCCACCCATGGTCAGTGAGGATCAAGTTTGGGAATATCTCAGGTACCTGAAGGTGCACAAGTCCACGGGTACTGAAAGAACCGGCGGATGAGGCTGCGAAACCTCTATCCATCATATTCGAAAAGTCATGGCAGACTGGTGAAGTTCCCGTTGACTGGAAAAGGGGAAACATAACCCCCATCTTTAAAAAGGCAAAAAAGGAGGACCTGGGAAACTACAGGCCAGTCAGTCTCACCTCTGTGCCTGGCAAGATAATGGAGCAGATCCTCCTGGAAATTATGCTAAGGCACATGGAGAGTGAGGAGGTGATTGGTGACAGCCAACATGGCTTCACCAAGGGCAGATCATGCCTGACAAATTTGGTGACCTTCTATGATGGGGTCACGACCTTGGTGGATAGAGGACAGCCAACTGACATCATCTACTGGGACTTGTGCAAAGCCTTTGATACTGTCCCACATGACATCCTTGTCTCTAAACCGGAGAGGCATGAATTTGACGGATGGACCACTTGATGGATAAAGAACTGCCTGGCTGGTCCCACTCAGAGAGTTGTGGTCAAAGGGTCAATGTCTGAGTGGAGACCAGTGATGAGAGGCATTCCACAGGGGTTGGTGTTGGGACCAGTCCTGTTTAATATCTTCATCAGTGACATGGATGATGGCATGGAGTGCAACCTCATCAAGTTTGCTGATGACAGCAAGCTGTAAGGTGTGGTCAACACGCTGGAAGGAAGGGATGCCATCCAGAGGGACCCTGACAGGCTGGAGAGGTGGGCCGGTGCCAACCTCATGAAGTTCAACAAGGCCAAATGCAAGATCCTGCACCTGGGTTGAAGCAATCCCAACTACAAGTACAGGCTGGGTGGAGAATGGATCGAGAGCAGCCCTGAGGAGAAGGACTTGGGGGTACTGGTGGATGAGAAGCTGAACATGAGCCAGCAGTGCGTGCTGGCAGCCCAGAAAGCCAGCTGTATCCTGGGCTGTATCAGGAGAAGTGGCCAGCAGGTCGAGGGAGATGATTGTCCCCCTCTACTCTGTTCTTGTAAGACCCCACCTGGAGTACTGTGTCCAGCTATGGAGCCCTCGGCATAAGAAGAATATCAAACAGTTGGAACGAGTCCGGAGGAGGGACACAAAGATGATCAGAGGGCTGGAGCACCTCTCCTATGAAGAAAGGCTGAGAGAGTTGGGCTTGTTCAGCCTGGAGAAGAGAAGACTTCAGGGAGACCTTATTGCAGCCTTCCAGTACCTGAAGGGGGCCTACAAGGAAGCTAGGGGGGGGACTTTTTACAAGGGCCTCTAGTGACAAGACAAGGGGTAATGGGTTTAAACTGAAAGCAGGGAGATTTAGATTAGATATCAGGAAGGAGTTCTTCACAGAGAGGGCGGTGAAGCACTGGAACAGGTTGCCCAAAGAAGCTGTGGATGCCCCATCCCTGGCTGTCTTCAAGGCCAGTCTGGATGAGGCTTTGAGCCACCTGGTCTAGTGGAGGGTGTCCCTGCCCATGGCAGTGGGGTTGGAACTAGGTGATTTTTAAGGTCCCTTCCAACACTAACCTTTCTATGATTCTATGATTTTGTATGGGTTTAAATCACACAGCCATTCCCAGGTCTTGTCAGTGTGTCTGCATTTTTGGCGTCAATGGATACAGCTGCAGATATGACCACAAACACACATTTTAACAGAAGAAACTCACCAAATTCTAAGAAACCTATGTATGATCCTTTGCAAATTGATGAAATTGATCCTGAATTATGCAAAATTGATTGATTTTTACTAAACATTTACATCCATCTAGTCATATACAGATTATTATATACACTAAAAAGGTAGTAAAGTATCTAAAAACTTTGCATTAAACACTTTTTTATTTACATGAAGTATGTATCAGTAGACAAAAGTGCAAGACTTAATTTGGTGGAATTTAAATGCATGAGTTGTAACTCACATAAAGAAAAACATAATTCTTCCATCCTGTATTTGACTCTAAAAACTGTAACAGTAATTTCAGAAACACCTAAGGGACCTAGGGAGAGAATTCCCATTATATTTTAGTGGGATTTGTGTCCATAACCCCTTTAGCCTCGTTTGAAAATCTCAGCCAAAGATTAATCTTAGAATGAAATGTATCTTGCATGCAGCTGAGCAGTGCAAGACCTCTGCTGGAATGGCAGCTGAGCTCCCTTGTATATCAAGCTTAGAATTCTCTGTATGGAAGTATTCAAGTTATGTGCAAGATACTAAACTACAGCATATCATTCATTAGTTAAAAACAAACAAACCAACCAAACCAAACCAAACCAAACATCACACAATGTTTGATTGACTGAAAACCAGAAATAATTTCACGGCGAGAGTTTTGGGGACACTTATAGGTTGTGATCTACTTTTGTGAATAAAGCAGAGAAGAAAGAATTGATTTTTTTTTTTCTTATTATCAATTTATTTTATAATTAAATGAATATGCTGGGCAAACTCATAGATATCTGAGCTGAATTTTTAAATTCAAGAAACTACTTCACACAGTGATTGTTCTATAATTTAATGTGGCAGTGCTATTGGAAGTGGGTTAGACAGACCTGACAGCCTGATTTGTTTTAAACAAATGGAAAATCATTAACAGTAATCTTTTGGATCTTTCTGCACAGGGCAGCTAGTGCTGGACGGAGGGAAGGCCAGAAGAGGAACCATAGAGATGTGAGTCGGCAGCTACTGACTGCTAGGTGAATGACAGGTATTGTCAGGACTGAGCTATTGGGGTAGCTGCACCGGTTTCACAGGCTTACCCCTACCAGTAGGTGTTGCTATGGGTACCAGCTCAGAAGTGTCACGTTTAAAAAAAGGAAAGGGGTAGAGGACAGGGAGAGACTGACGAACAGCAAAAGGAAATAAAGGATATATGCCACAATAATATGAAGAGACATTCTACATATACACAGAAAATAATGTTTTATGTTACAGTAGAATTGGGAAAAAAGAAAGAACAAATGAGAACTGTTGAATTCTCAAAAAAACCCTAAAATCTCTAAAGGAAAGAGTGGTACCTAATTTATAGATGTTTGATTTTGATTTTTTGTTTATCATTTAAACTTCATGCAATGATAGAAAAGACACGCCTTAATCACAATATTATCTGACAAGAGAAAAGGGTTATTTGTAGCATGCAATCACTATTCATAAATCTGTTATGATGTCGGGCCATATGCAGTCTAGAAGAAAATAAATCTAAGAAGTGATTGTTATTCAACACCATAATTAGACCCCAATTCAGCAAATGATGTCAACATATCTAACTTCCCCCAGCATGGGCAATGGTCCTTTAAATTAGGTGCACTGCTTAAATCCTTGTTAAGCTGTGTCCTGTCTGAAGTAGTCTTCCATTTTTAATAACCTAGCCAGGAAGTGAATGCCAAGCATGAGACACGGAAAACATCCGACTAAAAGGAATGGTCACATACAGAAAACAGAAAGAAAAAGAAAAAAAAAAATCCCACATAAACCAACCAACCAATCCACCCTCACTCTGGAGGCACTTTGTGCAAATGTTTCCCAAATGGCAGATAATATTTTTGTCACTTTCCTGTTTGTTTTGTTCAGCCGGATAGTTCTAGTGAAGTCTTTAATTCCTTCAGATCTGGTCAAAATTTGCATAGCTTCCACATTCAATGAAATAATTATGGTGTCTTCTGTATTAGCAATCTTGACTAACTGACAAATCTTCATTTAGAGCTGTTGGGGAAAAAATTCAATGAGAATGTAAAATACAGAATATGTTACTACTATGATTTTTAAGTTGCACCATACAATATATAGCAAGTTGTGCAAATTCTATTTTGACTCATTTTTTTCACAGAAATAGATAATTTCTGTTACATTAAACTTTTATTAACCTATAAAAATGTGAAGGTCTGACCCATAGGAAAAGTTTGGCGTGATGGGAAATAAGGTATTTTAATCCTGGTTTCTAGGGAGTTTGCCTATGTATTTCTCATGCAATAACAATTTTTGTAATTTACAGTTGATAAAAGCAAACCATTTAAAATGATGTTTGCATAAATATTTATAAATTTTATATATTTTTAAAATATGTTTAAAGGTATGTGCGTTTTTAAAAGTTGATCTTTCAATTTTATCTTTAATTAAAAATCTGTTAGATGTAATTTGCTATGAATTCATTTTGAAGACCTCCCATACTTCAAAATCCTGAGGAGATTATGTGTTATGTTACACTTTTCAGAAAAAAATCTAAAATTTATCTTTGAACTATCTGACCTTGAAAAAATATTTCAGTTCAACCTTGTAAAAACAGGGGAATGGAAGTCAGAAAAAAATTATGTGGAAAGTAAGAAAGGCTATAAGAGATACAACTCTATGTTGCCAGCAGCTTCCCTCTTCCTTTGGATATATCCCAGTGAATGACTGATATTTCAGATAATCAGGTGTTTACATTAAAAATTACACTGTAAGTCTAAGTGCAAATGCATTTTAATCCCATTTTGTAATTGTTCTGAGTGGGAATTTTCCCATTTTGTCGGAGATACCAAATGTTTATCTGGCATTTTTCCAGCAAGGAGTTTCCTTATATTCATATAAAACTACAACTCACTGAAAATGTGTGTCTGATATGATAAGTAGTAGCATCAGCAAACGAGACAGATTCAAGTGAAATAGAGGCTCACAAGATTATTTACCACCATGGGTCCCCCAAAGTTCATTTTCAGTACACTAGTTCAAGTTCTGCCCAGATTGACAGTGGTTAAAGCTTACTGTTATTTGATTGCTCAGGTGATGTCTCTGAAATAGTTTGCTGTCCTTTCGCTTCTAGGAAGTGTAATATGAAATCATTAATCTCTGCTCTTCAAAATCAAATTCTTGGCTACAGTAAAAGCAAATACAATATTCATTAACACTAATCTACTCCTGTGTCTGAAGTAGTATTTCTTATAGACAAATATACCACAGTGTATCAAAACAACTTTATGTGAACACCAATAAATTCTGCTATGCAGACTTATATGGAAATTCTTCTTCTGGTGTCTGTGTTATTGTATTTTAAGAATCAAAAGGTGATATCTGTCTTCGAGGCTTTCAGATCTACTTTTCACGATAATTAAAATCCCATTCTTAAAAAAACCCTCATACACACTGCACAGAATCAAATAATGGGTAGAATTATATGAACAAAGGGGAAAAAAAGAAGATTTTAGCAGCCAAAGACACCTACATATTTACAGAAGTTGCCTCTTCCTTTTTCAAAAAAATTAAACAGAAATTTGGTATATTGTAAATAGTTAATAAAATAATAGTTCATAACTAACATTGTAATTTCAATTAGTTCACAAACTAATGTGTTATTATATATTTACTCTGGAGTATACTAGGCTATACTATATGCAAAAATGTGTAGGTATATAAGCGGATTATGCAGCATGTACAGGTGACAGGTTTTTGAGACAGAATGTTTAGTTCTTGCAAGACTGAAGAAATTGTTTCCAAAAAATGATTTTTTTAATATAGATAGTAACTACTTGGATAGCATCGATTATTCACAAATGTGGTCATCTGTATCCTAACTCTTTTATCAGAGAATCAAAACGTTTTCATTGTCGTTTGGTCTTTTTTTTTTTTTTTTTTTAAGATAATAGCATTTTCCTGTGCTTGAATAAAATCACTTTGATACTTACATACATTTGAAAAAATATGTACACCTTTAGGATCACATGGTACTTTCAACAATCACAGTAAAATGAGGGTGATAACAGACAAATCCCTCCAGCTACTGCATCTTTTCCTTCTCCTCCCACCTCAACACAGGGACCATGTGATGGAACATGCAGAACCACAAATTACTGTAGTGTGCGGTTGCTACTTAATAATGACATCCCATAAGTTAGCAAAAATCTGCCAACATCTGCAAGCTTCTCTGCACTGCTGTGAGCCAAAGTTAAAAATCATGTGTGACAGTGCTGTGGAAAATACAATTGATTCCATTCTGACTGTGTCAGTTCCAAACACAGACAATATTGATGATGCTGTACAGTAATCTTATTGGGCTTGGGCCCAACTGAACATTGGTCTTTGTCAACTCATTATTCCTCTATCAGAGGGATCTCACTAGATTGATCTTGCCAGAAGCTCTTGATGTGTCTCACAAATCACTGTTCTGCTGTTGGCAGGCAGATTCGAGTACTGCATGGTAATTGCTGGGTTTTTTTCCTTTCCCCAGAAGGCAGTGACTACATATTGCAAGTCATTGTCATATGAGAGAATATAACTGTCCTAACAAGATAATGTAGTTAACTGTGCAGTACCCGATCGTGCCAAAAGATGTGATCATACTAAACGTGTTACCAAAGGAGCAAAATTATTTCAAAAGGTAAACTCTTTTTTTATTACCTTGACAGTCCTTAAATAAATAACCTTTTTAGTTTATCAATGTGAAAACATGTTTGGATAAATTATATTATTTTAAACTGCAACCCAAATATGGAAAGAACTTGATTGGCCTCTTCTCATTTCCACAAACGTGTTTGCATGATCAGTGCTACACTGCAAAACTCTGACACAGACATTTGAATATCTGACGAGAAGTGATTACACCTTGTAATTTTCTTTTACATTTTTAGCCAAAGGAAAGAAACTTGTTGGCTCCTAAGGTCTTTGTCCCTCAGAAAGATCGAGGCAGATTAAGTATATTCTTTGGTCTGTTCAATGCTTTGTTTAACATACTATCAGCATATCCCCTGGCTAGTCTTAGAAGAACACAATGACATAACCAAATCAAAACACTTGAAGTGCTGAGTCCAATGACCTGAATAATAGTAAGAGTCTGTGCTGGAATGTCGCCAGGAAAGCTTAGGCATATGCTGACTGAAGGAGCCACTGGAAGCCAGCTTCATTCCTACAGTGTAAATGGGGAGGATAGCAATACTTAAGCAGCTAGCTCTGGCTTCTTGCTCTCTCTATGGATGACAATTTTTCTGCAGAGGTTTAGGGAGTAAGAAGTAGACAGAAGAAAATATGACTGAAAAGAGCTTCGATTCCTAATTAGGAGGAATAGCTACAGAACTGAATAAAGGAAGACTTAAGGGACTTGTATTTTACACTACCTTGCCTAATACAAGGAAATTCAGCAAGGCTGTTGGAAATGAGGGTTTGTAAAACCCTTACAAAAATCAGATAACATTTCATCTTTAAATAGTATGAGGAAGATCTCATCCCCTGTTGAAATACTCAAATAATTCCATGATCCCTGCCAAACAGCTATATAAAGGCCAAGATAGTAACATAAAAGATGCAGGTGATGAGAGTGCTTGAAGTTATGGGAACTGTAAAAGGATGATGACTATTTTTATGTTTGAGAGAAATGTTTTAAGAAAAGAAAGTATGAGATTGTTCCATCTATAGTCAGCATACAGAGATTGTTCCACCTATAGTCAGCATAACATCATTCTGAGTTACTTAAGACCAAAATACAGTGACCAAGGAAGAAAAAAGAAGTGTACTGTAGGACCTATGCTTTCTCCTGCTAGATGGTGGCAAAAAAATTGAAGAGTTATTGAGAATTTATGTCATAAAGTTTCAGACTGGTAGGCCAGTTCACTTAAAAAATACCTGTAATTGTTCAAAGAAAATGCCTATAAATAAGAAATTTTTATGTTAGTTTTCCTTGGAGGCTTAGTAATTTGCTTTGGCAGAGCATGATTTTTGATTTGAAGTAGGAAGAAACTGTCAAAGCACTTTTAAAAATAACATTTGTATCAAACTAGAAGCAGCAAAGTAAAATAAACAAAAATGTTTGAAAATTAAATTAAGTCTTTGAATAAAACCTGTGTTCATGTGACATCTAGAGACTGAGTACATTAAACGATTGTGAGTGGGAGACTTCTGACAGACATTAGCACATAGTTGGCCACCTAACCAGAATGAACACAATATGCAAATTTAACGTTGAATCTTTCTATGGGCCTGTGTTGTGGCTAACATGTTGATGCAAGCAATTCTAAATGTAGCAGAGCCAGCAACAGGAAGATTCCAAACACAATCTCAGAGTAAATATAACTTTTATTTTAAAAATAAAAAGTAAACTTTAGATAAGCGTCACATCACAGAATAGGCTCGAAGTGCTGAGTTGTTCTGTAAGGTGCCAGAAAAATTATGTCCCTCAGAGTAGAACTGAACAGGTATCAGCTAAAGTCCTCTGTGGGTAGTCTCATGGAGTTAGCCAACAGGAGAAGTTCAGAACTTTAGTGTTTCTTCATTTGTTGTCTTCAGTGTGACTTACATACCCTTTTCAGATTTAATGGAAAGGCATTCCTGTTTCCTTGGGATGGTCTATTCAGAACCTTTTTCATCACTTTTCCATGCTTTCTTTAATAGCATAATATACAGTTTAATCTTCAAACTGGCCTAACACTTAGACTATATTCAGGGCAAATGGTAGACAAGTGGAGCAGTAGCTGGAAGCTATTGCCTCAGGTATCTTAAGATGGCAACACATGCTTATCTTTAAGCACCTAAAGGGTTGCCAGGATGCTAAAGAGATAAGGTCTTCTGTTTGTGAATTTTAAACTTATAGTCCTTGTTAAATGAAATTTACCTAATTATAATTTTGGTAATATTGAGTCTGCTTAATTCTTAATAGGATTTTAAGTGGAATGTAACCAAATAATTTTACCTACCCTTTTGTTTGTTGTTCAGGGTTAACCTCACTGCAAGTTTATGAACAGAGAGGTTGGAGAGTTCCCATTGATTATGAAGCTGATCTGTTGCTTGAAATAACTCAATAGTTACTGGGCCTTGGAAAGAGAGAAAGCAAAAACTTGACCTAGCATAGGACTTTTGAGCTTCTATCTGTGAGGGAGCCCACACATATTCCAGACCCAGTGGTCTGGGCTATTTATGCATTTTACATTATTTTGCTGATTTTAGGCAGGAATGAGGTGTTTTCCTACAACATTGCTAAGGGTTCCTATTGCTAAAGGTTGCAGACCAACAGGTGACAATTGCTACTACAACAGAGCAGCGACGACAATATTGCACTAACCGATATTCTTTGCTTCCCATCCAGAAGCTGATATGTCAACTGGAGACCCAAGGGATGATCAGCAAAACCCGCTCACCCTTTAACAGCCCCATATGGCCAGTGCATAAGACTGATGGAGAATGAGGACTATCAGTGGATTATCGTGGCCTGAATGAAGTCACGCCGACACTGAATGTCGCCATGCCAGACATGCTGGAACTCCAATACAAACTGGAGTCAAAGGCAGTCAAACAGTATGCCAAAACTGACATTGCTAATGCCTTTTTCTCCATTCCTTTGGCAGCAGAGTGCAGGCCACTCTTTGATTTCACCTGGAGGGGAGTCCAGTACACCTGGAATTGACTGCCACAGGGGTGAAAGCACAGCCTACCATTTGCCATGGGCTGATCCAGACTGCACTGGAACAGAGTGCAGCTCCAGAACATCTGCTATACATTGATGACACCATTGTATGGGGCAACAGAGCCGATGAAGTTTTTGAGAAGGGGAAAAAGATCATCCAAATCTTACCAAAAGCTGGTTTTGCCATGAAGCAAAGTAAAGTCGAGGGACCTGCACAAGAAGTCCAGTTCTTAGGCAAAATGGTTATCATGTGATCAACAAAATAACAGCTATGTCTCCATCAACAAGCAAAAAGGAAACAAGTTTTCCTAGGGGTCATGGGTTTCTGGCAAATGCATATCCCAAATTACAGTCAAATTTTCAGCTCTCTCTACGAAGTGACCCAGAAGAAAAACGATTTCAAATGGGGCCCTGAGCAGAGACAAGCCTTTGAACAAATCAAACAGGAGATAATGCATGCAGTAACCCTTGGACCAGTCCAGACAGGGCAAGATGTAAAGAATGTACTCTACACCGCAGCCGGGGAGAATGGCCCTACCTGGGATCTCTGGCAGAAAGATCTAGGAGAGACTGAGGTCGACCCCTAGGATTTTGGAGCCGAGGATACAGAGGATCTGAGAGCTGCTACACTCCAACTGAAAAAGTCATACTGGCAGCTTATGGGAATCCAATCTGCCTCAGAAGTGGTTGGAACTGAAGCACAGCTCCTCCTGGCACCTCGACTACCAGTGGTGGGCTGGATGTTCAAAGGCAGAGTCTCTTCCACTCATCATGCCACTGATGCTACATGGAGTAAGTGGGTTGCCCTGATAACACAATGATCCCATATAAGGAACTCCAGTCACCCAGAAATCTTAGAAGTGATCATGGACTGGCTGGAGGGCAAAGATTTTGGAATGTCACCAGAGAGGTAGGAGGGTGACACGTGCTAAAGAAATCGCTTTGTACAATGAATTGCCAGAAAATGAGAAGTAGTATGCCCTGTTTACTGATGGGTCCTGCCACATTGTAGGGAAACATCGTAGGTGGAAAGCTGCTGTGTGGAGTCCTACATGACAAGTTGCAGAGACTGCTGAAGCACAAGGAGAATTGAGTCAGTTTGCAGAGGTAAAAGCCATCCAGCTGGCTTTGGACATTGCTGAATGAGAGAAATGGCCAGTGCTTTACCTCTACAATGACTCGTGGATGGTGGCCAATGCTCTGTCGGGATGGCTACAGCAATGAAAGCAGGGCAACTAGTAGTGCAGAGGCAAACCCACCTGGGCTGCTCCATTATGGCAACATATTGCTTCCCAGCTACACAGCTTGGACTTCAAAATGTGTAACGTCAAAACCCACATACCCAAAAGTCGAGCTACTGAAGAACATCAACACAATCAGCAGGTAGATCAAGCTGCTAAGATTGCAGTGGCTCAGGACCTGGGTGCACTTGGTGGGTAATGAGAGAAGATGGGGAATTCCACTCTGTGCCTCAGGGGGATTTGATTCTGGGAGAAAATAGCCCATTAATTACATTGCATGAAGGACATTAATTGCTGTCACTAACCCCTGTTCTGAGTTTTGTGTTGCAGGTAATCACTATGGCAGAAATCCTACAGAGGGCAGGCCTTGACAGAAGTGTAACAGTGACCTGACCTGAGCTGGCTTCAGTGCCCAACGATCCCACACAACACCTTTCTTGTCCTGACTGAACCCCACACCTAATGGAACCTGAAGTCATGGACTAATGGACATTTTGCCAAGATGGTCCATAGACTAAGGGTGAAAGAGTCTTTGAGTGAGTGTTATTTTATTTATCACACTGAAATATAAGTGGAAAAAACATAAAAAATGCTTTATCCTATGAATCACTAGAACACAGCAAAGCTGCTCAGAGGATAAAACTTAAACAAACCCCTTTTAACATTATTCTGAGGATAGAAGGCATCATATCTGTGTGGGATGGGATGGGAAAGGGGGACCAGATTAATGAGACTTTATGGAATAGTGTGGGACGTGACCATGATGTAAATGGTATGAAACAAGGGGTGGATAATGTGCTGGTTTCAAGTAGGAAGGAGCTGTTCTCCTTCAGAGAGCTGGTTGGCCCTGCTGGATCTTGTTTCATTCCATAATACATCCAGCTCCGTGGTCAGGCTGGGTGGATGCAAGTCGTGAAAGTGGCCTGGAAGGGGTTGGTTTTAGGGTTGTTTTGGGCTAGCAGATAACTTTGCTTATAACTCCCTTTGTTACTTCTTGGCCAGCTTTTAGTAGACAACTAGCTTTTTTTGTTAGGCTGATTGACTGGGGGGTGGAGAGGGCTTTGGAATTTTCTTTCTCCCTGCTCTTGGGCTTTTGGGCTGGTGGGGAGGGGCAGTTCTCTTTGCTTTTGGGCTTAGGAATGCTGGGGTTTTTTCTCTCCGCTTGGATTTTGCCTGCTGTTTTGGAATCTGGCAGTGTTGCTCCACGGGTGGTGAGATAATGTACCATATGTTTTATTTTTTACTTTTTAATTACTTATTATTAGTAGTATTGTTAGTATTACTCTAAGTTTCATTTATATTATTAAATAGTTCTTATCTTAACTTTAACTCAACTTTAACAAGCTTCTCTTGATGTTTTTCTCTCCAACCCTTTTCCACTGAGAGAAGGAGGGAGTGGTAGAGTGGCTGGTGGTACTTAACTGCCATTTCTTTCAAAAGAAAAATGCATTTCTTTCAAAAGCTTCCTTGATCATTATAGTGCACTGATGTCAAACCATCACTGCATATCTCCACTGTAGCAGCAAAAGAGCGTCTGAGGTCCACCCTACAGAATCAAGAGGGGATCACTCTCTTAGGGACTGAGTTGTCTTCTCAGCTTTTTATCCTGGTGGTATAAAACAAGTGTAAGGAAATGGAGACTTAATATCTTAAAATTTACAATGTCCTCATGGTAAGCATTTTATTTTAGCTATTTCTGAAAGTTTTGTAGTAAGTAAATCAAGGTTTTAATGGCAACTTAAATGCA
Organism: Rhynochetos jubatus; assembly: GCA_027574665.1. Classification (NCBI taxonomy): domain Eukaryota; kingdom Metazoa; phylum Chordata; class Aves; order Eurypygiformes; family Rhynochetidae; genus Rhynochetos; species Rhynochetos jubatus. The sequence continues at coordinate 105,463,215 of CM050648.1, forward strand.
TGCTTTATTGTGTTATAATATTGGTGGTATAGTTTTACTTGTGACTTCAATTAGATCGAAACAATTGCACAAGACTAATTTTGAGAGAAAGACTATCTCAACATGTGTATAGAGAGTTTCTGTTAATTAAAGTACTCAGGGAAGGGAAAACAGATACCAACCTTCTCAACTCTTGAAACATTATCCTCTAACAAGTAAACTAAAAGAACAATGATAACATCATTAAGGCTCATGTACTCTACAGAGCAACAGTCAGGATCTAGCTAAAACCCAAACTTCCCGCTCATCTGATGTAATCCAGTCAACCATGAAGCACTAATGGTCGGTTGATCTGCACACTATGAATGATAAGATGAAGACTCGAAAGTAGGATAGTAACAGGAACATTACTAAGCACTAACAAATCTCACAGACATCCATCCAGGGATATTTATCTTTTCATTTTAAGAACGTATGCTAAACAATAATCCCACAATATTTGTACACTGGCATTTGAACACTATAGAAGCTGACCAGATATTTCCATCCTGTGCTCCTTGCTTTGGTTAGCTAATACTATTTTTTCCCCTAAAAATTACAGACTATGTATCACAGAATTCCTGCTCAATGATTTTATTATATTGTCTTAGGAAAATAAAACCAAACCCAAGACAAAACCAACAAAAGCCCCAAACAAACTGGAAAGCAGCAACTTTCTGTATGTGTATAGGCAGCCTCTGATGTGTGCCTCTATTAATGTGTATCTCACCGTTGCTCTCTGGGAGTATAGTAAATAGGGATGTGTCAATTTCTATAGTCAGATTAGCAGTGTGGTTTGATTTAAAATTTTTAATTCCTAATCCTTCTCCTATTTAATGATAAAAAGTGAACCGAATCCTCCATAAGGCAATAGTAGAAACAGGATAATGGCACAGCTTCTTTGATTTCTTAAACTATGCCTGAGGATCAAAACACTATCCAGGAATAACTAACAGACACCACAAGCAGATTTAAGTTTAGATGGGACAGTGGTTTTGAGAATGCTATGATATTTAGTTACCAGGTATGGTTTGCAGCACTTGATTTTCTGTTATGGAAATAGGCTAAGTATTTTGCTTAGCATTAACATCCACCAACACTCCAATACAATTTTGAGGGATTAAATTTTTAGAGCTGCTGAAAATCAATAGTTTTGTATTTGTAACTACAAGACCTTTAGATTTCTGAAAATCAGGGCCCTGTGTGCATTTTGAAATTCTGACTCATGTATGGTTTAGAGACAGGAGGTTCTGTATCTCCAGCTTATATTTCTTGGATTGCACCTGGCTCAGGAAAAGGCCAACCAGCATCTCTCCCTCTTCATTCAGATGAGAGGTAGTCACATTCCCCGTATTGCTTTGGTAATGTGGGATTGGTTACATTTCAGTCTGGCTTTTTAGTCTGGACTTTCAAAAATAAGTACACTGTATATGTTTATCTCATTGTGAGGTGCACGTATTTCTTTTTTATACTAGGGCAAGGTAACAAAGAATACATTCATTGATGAAAAATACAGGTAGATTAATGTGAAAATCAGATTCACATTATGTGATGAGAAAACTATGATTCTTCAATACACAATGCTCTGAACATCAGTAAGAACTGTTCTTGTAAACTCTTGTATTATTGGTTTACGCAGCTGTGTCCCTGGCTGCAAGTGTATGGTATTAAAGGTGAGGCTGAATACAAGCAATGTCAAGCTTTGTAGTGAAAACTGGTTTATCTTTTACTAACAATCTTAGCAATGTGCAGTGACCCGCCCTTGGAGTAGTGGTTTAACAACCTTTGCCCAAGCACTCGGTGGCTCTTCTTACATCTTTAATAGTTTACTTGATAGACTATGAAAAACTGCCAGATGACGGTTCTATTTCATTTTTGTCACTGCATGACTCTTCATCTTTCTCAGTCTTTTTCTCAAGGGCACAATTCTGTACATCAGTGTGGCAATGTTTAAGATGGCTTTTGCTCTTTCAGCTACTGTATCTTGATGCAGTATATCTGAGACTCGGACATGCTGAGATTCCAAGCCTTCAGAAAAATTAAATCATGAGGAATTTTATATATTCTCAGGTCCTGCCCACTGAAAGTAAACTGAAATTATGGGATGTGGATACTATACTAGAAAAGTAGCTGAAAACATAGTATAAAAGACCGTGAATATTAATGAATTATCTTGCAAATTGTATCCCTTTATATAATATGGAAAATGATCTTACTCATCACAAATGTCTATGCCTTCACTGAAAGTACATGCAGGAGACGAAATAAAAATGAAGAACCAAGGTGTGAAAGGAGAAAACCAGACTGACTAGACACTCCTGTCCAGTTTTTCAAAGAGCATCCAACATTTCATAAATTTCTCTGCATGACGTATTACATGTACAAAAATCTATATTAACAGTTGCAGCATAGATTTGCATATGTAAATTGAGCAATTAAAGGTAGGTGTGTCTGTTCATATAAGTGAATTTCCATTTATTTGTGCACATCACTGGATTTTGCTCTTCCAAATTGTTTCAGGTGCATATGTTGTGGGAGCACATTTTGGTATTCTATGTTGCATGTTTCAATTTTGATTTTAGGTTATAACTCACCACATGGAGTCTCAAGCCTTGATTGTTAACTTCAAGTTAGCACACTTTTTATAACCACTTAGGTTGCAGTAAAACATGGTTTGCTAAACACAGAGGCAGAAAACCTCATTTTTAACAAATGCAATAGGTTTCATAACACATCTGTTGATATTCTATAAAACTGAACAAAATTAATTTTTTTTTTCTATCTTAAGTCTTTGGGGTTATGTTTATGTCAGCCCCATGCTATTACTTGGCCCTAACCCTTATTTTAAGTTCAGTACTAGTGGACCCCTCCTCATGAAGAGATGTGATGGCTGGCAAAGGCCTCGCCCCTGCTGTCTGTTTGACACTGGAGTATCAAAGGAGGAGTCCCTTGTCACACATGTACAACAGGAAACACAGCAAGGGACTGACTCCTTGGTCATATACAGAGTGCTCTTTGGAAGTATTTTTCCCGTGGCTTTTTGGGTCTCAGATGCAAAATGTCAGCGAAATGTCTGGGGCAACATAAATCATTAAGAGCCATTGATTCAGGCTGTTTTCAAGCTCATTTAATTTATTTTTAGACCACGAGGGCAACAAACTTAGTTTTTAATATCAAAGTGAAGAGTTTGATGAAATCCTAGTCTTAGTTTGACCCTTAGGAACTGAGACTTATATTGATAGTTTTGTGTTTATGTCTTCGTTTTAGAAACTAGATGTAAATCTAACCAAGATATCTGTAGTTGCACTATAAATGCAGATTTATACTCTTCTGGATAGCACACTCATTTTGTTCATTTGAGTATTTTTCTCCTGCTCTGTTGACGGGTGTTGTATCAGAGACTTGGCTTCTTCTCTTTGCACGAGTATCACCCTATCCTCCAACTTATAGCACTGTCATGGCTTTCCAGTTATCCATTAATTTGCCTACTCATACTGAAGATAACCTGGAAAGTTATATAGATGTGCTACATTAGAGGAGAAATGACAGTCTGTGCCTTATTATGTCCATTACACATTTTCCAAAACTTTCCTATTGGAGTTTATTGTTCCTCCATAGATATATTTTGGTTCCTGTTGATTATATGTATAGCCTTTAAACTTTATTGAATTATTTATTTATGTTTTCATTTCAGTTGGATATTTTATGAAGTCTTTATATACATATGTTATACATATATATGTTTGTTATATTTATGAAACTCTTAATCATTTGGAGCAGAAAAGTCAGTCTGAAACCATCTCTAGGCTAGATGAATTTAGAGGCAAACACCATAAAACTTCAAGCTTATTTTTTAACATGAATACACTCCCCCATCAAATGATAATTCCTGGTAAATTAAAGACAAACTATCACATTTTTCTTCTGTGGCAGAATAAAAAAAAAATAAAATTGTGTGTTGTTCCTCTATTTGAATCAGTTTTGAAGTAAATGGGGCTAAAAGCCTTGTGAGCTTGCAGTGGCAGCTCTATCTTGGCTTTTAACTTTCCTAAAGTTTCAGAATATCCTGGTTGTTTGTGGGAAGAATGAAGAAGAAGTACTTGAGCATACTGTTCAAAAACCCCACTGCAAGCAGCAAGACAATACAAGGAGTGCATCCTGCTTGTTCTATAAATCGCCCTGATGTGAAAGCAGAGAATCAAGAGTTGGGAAGGTGTCCTTCTGGCCACAAGGAATTTTACCTGCAGTGAATGTATGAAAGACCATGGAAGTGGCATCAAATCCTGTGGAAAAAGGAAAACAGCAAATCAGGGCTGAATGCATTACAATATGAACAAATTGCAAGGAGAAAAAAAAAATATTCTGCAGCAGTATGTGACTCAGCACAACCAGCTCATGGGTAAATCTGGCACCATGTTTGCTTACAAGGTGGTTTGTTTTGCAGACTCAGAGTGGAATTGCTCAAGCAAGAGCAGTTCTCTACAAGACCAGAATATCAGTCTACAGGCCTGAAAGGATGCATTTAGATTTTCCTGGAATTCACTCAGTGGAAGTTTCCACAATGCATAACAGTGTCAGAATCTTATATCTCCATCACAAAATCTAAATTCTGTCAATATTGCTCCTCGTAAGTTTCCAAAAAATGGGTGTGTAATAATCACATTTTTCCAGTGTTGTTTGGTTTTGGTCCTTAAACCACAGCAAGAATTGTGGAATTCACTAGTGATTTCCCTTGCTTTGACATTAGGAGTTTTTGTAGGATCTGTTAATTATTTTTATAACTACTATAGCTGATGTAAAATGATATTCACTAAATATTGGTATGTGAATATTTGAGTTCTTCAAATACATTCTTTGTGTATATGTAGTATGAACTTAATTGTGTGCATCTGTGAAAGTCAGCATTGCTTGATGACACTGTCTAGTTTGTCATATGAATAGTGATAAGAGAAACTTAATTTGAACAAAAGTTTCTCTATTTAGGCTTGTAACTTCAAACATTAGCTTACTTGGGTTTTCGGTAAATTTTTGTCATTGCTGAGCTCCTCTGTTCCACCAAATGAATTAAATGTCACCATTTTTACCTCAGAACTCCGCAGAATAACACTAAAATATAGCCCTAGGATATTAATGGAGATAAATAACTTAAACTCTGGTATACGGAACAGAGTCAAACTGAGATTAAAAATGTTCTGTTTGTATTCAGCTTTGTACATTTTCTGTAGGAATAAGAGAAGGAACAAAAGAACATATTAAGAGAGAGAACCTTTTTATTTCATAATACAATAAATGCTTTTCATAGTTCATAGTTCATCTACTTAGTGAAATAGATAATGCTCCTGGAGATTTTTTTCCCCTTGTTTGTACAGTGCATGGGACTGTGTTGATGCTGATTTGGAGATATCATTAACTGTATCATCAGTGTCATTGACATTATCATTATTATATTTTTAAAATACTTCCAATAATCTTAAGTCTTATCCTCTGAGACGTTTTCTGATTCTGTTTCCTATGCACTGGCCTACATTTTCACTAGGGCCCACAGGTTTGATTTATACCACTTTTACATCAGTAGGGTTTGGTTTGGATAGGGAATCCTTCTTAAAATTTAAGACTGGGTCACACTAAAAATGTTTCTAGACCTCTTTCTATAACTGTCACCGGCTGTTACTAGGCACAGGAACCAAGCAGACATAGTGATATGGCAATATTACAGTAGACCACATATACTACATTATGTATTTATAGATTATAACAATATTTGCCCTAAGAATATCAAGAATCAGAGACTAGAACTGGTTTTTTGGACTCACTTCCATGAACTCGCCTAATTCTACTTTACTCCTCTTACATTTTCATCAAAACAAAAAAAACCCACCTGGTTTACCCAATCAGTGCCATGTATTTTATGTTGTAAGTAATATTACAAGAGAATGTATGCAAGTTAAATTGTACGTCTTCTCTTGTAGCTCTGAGATACCGCTGATGCTTATGATAATGATTTGGCTGATGGAAACAGGGTATGCCTCTTAAGCAACTAGAAGTATACAGCAAAACAGGATTAGAATTCAAAATGCTCTTGACAAAGGGTTGATGTTTTTTAAAATAATAAGGTGAATGTGTTCAGAAACATGAGTTGTGTTGGAATGCTAACTCATGAATATACAAGATCATATTTTTAAGGCATTTATCATTTTCTATCTTAGCATGAGAAAGAGGCTTGGTCCTTTCTGAAAAACACAAATAGTTAAAATAGTGTCAGAAAGAATATCAACTAAGCAAATGGCTGTAATCTATCTAGCCACTCTGCATTTTTTGAAATCATGGAAGGACTGGGTTCTCAAATAATATAACTTGACATGCATGTCATTTGTCTTATAAGATCTATTCCAAATTACACCCACTAAGGAGCCTTTCTTATGTTTTCCAAATTCTTAAGGAAGAAGGAAGGGCTTAAGTGAGTTTTGCAAATAACTGATATGAAAGTTTAAAAATAATGGTGAAGTTGTTTTTTCATAGTTATTAATAAGAAATAGGTGATCAATTGCCCTGTTGTCATTTTACTGCAATCAACAGTACAGTGGCTCACAAAACATGGCATGTGACACCTGTCATTATGATCTGAGGCAGTTACATGCGGAAGAACAGGAAGGTATTAGCATAATATTTTCAATACATATTTGACTTTGGAAATTTATAGCTGAAGTATGTGGGTCATAGCTCAGGGTAATTTGATTTTATAATGTTCTACATATCCCCAAGATGTTTGGAAGTCATATACATTCCTCAAATCAGTATTTTTTATACATTTGACAGACTCAAATCTGCTGTGGATGGGACAACATTTAACATGTGCAGTGTGAAAATACATATTCATAATACAAAATGTAAAGTATTATAATTGCAGTTTATTCATATCTGTGAGAACATGGCAGGTGAAAGACAGGTAGAGGAGGTTAAGTGATGTTCTTGTAGATTTACTATGATTTGTAAGATAAAAGAGACCCATTAAATTATATATCTTATTTATGGAGAAGGAGAAGTAGCCCCTATGGATTGTCAAATACCATATGAAATATCGTCAAGCATAGTAATGTCTTCTTGCTAATAGTTCCATTGTTTGTCTGGGACCAAGCAGTAAAATAGATATTCAGAAGACAGTTAACATATATATATATTTTGAAGCCTTTTCTTTTTTTTTTTATTAAATCAGTACTTCTTCATTACATTTATCTGTCATTCAAATAATTTTGAAGTTTACAATATATGTAAAATAAATTGTTATCAGTCTGTTAGTTTGGAGCCAATACATTTAAATAGCTCTTGGGTTATGAATTATAGTTACAAAGCTGTTAAGGTTTGGGGTTTTTTTATTCCTTTAATTAAATAATTAAAACAGTTAATTACACTCTGTCTTCTGTTGGAAAGCACTTCACAATGCAAAAGCACAGCACAACACATTTGACAATAGTAGATGCTCTTTAGTTTGAAGATGTCACCCATTTGATCACTCACAGAATTTGCCCCACTTGCCTTTCCTAGAAAACCAAAGCAGCTGTAAGCATTTGGGCAGTATAAGGTCACCTGCATTGCTTTCATCATCAGCTCATTCAAAAGAAGACTACTTTCCAAAAGTATTCATCCAATATATTTAATTAGAAAGAAAAACTCACACTAACAGGCTAATCAGAAAACACCTTTTCACAAGATAAAGTATAAATCATAACTGTTTAATGAAGAATCTTCATTTTTTTGTATTTACTGACCAAACACTTATTGGCCTTAGTTTATTCACTTTAGGTTTTGGGATTATTTTACTGTATGAAAGGTCATTTTCATATTTGAAGTGACCAAAGCATTCCTTGCAGTTTCTTAAGGGATCAAGTTTAATTGTAAGTAATCATGATTTAAGAAGAAAATGCCATAAATAATCAGAATTTATGTAAGACACCATGGAGTTATTTCATAATCATCTCTTTACAGAAGCAAACACTATCCCAGATTTTGCAACTGCCCTACACATAAGGCATGCATTGTACTTGGTAATACCAAAGGGAAGGGCACCTATCAGCTAACTCCACACTGCCTCATGAAATATGGGTTTCTTGACATACTACATTCAATCTCCTCTGATAGAGGCAGAACCTGGACTTAACAATTTTACTGGTAAAATAATTCTGACTTTGTTATGCATTCTTAGAAGCAGTCACTTCTTAAGGTTTGCTATTTGCCTCTCAGTTTCCAAATTGCTTTTGCATTTCTGCTGAAAAGTGTCATTGGACAATAAAGCCTACGTATTACACAATAGCGAATTTGCTGGCATTAGATATTTACATTTTGTGGGCTTACAGCTTTATGAGTACACAGGTTTTTTGTTCCTTTGCTTCCTTCTAAGACGTCAAAATCTGTTTGCCAAATCATTCTACCTACTCACTTCTCACTTAGAAACCCATGTTAGAAATGTGCAAACTGGATAGATGATTCCACACACTGAGTATTTTAAAACTAAGTAAGAACTTGTCTATAAAGTTCATTTTAGAGTTTGTCTGGTCTCCCAGACAAAATTACGATTCTTGTGTTCTGACATAGTTGCTGGTATGCCTTTGCTGTGCTCTCATAGTATGATTTCACCTTAACTTCAGTGCCAGGTCCGATGATGAGCTTTCTATTGTTTTTACATGATTCCATCTCACTGCACATTTTTTTCCCCTCTTAGATTCATATTTAATTCACTTGTGCTATTTCACTTCTTTACATGTGTGATACCTGTACAACCTCTACACTTTGACTCAGCATTCTGATGGAGATGCTTTTAATTTCCTTGTTGTTCTTTGTCATTCTTAAGACCTTTACCTTTGGAATTCTTCTGTGATGATTTTTTCACAAGATATTAGAAAGAAATAATTCCCATGAGTATTTATTCCGACTTTCTTGATCCTCGAGAATAATACTTTTACCATGCTCCTTGAGTGAATTATTTGAAGAAGGGAAAGTATAGATAAGCAAATAACTCATTCATATTACTGATCAGGATGTTCCCTAGTGGGGGGAAAAAAAAAAAAGAAAAAAAAAAGAGAAAATTATGCTAATACTTCCAACTCTTCTGCATTACTTTCCTGTATTTCTTGTTTTCTGTTTAGCCTCATATATCCTTTTTGTATGTTCTGGATCCAGAAAACAAACAAACAAACAAACAAACTAAAAACAAATAACAAAGAAAACTGAATAAAATACTTCAACAGGTTCTTTATATAAAGTCTTTATCTTTCTGTCTGGAAATCAACTAAAGTCGTGATAAAGCCTTCCTTGAACCTCATCAGAAGAAATAACAAATTTGCTTTGTTTACCTGCACACTACCTGTGTGGAAACATATGTAAATCTTTTATTGTCCATCTGCAATTTTTTATGTCCCTATAAAATGCTGGTATAGTGAACAGAGTAGCAGAGTAAGATGAGTGATTGTTTAACTACTTGGGCACCATCCTGAAACTGCTTTATGTATGGGCTACAACAAGAATTGCAGTGTCATAAGCATCATACAAAAACTTTGCTGATCTCTAGAGGCATTGCTTGCACAAGGTGCTTGCTTTTCTAATCTAACTGGAAGCAAAGTAAACACAATGGTGAACTGCTGAAGCCTTCAAAGCAGAAACTCTCAGCAGAAAATACCAGCCGAAACTTTCAAAAATTTTACTGTTCATGTAGCTGGGTATTCCCAGTGAGGCCCTCATTTACTTACACCAAAAATAATTGAACCGGAAGGCTGTTTTTCTCTCTTCTCTGTATTAAAGCCTTCCAATAATATTTCTGTTTTGCCACTACTTGTTTTATTGCATACATGGCATCTGCTGGCAAATTGAAATGAAACTGTGAGACACCAGAAGAAAACCAGACCTTCTTTAGTGTCTGAAACCCAGCTTCAAATGCCTGGGCAAACATCCCATTGTACACACAGGGTCCCTGGTGAGAAACACTGCTCCAGGAGAGACCCCTTCCCACTGCAAGGTTTTGTGGGGAAATTTATGAGCCTGTCATTCTATCAGTTGAAAGGGTTTCTGGTTTTGGCCTAACACTGTGAGTTTAATATCTAAAGTCTTGGAAGGGAAGTGATTTGTTTCATTTTTCTTAGGCCTTTATGTGGCCGAATTATATTTCTGTAATCCCCAGTATCCATACCTACAGTACTTTCCCACTGACACAGCAACAATTCCTGATAAAGTTTCCCCATAACTCAGCAATCTTGTCTTAAATCCAGCTTCTGTTTCTCCAGTTAAAGCTAATTGCATTTATACAGTACTGGGCTTTCTACTTTCTCCTTTTCTTGGGGTGCACCGTTGCCAAGAAGATTTATATCTGCCAGAAAAAAAAAAAAAATCCTGAATGTTGGTGCCAATTAACAAAACAAATACGTTGTAATTTAATGAGTAGCCAGTAGATCAAACCTGATCGTACTCAACAGAAAGGTGGTGTAGGAGTAAATAAAGGGCAGCACTTAGTCACTGACAAAAGGGGGAGGGCATATTGTTTTACCAGGGAATGCATTTCTGCTTTGCTTTACTCAGCAAGACCATGCACTTTCTCCCCTTCAGACCCTGCCCATGGTGACTAATTAATTCACATCAATTTTGAAAGAATACATTATTAGCTGTCCTAAGGCTAAGCAGCATATTGAGTCACACGCTAGAAGGCCTAGTTTGGGCACTGGCTCAGGATGGCAGGATCCGTGCCAACACAAGAAGCTAAATTGGTTGCAGGGCAGGGGATGGGGGGCTTGCCAACTAACTGCCTCACCTCATGGCACCATCTGCCAATTTGTAGACTGATGTTGGCATCAGATCTGAAAGAGCCACTTATCCACTTGCACAGCTATAGGCCACAAGAGTGAAAGGAGAAACGTTAGAAAATGAGGAGGAAGTTGACCAAAAAGCACATCTCGTCTAGCACAATGCCTCTCAGGTTACTGTCTAGAATACTTTATTAGCAGATATGGGTATTTCTTAAGGAATAACAACACGAATCCATGATTGTCATATCTTCGTGCCTCAGATTGCAAAGAACCTAAGGTTAATGCTCCCAGATGTAAAGAGTTACCTGTTTCATACATATAATGGCACATACAATACTAAAATTCCTCAAATCTGACCTGGTGTGAGGGACCTTCCAAAACCTAAAATTAATTCTTCGCTGATGTAGTCTACTTTGGGCCTGCAAAAGCAGACAGATAAGCAGAAAGGCATTCTTAAAGGAATGTTAATTAATTTCAGAGTTATTTCAGGGGTAACCTGGATAAGAACCAAACATTTTATGAAGGACATTGTGTTCTTTGAAACCATTCCTTCTCTTAGGGTCTACCTCAATTCAACATTATGTCGATGGGATCCTAGCAGTTTGCGTCTGGCCAGGAATTCTTCACCCTTTTCCATCTAACAAGAAAAATGAACCTAAGCTTCTTAGATACCCATCTCTGTGCAATGATTCATATCTCAAGTTCAATTCAACCCCATAATGGTGAGACAACAACTATAAATGTTGATGCTAACTGCAAGATTATCTACTGTTAAGAAGAAAAGGTACTCACAAAGACATAAAATTAGTAATTGTTACATTGTTTAGATGCTCCATTTATTTTGGGATATGGTTCTGACCTTGACTTCATCTACAAAGCTTTTACTAAGTTTTTTGGAATTTGAGATAACCTTTATCCCTTTGTAGCCCATATGGAACAATGTCAGCAAAGAGGGGAATCACTGGAGTGAAAAGAGAGTCTGTAGGAGTCTGAAACAATGTAACATTAGAGAATACCTACTTGCTTGCAACTTCTTATTGCAGAAGGTCAGCATAAGTCCTGTTTGCCTATGACTGTTTTGGAACACTGCAAGATCCATTTAGTTGCATAAATGTAGTAGCTTGAGATCAGTAAGTCCTAGCACCCTAAAACTTTTCCCCAAAACAAAAGGAACTATGAAACCCAACCAGAAAGAGTTGGAACGTATCTCATCTCCTTCCTCTTTCCTGAAAAATCCTATGGTTTTATACAACCACATTTCACAATTTTGATTACTCGAACAACCTGGCTGCACTCTCAGGTTGTACACAGGTAGATAAGCTCCAGTATTCCCTTGGAGTGTGGGCTTGGAGGACTGCTTAAAAGTGGCAACTTCAGTCACATGAGGATCCTGCCAAGAAAAAGGGAACCTCCCCTCATGTGGAGATAACTGCAAGAGTTCTATACTAGTCCATGATGGGAGACTGTACAGCTTGTATTTCTAGTTGACACCTTACTCATAAATTGGACCCTAGAGGCTGTTGGTAACTGTCTTAAATTAGAGCAGCCTAGAGCAAAGTGCCTGAGGCTGCTTCAGTTTCCACCCTAACTGATCTGTCAGTAGGAAAGTCCTAAGACTACAGAAAAATGAAACCACCTTTGTACAATCCCCACCCTGCAGTGAGTGCTGAAACAAGCACCGAAAACTCTGTGAAGGTTGTTGGAAACTTATTAACAGATTAAAAGACTTCCAGAGCAATATTTATTGCTCATTTTGTTATTTTTAATGATTTTTGTACATGATAATGTAACCACAAAAGCACAAAAATGTCTGAATACCTTGGACACTTGAGGTTCTACTGTCTGCTGTCCCACAGTTAATTTATGTTGTATTTTGTGTATTTCTGTCATGAGCACACACCATGTATATTATTTATTAATTACTAATCTTTTTTCTGTGTTTCACTCTATACTTTAGCTGCACATACTTACTATGCTGGTTAGAGCTTGTAGACATCTGTAGCATCGTGGGAGGATTAGCATTTTCTTTCCAGGGTATAATATTAGACGTATTAAATTATTTTCAGAAGACAATCAAAAAATGGTATAGATCAGGGTGGGAAAAGTAATGCAGCCTCTTTAATATTAAATGATAAGTATTAATATTTAATAGAGTAAAAGATACATCTTGGTTTATGTTGCTGCTTAAAGGAAAATAGGTGATGTTAATCTGCGCTGAGTTTTCAAGAGAGTAGTCAAAGTGGTGAAAAGTACAAAAACACAGTGAGCTGAAATATCACAACTTGTATATGTCAGATACTGGAGTCCATGTTGTTGATAAATATGGTAGAATGAGCAGATTTTTTTTTTTTTTCCAGATTTATTCAAAAATTTAGAGGAACCAAACAAACATCCCTGAGTTTGGATGAAAGTGTCTGTCACTGAGGTGACAGGACCCCAAAAACGAGATATAGGTAATTTATTTTAGAGGACATGAGAAAGTTGTTTAAGTGAAACTTCTTACAATAAGAGATAGGAACTTTTACTAATGGGATTATTTTTGGCAAATAGTGTTCAGCAGGAAGATCTCACTGTGAAAATTTTTACCTTAACATTCAAAATAAATGAAACTAAAATTGGTGGAATAAATGGCAAGTCAGGAGGAAAACAGAAATGTGAAAGCAAACAGATTATGGTGTAATGAAGGTGTGAATGTGACCCAAGAAGACCAAGAAACTTTGTATAAGCAAAGTACACTTCACACAGCTCTTCTGTGCATACCAATTGCAGCACATATGGTCCTTTAGCAGAGGGTCTCAGAACAGCGGGTTAGTTTACATACCATATGTATGCAATTGGTAGGCACAACGGGGTTGCACTAAGGTTATTGCATCTGCCCTAATTCGGAATTCCCTTGTATTTTTAGGTTTATGTTGGACAGTAATGTTATTTTAACAGCTTTTGTGTTAAATTTCACATGTTTTTTAAAAAAACATTTTCGCTTCCTTCATTTTCTTTCTATTAATTTTGACTTTGTAATAGGGTCTCTGGAGACTTAAAATTGAAACACGCTGTAGAATGATGATTGTTAGAAGTTCCATATTCCCTGGAAAGATTATCAGCTAAACGCTATGCTGTCTGACTGCTGTCTCTGACTCTGTATTTAGTATTTTACATTTGCAGTATTTTCAGAATATGTGTGATCTGTGGATTATTTGCAGTAGAATTCTTGGAAATATTTTCTGTTCTGAATCTCAGAAATCATTTTTCTATGAGAGAAAAATATGAGAGTTTCTATGAGAGTTCAATAAAATTATGACAGGCAGTTTTGGTTGGACAGTGAGGTCACTGATTATATCTATTTTGTACATCATGAAACTGTTGCAATCAAGTTAGGTATGATGTAATCCTTACAATCAATTTGGATATTTTATAATAACATCAAAATGTTCACCTTCTACCAGTATTTTCAACAGCTGCCTAAAATTTCAATGGAAAATATTCTTATTTGGTGCTAAGGAAATAATACTTAAGAGATACAGGCAACAATAAAATGTATTCTTGCTAAATTTTCATAGTATTTTGAAGGAATTTTGCACTTTTTTTACTCTTTTGTAATCAAGATTCATTTAAAGAAAACTGGTCTGGAAAGAAGGGCTTAATGGTCTCCAATATATACAGAAATTTTCTGCTAAAAATATATTTGTTAATTCACTTGATTTTATTTTTATCCACAGTATGTTATTCACCACCACACAGAGGAGAGAAGTAGTGCTGTACTATACAGATTGCAAGGTGGAGTATAGTTCAGACTATAACTTGTAGCAATTACTGGAACAGTTTAAACATTGGTTTACCTCTAACTTCCTAGTGCCAGGATTAATAATGTCTGGCAATTGCATCAATATGGTGAAAATGACAGGAGATGGCAGGCACATTCACATACCACATTTCAAGCATAGCTTAAACTCTTCTGTAAATGCCTTTTATTGTAGACAAACAGTGGAAAATTACTAGCCTTGCACTGAAAAGCTGTGGTTACTTCACCTTCTTTCAAAAGAGAGTGAACTTCTGCAAAGTTTAATGCAGGGCAGTAGTGTAGGTTTTAAAAAGGAAAAATAAGAAATAATCAGACAGTGAAATTCCATAATTTGTGTTGGCAGGCTAGAAAGCTACTGGAGTTGGGAAATATGGTGCAGGTGAAAAACACCCTTGAGGACATACCACAGCATATATGAATGTAAAAAGCACCAGCATTTTGCTGATAATCAGATCATCTGTTCTTTTGAGATTGCAATCTATGCAAAGGAGTCTTTCCCACATGGCATAGTTTCCTCAGATTCAAACCTGGAGGAAATTAGGTGGGAGTTTGATTATTTAATTAGGCGACAAAAACAATTTATATGAGCAACACCAATAAACCTAGATATTTGATATTAATCCAGAAATTATATAAATTTATATCAAAGGGAAAAGACAACTATCTCGGGTCTAAGTTCTAATTTTCTGTGAAATCTGGCAACAAAAGCCAACTGTTGCATGGGATGAGCAAGCATTCCTGAATGTGTGAAGAAAATCTCAGAAAGTCAATGAGAAGTATACTCTAAGTTTAAATGGAGATATCTTTACTGTGGAGAAGAAAGAATATCCCCAAATTATGAAAACCTTAGAGTTCAAAGACTTACACACTAGTCCTACAAAATGTCAGATCCTCAAAACATGCATCCAAAAGTCAACAACTTCTGTATCGGATTTCATTCAGCAAAAACAACTTCTAAAGTTAAACAGTAGGAAAGGACCAAGTTACTTTGAATTTGTCAGCTAAAGGTATGCAGAATTGAACATCTCTGAAGCAAATGAACTTTTGTATAGTAAAACACAAAATAAGGACTAAAGGAATAGGTGCTTTTTACTAACAGCCTTCCAAGTAGTAAAATGAAAATATTCTAAATCTGTAAAATTGATATGCGTCTTTAAGTCTCTACCAAATTCTGCAACTTTGGCAAGTACTCTTCCTGTACAGACTGGTCTCCAGGTGACTTGTGAAAGTTTACGTTGTTTATTACTCCTTTTAAGTTACTGCAAAAATGTGACCTTCAACATGTTGAACTAGGTTTGATCATGAAAGCTGAGGCCTCAGGGTCTATTGTTCCAATAATGAAGTAAGAGGTAGAAAAAGTTAAAAAATTGGTGCTGTGGAGTTTTGATTCATCCTCTTGGAACTGTTATAGTATGCATGGGACCATCCATTGTTGACATGTGTGTCTGTTAGTATGATGTCAGCAAGTGTATTCTGATCTCAGAGAGCACTGTACAAGTAGATAGACCTGTGATGCCTGGAGAGGAACCTTAATACGTTCCTCCTTATTCAAAGCAACAAAGGACTACTGTTCCTCACTCTACAATTTTTTATCATTAGGTAGATCCTCTAGTTAGTTATAAATGACCTTCTGTTCTTCTGGTGAAGCCAAGGAGTTGTCAGTGTAGGTGTAAATCTTCAAAATTGTAGGAACTGTAGAAATGCAAAATTATTACTAAAATCATTGACAAAAGGGTGATACTTACTTCAGGTTCCCATTCCTGTCTTTCCTTTTGGTACCCAAAGAAAGCAAAGAGCAGCCACAAGAGCATATTGATCCAAAGTACTTTCATGCTGAAGGAATTTCATGCCAGATTATGGATCTAGGAACTATTTTCTTTACAATAATTTTATGATTGCTTTAGGATTCTTCTTTTAAAAATAGTTGCAAAATGTGAGCAAGAAGTTTCTAACCCTTCTTGCAAATGTATTCTGAATAAAAAACCTATGGAAGCATATACTTTGTGATGAAGTCCACAGAGGAAATCAGTGAAACACAACTTTGTTTAGTGTCAGCTATCTCATCTTCAGGGCTATATTCCTAAAGTAAGTCTTGTTTTACCCTATTCCTAAAGTCATACAAAGGCATGTTTGCACTCATTTTCATGTATGTATTGTCATTGCAAATGGATAGCATGTGAAAGCTGCTGATTATATACATGACTACTCATTTATTCTTACCAATAAAGATATATGTCACGGAACATATATCTCAAATATTGTAATAATAATAATAAAAAAAAAGGTGGCCAGAAATGCCAACATTAGTATTTCATGGCCAGCCAAGTTAGTAGAAGAATCTAATGAACACATATATCCAGACTAGATGGAGAGTAATTGAAAGACTGATCAGTGAGAAGGTATTTTTAAGATTAAGCAAAAGGGCTCACTAATAAATATTATCTTTCTTCCCTTTTCAGGAATTCCAGAGGAAAAAAAAACCCACAAGATTATCTGAACTGCTTGGAAGAGTTCTTTTCAGATGTATTTTCACTAAAGATGATCATTGAAATAGCTTCCTTGAGCCTTTAGATTTTGTAACACTGCCTAAAATTATTTATTGTCTTTCAAATTAAGCATTTTCAATATTTTTAACTCATCTCTTTTTGTAACTCTTTTCTCATTCTTAGTTCTTAGTGAGACAAACAAGGTGTATTCAGCCAGAATGTAAATGAAACTTGATGAGGAATGTTTACATTTACTCAAGGTTATTTTGGCTGCCAGTGTTTGTTTCTCACTGTATTTGAAATTTATGCTAAGGTGGAAGGCTTTGCACAAGACCCTTCATATTACTTAAGTCTCCATTTTGGTGGACAAAGTTGAAGAACAGAGTGCTTCTGTCTGCTGCTGCAAATAGGCAGAGGTGAGAGTCCCTTGTGGATGAGCTGGGAGAGAGGCTGTGAGATTCATTCTTATTCACTTATGACATATTTTACAGGCTGGAAAAAAGTACCCAGGACAGGTCTGCACTCAAAAATTCAGGTTTGGGGGGGATGGATTGAATCTATTCCCCCTTCTCCTGTGTGCTGACCTGATACGTGTGCAGAGGAATGAATTTCAAACAGCTTTAGATCCTGATCCAGAGAAGGTGTACTGTTCAGACAAGAAGGTTCAACATGTGCCTAAATTGACCTGAACATAATGTGAGCTTAAGTTCTCTCCTGAAGAAGAGTCCTGCTAGGAACTTTCAAGAGAGAAATGGACAGTGACAGCAGTAATGGACTGTAAAATGTATGTCCCAAGAGAGATGCAGCCATTCGTTGGAGATGTTTGGTTTGGGGTTTTTTTGCTAGAATATAGAGATAGCAAAATTTTTGAAATCTATTAAAATAATTTAAACCCATTTAACTTAAAAGGAGATCTTAATAAAAGACATCAGTGTCATACTGGCAGACATTACTGTCTTTTGGAAGCCTGTGTTCCAATTTAGCATATGTTGGTTACGGCTTTGATATTGTAGTAAGAAGATCTGGATAAGACAAGCTGGCATCGTTGCTGATGATGTTTATATTGGTCTTCATTGACCAATGGAGTGTATGTCAGATGTCTCCACTACTGAAGCACTCTCAGAAGAAGAAATGATCATTTGTTTGTATACAATGTCTACCACAATGTGATGCTTGCTCATGAACAGTGTGCCCAGGCAAAACAGCATAGAAATAAAATTAACGACAATGGTAATCATAGAATTGTTTAGGTTGGAAAAGATGCTTAAGATCATCAAGTCCAAATATTAACCTAGCACTGCCGAGTCCACCACTAAATCATGTCCATAAGTGCCACATCTACACTTTTAAATATCTCCAGGTATGTTGACTCAACCACTTCCCTGGGCAGTTCCAATGCTTGACAACCCTTTTGGTGAAGAGCTGCTAAGCTGTCACCACATTGCATGGTCCAGGAGTATGTTAACAGCTACTGGATTTTTCCCAAAGAAATCCTGAGCTGTATCTTCATGCAGTATACACAGACTGTGTTCTACAAGCTCTAGATACATTTGCCTTAGATATATGAAACTGATTTGTCTGGGACTGATTTGAATTCAGCAACTCTTGAATTTCCAGAAACCCCTCCTAATATAACAAGCTAATTGCATCAGGAAATGTTAACCTAATTTACACTAAGCAATTTACAGAGACCCCACCTAATTTTTTTCCCAACAATATTCAGTTGTTTCCCAAAAGTAAGGTTTTATCTAATGCATGTTCCATATATTTTATCTGCATTTTGTAGGTAGGATTTGTTCAGAATCAATTTGCCAAATAGCCAGGAAACTTAAGAAAAAGCACTGCATGTGTAGATGTTAACAGAATTTTATGGGAGGGAACAAACGCCCTATGGTTACCTTAAACAGCTTATACCTGCATCTGTACCCACAGTAAGGGTAAAACGGCTATTGGGTAGGTGGTATATGTAATGTATTTCTTACAGTGACTGCAGATCTAGCTGACCATAATGACTTCACATGTGTAGGAATTCCCAAGCAACCACAGGTTTATCTGCTGCCTTCTCAGGTATGTGTAATTGAAAAAAAGTTAGCCATTAATTTCCCAAATAATTCCATAGTTGTTTGGTGCCTCCCAGACCTAGTGTTGAAGGCTTTGTTTTAAAAAATGGCACTTTTTAACTCTCAGCTGCTCTTTGCACTGGAAGAATGTATTTTCCAGAATTCCTGCTTTGGGACTTATTTTTTTTTCTATTTTGGATTTTTGTCTTACATTCCAGCACACATTTAGTCCTTGGCAGATTGAAAGGTGTCTGTCAGGAAACATCATCTGAGGGAACACAAGATATTTCACAGCACAAAAAAAAAACGTGTGGTGGAGAAGGAGAGAAAACATCAGAAGCATTGCAAAAATACGTTTTTGTATAGTGTTCCACAGCTTTAAAACTTTTCAGCAGCTTTGAGCTATTAAAAAGTGTAACTTGCTGACAAGTTTTTACATGGAATGTCAGCTTTGTGTCATTTGAAACAGCTGAGATAGATAATAACTCCCAAATGAGAGGATTATAATACTAAAAGGAATATAAGCATGTATTGTACTAGCAGCACCTCTCTATTAATGACTTATGTATACCAGTTGATGGAATAGCTAATCTTTTTTGTTCATACAGGAAAGCAGTTTTGTCTCTATATCTCTTTTCCACTCTTTTGCATCCTGGAAGACCATGGAAGAAAAACTGTTCCTTCTTAAGAGTTCATTTGCTCCTGTTATTTTTTTCTTACCTGAATTGAAAATGTTTCTTTGGCACTGCCATCATATTTATTTTGACCCAGCTGCTATTGAAAAATGCAGGCTTAGTAAACAAAGATAGTGTTTTCAAACAAATGCCCTTTACTGTAAAGAAAACAAGACAAATAGAACAGAAGTAGTGCTGTGTTTGCTGAGAATGGTTTTTAAAGTTTGCCATGAGGTGTCAGCAGCTCTTTAATTTTCAGAAGCCTTTTCTGACGTTAGAATCTCACAGAAATTTACACATTAAATCACTTAAACTCTTTCAACAGTATTAGAATATTTTTCTAAAATAAAGATTTCTATTTTCAAAGTCCTTAAATGTTTCTATGACTAACACAGATTAATTTGTCTATTTGTGTAAATACAGTTAGACCTAAAAATAAATCTATAATGTTTTCCTGCTAATTAGCTTAGTTAATTTACCTGCTGTCCAGTATGTTCACCGCCTCCATTAAATTAAAAAAAATGTATCACTTTTGTGAAAATTTAAATGTCACAGTCTTAAAAAAATCAGTAATAATATACATCAAGAACGTCTTGGAAATAACTTGCTTAACAAACTTCAGAAACTACTATGAATTTTAGAGTGAGCATGTTAGATTTCAGTGCAAATACCGTATCTTCAGGTTTCCCCAGTTGGCAATGTATATTAAGAAATGGATGCCTATGTCTGGAAATGCTGTTCTTGCCATTTCTATTTTCCTAGCTTAATTTAGTTGAAGAATGTAATATTAGTCTTGGGTTTAGGAATACCTTCAGAGGAAAAATCATGGAGAAAAATAATAAAAAAACTCCATGACAACTGTATTTCTTAACATAGTGAGCATCAAGTAAAGCTAAACCTTTAACCAGGTTTGAGAGATTAAATCAAAGCCTGTATACAGATCAGTTAGCTACAACTACCCATCACTATATTGCCACTCTATCTTGAATATATTGAAATGAAAGTTCACTCAGATAATTTGGTCTTGAAAAGCACTATCCTAAAATGAAAGTTTGTTGCAGAATGAAATATATTTCTGCATCAAACCACTGTGAAGCTGTTGGAATTGACCTTAAATCCTGTCATTTTTTTTTCAGATGTTAGGGCTTACCCTTCCTACTAAATCTGAGAGTGTCTATTACGTTCAGAATAAACCTTCCAGTAGTGTTATTCCACTGATCTAGCCAAAATTCCAAAACTCTCTACAAGTCTGAACACTTAACATTCAAAGTAATGTTCAGTGTAGGAGCACTGACACGTCATGGTGATCTGGGTCTGTGGTCACACCTGGAGATTTCACGCAGAGAAACCAGTGGGATTTAGCCTGATCACATTGTTATTCTGAATGATATTTCATGGGCGTTAAGACATGGAATGTGGGCAGAGAACACCAACTTATTTTTAATAATTTTTCTTTCTCTTGAACACATGAGACAAAAGAATGTGTGAGGAGGATATGGCCTGAGCTGCCTAGTCTGTATTACCATCTAACATGTGTGGAAAGTGGTTTAAGAGCAATAGGTCACACTTCACTTTGAAGTTCAGATACTGCCACATCTTTTTGAAGACATGATCCTGCACAGTGCTGAGCACCCTAGCTGAAAGCCAGGAAAACACATAAACACATGCTTAACTCTAATCATAGGACTAGGCCTCTTGTGTTAAAGTTGACATGTGCTGAAGTGCTGGTCTGGATCAGCGCCAGAAGGTTCAGCATCCTACAGGATTGATTCCTCAACCAATAAACTAAAGGCTGCAGCTTAACAGTAAGCCTTGGATTCTGTTTACATTTCTTGCTTGCATTTTAAAAATAAAACAGTGGTTGTTAAACACTTGCTCCTTTGAGAAAATTGACACAGAGGCACAAAAGTGCATTTTAATAGATGCAGGTAATGAACAGGATATTCACTTCATTTGACTGCGTGCAAATCCTCTCTTTCCCAAATAATCCCTTAATGACCTGCTAGCAACATAGCATATTCAGTCTGTCTATATGGCAAACAGAAGTCTTGTCTTTAAGAGCCGGCTTTTGCAATCGTCTCAGGTGGCAGCACTCTGTTCCCAACCAGAAGGTCTTGTGGCTGAGCCTCCACAGCAGGACTTGAGCTCATTCCTACTGCAAAATAGGGGATTTTGCCATTTTAGAATGCTGATGTAATTATTTCCTCTGATTGTTTGTGGCAGATGCAGCCGGTAATAGCTAAAACCTACTCTTACAAAAAGTTGGATTTTCTAATGGGTTGAAATTCAGGTCTGCCTAATAAGAGTTTATATCCTTAAACTGTGAACTCAGATGGTGGAACTGGGGTGCCTAGTTATGAATTTGGTTTTGCAATGAAGGTAGGAGACAATTCTACAGACAACTGTGCAATATTAAAGGCAGCTACAAACCTCCACTGTTTCCTCTCCAGGCTGTTATCCTTTCCCCATTAATAAAACATTCTGCAAAAGGATTGCTGCAGCCAGCATTAGAACTAAGTGAAAACAAACATACCTCATTGCCCAAGTAAATTTGAACTAAAAGAACTTCATATGTTTACAGGTCATGTTGGTTTCCCCATGGAAGTTACACAGGGTTGGCTTAAATTTGCTTTGGCTACTAACATCTTAGGAAAATTATTTTTGAAATATTTTTCCTAAATAATTGGAAACTAGCTCAAACAATATTAAACCTAAAATGTACATTTTATTGAATCAACTTTTGGGGCTTAACAAACTTAAAATTATCTAATTGTTTTAATTATATATCTTTCCTGGCACTGAATATATTGAAGTACCATGATAAAAGCAATACTGACAATAGGAATGATTTAATTCTATGTAAAAATCTGTTCCTGCAAGATCTCTTTCTGTCAAACTCAATTTTAAAGCACTAGAGGATGACCTAGGCCGTGAGACCATTAGATACTTATCAGAGAAAACCCGAAGAACTTCCAGATGTTAATGATCAAATTTTGCATGATTATGAGAATGAGAAATTATTGCTTAAGTGGTAATGCATCTCTTTCTACTTCTTCTAAACATTACATGTGCTGGGTTCAGACAGGAAAGGGTTAACTCCCTTTACTGTGGTTACTAGGAAGTTGCTAAGAAAAACATTGATAAGGCCTCAGCTGGTGCTGGGGATGGCCTGTAATACAAGGTCTTTTGTCTGCTTTGGATACTGTAGCTGACCCAAACTGACCAAGAAAGTATTTCATTCCATAGTAAGTCATGTTCCAGTTCTCTTGGGCAGGAAAGGGGGTCCAGTAGCCATTACTCTTCCCTTTTACTCTTACTCTCTCCTTTACTCCCTTGCTCGTCTCTCTCCGGGGCACTTGCTAACCCTCCTGCGTTAGCTGCTTTGCTAACTCCTGTGCTGGCTCGTTCAAGTGGTAACTGATGGGCTGTTTAGAGTTCATGGCTGTGTTATTGCTGATAGGGTTCGCTTGGAATCTGCTGCGTTAACTACCGGGCTCCGGCCTTCAGGCTGCAGCTCTCGGGCTGAGCTTGCTCATGGGCTGTGGTTCTTGGGCTCTCTGGGTCTGATTTTCATCACTCAACATCTGGGTGTGCATTGGTCAGTGTATGGTGGGAAATTGTATCATATTGTATATATTGTATTATAGGTTTTATTTTCTACTATTTTAATTATTTATTATTAGTAGTATCTGTATATATTGTTTTAGATTTAATTAGTAAATAATTCTTATCTCAATTTTACGAGCTTCCTTATTTCTTTTTCCTCCAATTCTTCCCTTCTACTAGAAGAAGGGAGGGGGATTTGTGGGAGCAGCTTCATGGAATTTTGCTAGCTGGAGTTAAACCACGACAGTACGGAAGGAATGATTATTTATTACTGAATGCCTTTTCCTTCATAAAAATTTATGGATGTGCTGGCCCAGCACAGTAAAACCATGCTGACTTTTGTTTGTTAGTTATTGTCAAATGATCGTAAAAGCAGGAAATATTATTTTGTGTCTCAGATATTAAATTCATGCTCAGAAGTTCAGAATTAGGGGAGTCATCTTTTTGTGCCTCATTCTTCAACTGTATAATGGGAAATCCCTTTTCTAGCTTAATGTATTTCTGAATAGTTCTCTAGTACCCAACCCTTTTGGTAGAAGGTGATTGGACTAGATGATTTACAATGTCTATTCCAGGCACTTACTTCTCTTTAGACTGTAAAGTCTTGAGGGTTCCCTTAATATGAATTGTTAACACCTCATCATATTTAGGTTTCTCACTCCCAGGCGCCATTAGAATAAAATTACTGAATAACAGTAGTTTGCTCCATTCACCGTACAGTCCTAGAAAATTACACTACCTTGCAGTCAATTCAGAGGCAGAACGCAAGTAACAGCCAGTGCTTTTGTATCTTCTGCTGTCAGTTCTGCCCCTTTGTACTGTTACTCCATAGTGTTGCCTGAAAAACACAGGTTGTGTGACTATGCTTAGAACATCTCCATTGTTACTAAGCTTCACAAATAGATACACCATTGATTTCTGTGCCCTGCGACTGCTTTCTTGGGGGAAGGGAAATAGCTGAATCAAAGGTAGAATTTGTAAACTGATTCTGATTAACTTGATCTGATTTTGTGAGGGAAGTTATTTCAGAGTGTTTCCTTTATTTTTCTTAAAAGAGTAACCTAAAAGGATCTTTTACAGGGATCTTTTTCATATTCTGTTTTTGTTTAGCTATCATCTGCTATCAAAGGTGTTCACACAGGCCTGAACTATGAGTTGTGGCACTGTGGTAAACTGCCTCCTTTGGAAGATTTTTAGAAGCCCTTCTTTGAAGGTTCGACCTTTAGCCTGTGAGGGTCAAAACACATTTGGGAGCTTATATTATTTGTCATCATGGAGAGCCTAGGGTAAACCTAGAAGCACATTTCACTTCAGAATCCACATGATTAAAATTAAAATAGTATGTCTGGTATGTATATATAAAAAAAAATCATTGTATTTTCTTCTGTATCTTCAAATATATCCAGCAGGCAATTAATCCAAAGTAATATATGTAATGTGTGTAATATGTGTGTATGTATGTAAATATATGTCTGTATTTATACAATATATTCAAAATTTCCATGTCAATAGATAACAGCATTAACGTATTAACCCAACCGAACTCTGCAGGCAAAGTCCCGATTCCGTAAGTTTAAAACTTTGCAATTGTCTGTGGAAACCATGATTCATAGATATTTTATCTTCAAGTTACAGAAGGTATTTTTGTCATAGGATATTGTTACAGAACTGGTAATGAAATTGAGGACAAGGGTGCCGCAGATTAACCTTTCATATACTGACTGAGCTTTAACTTTCAAATCTGATATCCAAAACATGCCAGAAAAGGATGCATTCTTCATGAACTGATCCATGACATATCATAAAGAGAAAATTATTGCACAACAGTAATTTTTAGCATCACTGTCAATCATTCTTCTTCAAAACTGCTAGGACTGGCAGGAGAATACAACAGTCCTGCAAAATAAACTTCCTTGCATTTTAAAGCAGCCAAAAATTGTACTGTAAATTTAGGACTAGATTTTAACAGCATGAGAGAATCTAGAGCTTATGTGGAGTTGGCTCAATTATTTTGCATTCATTCTCTGTTCTGTCCACGGAACTACTTTTAGTAGGAAATGGTAAGAACAGAGATTTCTTGTACTCTAGATGTATTATATAGCTGCTAGGAGCTGAAAAAATTCAGGGCTCTGGATCTGATGCTCTGTATCTCCACTTATTAAAATTCAAAAGAAATTGAGTAAAGAGGAGTAAAATTCTTCCTGAACTGGTCCATAGTATGTCATTAAGACACTAATACAGAAAGCAGGAGACATTGTATTGCTGTTGCATTACTTACTCTGTCATTAATCTGTTGTGTAGACTAAGCAAGTCACTTCTCTTTGTCTGTCTTGATTGTGTTTTTTCCTTGTCTTTTCTATATGGAATATAAACTTTTTAGGATTAGACTATATTTTGATCATGTATATGCTAAAGCATATATATAACATCATATATAGGATGCCAAGTGCTGGATCAAAAACATCACATCTGCATGAGGCAAAACTCTTCTCCAGTATAAACTCACTCTGAAGGTACAGTTTTGGGTTTTGTTTGTTTATTTGTTTGCTTTCCAGAATAACCTTGTAATAGCATCCTGGATGTACACTAGGCCTCTATTCTACCTGAACTCTTTACCTTCTCAGCTGTGGGGCTTATTCTCACATCATGGGTAAAGCTGGTTTATGATACAAAGCAAAGTCCTATCTCGCATTCTGGTTACTGCGGCTGCCAAGCAACAGTGTGTCCAAGCCTGACCTGCACCTATACAGCTGCATGATTACCTGCTCAGATCTGGTACCATGCCAGACTGGAACAATATTCTCATGCAGCATCTTTGGGATCCATGTTGCTTCTGGAACTTTTAGATACTAATATAACAATTGCACCTGAAGCAAAATTAACAGAAACTTTGTCTCACTGAGTTTGACGTAGTTCTTTGAGGTGTTCTTAATTTATTCTGGTGGAAGACAGAGTTAACTTTTATGTTCTTTTCAGTTTACTTTCATGTTCTACAGGTGAGAAATACGTATCTACAAGCACAGTTTCTGATTGTTGGCTTTTGAAAGTAACGTATTTTTCTTTCACGTTTTAAAAATATACTTGGATTGTTGCACTTATTTGTGATGCGGGCTTTTTATAAAGGAAAATGGCTGACATATTTAACAAAGAATATATAGTATTCACAACATTCATATAAAATGGAAACGTGAAATGTAACATTTACTAATAGCTTAATAAATCGATCACCAGAAATAAAGTAACAGAGATTCATCCTCCCTTTGCTCCATCCTCTCTCCTCCTTCAGAGAAAGAGAATCACAATTACACCTCTGGGAAAGAGGCCTATTGTTCACACTTCATCAAAGTAGGATCAAACACTTTAAATGGTTCTTTTTTAAGTTAACCGTTTCCAGACTATCATTAGTCATTTCTTATTTTTAAGTGAGAAAAGTCCTAATACTGAAAAATAAAAGCCATATCCAAAGATTGCCCAAGTTTGACCTGTAATATCTAGTAGACAACTTTTATTGGGACCTTCTATAGGATCAAAATGCTGGCAAATTATCTTTTTGTTCTCAATATAAGTTTTTGATGCTTCTGTTGTTCTATTGCTCTTATTGCTTATATGAGAAGCAATATTCAGGATGATGTTTTGTACTTTTGTACAACAGCCAGTGACTTAGGCATGCGTGCTGGTTTTAGTATTATTGGTATGTTATTTTAATTGTTCTTAACCCACAAATTTCCTTGTCTTTTCCTTGCACTCCTCCACTCGAGGAAGGGGGAAGTGAGCACCTGTGGTACTTAGTTGCTGGCTGGAATTAAAACACGACAGTATGGTAACAGTGTGTGTAAGTACGCTTAATTTATTGTCACATTCTAAGCTCTGAAGTACTGCTTCTGATGCTTGGGCTGAGCAGTCAGAGCAGTCAGGTTCCTACAGAGAAATCATGGGAGTTCAGGAAACTAATTTATATTTACTTTTTAAGATCCATGTGTCATGAAAGGGAACAAGATTACTATCTTCTCCATGACATTCTATGTCATTTGCATGGGAAGTAGAAGAGCAAAGTTCAGACTCCTCAGACAAAAATTATCCTTTTCCTACCTTTCTGAATGAAGTCTCATCCAGAAGATTGCATGCAGGCTGGAACTCAGCTGCTCCCCCTCATTTTTTTTTCCCCACTTTTAGGCTGGACTGGATTCCACGCATTTGGCATTTTTTACCATCACAGATCTGTTCTGCAAAGGAGACTGCATGGTTAATTGACTTGTAGGGAGATTAAGTCTTCCTTACCTCCCAGGAAAGAGAAATGGAGTATTTACTCCATTTGCAAGTATCTTATGTCCACCAGGAATTGGTGGAGCTTTCCACGTATGTGTGTAAAAAGGGGATTCTGTATTTTTTTCCTTAAGCATACCAACATTCTGCCCTTAAATTGGGGAAGGCTTCTCAGAATCAAATAAAAGCTTATTTCTACAAAGATTAGTTTTTCCTGATACCACTAAAAATATAGGAAACAAAACATCATAATCTTTTTCAGGGCAAGGTGAGGAAATCTGTTCAGAACCAGAGTTCAGGTCCAGAGCAAGATGAAACAGGACTGAAGAGACACAAAGAGAAACAAGGTAGAAAGAGCAACCAGGAAGAAGAAAATGCTTGGGAACATAGCTACAGGTATCATATACAATTAGAAGAATGGACAAGTGGTGGGATCACCTCAGATGGAGAAACATTCGTCACACTCACAGTCTAGTCCTCAGGTGGTAGCATCTTTAAATGCCATTTTATTGTTCACAGTCAGAAAGAGATTTAATCTGAAATGAAATAAATACACAGAGAAAAAGGATATGCAACAAATTTTTTCCTCACAATGAAGATTGTAAAATTCTTGCCAACTATTGATAAACAGGTACTAGTCTGTACACAGGAAAAATGGCAATGTGTGCCACCTGCCACTCTTCAGAAGTGACCAAACTTTGTGTCAGCAGCCAAAATAGCGTTCTAAAGCACAAGATAATCATCTCTCATATTGGATGCGACTTTTGTCTGCCCCAGTGACTGGGTAAGTGCTGCCAGAAGCAGTTTGTAATGTGATGGAGGGCTGCTCTGAGGAATGATCAAAGGGAGGTCAAGCAGGGTGGGAAGGAATAGCCAGCTACCACACAACAGATATTTTATTGCAGGAACTCACACTGAGAGGCTGTTGAAATAGTGTTCAGTGAATGGCAGTGATTGAAATACTATTCTTATTGTACACACAAGGACCGATTCAGGTAGGGCATAAGTAGGTGCAGCTTCATTGAAGTCAATAGTGCAGCACCCACTGGGCCTGAATTTAGCTCACAGTAGGCCTTGCTGTGAAATGTATTACACTAATGATAGCTATGGCAACATAATGTTTTCTGCATGACCTAGATGCATTTGCCCCACATAGATGTTTTCACACCAAGACAGTGTTGTTTCTAAGTTTCTTACCAGGAAAAAGATGAAATTGAGAGATGCATTTTTAAGCACTAAATTATGCCTTTCTGTGGGTTTTAACCCATTTGTTGAAGGATTATACAGGGGTCCCCTCTGTGGTTAGTAGGCCTATAAGGATTTTGGAAATAGGCTTTCTAAATTCAGGTCCATATAAATAGCTTCCCAAAGTTAACTTTTATTTTTTATTCAATTGTTCAAACATTGAAGTTTGCCATACACAGTTTTTTATTTTTACCAACCCCTACCCAGTGGTACTTAGTTGCGAAGAACCAAATTACTCATTTCTTCCTCAGTAGAAGATATCCAGGGAATCATATTTTTCAGGCTTGGGAAAGAAGATTTCCCAAGATATATAGATAGAAAGATATTTCATAGGTAAAATTCTGGTTATCAGGGTGGAACATACACTTATAGTCTTGCCATCTCTAAAGTAAAGTGCAAACTTTTAATCTCACTTTTAGTGTTTTACATGGATGTAAGGACCTACATACTTATTTGTCTTTATGAAGCACTGTCAATCACTATTTCTACTTCAGGGGAAACTCAGATAATCAAAACCTTGTGGCTTCCTGTGCAAGCTGTGCAAGATTTCATGGTTTGTTTTTGTGGGGTTTTTTTTGCTTTGTTTTAAGCTACATGATAAAGTTAATGTGATCCATGTTGTCTCCTTTCCTGTAAGACTGGTTTGTCCAACTTACACAAAACAGCGTTCTGCTCTGCTTTCATGTTTTCTTTCTATTCGTCTAACAAGATAAGGAAAAAATGGGCAAGTTTTAAACAGTGCTTATTTGTTTACTTAACATTTCAGTGTATTTATGGAGTGTATCATGCTTGTCAGAATATTTCATCCTTCCTTTAGTTCCAAACCATCAAACTATGAAATAAACCTATGAAAATCTATAATTTGCAGCGTCAGAAAAAGCTGTACGTAGAGAAACAATAATTCTGATGAAATAATTGTAAAAATAAATATATGGGCAGCAAACAACCTCATAATTAAATGCAATATAAATGGCATCCAAAAAAAAAAGTAATTTTTACTTCTGAATAATTAAGCAAGCATTTGATTAGAACTGAAGTAGAATACTGCTAAGTTGTAAAGAAGGTTGTATCCATCAAACCACTTTCTCAAATTCAAATTATGGAGTTGGTTGATCCACTTGGGTTTATTGGACCTTCTCTAATCCCTCTGTGTAAATTTTAAATAACTTCTTATAAAACTACCTCCTCAGCACAGATCATGATTCAGACCTACAGGAGGAATCTACATCAAAAATCAGTGCAGGTGATGCATAGAAATATCATCCCTATTTGTTTCATGAGGTGTATGTCTTCATGCATTGCAAGCAGGATTATCCAAAAAAATTGTGATAATCAAGTAACTTGTTTACATGCATTTTAACCAATGTGTTTGTGATCTGTATATAAAGCCTGTGCCTTAAACCTGCTATATTACACAATATTCAAAGACAGCAATCATGTTAAGATTTATAACTGATTGAACCAAATGTTTTAAATTAAAATAAAATGACATTTGTAGGAAATGTTACAATGAAAAAATGAATAGGAAACTGATTTCTTTCACAAAATAATACGTTTTGACCCTTTTTTTTTTAATTGAAGAGGATGGACATTTGAGAAATATTTTAATACTGAAACTCCACATGTTTGAATGTAAGTTTTCTCACTCTTCCAATCTGTGAGATTCTTCATGGAGCAGTGGAAGGAAATCACCACAGATTTAAGAGTTTCATGAAAAATATACAGAACTTTGTTATAAGTTTCTAATAACATATAAGTTTCTAAACTTTCCTGCTTTTGGAGTGGAAAGTGGTAAATGCAGCTTATCATGAATTTCAATCCCTTGCATACCTTTTTAAGATTTTCCACATACTGTGAAAAATCAGGCCTCTGACTTTAATGTTGATACTTGAACCATTTTTAATGGTTTTAGATTCATCTGAGTTTGTGAAGTTGTGTTGTGCTCTTTTGGCAGTTTTGTGTTTGGATCTGAAAGGCAAACTTTTGTATGTAGCTTTAAACATTTCAGCTTGTGTTACATTTTAAGAACAATTCTTGTTCTTACAAGCAGGTGAGATTTTCAGGTGTGCTTGATTAAAATCCAGAGGAATGTAGTTCAAATTCTCTTAAGGTCACTTGAAATAA
Organism: Rhynochetos jubatus; assembly: GCA_027574665.1. Lineage (NCBI taxonomy): Eukaryota > Metazoa > Chordata > Aves > Eurypygiformes > Rhynochetidae > Rhynochetos > Rhynochetos jubatus. Next base: position 105,494,277 of record CM050648.1, read on the forward strand.
TGAGTGCTTTAAGGGACTAAAATCCAGTATTCTATTCAAAATCTTTGATTTTGTGTAATATAATTGTTGGAAATCTTATGTCCCTGTAATATTTATGGAGCAATCACATACATAGCATTTCACATACACTTATATATGTTGAGTCTGGGATACTCCAAAGCCTGTTGCTGTGTAATTGGAGACACATCAGGAAGTGAAATGCTCAAGACTACACAGAAAGTTGCACAGAATGGGAGAATCACAAGTTACAAAAATATGGATAAGCAACTGGATCTTCCAGGGCAAAAGATCACTGGATGAGTAGGATTTCACATCATGAACAACCACAGAAGAATGAGACAAGGACAAAGAATATTTCTTTATGGTGTAGTAAATAAAATTTCCAGTTGCCACAGTATGAAGGGCTTCCTGGGGTAACATGACTACCCTTCAAAAAAACAAGTGAGGGCTCCATTCATTACATTGCCAAGGAGTTCCTTGTATAATTGAATTGCTTCATAGTGTTGATGGTAGTAAGAATAAAAGCATGTATCTCAAACACTGTACTGCTTTTTTCCTTCTGGTTTATTGGACTTTCGTGTGGGGCTTTTTTATTCTCTCCAAGTCCAAAAAAACTATTAGGAGAGAGATTTCATTTCATTTCATTTCTCTAATGAGCCTACAGGTAATGTAAAATTCATATGTCTCCACCTGCAGCTGGGCAAAGCATGATATGTTGCACAAATAAAAAAGGAAAACTTTCCCTGTTTTTTTGGAGGCAAGAGCCCTGGTTACTACTGGGCATCATGACCCACTTGTTCATTTTTAGGAAGAAGTGCATACTTTCCATGGGAGAAACTCAAGCATCAGATCTGCTCCTTGGAGCATTAATAAAAGCACTCAGTTAGCTTCATCTCATTATTTTACTATGAGTATTGACTTTGGCCTAGAGTCATGTATAGATAAAATGGTGCAAGGGCTTGTCCTAAGTGATTACTCAGAATTACAAATCATTTCACCTGTAACTGAATACTGCAGCCTAGCTGAGACTCTACCCCTTGTTTTTCCCACCTTCAGCCCTCCAGTATCCCCCTCTACCCTCTTGCCTGCCCCAATAAGCGAATGAATCCAGCTTTGGTTAAATGGGCAATTAATCTTACTCACTGAAAGAGGAATTTTAATTCAACAGCATGAGGAGGACACACATGGCCATCACACAGCATTACACCAACAAAGATTTGAGAAAAAAAGTAGGATAGCCTGGTAGCAGGGAGAGGACAAGGTATATGTAACTGTGTATGTGCCCTTTCTCTGACAAAGTAAACTAATAGACAGGATTGGGTTTTGTTAGTGCTAGTAACTGGCTGACCATGTCTGATCATGTAAAATGCTATCTGCTAAATGTGCATGTTTTAAAAAGGAATGAGTGAGAAAGTGAGAAAGATAAATTTTAGTAGCACCAGGATTCTAAAAGCCCATTATTTTTAAGAGTGCAGAGAGGATCAATAAAATAAAGAGACACATAAAAGCTCAAGATACTCTTGGTACATCCAAATAAAATAAAATAGAAAGTGCAATGTCTCACTTAGAGCTTGCAAGATGGGAGATGAGAAGAGAGTCTGAGGGATATACCAGGTTTCCTGACTGCATTTTCTGCAGTATATTACAGCAATTTTCCCCTGAGCAAGACTGTAGCATTTTGTCTAAGGTTTGTTTCATATATAGTCTTTTTGTGAAGGAAGAAGATTCTTGAAACAGTTACTTTGCACAAGTACCTATGAGCAAGGATGTGTTCTAATATGTATTCCTGCTTAGTCAGATATCAAATACCCATACTGTCACAAGGCAGATTTTTCTCCTTGTTTAGTATAGCTATAAACTGAATAAAAATGCTTTCTGTCAGCCACATGGTATGTGAAGTAATCAAATGCCTGAAAATGCCTGTTCACAAAGGAAAGTCAGAGTTCAGTAATAACAACAATAAAAACCCTTCATAATTTTTTATTTACATATTATGGTAAGATATTTTATGGAAATATGTCTTTGGTACCATTTTTGCTTATCATGACTATTTCTGTATTAAAATACAGAAAGTGGTAAGATTTGAGCACAGCAGAACTTGCTTACTGTATAATACTGGTATCTTAACTGAGTATTTTACACTTGGCTTTGTGAAGAACAAACATAGCAACTAAAGTATAGCAAACAAGGAATGCCAGTGAGTCTTTGACCTTGCCAATTAGAGCCTAAATTATTAATGATCAACATTAACAATATATCATGGATTTATAATTGTAATAATTGCTTTGGCTGAGGTGTATGTGGTTTTTTGGAACTGAAGAATCATATTGTTTTTCTTGTTCAGTTGTGTTTCATACTTGAATGTTTGGGATCTTTTAATGCACTTAGCTCTCTACAGTGGAAATAATTGTAAATAATTTTCTAAATCTGATTTGAAGGATGTTACTGAAATTAAACATTTTCAGCAACTGGGAAAATAGTTTCATAGAGATAATTTTAAATTTGGCATTTTGTTTAAAGCATCAAAATTGATGCAGCTCACAGACCTGTGTTTAAATCCTCAGTGGGATCATCTCTGTTGCTTGCACCATGACTGACTACATAAGTCTCAGGAAACTGCCTCCTGAAAGAACTGCCTAACCTTGCCATTATGGGAAATAATCTGAAGAGCTTTCTTGACAGAGTGTGTCATGGAATATATCTGGTTACTATAATTATTATAACTAGCTGAAGGTCCATTATGCAGTAATATATAATCAATAAATCATTTGCCAGTTGTGGTTGGTCCACCTGTCAAATCATATTTCAGCTAACTACTAAGTGTGTGTGTGTGTTTTGGTGCTGGTGTTTTAATCTGTTTCCATTTGTTCAGTGATGTTTAAAAGATTCCTATTCTCAATTTACAGTATTAGCATAAAAATAATCTCTTTTCAGCTCAATAAAGAAACAGAGGAAAAGGTTAAGATAACTCCTTAATACCTTACTGCTGAGAGGAATGCCTGTACAGTGTAATATGACGCAAATGAAATGGACAAAGAAAATATCTACTTTTTCAGTAAATAATTCACATGACAAGTCAGGTATGTCAGATGGCCATGATGTGTCATTTTTGAAGAATTCAATAAACTAGGGAAGCTTTTCTTACAATTATTCTGAGAGAACCAAAACTGTGAACTCATTTATGCTTGTAAAAATTTCCATGTGAACAATATCTGCGACTGAATTTGTTTACTGGAATGTACTTTTATAGCTAAAAACACCAAAATTTCTCTATTTTGAAAACACAAAACTGAATACCCACTGGCAATGTCATGATCTGTTTAGGCCAGGACTAATGTCGTAACTTAACTGACTCATTATCACCCATTGCTTAAACTATTTAATCAGAATTAGGATGATCTCTGTTATGGAGCCATAAAAATTATCATCAGTAAGAGACTTCAGCAAATCATATAACAACTGAACACTTGCTACTTTAGGCAGATCATATAAAGGATTATATGTTACTTCTTGCCTATAAAACTGTCAAAAAACAATGAACCGAACTCAGAATGCATAGTCATTCAGTTGGTTAACACTTTGGAAATTTATGATTATGTGACAGAAAAGTATTCAAGGAAAATCTGTGTTTCTTACAGTTTAAAAATTTTAGATACTTTTTACATTATTTTAGGACCTGCTATTTTAGAATAAAAGATTTTTTCCCCATTATTTCAGTAGTGCTATGAAAATCAAGGAGTGACAAAATGGCATGAAGCAGGGAAAATAAGAATATATTTCACACAAAAACCTATCTAAATTGTACTAGGGTTTCAAAGGCATATGAAATGTAGATGATGCCCAAAAGAAGTTCATTTGTATACCATGTGCATCATTACACTTTATTTACATGTGTCTGCCTTGCTCAGTACTGCACTTTAATTAGGGCAAAATATGATGCAATACTATGAGTGAAAATAAGCCCATCTCTGGGAAAGATGACAACATCTGAAAAAAGGTTGTGCTTTAACATTTTTAACCATTGTAGTAGAAGACAGATTCTGACATGTGGCATGTTAACATCCCTTGATGAAGGAGATCTGGCACACTGACCATAGTCAGAGCCAGTCTGGCAGGAAGATGCAGTGAGAAGAAAAATATGCTCTGAAGCATACTCCAGAGCTTGCCAGCTGTTAAGCCCATTGGAAATGAGGTGTTCAGCAGGTAAAATGCCTACTATTGAATCTCCTTAAAAAAATCATGTATTTGTGGCCACTGTTTGAATTCAACATCCATATGCTCTATTCTTTCCCTTTCAGCACAAAGGACTAGAGAAGAGATGATGAACTTCTGGTCTCCACTGCCATAAGAGGGTACACATTCCAGTGACCTCTACCTTCAGGGTCTATACTGGGGAGTTATCTGAAGAGGCAAAAGTAGCTGTTCTTTGTGCAATCCCATTTACACAGACTTTTCACAAGAGGAAGGTTATAAGCAGAAATGTAGCCTACTTTTGATCTGTGTGGTATCAGTGTCTCAGTATTTCCAGGGTACGGCTCAGTCACCCGTTCCTACCACTTCTCTGCTCTTTGCAGGTAACACTGGCCAGTTAGGCTCTCTGGAAGACTGTACTGTACATAATTTTAATCTTAACCACTTTATGAGTAGATCCTCTACTTCTGAGTACCAGTACCAGTGCCACCCTGAATCTAGTCATATGTCAGTAGGTAAATAGACTCGCTTAGTCCTACATCTTTCTTCTGCTTCACAGATGGAGAAAACAACTGAAAATTCATTGGTGGAACAGAAACAGGAAAGAATATGTAAGTATTATTGTAGCAGATATTTTATTATTACTACAGACTACAGGAAAAAAGGAGACTTTCTCTAGAAAAGCTTAAATGAATACAGACTCAGTTAAAATTTGCATCATATTTTCATGCCCTGGAGTTTCCTTATTTTTCAGTGACTGGAACAAAATGTCAAGACAGTGTAGGTGTAGTTCATTCCATTCCTGAGAGGGGCTGTGATCCAACTCCACAGTTGGATAAATTATTCATTAATTGTAAAGGAAAAAGAAAGAGTAAACAAAACGGGTATGTTACTTTCTTTTAGCTTTGATAATGTCTCACATCTAATTACAACTAAAAGGCTTCTCTATATCTGTAGTCAAAATTAAAATAATGGATATTTTCTACTTCCTCTCTGGCCCTTTCGAACATCCTGTGAAACTACAATAGGGTGCTGAAATACTGTCTCTGTCTGGGTGACTTCTCTGCAAAGGAAGATGGATGGAGTTTTTCCATTTGAATTAGTAAAACCAGCAGCTCTGTAAAAAGGAGAGTGGGTTGGATTTTACAGGTATTCCAAGCTAATGTATCATCAAAGTTTTAGTGATTGATTAAATAACTCGCTGGCCTAAGTTTCTAAAGATAAGACATCTCAGCAATTTGAACAGATATCACAGAAATGAAAAAAAGTCTTCATCCATATATATTTGCACATATCTACAAATCATGTAGCAAAGATATTTATTTTTTACCATTTCTGATGGTTGTTTTTAATGCTCCAAAAATGTCACAAATAGTTTCACATTTATCTAGATTTTTTAAATTTTCACGCCCTCATCTTCTTTCAGCAAAAATAGACTTTTTGAGATTAAAAAATGTCTATACCACTAAAATTGTGGTTGCTATATGCTTCGTACTATTTATTTTCAAATCCACTCCTTTTTACTGATCGTCAGGTGTGATTTTGTTTTGGTTTGGTTTCAGCTACTTTCTCAAATACCTTGCTTTGCTTGGAGAGTTACAGCTCTTTTTAACAGTCAGAAAAGGTTGCTACAAGCACAAAGTAACCAACCCTTTTCTTGAAAGAGCCTCTCCGCATCTTGATAAGCCTCTACCTATCCATGGGTCTCTGTTAATGAGGTGATATCTAATTAAATCCAAAATTTCTATACTGGAGTACAGAATGCAGGCTGAGAATGACCTTTTAAACTTTTTTTTCACTGAGCTGCATTAACCTGTGGGCTTTTCTTCTGTTTTGCTAAATATACAGAAAGCAGTTCTGTGCTTCATTTTAAAACTTAGTAAGTTTTCACAGCTGTATCATAACCCCATAATTGAAAGTGTGCAATGATTCTTAGAAAGGGGTGGTCCGTTCCTGTTACAGATAGCCAATGTGCTGGTGTCATAAATGTCCATTTTATAGATGGATAATGTACTATAGTAATAATTCTTTATTGCTGATGGTTATTGCACTAGATCATGACTCTTGGATATTGAGAGTCAGTTTTTAATATCACAACCATTTACAGAGGTTAATGGACTAGGTTTTGCAGCTTTTGACCTTTTGATGGTGCGGGTTAGGAGGTTGCATTTGGACACTAAACTGCCAGAAAATATCTGTTTATTTATCTTAGCTATAATAGACATGGTTACTGCTTTTAATCAAGAAATTAAGAGCAATGTGACTTGCAAGAATTGAAATTATTGGAGCTGCATCTTCTAAGGTACACTTAGTATGAGATTTTCAATACTTATTAATGAGAAATTCGATGTTTATTAACATTCAATCTTTACTACATTTAATCTACATAAATACAGTTGAACTTGAATTACATTAGCTAGGAAATATTTAAAAACCATGGTTCTCAATATGGAATTGTTTTGAGGATCACAATCAGGTTTATGGTTTATCTAGGTTACCTATGCATGGCTTGCTCAGGTGATACGTGCATGGATCTGAAATGGTCACAGGAGGCTAATCACAAGGGTACATTTTCTGGTTGAAATATATGAACTCTTCTGTTTCAGAAACCATTTTTCTTACACTATAAAATGCCTGCATCCTGAGGCAGCCATTTTAGTGCTTCAACAATGAAACAAACATCAGGTGTGCAATATCTACAATAGTGTGGGCTACAAAAGTAAAAAATTAACATCTGACTTTTTCCCTTTTAGAAGCTCAAGCCAGCTTTATCAGCTACTTAGAAAGTTACAGATGGAGGCAAAGGAAAGACAAAAAGCTCAGAAACAAAAGCAGAAGAATCCAGTAATTATTCTGAAGCCAATACTTTAAAGGAAGAACTAAATCTGTGAAACGTTAAAGAACCCTCTCTATATTTAAAACAAGTTGTGATTTGATAGTTTAAGATGCACATTCAAGTGGAGGTGTTTAAAAAATGGAGGGGAAAAAGATAGTGAAGCTATGAGAGAAAGAAGTGGGAATATTGAATAGAAAACAGTAAAAGAACAGTGGGTTCTCTAAGTTCAGGCCAACACCTGATGCTCTGACAAAGGTTTCTAAATTGTCCTAGTCATCTTTTTATGTTAATTCCAAGAACTAGAGACTTAGAGGTTTCTTACTTTGTTTCTAGTCAGCAAAACTTTTGCAGCTTTCTGATTTTTTTAAAATTATCATTATTATTATTTCTGTAAAAACATGTTTTGACTATGGGATGACTCTGAAAGGCTCATAGGAAATTTGCCTAGCGATAACTTGAGAGAATTTGTAAAGCTGCACTGGCTTTTTTATTCCTAGTTATCCTTACAGCTTTTATCCTCCCTGCCCCCTCTTTTTTATTGCCCCTTCTTTGCTGCCATAGGAGTGTGGGTGGGAGTGCTGTGTTTTATTTGCTGAGCCTGTGATGCTGAATGATTCCAATATAATCAAACAACACTTTTATAGTGCTGCTTTATACCATGCAGCTCAGTGTGCTAACAGAACAATAAAATTAGCAGCTCAGATAATGATGAGCAAGGCAGGTCAAACAAATAATCTTTTAGATCTGGAATTGAAACTGGAATGGTACCAGAGTTGCTAACAGCCAGAGGCAGGGATGAGAGAGCTGAGACACTACTTAGACAAGCTCCAAGCATAGATATTTGGGGAGTGTTTTGGATATCTGATCATGGATGATATTGAGTGCTTCCTACAGTCCAAGAAAAAAACCACAGTGAATGTGGTACAGCTACAGTAGCATGACTGACAAGTACTCAGCATCTGAAAGAATTGGACTCTAATGCCCAAACTGAATTTTTATTTGTAATCAGTATTGTGGTTTTGAGGTACCTAGAGGCAAGGGTATTTCTACTCTACCTCATCTGTAGTTGATTATCCTACTTTACCTTCAGCTCGACTCCATTTACAATGAAAAAAATAGTATCAGTTAATCAAACATTGCTGATGTGATGAAGTACTTATGTGGATTTCTTCAAAAGGGTGTTTGGAGAGGTAAAAGCCAACAGTGCATTTGTAATTTGAGATCATGGAAATTTCCTCTTTTTCAATCAGGTAATTTACAAATCTCCCAGCACAAGAAGAAATGTTTCTTAAATTATGAGGATCTAATACAAATCTGTCAAGAAGCTGCCCTCTAAAAGTGTGGGGGATTGTTTGAGATTTACATCAGTTAGGTACAAGTGCTTTTCACTTATCAAATGGGTGATGGTCAGATCGATTAACTACAGTATGTAGTACTTAAAGTGATGAAGAAAGACACTGGATGGTCAAATGATTAATGTCAAGCTATCCATTTTGATGTTCGAAATCCTAATTGTGTTTAGCTCTGACCTCCACCCTCATTGCTACCAATATAATTACAGGATCTCATCTAAATGAGATGGATATTAAAAAAAAAAAAAAAAGGAAATTGCTGACTCCAGTTTTTCCTCAGAAAATTATCTTATACCTACATACCAAAACCAGTTAAACTCATCATTCTTTAGGCTGTCTGAAATATGCTCTTAGGAGATAATAGCACTTCATGGCTTAAAGTTATCAATTTGTATTTTTTACTTTCTCTTTTTCTCTCCTTCTGTCTCTTGTTCATTGCTTACTCTTTTGTTTGTACAATGTTCTTTTATCCTGAGCAATATAACACTTTAGTTATTGTAATAAATGCCTTCATGTGAGACAGTTCAGCTAAGAGAATGTTATTAGACTGTGCTCTCAGGCAGTGCACCTTCACACGATCAATACGAATCTGAGGCTCTGTTCATTCCTTCTTTGCTTAAATTCTCTGCAAATGTGCAAGGGAAGCAGCAGAGGGTGTCATCAATCATGGATTGCTCTGACATATGCTGAAACCTGACCAATGCTGAGATGTTTTAATAAGGCATCCATTAAAACCCTCAAATAAATTGCAATTTGAAAACAGAACATAATACCAGCCAAGTTTTCCTCATCCATCTTGTGGCATGTCATGTAACGTAATTGTGCTGTTAATTTATCCAAGAACTTTCTCAGTACATGGTTTCATTGGCATTGCTTAATATCCCTGCAGACTGTGTGTGGTATGTGTGCATGTAGGTGGGCGTACATGCATGTGTTCTACATGCATGTATATGTATCTGTTTCCGCTTTAGGGGTAGATTAATGGTTCTGTTTAGCATGGCATTAGCCAGCGAAACAATCAAGGATTTTAAATGTTTGACATTTTGTCAATGGCTCCTGAGCTTTCTGATACTTCCTAACCAGTTCTTGCCTGCAGCAGGCCCCCCTTTCCCTCCCTTCCCAGCTTGCCATTGGTTTATGCCCCTCAAGAGTGGGATCACTCAGAGCGCCTGTGGATCCCATCAATAAATATTGACAAAAGGGTTGAGGGACCATTTAAGATCGCAAAGCAATGGCAGTCGAAACAAGACAATGCTGATTTCTGTTCCTGTGCTTAGGAGGCATGCACGATGTTTTGACAAGGGTCAGGAAAGTGAGAAGGTGTAAATCAATGCGAGAAAATGAAAAAGTGGTTTTGTAAAATAATGTTAAAGCAATTGCTTTTTTTTTTTTTTTTTGACATAAGTGCTGGAAGGAAAGACACAGACAGGAGCTCATATAGATTTTTTTGTCTCCCATGCATAAATCTGAAAGTAATACTATTCCTCATGTATGGCTGCATCAGCAGTTTCTTCACTTCTATTTATTCTTCTGAGTTTTTCTTAATCCTTTATCTCTTTCTGCTGTGAAAAATACCTCACATTTATAGGCATAAAGCAAAATATGGCTGCCACACACATCCACTTAAATCTGGTCTTCCATTCTAACTTTAATACTAATTATGTTTGTTTTGTTTCAATCAAACAGTTCCCATTTTGGAGTAAAAAAATGCCATATGCAAAAAAAAAAAAAAAAAAAAAAAAAGGCTCTTAATTTTTTTCAGTACAATTAAGTTAAAACTAAATATCAAATACTAATAAATTTTCAAATTAAATAAACCAGGCCTATTAAGTTTGACTTCTACAGTTTGACAGTTTCTAGGACAATGGCTCCCATTCCTAAAGAACTGGTCCTAAAGATATATTTTTACTTCTGTGTTTTCAGTTACATTGCAGACATGTATAGGGACATATTCTATATACAGATAGAACTAAAGGCCTGGCTTTCTAAGCCACTGAGCACCCCAGTTTCTGAATGCCATAGAAACTACAGGGATCACTACTGATGATAATAACATTTCAAATGTGCTGTACGAGGTTACTAAGCACATAATGTATATTCCAGTCATTGTAGTGCCAGCATCTTAAATCTTTATGGAAGTAATTTTAAATCATTGTGGTACAAAGCCTTAAATTTTAATTTTTCAAGAACCTGATTCCATTTTTTACATCACAGGTCAGGCATCAGAATGTAATGCATTTAAAGCAATATCACTGCAACCATGCACAAAGGCTTCTTTCCACATTGACATCTAAACAACTGAACAATACGTTACTAAGGCCCAGAACATCAGTTAATGTTCACTTCAGCCACAATGTCTCCCACAGCCAGAATTCAGAAAAGTGTGACTATACCTGCAGGAAAATACATGCAGCTGATTTTTGATCATTATTTTCCATGAAATTATTGCAAGTGTATGTCCAATTTAGGGGAAAAAAAGAAATCCAAAAGACACTCTTTTGTTAATTTCCTCATACATAAGGCAGACTCCTATTGCTTTCTTTTGGTTTAATCAACCCTGAGATCACCACTGCAAATATATGTAGGATTTTGTGGGGTACTTGATCAATTATGCAGTAATCATTCTTGAAATGCTTGTTTTGATATCAAAATGATGCCACTGTAATCATGCTGAGTAATCATTCCTTCACTTCCCTCCTTCTACGTTTAATATTCCTAAGAATGCAAATATTACAGATGAGAAAAATTAACAGAGATCTATTAATAATGACTTGTTTAGACATGTAAGTATAAACCACCATTTTTTATATATAGATAGGTTTAATGAAATATTAATATACTGAGAATGCTGAATTCAATTCTGTCATTCTACTTTAAGGAGAAGAAGTTAATATGAGTCTTAAAATGATATATAAAAAAACTCCATTAAATAGAAATGTGTTTGTTAAATAAAATTAAACAGAGTTTATGTGTCTGTTTCACACACATGGGGCATGATTCTTACATTCCCTAAGGACACTCTGCATCACTTTGCTAGTATAAAGGGAGCATAAATCATATTTACACTTACTTCATGGCTGCTTTATACTGCCAGAGGCATGTAAAACAGTGCAAGTGTAAATGAAGTTTGAAATAAAAGGAAATGCAACAAAATTCTGTAAGCACAGGTAAAGCACAAAAGACACACTCATGTATTTCTGGTATTGAACTACAGCCGTTATGGAAATCAATGAAAGGACTATTTTGTTTCTTCCTTAGGAAACACAGCAACATTTAAAGGAAAAGGCCTTGACTGTCAAGTCCACTGTGGCCTGCCCCATTTAACCCTGGGATGTTTTTAAAAGGGCTGATTTGTTTTACTTTTTGATTTCCTTTCTCTGAACTCTTTCTTGAACTGATTTTTAATTCTTGCATCTATTGCTGCCTTGAGCAATGTGTTCCATAACTCAGCTACCCTTTGCGTAATTAAATTCTGATTGTATTGCTTATAGGTTTCTATTGCTTATAAGCTTCCTCCTTAATTTCAGTTTGTGATCTCTTGTTTCTGAGCTACTAAATTTGTACTAGATATATCAGGAATAACATTGTTTCATTACTAAAATACCCGTGTCTGAATTCAGTTTGAATCTCAGGGAGATAGTCAAGAAAAATCTCTGTAAACTTACATTTGAATTGAAATTTTGGTCCTTAGAATTTTCTAGTGCTGGTGTGTAACAACAGAAATCTGCACAGATAAAATACGTGACACTATAAAGATTCCATCAAAAAGAAAATAAAGTTTTAAACCCTGGTCTGACAACATTTCCTGTATTTTCTTAACTAGTCCTTAGTCCAAATTTGGATGTGCCTGAATGTTTAAAATTCCCATTTGTGCTATTTATAATACACATTTTTATATACTTTCTTAATGCTTTGACAGTTATGTGTCTCTTAAAGTAATAGGCTTCTTTCTCCTTCTCCTTACCCCTTCACTTTGAAAACAATCTCAGAAAAATATGCCAGTAAACCAACATGACCACATGCAGTGATATTTTCAAGAAAATCTCAGGAGAAAGCCATTTAAATTTCATAGCATAAATCTGAGCTCTTGGCCAGCCTTCCATTTGCAAGTTGCCTGCACAACTCTCATGCTAATTCTCTATGAAACCTCCAGTTTTATGAAATCTATATTTTATCTGTTTAGTCCTTTGCAGTCACATGAGAATTGAAAAAGGAATATTAGCACTACTCACATTTTATAGAGGGAGTCACAGTACTTGGTTGACCCCATTTTCCAGTCCTATTGAATTTCCTACACAAAGGAAATTAATATGTTTTATATTCAATACAGAGGCAGAGGGACCTGGACAAGCTACAGAAGTGGGCCTGTGTGAACCTCATGAGTTTCAACAAGGACAAGTGCAAGGTTCTGCACCTTGTCTGGGGCAAGCCCCACTATCAGTACTGGGATGAAGGGATTGAGAGCAGCCCTGCTGAGAAGGACTTGGGGGTACCGGTGGATAAAAACCTGGACACAAGCCAGGAATGTGCACTTGCAGCCCAGAAAGACAACTGTATGCTGGGCTGCATTTAAGAAGTCTGGACAGCAGAATGAAGGAGTTGATTTTCCCTCTCTGCTCCTCACCCACCTTTGTTCAGCTCTGGAGCCCTCAGCACAGGAAAGACATGGACCTATTGGTCCAGAGAGTCCAGAGGAGGGACCCAAAAATTATCAGAGTGATGGAGCAGCTCTCCTGTGAAGAAAGGCTGAGTGTTGGGGTTGTTCAGCCTGGAGAAGAGAAGGCTGACCTTACTGCAGCCTTTCACAACTTAAAGGGGGCTGATAAGAAAGATAAACACAAAATTTTTAGTAGGACCTGTAGTGACAGGACAAGGGATAATGGTTTTAAACCTAAAGAGTATAGATTTAGACTACATATAAGGAAGAAATTCTTTACGATGAGGGTGGTGAAACACTGGAAGAGGTTGCCTAAGGAGGAGGTAGATGCCCCATCCCTATAATCATTCACAGTCAGATTGAATGAGGCTCTGAGCAATCTGATCTAGTTGAAGACATCCCTGCTCATTGCAGAGGCGTTTGGACTAGATAACCTTTAACGATCCTTTCCAAGGCAAACTGAAGATGAGCCAGCAGTATGCCCAGGTGGCCAGGAAGGCCTACAGCATCTTAGTCTGTATCAGAAATACTGTGGTCAGCAGAAATAGCAAAGTGATCATGTCCCTGTAACTCAGCACTGGTGAGGCCACATCTCAAATACTGTGTTCAGTTTTGGGTCCCCGACTACAAGAAAGACATTGAGGTTGCTGAAGCATGTCCAGAGAAGGGCAACAGAGTGGGTGAAAGGTTTGGAGAACTAATCTTATGAGGAGTGGCTGAGGGAGCTAGGATCTGTTTAGTCTGGAGAAAAGAAGGCTGAGGGGAGATCTTATCGCTCTCTATGACTGCCTGACAGGAGGTGGCAGAAAGGTGGTTGTCAGTCTCTTCTCTCAAGTTACAAGCAATAGGAGAAGAGGAAATGGTCTCAAATCGTTCCAGAGGAGGTTTAGACTGGATATTAGGAAAAACTTATTCACTGAAAGGGTAGTCAGGCATTGGAACAGGTTGCCCAGGGAAATGGTAGAGTCACCATCCCTTGAGGTATTTAAGAGATGAGTTAATGTAGTGCTTAGGACATGGTTTAGAGTAGACTTGGCAGTGCTAGGTTAATGGCTGTACTCAACGATCTTAAAGGTCTTTTGCAACCAAAACAATTCTATGAGTCTATTTCCAAGATTCTACGATTCTGTTCTATGATTCTGTATAACAAGAGGTTTAGTTATTACATATAGTGCTGCAATTTTCTGCCTCGTTTCAGTTCCCTGAACTGAAACTGCAAAGCACAGTGGTTTGGGGTTTGTTTTTGGTGATGGCTTTTTTTGGTTTGGGTTTTTTTTTTATGTTGAGGCTTCAGACAGGAGGAACAAGGAACACTATCATACATATACATTTCACTCAGCAGGTAGCATGGAAATCAGAGAACACAAGCATTGCATACACCTTCTGTTATTTGAGCCCAAACCCAGTTAAAATATATTAGAGATACCTTTCCAGTGAGGTCTTGCTATTGCAGAACAATTCACAAATAACTACATTATTAGTATTAAATAATCCTGCTCCCTGCACCTACCTGCTCTCTTCCACCTGCCCTGAGAGGAGTTTTAGCGTTTGGGTAATTTTGTCCCCTGAATCTTTTCTTCTAATCTGTTGACCTGTATATCTCTCCTGCTTTCTACAAACCTGAAAAAAAATGTCAGTTGATAGTAGCTAAATTACACCAACTGTATAAACCAGGACTAAATTATACTGTGGCAAGAAAATAAAGCATGTATCTTAATACGGAATTTAATACTGATGCCACAAAGTTAATTTCATGACATAGAGTGCTTAAAACTTCTTACTGTTACATAAAATAAAGAAAATGTGAAATTCTGATTGTGGGAATTAGGCATTGGTTTCAATGGGTCAGGATTTCACTCAGAATATCTGAAAGGCCAAATATTTGGCCAGCCTGGAATAGATATATGGCTTAAGTAGCTTTTATGGAGATTAAAAAAAAAAAAAAAAAAAAAAAAAAAAAGAAGAGTTGGGCTATATATCTAAACTATAAAATTCCAAATAATCTCCTGTGGGAAATGGCTAGATTTTTGGTTGTATTATCATACTTGCAATGAATGAAGATAAGAATTTAGAAGAGGTTAAAGTACAGAACAATGCCAAATATATGCTCAAGAAGACACTGCAGGCAAAATGGTAAAGGTAAAACAAAGCTTAGCTGAAAGAAACCTCACTGCCTTCTGGCAGATGCTATCAGTATTTGTAATAAAAATTTATGAAATAGAGGTCACATATCTTCAAGGCTAAATATGAGATTATAACAACAGAGAGACAGCAAAACCAAGTTCATGGCAGTGAAATGTAAAACGTCACCAAAAAAACTAGGAGATGGGGAGTTTATTGTTTGTTTGTTTGTGTGTTTGTTTGTTTGTTTAAGAAGTACAGGAGTACCACTTACAGCTTACATTCAAAGTCTGCAGTTACACAGTATCTGGAATCCTGGAATTAAGATTCTTGCGAAATTTAATCTCTATCTGCAGACTTAGTTTTACTTATAAGCAAAGAAATTTTCCATTTTCTGACTGCAAAAAAACAAAAATTATCTCTACATTCTTTATTAGCTCCCTCTTGGGTTCCTTCTCTAGTCACTGGAATATTCTTGAACACTCCACTGTTGTTGTCAGCATGGATGCATCCCTAATTTAACATCCCTGGTTTAACTAAGGAAGCCCTGCAACCATGACTATTTCATTGACTATGGGACCACATATCACAGCACTGGTGCTGCCCGCCTTCAAACAGTTTGTTCATCCCACAGTATGAAATCCTTATCTACATGCTTATCCTAATCTAATCCTCATCTACACACTTGCTCATGTGTTAACTAGATGCAAATAACATGCTCAGGACCACTCTCCTTGCTTCACCCACTCCAAGACCACCCTTGTCTGAAAGGGGTGGAATCCTCTTTTTTTTAAGTGTTGTGTTGCTCACCCTAGAATTAATTGGAATTTTGGAGGATCTGCATTGGCCTTTTGACATACAAAATGTTGTCATGATAGACAGTGCTGGAAAGGAAAAATAACTGGAACATGTAAACAGTGCAGACAAGAAAGATGGTACTGAATTGAAATTCATATTCTGATAGGATCAAACACTGGTGACACTTAGGAATGTATTTTCTAATGGAGACTATAATGAAAGTTTGAAGGCAGATTTGGATCTCAGTGTTTTGGGGGGATTGGATTCTGTGGTTTTGTTACAGACCCATTTGAGGGCTATACAAAAGCAATTTTTGAAATTGTCTTTTTGTTTCTTTTTCTGTCTCTCATAGTAAGGCACTGCCACCGGAAGGAAACAGGGCTTTATCCCTAACAAGGTCATAAATTTGCAGTATATTGAAACAGGATTTTTGTTTCCCAGAATTTACTTTTAATGTTCAAAATTCTTACTAACTCTTTTTTCTCAATCTTTGGTATGCAAAAGGGGTAGACAATGTAGATATTGTAGAAGAATTTAACACTCCAGCAAGGGCAGCAGACCTCACCTTTCTCTGTGTAATCTCCTGTGTAAACAAAAGCAATCCCCTGTTAAAGATTTTCAGGCTCATGAACACTGAGCTGAGGTAACTGTGCCCCACATGCACTGTACAAGTTATTGAAGGGCAAGAAGTGACAGGTAATCTGATCTTCAAAAAATTGTGAAGGGAAGGAAAACATTGAAATTTTAGCAAGATAGAAGAACATTTGATGGAAAGCTGAGGTGACAAAGTAGTGAAATATACTCCCCAACTTCTCCTTTCATTTGGGATGGCTAAGCAGCGTATGCAGAATTGTCATCTATTCGTTTTCACTGGCGGGAATGATTAAATTGTGTCCAGCACAGCTGGGTTGTTTTTATTTGGTCTCCATAGGCAGTTCTACACCAGGAACTTTTCAATGGCAGGGCCTGATCTGGTGACATACGAGTTGGATCAAAATGGATGATGAACTATAAATGTGAACCAATAGAAGTAGGATATTTTTCTATATAGTGTATCTTCTCTTACAGCACCAGCTATTGTAAAAAAAGCTGATACAGACTAGAAAGAAAAGAAAACATGCTCTACTCTTCAGAAGATCTTGTTTTCCTTCCTTAGTGTTTACTTCAGATGAAAATAAAGACAATTAAGAATGTGAATACATGGACAACACACAGTGACTTAAGTCTATGGGAGCTGGAATAAAGCTGATTTTCAAGACTGATTATTTTGTAACTAGAAAATCTTAATTCTAATGTTACACAATGATTGCTGTCACCTACCTTTTCCTTAAACTTCTGAATAAAGAAGCCATCTGCAGTATCTTCTCAAGATACCAAAGAAGCTGAGTGCAGCTGGCTGACTAGAGGTCTCATCTGCCTTGTACTGCCTTCTTGGTCAACAACATTCAGTATTGTTGCTGGTATGTGTCAAAGTTAAATTTTTTTTTGCTTATCTTTGCTTATTCTCAAAGATCTTAATCAGAAGGCACATTCTGATCTTCCGCTGCAACTTCTCATCTAAAACAGTATCTCTCATAGGACACAGTAATTTGTGCATCAAATCTAATATTTCTTTTGAAATCCTTTAGGAAGGTATTCAGCCTTGGCATAAAAGTTGCACAGCATCATGTGGATCAGAGAATCCACCTCAGTAAAGTATTCACTGTTATTACTGGAGATTTATTTTATCTTCAACATCTCTGTATCTTTTAACACAGTCCTGGGTAAACCTAGTTCTTTATGAAACTGTCACTATATTTTTTCTATTCAACATATCAGTGACTTCAAAATGTTAAATCCATTAAATGATAAAAAAATATGTGTTTGTCTTCTAGTTCACACAAGTGAGTGGAAAGAAAGGAGGTATCTATCTGATAAATACTGATAAAATCTTGGCATTTTGTGATTTCAAAATAGAATTTAGACACCACATTCAGAAGAAGTTGGTGTCTTTGATAGTATCAATTCTACATAGAAACCAGATGTGAATATTTTGTCCAACACAAGAAAGACAACTTGGAGACATGTTAAAGAAAATAGAGAGCACTTGTCCTAACGGTTTCTGGATTTGCTCTAGACCTCCTGCATTTTTAGAAAAAGGAAATACAATCACATTTAATAGATACAACAAAATCTGTGAAGGAGACACATTTTAATCCAAGGACTTATTTTGTTAAAATGTTTGAGGAAAAGGCTGTGCTAAAAATAGGAACTCTGTTTCTCATGGAAAACACTGCAGTTGATTCAAAACTTTAAAATAATTTTAAGCAACAAGAAGGAGGCCTTTAGAGTAATAGAAAAAGTTTGGTAAACATTAGGGACTGGATCAAAAATTTCCCAAAGTGAAAGAATAATGTTCCGTTGATGTGGGTTTGGTGGAGGCATATAAATATTTTGGTGGTTGAATGTTTCTCTTAATTTTGCCAAACTGTCCACAAGCAATCTTAAAAAAAAAAAAAAATCACAGCTCACAGAACTGATAAAGTAAAAACACAAATGTATTGGAAGACTTGTGCAATTTTAAATAAGTGATTAATTTCCTTACAGTGTGTTGCTCAGCCCTACTGAGAAAAGAAAATGGCAGAGTCATGAAAAAGCATTTAAGTGAAAACTTAACTCCTCTCTGAGAAGAATACAAAATCCACATCCCTGAATTTCTTAACATTTTGCATTTAGAAAGGCACATTATAATTCTGGTTTCTTTTCTCTCCTTTGTCAGGCTATTTCAGAATGTATAACCCAGATGCTAGGTTATGATATTTTAGTGGGGAAAATTTTCAGTGGCACAGAATATCTACAGCCAATGACACAAAAGTAAACACATGAATAAATGAAAAGCTATAGTGAGTAAATTATATATTTTAGAAGAAAACTCTTTATTGCAAAAGACTGTTTCTGGATTCAATATAACCTGAGTAAAACAACTTCTATTTTTTTTTTTTTTTTTTGTAAACTGTTATATATATTCAATTCCAAGTTTCTTGCTGTTTTCTAAGAGTAACGTGACCTACTATTAATCAAAGTCAGAATTAACAACTGTGAAAATCTAGCCTTATCTCCTTTGAAAAACAACCATGGAATTACTCATCCAGACCATAACCGCTAATTGAGTTAAAGTACAACTTTTAAACAGGAATATAACCCTACTCTGAGGATTATGTCTTGGAGACAACACATCCTTAGATAAATAGTTTCAATGTTTAATGTTTTATTGTATATTTGATTTAAAAAATAGTGCATTGCATACAGTTTTCACTACAAAAGCATGTTTCTATTTCTCTCTGTTTTGCCAGAAAACTACAGTCATGAGATGTCCTGAAGGAGACAGGGTTCTGTCTCATAACCTTTGGTCTAGAAAATACTTAGCTTAATGAGATGCCAATATGGTGCAAAGCATCTTTCCAAATTCAAATGGAAATATTTATTGACTATTTTGCCTATTTTTTTTTCAGAGTTGCATATTATGTCATCATGACTATTTATATTTAATAAATAACTTTCTGAGTTAATTAGGCCTAACTAGGAAGAAAAAGTTCCATGTTTACATTTGCATAGTTCATATCTGAGGGAAAAAAAATCAAAAAGTTATCAGAAAGGCTTTTTCAGCTCTCTGTGCTACCCTGGCAATTCTAGAATGGACTCACTTTGCTCAAAAAGGAGGTCTTATTTATAATAAATATAGATAATAAGGCATCCTTTCTCCATCCCAAATTATCATTAACTTCCTTGAATTTTACTTCAGCCGATCTACATTCATTCCTATCTCATTAGGCACGAGTGAGTCCTTTTAAATTTTCTTAATGGCAGAAGACTGTAATTTCCAATCAGTTACAACTCTACAAATATGCTTATTAACTACTGATCTTTTTCTCTCACTATAAATCTATCACATCAGCATAACATTTGCCTGCTAAAACCTGGCTGGATGGATGTAATTGAAATTTAAACATTTAAAGTCCTTCTACCATTTTACTACTCTAGCTAACCTTGTTCCCCATCACTGAGGACCATTGAGAGACCATTATTTAAGTATATTTTCAGCAATGCGTGACATTTGAAGTATAAAACCTCAACATTAAAAACTGTGATACAAATTCCTGGCTTGCTATAAGCAGATGTTATTAGTAACTATTGTAACTATTATTGATGGTTTCCCTTTGTCAATAAAAAGTGATGGGTTGTGCATAACTCAAAAAATGACTGAAGCTTCTCATACTGTCTGAAAAAGTGCTGAAAGAAGGACAGTGAGAAATACCATATTCTGTATGTGGAGCGTCTTTTCTACTTATCACAGTTTAATTTGTTTCTGGCATTCTACACTCATCAAACAATTTATGTATTGCAAGCTATTTAGATGCCAAGGTGACTCGTGAGAACAATACATATACAAGAGAGATCATGAGCAGTCTGACATAGAAGATAGATAATAATAACATCCATTCTACAAAGTGACATTTTTAAAAATCTTATTTGTGAAACGATGGAGGAGATTAAGCTTGTGATCCTGTGTGCAACAGTATTATAAGCCAGACTCTCCAATCTTAACACCACACTCCATCATGTAACCAAAAAGAGTGATTCTAAAATGAATCAAGAAATTTTGTAGAATCCTTGTGTATAAGAAACTCAAAAGTTTGTTCTTAAAATAATAATCAGGCAGTGATCCATTACTGAATGCATTAGTCTAATACATGTACTCACTAATATATGTAGTACTGTAGCCCACTAGAACATTAGAGTATTCTCTACTAAGCACTATGTAAACATGGAGGAAAAATACAGTCCTTACCCCAGAGGATTTACAGGTTATTTGGAAAGCAGCAGCAGATTGTGTGCATACAGTCCATGGCAGATACTTCCAGTTTTCAAAAGCTGTCTCCCAAACAGCAGTGTAATACACATGAAGTTTGCTCTTAAACTCAGAAGTCATCACAGGACTAGTATTCAGATTTATATCTACCATCCATAAAGATTATTTTGTAATGTTTTTCAAGGTAAATGGATTTTTCAATAGCAAATCTATTTTTAACAGGAGTTGAAGTTCATTCATAAGCCAGCACATCCAAATTAATACCTACCATGCTTTAAAAATGTAGAAATTTCAAGTGGTGTAATAAGTATATAAATATATAAACAAGGCTGTCAAATATTGTTCCTGCAAAACAGCTACAAGAAAACTCGTGAATTTTACAACCTTTTGGGGAATTCTTTTCTCATTTAAAAAATTTCCATACAAACAGTTATATATAAATGTGAAGTCTAACTAAATAAACCTAGATGTGAACTAGAAAAAGAAGTGATGCAATTTTGTTCGATTTTTACATTAAAAACTGCAAGAGAAACTCCAATTACATTGAGAAGATATTCGTAAAAGTCCTGAAATTTATTGGACTAATACATCTAGACATTTTTTTTCCAGGTTTCTGAATTGATTCAGTTGAGGGAAATGCACTACAGTTAGCATTCAACTTTAATTGCAATGAGGTGACAATGTACTGAGTAATGAGTTGTTTATGAGTTGTAGATGTGTTTACAATGAGTTGACAATGTGTTGGATAAAGTGTTCTTCTAAAGTTGTAGATCTGTTTACAGTGAGCAGTGGGGGAATGTTCATTAATTGTCGATTTGTTTGTTTACATTGTTTTCGATTTGCAATTGCCATAAAACAAATCACAGGCTGATGAAGGATGATTGTTTGTATGCTTTAATGATTTACTGTAGTAGCTTGTCTGAAAAAGTACTTAACTCTGCTTCATCTGTCAGTTCCCACTGCAAAAGCTCCCAGTCACAATAGTTTTATTAGCACAGCATGGGCCATTTGTAAGAACACTATGCATCTAAAAAATCTCAGTGCTTTCCTGTTCAGTCTGTCGTATTTTGGCTGGCTGAGCTGAACAGAATTCCTTCTGATCTGTACAAGGTTCTATCTTTTAATATTCTCCAAGGTGTACATTTGAAGCTATACATATACCATATCTGGAAATTCTTTCCCTGCTATGTCCTCAGTAATGTCGACTGCTTAAAGCTATACTACTTTCTACTCTTTCTTACTGCTGCTATCTTCTCAAAAACAGTTTAAGAAATTCTCTACCATCAGTTTATGCTGGGTTATGTGACATGAAGAAAACCAAATATACACTGGAGAGTATTGGCATTTTGGTTAGAGAAATTCTTTCAACAGCTTGTAGCAATTTGACAAAATATGCATTGTAACATATTTTGTTACTTCAGTCACTGTATGTTTAATAATTTTTGTTCAAAACAGGCACAAAAAGTAATTTTTGATTGTTTTGTTCCCATGTTAGTTTTTCCCAGTTACACTTCCTGTATCTCAGGACAAGCATATTTCACAGGTTTTTCTTCTTGTTATTTTCAAAGAACATTACATTACATATTCCACACTCCCCCTTTCATCTTTCCTTGCTAACGTCTCACTGTGCCCAATGGCAATTTTTGAAGAAAAGTGATTAGAATGGAATTTCCATTAAGCCAAATTTTGGGGTTTCAGCTAAACTGGGACCAGCATTGACTCTCAAGAGAAACTGAGACAATTTCTAGCTCTGGATTTACAGAAGTAAGCAAAATAAAATGTACTAAGCCTGTTTTGAGCCTTCAGCTCATGACAATATAGGCATATATGCCTATCACAAAGGATCTGCACTGGGGAAATCTCAGAGGAAACTATGCACTCTCTCAGTTGCAAACAGTAGCTTCACTTATTTGCACTAGCAATTTCCAGCACAACAGCTACACCAGATTAAATTAACACAGAATATTGATGTAAGCCAATATGATAACATCCAGAGTTTCCAGACCCTTTCAGGTGTTCTTTTGTGAAATTACCAAAATGTGTGCTTGTGAAAATGTACTTCATCAGAACATCAGCACTAATTCTGGTTGATTGTCCATTGGAAAGCGGATAGTGAGCTTCATGCCTTTTCATGTCACATTACATGTGTGTGGAGAAGACTGAGAGGAGTTTTTCCCTTCCCTTCCCCACTTTCCCTTCAGCAAGTAGGGAGCTTGAAAGTGTTTAAAGGGCTAGGAGAGGAAGTATGGGAAGGTCAGACAGGGACTAAATGGAAAAATGAACATCCTCTTAACCTTTCCCCTTTCCCATCTGGAAAAGCCACATCTGCTTTTGTGTGGCACACAAAATTTGTGCCGATAAATACAAACTGTGGACACAGACATACTCTAATGAACTAAATGGAAATTTTGCTACTCATTTTGTTCTGGTAGCAATGGGTCTACAAGATGACAGATGCATCTTCTACTTTAAGATTCTGGTATTAATACAGAGACAGCTAAGCAGAGATCAGCATTTCAACATCATTAGATCTCTCTGGGGGAAATAATACCAGCAAGCACCTCATATTTCTGTATCTTTTAAGGATGTGTTTTTGACTAAGTTTTCCCAACCCATATCTTATCATGGTTTTCTCCAAATGTTCAAACACATTTTTTCCTCAAATACCTGTAAAAATCTCGCCCAAAAGCTGATAAAGGAGTCTAAGAGATGTCTGAGGTCTGGACTGTCTTGCTCTGCAGAAAATGTGCTCTATCCAGTCAAAGTTATTATCTTCTGGGCCATGTCAATATGCAATTTTGAATGTCCTGAATAATATAAAAAATAGTCCCAAAATCTAATAACCAAAATTTCAGGTATCTAACAAGTCTCGGAGATCTTAGATACGTTAGAGAGATCTGGAAACCAGAAGGCTCAATATATAACATTCAGAAACCATAAACTCCTAGCTATAATGTAAATGAATTACCAGTGTCCTGACCTTTTATCTTTCTTCCTTATTATGCTTTTGTCACTAGTTTGTAATCAAAAATTCAACTGTTTGAAATTTATACGCTGTAATTCTCAACACACTTTGCCACAGTGGTTGTGCATAAGGGGTGAAAGCTGTATCTGCAACAAGAGATGATGGCTCTGTGACCTTCCCACTCCTTGGAGAGCTGGGTTTGGCCACACTGGGGGAAGGGCAAGAGAAGACTGATGGGAACAGTGGCTAGACTCTGCTACACTTCTCTCCCACAAAACCGGGAGTGGGAAAAGAGCTAATCCATCTACATTTTTATGCTATCTGGGCTTTTTTATCATATCAGTTGTGATGGTAATGCACTGAAGCTGGGAGGCTGACAAGCTAAAAAGCATAGGGGCAGCATGTCAGCACAAGAACTTTCTGTGCACACCTATATATGGCTATAGACCTCAGCTGACTGTGTGATCTAAATCCCTCACCTTTTTGAGCAGGCAAAAAAGAAAGGGAGACAAGCAGAAAAAAAAAAGAAAAGTAACTTCTCCCCAGGTAGAAACTTTCCTAGGCATTTCAGCAACTAGAGCTTGCCTTTTTCTGTGAATGACCTCAACATTAGGAACGTTTTCCATGTTGATGTAGTATTAAGCCTGCATTTATTTCTATCCCATTTCTCGTGGTTTAACTGCGGCTAGCAAAATACCACGAAGCTACTCTCACAAATCCCCCTCCCCTCCTCCAGTGGAGGGGAAGAATCGGAGGAAAAAGAAATAAGGAAGCTTGTAAAATTGAGATAAGAACTATTTACTAATTAAATCTAAATCAATGTATACAGGTACTACTGCTAATAAATACTTAAAATAGTAGAAAATGAAACATATAGTACAATATATACAATATGATACAATATGATACAATTTCCCACCATCCGCTGATCAATGCACACCCAGATGTTGAGGGATGAAAATCAGACCCCGAGAGCCCGAGAACCACAGCCCCAGAGCGATCGCAGCCCGAGAGCCGTGGCCTGAAGGCCGGAGCCTGGGAGCCTACGCAGCAGATTCTGAGCAAACCTTATCACTGATAACACGGCCAGAAAACTCAAAACAATTCACCAGCTCCCACACGAATGAGCCAGCACAGGAGTTAGCAAAGCAGCTAACGCAGGAGGGTTAGCAAGTGCCCGGAGAGACGAGCAAGGGAGTAAGGGAGAGAGAGAGAAGGGAAGAGTAATGGCTACCGGACCCTCTTCCCCCCTCAAAGAGACCGGAACATGACGTACTATGGGATGAAATACTTCCTTGGTTAGTCTGGGTCAGCTACAGTATCCGAAGTGGACAAAAGACCTTGAGTTCAGTACAGGCCATCCCCAGCACCAGCTGAGGCCTTATCAATGTTTTCACTTACTGTCCAGCAACAGAGTTTCTTGGCAACCAGAGTAAAGGGAGTTAGCCCTTTCCTGACTGAACCCAGCACACCATTAAAAAATAATGACTCTATAGAACCCTGAAGATTAAAAAAAAAATATTATTTTGTCATAATATTGTCTATAATTGTCAAACAGCAGCATGAATATTTGACCACAATAAGATATACTTGGTGAAATTTTACAATATGCCCGTTTCTCCAGAATAAATAATAATATTGAATATATTGTACTCTTCTACTGGCTTGTTGGGGAAGATCAGTATTTTAAGACATGTATATCTGCATGAACTTCCACAATATAAAATTTAAAACAAGAATATGTTATTCTTATATTTCTATGTCACATTGTCATACATTTATCCTATAACTGCATATTTTTTTCATAGACTATTTTTCAAAATCCTGTCCCTACATAAATATTCTTTAATTTTTAAAAATCGTGTCCTTTAATGCATAATAGTTTCACTGTCATGGTAGAAGTTCTTATTTTTTCACACAGTAACAGATTTGCTATTAATATTAATTCTAATTGTAGCAAATGGAAAATGCTATTACAAAATCAGCTGCAAACATTAAGAAACCTAGTTCAGGATTATTTTCTCTCACTGGGAAGTATTTCAACATATAAGCTGTTGCTTTTCACATTAGGCAATACACAAATAAATAAGGAAATAAAGCAGATTTTTATGATAGACAATAATGGGGCAATTTTCTAAAGCATGAATGGGAGGCACTCATAGAAATCCCATTAACAAATAATCAAGGCTGTGGGTATGCATCCATTCACACTGCTTTTGAAAATATACCCCAGGATGAATAATTTTCATATGTACAGTAAGTTTACAGCTGTTGCTTTATTGTCCGCTGAGCCATCATTGTCCTCAGCTGGGAAATCATCTATGCACATGTTTTTCCGTCAAGAAATAAAGTATTGTTATTTACTAATACACAACACCAGAAACTTTGACAGGAATTTTAATGATATTTGCAAATTACTTGAGTCTAAAACTCACCTAGCAGCAAAGAATACAGAGAAGGTAATAGAGAAACTGCTGTTCATGTCATTTTCATAGCTTCTTACATATTCATGTTCCAAAAGGATTTCTTTCACAGAAGCTCATGCTCATCTAACCAGACACTTTGTAAGTAAAAATGCATGAAATTTAAACCAGCTTTTCATGTGGACATTTTTTTTTATGGCTGAGAGTTTTAGCAATCCAGCAGTGGTAGACACCTATAAAAGTATAATGTGATGGATTAGATTGTAATGCTGTCTGGATGCATATGGAGGTGGTGTTTGCCCTTCACTGCAAATCCATTTCAATGTCAGAAGGAATCCATTGGAATGAAGAGTGCATTGTCCAGGCAATAAGTAAACCACTACAGTAGTTTTTCCCTTAAAAATTTATCCAGTCTTGCTCCTAATTATAACAACTATGACAAAGGATAAAGCTACTTATGATTACGATATAGTAAGAAAACCAACATATCAGTGCCTTGTATTCCTGGCTTGAACCTGAATTTAAAACAGGAATTTTAATGATTTTGTTAAAGATTTGCTTTCTTGATGGTTTGTCAAAGCACATTGTAAAACCAGCAACAACTTACACAGACATGCATGAATTTGGGTCATGTCAACCTGGGGAACTTGGGAAAGTTAAACCAAAATAGCTGAAAGGTGTGAATGTAAAGCATGTTATGTAAAGTTCTTACAGTTTTGTGTGAATATGCTCACTGAAACCCAAAATGCTTTTGTAGCTTTCCAGCAATAAGATCATTTTGTTTCTCTGTAGGACTCAAAGGCACTTTAAACTAAGGTCTACATTCACATGCTTAGGCAACTCAATTAACTTTCCAGAGAATGTTCTGGTAAGTATACCCCTAGTTTAAACACTACATTAGAAATTATTATTTAACAGAACCAAAACCCCCTCACTCCCCCCCAGCTGCTTTTACTTCTGTGCAACCCATATATACTTTTAGGCTATTCACATGTTTAAAGTGAGGAACATACTTAAGTATTGTGCTAGATTTCAATGAGCCTAAGAATCGCTTAGTGGAACCCTCAAGATAAAAAGAAATAGGTGGGTAAATAGAACAGTACATACACTGGAATAGTGCTCCAAACAAGCCTAGTGTATTAAAGTTGCAACATCATGGATCTTCAAGCAAGCCCCTGATGCTTAAATGGCTTCCACTGAGCATACCACAGTGGCTATTGGTCCATTAGACTCAAAGGAGGATTTCCACAACAATCTGTTCTGTAGGATATTATATAAATTATAAATTATATAAATTATATCACTGTCAACAAGATCTAAATTATACTGCTTGATTTAAAATAAAATCAACAATCACAATTATAACAATATTTTGTTGTAATACTTCTTGACTAAGGGCATATTGCAATACTCATACTGCATTCATCTCTGGGGCGTAAAAAGGACATGGATATGTTGGAGTGAATCCAGAGGAGGGCCAGAAAGGTATTTGGGGGGGGGGATGAAGCACCTCTTCTATAAAGACAGGCTGAGAGAATTGGGCTAGTTCAGCCTGGAGAAGAGAAGGCTCCAGGGAGACCTTATAGCACCTTCCATTACTTAAAGAGACCTACAGGAAAGCTGGAGGGTGACTCACATACAAGGGCCTGTAGTGGCAGGACAAGGGGTAATGGCCTTAAACTGAAAGAAGGCAGATATAGATTAGATATAAGGAACAAATTGATCACTATGAGTGAGGATGATGAGGCACTGGAACAGGTTGCCCAGAGAAGCTGTGGATGCCCCATCCCTGGAAGTGTTCAAGGCCAGGCTGGATGAGCCTTTGAGCAACCTGGTCTAATGGAGGGTGTCCCTGCCCATGGCAGGGGTGTTGGAACTATATGATCTTTAAGGTCCCTTCCAGCCCAAACCATTCTATGTTTCTATGATTCTATGATTTTTATTTTTGTGAATAAATCCTCCTTTCTTGATAGTATGACATTTTCAGCAGCCCTCAGTGCTAAAAGAACAAATATTTACAAAATTATTACAGTTTTATTTCTAGGACCACCCACATATTTATGAGGATTTCCAGTGATTAAGATCACTGGGAAAATATTCTGAGATAATTTCTCTGCCAGGTTATGCTGGGAAAAAGAATGCACATGTGTTCCACAGTTATGTGCAAGAGAGTTATGTCCCCTGGTGATGTCTCCACTGAAAAACAGTGCAAAAGGAAGGCTCATACATGACTCGATGTCACCAGTTGAAACACTGTGCAAATCAAAGTTCCTGCTCTTTCTCAAATTCCCCAAAATGGTTAAGAAGAAAAACATTTTAAAACATAAAAAACCACTTTGTTTTTCATTATTTTGGTTTATTTTCAAAGTTTATTCCATGATGGCAAAAAACTTGCTTCAAAGGCAAAAAACTTGCTTCAAAAACAAAAAGGAGAATGAATAATTTTATTTTACAAATTACTTACATTTAAATTCCTTGTGGCTACAAGTCTCAGAACAATCAACTTTAAACAAAATCTGAGCAGATATTTGGATTAGAGAAAAAGCTGAAAGTGCATATCCAGCTCCCTTAAGTTTGAAAAATTGCTTTTCTCCTAAATTAATTTTAAATAATAATATATTTCCTCTCCATTATTGTGTCTAAAATTTTTAAATGAGAACACATTTCTGGTACATGCAATTTCTTTCAGCATGTTAAATAGCCATTTTTTAAAATTTGAATCAAGCTTGCCTTAAAGACTTATACCAGCAAATTTTGGTGTTTATGTAACATTTGAAAAGTCACAAGATTTCATTTTTTTCAAAAAGTTTCTTCTGGGATTTAGAGAGAGTTATCCATTACTGTAAAGTCACAGAAGAATAAGGAGATAAGAATGGCAATATAGTGGTAAGACTGTAAACTATTCATTCAGGTTGCATAGAATG
Organism: Rhynochetos jubatus; assembly: GCA_027574665.1. Taxonomy (NCBI): domain Eukaryota; kingdom Metazoa; phylum Chordata; class Aves; order Eurypygiformes; family Rhynochetidae; genus Rhynochetos; species Rhynochetos jubatus. Next base: position 105,523,393 of record CM050648.1, read on the forward strand.
TATGGCAATGAATAGTTTAAATCCTTTTTTATTAGCTTTTTAAAATAAAAAATAATCTTAAAAAAATCTCTCCAGTACTTAATTAGTTATTGAAAACCTTTTTGTTTTTCTAACACAAAACCCTTCAAAATAGAAGTTATATCCAAGCTGTCTGTCAAGTATTACTTACTGTGAGTGCCAACAAGATATTTTCCTCTCTTTTCTAATTGGGTAACACAGCTAATTACTGTTGTCTGTGGAATCATGTTTGATTTTCATCTTGAATGTAAACAAAAACCATAATTTTGAATGATAATGTATAAATATTTGGAGTAGGGACGTGCAAGCAGTGAAAGCTTGGGTAATTTATATGCTAGATAATAAAAGTTACCTGTGTTTCATGGCTATCTAGTCTCTAACAACAATTCTTTAAAAATATATAAATTCCTGATAAATGCCCACAATATTTTCCAAGAATTCTTTTGCCGAACTATTCATGAGAAAGATAGGAAATATATTGGAAATTACCCAGAAAACATGAAAACCACATGTCCAAGCAAAGTAGTCTTTGGATACACTTTAAAGCCCTTCTATTAAGTCTATAAAAAGTTAAGGAAACAGAGACATAATCCATAGTACAAAAGCATAACAACAAGAAGATGTTAAAACTAAGTTTGAAAGTGTCTCTTAAAATACCGTATAAAAATTAATTTCAAAAGTACTAAGATTATTTATAGAAAGGGACCCGTGTTAGGTCATGAACCTTATCAATAATTCAGATTTCATAGCTGTACCCCAGAAGTGTCTCTCCAAATTTCCTTATCTCTGTATAGTTTTTGATCTTAATAAAGAAAGAAAATAATTGAGTGTGTTACATAAACACCCAGGTCAAAAGACAGATACTTGGGACTGGGGAGAGAGGAGGAGGTTGAGTCCTGTCTTTCTTTTAAAAAAGTTTATCCAGGACATGAAAAACAGAACAATACAAAAGTCAATAGAAGGAATGAATATCTGCCTGAAACATTTACTTAGCAAACTGATGTCCTTACTTTGTTCACCTTTTATTTATCTGGTGCTTTACAAAGTTAGCTTAATCACTACCTTTCAGATTCCCAGACCATTATTAGAATGCTCATATTTCTTTCAATGAAGACATTTAGTGAATGCTCAGAATTACCATTGACGCATTGCAAGTTGTACTGGAAAATTCAAACTGTTTCAACATGTAACCAAGAACCTGTTAAAATGCTGAGCTCTTTTTGAGAAGAATTTTGGAAACATGCCTAATTCTGAATTTTTTATATGATCTGTTGTTCCCAGCAGAAGATATTTTTAAAGTTTACACTCAGGCGTCTATGTTCATGAAACTGAACTCTCTAAGTTGCATATTTGAAGTAAAGAAGGGAAGAAAACATATACCATTTAAATAATTTTTTTAAAAAGAGACTATTTCTATCTTATAAAATATTTCACAAAACACAAAATGAAATATAATCACAATCCCAAAGGTAGTCTTGGTTTTGTTGAAGTTCTGTATGAAAAGTGTCATTGCAAAATGCTCTGATGAGTCTAACAGACAGAGAAGGTGCAGTTTTGGGTTGTAATTACCAATTGGAAGGCTGAGAAGAGATGTTTTTGTTAAAATTTTTGTTCATTGATGCTAATTCTAAAGGTTCTTCCTGATCATTTGGAAGAATTATTTTTCCAGAACTAAGACATTCTGTGCCTTGTACTCCACTATACATAGGGACAACCATGTTCTAGAATATCACACATAGCCTCTTGAAAGACATCATTTGGGAACAATGGCATCTGGCAGCAAATTATGCAAAACATGACTTTATGTAGTAATTCAGGCATTGAATGCTGTCATATTATTTGGAGTGACAATTGCAGTACTGAGTGTTTTCCATTTGTGAAATTTTGAGAAGCTGATACTGCAGAATATTGCATGATTTATCCCTTGTGCCTTTTTTCCTTTGAGCCTGGCTGAATAGTTCTACTATCTGAAGTCCTTGATTTATTCACAAAGTAGGGAGGTCTCATGTTGAATTATTCTCTCTGGCCCTTAATGTTTCCTGGTGATTTGGCATAATTCATACCACAAAAACCCCACAACTGTGACTGTCTTATGTGTAAACAATCAGTTGTCTTTGCAATAATCCTTTCTGCATACGTAAAGTTGCAAGAGCATATATAATTTTGATAGCTGTACATTAAAATTAAGCATTTTCACATTACATGTGCATTTACATATTGTTTTTTATTTCTGAAAACACAGGCTTTACTGTGATTCAATACAGTTTCATCACACTATCCTTTTTTAAGGTTTGTATCATGTACTATTATTCTTGTGTAATTATTTTGCTATGGGTAGGTAAATTTAAGGACACTCCTGATTTTGTAAATTTAAGACACTGTGTGACTTTAAGCGTTTTCGCTCAATGCCTATTTTTGATGCAGTAGACTAGATGGCATTGCTGGGAATTTAGTCCAAATGTGAATATATGGGAAAAAATCCCTGATTTATTAAAGTCCAACAATTACATTATATAATGACACAGATGAGCAACAGAAGTTAATGTAATATATCTGCTAAGAAGTGAATCTGCTTTCATGACTGGAGGACCAGCAGGAGGAGGAAGTAGATGCGAATAGCTTGCTCGCAACAGTCAGCTGCAGCTGGTACACTGCATCTAGGGAGATTGTAGAAGGTATTCCTACCACAATGTGCAGAACAAAACCATGACTGCCTCATCTGCAAAATACCTACTAAGCATAAACTTGCAGGGAGATCTCAGACCTAAAAGCAATACCCTTACTTGCAAGGACTTTTCTCTTTAAAAATCTTAAGCATATCACAGGGTTCACAGTCCTGGCCTGCTCTGAAAAAGTGCCAAATCCCTCTTCCATTCCCGAATGAGATGTTTGTCCAATTGCAGCAGCATGTCTGGTCAGAGATTTGGATACTGCTGTATGCCAACCAGTTGTTTAAAAAATGCAACACTGAAAAGGAAATTAAATTCCAGCTTTTCACAGTATTATAGTCACTGCCATTTAGAACAACAGCTACAGGCCATCTTCTGCGATCTTTGCAAAAAAAGTTTCTTACTGCTTTTGTTAGGGCAGATCGTGTCTGATGAATACGGTGGCCTTCTATGATGGGGTCATGACCTGGATGGATAAAGGACGAGCCACCTATGTCATCTACCTGGACCTGTGCAAAGCATTTGGTAATGTCCCACATGACATCCTTGTCTCTAAATTGAAGAAGCATGAATTTGACAGATGGACCACTCAGTGGATAATGGACTTGGTGGTCACACTCAGAGAGTTGCAGTCAACAGCTCGATGTCTGAGTGGAGACCAGCGATGAGTGGCATTCACAAGGGTGAGTGCTGGGACCGGTACTGTTCAACATCTTTGTCAGTGATGTGTACAGTGGGATTGAGTGCAGCCTCAGCAAGTTTGCCAATGACACCAAGCTGTGTTGTGTGGTAGGCACACTTGAGGGAAGGGATGCCACCCAGAGGAACCTTGAGAGGCTGGAAAGGTAGGCCTGTGTCAACCTCATGAAGTTCAACAAGGCCAAGTGCAAAGTCCTGCACCTGGGTCAGGGCAATCCCAAGCACAATTACAGGCTGGGCAGAGAAAGGATAGAGGGCAGCCCTGAGGAGAAGGACCTGGGGGTAATGGTGGATGAAAAGCTGGACATGAGCCAGCAGTGTGCACAGGCAGCCCAGAAAGCCAACCATGTCCTGGGCTGTATCCAGAGAAGCGTGACCAACAGGTCGAGGGAGGGCATTCTCCCCCTCTACTCTGCTCTCGTGAGACCCCACCTGGAGTACTGCATTGTATTGGGTTTAGTCAGGAAAGAGTTAACTGTCTTTACAGTGGCTGCTCTGAAGCTGTGTTCCTGGATTTATGCTGAGAAAAGTACTGATAAGGTCTTAGATGATGCTGGGTTCCTGTATCAAATTTAAGGTCTTTCTCAGCTTCTGATACTGCAGCTGTGTTCCCAACTTTCTCACTACAGACAGTGTGAGGGAACACACAGTTCAGACAGCTAACCCAATCTAACTGAAGAAGTATTTCATTCTATAGTATGTCATGCTCGGTACATAGGCGAGATGTGGGTTCGGGATCCATTGCTCTTACTCTTTCACTTTCTAATGCTCACTTTAACTCTTACATTAGCTGTTTTGCTAACTCCTTTGCTGGCTTGCTCGTGTGTTGGTGGGTTTCTTTAGTTTTTCCAGTTGTGTTATCGCTAGTAGGGTTCGCTCGGACTCTGCTGCAATCGCTCTCAGGCTGATATTCTCAGGCTGCGGCTCTTGGGCTTTCTGGCCCTAAGTCTTACTTTTCGGGACCTGGCTGTGTATCTGTTGTTGGTGGTGAGAAATTGTATCATAAATGTATGATATTGTATCATATGTTTAATTTTCTATTTCTCTAATTACTTATTATTAGCAGTATTTATATGCATTCACTTATATATATATTATTCATTTATATTCAATTAGTAAATAGTTATTATCCCAATTTTATGAGCTTCCTTGTCTTTTTCGTCTGATTCTCCCCCTCTGCTGGAGGAGGAGAGGGGAGATCTGTGAGAGCAGCTTCATGGTATTTTGCTATCTGGAGTTAAACCACAACATGCTTCCAGCTCTGGGGCCCTCACCATAAAAAGCATATTGACCTGTTGGAGTGAGTCCAGAGGAGACCATGAAGATGATCAGAGGGCTGGACCACCTCTGCTATGGGGACAGGCTGAGAGAATTGGGCTTTTTCAGCCTGGAGACGAGAAGGCTCCACAGAGACCTTATTGCAGCCTTCCAGCACCTGAGGGGGGCCTACAAGGAAGCTGGGGGGGTGACATTTTACAAGGGCCTGTAGTGACAGGACAAGCAGTAACAGGTTTAAATTGAAAGCAGGGAGATTTAGATTAGATAACAGGAAGAAATTCTTCATGAAGAGGATGGTGAAGCACTGTCACACATTGCCCAGAGAAGTTGTGGATGCCCCATCCCTGGAAGTGTTCAAGGCCAGGTTGGATGAGGCTTTGAGCAACCTGGTCTAGTGGAGGGTGTCCCTGTCCATGGCAGGGGGGTTGGAACTAGATGATCTTCAAGGTCCCTTCCAACTTAAACCATTTTATGATTCTATGATGATTCTACGATTAAGCATTAGAAAGAATTAAAAATGCAAGATACATATTTTAATGTATTGATATTTGTAAAAAAAAGTTTGCTATATCACTAATAAAATCTTAACAAATATATAATTTATACTCTAAATATGGTTCGTGTTAGGATATATCTTGGTCCCTGATACAATTGTAGTTGGTGCTCATAGTAGCAGCAGATCTATCCTCATGAATGTTCTTCTTCCTTCCAAAAACGCTTTCTTATCCATAAGGCATTTCAGAATGTCCGTTATACACAAATAGTAAAATATAGATTCTACCAGAGCTGACTCTTTTTGTGATATAGTAAAGGCCATTTGGACTGGCTAAGTGACATCATACTACTCGGTGTAATAAATATCAGCTGCAAAGTGTGCTGACTTGCACTGACACTACAATAAATAAAAGGCAGAAAATTTAGTGAACCTTGCGGTGTATGAAAGGGGAAATCTTTAGAATGCAAAATTAGACCTTGTTACCTGCAAGAAGACACAGGGCTGGTAAATTTTACAACTATTGAATAGGCCAGTTGTATGCTTGTAAATATGTTAGCTGATAAACATTAATCTTCAGCAATCTTGTCTATTACCAGTAGAAGTGGAGATACATATTGCTGAAACTTTTATGACATGTTTAAAATGTTCTACAGAATAGAAATAAAAGGTTTAGTTGATCTCAAACACTTTAACTTACATTTCTTTTACATCTGCTACTAATTCTTACTTTATCAAAATAATTGGGTTTTCTTTGTGAAGGTTTTAATCCATGATAAAAGTAAAGAACACTTATGGAAACTATTTTTGATTTATCACCTAGGAAGCCTCCTACATCAGTCATACTCTGAACAAAACACTGTATATAAGATACCAGCACTCTGATTTCTGCCTCCCTACAAAAGAAGGATAATAATTTATTTTAAGACATTTTGCCTTGGAAATATCAAGACTTTAATTAGGAACCATCAAGTCAACCAGTCCAAACATTTAGTTTACATGCATATTCTCTATTTGCAAACTCATAAGTATTTGTTAGTTAAAAGAAAAATAAAACTAGTATTTTAAACCTCTTTTTTTCTGAACATAATAGTAAATCAAACATGAGTTCTGAATGGTGGAAAACCCCCTAGACAAATAGTTAAATGAAATGAAGCTGCTATAATATTAAAGGAAATAATTTAACAGGACATTCAAGAAAATAATTTACTCCCAAACATAAGCTAAGATTTGAGTTGCTGACTGGTTAGAAAAACATTTGAGCTGTTTCTTTGGTAAGCGTATTTGCAAATAGCAACCTAAAATACAATTTGTTTCATTGTATTTGCTCACAACTCACTTTTTCGTTTGATCATTCTATTAGGAAACTTTTAATTATTAGAGTAGTCACAGAAGTTAACTTAAAGGAAGACAGAGTACATGTTTACGGTCTATAATTATCTAAATAGGATTTGTTTTGGAGCACTGTTTCATCTTGCAGACAAAAGATGTCCAATGATTGGAGGTGAAAGTCAGTACAGACTGAAAATAAAAAGCAATTTTTGACAGTGAGGATAATTAACTATTGCAACAGTTTTCCAAGGTATACAATAAATTTTTTCATCGCTTGGAATCTTTAAATCAAAATGGGCAAGTTTCCAAAAGATATTCTGTTATGCCTCTGTGGGTTATTGTTTGCTACAGGAAAACTGGATGAAATATCTGATCTTTTTAGTGCAAGAAGTCAGACAACATGATTATAATGGCACCTTCAAAATGCATTAGTGTATAATTTAGCCTTCTAAAATCTGAACTAATATTATAACAGGCTTTTTTTTTCTATATTTGCAGTGTATTCCAGCCTAAAAATGAATGCCATGTTTGTAACATTAATAGAGGCAGCATTCAAACACCATCATTTTCTTTGCTATAATCACTCAGACACCAAACAGGGAGAGGTTTCCACCTTCTGCCTTCTTGCTGTACCAGCCACAGGTGATTTCTAAACAACAGTGACTTGCTATGCTAAAGTTTGTCCTTGTAACAAAAAGGAGACAGCTGAGGAAACGGGGTGTGTGTGTGTGTGTGTGTGTGGTGTATCCTGCACGCTCTATGGCAGTTTGGGGATATGTGTGTGTCAGATGATTATCATTTCCATTTTCTCTTGTGACTGTAACCTTCATTGCTAATGAGAGCACTCATTCTGAAGCAGCATCTTGACACCTAGAGAGTGAACCAGAATAGTCTATGACACAGCAATCAACACCTTTCACAACTGAGTGGCTCTTACTTACTAGAGCAAGGATATTCAAATCGTTGGAGTCATTACCTTTGAATAACTATGGAGGCAATGGGGTGGGGAAGCAGGTGGGGTGGGGTGGGGTGGGGAGGGAGAGGGGGATGGTACGGGTTTGGGGGGAGGGATGGACAGCGGGGACACGACAACAACTACAAAGGTTTAGAGCTGAAACCTGAACCTTTTCCTGCTCACGTCCAACTCTTGGCACATTAAAAAAAAAAAAAATCTTCCCTAAGCAAGACAGGACAGCTAGCAGCAGAGACAAGACCAGACAAAGCACCACTGGGGATTTGCTTGATCTAACTCAGATGTAGATCAATCTTAGAACGTCCCAAGTGCACCAAAATCTAGTCCTATAGACCAGAAATCAAGAAAATAGTGTTCTTCATGCAACCAATGTTAATGCAAATATCCCTGTTAAAAAAGATAAGAACAGATGTTCAGGGAATGTTTCTTTTTTTCTGAAGATGCTCTCATTAATTTTGCTGCCTCAGTAACAGGAATAAGTTTTTTTCCTCCTTATAATTGTTACAGGGAAGCAACTCATCAGAACATGTTACAGCTCAGTTCTGGGGAGAGGGGAAGATGTACAACTAAAAATGGCCAACCACTGTGTAACATTCTGTCATCTGACTGGTGATATAACTGGAAAACACCATCCTAATTATGACTGGACCTTTATATAGTCAAATGTACCTTTGCTCGCAGTAGCTCACATGTACATTTCTGTACAACCCATTCTTTCTAAAAAATACTATTACATATGTAATATAGTTATTCCAAAGAAACAAGCGATACATTGTATAATTAAAGCTAATTTTAAGTCAAGTAACCTATGGCATTTGTTTATTAACTTTGTCAATTACATTTATTAATTGGGAATTTAGCATGTGATATATCGCAAAATGATTGCAATGATCATTTTTGAATACTGAATACATAACCTGAAACCAGATGGTGACTGTTGAAAACCATATATAAATAAAATGTAAAGCAACTTATTAATTAGAAAACATTCTCACATAAATTTCTTTGCCAATATGCCAGCAAAGTTGCCATCTATAGGCTTATTTAAAATGAGTTTTCTTGTAAAAGTGATTTAGTATTGTAAAATACTAAGAGTTACTGCTGACTTTATTTTCAGCTGAAGAAACTGCAATAAAGGCATCAAAGTCCATGAAAATTTCTTCTTCGATGTACTACAAAAATAATTCTTTTGGGACTCTGCAGCTCTCTGATATGAAAAAACAAATTGTATAATTGTTGCATGAATGCATAGGTTCTGAAACAGCACTTTCTCTAAAATAGGATAGACCATAATATAGCAGAATTACAAGCAAATGCTAAATTAGACCACTTATATTTAGCAAATATATTTTATTTTTCACAAGGCATGTATATGACAAAAATACTGGCGTGATTGGAATAACACACCCTCCACTGTTACACTAAGTCAGACCGTCTTTCAATGATGTTATGAAATCACTGGTTTTCAACTTTCTCCATTTGCACCAAACCAAATCTCTCCATGATGCACTCACTGTCAGTGAAATCAAGAGTTTTGCTGGGGATATACAGAGCTCGTTGCCCTTGAAAACTGTGTTTTGATATTTTAAAACTTCATTTACAAACTGTTATGTCCCTCCCAAATTTCTTAACAATATTTCCACTGAGACCTGACTATACACAAGGGGCTTTTTTCTGGATAAAGAACAAAAAGAAGGGAAATTCCCTTCCTTGGATTAAATGTCCCTATTGAGGAATTGGTGCATTCAACCAACTTGATCAATTAGCCATTACAGACTTAACCATTTCCTTTTTTAAAAATTGACAAATTCTTTAATTCTGCAAATCCAGTGAACAAGTATACCAAAAAATATCAATATAAAAAAATATATGAAAAGCAAGAAGACCATTTTAGAATCATATTCTTCCAGGTCGGTCAGTGCCTGCCTTCACTTTTTCAACTGTTAAAAGTGAAAAGATGACAGCGCAAAGTGGATGGTGACCGATATTTGTTCTGAAAATTAACTATTATATTTATCACATCACAAAACCTGTTTAGTATAAACAGATGGACTAAATTATTTCTGAACAGTTCCTGAATTATTGGACATCTGATCAGTTCAGTATAGTAAGGGGCATGACTCGCATTTTTGGGTATGATATTTATAATTTAGCACCACATATCGAAGAATATTTATTCCAGCCATTAGTCCTTCCCTTTAACATATACCCATGTAAGCATACCAGTGGCATCACTCTCATGTATCTGATGTAGAAAAAAAGTCTCTTACTGTTAATATCACAGTATTGATAAGAGACCATATCCTGATTGGATCAAGCTTTTGCAACGTGCTGTAGGTTTTTATAGAAAAAGGTCACACAGGCCTTCATGAATTAACAAGCTCATCCCACTGTGTTTGTCTGGTGAAGAGAACAGGATCATTTCCCTCTCAGATTTTTGAAATAATTGTACATGGAATTACAAGTCCGATCCTTTCAGAAGAAAACTAACTAGTATGATGATATTCGATAGAAAATGGGGAAAGGAAGACTTTATGATCATTTCGAAGGAAAAACTGAAAATTCTGAAATAAATTATAAGCAGGTTAAAAAGCAATATGGGTTTACCAAACGTGTTCTGACAGGATAACCTAAAAAATAACTGTCATTCTTTAGGCCCAGTAGGCAACAAAAGACCATGTGGCTGCTCACTCACTCTTCCCCTCAGTGGGATGGTGAGGAGAATATATAAGGAAAGGTTCGTGGGTTGAGACAAGGACAGGGAGGGATCACTTACCTGTTATAGTCATGGGCAAAAGACTTGACCTGGGGGAGAAAAATCAATTTAATTAGTTACCACTCAAATCAGAGTAGGACAATGAGAGACAAAACAAAACAGATCTTAAAAAACTTCCTCCCACCCCTCCCTTCTTCCTGAGCTCAGCTTTGCTCCCCATTTCTCTACCTTTTGCCCTCCAGCAGCACAGAGGGACAGGGAATGGGGGTTGTGGTCAGTCCATCACTCATCTCTGCATCAGTTGTAGGGGACGACTCCTCATATTCTGCCCCTGCTCCAGCGTGGGGTCCTTCCTACAGGAGACAGTCCTCCACCAACTTCTCCAATGTGAGTCCTTCCCATGGGCTGCAGTTCTACATGAACTACTCCTCTCTCCACTGTTTCCACTTCCGTTTCTGCTTCTCTTTTGTTTTCCCCTTTTAAATATGTTAGTCACAGAGGTGCTAGTTGGCTTGGCCACGGTCAGAAGCAGGTCCGATATGGAGACGGAGGGACGTTCTAGCAGCTTTTCACCACCCCTGTGGTCCCTCCCCCAGTACCAAAACCCATCACCACACAAATCCCACAGAGTAACCTACCTGGTAGACAAAATAAATGCAGTGGACCTCATCTTCATTTAAACATATCAAATAATTCTACTTTGCAAGACATTTGTCAAATTGAAGAAGATACAAGGATCTGCAAGGAAGTGAAAGGCCTGTCTTGTGGGAGCAGTCTTCTGAGCATGGTCTTTGAGGCTGAAAGGAAATATGGTTGCTGTCTACAAATACATCAGTGTGTACATGTCAATGAAGGAAAAGAACCATTTAAAGATAGAATGAATTTCAAGAACAAGTTTGAAGCCAAACTCTGTTTAGATTAGAAAACAGAATAAGGCTTCCAGCTGTCAGAAGAGCTAAGTTCTGGGACCATCTTCCAATAGGAGAACATGAGAGAGTAATTTACCAGGAAGTTCATTACACTTCTGAAGGGAGTTAGAAAATATATGCCCAGAAGGACTAAAAGCCTCTACTTAGGGACTTAAGAGATTTCTAGCTTCATTTTCTGAACAGAAAAGGGATAGAGGAATAAATCCTGCTAAAATTGGGAGCCACGCTTTTAAACATCTCAAATAATTTTGAAATATATTTAGAATTATTCCTTCACACACAGATACTTCAGCAACTTTTCTGGATATTTCTAGTTAGAATTCAAGGTTCTTCCTATCTATCATTCCCTTCAAAACACATATTATAAGTATCTGAGAGAACTTAAATTTAACTGAAAAATATCTCTCTGCTTGTACCAACACTTGTATGAATAAGGAAAAAAGAAGAACTTCAGTTGGACACGGCTGTGATGAATGCAGAAATTGAATGCTGCCATAATAGTTTCTGTTCACTATTTGTATTGCTTGGCCTTCAGCTTTAGCTGATTTGCTTTTTACTCTATAAAGGCACAAAACTTTCTGCAAAGTTAACCAGTAGGTCGTTGTAAAAAGTGCCATTGTTTGGTGTCAGAGCATGAGTAACATTCCTGTGTTATGGACAGTATGTTTCCTGAGCTGATGAGTGCCATTGCTGAGGGAGACGTGGAGGCTGACAGTAGCAGCACCTGATTGCATGTGTGGGTAGTAAGAGATACTCCTTAATGTGGTATCCCTTTCCTGCTGAAATTTGCAGTGGATGAGTATAATACTTGATCCCAACAGAATTTCAGCTGGATTTTTTTGTGGTCTTACGGTTGTGACTATGATATATGAAAGATATATCAGTGTGGGCCTCTCTTGACATGCCATTAATATTGTTATTATTTGTACTATAATTTTGCCTTAAGCCTTGCCCCACTGCCCCAAATAAGACCCAATTACAATAGGCACTGTATAAACATATAACTTAATGGTCATCAAACAAAGGGGGGGTCAGTTGAATAAAGGAAAACAAGAACCAAAACAAAACAAAAGATGATTTTTAAAATTCCCTTATTGGCTCATTGTTCTTCCTCCTAGTGATTAGATTTTCCACAGAACTTTACCAATTTCATTGCCTTTACTAGTTTTAAGAACTTCCTCCGGGAGTCTTAATTCTCTGGAAAAAACTTCCATTTGAAAAAAAAGTTTTTTAAGAGCAAGTCTTGTACTTTACAATGTTTAATTGTTTCGTTTTTTTTTTTTTTTTTCTCATAGCATCTATTCAAATAGTCTTCTCTCTGGTTACCATTGTCCTCATCAATCTAGGTTTTTTACTTAGTTTCTCTGTTTGTTACCTAATAGCCAAGACAAGAGGGAAAATAATTTCTTGACAATGATGACAATAAGAGACATGTAACACCTCAACCATAATGAATTGCATAAGAAGCCAAATAATAATACATCCCTATTCAAATTTTCCTAAACATCACTAAAGATTTGATTGAAAGAGAGTCAAGCCTATTTCTCCTTCTTTAACAAATTCCCTCTAAAGCCAGCATTCCATGTCCTGGTAATTTTTTGTTTGAAAGTATGTATATCTATATGCAAATATCTTTCAAAAACTTCTTGACCAAAATGGCTTGCAAGCAGGTTTCGGATTCACTTCACACATTCTGAAGTTATAACATTCTGACATATTAGTTCAGCTGTGTTCTGAATGGTTCACTAGTCTTCATTTTCCAGCGACTCGATGTTTATGGCATGTGCTCAATTGTTTTAAGGCATGACTAAAAAGTGTAAAACTGGTCTATGAAATCACTAGTCCAGAAAAAATTCTCTGCTCTGTTGAATTCAATGAGCAGTATGTATATTCACTTTCTTTGTCTATTACTTTTTATAAAGTCTTTTGAGTGTTTCAGAATTGTAGGGTTGGAAGAAGCACATATTCAGAAATACCAATTTTCTGTATGCAAACTTTATAGCACAGAAAATACTGGGTTGGGGTTTTTTTGTTTGTTTGTTTGTTTGTTTTAATGTGAAAATGTGGATCTCTACAATAATTATGGCTTTGCAAAGCAGACCACAAAATTGTACTTACTTCCTCAAAGTCACTGAGAGCGGGAGAAAGAAGTGGAAAACACTCCCTATCTCTGTGTTCAGCATCCCACAGTAGGGAAAACAAAAACTGAGCAGTCCAATGTAATTTGGAATTTTGAGGACAACAGGGCATTAAAAGTTTATTTTCCTAGAACACCATATACAAAAATATCTTTTCTTCATGGGCTTCTTCAATCTGTACATCACAAAAGCACATTGAAATAAATCTTTGAAATAACATTTCCCTTTTGGATATTAACAGCTGTTTTTCTTAATGATGAGAAAAGCAAAAAAAAAAAAAACAACTTTTAAGAATACTGGCAGATGTTTATGGCTATTTTAAACCAATTATATTGACTGTATCCTGTTGAATTAATTAATTGTATCTATTAGAATTCTCTTGACTAGCATTCTGTCTTTGCTGAAGTTTACTGTAGTGGCAGTGGGTTTCCCTGATCATTTAATTTTCTTTTCAAATGAGATCAAGTAAGATACATCAAATTCCTTTTTTGATCTCATGAAGGCAAAAGTATTTTCAGTACAGCTATAAAGTATTATGTCTAGTTTTACACAGCTCTGCTAAGCAGGTATGCAGGTATCACTTGAAATGGTGTGTAATATTCCACAGATGGCAATTACTTTCAGAGGAATGGCTAGGGACTTAATTAAAAGGCTGAGAGTTAGCAAACTAAAATGCTGGAGAAGCACATGAAAAATCTATACATCATGCAAGGGACTCTACAGAATATTTAGGAAGCTAAAGGTGTCTCTAAATTTTCCCTTCATTTCTTCACAAAGGGTTTACTGTAAAATAAAGGCTAGGTATCTTAGTTTTTAAATTATATTTTAGCTATCTGAAGCTACTACACAACGAAGCAAAATATATTTGACTTCACAATATTGATTTTACATGAGAGCACGTCAGTTAGTGGAATGCAAAAACCAATAAAGCATCACCCCTGGCTGGGATAGATATCTCTAGACACAATTTATTTTTACATATGTAAACCAATTATTGGGCTTGTTGCATTTAAAAATGGCCACCATATATCCTTACAAGGACTTTTTTATTCAATCAAATCAATTGCATTGATCTCCATATTCCATATTAAACACCCACCTTAAATTAAAACCAACACATTTTGAAGGCCATAAGAAAAGTTTCTCAGCAGAAATAAATTCTACAAGGCTTTCTTTGTGTGTTTTTATGCCCAAACATTAATACAAATATTGATTACATTTAACACACAATTTATAAGCTATTTCAATGCTTATTTCTTCCTAAAATTTGTTCAATAATAACACAAATTTATAGAAACAGAATGCTCCTTGAATTTCCTTCTGTTGCACTGGAATATGACTATGGTTTTCATCAATAATGAAATGACAGAATAAAACATCTTTAACCATAATTGTTGATGAATAATCTACAACTAAAAGGATCTACAACTAAATGTAGATATAGGGATAAAATTTTTGTCCTTGTTGCACATTATTCAAAAAAGTTTACTTCTACCATGAGGCTGGCCTGGTTGTTTCCATTCCCAAGTGGTATCTACAAAGAGGCAGCCGGACTGTAAACTCAGAGGGGCCATTCACATGGACAAAGCTATTACATGTGTAAGTGTAGGACTGATGCTAAGTATTCTCTTGGTAAAAGTCTTGGTGTACTGCAGACAGTGGCAAAGCTCCAATTTTGTACAAAGAGGTCAGTCTCTATCTATCCAGCTTTACCCCTTACTGCATCACTGTTCTATGCCTGACAAAAAAACAACCGTGACACTTGGAAGAGATTTCTCACTTCTCTCTGCCTCATCGGTTTCCCAGCTTTTAAAGCTGTATTGACATTGTTTGTACTTTGTAACTTCTCTCTCCTAATAGTTTTCAATTAGCTTTAGAAGCATTATTCAACTCTCTCAAGATTTCCAGAGTTTACACAGAGTTTGCATAAAGGTGAGATGGAAGAATCCAGACCTTAGAAATATTCTCAAACACTCAAAGTGTTCACCATCCTGTTAACACTCCTCCATCTCTTCATATTGCTATGTGCATATCTTGCAGACAAATGAACAGCATAAGAACCAAGGAGGGAATTTGTCAAATACTCCAAATAGCTGCACATCACTACAGATTATGACTGCTTGGATTTAGGGAACATTTTTTTGGCTGAGGAAATATTCCAATGGGATAGATTAATCTACGTAAACCACACAGCTCAGCTGAAACTGCTGTTCAGCATTCTGAATTACCACCTTCGTCTTCTTTCAGCACAAAAATGTGCATTTCTTCCTATAATAAAGATATTTTATAATAGCAATAAGGCAACTCCAGGATGTGTGGTTATCATGAGATAATCATACCCTGGAGGGATTGCAGATACTTGGCTGTGCCTCATAACATCCCATGTGTGTGTTTATCTCATGATAACCCTACTCTCTTTTGTATCTTATTGCCTAATTATCCTCTGCTAATGCAAAATACTAGTTTTTTTGTCTGAAACAATATGTGCAAGAATGCATTGCTAACAATCACTGGAGGACACTGACAAACAATGCTGTCACTACTTTGTACTCTCTTCCAGTCAGAAATTTACATAAAGAACCAACTTTGGATATTTTTTCTAAACCACTTCAAATCCTTTTAGGCAACACCAACTAAAATATTGGAAGCAGGCCAAGTAAATATCTAAAAAAATTCCATGTATAGTCTTAAAGTGATTTATATGGTTTTATTTACACAAAATATGAAACTTCTTTCTTCTGTATTTATGTCTCTTTACGTTTCTAATGCTAATACACAGAATGTAGTTTGCTGATTGTTGTTTATGGGCCCTGAAGTACTCTGTTTATATATCAGGACTACCCATTTGATATTTATTTGAGGATATCAATTTTTTTTTATGTACATATGATAGCTACATTTCAGAAAACATTAGGAGATAACTCAGAGAGAATAAAGACTCTGGCCCTCACTTAAACTGGTAGAAACTTTGTTCATTGCATCATGCAAGAAACTTAAGTTGTAAAACCTGTGTTCCACTGATGATGAAGTTTTGAGATATGAAATACTTACAAATAATATCCATTAACTCCTCAGTTAAATAAATGCCATAAAAATCACAACCAAACACAATCCATTCAAAACAAGCAAACTAAAAATTAGTCTAAATTTTTAACTGATAGACTTATCCTGTAATTTAGATTGGGAACTTGAGAAAACATAAAATCATAAAATGGTTTGTGTTAGAAGGGACCCAAAAGGTATGTGTAAGAATTGTCTTTTCTTCTAATAAAAATGGTATACATTGAAAATTGGTTGCTGGTCAAATGATAATCTAATATATTAAGATGACATCAAACAAGTAGTGGAGAAGATGTTAACAAAATATATAAATTCTGGGATTAACCTATCATTAAGTTACACAGATTTCATCATTCTACATCACTGAATGTTTATTGTGCATATTTTATTTGCATATCAGAACACTATAAGATTTAACAAATTGAAAAAATGCTTTTTCCATGTGTAATACTAATAGAATTAGGAAAGAAATTTATGGACTATTCGGTTCTGACAATTAATTACAAGACAAATTTTTATGTAAACAAAAATAAGAAGAGAAATATATTTAGTGCAATGCTAAACATATGATAAAAAAGGTAACCCTGGGAATTAAAAATGTCAGGTTTTCTATATCTAACTTACATATGTGTGTGTGGTTTTGTTTTATATGTATGTATGTACACATAAATACTTGGTTTTATTTTGTATTTTATAAGATACCATTCTTTTCCATACTGCTTACATTGAACTAAATTCTACTCTTAATATCAACACCTGAGTAGTTTGGCCTCTTATTTCCTTTGCTGTGAAATAAAACATTAATGAAATCAAGACTTTTCCTCTTAGAATATCTATTTATACATGCTACTTCTATGTAAAATGCTTTCGTGTTCCATGTACTCCCACTCAACCAGCTCTTCTGAAAAACAAGCATGTTTATCTCTGTTAACATTGCTTACATATCTCATTTCTCAATCCTTTGATTATTTTAGATGGCCTTCTCTGAATTCTACTTTCATGGTGCCAGTGGAAGGGAATTGCCTTAATACAGTTCTCCTCAGAAGTTGCTAGCTCTGCTGCTGTCTTGCCTGTGGCATTTCTGGCAGCGCTTGACACTACATTCTTGGAAAAAGAATCAAGGGGCATATTCCCAATCAACATATACCAACATATAAAAGAATTATAAAAAACACCATCAATAAAGGATGATGCTGATATGCAAAAAACACACCAATCACAGCAGCTGCTGACTTAGAACAAAGATCTGAGCTCACAATTTCTTATCTTAATAGAAAAAGACATATAAAACTGTGCAAGGCAGGAAAAGACTCAGAGAGAAAGTTACATGTGCTAAGATGAGCAGGATTTTGTCTTACAGTGACCACAATACACATATCTTGATGGAACAAATAAAGACTGATGTGCATGTGCTGCTGTGAAGATGTCACAATTCTCTTCTGTTGGCACCATCAAATAAGAATTCTGAGAAAATAATCGAAGGATTGAGAAATTATATCTGTAAATAAGAGGCCAAAGCCTGCAGATCTACTCAGGTGCTGCTATTAAAATGTCATCTGACATTTAAATATGACTAAATAAAAATATTTCACCAAGTTCCAGACAAAATCTTTATCATTAAAAGTTTATCATGTATATTATTAAAATATATCTAGGGTAAGAAATATTTTACTTCAAAGAACATTATAATGCATGTGCAGTTCTTCTGTAATTTTATCTCAACATCAACACAGTTCTAACATGACTATTCCTCACCTAAGCTTTTTGAGAGACCATATCATAGGATCATGATGTAATAAAGTCACTTAAAATAATTTGTAATGGAGAAGTCCAGTTTTGACACATGCCATTGTCTATAGTCTTTTTAATTCAGTAGAGTAATAGATGTATTAAGGGTAATGCTATATATTATTTCTATGTGATCAAACAATTCCTTATTGCTTTATGCTGAATCAAACTTAAGACTAAATAATATTTCATACTAAAAGCTAAAACAGAGCAGATTGGATTCTGGTTCTGGCCCTTCACTCATTTATGAATTATGTATTAAAAAACTATTGAACTAAAACCAAAATAAACATTATTAGGTAAAAAGTATGGCTTTGCTTTCCATAAGTTGAGACAGCTAAAAGATCTTATAGTTCTTTGTTAAGTACTCCCTAACTATGAGCATTCGAATGAAAACAACTGCTGTGTTTTATGCTGACTTCACCGCTGCTGATATGTGCAAGGGCCACTGAGTGAGTCGAGCCAGTCATTCGAGCCATGGTCGAGCCTGGCTAGTTTCATAAGTGAATTTAAGAGAAGAGGTAGACAAGACTTTTCAGGATGCAAACAGAAACAGTTCCACTTTGAGTGGGAGGTGTTCTGGAAGACCTCCAGAGATCCCATCACATGCTCATTTCCATACTCTGTAAAGAGAACTGCAGCCACTGTTAAGAATTTTCAGGTTACAGAAGGCTGAACCTAGAAAACCTAGTAAATTTCATTGACTAATGATTGTGTGGATTTTGAACTGAAATTTTGGACTTTTGAATCTGTGTTCCAGAGTAGTAGAAAACTGTTTCTTGCTTATTTTTACAGAAGAAAACCCTGCTACTATGTTATCTTCCTTTGGGACTTTACACATGCTTTTAAAATGTCCTTATATATTTTTAGATATTTTACAGTAATTAATATTTTGCTACTTTAAGTTGTTTGCATTTTTCAGCTAGCAATTAAACATTTTTCTTACTTCCATTTATTATTAAAAGTCACCAACTTTTTACCATAGAAAAACTTTATGGGCTCTTTAATAAATTCTCTGGGGTTTGTTTCTTCTGGACATTTTTGTTTGGAAACCTAGTATATTGGTTCAATGTTTTTGTTATTCAAAATTTTTATTCACTGAAATGTGAAGCCAGGAAATGATACAAGTTCAGCTCTTTCAAGCTATAAGCAAGACTAAAGAAAAGTACCTGTCTTCAGGGAATGATGTGAAATTGTCAAAGGTTTAAGATCCATCTTATAACAATTTTAACGGACAGGATTTGCATGCCTCATGAGGGTTTACTTTCTTCCTGACTACTGACAAATTTCATTCATGGTTGCAATTCATGTTCCCCATTTACACTGGTCAAGTAGTGTGGATATCAAGTTCTCATTATTAAAGATCAAAGAAAATTCTGATCACTGTCCGAATCTGATATAAACAGCTACAGAAAGGAAGTCAAAGGTTCTGATATCGTGTGATGAAGACCTGAAAAAGCATTCAATTGTATACAAATAATATAACAAATGCTACATTTGAAGGCTAGCATTTCTGTTCATCATCAAGTAATCTGTGTCCACAAATGCCCTGTAGAAATGAAAATTAAAAGTAATAGCAATGGTTTAAGGATAAGTACTTAATACCTCCTTTTCCATGTGAAAATTGGATTTTGAAATATCTGAGTTTTTCATCTTTCATCTTTAAATGATGCATTTGTCGTCATTGTTAATAAAAGATTATTTTAAAATATTAAGACATCTTTATTAAGGTCCTTCAAAGTACAAAACTCTAAATTTAAACTCAGCTGAACACTGATATGTATTTAGCAGCTTACAACAATAAAGACAAAAAAAAAAGCTATGCTCATATAAAACTCACTCAGATTTGCCAAGGATGGCATTTCGCTTTGACTCCAAGAACAAATTCTCCCCTGGATGTTGTAACACCAATACTTTGGGTTTTATACCTGAAGGAAAAAATCCTCAGACTGTTAAGTAAATATTAATAAATTAAGACTAAATTAAGGCAATGGAACTAGCATTAAGAAATTCCGTTCTGTACTGCAAGAGCTATAACTCTGGATAGAAGTTGGTATTTTCTACTTGTGTGGTTTCCAGTTCTGCCAGTATCCTAAATATTCAGAATCTTGATTTATTCTCTTACTAATATTCGTTACGAATACTTCCAGTCACATTTTCATCCTACATTGCTATTAGAATCAACCCAGAGAATAGATAAATTTTTCAACAGAGTTGCATACACATGGTACACAAATGCCCACATTTGTGTTCCTACTCATGCTTCAAAATGCAGACTTGTTTACCTCCAGGGATTGCCAGAGAGCTTAAATTCTCGTGAATGCATGATTTTCACCATGGATATCCTGAAAACATCAGAGTTCATAGAATCCACAGGGCTGCTATGATTCCTCAAAGAGATGCAGCGGAACCACATTCCTTTGAGTGAAAAGAGATTCCTGGTGAGACAAATATGGTCTCAGAATAACAAAATTAGCACTGCAGTAAAAAAAACAAAACACACCAACAAAAGAACAACAAACACCTACAAAAAAACCCTAAAACCTCTTCAGCAGAGGCTTCTAAAAGTTATGTTAGACATTTATTTTCACACTGTTTGAGAGAAATATAATATATTCTGCACAACACTGCCATTTATAAGTTTTTGTTAAATAAATGAGTGGTCAAAGAGAAACATGCATGACATTGCTGCCCATCTGCTCTCTGCTCCACTGGCCTTTGATGACCAGAGTGAAATCAGGTGCTCAGATAAAAAGACAGAATAAGAAGGTCTACAGAGAGGGGGTGTGTGGGGAACAAAATTAACAAAAGTGAATGTCCAAATTAAACTTTATTTTTAGAGAAAAATAATTAAAAATATTTTTTAATATATAGGCATTTCCTTTAAGGCCTAGGATTCACTGAGCTGACAACACTGGAAAATAGCATTAAGATAGTATACTGAAATTTTTCTGTAGTATTCAATGTCTGGAAGGGCTTTCGAAACACTGACAAGGTTTCACTTCAGCATCTAAATGCAGCATCCTTTCCTTCCCTGGAACAAGTGCACCAAATCTCAAAACTTAAACTGGTTGTCGACCCCTTTCCTTCAAAAACATTCTTGCTTTTGCTTCTTATACATTACATTAAGATACAAATCAAAGATCACCTTCTCTCAAGCATGCAAAGCCATTTACACCCTTGATTTCTGTGATTTCAAGTCTTCAACGTGAGTTTTTTAGCAGAAATTCATAAATTAAAACCTATGCAGTTATCTCTGAGATCACTAGGCATTGGAAAAAGAATGTAAGGAGTGTTCTAATCCCAGAGGAAAACCTTGTTTAAGTGATGAAATCCTTGCAGTGAAAATCTGGGAAACCTTAGTGAGTGGAATCTCTCATTGTCAGAACTTTCAATAAAAGAGCAGCTGCAGATACAGCAAGCAGTAAATAAAAATTACCAACAAGCTGTCTTACCTGTGTGCACTCGACAGAATGGAAGGGCAAACATGAGCAGGTAGTGCTTGTACATCAGTCAAAACTCTGACAGCTACTGTGTAACATCTGACAACACTGACATGTGCTGTAGTCCCTAAGATATTCCTCTAACTGAACCATAAAAAGACAAATAAATTAGTAATAATACCTCACCTGTCAATGTCCTTTCTTGCAGACTTCTCACACTGTTGATTAGCATTGTTTGAAGTGATTCATCAATATATTCACTTTCTGATGAAAAAAAGGGATACTGAATTATGTTATTATTTTTAAAAAAACTGCAAAATAAGGGGTATCTGATTCCTTATGATCACTTATTCATTTACAGGAAAAGGACAGACAAAAATCAGCATAATGTTTCCCTACTAGTCAAACATTACAGATCAGCTTTAGTCTCCATTCTGCCATGTTGTAGACGAAGCTCTCTTAACCAAACCAATATTCTCATATAAGAAATAAATCAGATGGTCAGCCATTACCTCTCAGATTTTGTCTATAAATCTGCTACACAGTAAGCCAGGATAATATTTTTCTGTAACAGTTTGCTTTTTTTAGAAATTTACATGTCAGTAGATGTTTTTTAATCTATCTTTTTGTAGCTTGAGGCATAATTGTTATAAAAAAGAAAGTGACTGACAGGGCCCTGAATGCACTAATGAGCACTAATGGTCCTGACAAGCCTCACCCAGAGCCTCCCCCCACTTCCCTGCCCATAGGCTTCATCTGAGCTCAGGCATGGGCCATGATAATCAGGAAACCTGTGCAAGTAAGAGGAGTATTGGCACAAGTCTTTAAACTGTAATTGATGTTTGAATTTGGTGAGAAATACAACTAAATGTGTTGGAGTTTTTAATTGCATTCAAGTCAAAGTTTGTCCTTAGAAAAAAAAAAATAAGAAAAAGGGCCTGAATGGATTGGTGTTTTCTCAGGGTGTCTGTAAACAGCAAGATGCAGCCTTTCATACAAATTGTGGTACTAAATATATGGTTTATGGGTTGACAGATATCCATGGAAATTAGGTTGTGCAGGCTTGGCTTTCAGCAAATCATACAGGGATTGTGTCCTGGAATCACCATAAAGCATATTATGTATACACAATTTACAGGCATCCAGTTCTTACCTACATTTTATATCTGTGTATTATGCAATGGCTCCAGGCCAACAGAAAAAAATCCAAAACCGGTGTGAATCTGAGCCATTGTCAAAACCGTTGTGTCTGCATATCCTTGCTCTACTCGACACCAAACAAAGGCAATTTTCCCCTCTTATTTTTTTAATAATGATCCAAGATCTCCAAAGTATATTTTTATGGCATTTCAATTCTTTCGCTTCTATCATATATTCAGTCTTTGCTACGTATCACCCTGCTTAATAATGATTCAGGATACATAACCAGCTTTCTGCTTTCATTTTTTCTGCTAATCTCTGGACTACATTATCATAATTGGACAAACCAAATAATCCTGATCTGCCTGGCTTATACAGAAAATATTCAGTTTTATGATATATATACTATTTTTATTCTGTTCTTTTATGACTTACAGTATCAACCTAAGAAACAGAAAATGTGATCACTGAGATTCACGTTACACAGATGCCTGACCACCATTGTAGAATTCTGAATTACTGCGCTCCACCTCTTAACTAGTGCATTCTGGAAACTCAACCATTGCCATCACTGAGAAATATAATTTTGTATAACATAATAAGGTCCTTCTTATTATTCCTTCTTATTATTCTTATTATTCCACTGGCTTGTGGAATGCAGCTTATGTATTTAAGGGGTTGTGCTACTATTTAGTAAGACATTAATTTAAGCAAAATGTGTACAATCATCACCTGACTTTTTGAATTTTTTGCACTTTCTGTCTAGGACAAGACTGTGTGTATTATCTTTACAGAATCTGCATGGAGTAAAAGACACCTGAAATAGTGATATATCAAACTAATGACTAAAAGCACACAGTCAGAAAATATAGATACTTATTTATAGTCTCAAAGAAATTGTATGTGCACACTACTGTGATTTCCATACCTCGTGTTTCAGAGTCATGTGTAGCTAACATTTCTATAGCCATGGCATGAAAACTGCACAACTTGTTCTTATCCATACTTAGTTCCTTATGGCTCTTCAGGATTTACCTTCCCTCTAGTAACTAACTGTTTCTTTTCAGTGTAAAGCTGGATGCAGTGCACACTTATATTTTCCCTTGATTTAAATTCAGTGAGAGCATTCATCTGGTCTCTGGAACTAGGAAGTGTTTCCAGTTTTCTTAGTCATGATTATCCTGTATATCCAGCTCTTTCTCAGCTGATTTACAAAAGTTGCTTTCAGATTGTTACACTATGGGGATTTAAAAGTTTCCCATTCATTAACACAGTAAACAAAATTAACTTATAGAGCAAGTAAAACACACTTACTTAATGATCATAATGGTATTTTAGGAACTTTTAAAACTTTATATTCATATTACTCTGGACTGCTTGTGTTAGTGAGCACTAATCTTTCGCCTTGTCTAACCCACATGATTTCTGAAGATAATATACAACAATCACGCACAGCTTACTTCACTTTAACTCTCTTAAATTTATGATGAATCTTCCACTGAGTAGCTACCTGTTCCCAGCAGTCTCTGAGTCCCAGTCTTATTCTTTAGGGAACATATTTTATTTTCAGCTATGAAAGGATTTTACATTGCTATTAACTCTCAATTATTTTGGGTCTTGTTCTACAATATTACTTCTTCAGGTTAATGAATGCAGAAGAAATTCTTTATCATGAATATAAATAAATATCACCCTAACAATGACTCACATTTCTTGTTCTTTATGCATCTAATAAAATTTCATGCATCTCAGGACTGATAGAAAAGTCTAAAGCTCCTAATTAGTCAAAGAAGTGTAGAAAAAAATCATAAATATAATTCTGATTTTCTAGATGGTTTAGGTCATTGGCATTTATGCAGGGGGCCTACAAGAAAGCTGGAGGGAGACTTTTACAAGGGCCTGTAGTGACAGGATAAGGGGCAATGGCCTTAAACTGAAAGCAGGTATTTAGATTAGATGTAAGGAAGAAATTCTTCCCAGAGAGGGTGGTGAGGTACTGCAACAGGTTGCCCAAAGAAGTTGTGGATGCCCCATCCCTGGAAGTGTTCAAGGCCAGGCTGGATGAGGCTTGGAGCAACCTGGTCTAGTGGAGGATGTTCCTGTCCATGGCAGGGGGGTTGGAACTAGATGATCTTTAAGGTCCCTTCCAACCCAAACTATTCTATGATTCTATGATTTATAAATTGGAAAGTTTTGGAAGCCATATAGCTACTTACACTAAGAAGTATCAATATGTGAAAATGGCTTCTCATTTCAAAGAAACAGAGTTGAGGGATTTCACATGCCAACCTTATGATCAGCATTTACAATTTGCTGTTGTGTTGTTACATAACACAATAAGCAATTTACACAAACCAAAATAATCACAGAAAACCTAAACACATGAATGCACATGTGTAATAAATTTATTCAAGCCTACCTACTAAGCATGAAACATAACTATTTCATATTTGATAATGGGAGTAAAAGAGAACAAGTATAATGTTGTGGTGACATGACTAAACCAGGATTATGCTCTTGCTCTTCATTTGCTTTTGGGTTTTAGTAAGCATACCTTTATGCTACAGTCCTATCAAAAGGATATGTTATTGAAAGACCCTCAGGGGAAACCATCCAAAAAGCACCCTTTTTCTAATCCTGTTCACCTTCATATGCTCATCTCAGAATGTTTTATAAGCTAGACCCTGCACAAAACAACAAATATATGACCTTTATAAAGTGGTTGATTTAATATGTTGTTTCTCCTTGGAACAATCTTTCAATATTGTGATATTTGATGTAGAGGTTTTTTTAAATATTGAAATTATTTTACTTAGCAATTAAGGCAATCATGACAATATTTTGTGAGTGGATATGCAGTGTGTATTGTGTAATATGTGCAACCAGTGTTTCATTGCTTAGAGAGAATGGGCTTTATATATCTCGTTGAACCCACATTATGGGATTTTTGCATGACACATAAATAAAGCACAAGACACATTCAAGTTAGTCATCACTCTTACTTAGATAGAGGGTGTGGTGCAGCAGGACTCAAAAAGAAAAATTAGGTACTTATCAAAGATTAGATATAAGTTCTGTTTCTTTGCCAGGCAGATAATGCAGCTGTAAAAATTCTTGGCCAGCTAGCAGCTGTAAAGAATATAATGCATAATAATATGTCAGTTATATTTACTTTAGAAAGTGAGTTTATGATTGAGTATTAAGTATGAGTGGTGTTCTCTTCAACCCTGAATATGATGACAATTCCAGAAAAGAGCTAAATCCAAAGAATAATAAATTAAACATTGCACTTGTTATGAGGAAAGAGTAATTTTTAATGTCAATAACAAACAAAAAAGATTTGAGAGAAGAGGAAAAATGAAAACCAGAAAGACTGGAAACCTCTATTATTTTTACCCCATGTCAGATTTTACTCCCCATTTTTATAAAGATCACTCTCAGGAAATTGCTTGAAAACAAATCCCAGCAAATGTGTTTGTTCATCTCTTCTATGAAGCTCTGCTTTATTTTATGAAGCATTGTTATTTACCTAACAAAACTGAACATTAGAGATTAATTACTTGTGAATTATATTTGATGGCCCTGAGGTTGCTTTGGGTATTATTGGAGGCTACTCACTGTATCATAAAAGTTGTGTAAATTTAATTAAAACACAGCAATTTCACAAGACCAGTTCCATACTGGTGGAGCTCCTTGGTTTTTATACCTCTTATAAAGAGCTTCTGTATGCACACCAGAAAGAAAACTAGAAAAAATAGTGTAATTTTTACTTCACATTATGAATTCATCCATGAGATATCTACTGACATTGGTAACCAAGAAGGAAATTTGGTTCTGGTAGTCTAGCTTTGTCCCCAGAATAAAACCAGACTCTCTCTGATTCATTTCTGTTGTAAAGACGTGCATATTTGGAGGAAGAATTCAAAACAATTTTGAAAATAAGGATTCTACTAGTAGATAGAACCTTATTCAACTGCTTGTGGGCATGCAGACATTTCTGTGGTTTATTTCTTTGATACTTTCAAAGTCAAATGAGGATTAATTCTCCTTATTCAGACTTCCATTTCTTTATTTTTAAAGGAATGAAATGTTCTAGTTGATTTAAAACAGATTTAAGGCAGAAGATGGTGGAAGTGTTTTTTAGTTCATATGCATCTTTGTAAGAAATGCTTACTTATATATGACTATAAATCAAGGACCATTTAGACCATCAGTCTAAATGTACTGGACCTCTGTCACCTTTCACTGAATGTAGGAAAGAAAAATTGAATAGACCTCTTCCACTATCATCTCAATAATATGAAGCATATGGTTTCCTACTTAGGAAAAGAAATAATTATTTTCTTCACCATTGTCCCAACAGTTCAAAAGATATGTGGCTGTCCATTTGTTACCTATTCAGTCATTCTCCAGTGATGGAAAGCAACACCATCCCATCTCAGTGTGAACCTGTTCACCTTCCTGGATGCCGCAGCTTAACTCTCCTCCATAATCGTCTGAACCTGTTGTTTATCATGAACAGCCAGACAACAAGAACTTAATGGAGAAACTACGAGGGCAAGATTTTTAACCCTGCAAGCTGGGATTTTTCATGTGACCCAGGGTTTCCCCTGAAAGCATACTTGACAAATTGAAGAAGTTCTGGGCTCTGAGGGTTTATCCTAGTCTGGTTAGAAAAGGTCATTTCCATTGAATGAATCCTTGCAATTCCAGATAATTTTTAGGAGTAAGATTATTATTGGTTTTTTTTCCAGAATAAACCACTGTTTTCTTGTTGCACAGTGTAATACCAGGCGTTGCCTCAGTAACCATAATTATGACTAGTAATTTTTATCAATCTTAAATGGATATTCTCATGCATTGTTTAAACATCAAACACACCTATATCTGAGACTATCACTAGTGGATGAAAAAACTGTAGCAGTGAGGCCTGTATTCACCTCTCTTAAATGTCAGTACAATCATTTAAGTTAAAAACATAGGTATCTGTACAGACAGAGGAGAACTAGGTTGTTCTAGAAGGTGATTCAGTTCTTAACAGGCCTGAACTGCAGTCAGGTACTTCAAACATTAGGCAGGATGAAATTAGGTACTAAAGATTAAGTCCCTTAATTCTTAAAGCACTGCAGAAGATATGCAGCTAATCTAAGAACCAACTTTCAGTCAGTTTTAATTGCCTTCCTTTTTCTTCCACAGCTTATGCACATGGAGCATAAAGATGCCGATATGGATGGGAGAGTCCTGTCAAAGCTAAGGTTTCCACTGTGAAGTCAAGACATATTTTAATGATAGCTTCCCAAACGAAAAATTTGCAGAATCTAAAATGACAATACATCTGGTAAGGAAAAGTAAATACCTCTTTACATCTAAAACTAATACCTAAGCAGCAAAAATAATTTTTAAAAGGCCTTTTTAATTATTCTCCATAGTAACCTTCTATTTTAGGATCACCATATGTACCCCATTACCCAGTGATCTCACTTAAAATTTGTATGGCACATTAGAGCCTTATTGTTCTGGATTGCAAAGGGATGACACATATTTTGCTATTTATGTTGCCTTCGCAATTAAAACAACACACCATACCATTAACAGTGATTAGTACTAAGGTCACCTTTTCATTTTAAGAAGCAGAATAAAAGCCTCAGAAAACTAATAAAATGAAGTGCAGAAATGTCACTGGATAGAAGTTTGCAGAGAGGAAGCTGCAGAAAGTCACTTGTTTGCTGTTGACATCATACCAGGAATTAAATGTTCAGATACTAAGGCAATACCAGAAATACTGTCTTCTGTTTGTCATTAAGTTCCTTCATCTTCCACTTAACTTGTGGTTATAGGCTTTAATATCTGTCATTAGCTAGGATTTTGGTCAATCTCTACAACACCAATACTTGAAGATAAGGTCCCTGGGTTAATCAGCTGGAAATCACTCCTGGAAATTCCTGCTAATCAAATTTGTACATGCAATCCAATGAGTATATTGCCACAGTAAGTTTTAGAACAGATGTCTGATGCTACAGGAGCCTCTTCATGGTAGAATTTAAATCCCCCTTGGTCAGTAATGACAGAGGTTATTAAAACACACTCTTTTGGGTGACCTAATTAAAGCATTCTATCAAAAAAAATCAAAGCAGCCACCCTTCCACTGACGAGGTTTTCCAATGTCTAAATTAAATTCTGATGAAAGCACAGCATGAAGAATGGATAAAATTATGATATCTGCTGAGAGATTAGCCTTAAGCCCTTGCTAATAAAGGCAAATAGGATTTCACAGGTGTGCTGGGTTCAGACAACAGGCCAACATGTAAACTCCATAAGTGTGGATTCTCTTTTATTGCTTTTTGCAGCAGGTAAAGTACAGTGTTAACATTGTCACCCTGACATTACTGTTTAATTAGTCATTAAGAATTTTTAGTGATGGGAAACCTAGGAGTTAGACCATGGACTCTCACTAACTTAGCTGCCTGTCTCCTGGGTATGCTCTGATTCCCCACAGCCCTGTCAGACATTTGTTAAAGACAGTCTCAGTCTTACTGTAGTTAGAGAGTGCAGTTTCTGGGTTCTGAGTACTGCTACTCAATAGAAGATTCATTGGAAGCAGCAGTAAGGTTTCCTCTGCCTTCTCATATTTGGATTTATTGCCAGGTGAGATAAAAACGCTTTTTTTTCCACAATGCTTAAATAGAAGAGATCCTAGTCAGCCCCGAAAGATTGTTATCCAGGTTGTTATCCAGACTCTTTCTTTAAGTCAGTTTTCTGAAGGTGTCTTTTCTTTAGATGATCATCATTGCTAGAAGACCTAAAAGAAACTGTGGTACTCACTTTACCTATTGAATAACATTTTCCAAATAGAAAAACCCGATTCACAAAAATCTGTGAAAATTATTTTAAAATTAAAGTCCTGCACCAAGGTGCAGGACTTACTTAAACACCAACTGGAGAATTCTCAGGTTATACTTATTCTTCTTTTCCTTACTTCACCTCTTCACTGTGACCTTTCTTTGTGGAAAATTCTGAAGAAAATAAAAAGAAATAATTATTTCAACCATAAACAAAACAAGTAAAATAATTGCAAAACTCCTGTTTATGTAACCTTACTTGAAACAATTATATATAACATTTACCTCTGATTGTAGCTATATAGATAGGTGTCATTTTACTGAGTTTATGTTCACCACTAAACCAAAAGAGTTGTACTGATTTGCACACAAAGAGAAACAGAACTGATGTAGTTGCACCTCTATTTTACATTAGGTAAACAGAGAGCAACTGACCAGATTGTGGATAAGATGCATGCTTGTAAGATACTGCCATCTCATTTAACTCTTCTATGACATTTTGTATACATAATTAGTAAACTGCCACATCAATTGCAAGCTAGCTAATATCTCACTGAGAATTTTTTAAAAATGTTCCAGGTTAAAAATATTTATTCTATATATACTCATTCTTTCTAGAAGCTGGCTTCTCTTCTGACATAGCTTTTTAACAGCTTCTTGCAAAACAGCAATGTAATGCTGAGGAGACATTCGAAATGCCCACTGGCAAGAAGTGTCTCTAACATCAAATTTACATTAGACTTGAAAATTGGTTTAAGGGCATCTTTCTTTCTTTGGGGTTTTGTTTGCTTTGTTTTATGCAGAGACAGTATTACCAGTTCATAGTATTAATTAACAAAGCAAACCTTCAGAGCCCAGACAACATTCCCACTATTGACCAATGGGAAAAATGCAGCTAGAAAAAAATACGTGGACATTCTGTCCATTGTGTGCATACTGAGTCCCTTTATACTTTTGGTTAGTTCATGACACATTAAAAAATAATAATAATAATTTTTTTAAAAGGTTGGATTTGGAGGGAATTGTAATTCCATCCACTAACTCAGACACTTTGCAAACTCATTTTAGAGCTACACAAATATGTTTTATGTATGCTATATGACAGTATGCTATATGACAGGCCACAGAAATAAACAAGGTTCCTAGATCTTTTTGCATGCTATCTACTTAGTGTTTTCTGAAAATAATGCAGTTTAATAAAAGCAAAGCAGTTTTGAGCAATAAAGCATAATGGAGGCTATCTGACTTCACCAGTTGTATCCGATACACACACTCCCAAAAGCAAACAAGCCAAGTGGCCTGTAGTTCATTTACAAAACCCTCAGAAAGATGATTGTCTTCTCTGATGTCTTCCCTTATCTATTGTGCTGGGTTCAGTCAGGAAAGGGTTAACTCCCTTTACTGTGGTTACTAAGAAGTTGCTAAGAAAAACATTGATAAGGCCTCAGCTGGTGCTGGGGATGGCCTGTAATACAAGGTCTTTTGTCCGCTTTGGATACTGTAGCTGACCCAAACTGACCTAGGAAGTATTTCATTCCATAGTACTAGTACGTCATGTTCTGGTTGTCTTGGGTGAAGAAGGGGTCTGGTAGCCATTACTCTTTAAATATTTGTTCACAAATATCCAAAATAATAAAGTATGTGATGGTTCTATCCATGTGCAACAGTAAGAAAAAAATATTTTAAAACTTTCACTAAAACTTTAACCTATTGATTTTTATAGACTCACGGAATGGTTTACATTGGAATAGACCTTGAAGATCATCTAGTTCCAAACCCCTGCTATGGGCAGGGACACCCTCCACTAGACCAGTTTGGTCAAAGCCTCATGCAGCCTGACCTTGAATACTTCCAGGGATGGGGCATCCACAGCTTCTCTAGGCAACCTGTGACAGTGCTTCACCACCCTCCTCATAAAGAACTTCCTGATATCCTATCTAAATCTCCCTGCTTTCAATTTAAACCCACTACCCCTTGTCCTGTCACTACATATCCTTGTAAAAAGCCCCCCTCCAGCTTTCTTGTAAGCCCCCCTCAGGTATTAGAAGACTGCAATAAGGTCTCTGTGGAGCCTTCTCTTCTCCAGGGTGAAAAAGCCCAGTTCTATCAGCCTGTCCCCACAGGAGAGGTGGTCCAGCCCTCTGATCATCTTCACAGTCTCCTCTGGACTCGCTCCAACAGGTCAATATACTTTTTATGTTGAGGACCCCAGAGCTGGATGCAGTACTGCAGGTGGGGTCTCACAGCAGAGCAGAGGGGAAGAATCACCTCCCTCGACCTGCTGGCCATGCTTCCCTGGATACAGCCTAGGGTACGATTGGCTTTCTAGGCTGCCAGTGCACACTGCCGGCTCATGTCCAGCTTTTTATCCACCAGTACTCACAAGTCCTTCTCAGGACTGCTCTCAATCCATTCTCTGTCCAGCCTGTACTTGTGCTTGGGTTACTACTTTGCTGTTGGTCGCTACTTTGTTGTTGTCCATTAACCCAGGTGTTATTTGTATAGTCCATTATATAGCATAAGCTATTTTTTTGTTATGTACTTATTTATCACTCTCAAAATTAGCTTCCCTAAATGGTTGTTTTGAAAGATGATACATTTTATTAGCATACTCTTTGACAAAGATGAATTTTACAATTTTAAGAAAAGAAAAATATGAAGTTTCAACTTCAGTCTTTTACCTATCTTCAGTGAACCATCTTTAGGCATTTATGGACTGAAATGAGAAGTAGAAGACAGGACATCTCAAAATTTATCCTCTGAAAACTCTGACCATACTAATCTCATCAAAAATGTTTGTAACATCAGGAAATTGATTCTTATTGGGCATGACATGACCTTTTTTTACTTTTTTAATTTAACTTTTTGAAAACTAGTCAGTTTGAAGAGAAGACAAATACTAACTAATACCAGTGTCCAGATCTTATGTAGCTTAAAGGACATAGTATAGGATCTAAATATAAGTTCTTGAGACCTGGTAATCCTAAAAATTGAATACTAAGCATCAGACTTAGTTATGTTTTAGGGCTAATGCATTTGCTTACCTACAGACTCTCCAAGTATCACAGCTGCAAACACTCTTCAGGTGGAAACACCAGGTGTAATACCAGTGTATCTCCTTCAACCTTATTCAAACAGCTATTATCATGTCTGACAAAAACAGTGTGAGTAGTATGTAATCTGTGTAATCTGTGATAACACTGGAAATAGATTACCAAACGTAATTTTGATTATTCTGAGTCTTCAGAAAAAAAGCCACAGTGTAGAATGAAAAAGATTACCTATGAGTGTGTTTTTAAAAGTTTGTTATATGCCCAATAACTTAGGTGTAAATTTTCTGTGGGAAATTATTTGGATTATTTGTGGGAAAGTCTGAAATATTTAGACTCTCAATTTTCAATTTTTAGTTGTTTTTATTGTTTTTCCTTCCTCCTTCTATTTTTCTGCATATTTGTTCTAGGAAACAACAATATAATACTACTCATTAGCAATATAGTTCTCAAAAAAACCCCTCATTTTGTTGAAACTAAAAGAGAAGATAATTATAAGTGATTTCACTAACTTGAAAGGATGAGAGAGGTTTGAAATGTCCTACTTCAAAACTTTGATATGCTTAATTTCAGTTTTCCAGTTAAAAAAAATTAGCTTTGAAATTTAAAACAATCCAATAGACTACAACAAATGTTTTTGTAGCATTTTCTGGAATTCTTTCTCTTTTAATTTTTTCTTTTTTTTTTATTTGTCATAGTTAGAACTTTTAATGATCATTCTTGAGTCCTACTCAGGGATGTAAATGCCCATAGGAAACATGAACAACCGGGGAATTTGCTTCAAAATCTCCAATTAATACCTTACATTTCACAGCTCTGTTAGTAGAAGAGCATGGTTTGATAATGGTTAATAATTATATGAAAAATTATTTTCCCTATCCTGTAAAATGAATTCAATGGTTTGTATCAGTAGTTGTCGTAGTTTCACGACTAAGCCTATTCTACCACTCCGCCCCCCCCCACACCTCCTCCCGGTGAGGAAGGGTCGGAGGAATGAACCAAGGAAAAGCCCGTAGGAGTTGAGATAAGAACTATTTAATTATATAAATGAAACTTACAGAGTTACTAACAATGCTAGTGCTAATGAGTAATTTAAGGAACGGAGGAAGAGGGTAGAACAAATGATACAGGATCCCACCCCAAGAAGGGAAAAAAGGAAAGAAAACCCACCCAAAGGGAGCAACCCCCCTACGAAACCGCCCGGGGACCGAGAGAGTAAGAGCGAGAAGAAAAACTTTCAAACCCTGACTCCTAGACCGATCTGCCTGGCAAGACGCTGGCTCTGCCCGGAGCACCAACCACTCACCACGAGGTCCCACCACAAACAAACCCCCAGCACCCTTGGCCAGAAGCCCCCTCAGACCCTTCCCCTTCCCAGGGTCGTGTCCAACCACAAGCCTTTCCAACCATATCCCCACCCCCTCCCCACCGGTCCTGCAGTACCACAGGCCCTGGGCTGGCACCACCTATGCAGCTGGATGTGTTATGGGGTGAAGCAAAACATAGACTAGCCAGTGCAAAGCTAAGACAGTAGTGAACAGTCTTGAGATGGATTTTTATAAGTACTTTGCACATACATACGTGGAAAAAGAAATCAGAGTAAAACCTAGTCTAGCTGTTTAGCTGTCTGTGTTTGTAAAATGTTTGTATGATGCACTATTCATCTCAGTGCAGAATGATAATTCCCCATAATTTTTCTTAAATCTTGTAGATTATGCATGAGAAAAAGTGTGCAATTAAGTTTTTAGGCCTTTTTCCCTGATGTTCTTAATTCAAGTTAGTTGAGAAGCACACATTTAATCTTATTTCTCTGACCACATTACAAACTATCTGCATAGGAACTGTGTGCAAGTTTATGCATATGTATCTATCTGATGATTCACACCTATATAACATGTGCCATGCACTACATAAATTACTAATAAAGAGTAGGTCAGACTCATCAATAAATTCCAGCTGCTTTATACTTCCCCATCCAATATAAACCAGCTGTGTGCAAGTCTCATCTGGCTGGTTCAGATGAATTTACAACTACTTTGGCTTGGTGACACCACACAAATCAGTCCACGTATATTGATGAGACTTAGCCAATACGTCTTCTGAAATTGCCCAAAATGTGTAGGAAAATCTAACCTTTCAACAATTTTTTTAAACACCCAACTTAAAAATCAGAATCTGAAAAGATAAGGTCATATTAGTGAAGAGAGCCAGTAAAGGTTAACAATTTCAATAGTACATCTGTAAGAAGTTAAAGTACACTGCAGCAATTAAATTCATGAATATAGGTCAGCACTCTAATTCCATGTCTGGTTTAATCTGATCTACAAAAAGGATAACTTTTAAACACTACAATTTTTCACAGTGCAAATTCAGTGTAAAGCTCCAGGTGAAATCAAAATCTCTGAAAAAGGGATGAAATCCATTTTGTTAGCAAAACAAACTTCATCAGAGACAATCTTGTAAATTATCTGTAGCTTAAAAGCCTATTTGTGCCTACTCCTGAAAAGGATTTTCATAAGATCAGAGGCCTATTAAAAAGCAGAAATGTTCAACATCTGTTACTGTGTTGCATGAAGGCAAGACAAATATAAATTAATACCATATGTGGAGGAATATGATTCAAAAATCCAGATTTGTTGGAATTTCCCAAAATAGGTTGCCAGGTTTGTATAATAAATAAAATCAAAGATAAAGGATTTTTTTTTAATTCTCATTCTGAAAACTTAAGGAATCTCTCAATCAAAAATATAGAAAAGAATGGTTTATATATATCTATTACATTCAAGGAATTAAGACAGCATGTAAAATAAAAAGCAACTCTGAAAATAATAATGTAAACAAAGTATTTGAGTTGGATGACATCTTAGAGGAATCAAGACGAAGCAACATAAGAATATTGCTATTTGCCTGTGGTCTGTGTATTTTTGTCTAGTTTGAGAGTCCATAACATTTCAAAAAACTCTTCTGTCAGGAAAGGTTATGTCCTAGGAAGGTTATGTCCTAGGCTATGGCCTGTAAATTTTTCTTTTCTCTTCCAGGGATTCTACATCTGAGTATTCCCATAAAGAAACAGACAATTCACCTATCATGGACTTATGCTTATGTCACATTTCATGACCAATCAACTTCCAGAATGTCAACAAAGCAAGATGATGATGTACAGAAAAACTGTTCAAGTTCCATGCTGTGGTAGATACTGGCCTTTTCAGACTGCTGCCGGGTTGTTCTATAGATTACTATCCTTGTAGCTTCACATTATGTTGTGTTGCAGTGCTGCCCTCCAGATATCCTACTTCAAGAATATCTCAGCCAAGTATTCTTCCTTAGTTATGGGTATTTCTTCGAATTGTGTAGCCATTTATTGTTCCTATATTCACCCAGACAGAGGTTGGAAATTGCTCCAAGATATTTGTGGGATAGGTTCTACAGTTCATACAGAAGTGGCGGTCTCTTTCACTGTAGTAGTAGCAGTTCAGACCTGCTTCGTATCTGATAGAACAACACAAACATCCACTGTCATTGTCTGTAATCCTAAATACAATGCATAATTGTTCTCTGGGGTTGCTCTAAGATACAGGAAGAGAGTTTAATACACACATTTCAGTGGTCTGATACATACAATAATCTGACATAGTGTATTCCTGTGGCTTTGCCATATCTGTTGCCTGGAAAATTACTAAAGGAAAACAAACCAAAACCAAAACCAAACCAAACCAAAACAAACAACAAAAAAAACCCAACAACCAAACAAAAACTCACATTGCATCATTATTTGCAGAAGAGATGGTTCTCCCTGATTTCTTTCATCCAGGGAGACTAAATAATGCAAAAAGTGTATATAAAAGTAGAGCACTAACTAAGATATTGCCAAATTAAGGGAAAAGCCTAAGCTGTTTTAATAAGCTTAATTGATTTTGAAATTTGATGACATAGTAGGAAAGGAGAAAGAATGTTTGGCTCTTAAAATACATAGTTAATGGATAAGTATCCTCTTACTAAAATGATGTTCAACAGCCAAAGTTCCTACAGAAAAAAAAGAATACCAACCAGCCACCATCCTCTGATGTTGCTAACAGTCCCATGAAGTCACTGCCACTGTGTTCCAGCTTGACAACCTAGTCTTGCTAGATGTTGTTCACAGCATTTTTGTTTTCAAGTAGTGTTGCTTACAGAACAGGGAGGAATGGAGACCTCTGCTCTAGACTGTATTTTGAGGCTTCTGTACAGCTAATCTAAGACCCTTCAACAGAAATAGGGCTAATAAATCTCACTTTAAAAGACTAGTATGTTTCTATCACTCTCTCTTCCCTTCCCTTTTAAATGCAAAATGATGAAAAAACAACTAAAATTTCATTACAGGCAACTGGATTTCAGTCATTTGTGCAGTATAAGATATATAAGTATATAAGTATATAAGTATATAAGTATATAATTATATAAGTATATAAGTATATAAGTATATAAGTATATAAGTATATATGTATATAAGTATATAAGTATAAGGGAGAGGTGAGTTGTAAAGTTTAAGTGTATCTCCTTCCTACCGTTATACAAGTGTTTGATCCATTTGGGTATTTATCCTGGAGAATCAGCATACTAACAATTAAGTGAACCTAGATACATGTATAATAATTGCAGACATAGAAGAAGAGGTTAAGAGAGTGTGAGTAATGAGTGGAAGAGAAGTCCCTGGTGCCTTCCTCATTTAAATAAATTTGTGTTGACAACATGTGTGTTCAGAGATGTCAAACTGGCCTTACATGGATGCATCCAAGAGTGTGGTTTTTTGTTTTGTTTTGGTGGTTTTTTGTGGGGTTTTTTTTTGGTTTTTTTTTTTTTTTTTTTGTAACTTGATGAACTGTTCTCAGATGTTTAAAGAAACATTTGGAAACCGTGAACACAATATTAAAAGAATTCACCTGGTGATTGGAATAATACATGATTTTCCACTGAAAAGTTATTCTGAAATTATTTTTGACACATTGGATTTTCATTTATAGGTGTTAGATGGTTGTAATTTCCAATAGTGCAGAACATAATTGCAAACAAGCTCTACATTCAGAACTTGAAGGTCAGACTGGACCTTCAAAGAAAATTCAATTTATTTGTTTTACTATTAATATATAGGTTTTCAGTGAATTCCTAAACTCTCAGTTTGAGGTGGAAGTGCCCTTTATATGACCCATTCCATCAGAAAAAGTCATTCGCGGTGTGGCAAAACATATGTTTTTTGACTTTTGGAAACAATATGGAAAAAAAAACTTTATCCACTCATATTTTATTTTATTTTTTCAACTTTGAGGTCTGGAAATCTCACAGGCAATCCCCTTCTGAATTTATGAGATTGCCTATATTTCTTTTTTGTGTAGCTGCAAAGTATTTGAAAAGGTTCCCTGTATAAATCAGGAAGAGTAAGAAAGGTGGAGAAAATAAGGTTTTATATGTGAAGTACAACATCAAGGTATATAACATCTACTGATAGATCATATTTAGAATTTTTGTTGGTATGTGGTGGACTTCAGAAGAGAAAATTTTAAGAAACAGTAAGAGAACTTGATATCATCCAAAGTCAATACCTTGGTAGGCTGTATTATTTATGTGGAAATTATATTTTATATGTAAATCTTGATATATTTACAATATTTTCTCACTGAGATCTTTTTCCAATGAAAGTATTGTCTGATTTTAAAGCATTAAATTTTCAACAGCAATTTGAGGAAGATGTAAAATTTAAATCACTCAAGTTAGAACAGCAGAAGATTTAAAACACACTGATCATTTAAATGTGTATCTTAAATGTCAATAAAATCTTAATGTCACCACTGACATCTGCATTAAAAATTTTGTACTCTATCATACACACTTACAAAACTAGGACATATGGCAGTGTGACTGGAGTGAACAGTTGGATGTCCCTGTGAATGTTTTCCCTATATTTTGAGCTTTTCTGCTTGTGGAGGCTCCAAACTGCATTAGTTGACATGACCTCTGAGAAAAACACAGTTGCCTTTCCAATATATAAAATACTATAGCTGGTAGAGTGAATGACCCTGTTGGCATCACAAGTGCAGTGTTTGAAAAAGTGTAT
The DNA here is from genome assembly GCA_027574665.1 of Rhynochetos jubatus. NCBI lineage: Eukaryota > Metazoa > Chordata > Aves > Eurypygiformes > Rhynochetidae > Rhynochetos > Rhynochetos jubatus. Next base: position 105,562,046 of record CM050648.1, read on the forward strand.
TATTTTATATAAGGAATTAGTCCTTTTCCATTGGTTTGTGCTCTACTGTACTTTTGCAACTTTGATTTAGCCATCAAGCCCTTGAAAAAATAGAGACTGGTAAAGAAAACCAATATACTGAATAATCTCTTCTATTTTTTAGTATTAAATTAACATCAGAAAAAAAAATAGTGGCAAAACTATCATTTTTAACATAATCACAAAATATTGTGATGAAAAGTATGTGCTTGCTAACAAGGGCATCTCTATATAATCTATATAATTGTGTACACAGTGTGGATATAGTGACCACCCTTGAGTAATAAAAAATAGCACAGTACCAATCAAGAGATTGATTTAAATAATTTCCTTTTTCAGTGATGCCATAAACCCTTCCCTTCAGTTGGGCAGAAGTGGCAGCATTGAATATCATACAGCTTTTGCATAGATGGCTGTCACAACATAGGCTGGTAGATCACCTTTAACCAGAATCAAATAGCTGCAAACACCTAATTTCACTATACAGAGAGCAGCAGTTATTGCCTCACCTTTATCACCCAGGATAACTATCTCATTCCCTGACCAAGTTCATATGTGACAACTCATTCACCTGAGTTCCACTCATTCTCTCACAGCTAGATTACAAACACTTGAATCTGAGTTGACTCCCATGAATGATCTCTAGATGGTTTGAATTCCTGCCAAAGATAATACATCTACTGAGGAAAGGAGGGGGAAAAAAATTTCAAAAAGCAATAAAAGGATAAGCTTTATGGGAAGAGCAGCTTTATGGGAAGAGCAGACTCTTTTCCCATCAATGATGAATCAATCCATTATACTTGTGATAATCAATGCCATGGATCCTCTTCACGTCACGGTAAAAAAAACACTTGGTAAAGGGGCAAATCATTATTAATTCATTCATTGCAATAACATTAATCACGATGAGCTAATGTGATATTAATGTGGCTGTACTATGTACTTCCATAGGAATTTCACTGTAATATAGGAATTAACTAACGTACCATGGTTTTAAGGAGTGACGTAAATTGATAAATAACACCAAAAACCTTGTTAAATAGGGATAGGCATGAATTTACTGAGATGCTACCTTCTGGTGGAGATGGGAGGGTGCCCACATCCCACTCCCGTGCCCACACTTGCAGGTAGGCTAACATTCTGCTTTGCATTTTCCATGAGTTATTGCCTACAGCCACAGCCGGTCAGTTTTTCAACATTACAGTCCTGTTCCAGGAAATACTGATGTGGGAGATTAGTAGTTCTGGGAATGGAATCAAAGCTGTGATGATGCTCACTAATGTTTAGGAGGAGTTTGGAAGTCATCTGTGCACTCAGTGTTCTGAACACCCTTGCACACAGAGAGGACCACTTCACAGACATGCCTCCCATAAGAACTTTCAAAACTGACTTCTGCCATATTCATGGAATCATAGAATGGTTTGAGTTGAAAGGAACCTTGAAGATAACCAAGTTCCAACCCCCTTGCCATGGGCAAGGACACCTTTTACTAGACCAGGTTGCTCAAAGCCTCATCCAGCCTGGCCTTGAAGACAGCCATGGATGGGGCACCCACAACTTCTCTGGGCAACTTGTTCTAGTGCCTCATCACCCTCCCTGTGAAGAACTTCTTCCTGATATCCAACCTAAATCTCCCCACTTTCAATTTCAACCCATTACCCCTTGTCCTGTTACTACAGGCCCTCATAAAAAGTCCCCGCTCCAGCATTCTTATAGGCCCCTTCAGATACTAGAAAGCTGCGATAAGGTGCCTGTGCAGCCTTCTCTTCTCCAGGATGAACAAGCCCAATTCTCTCAGTCTTTCTTCATAGGAGAGGTGCTCCAACCCCCTGATCATCTTCGTGGCCTCCTTTGGACTCACTCCAACTGGTTAATATACTTTTTATATTTAGGACTCCAGAGCTGGACACAGTACTCCAGGTGGGGTCTCACGAGAGCAGAGTAGAGGGGAGAATCAGCTCCCTCAACTATGCTTCTCTGGATACAGTCCAGGATATGGTTGGCTTTCTTGGCTGCCAGCACACACTGCTGGCTCATGTCCAGCTTTTCATCCACCATTAAAACCAAATCCTTCTCCTCGGAGCTGTTCTCAATCCATTCTCCAACCAGCCTGTACTGGTGCTTGGGATTGCCCCGACCCAGGTGCAGGACTTTACACTTGGCCTCGTTGAACTTCATGAGGTTGGCACAGGCCCACCTCTCCAGCCTGTCAAGGTCCCTCTGGGTGGCATCCCTTCCTTCCAGCATGTCAACTGCACCACACAGCTAGGTGTCATCAGCAAACTTGCTGAGGGTGCACTCAATCCCACCGTTCATGTCACTGACCAAGATGTTAAACAGCATTGGTCCCAACACTGACCCCTGAGGAATGCTGATCATCACTGGTCTCCACTCAGACATTGAGCTGTTGATCACAACTCTCTGAGTGCAACCATCAAACCATTTCATTATCCACCAAGTAGTCTATCCATCAAATCCATGTCTCTCCAGCTTAGAGACAAGGATGTTGTGTGGGATGGTGTTGAAGGCTTTGCACAAGTCCAGATAAATGACATTAGTTGCCTGTCCTCTATCCACAAGGTCATGACTCCATCGTAGAATGCCACCATATTCATCAGGCATGATCTGCCCTTGGTGAAGCTGTGTTGGCTGTCACTAATCACCTCTTCATTCTCCATGTGGGTTAACATAATTTTCAGGAGGATGTGCTCCATGATCTTGCCAGGCACAGAGGTGAGACTGACTGGCCTGTAGTTACCCAGATCCTATTTTTTCTCTTTTTAAAAATGGGGGTTATGTCTCCCCTTTTCCAGTCAGCTGGAACTGCACCAGACTACCACAAATTCTCAAATATGATGGACAGAGGTTTCACAGACCCATCCACCAGTTCTTTCAGGACCTGTGGATGTATTTCATCAGGTCCCATGGACTTGTTCACTCTCAGGTTCCTCAGGTGTTCCCGAACCTTATCCTCACTAGTCATGAGTAGGGTCTTCATTCTCCCAGTTCCTGCCCTTGCCTTCTGCGACTCAGTATTCTGATTATGGTTAATAATTCAAAGCAGACCCATCCTATGGGACCAGTTCTTGAATAAAGATGATATGGCATGGAAAACTGCATTAAAGAATAGCAAAGGACCCTGTGCTTTAGAGTCCTCCCCAATCAACACAGCACTGAGTTTGAAGAGGTATGGCAGTCCTCAGCTGAGGTTGTCACTAGTTCTGAGGACCAAAACTTAATAAAGAGCAGTAAATGGAGGAAATGAAAACTAAAATATGAGCATTTGTAAGGAAAACTATAAATCAAAACCAGTAAGTCACTTTTCTATTTAAAGCACTGTGTAGATCCACTACATTCCTAATCTCACCTAACATTTATATTCAATAGAAAGTTGTAAAATTCTATGATAATGATAATCCCACCTTGAATGGGATATTAGAATAAACCTCCAGTGGTTCCTTTCAATCAACATTTCCATCCATATATGGTTCAAATTACCAGTGGACAAAAGATAGAGTTTTCTAGTATATGTTTGATTTTTCGCTCAAGTATTACCTGCACATTACCAGACATATTAAATGTGTTTAGAGTATAATTACCATTTTTCTAAGCAATAAATACTGCTGTTACACTGAAAATTTTCAATATTTCATTAAAAAAAGTTCTTTATTTCAGTGTGTGGGTTTAATATATTTAATCTTCCAGAGATATCCATTATGAAAGCATTTCAGTGTTAGAAATGGAGTAATTTCTGTAACTATACTTGGAAGCTCAAAACAGATAATTTACTTTGTTTCTAAATATCCCATATTTTTGCCTCCTTTGAATGCATACTTTTCAGTACAGTAATGACTCTGTATTGTAGAAACATACACTGTATCTTTGGTTCTGAAGTTCTGTATTCTTGGTTCATTTTTCTAGACACCTTACATACAGAGCATCAATGTTGAATCAGTTTTCTGTAGACTATTAATATTAGTATTTGTCCTTTACAGCAGAATCAGCTGTAGAATTTAATGCAAAATATTTTCATAATAAACTAATATAAAGTATATTTAGTATGAACTTTCAAACAAATTATTGCTTCATTCAATGCAGCAGCAATGAAGTTTGGTCTGCTTGGCTAACTGGAAGTGAAAATTGCTGTATTCTTATAAATTTTTTAGAAATTTTCTTTGCCATCCTGTACCTCTGAATCATTTTTCAGACCTCTAGATTTTTTTTTTTCTATTCTTTAAAATCCAATTATGTACACAAATATCCTGGGAGAAACAAAAGTTCCACAAGGTTAAAAGTAATGAATATGCTTTGGAGGCACTAACAACATTTGTATCCAATACCTTAGCTACTTATCATGAAATTGGGCACTTAACATTTTGTGACTTTCATCTTTTGTCTGTCTGTCCAATGCCCAGTCACTCCCCAAGCAGCAGCCCCACAGCCAACCTTCATCTAGTTTATTGATGAGCATGATGTCATATGATAAAGGATATCCCTTTGGTCAGTTGGGGTCAGCTGTCCCAACTGTGTCTCCTCCCAGCTTTTTGTGCACCCCGAGCTTACTCACTGATGTGGCGATATGAGAAGAAAAGGCTTTGACTCTGTGTAAGCACCGCTCAGCAGTAATGAAAACATCTCTGAATTATCGAACCGTTCCCAGTGCAAATCCAAAACGTAGTCCCTTACTAGCTACTATGAAGAAAATTAACTCTAACAGCCAAAACCAGCATAGTCACAAAGGGTTTGCTGAAGATCATGACTGAACTGCTATATTTTCCAAGATTCTGAATGGTTTGGTAATAACAGAGAAACATACACTTGAAGGTTAAGGGGCACAGTGGACATGGAGTAAAATGTGGCTATATTCTGAAGTATTTTTTTAACTTCAAGAAATATCCCTTTCATATGCCTGTGATATTAATTTAAAATTATTTTAATTTATTATATTACAAACCAGGAGAACAGAAAACCCATTATTTTAAAAAATGTTTCATAATAAGCAGGGGTTATTTAAGTTGACAGAATTAGCTTGAATTAAATCATCAATATTATAATATTGATTTTATTTGTTACCTATTGTCCTTATAATTTTAAAACTATGACAGGCACATCAACATAATAAAACAACAGACCACTTGTTCTTTTGCCTCAATTGTTTTAAGTCTTTTAACAATGGGCATAGCTTTCAGTCCGTTTCTGATACAATGGCTGCAATTGGAAAAAAATAAATGGAGGGCAAAGTGAACTTCAGTAACTGTTATTCTTATCATAAATCACAGGCATCTTACATCTTAACCATGTCTTGAATTTTCTTAGAAAATGGATCAGGAATTTACTTTTTTTTGAGAAACCAGACCAAAATGTAACATTCCTGAAAGCACTCAGAAAGCCTCCAAATCTCTTGATGATACCCAGAAGCATGGTATTTCTTGTTTTGTTTTTAGAGATGGAAAAATAATTATAAAATATATTGTGCTAATAAATCAAAAAAGGCACTTGAAATAATCTCATAAAATGTTATTACTTAAATAATGCCCTTCATCAGTATTCTTTGTTTAACATTTTATGTTTATTGATAAATGAAGATGCATTTAAATAATTCAAACAAAACATTAGCTGCAAGCAAGGAATTAATAATTGATAGGACTGGAAGGGCTTTTTTTCACTTGGGAAATAGATAATATTAGCTTAATATGGGGTTGCAGGAACAGAGGAAGTGTAATGGATCTGCCTGCTTTAAACTGATGATGGTTATTGTGGTCTGAAAGTTGCTACAATGGCAAAAGCAGGACAGCTCTGTAACTGCAATAGATTTCACTCATAGGAGCCGACAATGCAAATTGTGGTTTGATTTGCCATATTTATACATGGGAGGGGATCTAATAAATTTAACATATGCTAAAGGAAAAAAAGATGCTATCGAAGTTAAGTCTGAGAATTTTAAAAGGACAAAACCACAACAGTTGTGGTGTCTAAAAATATTCAGGTTTTTTTCCCCCCAGTCTGCTTATTTATTAATATCTTCATCCATAGTTTTCTTTAAGTCAGGGAACCACTACTAAGGATACTGGAACACAGAAGCCAGTGTATTCTTGAAGTTTCTCAGAGGAAGATCATTTAGTCTAGAAACACTCATCGTAAGGTTTTATTTAGATTTGCTTGTAAAGAAGCCAAACTCTTCCAGCTGCACATTTCAACATACCAGACTCTTCTGTGGAAATGTAGAAAAAAGAGATTTCTCAGGTCCTCTGTTAGGAGGGAATTTTCTGTTACTGATCATCCAATTGTGTCTGGTGATAGCAAAAAACCCACATAATTACTCTGAAATCAGTTGTACAACTCCTATTTCCATTCGCTTTTGGAGAAATTAGATTCATAGAGATCTGAAAGTCTACCAAATGACATTTTCATTTCTGTATAGTATTTATGAAGCTACAGTCCAGATGTTCATGCTACACTCTAGCAGCCAAAAATCTGCATTTGCACATGTAACTAACATTTCACTTTATAAGTTTGATATGCAGGACAAAATTTAAATTAAATAGAACAAAATTACTTTAGAATACATCTATAATAATTTCAAAGATGTTACTGGCCCAACAGCGTAAGATTATAATCAGGTATTTTATTACACAATTAGAAAATTAATGTTTTTCTAATCAAAGATCTTTTAGACAGTCATAAACAAGAATATACAAAACTGTAATCTGATCTGAAAACCAATAGCATTTTTCAGGTTTTAAAATTAAGTTCAAAAGATCATAGCCTTATTTTATTTGACCCCGACTATTAGAAATCACAGCATTATATCAGCGGTTTTTACTTAAAGATAGTGCTAGAGTAGCCAAATGCTTCTAATAAAAATATGAAATACAACACTTTTCATTACTTAAATGGGTTGTACCTTGTGTCTTCACTTTGAAAAACGAGTGTGCCGTATTACTGAAAATGAACACTTGTGTTTTCTACCTATTTTCCACAGGGGTAAATGGTTATAAAGGGATCAAGGCAGTGAATAATCAAGTTCTGTATCTCTAGTTATGTGTGCCAAGTTCATACCTGAGTATCTCCCAGACTAGGTTTTCTTAAGCAGACAGATTGTAAGTCTGCACAAAATTGATTTCAGAAATGCAAATGGGAGAAAGCAGCTTTGTTTTCCAGCCATTGCAACACTCGACATGACATTTAGATAGACTTGCTTACATTGACAGTAGGCACATATGTCTACTATTTTGTTTTAAAATATATGTATTGCTTTTAATAACAACATTACAGCTGTTCACAAAATGACGCCTCTAGACAGAAGCACTACAATGAAAAGAGAGTATCAACAGAAGGACGGTATCTGCATGCAACTCTTACAGTTGCCAAGAAATGAAGATATAACATATGGTCACTTTGTAAAGGTGAGCTGAACAAAAAACAAGCAGCAACCTAGCCAATTTCTGTCATTTGAATTCTCCTGTTCAAAACCCAATTTAGTTTCATATGACTCTTGCTAATTTGCATGATATATTTATTAAAACATGAAACAGCCAGCCATGCAACTGGGAAAACAATTTAAAAATAAATTCATGGAACGGTATGTTGCCAATTTTTCACTTGTCTAGAGCTATCCTTTAAAAATTAATGTATAATTTTGCAGAAGAATCGAATGCTATTAACAGCTTGCTAGTGTGAAGAGAGGAAGTTGTAACTTATATTAAATATCCCACCGTTGATATGCCTATGAATGTCTTCCCTTGATTTATCCATTTATTGAACTGCCTTGGAAGGCTCACTCCTCATAGAAGTATATTGAGGAATGTTAACATGACCCAAGTCTCTGTGATGATGTTTCTGGACATCACCCAGAAAATGACAAGATTTAGGAAAAAAGTGATGTGTTTAATTCCTACTGTAACAATTTATAGACTCTGTAGGGACAGTGTGCACTCCAGACAATCTGCTCTTTTAGGCAACTTTGCTTCTTTTGTACCTGAATAGGCAACAAAAATTCAGAGTTGTGTGGGGATATTATCAACAGAAAAAAAAAAAATTCAGATCCTTGATATAATTCTGCTTACTGGTAATGAACATATACATCTCTGACTCCTTCAGTCTCTGAGGAAAACAACAGGAAGGAAGCTTTTTTTTGTTTGTTTTTTACAGAACTTTATCCCAAGCTGCTCTTGCCTTTCTTTTTCACTATTTCAGATTTTTTTGCAGATGCATTCTACAGCCCCTTTTGTACCTGGTGTTTTCTCCACATTTCCTCTCTGATTGCCTAAGTCTGAATCTTCCACTTGTCCACAAAGGCAGAAACCTTTACAAACAGTAACCCATACTTAAATGTTTGTTGCTTGGGTTTATGAGATACGCCTGTGCTTACACTTTTCCAACTCCCTTGTTTAAACTATGTCATACAGACAAGTTAAGTTAGTTACTTGCTTTATTTCCAATGTATTTCAACCTTACCAAGACTATTTATAACATGGGCAACAACGTATTGTGAGATTGTTTAATCCAAGCTAAGAGTTAGGGTGTTCCTTTGCCAGACACAGCTGTTATTTGGCCAGCACAATCAGCTTAAATAACTCCTGTCTTCATTACACCTGAGTTCTCATTTCTCAGTTTCCGTAACCTAGAAGGTTGAATGATAAAAACAGTAAAGGAATGAAGAAAACCAAAACAAACCAAACAAACAAAAAAGAAATTATGCATATAACTTTCCATCAGACTTAATTCTTCTCTGATTTATCTGTTGTATCTGTATTAATTCTTTGTGGAGGATTTCTACTGGAAGTATTGAGGAAGTGCTTAGACCCATAAAGAACCGGAAGAGCTGTGCATCCCAGTTCCCTAGTAAAACTGTCACAGCCAGTGCTGTCTGTACAAATAACTTGAGCAGAAATGTCAATTTATCACATTAAACTGGAAACAAATCTATCAGGCAGGAAAAATTATTGCCACTGCAGCTCTGACATAGTCCTGATGAAAGATGAGAACCTGAGAGAGAAAAATGATGGTCCACATCTCAGAGCAGCTACCTGCTTTTCAGGAACAATTCAATGTCTGTGGCAGGGGTGCCTCAACTGTTGTGACAATTTCAGACCAGAGTCAATGCCCATGTAAAGCTCCAGGTCATCACACTAGTTGCTGGTCAGAGCAAGAATAAGATTTGTTAAGACTGCTAAAATTTGCATTTGGGTCAATAGGACAGAACAGTGGGAGGGCTGAGAAAAGGTCAGCATTCACTAATTAGGACAGTGCTCAGCTTTCCCCATCTCAGAAGCACCTTTTGGTTTAGGATGAAGGTTATGGGGAATATCAAACAAAATATCCAGCAGTGCAATTTTTTGGTTGATCAGGTAGACACCATATCCACATATTCAGCCAGTTCTTGAGGGGAATCAAGTACCACAGCAGTTCCCCTACAAACACTGCAGAGACTAAAATGAGAGCCTCCCTTTTAAGATCTTTTCTAGAAGGAACTTCAATGTAACTCACTGCTTTTCATGGCTATACGTTGAAGAGTTTTTCATTTGCACTGGTAAATTCAAATATTGAACTGAACTGTTGGTGCTGTCTGTCTATTTTCTGAGAAGAACATGATGCCCTGAGTCCACTGCATAGCCACTATAAGCGTAGCTCACATTAACCCACAGTAGCACCCTTTCCAGTCCATGCAGGCAAGTACATGTATGTCTGGTGATTAGGGGGGATGACAAGTCAGCCATTTCTCTCCATGACAACAGGAAAAATAACTCTTCTAACACAACACTGTACATTGATCCTTTTTTGATCAAGGGAAAAATAATTTGCAGAGGCATCAGAACATCGGGGAAAGAGGTGAGCGTATATTTCTATACAGCTTTGATATGACAGTCCCTTGTGCATTAGATTTGGTTCTAACCACTTCAGTGCTCCAAAATACAGACAAATAAAAGTGAGTGCAGTGCAAGCTAAAGAAATAAAGTAATATTGAGATCTGAGACCTCAATTTAAGAAAAACTGATTTAAAAAATATATTAATTCAAGTGAGGATGAAATGATAACATGATAATTATCTTTCCATTTCTAAAGATTGTTTGGACTGAAAAAAAAACCCCAAGAAAAAGTATTATTGGGGTTGAAAGGCTATGTGAGATAAAAGTGACAAATTTTAGTAAGGGTAAATTTTTACTGAATATCAGAAAAGTCTTGCTTAGCTTTCTAGGCTATGAAACAGTTTCTCATGGGACATGGAGAAAGTCTGGGACTCTTTAGAACAAACCTGAATAAAGCATAAAAAGATTTACTGCAGTGCTGCAGGTGTGAGCATCTTTCAGTTCTAATTCCTTTCTTTGTGTGTGTTACAAAAATCTCCTTTTGGACATCCAAGTTATACTGGGGACATACTTAAGCTATTTTGTGGTGGCTTTGTATAGTAGTTTCCTTACTCACTTTTTTTTTTTAACTTCTCCTGGCAGGTATAATGATTTTACTACAACTTTTTTCTGTTGGAATGTTTCAGTTCCAGAAAAATGAAAGGACATAAGCATTCAATATTCATTTTAAAAAAGAAAGGGTGGAAAGGTATTTTTTATAAGGACGATAATTTGTTGGAATAGAATATTTTGAAAATTCAAAACCTATATTTTCCCTCAGAATTTAGATTTTAAAACAGTTTGGGTTCTTTTCTTTACATTGTGTCTAATTTAGGCCCTACCACTGAACTGGCAAAACCTCCCAGGAAATAAAACAAACATTTTCTCTTCAACTTACTGTAAGCATACTTAATTCTTCTACTTCTTATGCTACTGTTAATTTTATTCTATTTTATCTTATTTTATTTATTCTGCTTCAATGTATTCAGACGCTTTCCAAGACATTCACTGTAGCCTCGTGATTTTGAAAGGATGTTCTGTTTCTCTGGTCTGCCTCCTTTCCAGCACTGAATAATGGTAAACAGATCTTGTAAAAGTCTTTTCACTGATGTTTAAATTGAGGAACAAAATTCAGAGAGAGAGATAAGGTATCACTTTTCACCAAACATGTTACTCTGGCTTTATATCCTACATCTTGATTTGATGCAATGTTTATAACAACACATTTTATGTATAATGCCATGAAGTGATGACAATCTGCTCTACTGTCATGGTGTGATGCGGAATTAATAGGAAGCAAGGTGAGGGCAGAACAGGCAATCTTTGTATGTGTTAACTTCTTGATTAACCATTGGGTTCTTAATAAAGTCTTATTTTACGGAACAGACTGCCAAATATTTTTGTCACTTCTACAATATTTTGTCAAGATGTATGACCTTGAAAGTCACCTTTAAAGTTATCTTAATATTTTACACAACTGAGTCTAATGCAGCTTTTATGAACTTCAGGGAGAACACACCTGATGCGTAAAATAATAACTGAGACTGGAATTCCTAAAAATAGATGGCATACAGTGAAGTATGTTGCAAAAGAATGTACTTCATCTCTTTCAGTTTAACTAAACTTAGTACATGATATTAATTATGCTAGAATGTTTTTTCCTTAAATAGAAAATAGAATAATTGCCGCATACCATTTCCATCACAGTTTGTGAAAACTGTTTGGCAGATTTTGGCTTTTGAGCTCAAAAGCACTTGCTCAGTTTCAAGATCATCAATGGTTTACTGCAAAAATGCTAGTTGCTTGGCTTGCTGCATTATTTCAAGAATATCACACACGCCCTCAGTACTTGGAAGGCTTGTCATGACATAAACTAGCCTGTCCTTCTTATCTCTTCAGGCTATTACATAGACCTTTTGCAGCAGTGGTATATAAGACCATCACAAGCCATCCTTGCCTACAGACCATACTTTATCTAACACACTCAGGCTGATTCTCAGTACTTGTTGCTATAACTATTGTCTCCATGATAAGGTAACTGTAGTCATAATGCAGTATCACACCACACTAGGTGAGGTAAGGGAGCATAGCAAACAAAGATTCCTTCCCCATAAATCTTACACTCCTGGTATGAACAAGAGAAAGTGAGTATAAACAAATAGTAGTACTGGTTATTTAACAGTAAATCATCCCAACAACAACTTTTCTTAAAGTTTTTTAAGACAGCATAGTAAAACAGATTTTAAAGGACTTGTTGATAGCAGACAGAAAAACAGTATCACAGAATCTGTTCTCAAGCATGGAGTGTTGCAAAAAGAAAATAAATACGGTGTTTACTTCAAATTTAACTAAATAAGAAATGAAAGTGTGAGGAGAAGGATAGCTAGAAGCAGGTGTTAATATATTGTCAGTAATTCAAGGTGATAAGGTAGGACTAGGCTATGAAGAATCTACAGCATGAGCTAGAACATAAAGAGATTTCTCCATCTTCACAGGCCATGTTCTATAGCAAAATAGTGCAGGCAGAGCTCCTTTATATAACACCAAAGAAAATTTCACCTGCTCATTCCACCTGAATTTGATTAGAAGACTCATTAGGTAGTAGTGTGTGAAAGCACCCACCCTCAAAAAGGAGCAAGCAATAACTAACCAAGATGTTCAATGTAGAATTGAAATCTGTGTTTGTGTAGACTGTCATAGGTCAGGTTTATCAATGGTAATGCAGTTTAATGACATTATGAGCCTTCACTTCCATGTATTTTGCAGATGTCTGTAACTTAGTTTCTGCATTTCCATTGTATGACTGAGTGTAGTCTTTGTTAACCAGCATTAGAAATACAGCATCTAGAAATTAAATTATTTAAGATATATTTATTTCAAGCCTTTCAGGTTTGTTTGTGTTAGCCTTAGAAATATCTTACTTCAATAGTAATGAAACTAAATTTTGTCACATCCTTGCTGTTATGGAGCAAAGTTAACAAAATTATTATTGTGCCCCTCAAATAAATCCAGCTGAATCAATGCCACTCTGAAAAAAAAGCTAACAGTCATTTGCAGAAGCCTACATTCCCAAATGTTATAAAGCACCAGGTAAAAGTCAGACTTTCCTCTGGAAAGTTTTAACATTTATTTTTATAAAGATTTTATATGTCTCTATAGATGTGAGGTTCATGCTCATATTCTCTAGAAATTTCCCCTGAGAAAAATATTTCAGTTCAAGTTTTTAATCTTCAGTAGAGGTTGTATAACATATATTGTATTTAATCCATGTTAAACTAACAATCCACAGTTGCAACAGGAAGTTTACTTTCAATCTGTTAAAGGACAGATCACTCGAGAACACATACATCAACCTCAGTGTCTCACAACCACCACTTGTGTCTTTTCTGCTAGGACAAAAGAGCCTTTGCAGCAGACAACTCCAGTGAGCCAACCGGTGCCTTTTTAGACTCTGTTCACACACACATTCTCACCCTCAAGTGGTTCTCCCTTCCTCAGGTATGCACCTAGGTTTCCTGTAGCAGAGTCACAGGTATCATGTCAAAAATCATTTAAGTCTGTAAAGAATGTAATTTTTGCTGCTTGAGAAATTTTTTGAGAGCTTGTGACATACAAGCTGAGCATTATTGAGGCTGAGAGATCCTGGAACAAGGCAGTCTTATGGTAGTCCAAGGAAAAAAGACTTCATAACAAAAGAATTCAAAATAAGTGATCTCTATTGAATGATAGATCATTCAAATACTTAAACACTTAGAGATATTTAATTTGTTAAGAGTGGAATTGAAGTAGGAAATATATCCTCTGGTACATTGTCTACAGAGTTAGAACATGGTTTATGAGGAAGTGAATGGTCAAAATCTCTATTTAGATTCCCAATAATGTTTCCAAAAGTTTGGTTGGTACTCACAGTCTCAGACTCTGAGCAAAACTTCCATGCAAAATGAACACAATCTTATCTACCTCCCTCTTTGTCACTTACTATCTGTTTTCTATTTATTCCAGAACCTTACAAACATAATTGGACTTGGGTTCTAAAATAATAGTGCATCTTCCTCTAATGCAAGGAAACATGCACACTTAATAAATGAAATAAAATAAATAATAAAAAATTATAATGAAAAGGAAAAAAAACAAAAGAGAGAGAAAGAAAGTCCAGGAAAATAAGTCATGTAACCGCTCACCACCTACCAACAGACACTCAGCCAGTCCTTAAGCAGTGATTGCTGCCCCCCAGCCAACTCCCCCTGGTTTATCTACTGAGCATGATGTCATATGGTGTGGAATGTCCCTTTGGCCAGTTTGGGTCAACTGTCCTGGCTATGGTCTCTGTCATCTTCTTGTGTAGCTCCTGGCTGACAGTGCATGGGAAGCTGAAAAGTCCTTGACTTAGCATAAGCACTGCTTAGCAACAACCAAAACATCAGTGTGTTATCACATTATTCTCATGCTAAATCCAAACCACAGTACTACACCAGCTATTAGGAGGAAAATTAATTCTATCCCAGCTGAAATTAGGACAGAAAATTAGTCTCTACGTTCCTCTCACTCCCACAACCTGACCCAGTCTGCCTTTTCACCTGCTAGCTCTCACTTTAATGCTAAAAAATATATTTATGTGTAACAGAAAGCCACGAGAGTAAAAAAGTGCTGTCTGACAAAACAAAGAACAATTAATGAAGAAACAAAAATTATCTACAATGGAATGGCTGTTATTTGCCCTTAAGTGATATATTAGGTACAGGAAATCACATTACAATTTGATGTATGTGTCACTTTAAGAGTGATTCTTGGATTGTGGAGGTAGCTTGTGTGTCATATGATGTAAGTACTTTTATTTAGAAGATAACAATGTAATAGATAAAAGCCTCATAAATCAGTTAAATATTCTTCCAATTTATAGAGAATATTTGATCTGAGAACATTACTGTCTGGTGAGCCACTGAGAAAAAGAGAAGACATGAGGAGTGATGGAGATAGATAGATATATTGGGTAATTTTTTTGGATATATAGTATCTGGGGTTGGCTCTTCTTTTCTTGCATCTTTTGTACTCTTTAACACCTCTGCAAGTGTAATATAATAACAAATGAAAGTTTTCTACTCACTTTAGCACATTTGTAGCTGCTTCTCATAGGGCAGAGTCTCACAGAATGAAACACAAGACAGGCTTTTAATCCAGAAGGCTTTCTCTGAAACAACAATAGCAATTAAGAAATCATATGTTTGACAATTGTTTGAAGTATGTAAAATAGATGAAATTAATCTAGCCATTTTCAGCATTACAGTCAGCCCTATATAATAACATAAGCAAAGTACACTTTTTTCTAATTGTAACTAAAAATGACCACTATTCAATCTATCTCTGCATATTTGTTTTTTATTGCAACAATAAGAGACTTTGAAAAACTATAAGTATAAAAATATATATAAAATCTGTATATATAAAAGAAACAGTACCATATGGATTCATTTTGATACTCCTTTACAGGATTCTTTATGTAGTACTTAATTGGTACATTAAAAGTGTTTCATATTTAACAGCATCTGTCAGTAGTATATTAATCTGTACTCTATGAGGAGTCTATGTATTGACTGAAGCTGAACTTTTGAACCTATTGCAACATAAGAAAGCAAAGAAGTGTTATTTATTTGCCATATTGTAGTTATAAAATTAAATAACATATTTGCTGTGGTTATTCAAGAAGAGATGCTGAAAATACCTCTGATTACTAAATGGATGCTGCAACATAATTTTGAAATTGTGGTTTGTGAGGACTCTGGTGCTCTGAGGCACTGCTTGTTTGATTGTTCACCCATTCATATTTTATACAGCTGAATACTTTCCACTTTAAGTCACATCAGAGGCCTTTAAAAACCTTATTTCACTCAAAGTCATTTTTCATCAGGAAAGTATGGAAACAGTGGCAGTCTAGAGTTTCTTTTCCTTTTCCTTTCTGAGTCAGACAGGTGGTCTATAAGGCATCATTCCCTGGAAAAATAAGCTACTGTAGGATTTATTGTCTGGGTGAAATGTTCAAAATTTCTCCTTAATACATGAATTAAAAGCAATTGTCCTTGCATGTATAATCATTTTTGGGTATTTTGCCCTGCAATTTTGGTCTTTTGGTGACTAAGAGTAAAAGACTGCCTCACAAGTTATGAGACACACTACTCTCTGATTAAACAAAGCACTATCTCAAGTGTACAAAACTACTATACCACCAAAAAAAGTTTAAAAGAAAACGTGGGTGGTGTGATGTATCTGTCCATGACAAGACAGGGAAAGGATGCTAACCTTAACAGTGATACAGGAATATAACCACCGTTTTTTCCTGATCCAACTCTTTTGGGTTCACAAACTCCTGTTTGGTGCAAATACCACACAACACCTAACACCTGTGAGCTGGGCTTTCTTGAACATCAGCAGGCACAGCAGTAGCACAGACAGTGTGACAGAATGCTTCTGTGTTCCTTTACAAACTCTGTCTGTAGGACGGAATATAGTCTTAATGAGTTAGATCCAAGCTGCGAAAGTGACACTTTGCCTACCACCCCAAGTTGAGTTTCTCTATGACATTCATCCTTGAATTCTACCTGACCACTTGCACTGGCTCTGAATGACACTTAAGTGAAATCTGTACTGGCATATTTTCTGCTTAGTAAGGTCCATGAAACAGTAACAAGCTTAGTAATTCCTTTTGAAGAATGATCCTGTTCAATTATCCTAATAATCCCTCTTCGCCCTTAACCTCTCTAGAAAATAGAGATCATGCATTATGTCTTAATTCTAGCTTTCCCTTCTTCAGAGTATAGCCCACGTACTTAAAATACTTTTTCCCTAAACATTTTCATGCTAAAATACACCTTCCTAAAAACTCTTTTGCAGCCCTTTTTAGCTAGCTTATCAACTCAAACTGCTCTTTCTTTTATCTTCTCAAGAAATCTCCTTGGCATGCCAAAACACGTGCTTACTGAAAACTGCAAAAAAAATGAAAGCATGACTTCTAAAAGAAAGTCAGGGCTTAGATGTCCAAAGTTTATAGAATTCGGAAATAAAAGGACAAACATAAGTCCGCCCCTATAAACATGATGTCAGCTTCAAGACCATGAGCAACATAAAATTTCCCTCAAAATCAAACAAATATTAGTCGCAGGATATTCTAATGAAAAAATCCTGCAGGTCTTGTTGCTGTTGCTCTTTGTTTTTGCAGTCCTGGTGGATGTTCTATAAATCAGAAATCTTCAGACATTCTTTTGGAAAAAATGCAAAACACTGAAATGCAGACTAAGATAGCTACAACAGTCACAGTTACACCAGATGTAGAAAGTGCTAGTATGATCCTTCTAATCTAGAAATGAGCTTAATGATATTATAGATGTTTTGTCATCAGCCTGCTGTTGAGATAAATGATCTTTCTCTACTGTATCTAAATGACAAATGTCAGTCGAAGCAAGGTGGAATTCTTTGAAGTAAAATTGTAAACTATACAAGTTACATATTGGAGAAAAGATTAATTTAACCATAAAATGAAAGCATTAGGCTTTGTACTGAAATACAGTTAATTTTTTCTAAGTGATACTCTTGGTCAGTCATAAAACTGAGGAACATGAAGTCCTAGAAGCTTCGGTTTTCCTAGAAGATTGGCCAGCGTAAAAGAAATGACCATTGTTAAGGCAAGATCTTGGTAATTTGTCCTTACATTTCTATCTTCACTGTGCTCAGGCACCCTCATCCCACTTCCAGTGAAATCAAGGAGGGTTGGAAAAGGCCATCACCACATAAACTTTGTGCTTGCAGGTTTTTTTTCATCTTGATGTAAAAAGAATAGGCGTATGGCTTTGTACATGTGAGAGGGAAAGACCTGCTGCTTCAGAGAAAGATTATGGTGATTTTTTTGAGGCATAAATGGAGTTAGACACCTAGTGTGACTTGTGCCTTTGAAAATACCTGCTTTGCAGTCTAATAAGACAATATTGTCTAACTATTCCTTCTCAGTGAGCTGATCTTGAAAAACAAATTATTATTTTTTCATTAATACTTCTTTGCCTATTCTTAGGATTTTTTTCCCTATTTTTAGTACTTATTAAATATTCATTACTATTAAAAGACCAATTTTTATACATCATTCTTATCTTAGCAACTAAACATGGGAACAACACTAAATTAAAAAAGAAAAAAAAAAAAGTAAGAGAATGCTCCAGTACAGTTCAATGTGGCAGCTTCAAGGGCCACAGAATACCTAGCATAGCACAAAGGTGCTGTGGTATTTTTTTATTTCTTCCTCAGTTCACCTCAGACATAACTTTTGGACACTCTCTCTCCTTCTATACATCATTCTTCAGATAACAAACAAAAGCGTATGTACTTTAAATAAGTTTGTATTTTTCCTGTCACTATTACTACGGTCCTACTAAGGTCACCAATCTACAAAAAGTTTGGTTAGTTTCAAAGACACTAAAAGATATCATAGAATCATAGAATGGTTTGGGTTGGAAGAGACCTTAAAGGCCACCTAGTTCCAACCCCACTGCCATGGGCAGGGACAACTTCCACTAGACCAGATTGCTCAAAGCCTCATCCAGCCTGGCCTTGAAGACAGACAGGGATGAGGCATCCACATCTGGGGCATCCACATCACTGGGCAACATTCCAGTGCTTCACCATCTGTGAATAATTTTTTCCTGATACCTAATCTGAACCTCCCAATTTAAACCTGTTAGCCCTTGTCCTGTCACTACAGGCCCTTGTAAAAATGTCCCCTGCCAAGCTTTCTTGTACAACTCTTTCGGGTACTGGAAGGCTGCAATAACATCTCCGTGGAGCCTTCTCTTCTCCAGGCCGAACAAGCCCAGTTGTCTCAGCCTTTCTTCGTAGGAGAGGAGCTCCGACCCTCTGATCATTTTCGTGGTTCTCTTCCGGACTTAATCCAATCAGTTGATATCCTTCTTATGTTGAAGGCCCCAGAGCCGGACACAGTACTCCAGGTGGGGTCTCGTGAGGCCAGAGTAGAGGGGGAGTATCTCCTCCCTTGATCTGCTGGCCACGCTTCTCTGGATACAGCCCAGGATATGGTTGGTAAATACTAAACATATTTCATATTTCATTATTAAAGATATTTCACAAGACTCCCAAAAGAAAACATCTTTGCCAGTAAATCCCTCAATGTAAATTAGGATAACAGCTTGTGCAAAGGTTTACATTTTTCAAGAAGAAACAATTGATTTCTCTAATCTCCTAATAAAGATGGTGATCTGTAATGCATTCTGATATATCATCTACTTTTGCGGATAACACCATCAAGCAATTCTCTTTGGTTTTGACAAAAATAAAATTAGTAGACTTCCAGACTATACATTCATTGGAAAATATTACTTCAGTTATGGCAGAAGCAACTATGGTGGAAAAATAAGTAACATTTAAAACCTCACATGCCAGAATTAACATCTGAAGATACAAGTGAAACTTTAAGAGGATACTGAATTTTTTGGTAATTGGAAGTTATTTGACCTCCAAGAAAGGCTGATCAGCTCCATACAGAAAATGTTGCTTGGTACTTATAATTCTGCATTATATTGTCTGTTTTAAATTTTTCTTGCTGAGGTCAAGCTTACTAGTCACAAGTCATCCAGTTGCTGAGGAACTTCCTAACCACTCATATTTCCTCCAGCTGTAAACACTGAATTACTGATGTGCACACTCTTGTTTTACTTAGCTGACTAAAGTGCCTCTCTATATTTTGGTAACTTTTCTACATTCACCTTTCAGGAAGTGAATGATCACAAAATATGGAAGGCAAACTCTGACTGTGATTCTGTGTAGATCAGTTTTACACTGGTGGATTTCTATTGCATCAACAGAAATAATGACTTTCAGTCACATTTTGGCTTTACAGGTTTCAAAATAAGTCACTTTTTTATATATATATATAAATTTTATTTCAAATAAAATTTAAATCAATTTTATTTCAAAGATTTTTGCGGTAGGTTTTTTTGATTGAAGGTTGGTTGGTGGTAGAATAACACACTTTTGTTCCTTTAAAATAATTCAGCACAGGGAGCATAAATGTACAACCATGCATGTTACCAGTGCCTGCAGGGAAAGTTAGGGCAACTAGTGGGTGGCTTGTATAAACACTGTTACTTAATGTGTATTTATCTATGTAAATGAAGCCTGAGATTTTAGGATGAACACTGAAAACCAGGTACTGTTTTCTGTTCAGCCTTTTCCACCAGTGTCTAGGACTTTGACAACAATTGATCTGAATTCCATTTGAAAAGGACGATTAGGTGTGGTCCGTTACTTCATCAGCATGCTAACAGTGCTGGCAGGAATGAATTCCAGAAGTATTGCTTTTGATTATTTTTCCCCTAGCATTTATCCTACTCAAACTCCAGGGAAAACAAGAATTATCATCCAAATGGCATTTGATTCATAACTGCAATACTGTGGTCCTTATTCTGAAAATTATCTAATGAAAGTAACTCCATCTATTCTGGCAATGTCACATATTGCTCATTAAAGGATGGAAAATTACATATAGTGATATATTCTTAACTTGTCACAGAGAATTCTTTTCAGATTTAATATCAGACCATACAAATAAAAAATTTCCAGACTTCTGTATATTAATTTTTTTCTAGAATGTTAAGAGGCTACAGAAGAGAAAAAATAACCACTCATGCCTACTGATAATTTATATTCCTTAAGGATTTTAATTTTTTTTCTAAATGTAAGAATGCAAATTCTCTCTGGCTAATGCAAAGAACTTACATGGTTAGAACCAGCTTCTAAAATTTCAGTCACAATGTACACAGGAGCAACCTCTATAATTGCATAGACAAACACCTATATCTTAGCATTTGGTATACCAAATTACAAATGTTGAGCCTGTAAACCTAGCAGCTACGGTGTTAGAGCTGTCTATGAAGTTGTGGTTTTGTTAGACTGCAAGTAACTTTTCGTCAGCCATTTCTATCATCTTTCTCCTTTACTGCTCAGCTGCTTTAAACTATAAATGTTATCAGTAGCCCCATTTCTTATACTATCTGGATGTAGTAAAACAGTAGAAATGTTAGTTGCTTTTTCTTATTGCCTTGTACTAACAATACATGCCTGTCATTTGTTATTATATTCTCTTCTGCCTCTGTCATTTACTTCGTAGCCCACATTAATGAAAATGACAATTGACTCGAGGCCTTTCTTCTTCCTTCAGCCAGCCTACAGGGGAAAATAGGTCTTAAAAATAGAAGGGAAAAAACAGGTCTTTTGAGTTTATTCCTACAGTAATGAGTTTTTAGGTAATTCCAAAGATTCTGAGAAAATTAGAGGAACATAAATTCAAAGCAGATTGACTTCTATAAAGAATTAGTTCCTCTGAGGACTCAACATGGCAATGCTTAGTGAGCACTGCCTATATATTAAGTATATGTTACTTGGGGGGGAGGGAATGATCCGGGGAGGGGGGGGTGGGGGGGGGGGGAATCCAAGAAATTATTTCATAGTATTTAGGGTTCACAGTATAAATACTGTATTTCTCAAAGGTATTTCATCATCCTTTATATTGGTTGACATCAGTTTCCAATAAATAGTCTTTTGTTTACTCTGATGGTACAGCAAGTAACAGACCTTAATGCTGATACATTAACATGCTCAATAATGACTTATGGTTGTTATAATGCAATTATGTAATACTTACTGATACCATGGTACTACCAAATTTTTTCTTATGCTGCATTTGATTTTTCTGATTTAGATTCCAGGCTTATATATAGTTACAATACATGTGCACAAATAGTTATTTAGAACTCCTCTGTAACCTATATTATCAGTAGCATTCACAGATTGCTGCTGTGACAACTTAAGTTGTTGTTCCAAATGGTCACATGAAAGGATTTTTCTCTCCTTACTTTTAGTAGGGTACAAAGAATATAATGTAGGAATTTGGAGAATCACCGTTATTCATACTGAGTTATACATAGAGACTAGCAGCTACTTTACATTTCTGCTTCCTCTGTGTCTAAGTTCTAGAGCAGCCAACATGAGATGCCAGAAGAATAGGTTTGAAGATCTTCCTTCTTTTTTGTTCTTGTACCCAAGTTCTTTAGAAGACTGACCATAGTCCACACTTTTCTTGTCTTTTATACAGGTGTCCCTTGGTATTAACTGCTTCTCAGGATAGGACAATACTGGTTTTTAATGGTGAAGCCTGTCAAGCCATTTGCTCTGTTCTTGTGACTCAGGCAGCATGGGTCCCACCACACGTGTGATGTGAATTATATGGTATTTACCACTGTGCCGTCCAAGAGCCAGTTCTATCTGATGGCCAGCTGGTCCAGAGTGGTGGCATTGCCTCAGCTCTGGATACCTTCCTGTAATCCTGACCTACCTCGAAAGGAAAATTCCAAAAGTAAAAAACTTCACTGAAACAAGCTTCCTGCTAGTGGAAAGAGGATGAAATTTGTCCGTCGATCTAATTCAGATTTCAAATACTGCAATGAATGCTTTACCATGCAGGCAGTTTGGAATTAGATGTTACAACAAACTCCCTTCTGAAGTGATTGAGATCGGTACAAGGGGTGTCTCTGAGGCCAGGAATGGGACTCTCAGGAAAACCGATGCAACTCAGACCTTCTCCTGAAGATGTGTCCCCCCATTTTCCACAATGCCTTTCTATCTTCAGCAGGAAATGGTAATTCCTTCCATCCCTATTCAGTGGCTCTTTAAAGATCATCACTGGGTTCCAAGTCCACAGGTCCCCTGAGCCTTTTGAGCTTTCTGCATGAACAGTCTGAATGACATCTGGTAAGTATAATAGTCTGCATTAATCAGATACAAGGTAAATGTCCTGCATCCTAATTGCTAACATTCAGAACTGAGATCAAGTGCTGAAGAGCAGAGATTTTAACTCATTCCAATCTGTTAGTTTTTTATACCTGTTGTATATTTTAATTTCAGCTAAATTTTCAGTCTCAGTGTTTCTTGGTCTCAGTGATATTTTTTGCAGTGAGTTCTGAAGTGTAATTATGTATTAAAGGAGAAAGATATTTTTAAGCAACAGTGTTTTAATTGCTTCTTCCCACTTCTGTAGAATGTTGCTTTTCTTTATCATGAAATAGAGACCCCCCCATGATCTTTAATGATATGTAACTTGATTACATATAAGTTTTTTCTTTCAAAAATAAAAAAGCCCAAAACATTCTTTTCTCTTTTATATGTGTTTCCATTTCCAAATTCTATTTCTTGTCTAAATTGTCTCTAAATTTACAGAAATCATTTGGCCTATATATTGACAATATTTTAGATATGAGAAAAAAGCATGATGTCTATAAAGGTATCACATTTTCACAGTATTCTCTACCACTTCTTTCATATATCCAATACTTCATTTGCTCTTTGAATGCAAATGCACATTGAATTGAAGTCTGTATTGAGCTGTTTTTAGTGATGCTGAGGTTCATTTCTTGAGCTGATATGATTAATTTAGAAGCATGAGAGTGGTAGGAGCACTTAAGGTGT
The DNA here is from genome assembly GCA_027574665.1 of Rhynochetos jubatus. Classification (NCBI taxonomy): domain Eukaryota; kingdom Metazoa; phylum Chordata; class Aves; order Eurypygiformes; family Rhynochetidae; genus Rhynochetos; species Rhynochetos jubatus. The sequence continues at coordinate 105,585,427 of CM050648.1, forward strand.
CTCCCTTCTGTGTTAGCTCTTCTTCTTTATGGTATCACTACTGATTTTCATCTATCCCTGTGTTGTCTGTTCATTTTTATATATATATATATGTATATGTATTCAACAAATGCTTTTTCTTGATTAAAATTGTCATTTGCTTCTCTTTTTTCTGGTCTCTTATCCAGTTTGACAGAACATTTTTCCTCTCTTCCCAAGACTATTTTGTTTTAGTAGCTTGTAGTAACGCATCTTGTCAGATGTCTCCTAAAACACTAAATACATTATATCAACCAATTTTCCCCTTTCCTCCCCATTATTAGTACATTCAAAGAAATTGAACAGATGATTGATTCTCCATTGTCATAAATCATACTGGTTTATCCCTTCTTATTATATGATCTTCCAGGTGTTTTATTATTCTGTTTTGAAGTTTAATTTCAACTTCTTTACCAGATACAGTGTTAAGGTTTACTTCTCTGCAATTCCCTAGATCACCCATACAGTATTAAAAAACCATGAGTATGCTATATGCTACCTTCTAAACCTTCAGTATAAGAGTTAATTTATTACTCAGAATCAATTCACGATTACCTGAGTAACCCTGAGGAGGAGCTACTTATATGAATAGCCTCTGATTTCGGTGGAAACCTCATATGAGTATCTGATCACCAATATAACTGAGACCCTTGCAGTTCCTCCATGTGGATAGTCCCATGACTGAACTACACTGAATAATATTTAGCTTTACATATCCACTCATCATTCTATACCACATCCATTGATATCAAAGTATTACTTGAGAAAAGGAAGTAAAAATATACTGCTTGTCTTAAAAGATCACTCAAAGAGTAAGGTACCAGTCAAGATGTGTAAGGGGCAAATTTTTGCCCTTAGGTAACATCTGCTTTTTAATCTTATGCAGTCACCATTGTAAAATTTAAATGAAGAAATGGAAGACAGTGTTCAAAGCCGGATAGCAATAGATGAAGGAAAAGTCTTTTCATTGACATGAGTCTTTGATGTATGCTCATCTGAGAGAAAATTTGGTCCAGAACTGTATTTACATTTGTTATGCACGTATTACTGCAAGAGGGCTTACAAGTTTAGGGAACATATGGAGAGGCTGGCAGGCATGGATTCCCTGGTGTGGTGGTTAGATTCTTTGCTCTGAAAAGGCAAGCTTTTAAAATTCATTTGAAAACTATAAAATACACAACCAGTATGCCAAGTAGGTCTGTATTTAGAAGATAATTATAATTGTGAAAAGGAATCAAATATTTCAAAATCTAATGTAATTTTAGGCTTTAAATAATTATTCTTTAAGTCTATATGATAGTCAAACATTACAAGCTGAATTCATTTTCAGCTCTGTCACAGAATGAATGCATCAAACCAAGTGAGTTTCTCAGAATTAGTGTTTTTTAGTGCCTAGGCTTCCCCACCTTTATTTATTTATCATTTATTGTAGTAGATGCTTTTTAAAATCCTGAAAAATTTTCGAGTTCCACAGTGACAGCGATGCACTTCCTCATGAGGTCTTTCCATCACAAGATGTCCTTCAGTTAGACTAAGCTAGATCCACAAGCCATCAAAGTCCCTGGGAGTTTTATTACCAAATTTTAGGACTTTAGATTGTGTGTTGAAAATGTGTGGCTAGCTTCTAGTTCCTTTGTCCTGATCATATTTAAATCATCAATGCCATTTAAAATAGTATATACAGTTAAATACTTGCTGAATCACAGACTGTCTGTGTCTAGATTTCTTTATCAACACAATATGCACAATGACAGCTAAATATTTTTTCATTGTACTTGCCTAATATTAAAACTGTTTAAATGATTTGATATACAGGTAAAGACTACGCCCTCTGTTAAACTGTATTTATTTATTTTTAAAATGTATTCATCAAATTTACATCTCAATGCAGGCATAACATTTTTTTAGACATGCTCAGTAAAATTAAAAATAAATAAATAAACTAAATGTAAACTGCAACCAGAACAGATTATTTTTTAAACATCGATCATTAAGTATATTAACTTTGCATTCCAAGACTAACAATGAGCACATTTATTAATATTAGACTTCTAGAAGAAAACTGAAGCAAATGAAATCATTAGTTATTTGCGTATATATTTCTGCATGTGACACCAATTTAATTCAGTCTTCATGAAATCATAAGGAATATGTACATCACCTGGAGAAACACATTATCTAGTGCTAGAGCTTCTACCTAAGGGTCATGAAGAAACTACTCAATTTCACTGCAGCTGTAACTCACAATGAAAGCAAAAGACTGCACAGAAAGGAGTAAATTACTATTTGTAAAATATTATTACAAATTATTAGAACTGTACTAGCCATAGCACTTCATTTTTTGTATGTGTTGTACTTTTTCTTTAGCATTCGAGGAAAACAACTCCATTTATCTCTTTCTTGTTATCAGAAAGTTATTGTTCTTGGTTTTATTTTAGAACACTTGTTTTCAAATGTTTGACTTTTTTTTGGTCAGTTGACCTTTTTTGTCTCCTCTCCTCTCCTCTCTTCTCGCTCTCTTCCCTCTTCTCTCTCCCTTCTCTCATTTTTTTCTTTTCTTTTTTCTTTTCTTTTCTTTTCTTTTCTTTTCTTTTCTTTTCTTTTCTTTTCTTTTCTTTTCTTTTCTTTTCTTTTCTTTTCTTTTCTTTTCTTTTCTTTTCTTTTCTTTTCTTTTCTTTTCTTTTCTTTTCTTTTCTTTTTTTCTTTTCTTTTTTCTTCTCTATTTCCATTCCATTCCATTCCCTGCTATGCTATGCTATTGTACAACATCCTTTAAACAACATTCGTATCTGACTGCCTTCCAAAAACGTATTAACTGATGTTGCTAACATCTGTCACGTGTAGTTCATTTTCCCTCTCATCTTCTCTGCAGGGACAGGATGAGAAAGAAAATGAACCACACATTGTGTGTGCAATGTAGTATTATATGCATATGCATTATGATAGAGTCTTTAATTACATATTCTCATCTTGTTTTCCCACAGGACCCCTGCCTCATTCAGTACACAGGACAGAAACATGGGAGAGATTTAAGAGTACATAGTACCAATTTAGCAGTTCTGACTTGGCTTTATAATCTAATGTAGTTTTTTTAAACTGTATGTTTCTTCTTTTCATGTTCTTCTTTTCTTCTTCACATTATTGGTATAGAAAGAATATCAAGATACGATAGTAATCATAAGACAATGAGATACAAATGAACAATTAATTAGACTTGAAAACAATACATAGTTATTTCTCCAAGCCTCAGTACATCTTTGCACATAATCCCAAAGTCTATGGTTTCAGAAAAAAAAAAAAACCAACCCAGAGGTGTTTTTTCCCACCTGCTCCATCCTGCCTGAAAATTGAGGGATGTAAATGGGGATTTGTGAAGTTGGAAGAAGCATGAATCCTGCTAATTGTAAGGGTTAGAAAGAGATACTCCTCTTTTGAACATGTCTTGAACATAAAGTGCATGTGTCATCTCTGCAGATTCTTTTACAAATAATCAGAGAAATGTGGAGTCCTGTCTGTTATTTTCTCATACCCAATATGTACCATTCTTTGCCTTACAGTATATCATAAGAATGAAATTAAATTATTCAAAGCACAATTAATCTCTCAAAATGTCTATTAATTTGATACCAAGATACCAAGGAATGTTAAATGGCAGCCTGGGTTTTTTCACCCAAAATAGAAACTGAATTTTTTTTCAGTTGTTCCTTATCAATGAGCTAAACTGTTTGTAGGTTGGACGGAAGTATAAGGTAAAGAATATTGCAGATCAAACATTATTCTGCATACCAGCTTGGTTCCAATTTTTTTAAACAAAATACACTTCCATATTTTACAGCAGGTAACTATTTTGTCTTTTTGGAATACCTTCAAAACAACTTTAGACTGACTGTCATAAATATTTGTGTAAATGAAAGCAGACATGGATTTCTTTTAATGAAGTAATATTAAAACTTTATTTCTGTCTGTTGATAGAAACCCTTTTATTTTCATGAATACTGCTGCTAATTTCTGAAGGTAAATGTTTCCCCTCTGCCGCTGTGTGCAGTAGTTTCATACAAACAATGGGCATGGATGCTGGCTCGTATGCATGTTTTGCAAGTAGTTGCCTACGGTAGTAGATTAACTCCATCTGTTAGTCCACAGGCAGGGCAATTTGAATTTTGCTTGTGAAATCTGAACTCAGGCTGAAGAATGAGTCTGAACCCAAATCTTTTTTTAACTTTAGATCATCTGAACCTATATAAATGTATGGTAGTATGGAAAACACCCCTGTTAAATCAATTTCAGATGAATCTTGGAAATGTTTGAACAGCTTTAAAGCTTTTAACCTTGAACCTTATTGTAGTTTGATGGGGTTTTTTGTTTGTTTGTTGATATTTTTTATTGTGGGTGGGTGGGTGAGGAAGGTATCCAGATTTTTCTCTTCAGCTATGATCTTTGACCTCTGCTTCTTGCAGAGTGATTCCTCTGCTTGTTCCAGCTATGGTACCCCTATCATATGAAGTGAAAATCAAACTTGCATTGTTTGTACATGTGTCTCTGTATAGAAAAATGAACAGTACTTACATTCATATTTGCAATGGAAAATTGTGTGTCCATAAAAGGTCAAGTGCAAATTTATCAAGCCCTGATATATCTAAATCTAGGCCTTTGGGACAAATACATTGCATATCTGTCTTCATGACGAGAAACCTGAGTTTCCGTTCCAGAATGTTTGGATGCACAGCAAACAAGTGTCAAAGCAAATATTTCTGCTAATGAAAATTTTCAGATCAGTTACGTGATGTTTGACAGGATTTAGCTCTTGCTAAGTAACCCCCCTCTGAATGTTCATAAGCATTAACTTATAAGCAGATAGTGAGATACATACCATAAACACAGCAGTTACAGGGAAAATGTATTTCACAGTCCCAAGACTGAGGATTTCTGATTGATATACAAAAAAATTTTAAAGAATGTTTATGATGCTATGAAGACCTAAGTCCTGTTTTACAGAGAGTAAAGTTGCATGCCTGTTTGATGGTTATTTGTCTTAGATGAGTGAAGCAGAATTTTGGCTAACTGTGATGAGAACAGAGAAGCTCTTTCTGCCTTTTGATGTGGTGTATATTGTGTGGAGGAAGGAGGGGAGGGGGAAAAGCTTTGCTATATCCAGCCTTCTTTTTCATTCCACAAAGCAGTTGGGGATTTTCTATTTCTGTCACCACTCTTATCAACATGAATGTATACATATCAGCACTCTGACAAAAACTACAGAGACATGCATACTATCTGCCAATCCTACAATCTCCCTGTCCGGTCTAATAATTACAAGGTATTCCAAAGAAATACGTGGATTTAAAAGGTGGTATATCATCCTATATTATCTCTTGCTGCAGGGTGTGAGTTTACGATATAACATTGCCATAGTTTTTGATACTTTATTACTTGCATTAATTTTAGCCTATTTCAAATGTGATATATGACAGTAGTATGCTTACACTGCAGTTTTTATTGAAAGATTAATAGACTGCTATTGACAGGCATATCTGGTAGTGCAATAGCTTTTATGCTGAGTTTCTTTGCTTCCTTGTTTCCTTTACATATTTAGAAATCATTTTGCTAAACAATCTTTTTTCTACATATATCCTATAGATATAGGGAAAAACATACTGTACCATCTAGCATTTTCTTTTCAAGAAAATAAAATCTATTTTTAATGTATTCCTGTTCAAGGAGTCTGGGGACCTCCTTTATTTTAAGAGAGCAAAGACTTTCAGGTAACATGTTAGTAACATTTTAAAGATTTGTCTTTTGGACAGTCCCATGGGTTCAGAATGTTTATCAATATAATTTGTTGCTCATCAGCAGAGTCATCTCACAGCACAGCCGTTTATCTCAGCCCCTTTAGAACAGGTTATAAAATGACTCTGCTATCTTTCAGTTTCATCATTCTAGTCACTTATTTGAGTCTAACATTACAAGTGGATAGAAACACAGAAAGTAAATTAAATAGCATAGAAAAGCTTCACCAAAATTGCTGAAGTCACTAGGACTGCTTGCACTTTCCACATGTTGCGGTTGACAGGCATAACCCAAGATCACATACATCTTATCATTTCAACCATTTCTAAAATCAGCATAGCCTGAAGCCATTTCATCAGACCAGGTATGTTTGTAGGTACCACTAAATGAATTATAAACTCAGCTCTTGTGTAGCACTTTTCATGCACAGAGCTCAAAGTCCACTTCACAAAATATAGTTTTTGTTGGTTTTTTTTAATTTTACAGATGAGGAAAGGCTGGAGTAAGAAAAGGAATTTTCTCTAGTGACCCAGAAAATCAGTGACACAAAGTAGAAATGTACTTCAGTTCAGACCCATATTGACCACGCCATCTTATCTCACTAATTTGATGGGAATAATGTGATGAGAGGTCAGTAATATTTATATGCATTTTATATATCTTATGTGGCTGGTTTTACGCCTTCTCTGAAGACTTACTTGTCTGCATGAGATCATTACTTCAGGTGCTCTTTTTCTGAGAGAGACAGAGAGATTGTCCATATTTTGCCAAAGAAACTTTCTTGTTTGGCAACATTTTTTGTAAAGTATTTTACCAATTCATTCATTACTTGCTCAAACTGAGTATTACACATTCTACATAATATCTGTTAATTTGAAAATTTTGTTGTCTGGATATATATTTAGTTATTGACTTATTCATAATTTATTTTTCCACCTTTATGCAGACATTTAAATAATTAATATTGTTTGTTTCCTAGGTTTACTCACTCTAACACTGCCTTGATTATAAAACTTTTAATATTCTTAGATTAATTTCTTTTCAGTAAGTATTCCACCTAAAAAGAGAAAGTGATGGGTTGTTTTTGGGGGGGGGGTTGTGGTTTTTTGTTTGGTTGAGGTTTTTTTGATTTTGTTTTGGTTTGGGTTTGGTTTGGGGTTTTTTAATCTTAGATAAATCACCACAACTAATATTGTCTTAGGACAATTGAAATAATGAGCAAAGACACAGTTACAGATCTGGGTTATATTGTGATCTTCATGTAGAATGTTATAGACTCAGTTAAATTTCTGAATCCCAGAATTTACTTCTAGGTTTTCCCTAGGGTAGCTGAAAACATGATAAGTCTCCTTATTGGTCTTAGATAAATATTGACTCTTAATATACTATGTCATATGTTGTAAATGTTTTATCTTACTAGCTTGTTTTCTAAAATATGTTTGGCAACAAAACCACACTCTTTTTCAGATCAGCAAATACTCTCTACAGTTAAATTCTATTGCTTCATCAACAAAGAATGCAACATAATTAAAGAAGGATATGAAATTTCAGTCTCTGAAGTTCACAGCTTGACTGGTATTCAACCCACTCAACTATGCAGATGTACTGCAATTCAAACTGCTGTATTTTCCATTTAAATCATCATGATATTCAGTCCAAACTATTAAATATGAAATTGGAACAGCAATGCATGGAGTTTGACTCTCATGTTAAACAAATTTAAAAGTATATGTTCAAAACCTGTTCCAAAGCAGTGGTTTGGATCCTGGACTTCAGGATCAGGAATATGCTCAGTCTGGTGAACAGCAAATACCATATGAACTAGTATTTTAGCAGAGAGCCTAATGTACATTGAAATTTTAAATATTCTAAAAAATGGTAAACTAGATTAAACTATTACAGCTAAAGCATGCCATATAGCAAAAGGCTAAGAGACCTGAGTTCCTCCAGTCTTAAGACAGAGAGTGGAGAGGGAATATTACTTCTGCTTTCGGTTGCCTAATGGAACATTCTAGAGAAGACAGATCAGACTCTTTTTAGAAGTGCAAAGAACAATAGAAGATGGACACAAGTAACAATAAAGGAAGTTCTGATTAAATATTAGGGAAATAATTTCATTATGACACTGGATAAAGAATGAAAGAGGCAGCCCAGATTGGTTTCTCTGTTGTTTTGGTTTTGTTTTGTTTCTATAATTGGTCTGTGGTTTTGATTTAATGATGTGGATCATTATGGTTGTATCATTAAGCATCTATTGACAATAGTCTGCCAGTTTCAGTGGACAATTTAGCCTGAATGTGAATATGCTCCCCACACATATTGTGCTTTTGCAGAAGATTTGTGAAGGTGTGTGACGGAAAATAAGGTCCTTTGCTTATGATTTCATCTTGGAATGTGTGTATCCAGGTGGAATAAAGCTTACTTTCTGTTATTTTTAACATCATAACTACTCAAACCAGCAGCTCTTTAGGTTGTGCCAGTTTCTATCCAGAATAGGTAGTGTTTCTCTGTTTGAAGTATTTACTAATACTTCCCCATAATTTTATGTAGAAAATTATCTCTGTATTAGTACTTGTCAAAATACATAAGTAAAACACTGTCTAACATCAGTGGCCAAGTTTGAAAGATGTTAATCAACTATATAAGTATCTATGGGACCCAATTATGTGCTTAAGATATGTTTCAAAGCCCAGGGTACTAAAGAGAAGTTTTATTATTGATTTTGTTGGAAGAAAAATCAAGATTCTAGGGGATGAGTCTGAACTAGCTAAATGACGAAAGAGAAGATTCTCTTTGCTCCCTCAAACCATGCTGTAATAAAACATTAAGTATTCCCAGATCAGTTGGTGTAATAAGAAAACAGATGAGTGAGAAAACACTTCAAATTTCAGAGTAACTTAAAATATACTTCCTTGGTCTTGTTTTAATTCATCATGAAACGTTCCTTTTATACTCCTATTTCTGCAGAATACTGTAAGCGTTTCCATTTCCCTCCTTTCCCACCACAATGAGGAAAGGTGATATACTTGTAGCACTCCATGCTTACTGACAGAGGGGATGGAATACTTTGAAATTCTCTAGTTTTCCATTTTCAAATGCTTTCTCCGACATATAAAATGGTTAATTGAGTTACATTACCTGCACAAATATTTGATAGTTGAAAATGTACCAACAGAAACAATGGATCTTAAAGAAAGAGATTTAAAAAATAAGTTAGAATGCAAAATCACAGCTATACGTGCCTTTACCACATGCAATTATGTCTATTCCTTCCCCCAGTAGATCCCTGACCCACAGCTTTCTAAAAGTTATATTTTTATTGTTCTTTTCTTTCTCCTTTTCCTGCAAAATACAGCAAGATTATTTCCTAGGATTTGGTTTGTTTGGATTTTTTCATGGCAGCTTGTTTGTATTGATGAAAACACATAGAATACATCTCTAGGAAGGGTGTTAGCCATAAGACATTCCCCTCTCCAACAGCTGAGATTCAATGACACTGGGGTTCAAGCTGCAAATATTTAAAAAACACTAACTCATACATTGCACATCCATAGCAATAGAATAGTTTCAGCTCACAAAAAATACAATCATCAGGTAAAAAATCCTGTTTGCTGGAGAAGAAAGAACATTTTCCACATATGTGTTTGCAGGACAAGGGCTTCTAGATGCCTAGAAGGAACAGAGTATAATTTGTGCATTAAGAATTAAGTAAGTGCATATTTTTCTTTACTTAATCAGCTTTCTCATGACCGCATCTTATCTGACATTTTTTCATTCCATGCCAATGAAAAGATGTGCACAGCATGCAGAAGTTTACTTCCTTATCTTAACGGCTTCTGTCATCAAAGGCTGTGCTGTACCAGGAATATTGTAATCTATTGCATGGTATGCACCGTAACATGAGTTCATCAATACTATCACAGATGGACGCAATAGGAACACTATTTTTTAGATGTAAATTCTAATTAGTTTCCATCACAATCTCTCTCTTTTGCATTACAAGGATTTCCAGGACAAGACAGGCAGCAGGGCCCCTATTCCTAGGGATCTCAGTGAAGCAGAACCTCTGTATATAGTTAAATAAGTATATATTTTAAGATACATAGTATGTTAAGTGTGGATGTATTATAGTGCCTTGGTTTATGGAGGCAACATGGTGATGGAACCTGACATTGTACTCAGCAATTACGGAAGATTTTGGTAGTATAATAAAGCAAGGCCTCTTATGAAACACTTGATTTAACAAATTACACAAGTGATTTACTACTGGTAACCTGTCAATTGCAACAAAGCATGAGTTGTCCAGGGTCTGCCAAATGGAAACAAATTAAGCAGACAGGAATGGACAGTTACAGTAGAATGAGCTAAACTCTTAATCCTACAAGGAAACATGTTCTTAACTTTCCTAACATTCTGAGGAGTAAAAAGATACTGAGGCATTATGTGTGTCTCTTTAAATGGTCCACCTCTAAGGAGTACAAAACAAGAATACAATCTTAAACATGAGGTGCTATCTGTTCTTAGGATATGCTCATCATTAATTTTAATGGAAGTTGCACATATGCATTAAGGGAAATATAACTCCCCTCCTTTTCAGTTTCTCATTTTGTAACACAGTAAATGCCTAGTTGTATGGTATTTTTTAATGGAATATACATTTGACCATCTCTGTTAATTTATATAGATTACCTAAAATGTATTTTAAAAGCAAATATCAGAATACATTTGTTAAAGACACAATTCACTACTAACTCTAGGCATACATTTAAGAATGCTTTTTCGTAACTAAAATATCTATAAGCTATTCTATTAAATATTGTTATTCACTATATTACTTTATATAGTGAATAATGTTTGCTACTAGATTCCTAATTTTAGAACAATCTCATTTGCATTTTAGAAATTCCCATACTAAAAGTAGTTTTTACCTTTCAGTTTTACTCTAAATTTCCATTTTGGACTGCCATCCTTCATAAAAGGCAGGAAGTAAAAAAGCCTTAGAAATATAGATACCATCTTTCTTTGAGAAATTGCTTTTAAACAGATAGGATGTGTCATCAGGATGGAGTATCACATGCCATTAATTATACGTGGTTCAAGTTCTAAAATTTAATCAAATACAGTTTCAAACACATGTCTTGGTCTGTTATCACAAGAGGATACTTCTTAAGTGCACATGAATATTTCTTGTGTTTTTAAAGATATGTTTCACATATTTGCCTTCACTATGACAACTTTTGTGGCTATTCAATGGTAATCGTTTCTGTTTCACAGCAGAGTGAAAAAATAAGGGGAGAGTTTCAAAGATCCTTCAGAAACAGGCTATGCTGCTGCTGATGGAGGTCATAACATAAGCTATTTGCTACAGAAAGAAACAATAATAACACTATAATTCACATAACGGTCATAAAATTGTCACCTTTAGCACTGGGGATTGCTGAAGCCCTTGTAAATGGCCTGAGAAAACATAGCTGGTGGAACATTCCAGAGAAAATGAGAGTCAGAATTCATATAACTTTCCTATCAAATTAAAATCAGTCAAAATTCTTCCAAAATGTTACTGAAATTTCAACCTCACATGTTTATGAATTATATCATCAGAGGGCTCATTAGTGCAGAAAGATGATGCCTAGTGAGATCAAAAGAAGACTGCTGATATGTCCTACCAAAGGTACATATACATAGAACTCCAGAAGTTATACTGAAATACTGGATAAACCTCAAATTCAGCATTATGTTATTACGAAGCTACAACACTCATGCTTAAGAGTGAGATTTTACACCTATAAAGAAAGGAAGAATAAAAATCTGAAAGAAAAAATATAATTACAATGGTTGTTTGAAACCAGCAGATTAATAATATATGTCTATTAGAACCACCACTGTTCTAGCAAAAAATTAATATATATGAGCAAACTACTGGTCTGAAATCATCATCGAAACATCATTCAGAGGATGAAGTCTCCTGTGAAATAGATGAAGTCAGTTGGCAGCAAACCACCTACAGAACCATGATATTAATGTCAAACTATGCAAAGAGGAAACTCAGATGGTGATCTAGAGGAATTCTGTTTAAATGCCCCATGTCTGAATAAAATTAAATTTGTGGATATATGTATATATACATTCATGCATCTTACAAAGGCCTTGGATTTTTTTCCAGTATTGGAAACAATGTAAAATTTTAAGAATACCAATGGGCTTTATGTGCAATAAGGGGAACCACACTGATGGCTACTGTTATTAGTAGATCATCTGAACAAATAATAGATAAGTGGTGACATGGAAAATAAGTAATTTTGAAAAGGTGTCATACCACAAAATCATTCTTAAAAAAGCCTCCCAATACCAACACAGAGAAAGTCATGTGAAGCAGAGAAAGCTCAAAGGGTGTTTAACTAGTTAAGATAAAATCTGGTCAAACACTTAAGTAAGAGTTTCGGCTATGGCGAAATAGAAAATGGACTATCAGCCACGGAGTACAGAAAAAATACATAATAGGTAATTGGAGAATAGGGAAAAAAGGTAAAACCAGGAGATACAAAACACATACATGGAGAGTGAGAAAGGAGAGAAGTTCAGAAAGAAATAGTTAATTTATGGGACTAGCTCTTGATAGACGAGAGATAGTTATATGAAATAGTTAATTTACGAGACTAGCTCTCGTTAGCTAGGCAATGAAAGTGACAGGCAATGCTTACTGCTGTGTATTTTTTGACTGAGTTTAACAGGCACCTTTTCTGATTTACGTAAGTTTGATGTGGTGAATTTCTATAGTATGACAATGTTTGCAGTAAGAACAACAGCTTTATATTGGCTATTCAAAGCAAGTGATCATATATGAAGTTGATAAAGCAATTTTATATGTGAGGACTTTTTACTACTTCATGTATAGAAGATTCTCCTGCTAGATGCCTAATTTAAAAAAGATAAACAAAACCTCAGTCTAAATCTATCTTTTTTTTTAATAACACTTAAATTGCCAATCTCACATTTTCACGTGTTTTAAAACACAGCTATAAATCTAATGTATGAATATACACAATTTAACATTATGTAAACTACTTAGTATTTACAATCACTATTTTTAGGAGTAATATGAAGGGATCCAGAAATAGACTGTAATGAAACCAAATACTCAGTGAAAACTAGCAGTACTTTGCTTCTTGGTTTACAGGTTTTGGTATAGGACCGTAAATGCTAGATATCTGTACTATTTCCATTTCCCAAGCAGTAACTAAAACTGTTGATGAAGTTCAACTTCATATTCACTTTAAATTTCCCAAAGTGGTGAAACTCTGCCAGTTTCTGGATTTTAGCCAGATGTGATATGTGTCTTGCCCCCAGAATCTGTTGGATTTCTCACTGGCTGATTTAATACAGTCAAGAACCTATTTCTGTTACGTTTGGAGAACCCAATTTGTTCCAACCCAGAACTGTCTGAAATTGCAGAATTTACTGCTTGCATTTGTCTTTATCCTGCTCCTTAATCACACAGAGGGTTGAGGAGGACAAGAATAAGACCATCGCTCCTTATTTAAGATACAAAAGGAAGGGAAAAACATAAGACTAATACTTAAATTTTTTTTTGAAAATGGGAAATGAAGGCTGGATCAGAACACACTTCGTACACTATCTCATTCACAGCTAAAATATTGTCTGTTACAGTTGATTTTTCTGCCACATTTCAACCACAAAAGTTCTACTTAAAAGCTCCTTGCAGTGCTGAAAGACAGAGGAATCACAGCACTCAGTCCTTCCTGAGGGCTTAAGGATACAGCAGGAACATGTCACAGATTGAACACGAAGAAAATGTATTGTCTCCTTTTTAAGTGTTGCAAGGGGAAAAGTTACTGACCTGTTACTGAGTAAGTTCAAAACTTTCCTGACTGTATTGTAAGTCATGGTAAGAGCTGGCCTGAAACATTTTCTATATTAGTTTTGTGCCATAACACCTAAGAGCACTAATCACCCAGAAAAGGATTTTGTTGTGCCAGATGTTGTTCTAGTGTGGAATAAATATGTAAAAAGTTCTTTTCTGGACTGTAATTTCTTTTGTCACAAGTAAATCTTTATGTACTGGTCAGAAATAACAAATCAACACAATCATACTGCTGTCCTCTAGGATCAGATCTATTGCAACCCATCAAAATGTTTTCTTGCATGTCAGGAGTTTAAAGCCCAAAGATGATATTATAGTGGGAGCCAAGAAGTGGTGGTTCTGTGACTAGGTGTTATCCTTCTGAGACTTTTTGTCAGAGGCTGTAGAAATTGGTTAGACTGATCCTATGACAGACAAGGTCATTCCAAACTGGAATACTGTTCACCTGGGGGAAAGCAGGTGTGTTGTGTTTTCAGCTACAAAGAGGCTGAAAAGGAAAGTAACTATGAGTTCATGTCTACAGTCTGCTTAATACAGATAGGCTTTGTCAGCCGTTGTTGTGTCTGTTGAAGGTGAACTTCATGACCTTTCCCTGCATCATTCTTCATCACCTGATGACAAAAACTTTTCCCAGAAAAGGAAAGACTGAGAGAGTTCATCAATATGTTGATCACAAAACAGAGTGAGTGTAGAGGCAGACTCAACTATAGCTCATCAACAGAGTTCTCTGTTCTTGTAGGTATGGCTTTCTCCTTTTCTTCCCAATATCATTCTGAAAGTAGACCATATGCATTTTGCTTTTTAGTTTGCATGGTTTAGTTCTTTATGAGAAATTGTAGTCTCTTTGATTCTGTTACATAAAACAAACAATGTGTTGAGAAAGTAGTAAAAAAGGGAGGGAAGACACCATATGAAAACAGGCCAGACTTGCTCAGCAATGTGCATTCCACAAAAGACTTGCACTGGAAATTACAGAAAATCATACATTAATCTGTAAACCTCTCTCATTATGAGGTCTAAAAAAACAACTTTTCTGACTCAAAATAACATCATACAAGGTCTAAAATAAATATATTTGGTAGCTTAGCAACCACAAATATTTATATAGACATGTCTGGTCTGTCAAAATATCACAGTAATTGTATACCATGAAAAAAATTTTATAGACAGACAAAATTAGTCTTGTTGCACAGGGTTGCCATAATTACCCTTTATGGCAGAGTGGAAGTGTTGTTTAGGTAACTTGCAGTAATCGCTAATTGCCTGATAGTCTTAAGCTAAAAACAAGTTGTGCAAAGAGAAGATGTGACTCGATTGATACTGCCTATGTCAGTAACATTTGTTAAAATAGTCTCTGACAGACAGAAAGTCCTGGATCATCTAATGAAAAGCCTGCTCTGACATGATAGAAAAGCTGCAATACATACCTTGAATGAGAATCAAGTAGTAACAAACATTGCTATTTCCAGTAGACAGTGGTTGGCCAAGATTCAATCCTAGCAAATGTTTCTGAAGTCAGTCCCCAGCTTAATTTTCACCAGAAATAAATTTTCTTCCTAAAGCATTTTGCATACTAGGTTCTAGCTATTCAGTTAGCATGCACTGAATGTTCTGTTCCTTGACATAAATTGCTTCATATTAGTTAAGGATCTTTATATGGGCTGTTACCTTAAGAGCCAGTAACATAGAAAAATATTTAAATAGTTAAAATCAAGAAGGGAAGAATTACGTTTATGTCGTATAAGGTAAGAAGCAGGATACTGAATATAAGACCTGCACTTACCATTGCAAGCGGAAGATACTTAGATCATAGAATCATAGAATATCTCAGGCTGGGAAGGATCTTAAAATATCATCTGGTCTAACTTTTCATGGGAAGGGGAGCTTAGATGAGATAATCTAGCACACTGTCCGATCGCCTCTTGAAAACCGTCAATGATGGGGATTCTACCATGTCCCCAGGGAGGTTATTGGAGTGAATGACCATGGTCAATGTAAAAAATTTCTTTCTTATATTGAGAGGAAAACTCTCCCAGTGCAACTTGTATCCATTGCCTCTTGGCATCTCCATGTCTAGCTCCTTAATTCTTTCCTCTTAGGGCAGGTTCTCCAGCCCTTTTATACTCTTCACAGCCTCCTTTGAACCATCTCCAGTCTGTCCATGTCTTTCTTGAACTGTGGGGACCAGATCTGGGAACAGTACTCCAGGAGTGGCCTGACAAGTGTTGAGTAGAGTGGGAAGATGAAGATGGTGATTTTAGAAATTGGCACTATCCTTACAGAGGACAGAACTGGGAGACAAAATGCATAGAGTTCAGTATAAAGGTGAAAACATCCACAGCTTCCATCTTCAATTGCTTCTTTTCAGAAGGTCCATGAACAGATTTAGCTGCATGGTAATTAAAATACATTCTTCCTTCATATATAGGAAAACTGTTAGATAGAGTTTGGAAGAATGAATTCTGAAAGATGCACCTTTACTGTGCAGGGAAACAAAGATACATCTCACAGGTGCCGATATGACAGACACAAATATAAGCTACCTTCATTGCCTAACACACAATTTATACTTGCTTTGTTTACATATAAATTTTAAAAATCTTTGAAACCTTTTGTACTTTAACAGCAACAGTAAAACTATTTATCCATTAAACAAATTCTTTCCACAAGGTAAATTTCTAATTTGGAGTTTGGTGTATTTGGGCTTTTATATTATTGTTTCTTGCTTTTACTAGCTTTAGAATGCTGCCATTCACCAAACTTCGAAATTATCACAACAATCTAAATTTTCACATAGTAAAAATATTTACTGCACTCAGGCACAAAATATTTTGTCATTTGTTCAAAATCTCATTTAAATGAGAAATATGATCAACATTTAGTCATTTCTTTAGAAAATAAGATTCAGACATGCCAAATTTTCAGTGAACTATTAGAATCATACTGATTCTAATAAGATGAACAACTGGTTTTGGCTGCAACTATCATTTTTCCATATGGAAGTGCTTCTACTACCTTTTTTCCAGATTAAGTGGTTAGGAGGAGGATGTGGAGAAAAGTCCTGTGTTATTTCTTGTGGCACAAATTCATTTTTGGGGATTGAAGTGTGCAATATAAATTACTCTTAGAAAGCCTGAATCCTGAGGGCATGCTGACAATCAAATCTTTATCTGTGTCTAAATTCACAAATGAAAATAAAAATATTACTAAGAAAAACCCATAGTTAAGATGCAATATTGCAAGCTGAATTTAAGACCTTCTAACATTCAGCTATAACCAAAAGGAATATTCCTTACCTCCCCATAGCTTCAAATACAAATTTCTGCAACCCCTTTCATGCCACATCAGTGATGCAATTGGATGAAAATAGGTCACGTTTTATTAAATTCATTTTCAGTAGCTCAGCAATGATCACACAAACAGCAGCACTAGCAAAAGAGGTAGTGGTAATGTACAGCTAGGACTGGGGAAGGTAGCAGTCCACTTTACAAAAGCACCATCTAAAACTGGTTTAACCTGCTTGCAAAACTTCAGCCACAGAAAAGAATGCTTGAAGGATGTATGTGAACAACTGTAACATCAGAGATTAAAACCTTGTGCTTTCCAGAGTTTATACTAAAATAGTTGGACAGAAATTTTTTAATTAATCCAGATTTGATGTATTGTTGAAGAACCTTAAAACATCAATTCTAATCAGCATTGGGGACCTGTTTATTTGGTCTGTCCTTATCAACCACTGCACAGAACCTAAAGTCTGAGAGAAGAGCTGGCTGTTCACTCAGCTGTTAGACTGAATGAGGACCAACCTCTTCTCTTTGCTCTGACCATTCGTCCAGAATACTTGCCCTCCCTTCACACAGACTCAATGCACAGTGGAACAATTTGCTTCCATGACTATCCTCAAACCAGGAATTTCTGTGTTCATCCTTGTTCTTTTATTTACATTTTGAATTATCAACTGTCACACTATGGGGACCAGAGTAAGCATTATTAAGTGAAGGAGTTCATCTTGAAAAGGCCAATCCCAAATGTAATAAATCTTGGTAGAACAGAGACTTACAAGAAAAGAACATCTTCTGGATGACCACACCACATCTGGTATGCACAGATTTCTCATATGAAAAAATTGTTGTGGAACCATATAAGAGAACAAAACAATGCAGAAAAAATAATATCCTAAATGTCCCAAGTTATTTCAATAGATTATTTTAAAAAGGTATAGGATCATCCAGATTACACTGTATAATTGTTTTAACACAATGAATATAAAAATGAAGCCATTTTCAAGAACTGGAACACACTTCTTAAAAGTTTATGTATGCTGACCCACAAAATGGAATATAAAAGAAATAAGGGATATTAGTAACAGACACAAAAGCCATTCTACAGAAGGAATAAAATTTTACAGGCAACAAGAAAAAGGAAACGGGGACACCCCCCCCCCCCCCCCCCCCCCCCAAAAAAACCAACAAACTAAACACCAAACTTCCCTTGCTAAAAAATAATGCTTTAAAATATTTTTCATGTGCATCAAATCAAATTATACTTAACAGACCAGCATTCATATGTGTATATGGAATAGAAATAGCTCCGTAACTAATGGTGGTAGAAGTAAGTGCAAAAGCTTCAAAGACTACAAACAATTTCTCAAGCATTTGAATACTAGAAGAATCTTATCTGAGCTATTTTGAGTTACTTATGGTTCTGTAACACCGCGCAGGAAAATTCTGAAGAACAACCTCTCTTGTGAGAATTTCAGACTTTTTTTTAGTCAGCTGAAAACATTGGGATGGTTTTTCAAATGTCTTCATTGTTGGCCTGAACTCTGAACCTGGGAAGTTCAATGGAAAAAGCTCTTCTGTTGACTTCAGTGTGAGGGAGTGAGACCTTTTAGCAAGCATTTTAGAAAAGTTGTACTTTCTGTGAGAATGTTTTTAAGACAACTTGGTACTCTTTATAGCATCATCCTTTTCTCTTCAGGTTTAATTAATTTTCCAGACAAAGATACAAGGATCACAGAACTTTCCATTTGCTGTAAAAGCTTCTCCACTCTCCATGTGCTTCAATCAACTTTGTAAAGTTGATATACTGAAAGTTCCTCAAATTACATTACACTAATAGATCCTATAGGTCATTATATAGATTTTAACTTTTTTTAGCTTAGAAGTTGAAACCAAATTTTAAAGTTTAAACACCTGTAGTGCTTTCCCCTTTCTTACTCTTTGAGGTCTGAAAAACAGCTGGAAAAATGTGTTGGTTTATATTATACACGCAAAAAAGTACACCTACTAGAACATACAAGTAAATGGGTTATTTAAGAAAAAAAATCGATTGTCAAATATCATGATCAAATATCATAAGCTCCTGAAACCATTTCTATGTGAAAATAGTTTCCTTTTAAAATTTTTCATTCAATAAAATGTGATGAATTCCATGTAGGGAACTTGGTAAGTACGTAAGTATCACATCTCATTTTATGGCAGAGGTCTTACTTTCTTCACGTAGGATGTTAGAAGCAGCTTAGCCTATATGAGCTGAGCTGTCTGCTAGTAACTATCATACAGAAGCAGGTTCAGTCAGAATATGCACAGCTGAATCAGTAGGTATTTCCAATCCAGCAGAGTTGTGGTTGAATGCCAAAGGGGCAAATAACATCCAGGAGTTTTACAAGTAGCATGAGGTGAATGATAATGATCTACAACAGTGTTTTCCACATGGTAGTCCAGGAGACAGCCCAGTCCCCACAAGTAGCTGGCATCAGCAAGTCCCAAGAAACACTTCCGGTGGTGGTGCTTCCTCTTGGTTATTTTGGAAGGGGTTATGCCAGCAACAGATTACATTAGTGGTATCCTGTTGTGGGTTAACCCCAGTAGGGAGCTAAGGCTCGCAGACCTTCTTGCTCACCCTCCCCAGGTGGAACGGGGGAAAGAGTTGGAAAGGCAAAAGTGAGAAAACTCATGGATTGAGATATATACAGTTTAATAGGAAAGGCAAAGCTGTGCATGCAAGCAAAGCAAAATAAGGAATTCATTCACTGCTTGTCATCAGCAGGCAGGTGTTCAACCATTTCCAGGAAAGCAGGGCTCCATCACATGCAACCACTACTTGGGAAGGCAAACACCATAACTCTGAACGTTATTTCTTCTTTGTTCAGCTATTGCTGAACATGACATCATATGGTATGTAGTATCCCTTTGGTCAGCTTGGGTCAACTGTCCCGGCTGTGTCCCCTCCCATATTCTAGTGCACCCCCAGCCTAGTGGGCAGGACAGTGTCAGAAAAGGAAAAAGTCTTGATGCTGTAGAAGCACTGTTCAGCAATAGCTGAAACATTAGCGTGTTATGAACCCTGTTTTGGTCACAAATACAGATCTGAAGGGTAATGTACCCAGAGTTTTCTCAAAGTTCACAGCATTAGAAGGAAAGCACCCACAGTCACTGTGGTGGGTTAGTCTCAGCTTGAAACCAAGCACTCCCATAACCTCTTGCTCATTACTCTGCCTCCAGCAGGATGGAGCAAGAAAATAGGAAGAACAAGAGAACAAGACAACTTGTGGGTCAAAATAAAGACAAGGAGACCACTTAGCAACTACAGTTGCAGGCAAAAGAGACCTTTGAGAATTTAATTTATTTCAAATTAATATAGATATTTGAGGAAAATATTTTAGTATTGGGAAATAAAAACAACAACAGCAAAAAAAAAAAAAACCAAAACCAAAACCCAAACATTTATACACTTAGGAAAAACAACTTTCCTTCTCCTTTCCCAGGATCAACTTCACTCCCATACTCAACTTATGTCCCAGCACCTCTCCTCCATGCCTTGATATTACCCCAGGTTATACTTAGTCCCTTTAGTAAGACAACAAGCAGTGTGTGCAGTCAGGACATAGTGGTTTCCTTCTGCTGCCCCTTCCTTCTCACTTTTTTGCTATGCTTCAGTGTGGGTCCTCCAGAGGCTACACTACTTTCAGGAAAGTACATGTTCTGGAATGGTCCCATCCAAGGATCTCAATCCCTTTGGGCATATATCTGTGCCAGAAACTTGGCTGATGGGTAGCTTTGGCCTATGGTGAGCTCGTGTAACTGTGTGGTGGGTTGACTTTGGTTGGATTCCAGGTACCCACCAAGCTGCTCTATCACTCCCCTCCTTCAGCTGGACAGGGGAAAGAAAATACAATGAAAGACTCATGGCTTGGCATAAGGACAGAGAAACATCCATTCAACAATTGCTGTCACAGGCAAAACAGACTTGAGTTAGGGAAGTAAATCATTAAATTTATTACCAATCAAATCAGAGTAAAAGAGAACTAAAAGCAAATCTTAAAACACATTCCCCACTTCTTCCTGGGCTTAAACTGACTCCTGCTTTTCTCTACCTCCTCTCCCTCAGAGACATGGGGAATGAGGATTATGGTCAGTTCATCACATGTTGTCTCTGCTGCTCAGAGGGAGGACTTCTCACACTTTTCCCCTGCTTCAGCATGGATTCCCTCCCACAGGAGACAACCCTTCCCATGGGCTATAGTTCTTCACCAACTGCTCCAGCATGGGTCCCTCCTATGGAGTGCAAACCTTCAGGAGCAGTATGCACCAGCATGGGTCCCCACAAGGTGACAAGCCCTGCCAGCAAACCTGCCTGGGCTCCTCTCTCCTGGGCCCACAGGTCCTGCCAGAATTGTGCTCCAGCATGGGCTTCCCATGGGGTCACAGCCTCCTTCGGGCATCCACCTCCTCTGGCGTGGGTTCCTCCCTGGGCTGCAGATGAGTCTCTGCTCCCTTGTGCAGGGGCACAGCCTGCCTCACCATGGCCTTTACCATGGGCTGCTGGTGAATTTCTGCTGTGGCACATGGAGCACCTCCTCCCCCTCCTTCTCCACTGTCCTTAGTATCTGCAGAGTTGTTCCTCTCACATCTTGCTCTCTCTCTTTGTACTGCAAAATTTCCCTTTTTAATTACACACACACACACACACACCCCAACCCCCTTCTCCTTCTTAAACATGTTATCACAGAGGTGTTATGACTGTTGCTGACTGGCCTGGCCTTGGCCAGTGGCAGGTCAATCTTGGAGCTGGCAGCCATTGGCTCTATCAGACGTAGGAGAAGCTTCTAGCTGTTTATTACAGCCACCTCTGTAGCCCCCCTGCTACCAAAACCTTGCCACTCAAACCCAGTACAAGCTGTCTGGAACTAGGTGTGTCCAGCACATTGCAGCCCGTGACCTCCTCCCACAGAGGCCATCTCTGAAGACCCCTTGACCCCCCAAACCTTTCAACCTACACCCAGTACAGTTATGTGTCACTATGGTATGATGTGGTTTGTCCATTGCTGTTTGCTGGTTTCCCTTACCACAAATAGATATGGGAAAGATAAATGCTCTTCAACACTTCTGACCTCTGTCAGGAACCAAATATTACATAATAATGAGTAATCAATTCCACAATTTCCAAATGCAACACCCATGTACACGTGGGAATTTCATCTAGAAATCATAGCGTTCCTGTAGAGAAAGTTCTAACCCATCTGACATAAATCAAGGTATTTTCTCATATCTTTAACCTGTCATAACTACAATAAAGAACAATTTTCTCTGAAGGTTTTGAGACTTCTGTGCACCATTAATATAATGCTGGTAAACTCTGCCTGGTTTTACTATTGGCATTAGCATAAACAATGCGTATTCCCAGAGCATTTAACATTTGAATCAAGGGCCTATTTGGGTTGAAAAGTATATTCTTATAACATAAAGTAGTGGCAAAAGTCTTCCAAGCAACTTTGATTTTTAAGCCTTGAATCACCCTTTTACAAACCCCTGGACTTTTGAGATTCTACCATCACTAAAAACCTATTTCTACAACACCTGAGATAATGGATCTTGGTTATTTAAATATATGTCTAAATTGCTACTGGGTTGTTATGCTCTGCATGCATTTTTGTATTAAATCTTATTTATTAAAAGAATGTAGTTCTATTGTAATACAGGTATCTGCCACTCAAAATCTTCAAGGAGAGTGATTATTAGTACCATTCAAAGACACAGTACTATGTGTTGTTTCACCCTAAGTATTAGAAATGTCCCAGTCTGCATTTCTGAATTTTCTAGGAAATTAGAGTGTGTTTCATAATCTTTTGACTGATCACTGTGATCCAGCAATTTTTGTATTATTGCCAGAACTAGAATAATTTTTGTAGTCTGTAGACAATCCTGTCTGATAAGAACACAAAGAGAAAAGTTCTACTTTATATAACCAAGGAAGAACTCCCTTTCATTATTGACTGTGACATTTAAAGTACTAGGAAGGTTTATTATTATTCAAAAATCCTATTTCTATGCTGATCACATTCTCAAACACATGCACTTTAATCCACTATTACATTTAAAATGCAAACAGAGTTACAGTTTAATGTAAGTATGCCACTCAGCAAGGCAAAAGAGAATATGCTATTTTTCAATAACTGGTGTTCACTATAGAAAGAGTGATATAAATTATTGTTATATTACATCATGCAAGTACATAAATGTATCCACTTACAAATTAGGAAAAAAGCAGCTGATAACATGGACAGAAAGCAGTATTGACTTCTCATATAGACTTCTCAATTTCAGAGGGAAGACACAATACAAGAATAGGTTTGTGATCGTTTTAAGACCAGGACTAGAAGGGCACACTTCTGGTCTTGCCCTTTTAAGATCACAGAACCATTGCAAAAGACAACATTTTCAAAAGTAATGATGTGTGAGTTTTGACTGTTCAACTTGAGCTTCCTGATATTACTTCATATTACAGTGATGTCAGAAAACCACACCCCTGAGAAGTATCTCAGCTACTGAAATACTCCATATCAATCACTTGAGAGTACATACTTCAGATCATTATCATGTGAATAGTATTACTTTCTTTTTTCCTTATTGTCAGCATCATCTTAGTCTATAAACTCCTTGGAGAGGGGTTTTTTCTTGCTGTATATTTTACACAGTCCTTGCCACAGTGGGGCCCTGACCTTGCTTAGGATTTCTATATTCTTCAGTATGATTAATGACAATTAGTAGTTAGAACAATAACAGAAACACTTTGATGTTCCATTCAAGACCTACAGACAGATGGGCATTTTCATTTGTATTCGTAACGTAAAATTTGATTAGTCAAAAAATAAACTACAAGAATCCATCTGAAGAGTAAAATATATTGGTTCCACATTTGTCCTATCACATAAAACTCTTGTAGACAATGTCATATGAAAAACAGTCCACATTTGTTTTAATTTCTGGTTTGGAATAAGGTACCATTGGATAGCCTTGGTGATGGCAGCTGAGAAATTTACACCAGGAAATCCCTGATTTAAGATATTTGTGAGCTCTGAACCATGCAAAGGTAATCAGAAATTTATGTGACTTTAAGTAGTTAAAATCCTGGATTCCTTTAAAGCAACCTTTCAAAAATATATTTTTTTTATTCAATAATAAATTAATTCATGGTAAGGTGTGTATTTTAGCATCTATAAAAATTTCAATAAAATCTGCATTAGTCTGAGGAAATATATTTGCTATCAAGAACTTCCTATGAATCACAGCATCTTCTCTGACTCCCTCCAAAAATGCTTTGTAGGAAAAAATGTTAAAGAAAACAGGACAAAATACACAGATGTTACAGTTTGCTGACCAATATATACACTGCACCTAGTAGACATGGCATCTAATTTTGCCTTATGGAATTTCGTAGCACTGACATCACTGACAACAACACTGTATTACCATGAAGATATATCATTGCATGTATTATCTTGAATAACTAATTAGCTCAGTAATAACTTGGACAGAAACTTTGTGGAGAAGGGAAAATTCAGAGGTATTTTACCATGAGAAACATTTCACATATAGAGAAATTGCTTCCATATCACTTTGTGTAATGTGTCAGTAAATTGCAGTAGTTTATAAACAGGTGTATCTCAATCATCTCTTATGTTGTTCCTTTTAAAATGGTTAACTACAGGATAGGAGGAGAAACCAGTGTTTACTTTTCAGCTACTTGTATTGTAAATAATGATGCTTTGAAAAATAACCAAATGCCCTTAAGAAGTTTACACATTTATTTGGCAAAGTATACATGCTAATTCAAAATAATATTTTTCCTATGTAAGACACAAGTTCAAAGTGTTGCTTAGAGTAGCCTGTAAAAGAACATGATTCCTAACACATCTTTACTGTAAGCTACCTCCGATAAAAGATTGCCATTGTAGCATCTTATCATCATTCATTACAATATTCGTCTCAACATTTTAAATCTGTGTTTCTCAAGCAACCTTCTACAGAGGGTTTTGCTGTGATAGCTCATCAAAACCAAAAAAGAAAGAGCTAAATGCGTGTTATGGCTTGTCTGTATGACTCCAGCTCAAATAAAATGTCACTGTAGATTGTATAAATCACTATGAACAAATACAGGCTTCAAGCCTGGTGTAAAACATCCCCAGATAAGACTCTAAGACTATCACATGCAGCTCTGGGGCATGCTTTTGTCCCCTTCATCTTTAAGCTTATAGCTCAATCCAATTATCCACAATTTAGCCTCTGCCACCGATTTGTGTACGTTTGTGTTGCAGAGGGGGATTCTTTTGTATCACTCAAGTGTAAAACTTTTGCTTACAAGCCCAAAACATCTTTAAAAGAAACCCATGAAATGAAATAGTAAAAGCATGTGACAGAACTCCATTATACAAAAGAAAAGAAAAAAACCCTAAACAGTTTCTAGGCACATATATTAACTTTCATATCAACGATAACCTCTTTTAAAAGAAGTGTACAAAACCCACAATTTGCTTATTTTGTTCATCAGTAAAAAAAACAAAAACAAACCAAACAAAAAAAAATTTAAAAAAAAAAAAATTGTATGTAAAAAATTATCTTCCAACAAGAACAGGGCTGAGGAAAATTTTGGGTAGAGCTATATCAAGTTCTGAATTCCAGAACAGAAATCACTAGTACTTAAAACTAGTAGTTTTCCAAAAGTTAAATGCTTGTTTGTGTATTACTTTTTGATGTTATTTCCACATCCATTAGAGTCAGAAATATGGTATTAGATATTTGGTTCTATCCAAGTGAAGCCACCCAGAACAAAAACTGCTAGAATATTAGTCTAGTCCTTAAGATACAAATATTTTCAGCTTTTTATGGCACACATTTTTGCACGAAACCATTCCAGCAGCTGAGGACTAAGTGACCAAGAAGTTTTCTCTAGCCCTCTTTACATTCTAAATTTCTCGCACCAAGTGAGAAGGCCAAGTGGGTTGGCCTCCTAAGCAGACTTGATTGTTCTTGAGAATTCCTCAAAATACAGCCACTGACCTTAAATAGCTGTAGACCACCACTAGAACAAGACTTTTGTTTGGCTGTTGGCATCCTTCTGGAATACGTTTCAAGTTCTGAATTGCATCATTTTGGCTTGGTCAAATGCTTTTAGTCACATGATAACCTAACAGTTTTGAAGTCATGTTTATTCCAGTAATATATTCCATGGAAAAATATCCTAAGAAATATCATAGGATTTCCTATTATCAATGGTTTTACTTTCAATTGTCATTGTTCTGGTCAGAGGTTAGAATCTCATTTTGAAACAGAAATTATGTACAAGATTTTATTAATAACATTTCATTTTGCATAGCATTTGAATACGTAGGCAGCAAAAGGAGGTTTCTTCTAAAAAATTCATTTCTCAACCAAAGTACTAAGTTATTTGATAGGACAACACTTGAGGGGCTAACCAAACTCTGCTAGGATCACCTAAGCAAAACAAATAAAGTGTGTGGAGTCCGCAGTAATTTCTTACAATTCTATTACTACTTCGTGGAAAAATGAAACTCCATCTAGCTAAAGGGACTCAACAAGGATTACACTGTCACACTAACCTCTGGCTGCTGTTAAAGTGCATCAAAGCTATTAAAAGCATTGTATATTACAGCTGACAGGTCAAGTGGCCTTAACCTAGCACAGGACACTGCAAGAAACACGTGACTATAAGACAAAGAGATGGAAAAATAAGGTTTCAACCACAATTCATAATGATAAAATCCCAGCACACATCATAGGCAATCTGAATGTCTTCTTCTGTTCCAGTGATCATAAGGGTCATAAGGGCTAAAAGCTGTGTTTCTACTCTAATCAGTTTGAATGTCTAACTTTAAACAATCCACAGCAAAACCATAGTAGTTTAGAGTAAAAATTAGTATTCATATTTATTTAAGTAAAGGTAATTGTGTTTAGTGTGAGACATCATAGTAAAATGATAGGCTATACTGATCCCTGATATCACATTTATTTCCCATTCCAGAATTAATGACCCACAATCCTAAATCCTAAAAACCTAACAAGCAAGTATAATACATGTACAGCCTTCAGGCTCATGATAAAATGTGGTACCTAAACACTCATCCCAAATATTCTTATTGTTCCCCCAGCCAAATGTCTCCCATCTACTTGTTATAGTTTTTCCATTTCTGAGTTACCATTGTGAAATGATTTCATGGCTTATCAAGTATGGTTATGCATGTTATCCAGCTTCCACATATGCAGTACAAATGGTAATTATAACCATTCTAAATTATGCATCTTTCCAGCGATTCAGATTCAGTGAGTTAACCTTAAATGCAAGGCAGATTTAAAGATGAACAATTTAGTTAAAGGAAAAAAAGAAATATAATTAATCATTTGCCTATCCTTCAACCCTAGTTTACAAAACCACGGTGCAACTTTACTGAGCTCAAAACTGAAGGGTGACAAGGTTAATACATAGCTTTAGATCTCATGGTTTCATTAGCAAACACATTATAGACTGTAAAGCTGAACTGACAGTAATGCTAGACCCAAACAAAGTAAATAATTACTGGCTTGGCAAATGCGGAAGCACTTGCAGAGTTTGTTTACATTAGCTTTTTGGAAAATTCATGTTGGCAACAAGTCAAATACAGTTTGACTAGTAACTGTGACAATTGCTCACATATGCAGCTGGAAGAACAACAAAAGAATGGATTTATGGTTCTTTTCCTCCCTGCATTTTTCCCCTTTGTTGTCTTTTTTTTTTCTTGTGCTGTTTCTTCTATCTTTCTCCATTTTTCTCTCTTTTTTCCTTTCTTTACCATTTTGGATCAATAACAAACTTGTATCCACAAAGATAAGTGGGTTTTCATGGAAGATGGGCCTTGGAATGTATAAAAATCTCATGTTGCATTTTGTCTTTTGGCCATATATTGGAAAAGGCACAGCTGTGTTCAAGCTGCACTCATAAAAGCCTTGATTCTTGACAAAACGTTATCAGTGCCCCCAATTGATGTAGACCTGTACTGAATTTTCAAGAGAAATGCATCTCTTCCATGCTGGTGCACCGTTAACAAAGTTTATCAGATGCCAAGGGTACAGAAATGTGCCTAGCTTCAATTCATTTTATGCAATTCATTGTTTGGCTTTATAGGAGAACTTGAACATATTGCTTGGAATCAAAATAATAAGGCAATCTATGAAAATGGAAAAAAATGCAACAGCCAGTAGTTGATCTAGAAAAATTGTGAAACCCCTTTCATTTTGTACAGAACGCTGAATATAATTCTAAACACTGAAAATATTCAACTTCCTAATATGGGGTAGTATGAGAGGATACAGAAACAGTAAAAACCAAGCATTAATAAAGAAAGTTCACATAGAATCAGACAATTATATAACATATAGTCAACTAATTACACACAGAAGAGGACTAATTATGTAAACTCAGAGAAAATTTGCAAACAGAAAACAACAGTAATTGTTAGAGCTCACTTTCAGACAAAGTTTGCTGAAAGAGTTTGGTCAGTTCTTGTCAGACCAGTTCATTTCATTAAGTGCATTTCACGCAGGAGAATTAAGATTCCTAGCTTGATCAACAGAAACCTACTTTAGCCCTACCTTAGACAACTACCAAACTGAAGACTCATTAACTCATACTTCTGAACACTGGTGACACCAGCAAAATAATTTGAAATTAAGCATATAGACCATAAACAGAAACTTTGGTGATCACTTGTGTATCTTAGTTATTTTGCAGTTGTTTACAATGTATTGTTTATAGTATACTAATGTCACTGCATTTTTATTAGTCTGAAAACAATTCAAATACAAACTGTTACAAAAATTACATTTTTGCATTTCACAGAGCAACTATAAAATATTATAATTTTCAATCCTCATTACACTTTGTCTCAGGAAAACAGATTGTGAAGGAACAGTTCTTTCTGAAGAGTGATCAGGACAGGATACTATAGGTGTATATACTCCTTCAAAACTTTCGGTAGATGACAAGGTTTTCCCAGCTTCTTGACATTCAGTGATTAAGGACCAGAAAGTGCTACATGTGCTGTCTTTCCAAGCTATACATGTATTGACATCTGAATATTGCATAAGAGATTGTCCTGTAACCAAGATATGGCTTTATTTGTCTTTAAGTGTTCCATTATTCGCTGTGTAGGAGAGAGCGTGTTGGAGCAGAGACAGAATATCTGTGGAAAGCTGCAGTGTATGAGCATTCTCAATTAAAATAAACGAAGCTATCCAGTAAAAATGAGTATTGTTAATTGATACCATCATCGCTAAGTTTTCCAGTAAAATGTTGCAAGAAAGTGAGTTCAAAAAGGTTTAGAGAGATTGAAGTTCTCAATTTCTGCAGAAAAAGGTGCATTTGTAAATATTAATTTAATGAGGGAAAAATCCATACCAAGAAAGACAATGAGAAAATGGCATGGTGGAAAGTACTTCCAGACAGTGTATGAACAGAAAGCAGTATTGATTAAGGTATATTCTAATCAATACATAGATTCTTCAATGCTTTAAATGCAGTGGCTTTGATGGCCTAAAAGGAACATTGTTCCAGTAAGTGCAAAGGTTAGATACCCATGCTCTAACAGCTGTGGAGATGTGATACAGCCTAATTATTATGAGGGATCAGATTCTTACAGAAAATGCCAAAAGTGCTAAATTTGAAGAAGGTAGGCAACAGTGGCAGAAGTCTGTTGTTTGTTTCATTTTAACATACACATTATTTGAGTAAACCTTTGTGCTGGGTTCAGTCAGGAAAGGGCTAACTCCCTTTACTCTGGTTGTCAGGGAACTGTGTTGCTGGACACTAAGTGAAAACATTGATAAGGCCCCAGCTGGTGCTGGGGATGGCCTGTACTGAACTCAAGGTCTTTTGTCCTCTTCGGATACTGTAGCTGACCCAGACTAACCAAGGAAGTATTTCATCCCATAGTATGTCATGTTCCGGTCTCTTGGGGTGGGGAAGAGGGTCCGGTAGCCATTACTTTTCCCTTCTCTCTCTCTCCCTTACTCCCTTGCTCGTCTCTCCGGGGCACTTGCTAACCCTCCTGCGTTAGCTGCTTTGCCAACTCCTGTGCTGGCTCATTCGTGTGGGAGCTGGTGGATTGTTTTGAGTTTTCTGGCCGTGTTATCAGTGATAAGGTTTGCTCGGAATCTGCTGCGTTAGCTCCCGGGCTCCGGCCTTCAGGCCGCAGCTCTCGGGCTGCGATCGGTCTCGGGCTGTGGTTCTCGGGCTCTCTGGGTCTGATATTCATCCCTCAACATCTGGGTGTGCATTGATCAGCGGATGGTGGGAAATTGTATCATATTGTATCATATTGTATATATTGTACTATATGTTTCATTTGCTACTATCTTAATTAGTTATTATTAGTAGTACCTGTATATATTGATTTAGATTTAATTAGTAAATAGTTCTTATCTCAATTTTACAAGCTTCCTTATTTCTTTTTCCTCCGATTCTTCCCCTCCACTGGAGGAGCGGAAGGGGATTTGTGAGAGCGGCTTCGTGGTATTTTGCTAGCCAGAGTTAAACCACGACAACCTTCTAATGACATTTTAGCAGTATTGCATGTATCACCTCAATATCAGTAAGTGTCCTCTAAATTTACCCCTGCTACGGTCAGTGAACAGTAAAGAACACTGGTGAAATGCATGGAAGTTTGAACTTCTTTGCAGAAAAACATTATCATTACACTCTGTGTATTTCATAAATAATACTTGTTTTTTCCTTACCTTTTTTCCAAAACACATCAATATTATTTGTATGTTAGAAAATGTGCCTCAATATGAGCACTTAATATTCAGAAATCATTGGGAATGACACTAAAGCTTCTTCAGAAGTCACAGTGTTCTGTTGATGCCCATTGCAAGATCTGTGTATAGAGTGTGACTGTGACCCAGTGAGTAACACCTGCATTGGCTTTACTTTTTCCCTTCCCAGAGTAGGAAACTGGCTTGAAATAGCACCTTCTAAATTGGCACAATACTTAAAACCATATCTGACTTACCTTTGATTCTCTGCAAATGCCTCTCCATATTTGATGGGAGTCTCAGCAATTTGGCAGAGGAGTGATGTCAGCTTTAACCACCAGTGTCAATGCCAGTTCATGAATTTGCAGCTGCCCTATTCTCTAGAGATCAGAACCTGTTTGATCTCCATCTTTATCATCTGCTCTCTCATGACTAAACCAGAGGACTCATTTCCCAAACTCAGGTAATCATCATCTACATTAATACAGGTCTGGGTTGGTATGCCCCAAGAACATTTTAATCTTTCCAGAGATCTGAAGTTGTCCTCTATTGTTTGATATATAGAAAAGTTTTGCATTTAATTCTTTTACAATTATTTTATTTTCAAGAAGATGAAAATTGAAATGTCTTTGTAGAAACAAAGTCATTTGAGCTTTATTTGCACTACATGTAACCTGAGCAGGATTTAATATGATCATCAACATCACCACTGTATCACTTTGTGCTATGCAGACTTCATTTGTTGAATTCGGTGGTAACTACAGATGCTCGATGACTCCTAGAATCAGGCACATACAAAATAAATCATGTGAAAAATCTATGCATACAAATACATATCTCTGATAGAAACTCAAGACTGAAACAATATTATGCAATGTGTTCCACTAATCTTTTCCATTGATAAATCCCAGCTAACAGTAATAAACATCTTTGGATATGCATCACAAAATATTTAAAAGTCAACATGTTTTTTCATTTTTAGAACAGTTGTTAGCTTTTTTCCCAAATCTGAAAAATATTTTCAAAAATGCTTGAGTACTTTCTCAGAGTAAATCTGAGAAATTTCTGTGTTCATCAGCAATTAATAGGGGTGAAAATATAAGAAGCAGTTTTTCAGGAGTGGCATCTGACTTTGTAGACTTAGTTTGAGATGTCAGATAAATATATTATATTAGAAGATACAAATTGAAGTTGCAACTCAAACAGGACAAGCATAACTATGGATGACCAAATGCAATGCCTCTGTCTTCACTAATATGATGCATTAGGCTAGTGTAACAAAATACTAACAAAAACGTTGTCATGGCACTGATAGATTCTACATTTGCTCTAGGATTATACTAACAATTATCAGCAAGGTCTAGGTTGAACATGCCCTGAATAATCTGGAATCCCTGACAGAAGGTTTTATACACCAGAGGATTTTCCTGATCACAGCAAAAAAAATAATTTACAATGGTAAGAGACTGTTAATTGTTTAATACCTCAGAGGCTTTCTAGAGCTATTGTACCTAACACTCTATGTGTGAAATATTGAGACTTGGAATAGAGACCTCTGAGCTAAGGGAAGGGCAGTGGGAGTAAACACATTGTTCATTGGAAAAAAAGAATGGCATTTGGTCCCACTGCTCTGTCGTGTGGCCCTCACAATGAATATTTCCAAAATACCATAAATAAATAGTACTTCTATTGATGAGATTTTAGCAGAGTTAATCTGAGATTAATTCATTGTAAATGAGTGGGAAAGAAAATGGACTTCAATAGCAATTCAAGTATACAAATAATCCATTTATGTAGTACTGCCTGCAGAGAGAAGAAAAAGTGCTGTTGCCTGCAGATGTCTGTTAGATCAGTTGTGTAGCTTAAAAGTTTTTTTAATGACCCCAAGAAAATAGGTCCGAGCTAAATCAAATATAGCGCATACTACCTTCTAAGAAGCAGAATGTGTGACAGGATTAACATTTGAGAATTCTGTACAGTTGCACTTATCTACCAAATCCACAAAAGATCTAGGAAACTAAAGTAAATCATTAGGATGCAGACTGCTGAATTTTAAAGCACTAAAACTGAAGTCTGAATATTGCAACCTAAGACACTGCCAGTCAAAACAAGAAACAATCTTACGAAAAAGAAGAAACTACTCGAAGTGTCTATCTTTTTACTTAAAAATTATCAGATCTTTGCCTATTCATAGTACTAGTCAGGATTTTGAAGTCTAATGTGCATTTTCAGATATTCAGATACATACTTAAATTAGATAAAACTCATGCAATGTGAACTTAAAATATTAATTTATCTTTCAAATAGATCATCAAAGCATAAAACATAAGAACAATGGTTTTGTTTTCTCTTACTAGGGAAAAGTAACCAATGGAATAATATCAAAGAGCTGTATTATAGCAAAATATAGATTAAAAATGTCCTTATACAGAGAAAAATAAACCAATCCATTGCTATCAAGATCCATTTTTTCTGTGACTTGCAAGCCAACACCAATTAAGTCAATAATCTTATTTTAATATCTTCTCCACTTTTTGCCTGTTGCTGTCTTTTGCTTTCCACTGTCATGTTGCTTGTGCATTTTTCTATGAAGAATTAGACCAAAATATCTTTGAGACAGGGATCTCACATAGTTTCTGAATACAATAAGCTGCCTAGCCCAAACTGGGGAAGTGTGAAATAATGAACAAGCCAGCAAACCAGCCCTCACACTTCATCATCTCCCAGTGGCTTGCAGTAATATTTGAATGCATTGTTCCTTCTCATAAAATCTGGACATAATACAGTACTTTGGGGAATCA
Source organism: Rhynochetos jubatus (assembly GCA_027574665.1). Classification (NCBI taxonomy): domain Eukaryota; kingdom Metazoa; phylum Chordata; class Aves; order Eurypygiformes; family Rhynochetidae; genus Rhynochetos; species Rhynochetos jubatus. The sequence continues at coordinate 105,618,999 of CM050648.1, forward strand.
GGAAATAAGGAAACTGCTGTCAGTGTTGGCTCTGTCTACATTATACCAGGGCTGAGCCTGATGTGGCTAAGGGACATAGATACCATGTCTGCTGTGTTTCCTCAAACAAAAGCAGTCAGGCAGGTCAAAGCAGGTATTTCCCACAGCAACTCCATGATCTTACATCTTACCCTTCAGCAGACCAAAGGCCTACCTGGCCAATCAGCCAAATTTTGACCTTCCCTTGGTTTTGTTGTCAGAACAGAAAACAGTAAGCTAACCAGAAATTCAGGTCTAGGACATTTTAGATACTAGCTGAGAGGTAGTAAGGCATAATGCTGGGTATGGGTTTAGAGCACCCGCATGCTCTCAATGGTCATTGAATTGGTACAAATCTACCTGTTAGCTCGAAACTACTTAAAACCTATGAAAGGGTAACTTTGTCCCTGTGTGTTACATGACATATTGAATGTCCTTTCTATTTCTACAGTCAATATCAAAGACAGTGAAGAATAAAGCAGAATAAAAAAACATGTTGTATGGCATTTCAAGAGAAAAGCTGTTTTTCATTTATCTCAGTGTGAATTACATTTCTAATGATAGCTGATATTCAGGTCAAAGAACATTTTTTAAGTGCACTGTTACTGATCACGTAAGCACACTAATGTATTTTTGTATAAAATCAAGATTATCCTAAACCACCTCAGTAATAGCACTAAGTGACTGAAAGTCTTTAGTTTTAGTTCAGAGACCAGACAAACCACACAAAAAAATCTTTCTGTATTCCCCAGACTCTGGGAGAGTTTAAACCACAGTTCTCATGGAGAAATCATGACATGTAAATTGGTGAAGAGGCTTTATTATTTCAACCATTAACTTGTTTTGTTTACGTACTCCTGGGCAGAACAGTGAATTTCATTGATTTGGTTGGATTGAAGCTTTGTTAACTCCATGTATGTACATCAAATCAATCACATGGAAAATGAAAATGCTTCCTCCAAATTAAAATATATAGATATAGATATAGATATAGATATAGATATAGATATAGATAAAATCAACACTGACTGAAGTAAGTCATTGGTCGGGACAATATTTTTAGTATGGACTGTTGCAACAGGACAAGGAGTAATGGTTTTGAACTCAAAGAGGGTAGATTCAGACTACACATACGGGAAGAAAAAAAAACAAAAAAGAAAAAAATCATACAGCCCCCAAAAAAAACCCAAAACAACCACTATCAGAAACTAATAAAAATACACCCCCTAGAAGTGCAAAACCCCCACTCAAGTACTCTTTCTCCCACTCTCTCAAGAGTTACCTCATAATTTTTCTTAATTTCTTGTTTGATAAGCTCCTCCCTCTTTCTCAAAATAGTAATAAATCACACTATTTATTGATCTATTTTCCTCACATAAAGGAGCTTCTGAGCATAGTTTCAATTTTTAAAGAAATGTATCTCCATAACCTTGTACTTCATTAACAATGCTAGAGGCATCACTGGAGTAACTTGTTTCTTGAGAACCCTCTTTCGGTTTCTCAAAACAACAGAGAAATCTTTATTTCAGCTATACCATGGCTCTGTTCTTTGTAGTCCCTCTGGGCTGCTTGGAGACACAACAGAACCCTGCTCTGCCTCTCTACCTTCACAGTCTGCATCCAGAAAGGACAAAACACAGATACAAAATCACATCCATTTTGACTTTGTAATGAGCAAATTTATCTAATAGAAATGGCTGCAATTATAGTATTACTGAATGAAGAGCATCTAATATATAAATAAATAACAGGTTTCAGTTTATATAACCATGTAATTATGCACAGAAGAATCAAAATATAAATACAGCAAAGGAAAGCATGAACAAAAATAAGTCATTAAAATCTTTATATTCTGTCTCATGTCACCCACACACTAGTTTTTTAAATTTAGGCAAAACTAATTTATGACCAAAAGCTGTTCCATAGTATTTTAATGCTTCTTATATTAGACACCAGATCATAGTTTTGCATTTCAGTGTATCTGGCCTATATTTCAGTTTTAACATGACAACAACACACAGAATTTTGCATAGTATTGATAGCTCCAAAATATTTAAACAGATTACAGTATTCTGCATATTTTACACATGACTATGTAAATCTGATATTCATGATCTTGTAATTCATATTTTGTACTGTTGGAAGCATGGATTTGAATGTTTATATGTAGTTCTACTTTACATACGGATTCTGCAGACCTCTGGTTTCCATCTGTGGACATACTGAGACTAGACATTTGTTATGAAAACTTTTGCATAACACAATATTAGGAGGCTTAAATTGTACTTCAAGGACTAGACTGTACTTGCTTACTGTCTAACTTTTTTACATGAAGACAAGAATTTTAATGTCTTTTCACAGACATTCACCTAGTTGATCACATTTTGCCAAAGTCACTATGATTTTTCTCAGATCCATGAATTGTGTAAGTCAAGAACTGCAAATCATCTTAGTGCAATATTTAGGCACACCACTATCAACTATGTTTTCAAGATGAGAACCCAAAATTTCAGCCTTAATTAACCTCTTTTATTCATTGTAATGGGTCCTTTCAATGTAAAATCAAGAATTTTCCCAAAGTACACAAAACTATGTCACAACGTGATAGAACACTAGTCATGTTTGGACTTAAGGCCAGGTGGCAAAATAATACCACATAATAATACTTCACTTAAGTTGTGTTTATGGTCAGCTACAGTCCATTCCTAATGAAGAAAACCAGTTGTAGACTCTTGTTTGTTAATATGCTGAGCTATGAACTTTCAGCCAGACAGGATCAAAGCGCAGCTTTGCTCTGCGGGTACAAAGCAGCCTTTTATAGAACAGTGCACGCTGGTGTTATTTACTTCTTCCTTAAAATACCACAGTAATAATCTAGAAGGGTCTTAATCTGTTTACTGGCCTCTAGATGCAGAGGATTTGTGTAACATTTATGATCAAGCTGACCTGCCTCATAATGACATATCATCCTGCAGGAAATGAAAGAATCATATTCCACTGCTTTTCCTGTGAAATTAGAAATTTATGTTCAAAGATTTTACTTTTCTTTACTCATTAGATGTAAATAGGTCAGAGATACATTAAAATGACATTCAATATATACTACTGTTTTTAAAACAAAGTTGTCATTCTACACCTGCTGAATTGCTCATAAATTCAAGTTTGAATGAAGAGATCAGATTACATTAAATGCATTTTGGTATCTATAACTTTCTGCAATGAATTAAAACTGTCTGATCATGTCTCAAGTGCATTTCATTTTCTGTTGATTCATGTACTGCAATATAACCTTCAAAATTCCCTTACGCCAACTAACTCAGATATGCTGAGTGCAGGAACAGATTAAAGTGGCTATAAGATTGAAAACTGTATCAAGATATCAGATAATTCAGTAGAGGTATAATGAAAGTGTAAACAAAACCTGTAAATGTACAATTTACTGTTCATATAATCCACTGCTGAATTCAAATGAGAGTTTTGGTATAAGAAGAAGATATATTAAACCAGAAGAAATTTGTAAGGTCACTGTTTTGAGATTGCTACTTTCTGTTCCATTTAAGAATTTTCTATTCAGAACTAAACACTGAAAAATATTTCTTCTCTCCTGTTGTCTGGAAATAAACTTTATCCCAAAGTCAAATTTAAAGTTTGGGTGTTTTAAAGGTAGGATTAAGAAAGCATTGCATCTCTCCCTGCCACCTGCTTTTTTTTTTTAGTTAATTTCAGAAATAACCTTTCATATTTTCCTTGTATATAAGCTTTTTGTTCCCATGTTGTGAAATCCAATACATCCTTTAAAAGATTTTCAAGCTGGCAAAAAAGCATTATTACTGATCTAATATCTTCTATTCTTTCAGTGGTAGCTATGGTTATGGATGAATGCTTTCAACAGAAGTTAAAAGAGATAATGAGTCTTTAATGATACAAAATCAGAGCCCTGTGTGCTTAGTGAAGCCTGATATAATCTTCAGCTTTCAGTTAGCAAGGAAAGCTTACACAGTATCTTAGTTTTTCACAATGAAAATATCTACAAAAATGTTTTCTTGCACAACTTTGTATTTCCCAAGATGCTGTCAGGAGAAGTTACCTAAGATGCTAAACTGTTAAATGGCATAAATTGGAAAAAATTAAAAAAAAAAAAAAAAATTAAAAATATTTTAAAAATACACATCTGGCAGTGGTTAAAATAAAATTCAGTTTTGGTACCTCAATATCGCTGTTTATGTCTCTTCTGTTGTCATCCTTGTGATTTTCCTGTAGAATTCTCCCTAAAGATGTGAAAGAATTGCATTCATCTAACCCGCCAGCACAGCAACAATGATATAAGAGATGCATCCTTATATACCTGGTAAAGGATATGTTTAAAGAACAGGATGTTCTTAATCTGAGCATTGATTGTAAACTATCATAAAATGTACATATCTTTGCCTTGTGGCTGTGTGGGTCCATTGATTTTGACCAATTTGCATGCATTTACATGCATGATTTGCAAGTGGGACATTGTGCATCCAAAGCAATGCTTTTGCACTAATTGCTGCATCCAGGCAAACCTGATTTCCATGCATTTGACCAGTCTCATGACACTGTATCTCCATATTAATATAGTAACTTCTCCATTCATCTTACACTGGCATGAAGGGGCGGTCCATATTGAATACATCTACAGATGTTTTATTAGTAGCACATGTTTTAGCAGCTAGTTATATGAGATCATACTCTGATTCAGCTGCAGGTGTTTACTAAATAGGAAATAAGTAAAATTATCATGGAGACACTCTGGGAATTAAGCAGTTCAATATCATTTTAACTTACTCTGTGTTTATATTAACTGATTTAAATGGAAATCTGCTGCTCTACTGAATTTATTCTGATTCTCCGTAAGAGAAATTTCCTTAGATGTGCGTACTTCAGTCCTCTGATCACCCCTTCTACAGTGTCATTTCTAGTAACAAAATGCCAGCTCCACACTGATGGGACAGATATACTGTTCACATACTGTCAAGGTGCCATAGGGGCCAGTGTTGGTGAGAGGTCTCCATGCTGGGGTTCTGGGCAGGGTCTAGCAGCCAGGGCCTGTCCAGGAATGGGGCAGCCGGTGTGCACTGGGGCAGCCTTAGTCGCAGGCATCAGACACTTTCCTTAGCAAAGGGCTGAGGTGGGCTGAGATGTAGGCCATTGGATGAGCCTGGCTCAGCAAGGCTCACACCTTGACAGGGCAGGGCTACAAGGAGACAGAGACTGGCCCTGCTGAGGTGCTGCTGGGGCCTAGAGAGGGATGTTGACAAGAGGTCCCGGGCCATGGGCAGGGCGGAGAAGCTCTGGGGGAGGCTTGGCAAGGACAGTCAGGGCTGTGGGTGCCGTCAGAGTCATGGCAGATGTTGAGAAAAGGGTAAGATGATTCTATATTTAAATTTAACTAACTATGAAATATCCTTTTCCTGATACTCTTTTCTTATGAATGATCCATACATGTTATACAGAAATCTAAAATTGGGTGGAGGGATGTGAAGGGAGAGAGGACTACAGAGAGATGTTTTAATGCCATTAACAGGTTATAGTCATGGTTGTTTCTGTTTCAAAAACCAAAATGATAAAAAAGGATTTCCAAGCGAGTAGTCACATAATTAGTAAAGAGAAGTACTCATTTTATCTTACTATTCATAGTAGTAATCAGTTTATCTTTCCTCCATGAAAATTTTGTTTGTCTTCTTGTAGCTGTAATTTTGAAGGAAGAACAAAACATAATCTTTCTAAATTTATTAACAAAAAAGAAACATTAATAAATACCACATCTCTTCTGGAATGGATACTTTACATTAAGAATAACAACTATAAGCTTCTAAATAGCCGGAATCTGAGGTAACCACATAGAATATAGCAAAGAATGAAATTACCATGTTTACACTCAGAGCAATATTCAGATGCAGCACAAAAAACCTCCACATATAAATCAAAGGATGAAAAACAGCAAATCCTTTCACTTAATTATTTGAATTTTCAAGATCAGGTTTTTTTCAGCTAATAAAAACTAGCTATTTTGCAGCTATTTTTTGGCCCTTAATTATTAGCAAAAAGGAAAACATTTCCATTTATTTAATATGCTCATAATAGAGGGCTTATGTTTTCAGTGACTAGCAGTAGAGTTAAACACTCAGTTAATTTCTATCATACCATAAATCCAAAGAACATACATTAAGAAAAAGATTATTTAAATTAGATTTATTCTTATTAGAGGATGCATCCTGTAAGCTGTCAAGGCATGTAGGAACATGGGAAAACAAATCAGTGTAGTGAAATATGTGAGAATTCTAACAAAATCCCTTTTCCTAAGGTTAAAAAGTGTTTAAACTGTTGTTATTAACAATAGCTACTGATCATTTTATGGACACATAATACAAATCTGAACTTTCTATTCAAATTATCCACATTCAGTTTTTCAAGTACAAGTTTATAATATATGTAACAGGTTTTATTTTGAGGGGAAAAGGAAAAAATCTTTCCTAACAGTAATTATAAAGATAGGTTTGATCTGGGATTTTCAGAAGTGTCTTGAAGAAAATGTGTGAATACTTCACTAGCATCTTATCGAACCATATAGAACTACACTGTGTTTATACAAACTCCTCTATGAAGGTGCCATTCTGCCTCTGGACTAACTTCAAGAATGAAATAAACTGAACAAAATTCAGAGATTAGCTGTGTTGCCAGTCTTTACATTTTGTTCCTTATTCTCTTTTTCCACTCCATTCATGAGTTGATATCCTACCCACTTTCCACCATTTCCAGATCAACAATACTAGTATATACCATTCCTTCTCTACAGCTTTTCTATTATATGATTGCTTTGTTGGTGGTAGAACTGTACACAGTATTCAAACTTGGATACAACAATTACACTGTGTTGATTTAACAATATTTTTGGTTTGATTTCTATGTCTATTAAGATACTTTACAACACTTTGTTTACATTTTTGACACTGTGCATTAAGCTATTGTGAAGTGAGAACCAAGCAATTCCAAATCTTCAAGAGGGGCAACAGGTATTTTATAGTCCACCACTTTTATCCATAATTAGTTTATATATTTCTTAAACGTGCTGTTTTTCTCCCAGTTATTTCAAAATTCTTCTGCAGCGCTTTGAAGACTTCTCAAGAATTGGCTGTCTTGCTTAATTTGGAATTACAAACTGCCACTTCCAGCATATTTTTTCTCAGTGATATGCAAATAATTTAAACAGAGCAGAGCTTGGGAAATCTGTTTTCATTTTGAAAACTGCTAATGAATTCCTGTCCTCTGTTTCTTACCTTTAGTCTGTTATAAATCTGTAAGATGACCTTCCCTCTTATTCCATGACAATTTACATTCTGTAAAAAATTTGTAGTGAGAAATCTTATCAAAATCTTTTTGAAAACAAGAGAACTTCAGCAGTGGTATCATCCTTGACTGCTTTCTTGCTGCTTCCTCAAACATTTAACAGAAGCCTAAGATGTGACACTTCTTTGCTAAAGAAATGTTGACTTTTTACTATTCATGTCTTTTAATCCTTTTCCAATTATACCTTTCATAGTTTACCTATGACCAAAGATTTGCCAGTCACTACGTCATCTGGTAATGTTGTCTACAATCATTTGCCATCCTCCGTGTCTCTCATGTGGTACACTATTCCTATGAAACAATAAATAAAATCACATTTCATCACATTGCAACTTTAACCTAACAACATAAAATGGCTTTGGGATTCAGAAGAAATATTTAGTTCACATTTTTCTCCATGCAGAAAAACTGGGGAAAATATTTATCTATTCAGCAAAGTAGTTTCACATTTGATCAATGCATATTGTCAGAAATACATAACATTATCTAGCATAACTATTTTACCAATCTCTGTATTCTTGGAGTTCAAGACTAAACAAGTTTGTTTATATTAAACATACATATTTTATGTAAAGACAATCTGTATCTAGTTCAAGTGGGCTTTTATTGTCTATATTTTCAGGCAAGACATTAAAAACTTTTGCCAAAGTGTTTTTGGTTGATGAACCTCATGTAACTTTATTACATAAAAGTAGTGAGCCAAATTCAGTAGCAATATTATTTCTTACAGCAATTGAGAACTACAATACAATACACAAGGGTGTTCACACAGGATAATTTGAAGTACCTAATGTGTAGCAAATGCATACAGCAGATTCATGCTCACAAATATCCTCATGTTAGGCAAAAAATCTCAAGTAAAATGCAGAAGCCCACAGTTTCTGTTTTCTAAACTTCAAATGTGTTGAACAAGTCCTTTTTTCCATTACCACAAAATCTCTTTACTTTCTTCTATTTTATGACTATCTTTTCTGTTTATGGTCTTCATTTTGTTATTTCTAATAAACCAAAGAAGAGACCGACTCATGGAACATTGTGTAGAAATAAGACAAAGAAAGAGAGATAAATCCAGGACCTGTGGATGGAGGAAAGAAAATTGATTTATATGCAGAAAGGTTTCTGTGGATTAAGCCTGGAAATGAGAATGTGTTGTGAAATGAGGAGGGCAGTAAATCATGGCTAAATCTAAACTAAAACATCCAGTATCTTGAACAGTTTAGAGAGAATTACAAAAATTATAGATTAGACTACAGAGCTAAAAAATAAAGAGGAATTTAATGTATGGTAACTGCACAATGCAAGTATAGAGTAGGAATGGTAGAAATTTTTGGCAAGTTAAGATTTGTCAGTCTTTTGTCTTTAATTATTTTCTAAATTCTACACTTGCGTTACATAGCTTGAAAAAATGCTGACATAGTGCAAACGTCTACTGCATTCTATAGCTTGAATTCAAGGAAATCGTGTTGTGCCAGAGGTCATTTAACAAAACTTGGTGAGGCCCATATTTGGGGAAAAATATATTCTGAAATCTTGCTGTGCAGGATAGATAGATAGATAGATAGATAGATAGATAGATAGATAGATAGATAGATAGATGATGGATGGATGGATGGATGGATGGATGGATGGATGGATGGATGGATGGATGGATGGATGGATGGATGGAAAGGAGGAACAGATTTTGAGTTTTCACTTACTTTTTGATATCCCTTTTGTATTGAAACTAGAAAGTTAGTCCTCTTTTATATTTCTTTTCCTTTTCTTGTCAATGAAAACTTATTTGTAAAGTCACATGACAGTGACATGCGTCAGCCATTTAGAGTGCCATGTTTAATATTCAGCGTCATCAAATTGCTTTTTCTTTCGTGCATATCACCCTAACTTATCTGTTTTTCCCTTTGTCATGGATTCATGCCCTGTTATGGGAAATTTTCACTGAACTTAACAGTATTCTATTTGAAACTTTCACTACAATAAGACATTCTAAATTAAACACAGTAAAACTTTAAGTTGTATGTACAGCCAGTTGGCCATGTACTATTAAATTCATAATGGTTACATGTAAATGAAATGTTCTTAATGAATAACTGCCTGTTTTTTCCCTATAAATGTTTTTTCTTCACAAGAAAGATGTTTTCCATATAAACATACATTTAATTTTGCATAATTGCATTTATTTTTTGGTTAATATTGCATTTTAAAAATATTCCTTCATTTAAAAAAATGAACCCATACTTATATTTTGCCATATCATAGTTATGAAAAATTTAGAATTTGACAACATTCCTTCTTATTCCACAGTTTGTATTTCTGAATAGATGTGTAATCTTAAATACAAAGTTCTTGTGTAAATATAAATGTAATTTTGTTTTGATTTTAAACTATATTCTTTTTCTATAAAAAAATGTATAATTAGGACTTTAACTAGTATAACATTAAACTGTCATGACCTATCTAAATGGATTTTTTAAACTTCCCCACTAGTGTAACCAGGAGCACTAGAGAACTTTGTTATATTTGTTCTAGTGAAATGTTTTGAAGGACTGCTCATTGATAAAAATGACTTCTGAGAAACATTTTCTTTTGTTTTGAAACCATCTTCTCTAAAATATATGGTTCTCATCAACTTTGAAAAACAATTTAGTCTCAGCAATCTGTGATACTTTACAAATACTCCATTGGAGGTCTTACGATTTCTTTCAATGTACAATTTTAATGGAGTTTATTTTGTGAATAATAATTGACATAACATGATATAATCCTAAGAAGACGCATACGAGAAAATTCCAACACTAATATATTTACTAAAATATATTAGAGAACTTCTATACATAAAGTCACTCAGATGTGTAAATATTTTTAGACTGGAACAATAAATTAATTTTTAAAAAGTAAAAAGTAATTTTCATACTCTGTATTGCAGAGGTGCAATCATAATGAATGCCAAAAAAACATTCAACATCATAAACTGTTATTTATCTACAACAATTTGGGTTTTTTAACCTTGATATCAGCACCTATTACTCATTCATTAAAATATAAAACTCAAAATTATGAAGAAAAAAATTAGGTGCTCACCGAAATTACAGGTAGTGAGTGCAGTTAGGACCGTTGATCCATGTAAAATAATTACCTCTGCACTAAATGAAGAGAGAGAAGAAGTTGTGAAGATCTGCCAATGTGCCTAAGATAGGTACATCTCTCTGTCTTCCTCTCTCCTCCCATCAAATTCTAAGGTATCTCAACATGTCAGTCCAGACAATAAATTAATGATGTCCCCCTTAGCAAGTAAGTTTATTAGCTGGGGGAAGAACAACATCATTCTATGCTAAATTGAGCTTGAAAAGGAACTGCTTGCTTCTATCTCCTGACCACAGAAAACCACGTATCTTAAGAAATATTCTTTATCCAGTATACAAGAGTGAAATCACTACACAATCAGTAATGTTTTTGAATCAAATAGACAGCCTCATCTTAACACTCTCTGGTCCTTTTCCATCAGTTTTCGGTTTTAATCAATGCCAGTTGATTTAAAGTGTGGAGCCATGTCACTACTGAAAATGAAGCTTCCTCTGACTTGTGTGTGGTTCCATGACTCAAGAATGTTTCTGAATAAACAGAGGCTGTACTTTTATATGTGCAATAAAAGAAACTTTCACATAGTCAAGATATTTCTCCAAAGCTGCTACCCATGGGAAGCTTTTGGAAACACAAGCTCATTATCCTCAGAGAGAGTGGAGAACCATTTGCGTACTAGGTTACTGATCAAACACTAAACTTCCTTGGGGAAGGTGAGAACTACCTGGACACTAAGTTGGTTATAAACTTGACAACATTAAACCTCATAATTTTTGAGCAGAGTTAGGATGATAATTTTCTTGAACATGGATCTCTCCAAAGATTTTGTCTATCCTTACCAACTGCCCCTTTTGTGTAGACATGTATCCAGGGCATTTTCAGGCTATAAAGAAGATAACAAATGAATTTAAGTTATTTAGGTACATAGAAATACAAGCACTCCAGGCTACATACAGCTGAGCTGGGTTTTCAGCATGAGTACCAGCTTTGACTGGATTTAATCATGGTGAATTGTCCAATGTAAAAAAATGTCTTCTGTTGTACAAAAGATTACCAAAAAAAAAATCACTTATGAAAGCTTTGGTTTCCGTCTTCATTATTATTCCAACAGACTGAAGCATTAGACACCTGAAATTGTCAATAATAATAATAAAAAAATACACTACTGAGGTAAAGATGTTGAAAGAATCTACACATCATCTTGTTCTGTTCATTTGGTCAAACACCCATCCTTTTGGTGTCTGCCAGTTCTTTGGGCAACATTTTCAGTGGACTTGACTGTGCTGTCAACCCTAATCTGGAGAAATCACTGTCGAGTGTATGGGCCCTACACAGTAGAGACCTAAATCGGCCAATTTGGAAAAGAGTAAAAAGTGGAAAACTGTGCAATCCACATCAAAAATTAAATAAATCAGTGTCATCTGTAACAAAGATGAAATAATACCATGGCAAAATAGTAATAAATTTACCAATTCAAGTCACAAATGGCAAATTCTTTCAGTGTGTCATTCCAGTCTTTCCCCCACTTTGGGCAATGGGACAAACTTTGTCCATTAACATTCAAACTGAATTTGCATAGATTATTAATAGACTAAGCCTAGAAGTCAATACTTGCATAAATCAATTCCATTTCTTTGTTTTCAACATCACTAATGGAAACTATTTATCAATTTAGGTACTTCTATGCTTTGATTTACTTGAAAAGGAAAACTGGTAGGAAGTTATGCTGACTTTGAGTGATGACTCTTGATATTATTTTGTGGAGTAAAGTTTGGGTTTTCTTCCCTCGCTACCCAAAACTCAGAAATTGGGTGCAGAATAGGCTAAAGATTTTTTAAAAAAAAAATTTTTTTTGCTTTATATTTTCCCAGGTCTTTTTGCATTTTCTGTCTAACAGTGATTCATAATGTCTGGTTTTGAATAAAGAAGAATCTTGCAAATTTAAGGATATTTGCCCAGGAACTTAAAATCCTTTTTTCATCTATACATCTGTAATAGCTTTATCTCCGTGTTCTCCATCCTTTCCTGTCTTGTGGAGGGGAATCTCAGCTTTGTAAAATAGAGTAACAGATTAGGTCCTGTAGGTGGTTTTTTGCTTTCTTTTTGTTTTCAGTTCTCCCATTATGTCTTAGTTCAAGCCAACTCTGGTGATGACATGATATAGCTGATATAGAGCCAGTATGACCAACACAGACCTCATAATTTAGTCACTTTACCTGAAAGAGAATTTAGAAAAATTAAAAGCATGTTTTTCCTAAATTAAATGTCTATTGGAGAGAAATCAGTAATTCTAAAAGCCTCAAGACTTGTCCACTCTGTCTAAATTAGTTGGATAATTCATACCAAATAAACTTCTTATTCTCATTTTAATTCTGCTCCAAATAGCTCCATTCCAACTATATCTAAATTTTAACGGAAAAATGACACAGGTAATGACTTTGGACAGAGAAAGAAACCTCATGTAATGTTAGATATAAATTAATTTATGCTCATGAAAGATGGTAGAAGTGATTCAAACAGAGTAGAAGCCTCAGCTAACTTCCTTGGCATCAAAATGAGGCAGATTATACAATTGAGGCAAATTATACTATTTGAAAAGAGACTTAGATTTAAGGACACATGATGCATGGCAGCTGGAATTAAATGCCATGGGTCAATTAAAAAAGTGCAACTTTAAAATAAACTCCTAGTGCTAGAATCAGACTACCCTTATCCTAGACATGTGCAGAAAACCTGTGGATATAACTATGCCTATGTGTGGTTTGAAAGCTCTGGGCTTTTTCTGTTGTTAAAAACATTACTGAAAAAAAGACAGTATCTACTTCTGAAAAATGATCCTGGCCTATTATGAAGGAGAGGACCCTAAAAGTGTTGGACTTTTGGGCTATTTTATAATACTGACCAAAATACTGGCCACATGGCATTAAGACATGTTACTATGCCTAGCTTTTGTTCAGCAAGAATTATTCTGGAGACTTCACTTGATATCAGCTATAAAAACACATTCTTTGAGGAATTTCAACTGCTAATACTTTCATGATTGAACAAAACGTGAAATACGTTCTTAAAACAGGCCATTTTTACAAATCTGGCATTTAGGCATTTCGAAATGATACCATAAAATAATGTTGTAAAGGAGTTGCCAAAAAATTGGAAAAAACAACAGCAATAGTAGTATTTATTAATTATTTATTGGGCTTAAAACATGCATTGTGAAATATTGTGACAGTGCAGAAGCCTTTGTAGACCTTCAGATTGTTTTGCAAAACTGAAAACATACTTGTAGAGTATATATGTAGCATGTATGAAAAAGGTTTAACTTAAGCTACACACCGTCTCATGAGTGACAGACCCAGGGACACACAGGGACAGTTAGTGCACATTACCTGATCTTTCATTAGTTTCATAAGCTGCCATGTTAGTCATGCACCTGTACCTTTTAACAAGTGATGATGCAACAAATGACATGTACAGTTAGTCAACAGGGCATGCATTTGTCACAAGTCAATACAAACAGGAAGAATGTGCACAAAGTGTAAATCCAAGTGTATATATAATTTTCTACGTCTCTGGACATTTTTGAGTTCAGATCAGATCAGGAAAGAGGAGTAATCCTGTGTCCAAACAACAGCACTTTTTATCTGTCAGCAGAGACTGGCTACAATCCGGCTAGCTCCAGCTCCAGGTCTCACAGACTTTCTACAGGCTTGGAGCCCAGAGGTCAAAGTAGCAAATCTTTTTGTCCGTTCTAATTCTATGAACAGTAAAGAACTAATTGGCAAAAATTCTACAGTAATGACTACCCACAAAGTTCGGTTTGTGTAAGGGAATATGTGTGTACATGTTTGTATGACACTTTGGTTTGTCTCAGCAGGTACACTCAGTAAACAAGAATTTTAAGAATTTTAAGTCTGTTTGACCTATTGAGCCCTGGACCAGTACATGATGTCTGAAGCTAACACGAAGTCTAAATTTCCATTATGAGTGACTGCAAAGTATTCTAAAATAGTCATACTATCAAAAGTAATATTAGTAGACTGTACTTGACCTCCCATTTGACAATAAGGGCAGCATTATGCAGCAGCACTTTACACCAGTAACTGTAGATCTCTCAAATTGATTATAGATACTTAACTTCACAGACTTTGCAAATAACACAAAGGACACATAGAAACTGCTTTGGATTACCAATAGTCCCCAGATTAAGTTTTTTGTTAATTTATTTACATCACTACTCTATTTTGTAGTGTTTGCTTGTGAAGGATTCACAAGTTTCTACATTACCTTAAAGTCCGGAAGCATCACATTTGTTCTTGTCTGGAACATAATCTGTGAAGTTTCTGTTTGGAGAAGATTTCCCACAGCTAAAGAGTTGAGTATAAGCTGCAAAAGACTAGATTTGAAGGAAAACTCAAAATATCTAAAATGGAAGAAGGGTTCTGAGTTAGAATTCAGAAGCATAAGAGGAATTTTTTAAATTAGAAATTAAAAATTTAATTAAACATTCTTAAAATGAAAAATTCTTGCTCAATCATATATTGATTTATTCCAACGTATTTATCTAAATCTTATATTTCATTATGTTATAGAAGATATATGTCTTAAGTCAGAAACTTCTTTTAAAAAAGGCATCATTTGACATATCACATTTCTTCAAGGTAGTAAAAAATTACATTTTAGAGACTGGAATTTATTTCCCCATTCCTTCTTTCACCTTGCTTTCTTTTTTGGCATAATGTCAAATATAATCTCCATGATGATAGTTCTGCCTCTCCACTCTTAACGTCCTTGTATTTTATGCAAAATAATTTTTTCCTTGTTTACTTGCTGCTACCTTCTTTGCAGTCTTCTTAACTTGCCTAAATCAGAGCTTTTCTCTTTTCCCTTCCCTTCAATTTTTGTACACCTATTTTTGTAATTAACATAGATCCTTCTGTGAGCACCATAACAACCTTGCCTGTCAGCTAGGCACATCCATACAGGGTTGGTTCTGATCTCACTCTTTCCTTATCTATGCATATTACTAAAGATTCTTCCTCCAAAATTCAGCACTCCTTTCCGCATATACAATGTCTGTGTATCACTTGAGGTGTCACTGAATGTTACTGTACTTGTCTTTGGCCTTAATGCACATCATCTTACATCATTCTTTACTAGCCAGCCTTACCTCAAGAATTTCAGTAAAAATGCTTGGTGTAGCAATACATTTCCAGAAGAAAAATCTATCGTGAGCTATTTCTGGTACTAACTAAGGGACTCAAACACATTGCTTGCAAGATTGCTCTACTTGCTATCACTAAAAAACAATGTTTATACCTTTGCAGTTCTCCATTTAACTTTATTATGCTGATAACATCTGAAAATATCAAGGAACTAATTTCAAAATAGGTAGAATAATGCTCTATAATGTATTATCCAAACTGATTGCTTTTTCTAATACATGAGCTGCTGTAAGAACGATATATATTATTTAACAGTAAGGCGTTGTTGTTGAATCTGAAGAGCAAGCAAAAATTAGCAGATTTTAATTTTCAGATAAAAAACTAACTTTTATTTAAAATAATTATATATGATGTACATCCACGTCAAACATAATATACAGAGAATTTGGGATGGCTTATCCATTCCTCAGGTGCTCTGAATCTCTCCCTAGAGAAGCCTGCTTCCATTTTGACCACATAAGAGATCCCAAATTCCAAACAGACAATTAGGTTTTATAAATATCTGCTTATCTTCACTCTCCATACTTGTTTTTCCCTCAACCAGATTATTTCTGTGTATTTTTTTCAAACCATTTTGTTCGTCAAGGAATGTCTTCTTGGAAAGAGTAAGTAATGAGGAATAACCTCCAAGTATGTATGAATAAGTAATGCCCACAGCAATGGCACAAAAACTATTCATGTAAGTAGTGGTCTCTGTATTATTTTTGGTAGTTAATCAGTGCTGTACCTAAAATATTTCTGGATTTTATTTTTATTACACTGAAAATAGATCTTCTAACTTTAAGTTTGCAAATTTATATGAAGGGAAATAACCTTAAGAAAATATCTTTTCTCCCTGTCCTAAAATCTAATAGTTATATATGCATTTTTTTTACTTCCAATAATTCTTCAGAATTATTCAGCACCTTCTAAGAGAGTAAGCACAATTGCAGAAAAGATCTGTAACTACAATTTTTGGATTTTACTTGAATTGTCTAATTCCAAGGGTGTTACATGATAAAGTATCTCTGTATCAACTCTTGAGTCTTTTGTCAGGTACATTTGAGTTTCCATGAAGGCATCTTAGTCATAGTTTTAACTACATTCAGTTACTTCTCATGATGAGGCAGGATAGGTGGCAGCTTTCTTCCAAAAGCAAAAGTAACTAAGAAAATGTAACTTAAAAATCATAGATAATTGCAGGAAAAAATAACTGAGCACTTACAAAATTGAAACAATGGGAAGCAGGTAGAGCTACATATTTTTAACATTTAATTACTCACTTGCTCTATTTGCTCTCTCTCTCCCTCTGTATGTTGTGCATGCACATTTAAAAAACATATAAATATGGATGCATCTTATATCGGAGTGGCACATAATGAAAGTTTTATGTGCTGTAACAGAATATTATTTTTAAAAAATTCTTTATGTATTTTGTTTATAATGTTCTGTGTCCATAATTATGATTTTTAGTAGTATCTGAGAACTCTTCCATGAATTTTCTCATCTTCATTGACAGTGGGCGACATGCTGGAGAGAAGGGATGCCATCCAGAGGGACCTGGACAGTCTGGAGAGGTGGGCCTCTGCCAACCTCATGAGGTTCAACAAGGCCAAGTGCAAGGTCCTGCACCTGGGTTGGGGCAATCCAAAGCACAAGTACACACTGGGCAGAGAATGGATCGAGAGCAGTCCTGAGGAGAAGGACTTGGGAGTACTGGTGGATGAAAAGCTGGACATGAGCCAGCAGTGTGCGCTGGCAGCCCAGAACACCAACCATATCCTGGGCAGTATAGAGAAGTGTGGCCAGCTGGTTGAGGGAGGGGATTGTCCCCCTCTACTCTGCTCTTGTGAGATCCCACCTGGAGTACTGCATCCAGCTCCGGGTCTCCAACATAAGAAGGATATAGACCGGTTGGCATGAGTCCAGAGGAGGCCACAAAGATGATCAGAGGGCTGGAGCACCTCTCCTATGAAGAAAGGCTGAGAGAGTTGGGCTTGTTCAGCCTGGAGAAGAGAAGGCTCCAGGGAGATCTTATTGCAGCCTTCCAGTACCTGAAGGGGGTCTACAAGGAAACTGATGGGGAGGGGGTGTCTTTTTACAAGGGCCTTTAGTGACAGGACAAGGAGTAATGGGTTTAAACTGAAAGTGGGAAGATTTAGATTAGATATAAGGAAGAAATTCCTAACAGAGAGGGCAGTGAAGCACGGGAACAGATTGCCCAGAGAAATTGTGGATGCCCCATCCCTGGCTGTCTTCAAGGCCAGGCTGGATGAGGCTTTGAGCAACCTGCTTTAGTGGAAGGTGTTCCTACCCATGGCAGGGGGGTTGGAACTGGGTGATCTTTAAGGTCCTTTCCAACCCAAACCATTCTATGATAGTGACTGTGGGGGGTGGGGTGTGGGGAAAGATGGTAAATAATTTTGGAGTTATTTATTTGAAGATATATACAAATAGATAGACAGGGTTTAGTAATCACAAATGCTGAAATCTCTGACACTGCTCCAGCTGTGCAATTGTGTTTCAACTTACCTGAAATCAGGAATGTGTTATGTCCATTGATCTGTGCTTGAAGGTCTGCATAGACACTAACATTTTATGCAAATCTGTAACATCTCAGGTGTGAAGTTTTGTACTTCAGTATTGACTTTTTGTATCTAGGTAAAATAGGTATCTCTTGATCACAATGGAATAGCTACTTCTGAAATTGTGGATGTACAACGTACAGGGCGAGAACTATATCACTCATATATCCTGCTTTAGTTTAGGGTAGCCAGCATTCTAATTAAATTATCATCATTGTTTGTTTTCCTGTAAAACAAGGGAGATTCTTTGTGGTGGAAAAAAAAATACATATGTTTTGCACCAGTGGTAAAAAAGGGTTTTGCACTTCCAGTGCCATATGTCCTCACACCTCCAAACAAGACAGAAAATAAAATCTACAGTTTCAACATTTGGAAGTATTTCTTCTGCTAATCATTTAAATGCAAATCAGATATAGACCCAGAGATACAGTGTATCAGTGATATTCTTTTTTCAGTTCATGGGATTAATATTTTTTCTATTGTTTGTTTTGAAAACACAATAGATCTTATCTGCACTGCAAGTATTCAGTCAAATCTTGTCATGCAGTCTCCAGTTCACAATGTTCCCAGCTCCAACATTTTAAGCTTGTGATTGTTACTGCTGTAGGAGGATTTATAACAGACTGAATTGAGGTTTTATTCAAGACATAGCATGCTTATTGCTTTTATCTAGAGGTTTAGATTAAGAGCTCAGTGTCTTTTAAGAGATTGAAATGTGAAGTTTGTAATGCTTGATTTTTTATGTTACATATTTATGTGACCTGCTTATCCAGTGTATTTATTAGCACAACTGAAAGACTTTCGTTCTAGGTTCATGTTTCTCCATGTGTAGCAGCTGTAAACCACAAGTGAAGTTTCTAATGTTAGACAAGGTGTAGCCATTAGTTCCGCTTAAAAGCTCTAACCACCAGTGCTCATTGATTTCCAGTTTCATATATCTTTAATGAGGAGATTAAATACTTGTTTAGGAAGCAGAGCCTGGCTTAAGTGGTGTTTGCTCATATAGCATGTACAGTCAAAGACCTCCCTAATATTTCCCATTGGTAACAGAAGTGAAAAAAAACTTTATTGCCCCAAATATAAACCATTTAGCTGGTTCTCCAGCAGCATGGGATATTTTATTATGGAAAAAATCATTAGAGATAAAATGCTGCAGAAAAAAAGGCCTTTTCTAATTGTTAATAGACTTCTTTTCTTGTTCTCTTAATTCTTTATGAACACCATGGAGTATTCTAAATTTCCATTTCAGCTAAATAAAATTAAAAAAAAAAAAAAAGGCATCTCAGCTAAGTTTCATGTTCTGCTTATGCAATAGAAAAAAAGAAAGGTTTTGTCCCATGTGAATGAAGTTTAATGCAGTTTAAGAAAGATGGGGATGTGGGGATACATCAACTAGTTCTCACTGAGAAGTTAGCTTGAAGAGAAGAATAGGGAAAAATGGAACAGTTGCTTCTGGAATGAGTGTCAAATGACAAGACTTGGGAAAAGTTCAGAATCTCACTCTGTATGGAAAAAGCAATGAAAACATTCAGAATCTGCTAAAGATGCATAGAGAAAAGAAGCAGAACTGGTCTCATGATTGATTTTTTCACATTAAATTCATGTAAGTTTCCTATGCTCAGGAACCTTAAAGCTTCAGTAGGATTGCAGTGAGATGGTATAGATATAGATGCATACCTATTTTCTGATAGTGGGACTGAAAATCTGATGTTAGAGAACAAGCAGGTTTTTGGGGTATTTGCTTCCCTCCCTGGTTCTATTGGCTTCCCATAACTGCAATTATGAAGCAACAGAATTATGTGTATAATGGAAAAAAGGTATTGATTAAGATAGGTAGTCTATAGAGCTTTGCAGAAGCCCTGGGCTTTCAAAAGCATCTTGCTACCCCTGTAGATTTCAGAAAATCACCTGCTAATGGATCTCAGTCTACTGCTTCTTCCATGATGTGATGAAATTACTGTATTTCCCATTCACATAGAACTACATTTAAAAAGTGCCCACAGATCCCAATTTTATGTGCCTATTTTGGGGATGAATTGGATCATATACAACTGAGAATTAGAACAAAAATCACTCCTCGTATTTAAAACGCACAAAGTTAGAAAATACTGACTGTGATGTAATTGAAAATGTTATTTCCTAGGGTTTGGTCTCTTTTTAATACATAGAATTCCCACTCAGGTTGCTGAAAGGGAGAGATGTGAACAAGAAGGGATTATCTAGAATGCACACTCAGCCAGCTAAAACTCAGATTGTTAGGGCTATCTCAGAATTACGTTTCCACTAAAAATAGCAATACTTAATAACTTGTTTTTCTAGGGCCAATAATTGAACAAAAATATTTTGGTTTAAAGTACAAAGTTTAAAAATAGTCTTTTCCAGGCAGCACTGACTTGAAGTGGATTTTGAGGCTTTTTGGTTTTTATAAAAGGATTTAGAAGAAAAATATCAAGCACAAATAAAAGCCAAGTGAAAGTATTTCCCTTTTCCTGTATAACATGTTTATGCTGTTAAAGAAGAGAAAAGCAAGACAATTCCGTATACAACTTTGTAATGTGCAAAATCTGTAACTTAGAAAAAATGAAAATGTGTAATTTAAATGAAGCATGTCTGCTCAAGGAAGGAAAAAATTTCCCATTTAAACAAGTAGCCTTTCTTAGAATTCAAAAATCCATTTATTCTAACAGCTGACTTATTGTCACAAAATATTCCATAGATTAAAATCCCAAAAAAAGTGTGAAACAAGAAGATACCAGAGTCCTAATATTCCTTTTGTCAGTATCATTTGCCCCATAATGTAGCAATTTTCAAGTAGGATCAAGAGGTAGAAAATTGATAGGGGAGGGGACAAATCTTGGAAATCAGCATGCCATTAAATTGATACCATGTAAACACCATATAGTATTAGAAAACCACTGCTGGGGGTAAATGAAATTAATTCACTGGGGCATCTAATCCTATTTCTGGAACACTTAAAGTGTTTAAATGCACTGGAAAGCAAACAAACTTCAAAGTGATCATTATACCCCTGACACTAGTACTTGTGTGGCTGAAATCTTTGTGAGATTAACCCCCTACAGGGAAAGGAGTTGAACACGGTCAAAACCACTTTGAAACTGTCAGAAGGATACCAGTCTGAAAGCTCAGCATTAGTCAGAAAGGCAGCTAAATGCTGAATATGAAAGACGGTTCAGTATCTCAAGTGGAACTCACTAGTACACGTACAACTAGAGTCATAAACACAAACTGAGTCACCTTCATGTCCATATTATGTTCCTCACTAATTTTGTAAATGTTGACCTAACAGCAACAATTTTTCACTATGAGAGAAAACTGGGTGCCTTAATCACAGCTCAGACTAAACAGATACATGAGTTATCTCCAGTGCAGTTCAACATTGTGATGAAAGAGCTGAGAAATGTACAGCCACCTCAGTTGAGAAGAAACCACTGAAACATTTTAAATTTTCCATGGCTTTAGAATGGCAATTCTAACAACTACTCCACTAAAGACATAATTAAATTTAAAGATTGAGTATATGGA
Source organism: Rhynochetos jubatus (assembly GCA_027574665.1). Classification (NCBI taxonomy): domain Eukaryota; kingdom Metazoa; phylum Chordata; class Aves; order Eurypygiformes; family Rhynochetidae; genus Rhynochetos; species Rhynochetos jubatus. Next base: position 105,640,798 of record CM050648.1, read on the forward strand.
TGGTATGTTTGTAATATATATGTGTATGAGTGAACACACACAATAAATGGGAATAATGGGAATAAAAGATTTATTTGCATCTTGTAAAGCAACCACAGACTACTTTATTTTATACCACAAATCATGCCTAACACATTTTTTCCAGGCTTTTAATGAACTGTGCTGTCAGAGATGTCCCTTCCCTTCTGAAGAGAGTGTTCTTTTTGCTTTCCAGTCTGAAATCTTATCGATATTTGCCACTCCAGCAAAATGTTTTACACAAATGAACTGGTGTAATGCAACGTTACCCTATAATAAGAGTTTGTCACACAGCAGTCACACTGGAGGAGATCTACCATTGATTTTTCAATAATTACAGCAAACAGTGAAAAACACATCACATACCCCTCGCCAGTAAATATCTTGATGACCATTTTTCTTTTCTGCTGTTTTCCATTCTTTTGTCTTTTGGTAATGCTTAATAAAATGTGGTTTCCTTAAATATAACTTCTGCAATGTGACAACCAGTTAGGAGCTGTATGGGAAGAGGATAATTACCAGGCTACTCTTATTGCAGGGGTTTGTTACTTCCATTCCTCGGCACAGCAAAAAATAACAGTTTGCCAGTGATGTGAATTGAATGTAAAAAAAGTAAAGGAATATTAACTATTTTTAAAGGTAACGTAATTGTGAGTAAGGACTGGAGAATTTTAACTCTGATATAACAGCTTTATACTTTTGAAAAGAAAACTGCATGTATGTCCTTTTAAACATTTGGGTCTATCTTCACTGATGTACTGTAGAAATAGTTATATACGCATTTATTTCCTGTCATACTGACTGCTGGCAGTTTGGGGTCCTTATTCAAAGTTCATTGAATTGATGAAAGATTGATGGGTATGGGCTAAGATGCTTAGTCACCTCACAGAGCTGCAGATGTTGCTGCAGGCCGTCCCCAGTCCAGCTCCTTCGGCTTGGTTCCGTAGCGTGTCTGACCACCCCAGGCCTCTTTGTGTCTCATGTAGCCTTGAAGAGTTCAGGAGCTCCAGAGAGCTTCTTTCCTCCCCAAAACTCATGTTGTCAATGGAAATTCTAAGTTTCAAAGGATGCCTCTGGCCCTGATTATTTTCAAGGTATAAATTTTTGTGTAGATAAGGTGCATGGTGTGGCCATAGTAAAACTATTGTAAAGTGAGAACTCCAGCCCTGCAGCTTCTGTTTTATATAACTCTATATACATGCATGACCACCTGTGTACACAGTACTGTCTGTACAACACTGGTCTATAGAGCCTTAGCCATCATAGAGCTGAAGCTGACTTGAAAGTCTTCTAAAGTGGACAGGAAAGCAATTATTTTAAACCATATAATTTTTTAATTAATTATTAAAGGTCCAGTATTAAAGGTCCCAGTGTACACTATGGTGTAATGCTGCTTGCTGTGCAAAAATCCTGTTAGGTCATTTCCCTTAACAAGCAACACTTCTTTAAACTATGCTTTAAATGTGCATAAAGTTTCAGTACAAGCATTCATTACACAGGACTTGTTTTTCTGTATGAAGAGGAAATATATTCTTTTAACAGGTTTGCTTCTCTGTAGCCTACTTGTTTAAGAGGCGTCCCCTGGCATTCATTTAGCTACAATGCTTCATCATAAAAACACATGAAAACGGAGCCTCTTATTTACAACAAGGCCCTTGAGAGAGAAAACAAAACACAAGGGAACCACCATTAAGAACACTTCTTATCAGCATGGCACAAATAAACGTTAAGGGTTGGCATCTCTTGGCAGACTTTGAAAATTAGGAGATGATTGATCAGGAGCATTGTGTGCTGTCTGAAATTTCATTTCTGCAATTTCATTTCCTCAGTAATCTCTGTATCTTCAGACTCAGTTGTGCATCATTTGTTTATAATGATTAATTAAGATGACCAGTGGGAGTGACAGCTACAAAAACGTAATTAATGAAATGGAGAGGATACAGCTCTTTCAAAATTTCTGTACTTATCTTTTCTTGGAAAAAACACTGCAATACACAGGGTCTTACCTTCTCCTAATACATTGGCCTCAGTGAGTATTTTATCTCTTGAATCAATTTGGTCTCCATATTTAACACTATGGCAGTCTACACCAAGCACAGGTTGGTTTACTTTAAGTACAAGCACTCTTCCATTGCTTTAAAGTTGGATTATTCTGTGATATATCCGTAGTATAATATGTTTAATTCTAAACTGATATAACTGGTTTTGAAGAGATCCTTGCTGGAGTGGCTATTCCCAAGGACTAACATCCTAGAAAAGACAATCTCTCCAAGCTCCCTCTAGCATAAATCAGGAGACACCATTTCCCTCAGAAGAAAGAGTGCAGGAGCTTACATTATCAATCATCTTATAGAATAAGCTGTCTGTCACCACTGACTGGAGGCTGAGGATAGGGAGATTAACAGCAGTATGCTGACTTGCATCAGCAGGCTCATGTTAGAGCGTGTGAATATCACTTCCTTTCTTCTGTCTCCAAAAAGGTAATTAAAAGAATATGAAATCCTATCTTTATGTAAAACAGCAAACTTACACACACGTATACGCTTCATAAAATAAGAACTTGGTGCTGATAGAAAAGTGTCACAGTTCAAAATTTAGACTGCACTACTACAATTGTGTGAGTGAGGGTGATAGGACGAAAGATACTCTGAAAGGTCTCATATTTAAACTGAAAAGTTTTACCTAAATAATTTCTGCACTTCACTGGATTTCTCCCAAAATTCAATTTATTAACTTTTCTCATAGTTTCTTCTAATCAACAAATCATTACTGAGGCAGCACTGAATAACAAATACTACTAAGAAAGACTGCTGTAAATTTTGGTATTTAAATTTTCATAAACTCATTCCTGAGATCCATAACAGTATATATATTACCATTTCAAAAACTAGAAAGTGAAAGCATGACAGCGGACTGTAAAAAATAATGCAGTGTTGAAAAAAAAAGTCAAATCTTGTACATCTTCATCCTCCCTCACCTAAAATTAAAAATGTACCTAGGGGAAAAAAATATTAAGGAAACAAACAGCACAAATCCTGAACATTTTTTCTAAGCAACAAAAAAAAACGTAAAAGAATTTGTTGTCTAGGGGCATCCGTCACTATTAGAATATAAAGCACAGGAAAACCACCTGCCTCTTAAAGCAAACAAAAATGTCAGCTTGTTCCAACTCATTGTTCTATATCTGAATGTAGAAAGAAAGAAAGCAAGATTGACTTTAAATATCATGGTGAGAAGTGAAATTCAGGTCTTTTCAAAATTTGCACTTTAATAGGTCATGCTGCTTCTACCCTCTAGCTTATCAGAATAGAGGAGACTTGGAAGCAGACTTCATTGCTGGATGACCACTATTCTTCAGCCTAACATCTTGTTAGGAGCTCACTGTCTAATCTCAAAAGCTTTTAATTAGAAGAATTGTGTGGAGAGACAGATTTGTAACACTGCTGGGTGAGAACTGAAAGCAGATGTTCTTTATATCTTCTCTGGCTGTCCAGCGTGGTGTTCAAGTGGTCTGCTGAAGGATACTTCCAGCTAACCTGGCTTACACGGTTGTCATACTTCACATGTTACACAAGTCTTCTTCTCTGTCAAGCTACCTGTTAGTGTATAACATCTAATGCTGCAGAGGTATTCCCAGAAGGTATGGCTCAAGCCCAGGAGTCCATGGTAGGAAGACAAGGTATTACTGAGAAAAACAGTACCTCTGTTCTGGTGTTCTGCTTCTGCAGTAGTCACAATCTTCTATTAATTGTGTGAAAGGATTAAAGAAGGTTATATATAATAACCTGTCCATAGGCATCCTTCTCACAATCTGTCATTATGTAGAATTCATTCTGTGGACTCATTCTGAAACCCTTCCACTTCTACATTATCTACTGTGTATATAAATTATGGAACCCACTAAAGTATTGAATTTGACAGTTACTTGTGAAAATTACTTTCACGGAGCTTCACATTTCACTATGTTTAGAAAAAAACTTCTACAAAAATTACTAAACATATAAGTTTAGGAAACAAAACCTCAGATAAATAATATTTTTAAGTCTTTTTTCAAGTCCTCTTGTTACTGGTATTAATGTCCAGTATATCTTCGCCATTCTATTGATTTCTGTACATCTTTGTTTTTACATAATTTTGTTGTAAATTAAAAATAAGTTCTGAAATGTTTCCTACTTTTTTAGCTTTTAGGAGGGATGGTATCCAGACACAGGTATTCAACATGAAGTTGTGGCACTGATTTATTTAATAGTGTATTATTTCTGTTACTATTTTTTACCTCTTTTTAAAAATAGGTCTTCACACATTGCTTGCTTTTTAAAATTCCACTTCATACAGAATGTTTTCAATCAACTATTCACAATGATTGCACAGCTATTTCAGAAACTAAGTGCAATGCTTGTTACCTTTATCGGTATGATTTACCTTTCACTGCAGCACTGAACTTCACCTACCATCATCTTTTGAAGCTCTTTCCTGGTGTACACCACATTATTTATTTGGTTTGACCCATCTAAACATTGTGTCAAATGCAAAATTTCCTGCTTCTCTGACAGTCTTTTCCACTTTTCATAAGTCCTGAGACATAATCTTAATATTTTAGCATGTTGCAACTGTTCATTTGTACTCTTAATACTATTTTTTTACATCTAACAACTCTATTTCTCCACCTATTCACTCTCCTGATTAGTTCATCTTATGGGATTTTAGCATTCTCTTTTGAGAAACAGATTTTCTTCATGGAGTTCTGCTTGTTTGTCCACACTCTAACAGACTGTCTTTGTATTCTAAAATATGGTGTTTGTTTATTATTTTGTTTAATCTTCCTGGTACTGAAAAAGGGATTGATCTGTATTGGCCTGGATGGTTCTTTCTTCAGTTACAGAAGGGAAAAAAGCACATTTGCTACATTCTAGTTCTCCGGCATAGTGGCCAGTTTAAATCAAAGACTGTATATTTATGTTAGCTGTTCAACCACTCAATCTTAAATTACTTTCGAATTCCTTCATGTACAATATCCAGTTCTCAATACTTTTTTCTTTAATTTATCAGCTAGTTTCAGTACATTCACTTCTCTGACAGTCCTTAACATTTTACAATAGAAAGGGTATTCTTAGTATACTCTATCCAAAAAGATATTTTAGAACATTCAATACTTTGATCATCCTTAAGTGGCTCTGTTCTTTATTTGGCAGACACACCAGCTTATAGTTTCAGGTTTGTTGGGTTTTATGCAGGTATTCTTTAGCAAATACAGAATCCACAGAAAATATACAATGACTCTCTAGTTTATATCTATATTCAAACCTTTATTTTGATACAATTATGTTACTGTTATTCTTCAGAAGTTTCTGCTTCTAGAGAAAGCATTATTTACTTTTAGGCATTCTATGTTAAGAAAGTGAAACAAACAATTAACCTAAATATCAGTCTGGGCTTCTGTGTTCCAATCCATAAAGTTCAGTATTCTTTTAATTTTCCAACTGCAATGAATTGTATCTTCACTTAACAAAACAAAGGCTTGTCCTGGTACGCCGATCTATTTTAGATATGTGTCCTTGGACAAAAACTGACCTGTAGGTTTGTGTAGACACAGAGTGGTTTTCTTTTGCCCAAAGGAATCGTAGAAGCTCAGTTTGCGCTTGTGTTTTGGGGCCAAAGTGAGAAAAGCCAGCATGAAAACAGTGTGAGTTGTGTTGAAAACCATTTCTCAGAGCAGGGAATTGCTTCTTTTCCGGTTTTTAGTGACTGGCCGTATGTGCAGAGCATAGTACTATGGTACAAATCCAAAATTGCATATTGAACATGGTGTCCTAATGTTATTGCTGATTTCCAAAAGGCAGGTCAAATTACCGAAATTACCAGATACTGGAGTCCTCTAAATTATAGCTTGATATTAAAATGCTGCCTGTAATACATGACATATTAAAATTCCATCCAATATAGGGTCTGGACACAGACATAGGTCTAGCGCTGGTTTGTGGCATCAGAAAAATCCAGGAGTTCAGAAATACCACTAAGCAGTGCTTAGTTTTTAAAGACACATCATACAGGAGAATGCTGCACAGTGCTTTTACCTCCACATTTTGTTATTGTGGCCTTAGATATGAAGCAGTGATTTTGCATGCTTTGCTTTTCACCTCCATTGTTTACTACCTAGAGTAAACTGGAAAACTCACTCATCACTTCCAGGACAGGTGACAAGGGAGAACAAAGACTGAAACAGGTTTATTATTTGTTTGTAGAGAGATATTATTGAGATTAACTTCTAGCTTCCAATTTAAATAGGATTAAAAGGATTATCTTGAATAATAGAAGCATAGAGCACATTATAAATACTTATGCTTCATTTAATTAATAGGTTTGGATATGAACATAAGATACATCAAATTTTTCCAGAATAGTCTATAATTACATTATTTTTAAATAATAGAAAAGAAACTCAGGAGTCATTAATAAGGAGATAACTTTAGAAAAAGGCAAACTCATTCAGCAAATATAATGTTTTACAAGACATGTTTTCTATTTATAAGTATAGTTAATAACATCTCTTATGCAGTCTTCAACTTAAAATTCTGTGTTTGCTGAGAAAAGTATTTTAAAACAGAGATTTAACTACATGGTGTGAGAGTTCTTTTGGCAACATTAAGAGGGAGAAAGCCATATATGTTTTAATGAAATGTTTTGAAAGAGAAAAACAACTTTAGTTAAGTACTCCACAAGTTTCAAACCGTAGGAAGAGAATGCAGAAAACAGTGTTCTTCCTGACATATGTCAGCATAAAAATAACTAAAAAATATACTATACTTACCTTTTAATGTAAGTTGATTGCACAATCTTCATCTTCTTTAGTCTTTCCTTCTTTTTTTGTTGCAGCAGAAACAGTAACAGCATCCTGAAAGTTAGCTGGAGAGAGGAAAAGGATCATTTTAAACAATGCCTACAAAGCTTTTAAACAAATTTTGTTAAATAAATTGTAAGGGGAATATATGCAACCAGAGAAAAGGATGTAGGGTGCACATACCCATCTGCCTTTTTACTTTTTGTTAAGAAAATGACATATCCCCCCATAATGTGTGTGGAAACCAATAGCTCCCATGTCCCCATCTCAACATTAACTGTATAGTCATTTGCAGATAGGAGACTTGGTGTAGTCAGTATGTTGTGATCTTGGCTAAGGTCACCCAAATCTGGGATCCCCAGGTAGTAATACTGTGGTCTCACATTCGAAAATAACATGATGGGTACAATATGAAAGCCTACGGTTCATTTCTTATAGTTAGGCAGCACACAGGACTCTATTCTCTCTTCTGTTGCTCATAGAAGAAATGATAGAAGCATTTTACAGATCATACGGCAGTGTGCTTCTCATTTCTAGCAATGTGTTCTGCTGGAATATCACTTTGAGGTGTTAAACACTTATATGAATGTGCTTAGGGAAGTAAAACTTGTGACAAGTGTATTTGGTTTAACAAAGCAGGAATTTTCTCTGTTGACTCACCACACCATCTTTTACTCTATGTTAGCCTTACTTATCATAAGAGATGCTGGAATAAGAGGCTTACTGCAAGTGGGAGCAACAGCAATACAATTTTTTTTTATATTGTCCAAACAACCTGCTTCAGTTCTCCTCTGTCCACACCGGGTGAGCGAGGGAAGGGTTAGTCCATTTGCCATAGCCCTCTTCTCTTTTGCAATTGCAAAGTTGCCATTTAGCATTAACTCTGGATGAAGCATCCATGGAACAGTGAGCTGTGCAGTAGTAAATGAACCACCATCATCAGAAGATTTCATGAAACAGCCAGCACAGATGAAAATAATTTTCAGTCACTACTGCTCTGTGCTGGCTTTGAACAACTGAGCTAAAAATAGAAGGGCCATATTTTCTGTATCTATTTAGCCTCTTTTGCCTTCCTGTTTCCTTTTTTCCCCCCATTTTTGCCTGTATTTGTATTATGAGGGGTATGTCAGTTTAAAATATAAATTTGATGACTACAGCTGTCACTGAAGTGACTAAAATTTTCTTTCTCTCCTACCCACTCTATTTCCCAAACTGGTTTAAGTTCTTTCTGCTATTCTTTTCTCAATCCTCATTCCTTGCAGGGATCTTTGCTTTACAGCTTGGTGTGAGTGGGTCTTGTTTCAGAAACGTATCTTGGAATCTGTTTGAGTGCTTTGCTAAATAAGGATATCTTGGCTGCCCTGCCATATTACCCATTTCATTATTCAGCAGCTGACCTTTTACTGAGTGTTTTAACATATAAACCAAGTCTTAGCATACATAGGGAGGTAAAGCAATTAAACTACATACCCAAATTTCATCCTTCTCCTTATTTCTGGTTCATTTGGACTCATTGTTTTAGGCTGTATCTTGAGAGGAATGTATTGCAAAGCAACTTATGTAACCACATCAGTACTGGGTGTTGTTCTTGTTTTTATTGAGACATTTAAAATTGTCTAAACTAAGAATCTTTTAATGCATAGGAGTGGATCACTGAATGTAGTAAAACAAATCTGTATGCAATAGCTATTTTCCAGATGTGTATGCAATTGTCTGCTATTAATTTCATGAACAGTTCATTAGCTGTTCAATCTTCATTTTAATATGGCACTCAATGCTGTGGAAAAATGCGAGACTGTGTGTGCACACATACATGCACACACATGTGCAGAGTACCCATTTTACATTTCCAGTTTCTCATCAATTCCCAGATCTCTTTGGCATGCATTTCTGCATTAAGAACTAAACACATTTTGAAATTTCTTGGGTTTAGGTAGAAGAAATACAGTTTAACTTTATTAGTAGATGGTTGTGGCATTCCCATCTACTTCAAATATAGGCTGAAAATAGGAGAGTGGATGGGGGAGAATTTCTCTACTGGAAAAAAAGACCTACTGTGCTGTTGCCAAGTTTTAACCCAGAGGGAAATTCTAGCCCTAAGTTATAAATCCCAGAAAATAGGGGCCTATAATAGAAACACTGACAGAACCTTAACTATAGCATTGCTAAAGGCAACGCTGCAATAAAATGGAATGACCTGTGAGATAAAATGTTTAATCTTTTGAGTGAGATGTGGCTTAATAACTCAGAAGCAGAGATGGGGGGTGATTCAGACTTTTCCTTGCAACCTCTTCTATGCCCTTTATGAAATTCACTGTCACTCTCAGCTGCTTTTCCCTTTCAGGCTGAATGTTGTTTCACTCTATAGCCAAATAGACTAGAAGGGTCATAAAGAACCAATTTATGGCCCCTAACTTTTCAGCAAAAACTATTTTTCAAAATGTAAATTAATGTCAACAGAAGCAGAAGGATCAGGAAAACACCTTTGCACATGACAAGAATAATAGAAAGAGAGAAATGGGTGGTACAGATGTGGTTTTCAGTCTCTTTTGTGTTTCTCTACTGTCTTTCCATGAGAGTAAATCAGCATTTGAACTTTCCTTTATTTCACTGAAAACAGTTTTGTGAAACTCTTCTCAAAATCAAATTCTAAATCTTGTTCTTGTCTTTATATCACAGGAGCGGTAAATAAAACCCCTGCATATTAAAAGATGGACTCACACAGATTTTTGAATTGCATGATTGATATTAATTTTATGTGACGTATTTGCTAGTGAGTGGAACTGGGCATAATGACCTAGGAGGTCTCTTTAAATGCTGCGTCCCATCAAAGAAAGATGTAATCACTAGGCCCATAGTGATCTCTCTCTGGTCAAAAATCTCGTATTAGTTATAATTCCACTTATTCAAACAGTGCCCTAAGCCAGGACAAGAGAATGCCACCATCACTACAGAGGAGGAGACAGGTTTCATTCTGTAGATTTTTTATTTTCAATGTTTTGCTGTCCTAGAAGCAAGAAAAGAGGAGTTCCTCTGTATTGGTTGCTTCTTATTCACTCTTTGCTTCTACCTGAAGATTCTGGTTTAAAAGCAAGTTTATATGAAAGCAAATTCTTTGAGAGTCTATGGGCAATTTTTCAACCTGGTACATAAGGAATTAGACACGTCCCATTAAAAACAGCTGGAATTATGTATGTAATTCCTTGCATACCACCCAGAAAATTTACCCTGAGCCTCTAGCCACTTCTGTTTCCTGAAGTTTCCTAAGGCTACAATCACTATGAAGAACATCTGGGCTCTGTTCTTTGGGGATTTCTATTTTACTCTATCAATATTTTCCTTCACTTTAACACATGAAAATTGTAATTAGATATTCCCATATTATGCATATGGGAACATCCGTTGCAGAAGATGCTCCCAGGAAAATCTAGTTTATGAATCTCCTGTGCTTGCCACTATTATACCTGTCATTTCTGATTCAGTAGCATTTTGTACCTGTCAGTCACAGCTAAATGAGGTGCTATACATTAAGGATGAATTTGCTTGCTCTCCTTACGCTTACATTTTGTTGGGACTACACTGGACCCTGCAGGGGTGACCTACAAACATGCTCCCAAATATTTAAGGTAACAAAAACTGTAAGTTTGAAAATAGAGTGAGGTTAAAGAGGTTAAAAATTAAAGAGTCCTTTCAGGATTTCATATATACCAAAAAGAATAAATTAAAAAATAAAATAATTAATGACTTATCAGTAATCAATTAGCATTCCTAAATATATATGCATAGAAGTATAGTTTTTATACATACTTCACATATATACATATATATGCCTAAGTGTAAATATATATGCATATATGTAAAAATATATGGGTTGGGTTTTTCAGGTTACTGCAAAATATATACAAGGCAAACAAAAAAAAAAAAAAGGGCAACTTGGCCTTAAATATTTTGTTATCATGATGAAATTATGCTTTAGGTAAGCTATCTAAAGAATGCAGAGATCATCTACAGTTGTGCAGTTCAGCATTTTTATCTGTTCTACCATATTTTCTCAGATGAAGGAAATAAATTATGTATGTCTATTCATTAAGACACATAGCTTGATTATCTTCATTAATTAGGTCACGCATATATTGACTCCACCAGTTCAAAAGCATCATGTGACCACTTTTTGATGCAGTTTGTTTGGGTGGAGAAGCATTATGGGAGTTTATATGTTCTTTCGTATTATACATGGCCAGCACAATAATAGACAGTTACCTTCCCCCTTCATAAATTGAAATTAGTTAATGATAAGATTGTAAAATTATAAATTCACCTAACTCTGAATATGTATATGTCTCACTAATTTGTTCTGCTGTAAAGAATAACTTGTTCTTTACCTGAACCCCTTTACTATAACTGGTCTATAATTCACTCCTATTAGGGATTGCTTTCATCCTATTATACTAATTTTTTCTCCTACTTTGCTAGAAAACTCTACTGGACAATATGTAAGTGGAAGGAGCCCAGTTTTTACTTTAAGCTCATGCAGAAAATTAGAACTGGCTCTTATTATACATAAGCAAAAGTAAAATGTTAGATGCCTGGAAAGTGACTTTTTAATAGAGGTAACAGCATTTTGGTTGATGTGGTCTAAGATTTGCTATTCCCTCAAATTTGCATAAGATAGTGTTCAGCATTGACATGATGATTTAAAAAATGTGAATGGATCTAGCTTGGTCTGTATTCTGCGTTTCCTTGCTTTGTGAATTTTAAAAAAATACAATTCCAAAAGTCAGGTCTAATCACTGTCAGTGTGTTTATTTCTCAATTATACAGACCAGTGTGCTATTCAGCTCTGAAGAGCTGATTGAAAGTGATTTCTGATTTTACCTGATACAAAGGCAGAAATACATAATTTATTTTTCTTTCACATTATGGTTTTCAGATCAGTTGTTGCTTTCAATGTTTCGCTTTGCCTCTTGCTTTCAAATAAAAAACAACATATTTTGAAATTTTTATTTTAAATGTATTCAAAAATTATATTAAAAATTACATCATAGTTGACCATGCAAAAAAAATTAATAATTTAAAATGTAGAGAGTTTGCATTGATGGACAACTAACCTAAAAATTTCATTGTTGTCTTGAATAAGATTGGGTGTCTTCAGTCAATCAACTTTAACTTATCACACCCAAACCTCAAAGTTCACCTCCAATATTGATATGCTATCCAAGTTTTCTCAAAGTGTTGTAAAGGTAAGTATAACATCCATACGTATTGGTGCTATGTGGAAAGAGATTATTAATATTGACTAACATGTCCAATGAAACATTTTTTGACATGCATGAAAATATGTGACTGCAATCAACACAGAAAAATGTTGAACTATGGAAGTAGATCATAACCATGATAGTCACAGCAGAAAAGCTTATAAATATATTTTGTAAAATTCCTGTGTTCAGCCAAGAGCTTATGCAAGTGTATCTCAATAAATTCTCTACTTCAGAAAGCAGTTTTTATTAAGGCTATGTGGACTCTTCTGAAATGAGCTGTGTATGTGTGTTCATGTGCACACATTTGCGTGTGTTACACAGACAGGTTTTTGTACAAGCTTTGGCATATTGCATGTGGCAGGCTGCTGAAACATGAATAAAGACAGTAGGAAAAAGGCAGTGCACGTCCTGCTGGTAATCAAGGGAAAGGATTGTTGCAGACTTCCCTTGTGGCAAATCTCAAAGTTCACCTAGAAGCTCCCAAGATCATTTCTCAGCCCCTAGATTTTCATGTTGAATTATCTGTCTTGTTTGCTAAATGAACCTACCCCTTATTTTATTTAAACCACATGAGGTAGGTGTATTTGAATTCCTGGTAGGAAATGCAATATTTAGTAATTTCAGTATGCAAAATTATGAGAAGGTGAAGCATAATTTGTGGACATAATTTGGGGGTAATTTTAAATGGCCTACCTTTTTCTTCAACTCCTTTCCACAGCCTGAAGCTGGAAACATAAAGTTCAGCTCATATGCTCTTTACAATTTACTCCTGAGTAACACTGACCACAAAAGTCAGTAAACATTCATCATGAGTTTTAGACTACTTTCCTTGGATTTGCCCTCAGGCTAAGCTGAGGGCTAAAAACATTTCATGAGGGGTTTACAGTTTTAAGAAAAATAAATACATTGCTAGTATAGCATGGTTACTCAGCTTGGCCTCATGCTGGAAAAATTCCTTCTCCCAACAAATACACAGAATTTTATGTTATCCGTCTGTCACATTATAACTGATACTGTGGTTGTAAATCGCCAATATGCTAATCAACACAGCTGTTGTGACCTACTTACCACATATTTCTGCCACAGTTTCCCATAACATGTCACATTGAATCCACTCTGAGAAGTACAAACCAAATCTGCTTCAACCCATTTAGCACAAAGATTCTGGGAAAGAAAAAAAAAACAAAACAAAACAAAAAACAACAACAACAACAAAACACCAAAAAACCAACCAACCAAACAAACAAAAATCACAATGAACAGAGGAGCACAGCAAAGCAGAAAAGCTAGGTCAAGTTCTCTTGTTAATCCTGGGCTTCTGTGACATAAAGCCATGTTTGCCACCATGTACTGCCATAAGCAATGGCATAATTTCTCATGAAAAGGGTTACAAATAGAAAGAAGAAAGGTCCCATCCAGTTCCATTTCTTACATCACAGAGAAAACTTGAAAGATGCCTCATTACATGATTGGTTGTCTTAGCACGGTTACTGAGCTCTTTAACCTAAACAATGCTTACAATAAAAGGATATATTGCTTTTTTAACCTTTCATCTTCCTTGCAATTTTTTTTGGTATTCAACCCTACCTGAGGAAGGTCTTTCTAACTGAATGAAATAAAAACACATGAGAAGGAATGATGTGAAAATATATCCTTTAAAGTTTTCTAAAGATTCTGATAAATGTACATAGATAACGTATTTTAGTTGTTCTGGGGGAGTTAGGTTTTCTTGGGTTTTTTTCAATCTAATATATTTTGGTTTCATAATGTATCATTAATATAGGAAAATAAAATGGCATGGAATATATTCGTTGAGATTCATCTTACTGTTAATATTCAGTTTAGACAGTAACATCAGTACAGCAATGTTACAGCATGGGGAAAAGGAGCTAAAATAGTTTATAACAACAAGTGTTACATCAAGTCATCTAATTGATTTTATGGGGGAACCTCAAGTGTATGGTTTTTGAATCACTGTTGTCTGGGATATTACAGATGTCTAGGGCAGAATAATCTCCTAGATGAGATGCAATGCAAGAACTTGAAAGCTCCTAGCTGCAGTGAAGATTTCTAAGCACATTCTTACAGGAAATGCCTTTAAACCTTCTGCCCTAGACAAATTCTAGCCTAGAGAGTGAGAGCTTCCCTTTCTGAGATTTCTGTGAGTTTCCACTGCGCACACATGAAAGAAGAACAGACTAGAATGTACTTGAACAAAATTTTCTGGAATTGGAAATGCTGTTACTGGGTGAAGATTGCAAAAGAGTACCTGAAAATATTAATCAGAGTAACCACTTAAAGTTCACTATCTCTTGAAAAAGAGTTGATGCACTGTTCTCCAAGTCATTTCTGATTCTGACCATGATGGTAGTCCTCAGTGTTGTGGGGTCAAATACTGTTTTCCACTACAGGCATGTGGCTTCTGTTGAAGAGAAAGAGAGATCTACTTAGGCAGCCAAAAGCAGAACTTGTGTCTCTGTCTCAAATGGAGTGCTTTAAACTACCCTGCAATAATCACAGATGCTCTGCTCTTGGCAGAATGAGAAAAGCTTGATAGAGATTCACAAAATAGCTCCATTAGGTAAAGATACCATCAGTCTTTATTACTACTATTATCTTAAGGAAAATTTTGCCTAACACAATATGGAATTAAACTTACAAAAAGACTCAGGAGGAAGCTATGAATTAATATAAAATTACTAAGTAATGAAGCCCAGTGAATTTAATCACAATCAACACCAAAGCAAAGGATAGGAATCAAAGATGTAAAGCACCATAATAATTTGTTCTTTTGTTGACCATAGCAGCAAAAATAAGTCTATCATGTTAGCATTTGCTAGTGAGTTTAAATGCCTGTAAGCAGTTTATAATCAACATTTGTTCAAAGTAGCTTTTTTTAGGAAGAGTTTAATACTTCAACTTTGTCCTCCTAACTTCGCTTAATTTCATAGTTTATGTCCAACTTTGTCATAGTTTTTTGTCTTTTTTTTAAAGACAAAACTGCATAGTATATTTTTTCAAAAACTCTAGCCAATTGTACAGGTTTAAAAAAAAAAAAAAGCTATTTTTAGAAAGACCAATTGTTTCACTCCAATCGTCATTATCACAAGACAAATTCTCATAAGGTCTAATAGAATTTTCTAGTATTTTCTGAGCTATGGGGCACTTGCCTGTCTTGCCTTATTTTCTGAAAAGCACAGTAGCATGCCTTGTATCTGGTCTGATGGGGAAGGGAAGATCCTTTGAAAGTGGAGGCAGCAGAGAATCATTTGTGGAACACTGCCTTAGTATTACATTACTTCCAGTCACCAGTAGAGAATCTCTAATAATGAAATGAAGCCATTGTAAGAACATAAAACCTCCTTCAGATCTTTGAACCCTAACTAACATTGTAATTATTTTTAATACATTTATTTAAAACAGGGAAAAATACTAAACATTTTTTTCCTGAAAAAACAAATTTTCACTTAAAAATATCAAATGTCTTGCATAGGAGAAAACATCAGAACAAAAAGAATTCAAGTTTTATTGAAAGTCTTCTCATGAATGCTAGCTTTTCTTTCTCTGTATCTCTGAAAGCTTCTATAATGGTAGCATGATCAAAAGAAGCAAGTTTGGATACTTTAAACTCTGTTTTCTACTTAGAGCCTAAATGATGTGCCAACTTAGTCTTCCATCACAGGAAATATTCATAAAAAGGAAGAAATATAGTTTGGCCTGAACATAACGGAATACCTTCCACTGTTCTACATCAACTACTGTTTCCAGTTACACCCTCGCTGTATGCTAAACAAGTCATAGTTATTTATCAGGTTTTATCATTGAATTTCCAGTCATGAAATA
This sequence comes from Rhynochetos jubatus, assembly GCA_027574665.1. Taxonomy (NCBI): domain Eukaryota; kingdom Metazoa; phylum Chordata; class Aves; order Eurypygiformes; family Rhynochetidae; genus Rhynochetos; species Rhynochetos jubatus. The sequence continues at coordinate 105,656,755 of CM050648.1, forward strand.
TAAGGTGGAGCAAATCTAAAGTGGTGGTATTAACAGGTGCAAATGGTGCAAAGTTGATTCAGATTAGGAGAGGATGCAAGGACCCAAGGAATAGGTTATAGTACTTGTTTGGCAGAGTCCAGTAGCTGACTGAAAATTTACTGACATATAGAAAAAGCCTTTAGGGTAATTCAAAGTGGGAGGGAGGGTAGGGGTGGCGGTGAAGAACATACCTGTGGGATCTATCACACACCTTATATTTTGAGCCCTGTCCAATTACTGCACCTAGTCATGCCAAAGTTCACATGAAAGATTCTTTAGTCTGTGTACATGATAGATTACCATCACATTCGGGGGGAAACAGCTCTAATGCTCTCTAGATTGCTCAGAGTCTTAAGAGTAGAGATATTGTACAAAATAATGCCTCTGAGCCTCAGGGTATGATTTTAAACATTCCTAGTGTGTTACCTAACTCCATTACTAAGAATGCATTCTGGCAATCTTCCTTTAAGGATGAACAAATATTACAGGGAACATGCTACATTCCAGACAAACAGCCTTAGCTTAAAGTCCTGCCAGATTAATATGTTGCCTTTTATGGATTTGAAATGTATTTTCACACAGCAACATATTGCAATTTCATGATGTGCCTATGATCCTATTAACACAGCCAAAGAGACCTTGGGAAAAAGGTAACTGTGGATTGGAACAACACAGTAATTACCACTGGCTTGTCGGCACTGAAGTTACCACTTATGACTGAGACAGACAAGTTAGGGATTGCAGAGAATTAAAATACTACACTGAAAAGCTTCACTGTACTGTCCAAAATTCAGACCTTTAGTAGGAAGAATGAAGAGATTAGTGAAAAAGATATGTAGATACTTTCTCCAGGTAATACATTATAAACAAGAATCTGTATCTGCATACCAAAAATACTATAGGGATACAAAATTCGAGTCTCTTTTTCTTAACTGAATTTGAATCTTCTAGTGGCTTATTTTTGTTTGCTTTGTTTTTTGAAAATGAAAAAGGCAGATAGAAGTGCAACAAAACCATTATCCAAACCTTTCTAAGTGATATAGTTTCAGTCATATTCCTAAGATAAAGCCCTTATGTGACAGGTGTGAAAATCTTCATAAGGGTTCGTGCAGCATCCTGAGTACATGCCTTACAAAACTGACCCCTTACAGATGAACTGTGAACTTCATACTTTGCGATCAAAAATTAACTCTAATAAACTCTGATATAAATAAAGGAAAATCAGCAAAGTACCATTTTATAGAGGATCAGCTGGGTCACATTTGATATGGAGAACAAGGCCATGTTTGAAATGTTGAATTAGCATGGCCCTAGAACAACCCTGTTAGGCGGGGTGTTGTCAGTACAGACAGTCTAGCCCAAGATACTGAAAACTTCAGTCTTAAAGCTATGCCAACCCAAATCTGGGTTTGGCAAACCCAGCCAGAGCTGCAAATCCTGGAAACCAGCAAAACATGACAGGCAAACCTTGTAAAATCTAGATGCAACAAGATACCTGGAGGCAACAATATATTATTAAACCAAACAGATTGGGCCCATTGTCTGGCTTTTAAGACAAATGGCATAGCATGGTATGTGTTTACACAACCAAACTCTTCCTTGTCTCCCATCACATCTTCCGCAATGCCTAGCACATTCTCTGTTCCCTGGCCTAATGCTATCCTTGAATCTTGCCCAGATCCTGACTGGGAAACCACAGTTGTCATGGACTAAAACCATGACAGGGATATTGCTTACAGTTAAACAGGTGGATGATTGCCACACAGTGCTCAAGCACATGCCCTGGCCTTATTTAGTTTATTAATATATTAAAGGTTATAGCCTCAGAGGCTTCAGGGTTTCCAAAGTCTTCAGTCTAGAAGTGCTGACTCATGTCAGAGCTGTACAGACTTGCATGTTTCTTGATTGGTATCAGTGAACTTGATAACAGTAAAGTCGAAAGTGTCCAGCCAATCTTAGTGGTAGGTCTGTTCCAAGAGTTCCCAGAACATCCTGGGGTAAAAAGTGACCAAAACCCATGAACTCTAAACTTGCCTGTGCTCCTCACCCCAAGGAGTTCTGAGCCCTAACATAAGGTGCACTTGCTTCTCACCACTCCCTGGCTCCCAGCAGTGGTAATAGGAACTCAGTTCACCAGTTGTCAAACAGATTAGCTTCTAGGTTGGGTTTTTTTTGGTGGGTTTTTTTTTCAGAAAAAAATCCAAACAATAAAGCAGAACTTCCTTGCATGTGCTGTGCTAGCTCACTTCTCAGGATGAAATACATTTGTTTCTCCTGATTGAAAATGAATGTGGGAATCTCTAATCATGAAAGATAAAACTTTCAAAAGGCTGATGCAATCCTGGGAAGCTAGCAAGAACACAGTTTTAATGCAGCGTGGTAATATTAGCCAGATGGCCAGAACAAGACATTTGGATCTGTGTCTGGATGTTGAAGAATAGCTGTATTTAAACCCAGAGCTCTGACAAAGAAAGGATGCACCTCTGTTCAGAGATGGATCCAATCTACCCAAAGACTTTGTTCACAACAGTGATTTTGACCTGTGCTCAACACCACACATATATTTACATTTAACACACCAGTGAGTCACAATAGGACTTCTTAAACTTCTTAAATCACAGCACCATAACCCTCATCATTTTCAGCTGACAAACCACCCCACCACAATAAAATTACTGTTTTTAATGAGGGATAGCATGCTAATTATTTAACTGCAGTAGTTATGGAACTACTCTTTTGTTAGCACTTTCCTACATTTAACCACTTGCACTCTCTCTGAGTCAAATTCTGCACACCTTAATTGAGAAAACCTTTTATTAACATCAGTATATCTTTTGTTGGCCGTGGGTATTCTCTCTGTATAAGGAATGGTGATAGCTGTCTTCCACCTTTCATTGACTTTAAATGCAAGACATGTCTGAAACGCTCTCTCTTCAGGTTGGTACTATCTTAATCTTGGATATATCACCAAATATACTGGTCTTTTCCTATCACTTGACTGCAAACTCCTTTTCTTTATGGAACATAAGCATCATAGGCTACATTAATTTGTCCTTGAATTACACTACAGACGTATTCACATACATACAAACACATATGTGAAAAGAATCAGAATTTGTGAAGCCAAATAGTGATTAAGGAATGGCTGTAAGAAGGTGGAAGTGGTTTTATTTGCAGTAGATATAGTACTGGGAAATGTGATTCATAATAATTTGAAATGCCTTTTAGAAGATACAGATAATTTGCACATCAGAACCCTCAGATATATATCCAGCAGGTGTATATATATATATATTCATGATATATGTATTGTGGAAAACACAAAACTTTGTTCACTAGTAGAAGTTCCATAGTGTTTCAATTGATCTGTTTGTTACTGAAAGTTTATTTTTCCCATGAAGTTATCCAGAAATGGTCAAGTAGAGATCTTCTTTGGGACTGGATAGTTCACTGATTTCCTTTAAGTTCTTATCAACCATCTATAACCAGAATAAAGCACACTACTGCAGGGAGTGAACAGCATTGAATTTCACAGTGCTACTGCACAGAATTCTAATACATTCAAGGTCTCTGAGATCATGTTACCATATCTTGCTGTAATAATTAGATAAACTTTTGTAAACAGTGAATAAGAAAAACCTTACTAAATTTATATTGTCAGGAATGCTTATTTTATTTTTGTTTCTTTTGAACAAGTAGAAGACATTTAGAAATTTACGTTCCAAGTACCTTCTCAGTCATTGCCCATTTGTTTGGTTATTTTTTCCACAAAGTTGTCTGCATACAGCCTTCACTACTAGGCCAGGTGGGCCACTGAGCTGATGAAATACACTATACTTTGCTTTCATTTAGCCATAAAAGGCGTAACCTCCAGAAATATTTCCTGCCTTTCTAATGCTCAGTATCTCAATAGCTTTGTGGAAGGTTGGGAAACATTCTCTAGGACAAAGGACCTCTGCCACTAATTTCTGATTTGACCAAATTTTTTTTAGAATTTGGTCCTCATCTCTACCATCTAAAGATAAACACTATAATTGATAATTACAGACAATTTTTTTAGGCAAGTTTCTAGACATAGAAATTACTATAACGAAACTGAATTAATACACACTAAAACCTCAGGTATCAGACTTGAGATGCTTAAAGTTGCTTACAAAGCAACAATATAAGGGAGAGAGCAATGGGAACTAAGCTAAATAAATTCTTCATGTGAAAGTGAATTCTGCAGTTAAAAGGACAGTAACAATTAAAGCAATTAATATTGTAGGGTACTGTTTCAAAAATATTACATAGTTATCCTTGATTAGCAGCAAAAAATAAAGAAGAAATTAGAGATGAGATACATGCAGAAGTTTGTGGTCAATTTAAGTATAACACTATGTTAAAGGATAAAATTAACTTCTGAGTGATCACATTACAGTGCAATGCCTTATAATGAAACTAAAGCAAAACAACATATCTGTGATGAAAAAGACTGTGGAACATAGAAACATCATGAGGTTCATTTGAAAGATTTTAGGAAGATATTAAAATATGTTTACTTGTATCACCTAAGAAACACTCCTCATCATTGAAACCATCATTCTTTTTTCACTTTTATAAACTTTATGTAGCAGGAAGGATTTTCAGCTTTCTATATTGGAAGGGAAAGAACTTTTAGAAGAAAAATCAGAGCCTTAATTATAAAATTACTTTTATGATCACAAGCATAAGGTTTTGATAGAGAAAAAAAAAAGCTAGATATATAACATTTTCTAAAAAATAACACCAAAACCAACAAATCAACAAACAAAACAAACAAACAAACAAAACAAAACATCAAAGCAATACAGTTTCTCTGCATTGTGAAATGCCTTGCACAGTCATAGTGGTATACACAGGCACAAGATAGAAAACAAAATTATAAATACTAGCAATCCTCTTCATTGAAATCTTAAGCTAATGACCGGCTGTGGTCAGATATTTTTCCCCTTCTTTCTTCCATTTACAGGGGTTTCAGAATTTCTTCAGTTATTGGAGTTATCTTGAAACCTTGAACATTTAAGTTAATGTTAAATTTAGCACGTTGGAGCATTTCTTTTTCTCATGGAATAAGGAATATGAATATTTCAATTATTATATACCACATAAGAACATACTCTGTATATTTCTTATTATATGTAATTTATCATAATTGTTATTATTAATATTTCAAAAGGTATTATTTATACCAATAGAAAAGAAACAAAAAGTTAAAATGGAAGTAGTTTCTAAATATCAGAACCTCAAATAGAAATACAGTAATATTTCAGCAGCTTCAGATGAAACTAGATTCATTCACCAAACCCTGACTATGTGAAATCTACAGCTCTACCAATGCACTGACTCTTTACATTTTTCTACTCAAAGCTAACTGGGTTCTTACTTGCAAAAATTTAAATGGAGAATTGATGCTGTAGCAAGTCTTTTCCAGCTCTGGGTACTATGATACTAACCATATGACCACTCTTCTGTAGTTAAAGGTAGACGGATGATAAAATGAAAAATTCAAGTGAAACATGACATAATTCACAGATAAAAGAGAAGTTGTTAATATTTTGATTATTGTGGTAGAGCATCAGTTACATACTGGTAAATCTTAATTTTCCATGTATTTTTTTTTAACCTGAACACATTGCACATATATAAAGGATGTGAATACCCATGCCCTAACTTTAGACACAGAACATTTTGAACTGTTGGCTAGTAAATGTGTTTTGGGAACAGAAATCCTCTGTGGTGAAGACTACAGTTTTCACTGTTCATCCAGTATTAAGTTGTAAGTCTAACTCTTTACACAGATGACCTATGTTCCAATAGATAAATTAATCACTTTCTCACCATTTAAAATATTATATAAAGACAGGACCCTAGAATAGGCTGCCAACTAAGAAAAAAAAAAGGAGAAAATACAAAATCAATTAGAAATATCCTAACCAGCCATCAGCCATCACAAATTAAATATGAGTTGCATAAACTGAAAATAGATTAAAATTGGTTTATATAGTACCTTTAAAATACATCATGAAAGGCCTGAGCATTAACGACTTGGTTCTATTCCACAGAATAAACTGTTTCTTTAGTGATAAATCAGTGTCACAATTAGCATCAGATTTACAAAACTCTACAGCTGCAGATAGAATTTTTACTTACACTGATGGTATTATGCGAAAAAAATGGTTTATTATATATCTTCATGCACCAATCAATTAAAAAGTATAAAAATCTTCCTAAAGTTTAAAAGGAGATCTTGGATTTTGGGAAAGAGGTTGGACACTGCAGTTCCATGGCACCTATCAGTCAAAGGGCCAACACCTCTATTTTAGACACCATTTAGACATCATTTAACTTTTTCACTCTCCAGTTATAACAAGGAACTGGAGCTGTCATTGTCTGTGAAGTGACTTCTGACAAATAACTGAAGTACTGCAGTGTTCTTCGGTTGTGACTATTGTTATTTTTAGGGGTAAGGGAAGGAAGAGAAGATGTTGCAGTTATTTTACTTGGATACAAGACAGGTTCAGTTTAAACAGTGAAGCAGTAGTTGTATATGGATAATTCATTACACAGGTCTAAAAATAGTAAGGTCACATTAACCAGATAGTTCTAATTAATGTACTTTAGTACTAACAACAGGAATTTGTGGACAATCGCATTCTTTGTAGAATGAAGGGGTCAATTAATGTATGTGTGCATACAACTGAACCAAACCACATTCCTTCTTTTTACGTTCTTCCCAGATTGGACCATGGTTGCAGCACAGGCTTAAGCAGCTTGAAATATGTGTAATTTGTTAGTCAAGATTAATAGACTGTTTTGAGATACTTACACCACAGTACTGTGACACCTGATGTTGAATTTCTCTCCTTTAAGGATGGTAAGAAACAGGAGGAAGGACTGAGATATTTTTTTTAAAGGAACTGGTTTTCTGCACTTACTAATGTCATCTTCTGTCTTTCAGGGGAGCACATTTACTTCCACATATCAGCCCAGCTGCAGAAGTTACCTGACTGTGAATAGATGTCTGCTGTACTTCTTTCTTTCAAGAAAGAAGTCTTCGCAGGAAGAAACAATGGGTTTTCTAAGTATTATAATTTTTTGACTCTTTGATTCAGGCAAAAAAATTAAAAACATTACCAGATTTTGAAGAGAAATCAAAGAAGTCTCCCTTAAAGCAAATAATAACTATTATTCATCACTGTACATCATCTGTTCATCTTTGAAAACAAATCATCCATGGGAACATTATCCAACTTAATGAGAAAGAGAAAGTAGAGGACTGGGTCAAGAAGCTCCTCTGGAGTTTCAAGACAACTGACTACGTGTGAAGGTGTATTACATGCATATATTTGTAGTTTAAGGTGAAAAAAATATCAGTTGCTTCTAGGAAATGCTGAATTTAATAAGAATTTTTATTTTGCATTGGGATAACATCTTACATTGATTTAATCCCTTCCTGTACCTACTTGCAACATGTGAAGTAGTTGTTCATTTTACATTCAGGTCTATAGCATGATGAATAGTTGTTGTCAGCTTTACTTCACCCTGACCAGTGGCTGCAGCAGTGGGGCTAGGCTAGGGTCAAGGAGATGGCGTCAAATAATCTACTACAATTTTCTTACCCCTATCCCTATGCCCTTTTCCTTAAGCCTTCCTTTCTTTCCCTTTTTTTTTTCTTCTTTCTTTGTTCTTGCCCCATCTATCTTGTTGCTTTCTGAGACTAGATAACTAGAAATGACAGATCACTTGATATGTCATACTGTACTGTTAGTTGCACTTTTATGACATTTGCAGCATCTTCTTTCAAAACTATTCCAACCCTGAATTATGTTTCTAATTTGTAAAATCCTGTCTATTTTATTCATTCAGGGGCTTCCCCTTGGTTGAATGGATTATTTATAGAGTATTTGAATTCAGCACTTCAGACATTGACTTCATATTATTTACTTACACAGTGTTGTTACTATATAAAAATAATTGTAAAACCTGGCCTACTGATAGTATTTGATTGAGGCTGATTTTTTCTGAAAGTTTTTGGCCAAGAAAATTACAGCTCTTTCCAGAATAAAGGTAGGGATAAATTCACTCCATATAGGTTTTGGCAGTTTTCAGTGAGAAACCAGAAACAAAAGCAGACATATTACATAAAGCATGGAGAGGTAAGGGTAGAAAGGGGAGACAATATTACTTAAGGAAATTGAATGGTTAGAGGAGATTGATACTGGGAGTTTGAGACTGGAAACTCAGAAGGGTAAGGTTTGAACTTGTTTGGTGAGAGGGTTGGGAGGCAATGACCAAACAATAAAGAGTAGGCTGGATAGGTAAGACAACAGTGCAAAGGGCTGGGGTGTGTGAAAGCCTGAGCCCAGTGAAGAGCATTTCTCTCCAGGACCGAAAAGGAAGACAGCATTTCTGAGTCTCGGCACCCTCAAAGGCAATCTTAATTCTGGTATCTTTTAGCTGCTGAGCACTTAAATTTGCAACTGCATGTTCTGTTAGCAAAAACTTTGCTAGAGTCAAGCTGTGTGTTACTGTGACTTCATATTGCATCTGCTGACTTATCCATGCAAGTCACGAACAGTTACATTAAAGAATTATGAGATGGATCAAAGCTAGTTCCAAGCCCTTTTTTTAATATATTGAGAAGTGAAATGAGAAAATTTGTTTTCATTTTTGAGGAAGAAGCAAATGTTCATCAAATGCTCAAAGGTTCAACAAACCTACAGAAGTCACCAAAAATATTATTCCTTTAAATCCACCGAACAAAGGATTGCAGCACAATAGCGTCATTAGAAGCATCAATAACATATGACTTTCTTAATTTAATGTAATTTGCTACATATATGAATCATTATGGTTTTATTATATGTATCTCTGAAAGATATATATATATGTAAAATTTATACAAGAATTCATTAGTCTGTTTTCATAGTCCTTGGAGTTTAGAATTGTACCTTCTTTGCTTCTCAGTATTTGTTTTCCTCTATCTGACAACACAGACATTTCCTTCTTACCCAAGCCCGCTCCAGTCATCACAGCTGTTCTTGCCTCTTCAAAAAAGAGTGAAGGTATGTGGTTCTGGCTTGTTGACAGATATGTGTACTGATTTGGTCATAATAACATTGTATGTGCATTTTTCCTTTTATTATAGGAAAGGATGTCATTCACCAAGACCGTTGCAGTTTAGGATCTATGATTTCTCAGTATTTTTTGAATACAGCAGCTATGGTCTTGGCCATGTTGCAACACTAATTTTCATTTACAGCCAATTAAAATTAGACTAAACTTCAGTATTAATTTCACTTTGCAATATTATATTTGCATGTATATCTATGTTTTTTGTTTTTTATTTAAACGAAAGAGGGGTTTAGACCTAGTATTTACAGCAAATCATCCCAGAGAACACAATGAGAAACACTGCATTCAAAATGTCTTAGGATTTGACTGTTTGGCAAAAATATGTCATGTTATTTCTTGAAAAGCAAACTAGCAAATAATAAAATGTGTAAAAATGGTACAAAATTAAAATTTTAGCTGTGGAAGGAATCTGTGTAATTTGTGTAGTTCATAGAATCACAGAATGGTTTGTGTTGGAAGAGAGCTTAAAAGACCATCTAGTTCCAACTCCCCTGCTGTGAGCAGGGACATCTTCCACGAGATAATGTTGCTCAAAGCCCCAGTCAACATTATTATGAAGATTTCCAGGGATAAGACAGCCACAGCTTCTCTGGGCAACTTGTTCCAGAGCCTCACCATGTTCATCATAAAGAATTTCTTCCTTATATCTAATCTAAATTTACCCTCTTTTAGTTTAAAACTGTTGCCCCTTGTCCTGTCATTACAGACCCTGGTAAGAAGTCTCTCTGTCTTCCTTATAAGTTCCCTTTATTGAGACACTGCTAAAAGGCCTCCCCAGAGATTTCAGTCTTCAGGCCAGACAACTCCAACTCTCTCAGACTTTCTTCATAGGAAAGATGTTCCAGCCCTCTGACTAATTTTGTGGCCCTTCTCTGTCTTTCTTGTACTGGAGACTCCAAACCTGGGTGCAGTACTCCAGGTGGGTTCTCACCACAGACAAGTAGAGGGGGAAAACTACCTCCTTTGACCTGCTGGCCATGCTTCTTTTTATGCAGCCCAAGATACGGTTGACTTTCTGGGCTGCAAGTGCAGATTGCTGGCTCATATCTAATTTTTCATCCACCTGTACCCGTAAGTCGTTCTCTGCAGGGCTGCTCTCAATCCCTTCAAACCCCAACCTGTATTGATACTGGTGACTACCCTGACCCAGGTGCAGGACCTTGCCCTTGACCTTGTTGAACTTCCTGAGGCTCACTTTTGTCCACTTCACAAGCCTGTCAAGGTACCTCTACACCGCATCCCTTCCCTCAGTTAGGTAAGCAGTGTTGCCTTGTGGCGTGAAAAGGGGGTTCTTCAAGATCAGACCCATAAAACTCGTTACAGACAGATTTGAAGCAGACCTAGTTTAAAGACCACACTGACCACTAGCAGGACAAGGATTTAATGATGTACATAAACAAACATAATAAACAACAACTTGCATATACACCAAACAAACTGTATTTTCATATACATATGTAGCTGTGCCTATGTTCTAACCAGTAAGAATCCCTATCAGGATCAAACAGCTGATGTAAAGATGCTGATACTTAGAACAGAAACAAAAGGATTACTGGGAAATAGAAGAAAGATAATTGGCTAAATGTATCCCTGAGGTGTGCACAATAAGCACCACTATTTTATTGGATAAGTAAAATACCAGACCTTGTTCATTGAAACTACCTGATGAACTAGCTGCAGTTCTAGCTAGTTTAGGGAGATAATATGGAGCTGATAATCAGAACCTATAAAACTAATGGGTTTGATTCAGATTCTCTCCTGTAGCCAGTTGCTACAGAGGGGGAAACTGTTGAGCAGCTAGTCACACTTTCTGATTCTGAGGAACCGATTTGTTGCAGCTTTGGTCCAGGCAAGAGCAAAAACAGGCAAAAGCAAAAACAGGCAAGGAGCTACATTGATTTATGCCACTGTCAGAGTCTCTCACAGTCTCTCTACCACTGGAGTTCCTCTCTGCCCCAACCTTTCTTGCTGTGACTAGGGATTGTACATGCAAAAATATATATACGTGCAACGCACAGATGGTTTGCATATGCACAGTAAGCTTAACATATCTGATTTACTGTGTATGCACAGACCATCTGTGCAGCACATGTGCAGCAGGTCTCATGTGTACTGGACACATTGGACTTACTGTGCATGTGCTACACAGTTAATCTGCACACACACAGTAGCCACAGCTCTGACTGAGTTGCCAGACATCCAGATGGCCAGAGTCCTTAAATCCCTTCCAGAGAAAAACTGAAGATGGAACGAGGACGTTGGTTTGTTTGTTTTTTTCTGGGGTATATCATAGCTTATCCTTTATTCTCAACTGTAGGAGCATTTATTAAAGTGGATATACCACCTAATCACGTTTTAGTTTAACAAAGAAATTCCCATACACAGAGAACAATTCCCTTCTATTCATGTATGTCTAAAACCTGGCTATAGAAAACAAAATAGAGATCTGATAAAGACTCTTCTCCATAAACTTTTACAGAACAAGCAAATCTGTAACAAATTAACTCCACTGGCTTCTTTTAGCAAGGGTTGGCAGCCACTTCAGATTTTCTAACTATAAACAGTCTTTCAATCTGGAAATTTTTAAATTATTCAGATTAATGATCAGACAACTCAGCATCCCGGATCGATCGCATGTCACAATCTCAGGAGGAGAGTTAGTCATCTCAGGACAATCCTTGCCATTTGGCTGAGATTCAATGTCTTAGAGCACATGTGCTGCTTTGTTTCCCATCATTCAGACTCTGAGCTAACAATACTGTCCTGAATGTTTTTGATAAATTTCCCTCCAATAATTGTTACCTAAAACTAAGAGGCAAACTTAAACATGAAAGTAACTTATCAGTCTCACCAGTGTTTTCAATAATGGTATACGTAAATTGCAAAGCACACTGTCAGTTACAGTGTGTGGAGAATTTATGTAAATACTACGTAATTGATAGCTTCGCATTGATACAGGGATATATGGGAAAGCAGGACAAAAAAATGGATGTAGAAGATTCACGTAAATGCCACCAAAACCACAAAAACTGCTTAAGTCTCATCAACTAATGCTGGGATTTCTATTGTAATCCAACAAAAGCCAAGATTTTCCAACTGCACTGTTGATACATTAATTCTTACCAGCTTCCTCAGAAGCTGTCTGCCTCACCCACTAGAAGAGAGCAAGTGAACACAATTTTTATCACTATATACAATTTTGCAATTGTATTGAAGATTGTAAGTGCTATGAAAACTGTTTCTTACGTTGTATTTGAGTACTTGACAGGTGGAAGAAAATGTTATCCGTGTGTGCCTTTACAGCCTGGGTACCCTTCACTATACAAAACAGCATGTCATAAAAGGCTGTTTCTTCTAAACTGGTTTGTCACTCCATTTTTTTACCTCACCCACACAATCTCCATTCAAATCACAGTTTGTATATTTCAGAATATATATCCTAATTAGCACTATATCAAAGCAACTTATTGTAATAAACAAGCTCCATTAATGAGAAAAACCTATATTGTAACTAGAGGCTGAAATTTCAGACATTTTATCCTACAGAAAAGAAAGGAAAATCTGTAGGTGGAAAATACATGCTAGATTTTTTTTAGTTGCTTTCATTACTGTGTCTAATCACTAATGAACATTTAAAAATATAAATTTCTTCCAAATTCTTGCTCAAAAATAGAAGGTAATGAATGAAAGCTGGAGGTTTATTCACATAATCTGTGAACAGCAACAGGCAATGACTTGCAAAACAGGATAATTTACTAGTACTGAAACTGGCAGTGGGCGTAACATACTTGGCAGATTTTTAATATCTTTAGCATATTTTATTTCAAACTTGTTAAAAGGATATGCTGTAATTAATCTGCTTTTAGTGACAGTTGTGAAGAATATTGCCAGAAGTTATAGCACGTATCAACACAAAAGGATGACAGAATTAAAATATGCATATTAAAATTTATTAGACCCTTCAGTAGTAATTACTATATATGATATATTATTCCCAAATAACTTGATAACCTATACATTTTCAATGCAAGCTATAACATCTTGTGTATTGCATCTTAGTAAACCACACTGTTGGCTGAATTAAAGAAAAAATTAATGTAATATGTTGTATATATATTTTCCACAGATAATTTGGGTGGTGTGGAGGATCCCTCGTGTACCCAGAGCTCCTAGCAGAATACTCGCTGATTCAGTCAAATCTCAAATTGTATGCCACACTAGACACTTTTTTGACAAATAAAAGAATGTTAAAGATGTCATCAGTAAGTTTGATCTAGTTTCAATTTTTGGTTTTAAAACAGATGGAGGCTTAAATAACTAAAAATTTGAAGGCTTTCATATTTATGCAGTCATAGATGGTATTGAAAATCAAGACAATGCCCTTCTCTTGAACCATTCTTCTAGGGATACCATAATGAATGGAACAGTGTACATTCTAAAGTGACACACCATTTTTCCATAGATACTTCATGTGTAATATTGAATATTCACTAGTTCAGAGAACTCAGCAAGACTGCAACCCAGATGAGCAACAAAACTATATGGCAATATAATAATCTAGTTACTTGCTCACACTCTTCAAACTTGTTTAAATATTTTATAGATTCCCAGTGACAGAACAGTCATCTCAAAATACTGGCTATCTCACACATATAAAAGATATAAGTTTAGATTTCAGTTTCCATTCTGAATCAGTAAGGAAGAAATCTGAGCCTGAGTCTCTCATCTCTCAGGTCATCTTAACAATTAATGAAAATGCTTATATGCATTTGTCTCAATTTTTCTTTTTTCAATTTGCACCCTTAACAGTAGTTCCCAGGAATGTTTAAAAGTTTAATTATGTGAAAGTAGCAAGAACACCACAACATGAGTCTGTTCTTTTGGTTCAGAGAAGACAGACTAGCCTTATCAGACCCTGTTGTACCCCTCCTTGGACCATGTTCAGGTTTTAATTCATCTGTCAGCATGTGCCCAGGTGTGTGAGTGGATGAGGCAGGCTGTAGCCTCATGTCTTCCCTTCCACTGCAGACATCCAGTCAGACTCCAATCACCTGCTTTTGTGAGCCAGCATCTCCACCTCACTCACAAAAATCCTCTGTGATAGACTAGATTCCAGGTGCAAGAAAATGCTGGTTCAATCATATTGGTATCAACTGAATGAAAATCAACAGATCTATACAGTGAAAAGTATTTCTTTTAAAGTTTTCCATATTTATGTGCTCATGGATCATCATGAACGTGTCACAGAAAAAAACATATCCGCATAGAAAGAAAACACTGAGAAAGGGAAAAGATTTTAAGGAACACTATCACAGTTATGTTTTATTTCACTAACAGAAATCACACATTCATTTGAAAACACTTGATATGTGGCTGAACAAATGTTTATTAACAGGAATTTGTTGAGAAAAAAAGCTTTAATATGAGGCAGGTAGGTCACCTCAGGAATATGTTTCTCTTCTGACAAGCTGTTGAGATTACTCACAATTTTTCCCTGACCTTTTTTTTTTTCCCAGCACGAGCAAATTCAAACAGGAAATCAAATTATGGCAGAAAGTATTTGTCTAAAGAAAGTTCATTTTTTGGTTGTTTTTCCAAAAATCTGTGCTGCCAGTGGTCCCTAACTGCCCATAAAGCTCACTGTCTAGGGGAGGCAGTTTCTATTCTGTTGAAGCAGAAATCACCATGCCAAATATTTTCTTCATCGTATAGAGTAATCTTCTTTAGCAGAAGCAATACCATTTTGCATGAGTAAGAGGAAACGTCTTTATCTAGTTTCATCACCACTCAGCTTCCAGGATGGGTGATGGGTAGAACCCGCATTTGAAATTTGGGTAATCGATTCATTTGGCTGTTTACTTGATATTAATGAACTCCCAGTGCCTGTTTGGTTCCTATAAACTGGCAGTGTAACAGACGAATGGACAACTAAACGCAAAATTTTAATGAAAAGTCAATTTACAGTAGCACCTCAATTGCTGACAGATTCAATCTTTTATACGCTATTGCAAACTACAGTGATCCTTTCACTGCTCATCCACTGCGTAAGCACTCAAGGGAGGGTATAAGAACTAATATAGAACAGAGTAATAGATTTGGTATTCAAGGCTTTGGAAAAATTATTCCTGGTTGGCAGTCAGCAAGAAGAGAGATAATGGAAAAATGAGAGGTAGGCTAACAGATTTCAAGATTGTGTTTTGAAGAAGAATGTTAAGCATTTTCACTGACATTGATCCAACTAATGTATGTGGCTTCAAATGTGTAAATGCACCTAGAGATTCTGAGGCTGTCTCTATAAGCCCTTCAAAATTAAAGAACTGCTGAAGTCTGGGGATTCATACATAGAAAGCTTGCAGGACAAAACACGACAGATGCATTTTGACACAGGAATGAAAAATAAAACAGACATAAAACCCAAATCACTGATTACAATTTTTCCCTAGCATATGCAATTAAAACTGTATGTTCACAAGAGAAACTGGGTTTATGTGCAGGACTAGTGATTCAATAAATCCCATGTAATAAATCCAAAACAAACCCTTAAAACAAAAAAGGAATCTGAGATCCCACAAACACCAAAATCTAAGAAATCATATAATTTACAGTTTATACAATCAGGAACTATCTTGTATGGATTTGATTCGTCAAGGGACATCATGGGATATGTGGAATAGCTATGAAAACCAGCATGGGATGAAGAATGTGTGTTTCACCCTGTACAGGCAGGTGGCCTGGAGAAAGGTATCATTTTGGTCCTTTGTTCTCTCCCCTTCGTTGGACTGAACGGAGTTGTTCAGTAAGGAAAGCAATGCATGCCAAGTACAACTTGGCTCCAGTTTCCCCTGGAGCAAGCAGATAATACAAGGACAGATCAGGAGTCTCACTGTGCAGCATCTTCCTCAGGGCTTCTAGCAAACCCAGTTTATGTCAAAGAAACCATTACATTAATTTTACATCAGTTAACATTTCAACTGAAATTCTTCAGCTAGTTTAGCTTTTTTATTGTCATATAAAATGGCACAGGATCAAATATTCAATAGGTAATTATTTTTTTTAATAATACAAAATTTATGGATGAAAGCTCCAAATAAAATAGCTAAAGTAGAAAAATAATAACACCTTGTAGAATAAAGAATATTATCAAAATAAAAAAATGAATTTGCAAGAACAGTATTATCTCCCATTTTTGGAATTTCTGTAGGATTCCTGTCTCGACTGGATTTCAAGAACATGTCTATTGGTTGCGTTTCTAATCCTACCAGCCTTTCAAATCAGAGTTAATAAAAGTGACTGTTTAACTTGCCTGCTACTGCCTAAAGAAGAAATGTGTGTTCAAAACTCTATCAGGAGTTTCTGTCATCTAAGAACTCTAACAGTATGACCTCATGGAGACTCTAAGAAATAAATACCCCATAACAACTTGAAGAAACTTGAAATTACTATGCATTCACCTTGACAAAATAAGGAATAACACATGAGGATTAACAGTGTTTTTACTTTCTGCCCTGGGAATGATTCAGTTATGAATGCAAACTAATTGGTCAAAAGACCATGAATATGAAGCAACTGACAAGGTGAAAATAGCAAATGCATTAAATTGGAAAACAGTAGGTTGATTGCCAAGTGAGAAGGTTTATAAGCAATATAGGGTTAAATTGTAATGTGCATTTATCATTTTTACTGCAGTTGCAATTAGCTGTTCAGCACTAAACTTTCTCACATCTTCTGAATGTCCTAACTGATTTACAATGAATTGCTACATAGTTCTGACTTTGAACTTTCATTAGTGTTCATTCTTCTACACTACTACTAGTGATAATACTCAGCTTTGGAATATTTCTTTTCATGAAGGTGACTTTCAAATGCACTAAAGTAATTTGTTAATGCAAATTGTTTTTCTTTCATGAAATCCCATCCAAGTTTTGCAGAGGGTGAAAAGCATGTTTTAAAATGTTAAATGTGAAGAGAAACTCTGTAAGTAATTGCTATAGATACCAATCTGCAATCAACTTGCATTAATTTTGAAGTGAATTTGTAGTGTTATTCCTATAAAAATCAGTAGTAAACCACTCTAATCTGTTTATTTAACCTATAACTTTGACCTGAGAATTAGTGAAAATGTTTTATTAATACAACAGGAATTGGACTTAGCAAAGATACTGATTTATCTTTAGGACAGTCAGGAATTTTAGTTAAACTGTTTCAGTAGTAGTATTTTAATGTTTTTTCTTTCAAAAATATGAGCATTTTTATTCATGAATCAATATTCTAGAATCCTAAAGCCATAAGAATTTGGAAGAAATTCTGTATCTTGGTTCCACAATCAGAAACCTAATACTACATGTAGTTTAACTCGAAGTCTAACAAAAGTAGATGCTTAACATTCACAGTAACCTTAGCAGCACAAGTGTGTGAGATCAGGCAAGAATATAACAATATCCTTAATTTTTTCACTGCCTGCCTTCAAATAGCAAGCACCTTTTGCAACATGAGGGATTTATTTGTCTAATACTGGGGATGTGGCACCACTGCAAAATAGTGTGGGAAACATAGTAGTGGACTTGGCCAAGCAGTTATAGTGTTGGAGAGCCCTGACCAGCAACACTGTAAGTAAGAGAATAATTTGGCACATTTTACAGAAAAACCTGAGTTCAAATTCTTAAACCACATCACACATGGCTTTTATTTTTCAAAGCTCGTGATGGATCATGGTCTTGAGTCTAAAGAATATAGACATGAGAAGAGCTCAAATTTGAGAAGAGGCATGGATCTGAGCTTAAAGTACAGTAGAGAAGCACTGAGGAAGTCTTCACTGACTTTAGTCTAGATTACAATATTTAATCTTTGAAAAATGGGACTTTAATCTTTGAATAATAAGATTTAAATACAAAAAATGCTGTGAAATTCTACAAAACCACAGTCAATTTTGGTTTTTAGTTTCTCATAATTAGTTTCTCATTGATAGGCATAGTGAGTTTCATAGTTAATGTGGATTTACTTATTCATATATGTATTTTAATTTCAGAATATATAGTTCTGTGCAAAAGAAGATTAAAACGTGAATCAATACCAATGCACTGTATTATTCAGATTTACTATGTCCAGAATATTTGGCTTGTTGTGAGAGTAGGGTTTTTTCTTAAAAATTCCTTGCAGTAAGCATCTCAGTAAGTAAAACTCATAAAAGGCTATCAATAAATTACCATACACATAGATGAAAACATTTTCACTGGCTCTGGCACAAACCTAACTCCTCTGAAGGCTTCAGAGTCAATTCTGCTAGCTTTTCTCTTTCTTTATAATTCCTCAGGAATTTTGAGGGAGGATCACCCAAATAGGTGCTGATAGTTCATTTTCCCCTGAAACTTTCAAAGGAAACTGTTGTAAAGAAGAACGAAAAGAACCCAGAGTTCTCAGGCCACATGCAGTCATCTTGTTTTACATAGTTACCAGACTTACGCCATTAGAAAATGTGGTACATTTCTTTTAAAGCATCCTTTGCATGGCAGTTGTGTGAAACAATGATCTGTTGAATTTAATTCACAGATCAAAGAGGGAGGAAATTAACCAACACAGTAAATTGATTATTTCATGGGTGACATAACCAAGGCAATGATTTATCTTAATAAAGAGCAACATCCCTCTAGTCCTTAACTGAATTCCAGCCAATGCAATAATACTCAGTTGTTAATGACTTTGATGTTGATGTGGAAAAGTGAATGACACTATAATCACTGAAATGGGACCTCATCACAGTTGGAAATGTTTAAGCCAAATCATTTTGGACTGTGAAAAGAGCCCTGAGTGGTATAGATTGGCTGGGTCCCAGATTTTCAGCCTTAACTAAACAGGGTCTGAAAACTTTATCATACTGCTATGCCTCGAGCTGGTCTGTAACTCTGACAGCCCCAGAGAATTGGAGTTTAATGTATATGTCTGTGGACTCACTGTGGAAAAAAATTTCAGGGCTTACAGCACCAATAATAAATACCTGTCTATCAACATCCAGCTAAAAGAGTAATTAGTTAAATCCATCTTTAAGAGAGGGAACACAAGAAACGAAACAGAAGTCAAGTAGGAAAAATTGTACTGAAAGCTTATTTTTATACCCCACATTACTAAATATGTCTTAAGAGGCTGAAATATAGCATTAGTCATT
Source organism: Rhynochetos jubatus (assembly GCA_027574665.1). NCBI lineage: Eukaryota > Metazoa > Chordata > Aves > Eurypygiformes > Rhynochetidae > Rhynochetos > Rhynochetos jubatus. The sequence goes on from CM050648.1 coordinate 105,676,091, forward strand.
CACAGCAGCCTCCACCTCCCCCTTTACCCTTCCCTATTATTTCTTACAATAACAAACCAGGTTAAATTGGAGCTGCTTTATAGTATGTTAATTTGATTATCATTGTTCAAGCACTGATTGAAGAGTTCACATCAAAAGGAAGGATGCCCTGTACAAGTACAGCTCCCTCGATGCTGATGTTCAGCTCTCAGATCAGAGGAGGAACCACTCGATTCCCAGTGAAGGATTCCTAGACATTGTTCCATCCATGTCTTGTAACTTTTCTTTCTTTCTAGAAAGACAGGAAGAATAGTTAGCATCCTCCCAACTATACTTCGTCCTGTGCATGCTATGAGAAATCAAGAGCACATAAGGTAGGAAGAAAGTAATGGCACAAAGTTTGCTGTTCTTGCTTTTCTAAGCTCAGCAGAGAGGTTGGGGGGGTGGGTGGGATGGGGGGGGTGTGGGAAGCTAAGGATTGTTAAACTGCTCATCCAGGCCTGCAGCTGGGGGTTACTCAGAGTGCAGAGTTGGAAAAATGCCCATGTGGCAAGATTAGAAACTCATTTGTGTAGTTCATGTGGCCTTGCCAGGAGCCTCTGTTTTTTCCAAAACTCATTCAGTTTATTAACTTTAAAAGCAGTCTTTTCCTGTTGGGGTTCTGGCATGGCTGCAGCCAGGCAGCTCCATCTCCTTTTGCATTAACAACACTTAAAGGCTTGCTTTCCTGCTCAAATCGACTTATGTGAGATCATCTGTGCACTTTTCGAATGTGCTCGCTCTTTCTTTTCCTTTTCATTTCATTCTTCATCCTAGGGTTCAATTTAAATCCAAGTGCTTTTAAACCAACTGTATTCAGCGAGCCAGCACTTTCAGGAATATATGTCATGAAAGCAGGAAAAGAAAAGGCCTTCTTGTCATCAAAACCATAATAATTATATGTCAAATGTAATTACTGCTCTGCGGGTAATACTTCTAATACTAGGTGACAGAGTAAGCAGCCTGCAGAAGTAGAAAGTAACTGGTGGCTGGATCAAATCTGATATAAAATTAACCATCATGCTTAAATATTCTCTCTGCTAAAGTTCTACCAGAAAAGCAAAGGCAGGAAAAAAAGGGGTTTCTCCTCATTTAAAACTGTTGATGTGCATAAGCTGTTCAGTTCTCTCCACCCCCATAGAATGAATCACAACTTTCTTAAAATAAGAAACGCTGTGCTAGAAATGTGTGCATTACAAGGATCAAACTCCAGTGAAGAAGGTCATCTAACTGGAAGGAATTAAGAGTGGGAGTTCTCTCCTGTTAACCCATTATGTTTCCTCATTATTACCTTTACATGCACAGTGGACTCCCTCGGTAAGAAACAGGCTTTCTACATTTCCCTACCTTCTTTAAAATACATAAACTAATGAGCAGCTGGTGACGCTGACATGCGCCTGTGAATGTGAGGACTACTGAAATGTGAAGTCATATTCTGAAGGAGAAAAAAAGTGCTATGTCAGGAATCAGTATTCTAAATATGACAGCATGTGTCAGAAACTTGTCCAGATTAAAAAACACATGTCCTTTCCTCCTAACACTCTGCTAAGTAGACTTAACAAAGTCTAATATTAAAAAAAAAAAAACACACCACACTTTAAAACCTAATGTTTTCCTAATGTGAGTACAATCCTGAAAATAATCTGCAATATCAATTCATCTAATTGTTACCTAAAGTCATGTTTTTAGAATTTATGTCTTTTACCATAGCTAACATTATGCATGTAGGTGTCTTTACTGATTCGTGTAGGACTACATAATTGTAAAGTTAAGAATAATGAGAATAGACTTAGCAACTGTAGATTTGAGCCCTCAGTTTGCATTATAACAAAAAAAAAAAAGCATTTCTGTACATTTTCATTTCAGTTTTTTAATGTGCTTTGACTTTATTTCCATTCTCTCTGTCTTTTTGTGTCAGGAATATTACAAGAAATAAGTCTGCTAGCAGAGATATTTAATGAAATAATCATTATAAAATTATTAAAAATATATTTCTTTGAAATGAAAATTTTAAAATGTTTTTTCATTGGAATAAATTTTTTCAATCTAAAATTTCTTTGAGGTTTTGAAACTGCAAATACTCAATTAACTATTTATTTGCATAAAGAAAAATTGTGCTTATAATTTATTGCTTTGGAAGCCTGACTTTAAAGGTCACACTAATCCTGTTAAGCAACAATGTTCAAACTAAAATTATATTTTAAAAAATCTAGTGCTTAAAATAGATGCTCCCAAATAAGGTATTGACCAAGAAGTATTTGGTGATTTTTTCAGATGAAAATTTTTGGGGAAAAAAACTGAAAATTCTGGCAATTCACCAGCTTTTAAAGGTTTAGTTGGAGATATTTATTCTTTTCTCTCTAGGCTTATTATCTCAGATACAAAGCCAACAGATTTTTTTCTAATTTTTATATGCTTTTAAATGTTCTAGTAAAAGCTATTTGTTAAGTTAAACCTCCTCCAGTATTAGGTGGGAGAAAACGAAGGCAACTCACAAACCTAGTTTTGCCTACTGAATGCATCTGATTTGTCATATGTTATTCTGCTTTGTGATAAAACTATGGAACACATTTCATTGACCGTCAGACTTAATGCATACACAAACATAAACTTAACAGTGTTTGCTATCAGTCTCAGAGCAAGAGTGTTTGTAAAAATGATTGGTATTACTTAAAGCAATGGGATTATAAGAAAGCATTTCCAATAATCAGTCTCTCTTTTATCCTGTGTTATTTCTAGAGATGTCACAAGTCTGTGGTCCCGTAAATGGCTAATTGACACCAACTTTAATTTATGGAATTTAGGCAGTAGAAGAGCTCCACATGGAAGTTATCAGTGAGAAACTCATTATACCATAGCAAAAGAGCAGTGGTGTTTAACAGACATTATTTCCTCAAAAACAAAACTTATACTAATGGATGAAATATTTTGGGTTTGCCTGGTACACATGCCTTGGTTTTTTGAAAAGGTGTTTCCTTTAAATCAAAACTGTTATCCCAGTTCCAGTGGGCATACCATGTAATACAAGCATCAGTGTCTATACGCGTAATTATCGACGCTTGAGGAATGCAAGCCCAAAAGCATTCTCTGACTTTCTGCTGATAAATAAGACTGATGAAATGAGTGACTCAGAACTGCCAGATTTGGTTAGGGTTTCTGAAAAATTAAGCCAACATGAAAGAAACCTTGTTTTCAAATGGTACCATTCTCTGTAGACTGATACACCAATTTATTAAACTCTACTCCTTGGGTCCCAGGTTCAAGCGCTACTTCTGCTCATCAGTCACCACTTGTTTCTTGAACTAAACAACACATCTATAATTCTCAATTTGACTAATATTAGCTCCCAAAAGAAAAAAAAGTTTTGAATACTTCTGACTGGCTTCTAAATTAGAAATATCTGTAAGAATTGTATCTTTTCCTGACATAAATTAGTGACAAGGAGTTCATATAAGAGGTGCAGACAGAAAAATAAAATAGTGTAATAAGTATTTCAGTTAACAGAAAAAGGATTGCTGCAACAGGGTGGGTATAAGAGACAAGAAGACATGACCCCAGCCTGCTGCCTTCCTATAATACCAAAATAGATGTTTGATACCCCTGTTATGTTAACCAGAAAATGACTGCCTGAAGCAAGATCAAATGTCTCATTAGCACTTATAATCAATTCCATAAGATGAAAACAGATGAAAGAATAAAGGATAAAATACAAACAGTAGAATGAAAAAAATGGGTCTCTTGTTCTGTGGTGTGCTTTCTCCCTCAGATGGGGCCTCCCTCATAATTAACCTGAGTTCAACAAAGTCATTATAAACAGAGTTCCAGAAAAACTCACCCCATTTTTCATAGTGTTCATAAATACAGTGGAAGGTTCTTTGCATAACAATCAGCAAATGTGTTAAAGCATAAGCTTTCTTCCTGAACAAAATTTTAACAATGAATTTATTACTTCCCTCCAAACTGATGACAGCATTTTTTAGCCAATCTCTCACCTCCAGAATTTGTCTCTATCTCCTCTTTTTGATGAGAAAAAAATCTGCCTCAGCCATTAGAAAAGTAATGTTCTTCCAGAATTCTAGAGACCCACCTTGACTCCAGCTCATCAGGGAAGTTATCCCTTAATTTATTCTAATCTGTGGGTGGAACTAGCCTATGAGATGTTTGTTGATGATGAATAATATGAAAAATATTATTGGTTCATATTTCTGTTGCATAAATGTGATACATGGATAGACCAAACCAGGCACTCAATACATGGAGTAAGGGATATCTACACGCAGTTGCTTGGCTATATATAATGACTTCTCCTGATGTGTTCAGCATCAGAACGATAACAAAGATCTGTTTTAAGAAGTGATGGTAAAGAGCTGGTGGCTACTCTTGTCACTTTGCATGGAACATTGTAAGAACTGACAGATTTCATCTTTCAGAAAGGACAAGATAATATAATAATCACAAATATAATCATTTTAATCTGCTGACCTGAAAATGTAGAATTACTGTGGTTTTAGACCTAACTGCAATAAAAAAAACAAAGATCAGAACTATTTTTAATATTAACATTCCATTGTAATTATCCTGGCTTCCACTTAAAAATAGAAAACATTCTCAAACATCTGCAATAGAAGGAGGATCACAAGGAAAAAAAGTCTTTGAAAATCCAAATAGGCTATTTGCATTCAAGGATAAAGCTACTTGTATGGAAAAGATTGGTAACTTTCAATATGATTTCCTTGGTTAATGTGATATTTACCTCCAGATTGTCTGCATTAGTTCTGAACCCCATTTTATCTTCATGAAACAAACAAATATATAAATAAGTAAAACCTTTGCAGCAGTTACAGCAGGAGCTGAATGTCCAACAGAGGAATGGAAACCTGGAATCAAATTCTTTTGCACTTATCTACTCAGTGTTGTGAGTGATATATGAACATAATGAGCTTCCAAACTACCTGGATAGTATCTTACCGAAGAATCCTTTATGGCCCAGTGCATTGATACTAACTTCTGGCTTCATTCTAAGAACTGAACATAAGTGGATATCATCAGAGGAAAGTGTATTTTTGGCAGAGTTGTAAATGATAAAAGTATGAGAGTGCTCTCTGCAAAGAAAATGTTGCTGCAGTATTTACTTGAACACATTTATTTTGGTGACACCGGGCAAGCACTGTCTTCTGAAGCGGACCAAATGAAATGTTTATGATATGTGGGGTGACATGTAGTAGTATTGTATGAAAATCACTACTTTCACTTCACTGAATAGTCACAATGTAAATCCAAAAATTACACAACATTTTAACTGTCCAGTATCATCTAGCAGCAGCTGTGAAAAATCCCCCACGCTGATGAAAGTGCTGCAGAAAATGCACAAAACATTCTCTGAAAGGTTGATTCTTTGTTACTTTCCTACATGGATTTATTGCTTCTGATTGAGGGACAAATGTAATGAATGTTGTCAACAATGGGAAATTGTACTTTTGACAGGTTTTAGATGCTGACTTAATAAGATTCTAATTTCCATTCAAACAATATGCTTGTCTTTCCAAAAGGAGTTATGTAGTTTTTTATTCATTTACTGTGTCTAGAATAGTAGAACAAAATCTGGATATAAAGCCAGGTTCATTGCTATTAGCAGTGACTAATGCACCTTACTGGGTATAATGCCCCTTGGGATAGGCAAGGTAGGGCTGTTTTTCAGGCTGTTTCAAGTAACTTCAGCTGCTTCAGGAAATGAAAGAAGTTTTCCTTGCATAGGCTTTCCTTCCAAGGAGACTATTGTCCTACAATTAACTAAGTAAATTTACAGCATATTCCCTCTTTAAATTTCGTATTTTGTGACACTGAAATTCCTGCATTAGTTCACTAGTGAAGCAATCTCTTGGAGATAAAGATAATCTTTACCTTTAAAAAAGATAAATTATCAATCTAACACTATTTATGATCTAACTAAGTTTTGAGAAGTTCTACTGCTAATCTAACTTATGAATATTTATAGCTCTTCCTTCCCTTGGCTTTGCACTCTGTGGAATTGCCAGTGATTGATATTATTTCTCCCTACCTCATTTTTCAAGTTATAATACTCTTGATGGTGATCAATGATTGAAGTTATAATTGTGATATTAAATATAATAACAGCTTCACAAATTTTGATGAGCATACCTCCCAGTGCCTCACTGTGTACCAAGGAGCCTTCACTGCCGCAATCAAGTACTAGAAGACAGACTCAGCTTCCATGATTCCTGTGGTGCCAAACCTAAAGCATGCAGTTCAAACAGGGATATCTTCTCTTAGCCTTCAGACAAACAAAGCATATGCTGTGGAACAGGAGCGCTTGTTATGGGATATTAAGTCCTAGGGTCTCAATATGTAGATCTTGAAGAAGGAGTTCATTACAGCTAACAAGTTACTAAATTATGCTTTAATCATGTCAGCTTAAGATAGATAGGTAGCTATGTATCAATGTATGTATAAACATACATATTTATTCAAAACATCTAAAACACACAACTTCTGCAGATACATTAATGTCTCCTTGTTACTGTAAGAATCTCCTAGTCTCAGCTGGCTAGAAAACAACTGTATGCAATGTAAAACTTTCATTTACCTTTGGTGGATCACTGGTATTCTTCAGTAGGAAACGCATCTTCTTCCCTAAACAGATGAAATATATCCACCTATAAACAAATTGACCTCTAAACTGCTTAACTATAGTCAGCCTATTCATGGCTTGCAACTGAAATCAACTGCAGTATCAATGTATGTCCTGTATATTGTCACTGTGAGGTGACAACAGGATTGAACATAAAAAATAGACAACTGATTTCCAACTCCTTCCTTTTACCGTATCATAATACAAACAGCTAAAACTCACAGAGATGACCAGTAGCTAATCTTAATTAGTGGGGGTTTTTCAGCTTCCTACAGAGCCAGTTGCTCTTACAGCAACTGCAGATCAGTGTCTAACTACAGTAATCAGTGCTAAACTTAAGTGATATAACTTCTGCCTCTCTTTACCACAAAGTAAATGACAGCTGAAGAAGGAAATGTTGATTTTAAGTCATCTTCAATTTATATTTTCCACTCTCCCTCCCCTACTTATATTTTCTAAAACCCCCTTCCTTCCCTGTTTAATCCTTCAGAAGAGTTCTTCTACACACTTCCCTTCCAGCTACAACAAATATGTTTTCTGTACTCAATAAAACAACAAAAGGGGAATTAAAAAATACTTGTTGATTCTCAACTGTCTTTTCTTTTACAATTCTCTTAAAATTTTTCCTACCTCCATTTCATCCCTTCAAAATCTTCTCCTTTATGACAACTTGTATATATAGAAAAAAAAAAATCAAGACAGAGATGTCTATGAGACATTAAGCATGTATCAGCTTTGTCCCTTAGTTCCACCCTCTGTTGTGATATACACAGTGTATTTCCAAAAGAAAAATATTTACTGTTTTTAACTCATTGTAGAACTGACAAACTTAGGTAGGAAAATAATAATTCTCTGTGTTGTTGCTTTTGCTATTCCAAAATACTATGAACTACTAACTAAATTCATCCCATTACAAAGTACACTGCATAATGTAACACACAAAAATATGCATGCAGACATACAATCAATTTGATTTTAAGTAGCAAACACACATGACTACTGAGATATATCTTAGGCTGTAAAACCAAGACTCAGATTCTTAGGAAAACTGAGGTCAACAACATTTCTTAGAAAAGTTCTGTGTCTTTCTTCAAATGCAGAATATTAATCTGATATTTAAAATTATGAAAATGTGTTTGTCCTGCACAAGTAATACAGACCCATACCCTATATATGAGAACTCATTTTTCCCCAAAGAGATTATGGTCTCATTCTTATGGAGACAGCATCTGGAAAAGAACAGTGCTTCCTTAACAGAACTAGCAATAAAAAATACTGACACTGATAAGTACAATAAAATATTACTACCATGCTCTGTTTTGGTACAACAGCACTATATTACATACACATAAAATTAACTTAAAACAGGAAGGCACATTTTTCAGAAAATCAGGAAAACAATTTCAGCTTTATAAATAGTATGATCATGAAGTCATTCAAAACAATGGACCTTCCTTTCAACTATAAAAAGTTTCTAGATGTGTCTTCTAATGTATCTTTGTAAGACCAGATATAAAAAATAAATGGAAAAGAAAAAATATTTTCATTGAACATAGGCTATTTATACAGCTTCTTTTACCTTTAAAAATATACTATATACATATAAAGATATGTTAAATTAAATGAAGATGCATACTGACGAACAATGAATAATTACATTCATTATACACATCGCTAAAAGTCACTGGTACAGCTTTTTGTGTGGTTACATAGATTTTATGCTCTGTCTAGAATTCATCCCTTATAGGAATCCCTTATAAAATTCATCCCACTATAGGAAATGCTGAAAAACATGTGGCTACTGATCATCGAGTCACCTTGCCCTGCATGAGAACAGCAACTGGCCCCTCCAAAATAAAAATAAAATGAGGAAGGGATGCGGAGGTTCCATTCCCCCTTTGCCAAATGAATACATTTCTGTGTCCTGTCCAGGCTTCGAGAGAAGGAGGTTAGGTTGTGTTATCAGAGTGCCAGTGCGTGACCCAAGAGAATAGAGCTCTGTTGCCTGTTCTTGCACTGATGTCCTGTGTGAATTCAGGCAGCTTGCAGTTCCCTCCCTGTCCCTGAAAAACGAGAATAGCACTATCCTAAAGCTGCCTGTGGCACTGATTGATAAATAATATAAGGCTGTGAGGTACCCGGACTGTATGAGGAGCAAGGGGCAGGCACACTGCCACAATCATTTCTGTTCTTCAGATGCCTCACAGAAGTATTAACTGCAGAATATATCTGCAATATTCAAACACACTTTCTCTTTCAAAGTATCCAGCTTAATCAAAGCAACATTTCTTTTTCCACTTTCCTTACTGATTCCTTACCAGAGTTTGCAGGTGAAGGCAACTGAACATGGATGAAACACACTAGCAGAGCCAAGATCATAGCTTGTTTGCCTTTGCTTTGAAACAGAATTAGTCTTCTTCTAATGGAGAAAATCACAGATAAAACTGCCTGATTCTAACAATTTCAACATTTTTCTTTTCGGAAAGCTGAGAACAAAGAAGTCCAAGAGTTTGGCATTGTCACATCACTACCTAACATTATCCATCCATTTAACCACTGTTACTAGACAATAAATGTTACAGCTCTTGTTACCTGAATAGTGGTAGCCGTGACTATGTTAGGAGATCTTAAAACAAAATATTTTTTGGATCTAGGGATTTGAGATGTTTTAAAAATTTATAAGGGAAGAGGACTGGGAGGGTAGTGGTACTGCTTGTATATACCATACACGATGTATGTATTGTACTGTTCCAGGTAGAACTGTTTTACTGAATTCAATGTGATCCATCTTCCATTTTTGTGATTCTGCCTTTTCATTCACATATTCTCATTTTCATTTAATTAAAAGGCTAATACCTCATTTATTTAATTGGAATATATTCCTTTAATTAAACTTCTGAGTACCATTAGTGAGAAAATGACAAAACTAACTGTATTGCCTTGATTAGCATGCTATTTTTTATGGCAAGTTGCAAGAAAAAGGACCAAAAATTCTAAATAACAAGCATGTAAAATAAAATCACTTAGGCCTGATGGAAAAATATTTTCCTGTAAATATTTGATTCTCCATTTACCCCACCATATGTCCAGGACAATAAAAGGGATGGAAAGTGGCCTTTTCAGTGACCTTGTGTCCCTCCCTTAGAGGAAGACGGCTGACAGGTAGATATATGAACAGTTTGTTATTGCAGATTCCAGATCTTGTGATTATCTCTGACTCAACTTCTGACTCAACTTCTGGAGTTTTATTGGGAATTCCTGTGATGGGTCAAACAGTGTATCACTCCTTGTCTTTAACTTGTATCGACCCCAGGTTAAAAATACACCTTACAATAATATATAACATTTTCCAAAACTTCTGCTTGAGTTGAAAAAATGATGGAAAGCTCCAGATTAGAATGATCCAAAAAATATGTCTCAAAATGTAGACTTCATTTTACCTGGGTAGATATTATCATTATTAATTTATCTATACTTTTCTTAGTTTCCAGCTTCCGTTGATGTAGTAAAGTAAATAATTGCCATTCACTTTCTTAATGAATAAGCCATATCAATTATATATTCTTGCAGAATATTAGATGATATTCCCAGGTGATCTATTTTTAAAGTATCTTGCTAGATTTGCCTCAGACCTGTGTGATGAGGAAAGATATGTATTTACATGTAAATCTCTTCTATATGTTTAATATATATGTCTATATATTTTTATTGTAAAATAAGCAAATTATAACTTAAGAATCCATTTCATTAACATTTAGGAAGTACTCTAAAATCCTCTGGAAAACAGTTTGGAGAGACACTGCGACACACATTCTCAAATTTTGTCTGAATCTGCCTGCATCTTCATCCAGTATCAGGTTAAATTGCCTTGCTTTCCCTAAATCAATTCAAAATTTTACTGATGTCATGTTCTTGATCATCAGTGTTGCTACATTAGACCTCTTTGAAAGCTTAATTATTCTCCTCATCAACTGCAAAAAAACATGAACTTTCAAACTCTGAGAGACATGAATAGGTATTCCTCATTTCTGAATGCATCCTACTAACCTAGGATGAGGTCAGCTCTGGACTTTCTTACAGCAAAAAATAACTCACCTTATCCCTCTTCCACATCATTCACTTCCTCCTGTACACAGCATAGATGTTCTGGCAGAGAAGATTTGCTGACTTTTTGCTTCCTACCCATTAATCTCTATCTTCTGACCCCCTGCTATGTCACTAGCACACCTATCATTCTCAGTGTAGTGCTGCAGGATTTCTCCAATTTCCTGTGGGAATATCTTTCTAGCAGACCTGAAACCAGGAGAGAATTATGACACGGCACTAAAAACATGAACAATGCCAATGTTGTTGTAGGACTCAAGTAAGAATGGGGAACAAGAGGTCTGCTATGTTATGTCTCAACACAAGATTAGCCTCCCCTGCACTTAACTGCAGGAAAACAGCACATCATCTTCTCCTTCATATTTGAGCTTCAAACTTCAAGTCAGAGCAAGAACTTAATTTTGGGTGGTTTGACATGGCTCTCTCCTATTCCTGTGCTGTAACTTGCTGCTTCTCAGTAGTACTGTCTCAATGGGGTTTCCTAAAAGGTTCACAAGTACCAAGAAATACAGCAAAATAAATGGAACTGAAAAACAATAAATGGCACTTCATTAGAGTTTCATTTATAATGCACACATATATATTGTTATATTTTTTCCAGTTACATCTGTGCGCAACCTTTCTATCACGGGTTGGATACAAAACACTTGAAAGAATCATATAGAAGGGATCTACTGCCTAAACAAAGGCATTTGTATGTAGCTGTTGAGCAGACCTCTTTGCCCCTTTAGATGCTCTGTGATATCAAGCTTGTCTCGAGCCGCCACCTCTCCAAAAGCAGTCAAGATTTTTTAATCTTGACTACTTTTGGCATATCTGACATCTTCACGTGAATGTCTCGTGTACCTCAGAGCATCTCAGATGACACTAGATGTTTATCTGAGCAATTGAGGACTACACTTCAGAACTGCATGCTGTGAGCCTTTCTATCAAGTGGTCAGAACTCAACACATATATTACAACTCCATCTTACTCTGCAGGCTATGAACAGCCAACTGCAGATTCAGTGCTTGTATGCTTTTTTTATTGGCAGTGATGAAGCCACTGAGAGAGGGCAAAAGAATAATGTCCTCACTGCAAAGCTTTAGGCTGATACTCTTTATCTTCTCAGGTTAGGAGCATAATTTAGAGAAGCTAGAATACATGAAAAAGCAGCAATGGCACAGAAATGGATACAGGGAAGGTAAGTCCTTGCGCTCTAAACCAGTGCTTGCTTTCAGTGCTTTCTGTTTTCTCACTTGCCAAAGGGATCAGTCTTTTTTACCTTCTCCCATTTTTAAGATATGCCTGTGCATTATACTATCTATAGGACAACAAATTTGAAGGGCAGAAAAGGACTTAATGTATTTAATTTTTAGAAAATAAAATTATAATAATTCCTTAAAATCAAAGTTGTTTGATTTAGAACAATGCTCATAAGCAAAGTGACACTATTCCAATTACTAGCGCTTTTCCTGCAAAAACAATAGATTATAATACAAACTGTTTACAGAAAATGCATTGCTAGATGACCTGTGAAGTTCACTGTAGTGAATACGGCTCTAGAATACATAATTCTGGACTAGAAAATGTTTCCTTCTGACAACATATTTCATTGAAGAAGTTAAAGAGTGATAACATCATGGATGTTGATGTAAGTGTAAAAACAAAAAGAAAAATTAGCTTATGAAACAAGCTATCTGACATTTAATGGCAAACCTGAGGAATGAAAGGTTAAAGATGTTAAGATCATTGCTGATAATGGAAGAGTAGAAAACAAAAAAATATCCTATGAGCTACAGCTTTCAAGCATACAGAAAAATAAATCTCTGACTAAGTAGAATGTACTGTTCAACATACGGATGCTTGATTTTTCTGGTAGGTTACTTACTTCTTTTAAGCTTATCATTTGTTACATGTACACGAAGAAACACTTCTATTTGTTAATGTAATCTTATGATTTCCTGTACCAATGATATAGCTCTGTATTCCATTCACATTGTATGTGCAATGGAACAACTGTTGATCAAATTACATTTCATGCACAGTCACCTTGAATATATTGGCCAAGACAAAACAAGAAAGTATCATGAATTGTTTTTTATCACATATTTCAGATTTCTTATAATTACTTCACTAATAATCTACTGTGCCAATAATATTATTCTAATGATGAAAGGTAGACTTTACAAAACACAAAGGAAAAATTGAAGAATTGTGAGAAAAAACAGCACTTACAAAAAGACTGACTAAAGGGGAGGAAATAAAACCCCATATAAATAATGATTATATAATATTTTCCTCTTTGATACCCTCACCCCTCTTCCTTCACTCATAAAATGTTTGTCCAGTTTTGTTCCTTCATACAGAACATCCTAACAGTCTGTTTATGGAAGAAATATCTCGGCTGACATCGTAACTGCCAACTTCTTCTAAAAATGTCTATAAAGCACATACTTGCATAAGTTTGCATGTTTTCAGGTGCAAAATACTACGGCTTCTGAATCCAAGAAACCACCTAACAAATGCTGAAGACCACCCCTACCCAAGACAATACCTTCCCTGAGGTTGAAATAGAAGCAAAATATGATTTTATAAATTGAAGCATGAAGCATGTACTTTCCCCAAAATGCTCTGTAACAAATACAAATACAAACAAAAAAGTAGGACATTTTCTTATTGTCATAATTTGTGCTCTCATCATGTCAAAATGCTTTATTGAACTGAGGACCTTGTTGCTACAGATAATATGCAGATGAAGTAAGAAGCAGGCATATCTCACACTGGCTTAAGCGATGCGGACTATGCAGAAATAGCTGTATAGGAGCATTCAGTAGCTTATAGCATGGCAGTGATAAAGTAAGCTTAAAATGGTGAGTTACATGGTGACAATAATGCTGAAGTTTTAAGACCTGTACCTTTGACCTGGCTAGATAGATGTTTTTGCTGTCCATTCCAGAATTACCTCTGCTTTTATCTGTTCTTCTCATACAGCACACACTAACATTGAAAAGAGTGTCTCCATTCTGGTCAACCAGAACATTTAAAGACTTGCTGTACAGGTAAAATATGTGTTTCACAAAAGGATGTATTTTTTATTATAAATGGCTAGATCTATCCATTCAGTCACCATTAAGGCCCATAAGAATTGTGAAATCACATTTGTCATGATTTTCAAATTAAATACTAACAGTGTGGGCACCCAGACTCTTTTAGAGAGAGAAATTTGTTGCCTCTCAGTATCAGCATAACTGGGTAAAAGACTCTGACTATCAGAAGGTACTTAAAACACCCGTTTCTGGAAAACAACCTTACTGAAGGCAAGTCTAGATTTGGCACCTTACAAATAGTTTTTAAAATCTTATTCAAACTGTATCTGTGTCTTTAACACAAAACCCAAAACTGAAGATAAAAATTCTGATTGCTTCATAGAACACCGAGACATGCCTGACCAAACTCACGTGAGAGCTATGTTTTGCACACTAAATTTAACTAAGTACAGAAAATCTGGAGTGGTTTCTTTCCAATGATACAATGTGTGTTAGGATTAATTTATTACTATGACTTTTCTTTTGCCAACCTACTCCCTTGGACATTATACCACTCTATATTTTTCAACAGGTGAGGAAGGCTTTAGCTGCACAACAAACATTGTAGCTAACAAAATAATTAATGGATTGTTTTGGAAAAAACCAGGCTAAATAGATCGTATCCAACAGAGGAAGAAAATATTTTGTTCAAGCACCCATTAATTAAAGAAATTCAAACATTTGGTTAGAAAACTGTCTTACATACTTCAAAAAGAGAAAACAGTATTGTCAAACAACAAAGGTTGAGCCTTTGGCTTGACATCAAAACAATTATTCAGAAATGGGTGGTGGTGTCTTTATTTATATTCAGAACACCTTTCTTTTTGAGAATTTCTGTTACTGTTTCCAGGACCATCCAGAGAGGCAGGTACAGTGCAAAGGAAATAGGAATAGCTCAGTCAGATCCTCACTATCTTAGCTGGTATTTGGTGTACCATTACCTTACACTAGGGAAAAAAAAAAAAAAAACAACAAACAACAAAACACAAAAAACAAACAAACAAACAAACAAAACAAAACAAAAAAAACCTAACAAACCCAGGATATTTTGCAAGTAGATGACTTCATAGTTAAGGGAATAGCTAACAGTCAGAAAATGTACATCAGCTCTGCTTGTTTATATTGCAATGTATCCATAGTTTCAGTCACACTAAGTTCCCACATTATTTCTTTGTACTGTAATGTGGTATAGAAGTCCAAATAGTGAGGGTTCTCTGTACCAACAAATTATAAAAGATAGCCAATATAAATGCATGATGAATGACAAGAGGTGGTAGAAATCCATATGGTACCCAGAGGATAATGTAGCAGTGTTTCCTGAATAGTCTCCATGTTCCATTATGGCAGAGACGAGATGGAACTAGAATTTAACCTGGCAGCAATCCCAAATGAGGGACTCAGAAGAAAATGCATCTGTTAGAAATAAGGAATTATGCTTACATGAGTGTGTATACTCAGTGGAAAAAAGAACATACAATTTGTAATATATATGCTTTAAAAATTATTCATTCATTAAGATGTATTATAGTGATATTTCCAGGGAACTTTTCAACGGTCATCTATTTCCCACCAATGACAAACCTCAACCTAGTTCACATTTCCTGCTTCAAATTATTTTTCTTTTTTTTTGTTCCTGCCATTTTTTCAGCACCTCTCCTCTTCTTCAGAGTTTATTTACTATTCTTTTTCTCTTTCTTTCTTTTTCTCTTTCTTTCTTTCTTTCTTTCTTTTTCTCTTTCTTTCTTTCTTTCTTTCTTTCTTTTTCTCTTTCTTTCTTTCTTTCTTTCTTTCTTTCTTTCTTTCTTTCTTTCTTTCTTTCTTTCTTTCTTTCTTTCTTTCTTTCTTTCTTTCTTTCTTTCTTTCTTTCTTTCTTTCTTTCTTTCTTTCTTTCTTTCTTTCTTTCTTTCTTTCTTTCTTTCTTTCTTTCTTTCTTTCTTTCTTTCTTTCTTTCTTTCTTTCTTTCTTTCTTTCTTTCTTTCTTTCTTTCTTTCTTTCTTTCTTTCTTTCTTTCTTTCTTTCTTTCTTTTCTTCTTATTAGATTGCATTCCTTCTGCTATACATGTACTAGGTATGAAAAGCTGCTAAAAGTATTTGATGTCTGTGCTCAGACTCTTATTCCTCAATATCATTACAGAGATTGCAAGTAGGAAGTAAACACATTTATCTCTACAACTTCTAGAACATTGTGGGAAGTTACTTTCCTTTCTGAAATTATTTTTTCCAGATATGGTCCCTACAGAGTGAATTATTTTGGGGGGGAACACATCAGAATCAGATCAGATCTCAGTTTTGAGTCAAAAATGTTTACTGAGAAATATAAAAGTGGCAGAAGCTTGGACAGCATAAGCTTTGTGAAATAAAGAAAGTTACTTTAAAAACAATAACAAAACAAAAAAAAATAAAAAAACTTGTAAAGAAATCACAAGTAGACATCCTCTATTTTTTACATTTTGTATCTCTTTCTGAGAATGTCTTTACCTCAAAATATCTCCAGTGAATGTTCCTGAAGATACTTACATAATGCATATACATAAAGCTCTGTTTTAACAGACATGAAATATATGTAAGGTATTTTAAGCATTTCTGCTTTTTAAATTTGTTTTGCTAGAAAATGTAACAATGACAGTTAAATAGAAACAGTTTTCAATAAAAATTTAGGTTGATAATATAAAATACAAGAGACCAAAGCTTAAAACAAACGCACCTTCTGAAAACTAATGCTAAGATCAATACAATTACAGAATCTTTTCTCAGTATTAAGGTCAATTGTTAAAAATATGTGGGTGCAATTTTTACAATTCCTTTAAAATTTGGACCTAATTTTACAATACATAAAATATAAAGTTGAGAGAACTACTCATGGTTGCTTTGAAGGAATTTCTTTTGACATAGGTCCTTATCTCACTACCTATTTAATTATCTAAAGTTATCTCTTTCAATTGAGCAAATACAATTTAAATTGAATGTTTATATAGTTCTTTGCTCTCACTGGCAGTAGGGAGAAGGACTATATGTTTTGTAGGCTTTTAATTTTTCTTAGGCTTCAACTGAATGAAAGTGCCGTTTCATTCAGTGAATGTGGATGCATTCAACTGCATCAGCACATCAATGACTCCTACGAAGCCTGCTGTCCACCATCAGCCACAGATTCCTTCCCTGGGCTGCTTTCCAGCCACTCCTCTTCCAATTTATACTTGTGCCTGGCGTAACTCTGCCCCAGATGTAGAATTCAGCATTTCAGCTTGCTACGCTTCATCCCCTTAACCACTGCCCAATGCTTCAACCTATCTAGATCCCTCTGCAAGGTATCTTGCCCCTCAATAGTCAACAGCACCTCCCAGTTTGGTATCATCAGCCAACTTGCTAATGGTGCATTCAACTCTGCCACCCAGATTGTTGATAAATATATTGAAAAGGGGTGGCCCTGAAATTGAATCTGAGGAACTCCTCTGGTGAACAGCCACCAACTGATGTAGCCCTATTCACTACAACCCTTTACGCTGAACAGGCTGAACCCTGCCATTCAGCCAGTTCTTCACCTAACACACCATGAACCAAATTATGCCACAGCTGGACAATTTGCCTAGAAGGATGTTGTGAGGGACAGTATCAAAAGCCTTACTACAATCCAGAAAAAATACATCCACTGCCTTCCCTTCATCCACTAAGCAGGTGACATTATAATAGAAGGATATCAAACTAGTTAAACAGGACTTTTCCTTTGTGAAACCATGTTGACTGTGCTTGATGATTGCATTAATCTTCAAATGCCTTTCAGTACTACTCAGTGTAATCTTCATAAATTTTTTCTAGAAAATGAGATTAGAATAATAGGTCTATAGTCCCATGCATCTTCCCTCACACCGTTTTTGTAAACTGGAATAACACTGGCTGGCTTCCAGTCAGCAGGGACCTCCCCAGACTCCCAAGACCTTTGCTAGATGATCAAGAGGGGTTCTGCCATACCATTTGCTAGCTCCTTCAGTACTCCAGGATGAGTCCCATCAGGCCCCATGGACTTGTTAACATTCATATGATACAGCTGTTCCCTTCAAATATACAGCCATGGAACTGTAGAAAACTCTTGTTTTTCTTCTGTTTCCATAGCCTTTTTTTGTTGCTTTTGTTACACATAAAAGGTCAGTGCTGGTCCTGATGATTCCTACTCGGTGAACATGTACCATAAAGCTGCTGCAGAGCTCTCAGCAGAATTGTTCACAAGCACTTGTCATTTTTTGTTCTTATACTTCAGGCATCTCTTGGCTTGCCCACACATCAAGGAAAGCTGCACAATACACCTCTGTGCCTATATTGCAGTCTGTTCTTACACTTCATGGCAGAACTGATGGAATTTACCAACTAAAAATAAAATTCTTCTAATTTGCAAAGAAGATGAAACATGAACCATCTTCAGAAAATGAAACACTTGTCTCCTCCTCAAGAAGAAATTGTAGAAAACCAGAAATTATTTGATTCTCTTTAAACTATATGTAGATTTTTTAAACCTATATCTTCACTATTGTCTTTATATTCTCATGTATACTCTGACAAGTCTGTAAGGTTTTGTTGTTTCTGGACTTTTGATACCATAAGCATTCAGAAAAACATTTGTGATGTTCTGTTTTGGCATTGTACCTACTCTTGCTAAGCGAGAAACTGTAGCATCTCTCTATTCATTGTTTGTTAAAAAATCATTGTTAGTGTATTTATGATTAACATAAACAAATAACACTAGCTAAATAAAGGGACTGGTTGAAATATAACCAGGTTTCTGCCCTATAAAGACATTCAAGATAGAAAAACTGGAGATGACACCTGAAGAATGAAGATCTGCCTTGAACTCCTTGTCTGCAGGGGTCAAATAATTTTGAGATTATTCCGCAGATTAAATGAGGCTTTATGTGGACACCAGCTGTAGAAGACAGTGTATCAAAATACAAAACTGGAACTGCACCTGAAGGGAGTAGTAAGGCTTTTCTTTCTCCGTATCATGCAAGAATTGAAGCACTGCCCATAAGGGAAACTCTACCCACAGCAGAGGATTTCACATGGTTTCTTCTCCCTCTGAACACAGATCATTAATATAAAACTACAGAAGCAAGCCAACAGGAAGGTCCAGAAGAAGAAAGCAGAAGCAGGCAAAGCAGAAAATTTTCATCCAAACTTGTCCTTCCTCTACAGTAGTTGCATCTCAGCCTTTCTTGACACCCATATCAATTATCCTTTTTTTCATTTATGCATCTTTCCAGACCTCTGGACAGAGGTGGAGAGGTAATTTGGAGGGGGAGGAAAAAAACTGTGCAGCCACAAGGCTGCTACCCAGTGTCACCATCAAAAGTATTCACAGCACTGCAAAGTGCTAACACAGTCACCATTGCCATATTAGACCTAATCCACCAGTACACATACTAAAGCCTCCTTCATCACTTTCAGCAAGAAATTATGGAACTAATGCAACATTTGCTGCCATCACATTGTTCACACTACTGTTTTATGTTATGCCTCATCATTCACCCTGTTGATTCAGATTATAAAATCTCTAGAGCTGGGACCATCTGGTATTCTCTGTTTGTAAAGAGCCTAGCACAATAAGGTCTTGTTCTGGGTTGACACACACAATCATAACAAAAACAGCCAATAATAAATAGATAGTTTTATCTCACCAGTTGATATCTTTCTTTTATTCCCAGTGGACATTTTGCAGTAATATAAATAGTCAAAACAAAAGGGAAAATGAAAAGACAAGGACATTCTTTAGGTATTAGGAACAAATAAATGTAATCCTCAACCTAGTCACCTTTTATCCTATCCACTCTCCTATTTCATTGTTTTGATGCAATAAATAACAGCTTTCATATACAGGCTGGACTAAGCCAGATATGAGTTTATTTCCTCCATTTGTACATACAAAGCTGGAGACCTACCTAAAGCACATAGAACCCACACTGAAAAATACAGTGATGAGCGTAATTAATTACAGCATAAGATTAGACAAAAAAAAAATTTTGCTAATTACTCACAGATTAGGGCCCATTTTTTCAGTGCAGTGGACAAGAGTATGCATTTAATCCCCATAATAACAATAATGGGATACATCATTAACCCTATTTTATTCTTTCTTAATTTTTATAATACCAATAACAGAGATCGTTAACCTCTGTTCTGTTTAATATCTAATCAGCCATTTTAGTTAAATAAATATAATAGAAAACATTAAATATCTTTTTTTTTTAGCTAGTTTTCCTCTCAGAAGGGAAATTTTTCCTAATGTTATATTAATACCAGTTTACTCAACAAGAGTCAAAACATCAGTGGAACAAGGAAAAAGATCGATTGCAACATGCCATCTTTAAACAAATACTTTTCATCTTCATTATTTGATAAACAATTTCTTGAAAATGGTAAGTTTTCTGTTAAAATGTATATTGACTATATTTTATAAATTTTCCTTTGTATTACTCTGTTACCTTCTGGGCTTCAAACATTGCTTAGATTTGGGTATTTATAGATGTAGAGTTTTGATTCAGTCCTATATTTCACACTTTCAACAGAAAAATAGGAGTAAAATCTATCTCTGTTAGTGAAGGCAAGCTGAACTGAGAAAGAGAAAGAAAGAGAGTATATTAGTGCTGAGAAGAATCCATTCTGCATAAATGTCCCAAAGAGCAACATAATAATACATGTGAAGCTATATAACCAATATTTTGAATCACCACTTCTAATGACTTATAAAAGATAAAATAGCAAAATGGGGATATATTAGTAAGCAAGAGGTATGGCTTTGTACTTCAAGCTTGGGTACTGAAATATGCTTCTTTACTCAGTTATAATGGTAACATTGACTAAAACATTTCTTTTTTAGGTGAGTAACCATAACAAGAGAGTAGGAAGATGTAAACTGAAACAGGAATGAAATTATATAAATTTTGGAAATTATCAACAAAATAGTACTATAAAAAAAGATTACAGGGGTTCTTAAGATTACTGATGAAACTGGTGGAACCCAAGTCATTTCTTGTATTTATTTATTTATGTATGAATGTTGGAAGACAGATCATCTGTTAGAGTGATGTCATGTACAGATCGATAATCAGTTGATTACAAGAGAGCATCTGTGAAACCTACACATTTAATAAAAGGGTTATAGGATATTACGTATTTAGAAATGATCCAAAAGGAATACATATCTATTTGTCATTTTAAGGCTGTAGAGAGTTCCCCAATGCTCAGATCGTTGGGAACATGCTGATGTTAAAATCCTATTTGATTTTTGATGAAAATCTGTTGGGTCTGTATGTATTACCTCTCTGCCTTAAATTAAATAAATTGATTTTTTCACACTCCTGTAAAACTCCTATAGTATTTATTCCACATTAGGCACTACCAGTCCTCTTCCCCACAAAACATGCATCAAGATAGTCAAAAACAGTTATAAGAAGTCATAATTAGAGCAGAACAAAAAAGAGCATCAGGGATTGCAAACACAATATTTTGACCTAAATTCTTCTGTAAGAATGTTAAACACAGCACCTAAGTTTGATATACGTAACAAACTGTGAAATAAAGATTTACCTATTTGTCTACATTTCTTGAATTTAATAGGGCTTGAAACTAATTTCAGCGTAACTTTGAAATATTTCCACTGTAACTCGTGTATATTCTCAACAATTTAAAGTAAGATTTTAGAGTAGGGAGGAGAACATTTTCAATTATAATGTAAGTAGGCACTGGTTTAATTAGATCCTATCAAGACAGCCTATTAATTAGTCTGTCGCAAATGTTTAAACTGCTACAAATCTTATGAGAAAGGTGATAGAAGATATCTTCTCTAACAGAAAGTTACTATTTGGTTCGAGCTGCCATTCAAAAATGCCATTCAGCCGCCACTGAAGAATAGTTCTGTTCAAGGTGATACTTCTGTGCCACCCTTATATTATGTTAAAAATATCACATTCCTGTACTGCAATTCGTTGGTCCAAAACATTTTTCCAAGCAAGCATGAAAACTGCATTCTTGCCTTCACTAGACAATTGAAAATATACATAACATTCTTCAAAGTTGGCACAAAAACTACATTTAGGTGATTGTTAAGATTTATTTAGCAAGAATGAGGAATTAGGAATTTTAGTGTATTTCATAAACCTGAAAGACATGGGTAATGTCTATTTTTCCTGTGGATGGGATTCCCCCAACAGCAGATCACCACATTTGTGTGGAAAATAGATATTCCAGCTTTTGTGCAGCTCTACCTATAGATTCTTAATTATTTTAAACAAACACTGTTATAGGGAAGAATAACCATTCTTCTGTTTATCTGCCACATATATCTCATTCCCATGTAAGGAGACAACCAACTTTGTTGTTGTTTCGGGTGAGACCCCAAGTTTGCCTTGGGAAAACTTGGTTGTAAGGAAACAACCAACAAGTCATCAAACACCTAGAAGAAAATTTTACATTACTACTATACTGAGCCAAACACGAGCTGCTTCCAAAATGGGAAAGGTTCTAAAGGTTCTTGGCTTTCTTAGTTTTAAGGGAATTTCATGAAAAACCCAGGAGATAAATTTATGTACAGCCATCCACTCGTTAAACACTCTCCACTCTTCCACTAATCCACACAACTACACTGAAAAAAAAACCAAGCCAAAGGACAGTGGTGCACCTTGTCTCCTTCTCCTTTCATTTTCTTAAATCAATGAGAGTTCCAATCTCCACCTTCAACAGGACAGTTTTTCTTGTGGGTTTTGGCTTTGTGAACAGCTTGTGAGGAAAGACTAAACTGCATTTTTACTATAGACTAAACTACATGTAAAGAAACTGTTCATATTTTATTAAGAGAAATGCAGGAACAAGAGTTCCTGCTGAATAAGAGAACAAAGA
Source organism: Rhynochetos jubatus (assembly GCA_027574665.1). Taxonomy (NCBI): domain Eukaryota; kingdom Metazoa; phylum Chordata; class Aves; order Eurypygiformes; family Rhynochetidae; genus Rhynochetos; species Rhynochetos jubatus. Next base: position 105,698,810 of record CM050648.1, read on the forward strand.
TAAGGGAAACCTCAAATGTTTTGTTGTAAGAATCTAAATATTAACTGAGCATTATGGGTTTAATTGTCAAGTTGGGTTTGGAGGGTTTTTTCCTCTGTTGATGATTCAGCATTCTTCTGTAAAACCATACTCCCTAACCCTTGCATTATAAGAGAAGATTATGAACACCTGTCTGATTGAAGAGTGGTTTGGAATGCTCTGTTTATATTGTATTTCAAAGAAAGAGCGGGCTGTGATTGAATACAACCCCAATCACTATCCATCAACATTATTCACTCTTAATGTGACAAACCAAAGGCAACACAGCATTTACAATTGGTATCAGTCAATTAATCTCTTTCTCTTGTAAAAATATCTGCAGCAACAATTTTTCTGAAAAGTAAAATTTATGAATAAAAGGAAATTCCAAGTATTCCTTAGGCTACAAGGCTGTCAAAGCCAGAGAATGAAATGTAGTCATTACATATGCATAAAACAGAGAATCTTTCCATCGAAGAAAAAAGAAAGAAAAAGCATGATGTAAACCATATTTTAGATATAACCACATAAACCATCAAATTTTATAAGAAAATTATTGTTATAACAATGTGATTGATAGTCAAAGCTAAAGGTCACACTTTAAAAAATTGCTTCTAAAATTATGCAATATACCCCAAAAAAGGGGTACTTAAGCATGTCTTAATAGTTCTCTGAATGAACCAGTACTCATTAGTTTAGTTAATGAATACATATCTCTGCACTTGCAGGCAGTAACCGGGAAGTAACACTTTGAATCAGTTGTCTCAAGGAAAAAAAGTAAATGGGATATGCCTATACACTAAGTGCAATTTGCTTTATTTACACATAACCATCTGTCCTGGAACAGAGATGCACACAGCGTGCAGACTATTTTTTAACAGGAATTATACGATGACATAAATGGCCAGTTTCTCAAGAGCCAGTCTCAACATCCATATCAAACACAAATGCTTACATGATTCTCTCTGTAGAAGATCCTGTACAAAAATGTTACTACTACATAGCATCTCTTCACAATCAATTATTTTGAAACTCTGTGTAGCAACCACAAGATTTTTTTATACTACCTGAGAAATACAGTTTGGCATTAAATGCACTTCTTTATCTACACTGCTCCACTCAGTAAGCCATATTCTGTGTAAAGAATACTTGTTTCTGTCTCTGTATTTCCACTAATTTACCTGGATGTGCCTTTATACATACAGCAAAACTGACAAGCTGGTGCAATTGGATTGCCTATCTACCATAAAAACTGTAGCCCTGGTTTATAAAATAAGGACAAATGAAAGGCAAGCAACACCTCTGCATAACCTTCCTATTGTAGAATAAAATACAAAATACCAAGAGGAAAACTATGTACATCAATTATCATAGAAGGTTCAGGAATATTACACAGCATCGACACTTTAAGTTTATTCTAATGGGTTTATGTTTCATACTTAACAGCAAATTTAAAAAAATACTATATTCATACTGATAAATAAAGAGTCTGTAAAAAATGAAGCTAGTGTTAGCAAAAATTGGCTTCTTTGATGAATGATTGCATACTTGCTGAGGAGAGGAAAACACTGAAGGAGAATGGACACAAGTGGAGGAGTCACAGTGATAGAAGATGCAGTAAACACCATTATAAGCAACTGCATAAATAACTTATAGCAAAGGCAGGAGTAGAGTTTTAGGGTTTATTATAAGCACTATTATTATCATTATTATTATTGTCGTTCAATAGAAGAATATAAATGAAAGAAACAAATCATACATTCTAAACCTTTGAAAATACTATAAACTTAGCTGCCTATTTACACAGGAGAAATAAAACGCTTCTTGGACTTTTTTTTGTTTTGTTTCCATTTGTGTAAGATCATATGTATGTAATCAGGTATTTTCAATGTGATATATTATCTATTTGCCTACCCTTTTATTAAATTCTTAGCCTAGTTACTTAAGCACTTGGCCTAAACAAACACAACTGCTGAGGCTTAGTATTTTCTTTGTGGTTGATAAATCCCTTTCCATGTATTTCACTAAGGACAACCTCTCATGCATACCTTAGAAAGGATCTCTTTCTAGAGCTCTGTATAAAATTATTTGCTTTCTTCAAAAATCTACGTAGATTTATGAGTCTCCTTGCCTATAATCCAATCTTTCTACTGTGTAATTCTTTTAATCTCTATATAGAAAACTATGTTGTGACATTTTTCATGGTTGATTATCTTTTTCATGCATAATACTAATCCTCTAGATCAGCTTGCCTTCCATCTGTGCCCTTTAAGAAAGACAACAGTCCATAGTACCTTCCCAAGTGAGGACATGCTATTTTTAATTGCACTAATCTGTATGCAGTAAAATAGGAAGTTCATTGTCTTTTTTGCCTATGGAAGTTTACTATATTGGATACATCCTTAATTTTGTCTATATGTAATATATCATACAATAATTTTCTTTGTATCATCTCCTATTTACTTCATCACAGTTGTATTTGTATAACACAAATAACTCCTTATTTTACATTTAATTGCTATAGATAATGACCTAAATAGCACTTGTGGAAGTAATTTCAGTATTTTATACTTGTAACTCTTTCTAAATGTGCCCTTTGGGTACAATCCAGCAAAGATTTGCACATATGTTCAAGTTTATGCATTCCGAGTAGTCCCAAGGTTTTTGTTTGTACTGTTTGTAGAAATGCCACGAATGTTCTCTTTCACGTTCACCTTTAAGAAAAAAGAGAAGAAAGGAAGGAAGGGAATGAGGAGGCTCACTTAACCTTGGTCTATAGAGTCCATATTAGTTTGAAACCTCTGACACTCATAGTTACTCAAGTTATAATAAATTTTTTCATTGTTTGAAGAAAATGAGAGGAATTGCTTTATGCCTGATTACAGGAAAGACCAAAAAACCTTGATTTTTGTGAATTTTTAAGGTATTATTCGAATTAATTTAATTATCTGCAGTATTTGCCTTGTAGCTTTACGAGAACGTAGTGAGATTTCTTGTGGTCCTTGAGCCAGTGTGTGTTCAGAAGTGCAGGATCAGCCCTTTTAATTTTACCTTGGCCCTTGACTCAGAGAACCAAGTAGAACCAGGAAGCACAGAGGAACAAGAAAATAGGAAATATTTTTTTAAGTTTTTGACAAGTTCACTTCTCTTTTGGTTTGAATTCTGGGCAATGGTTCAGATCACATCTTATTTTATCCAGATCTGGAGGCCAAGCCTCTGCTGGTTTTGTTCAACCTCTGCCCTTTTTTCCTGTCCCAACATCACCAATTCACACACTACCTGTGAATCTATTTTGACAGCTGGATTTTCCCAACAGTAAAATACTTTACACATATGTGGTACTTTCAGAGTCAGTACATGCAGCTCCCACTCTTACCTCAATATACCTTTCGTTCTATACAGTTGTTTGTACAGGCTAAATCTGGGAAAGGCTCTGACCCCTCAGCTCTACATTTTATTCCCCTTTTAATTATACACAACACATACATTCATCAGTGGAGAAAGAAGCTGAAGATCAACAGTGTATCTAATTATTTTTGTATGTTGCTTAAACTTAATATATTGCACCTTGGAGTCAGGGAAAGGAAGTTAAAAAAAATAGGCTTTTCCTTTTGGAAAGCTCTTCCAAAGCTTTTAGACAGCTTTTGTTGTAAAATAAAAAGATGTTATTGCAAAAGTGGTGGGAAAAGAGCAGGGATTTTAATTTACTTTCATGTTGTTTCCTCACTAAGTTCAATCTAAGGTGAAACATCGTGTTGATGTCAAATTTTGCTTCAAGCAAAACAATAGAGGAGCTCTAAAATTAATGTAGGTGTCCAGTCAGAGGCCTTATACAGCCATTAATGGCAGTGCCAGCTTGAGATAATGCATTATAAGCATGAAAAATTCAACAGTAATTGCTGTGTTCTGATCTCTCTCCTTTCTTCTTACTTTGTTTTCCACAGAATCCGCTGCACATTCCCAAACTGACCTTTCTGCTAGTTTACCCCACAGAAAGGCACTGAATCTGGATCATTATGACTAATGAAATTGCTGAGAAGCAATTTTTTTTGTCAAAATATAATGTCACTCTAGAACTTTCACCACACATTAGGATTGTGTAACAAGGGCTTATGGTTGCCTGAGGCATAACTTTGATTCAGCATCTCTCCACCTTTAGCCACCCAGTTCAATGCACTATTGTAAGATGAGCTGAATACTGAAATTCAGTGTTACTGCAAGATGAATGCCATTTTATAGCTTTATATTGTAAAATTGTTACATCTTTTGTTATCATCTAGTGGCTTGCAAAAAAATAAAAAATGTCTCGGTGCCCATTTAGAACATAAAACCAAATAATAACAGCACTAAGGCACAGAGTACTGAGTTAAAATGAGCTGTTATTCATGCTGTTCCTCAAATTCCACTGTAAATTTGCAACCCACATGTTATGGTTTAAGATTCAAACCTGTGGACACAATTACAGTTGACCAGTAGGCTTTTTATCTGACAAATGACTTGGCTGACTTAGAAATCAGATCTTATAGCCTCCAGAGGACAACATGCTCTTATCCATGAGCTTTCAGCTCTTGGATATTTCACATACAGTTTTTACAAAAGAAACACCTGAGGTGTATCAATGCTTCATGTAATGAAATCTTTCATAAGAGCAAGAAAAATATAACTCTCTTATTCCTAACACAGGTGTACATAAATGTACATTTAATTTCAAGTCAATAGGTTTGCCTCACATCAGCACTTACAGGATTAAGGACAGGAATAGTTTGGCTTCCCTGAATGTATTGTTATTGTTACCCGTTCCTGCAGTCTCGCAATGAGTTTTCAACAAATTTAAGATTAACTATTATTTTCTCACCTATAAATAAAATATAATCATCTTAAAAATCAATGAAGGGAAAACTATCAGATCCATTAACCTGACTAAAAATTCCTTCAGGCCAATAATACGAACTGCAGAGCACTGGATCTTTCACTTTACTGAGCTATAACTCTTTGTATGGCAACCAGCAGGGGGAAAAAAAAAAATCAAATCTAAAATCAAAGACTAAGGTTTTTGTTCTGGAAAACAGGGAGGTATGGACTGAGTATTCTTTTATGCCTGCGGTTAATTCTTTTCACCTTAATTTGCAATCAGACACAATAAAAAGAAGGTATTGCCCTTGGAAGGAAGCAGCTTTATTACCATCCCAACTCTTTCCTGTACTTTTTATCACTTCTAAATTCTTCGGGTTTGAATTCACCTCCATAACCTTGCAACATTATAAACACATTTACTTGTCTTTGCTGACTGTCAACCAATACCATCTGCTCTTTGGAGCCTTAAAAATAGTAACATATATATGCGTCAAAACTGTAGTCTCTAGATAATCATGTAGCAGATCCAGGTGATTAATTTTTCCACAACCTTTATCTTACCCCAGAGCAGACTTTTCCTGTATCTTTCCCTAGTGAATGTTTGTCATAAAATGTGAAATTAACAAAAATGCAATCTTACTAAAAACCAGTATTTCACTGACAACCCATGTCAACTAACAGAAGGGGTTGTTAGTCAGCTGCCTTGTTTGAACTTGAGCCAAAGGCATTTCTACTCTCTTTCATAAACAGAAGTGGCTCAAGCCATAAAACTGTGAAACTGGGACAACCCAATAGAGTTCTTTTTTCCATGAAGGAAAAGAAAAATTGTAGTATTATTTTCTGCTTTCAGTACATCTTGCCAGTGTTACTTCCCTTACATAACACTATTCTTGTGTGTGAGCTGGGATTCTACTTATATTCCCCTTTGTGACCCACACATTCAAGCTGCTTCATCCTAAACCATACAGGATAGTCTGACAAGCTAATTCACAAGATGATAATATTTTATGCCATAGTGATCTATGTCAAACTGATATTATATGGAACACTAATGTTAAAAAGGTTCATAAAATTATACAAGCAAGCACTGATTTCATCTTTGAGTCCTTATGCATAAATTGCATATATGTATACACTGTGATAGTCCCTTATACATTTTTTTAAGACAGCCAACTTCAGAGAATGGATAACATTTGCTTAATAATATAAAAGTCCTTATTTTCTGCTGTTATTATCATTCCGTGTGTCAGAGGCTTTGTTTACTGTACACTATTCAAATTCTACTCTAATGATAGAAATACTTGCTTTAGTATTAGCTTATTACTACCATCTCTAATAATTTATCTTTTTTTACAATAAAGAATGAGAAGTAACGAGCCCATTTTACAAAAATAACTGAGCGACACAAAGAGCAACATAAACATATGCAATAATTTTCAGTGTTAGGAACTGATTTTTTCAAATTGTTCAGCATGTGATAGAAGTGGATAGGTTCAAAGCACAGCCTTCACGTACTGTGTCTTTGACAGTCAGTTTCAAAGGTTTCAAAATAAGCGTCCAAAAATTGGACATAACCATTAGTAAAAATATCCACAAACCAACACTGCTAAAGGTCTGTTTTAAATAATTTGTGAAACAGCCCATTTCTTGTATGTATTAAAGTCAGGATTAAACTCTAAATCTCTATAGCAGCATCAAATTGCCTTGACAAGAGAAACTACCTTTTTATTTATGAGCTATCCTGACTCATTAATTATATGCTTTTCTACTTACAAACAGGTGAATCAAGGGTCCTATAAACAATAGCATCCTTCACTACATAGCCTTACTTCTTTCATACAACAGATTCATTCTAGGCATTGAAAAGGCAAGATTTGTTGGAATAACCTACAACTAAAGATATGTCACGGGACTTAATTGAAGCTTACGTATGCAATCTAATCTGTCATTTCTTAAGTTCTGGGTGCATTAAATTGCACTCTTAGTTCTGTCATTTAACCCTTTCGTTTGTAATCTTCCACCTGTTCTTTTTTTTAAGTCATTAGCATACTTGAAATCTTTAGAATTGCCATACATGTCGACTAACAGAATAGCAGGTGATAATGATAGGTTAACATCTCTCATACAAAACAGCAGTAGAAAAAAGTGGCTTTGAGAGATATTTGATGAAAGCTGAAAAATGTTATGACTAAGGAAAACTGAGTTCCATTCCCCTAGGAAACAGAAAGCTCCAGTGCAGTGGCTCTCCACTGCTGATGCACGTGTCACTGGTGATATATTCAGGCTCTAAACAACCTCCATAAAATTATTGAAAAAATATTTTTATGTAATACACACACAGAGAGACACACATAAGCAAGTCTTCAACCAGAGAAACTTACAAACTTCGTGAAAACAAAGTTAATATCCTTTGCTCCAAACTATGAAAGAACAAGGAAGGATTACATTAGTAGAACGGTAGTACTACTGTCATGGATATGGGCCTAATTTGAGTCTATACTACAGCACTTGTTTAATCTTGAATTTTAATTTTTTTTATTAATTTCTATGACATATCACCTCCTAAAAAGGGACCTAATGTACAACAAGAAATCAAATCATTGTTCACAAAATGCTAGTTTGTTCTTTATCAAACAAAATTAAGCTCTCATTTATTTAAGGACTTAAATTTATCAGATAAGAAAAGTAGTACTCTCATTTGTGTAGCTTATTTTTCTTTCTCTGAATCAGAAAGTGCCATATTACAGAAACATTTGCTCCACAACACCAATACACGGATGCAATGTCAACCTAGTTCATTCAGATTGAAGAATAATTTCAGAATAATACTGAAATTATTCTGGATCCATATTGACATGACTGAAAGCAGATGTGGCTTCTTGTTCCAAAGGATGATTTGCATTTTATACCTTACTCATTAAATTGGTTATTCATCTACTGGCTGACTAACATCATCTTGGTTTCTGTCTATTCTTCTACAACACTAAGAGGATTCTCAAGATTAGTCTTATTGTTTGTATCTCATTGTTCACACTTTGATCTTGCTACAACAGCTCTACCCTATTTGATATGTGCTTCTGAATCTGATGAAGCTGCACTGTTGTAATGAGTTAGCCTTTTTCTAAGGAAAGCCTGAACATTTTAAAATGTTCAGGGTATTTATTTACTCAGAGAAACTCCTCTGGTAACATACGGTTTCTAGTGATATCCTGCAGTTTTACCCATTATGCCAGCAAAGCTGACTGAAGCTGAAAAAGGCGGAGGGACTTTCCCAAAAATCACATAATAAACAGACCATCCAGATTAGAGTTCAAAATAGAGATCTTCTTGCCTTTGAATTTGTCTTCTAACCACTGGACCGTATGGTTGTCTTTCTCAGAAGTGCTTAAGTGAGTTGTTTCTGGCTTATCTCTTTTTTGTCCTCTTTCTCAGCTGATTTTTCATTTTTTTCCTGGAGAATAGCTAGTGAAAGGAAACTGTGCTGAAATACGCTTTTTTGGACACTACGTGTGCTGAACAGAATCAACAGCATTTCATGTAATAGTGGCATAAAGTAAAATAAACAGTCATTAAGCAGCAGGAAGAAACAAAGTAACTTTTCTTTTTTAATACTTAACAATTCACAGTTGATTGGAAACATGTATATGATTATTTTCTTTACCACAAATTCAGATGGTCTATATTCAAAATGTTGCAAAGCATTGTTCCTCACAAGAGGAACATCCTGATCTTTCAACTGAATTTCTACAGTGAAAAAGAGCTGGTGACTTCTAAGATGAGAGACAGGGAAATACTAGGAGATTTTAATCTGATTTAATTTTTAATTCTTCTAAATGTTCATCATTTTTGTTCTCAAATTAAAATTCTACATTCTAAAACAATAATCATTCCTAGCAAGGCAAAGGTAAGCTGGGAAACTATCATAGTAATTTACGGTTATTTGCTAATAGACTGAAAGTTTCTTTCTTATTAAAATTAGAACCAGTAGAAACAAACTGCTTTATTTTCTTATGTCTAGCCAGACAAACTCTAGTTATTTTTACTGACAAAAATATTCAGAGATTTAACAAATATTTTTAATTTGGTTATAATAGGAGCTGCATAGAAAGAAACTCCAAAAAAAGCATTATTTTATGAAACTATAATTTATGTAAAACTTTGCCACTTGACAGTAGTAAAGAAGTGAAATAAAAATCTCCATCAGTAACTATATTGAGATATCAGGTTTCTACAAAATTCCTTTTTATTGTCCCTATAACTTCAGAGACCAGATGCAGGGAAAGATGTGGTTAGAAGGTATGACACAAATATTTCTTTTTCCTTGGCATGCCCATGCATGTGTATTTGAGGACATGCATACTGTACTGTCTGATGCCTGTAATATATTATAACACCTCATAGCTAATGACAGAGTGTATCTAACATTCTGCATCTAAATGACAGTATCATAATCAGGAATGTATACCCATACAATGAACGGAATTTAAAATGCCATTTGGTTGCTGTTGTAGTAGATAAGAGGGATGAAATTTTGATTGGAAGGATAGAAAACTTAAAACATCTTGTATCTGCAGAAGACTGGGAAAAATAAGAATTCTGCTGGGTTAATCTGTAATCTTCCTTTCAAACACATACGCAGAAAGAGACTATGAGTTTGAACATATGTGTGTTTGTATTTATGAAGTGAGAACTGCACTCAGAGGACAATGGGAAAGATGAAAACTGCTCAAATGTCTGAATCAAAATGTGACATCTAAATTTACAAGAATGTATTCTTCTGCGGGGGTGGGGGGGGGGGAAGGCAAATAGGCTACATTTAAAAAAAAAAAAAAAAGAAATGATTTATACATCCAAATTATAAAATCCTATAAATAGAAAATACTTCGTACTTTTTTTTTTAATAATTTTGTAAACATTCTTTTTCCATTAAAAATTCAAAACCCTTACAGCAGATATGCTTTGTAATTGACTATAAAACTTTTGGGATTCAGAGAGATTCTATGATGTTATTGAATATTGTCAATTCCTGAGAAGTTTGAGCATCACCAAGATATAGCACACATATTTTTGTAATGGTGGACCTTAAAGGAAGGGAAGAGCAAATAGAACTTGAGCTTGATAGAAACTCAATTTCAGCCAAGATTAAGGGAGTGACATGAAATTATCAACCTGTCATTGGAGTCACTGTTGAAGCAACAGTCTGAAGATTGCTGCTGCACAGTTGTAAAGAGAGTAAATACACGTTAACGTGAGAACAATAATTCTCTAACCATTGAGAAAATATCCTTCACATAAGTCAAAATAGAAAAATCAGAAATATAAAAAACTCATTCAGACAAGCATGATACTTGAAGTTCAGCACACATTTCTTGTTCCTTGTTATATTCTTCAGGCTGCTTTGCACACTCAAATTCTGCAGAACCTAAGAGAGGAGATCACAGACCGCTCCCTGCAGGTCTTTATAATAAACTGAATCACAATATATTTTAGAACCAAAGTTCACCTACTGAATTTATCGGAGTATATTCCATCACTATGCCACAACAACCAGAGCCTCACTTAACTCATTTGTTACATTTATTCCTGATCATTTAGTGTGTTTCGCCTACACATATAAGACATAGACTAAACTCTTTATTATTATTTCTACATCACCATATGTGTAAAAAGCACTTTGCAAAAAGATGAAACAGATGTTGATATAAAATGAAGGTAAGGTGGTGGAAAAGATAGACAGGAGTATAAACAGATGAGAAGAATGCTTGTGAACTTTGAAAAAATGTAAATGCTTCAGATTGCAGGTGCTCCCTACAACTTCTGTGGTTGTGTACATACTGCATTTAAAGCATTTGGTCAGCCAGGGATTTTTCTTTAATTTTTTTCTTAGTTTCTAAATTAACCAACAATATATCAGGTATCAGACTAAATGAACTGATTCATCCATTTGAAACTTCTTTTGGTGTTTGCTTCAAGCATGAAGACCTCACTTTGAATATTTAAAATATTACAAATGTTATTTCATGAACACAGATCTAATCTTAACCTAATTTAGTCATTTACATACCAAAAATCACAAAAATACCTCTCTTGATACAAGTAAAAAACTTGGGAACAGGAAATACCACATGAGTTTCCATAAAACCTTCTGCAAATCCATCTTGAATCCTTGTAATTTGCAATAACAGTTGAGAAAATAGAAGGGGCACAATTTATATCATTACTCAGTCACTTTCATAACACTTTTTTTATTTTCCTCAGATTGGTCAACATTCTGTAATGAGAAATACATGTGTTCTGACACAAAGAGGGAAAGTTGCTTACTTTGGCAAAAAAAGGTTTAAAACTACCTCAAGAGATAATTCTATATCCCCTTATATCAAAATATGTGCCATGATTAGAAAAACATTAAGAATGATGGTGAAGTCAGCAGAAATAAATGGATATCGAAATAACTGCAAAAGTAATATCGAGTCTCTTCAGCTGAATATCTTCAGAAGCAAACACATGCTTCATCACTTCTAAAGCATCATTTTCAAAAAACAGGGTAACATAATAATGAGCACAACTTCCTTATTCCTATAGAGGTATTTTCATCATCCTGTTTTGCTATTAAACATAGTTGCACTGGGGCAGAAATGCCAAAAAAAAAAAAAATGCACAACACTGCTCATTAGTGGAAGATATCTTCCTCTGTCACCTCTTCTTTTTTAATGTGCCCCTATGTGCTGCATAAACTTGCTGTGGCACTCATGTCTTGAATATTTTCCATGTTCAAAGATTAATTCAGATTTAAAACAATGAAAATTCTTTTAAAAGCTTACTTTTTTTTTTTAAAGCTTTCCTTACTCAAAGAAGTAAAATTTATTTTTATTGTTGAATTAAAAAATGTAAAATTAAAATACTCTTAGTCAAAATCAGTACTGATTCTTCTAGCTCATTAACTAGAAAAATTAGGAAAAATTATCAGCAGTACAAAACAGTATCTTGGCTTTGTTGCAAATATGCTACATTACAGTAACTTCCCAAATGATTTGGGATATAATAGAAGACATTCAAAGATCATAAATAGCATTTCTTCAGGAAGATGACCAAAAAAAGAAATTACATAAAAGCCACATTCAAAGAGAACAGAAAGTAACATTTAAAGCCACACCCACCTGTGGGGTTATAAAACACTGATATCCCTTAGGACTGTTGACCATACTGCTATGTTACACATTCTCTAGAAACGGTAGTTGTACTAGCAATAGTAGTACAAGGAAGCGTGGAAATTTTTGGCTGAGTTTTTTCTAATATGCCCCAATCAAAAAGCATCAAAGCCAAACAGCCTACAGTTATTGTCTGGGTATCATTACATACTAACCAAAAATTCCATAGAGATTTCTAACCATGACAGACCTGAAATTACTTTGATTTACTTACTATTAAATATGTTTTAATATTAGCTGGAAATGAAAATAAATTATAATTATATAGTCTGTTTTTTATCTTTTTGGTCAATTTAAAGTATTTAGTTCTGATATTAAATGTGAAACAGAGGACATTTTAAATGGTTTCATCTTGTTTATGCTGTTGGGATATAAGATCTGTTCATATAAAAAAAGACAACAGATTGTACTCTTTTTCTATTTTCTTCATAATTTTATTTTGGCACATCCGTGAAATATGACACAATAATTAATTAGCTTCCAGGATAATATAAGAAGAGCACAAGATTTCTACACTGAGTGAGCATGGAAAAATGCAGTTATATCATCAGCAACAGAATTCTAGCAAAATTTATTTCATTAAATAATGAAATAAACTTCAAAATTGTGTCATAAATGTATTTTAAATTATTACTTGACAACATAAAAAGATACAAGTTTCATTACTAAAGCTTTTACATTATTGAGCTGCTATGTATATTGACACAGTATAATTTTATCATTAAAAATACTAAGCTAAAAATTAACTTTATAACATCATTTCTTATTGGCAACAGTCTCCAAGTTCTACTGCAGTACAAATTCTAGCATGTGACATCCATTCAGTGAATAATCTATCATTAGTGTTCCTTTTTATCCTTTCTGTGTGCAAAACTTCATGTATGTTTATAAAACTATACTGACAAGGCATGAAGGAAAAAAGAAAATGTCAAATATTTGTTTCTGATGTGACACCCAGCTCTTCATGCCAGAAACAATTTTCTTCAGAGCTGCTGAAACAACGAGTTACAGTCAAATAATGTCCTTGGTAAATGCTTAATAGCAACTGCAGCATTTCTTTGTGATACACTTTGTGATTTCACTTCACTTGTGAAAGGACTGTTACATTTATCATTTCAGATCTTGCCTAGCTTACCTATCTTACCTCTAAGATAAAATGGCCAGTTTCACAGGTCTGAAAGGGAGAATAAGAATTTCTGTAATACAAAATGGTGGAATCAGCAGACCTTAATGGATTATCTTTTTGGTTGGGTTGTTGGGATAAACTGTCTTCCAAATTTTTGGTACTCTCTTAAAAAGCTTTAGCTGGGCAAATTGTGAATGTCTTGAGCATTCTTCCAAGTTCCTGTCTCTGAACTCTAGCAAATTTTTGCCATCAGTAATACTTTGAGTAATTAAGTTCTATAGGGTAATTACAAACCACCTTCCATCCATTTCAAATATAACATGACTTTAAATGCCTTATTTACTGTTTCTACAATTAAGATTATCACTGAGATCATTTAGGGCAGAATTAGATCCAGTCATAGATCTTATATCTTTGCACTGAACAGTTCTTCACCAGATTCTGGATTCAGAGCAATGATTACTAGTATGTAATAGGCCATGAAAATACTTGAAGGTACAAGTATAAGAACTGTTCATAATCCAACAGTGAAAAAAAATGGACTTCATTCGCTACATTCTCATAATAGTTTGTGGCAGTGGGTTGAGTCCTTTGATGCAAGTAGTGCAGTTCTTGATTTGCGTTACTGCAAAGGAAAAGAGAACAGGCTGCCTGGATCATCTACTTGTTTAAAATTACTTTCTCTTCCACTATCATATGAAAACATATGAAAATGCATGGGAAGGTGTGTGTGGGAAGGATATGGATGGGACATTAATGGGAAAATTGATGAAGAAATATCTTCCTTTAACAAAGATTGCATTGGTTCTCATTTCACTGGCTTCACTCACTTCATACTGTGACAGGGAAGTTACAAGAGTGAAGGTGGTATGACAATCAACTCTAATGATGATCGTGATGGACAACATAACTTGTTGGCTTTCAGTGGCGGCTGAGTTGAGATTTTCATGATACATCAGGGAAAACAGTATAGTATTTGTGGCTGAAAAATCTTATTTTAAAAAGATCTGAAGGAAACAGATGTATTTCTCCTATTTTATGTAGAATCGTAGCATCATTTAGAATAATAGAATCATTTAGGGTGAAAAGACCCTTGAGATCATTGAGTCCAACCATTAACGTATTAGAAGGCATACATGTACGTGCAAATCACACACTGAAAGAAAGCCAACCTGAAATATTTCTATTGTGGAAGAAAAGCTAGTGAACAATGACAGTAGAATACAGTCTACTCAGAGATACGTAGGTGTATTTTCAATAACAAAAGCAGAAAATCATTTATGTAAAAAATTACAGTGATAAATAACAGTGTACATATTATTGCATGCTTATGCTTCACATACAGCTTTCTACCTGATTAAGTTTTCTAGTAATAAGTGCCTATGACACACATGGGTACTTTATCAAAGAAGCACTGTCAGCTATCTTCTGCATGAACTCTGTATGACATTAATTTTGTATTAGAATTCTTCCTATGTAAATCTCACATAATTGCTATTTAAAGCAGCCCAAAACCCAAAAAAAATTACAGTATATTGGTATTTAACTTAAAATTTCAATTGATATAAGCAAGGATTCAAGCTATTAGGAGTTTCCAGCAAAAAAAATTATTCTTCATTCTAGCATTAGTGTTGGTCTGAAGTTTTCCGATGTTTATTTATAACTAGATGTTCTTCTTTGCAGAAAGGAAACAAAGAAAGTTAATGTATAGGTGTAATTTAGTATACTCTTACAGCTTACTCCCCTTAATTCCCTGGGTTTGTATATTGCATGTCTGCATTTGTTATTTCCTCTCCCCCTTCCTGCTACTGCTGCTGCTGAAGTTAACAGAACAGAGTGCAGTTGTCAGTCCCAGTAGTGAACCAATCTTTGCCATATGCTTCTGTTTAAACTTTAGAGTGACTAGACAATCTCTGCCTGGCTTAGTTAAGGACCTCAGTATTCTGGTTTCCAGTGCTCTTT
Source organism: Rhynochetos jubatus (assembly GCA_027574665.1). NCBI lineage: Eukaryota > Metazoa > Chordata > Aves > Eurypygiformes > Rhynochetidae > Rhynochetos > Rhynochetos jubatus. The sequence goes on from CM050648.1 coordinate 105,713,978, forward strand.
TCCTTCTTTTTTTTTTTTTTTTTTCCCTGCTATGTCAGCCATAGCCAAGTTACACAGGAAAAAAACCAACATAGAAACATCCCTTGAACAAAAACAAAAATTAATTTTGCTAGAAACATTCTTCAGTTTTGTTTTCATGTGGCAATTATTAATCTTCTTCATTTAAATAACTCTTCTGAACAGCTTTCCGTAAAGCCTATCAGCAATAATCCATCACACCAGGTAAGTGTTATACTTGTGGAAGCATGACATCAACAGAGTAAAGTGTGATAAACTCACTTTCTGTGTCATACAATGCAATATGTGTCCAAATGCACTGTATGCTTTCTACATGGGCTTACAAAAAGAGCAGTGAATGAAAGGCATCATGCCATTCAGTGTACATGTTTGGACAATATAGCTCTACGTCATCTCCATCGAGTACTGTATGGCTTTTAGGTGTTAAGGCAAAGTTGGAAAGTGTTTTCTTTGTGTTCCTACAGGCACTCTGCAACCTATCCAGGCTCATAAAATAAAAGGAGTAACCATAATATTGTGCTTTTCTGGTACAACATTCTTGATTACAGAATTTTAAACATTGTGTTTAATGTGAAGTTCTCCATTCTGCTGCCTTACAACAATCACAACTGTCTCTATACTCTTTCCAATTGAAGTTTTCATCACCACTTGAGAACATGGATACTATTTGACCTTCACTCAACCATCTTATTTACTTACTTCTGACCTGGAATCCATGATGATTTTCAGTTCTACTAATCTAGTTTTCACACAGGTGTTTCTCATTGCATTTCTACTTAAGAACATGAGCAGTGCTTTAGTAACAGTGACTTTGTTCAGGCAAACAGTTTGTGACAGCTCATGCACAGAATTGTTGTCTCTTTACATAAAACCCCATCAGTGGTGCCTGCTCACAGACACACCTGGAAAAGCATATGGTTTTGATCTTTAAGTATATCTAGGCAAGCCAAATGAAAGAAAAGGACAAGCTTGAATCTATGAGAGAACTATGCACATCCAGACTACATGAAGGTCTATTTTGAACTTTCAAGAAGTATTTAGGTTTTGAAATGTTCTTAGTGGTTATAAAAAGGAAAACAAAGACTACCACTGATATTTTTTAAAAGTATGAAAATAAAGTTCAACATTAAAAGTTCTGCCCACTAGGTTAATGAACAACCTAGGCTGGGCTGTATCCAGATAAGCGTGGTCGAGGAAGCTGATTCTCCCCCTTTACTCTGCTCTTGTGAGACCCCACCTGGAGTACTGCATCCAGCTCTGGGGCCCCCAACATAAGAAGGATATCAACCAGTTGGAGCAAGTCCAGAGGAGGCCACGAAGATGATGATCAGAGGGCTGGAGCACCTGTCCTACACAGACAGGCTGAGAGAGTTGGGCTTGTTCAGCCTGGAGAAGAGAAGGCTCTGGGGAGATCTTATAGCAGCTTTCCTGTACCTGAAGGGGGCCTACAAGGAAGCTGGGGTGGACATTTTACAAGGGCCTGTAGTGACAGGACAAGGGGTAACAGGTTTAAATTGAAAGCAAGAGATTTAGATTAGGTATGAGAAAGAAGTTCTTCACAGAGAATGTGGTGAAGCACTGGAACAGGTTGCCCAGAGAAGCTGTGGATGCCCCATCCCTGGAAGTGTTCAAGGTCAGGGTGGATGAGGCTTTGAGCAACCTGGTCTAGTGGAGGGTGTCCCTGCCCATGGCAGAGGGGTTGGAACTAGATGATCTCAAAGGTCCCTTCCAACCCAAACCATTCTATGATTTCAGAAAAAATTATTCTAGATGCTAATTCAAGTGGGTTTGTTGGAAAATAAAAGAAAAAAAAATCCAAACACCTTGTGAACTCCAAAGCTCATAGCTGAACTGGTTTTTTTGGAGATTCCTTTTTTAGTGGCTTTTATGCTTAACCACAAGTTATTGTTACAATTTCCAGAATGATAAGACCGCTGTCACCCAGTAAACTATATAACATGAATGGATGGAGTAACAAAATATGTCTAAAATTAAGCAGCATTTGTTTCAGATAACAGTTATTAGCAGAAGTTGAGACTATGCAAACTACTTTGAATTTTCAGAGGTTTAGATATTTCCAGCTCAAAGCACAAATTTAAACCCATTCTTACAATTTTTGTGCTACATCAAATCAACAACCCAAGCCTATTCATCAGTTCAAATTCAAGTTTTCCTGAAAGTGTTTGAGATTATGAAGGTTTAATAAGACCATAACATACAAGAGAGTCAAACTTGAAGTCTAAGCCTAAAATTTATTGAGAAAACTATCATTTTGCTGTTCTTGAACCTGAACCTTAACTAATTCTAATTCTAATTCTGCCTGAAATCATACAGCATGTTTAAAGATAATGAGATGGTATCATACTGGTTTTGCATGGCAATTCACAGATTCTAAAACCCTGATACAGGCAGCATTTCAGTATCTTAAAAATATGTCACCTGTCTGTAATTAGCACCAGCCTCTTATTGTGATTTTAAACATCCCTTCTACTCCTAGTCTTGAAATTAATTGGGTATGAAATTGAGACCAGAACATAATTGGATGGTCTTATCTCCAACAGAGTCAAATTGATCAAATCATAACCTGCACTGCTACAAGTTGGGGTTTGGGTTTGGGTTTTTTTTTTTTTGTCCAAGCATTTCAAAGTGCTTTACAAGCCCTAGTGAGTTAAAGATTGCAAGGTTTGATAAGGCACCCCCACTGCACAAAAGGAATAAAGGCAGTAGGTAAGTAAGTAAACTGGACTCTTAGAGTAAGTCAGAGGCATAACATAAAGCTGAAATTAGATTGTTCCATATTTCAGTCATCTTATCTTCAGAAAATAAATCCTTTCTGCTTTTTTCTCTTCTGTTGTATCTCGCTATTTCACGTCACAAGTACTGAAGGCCATTGCAGAACTTGTGTATGACAGCCCTTCTTTTAGAAAGACAAATACCAAATACTACTTTATATTACTGGCAGAATTTACCAAAATTCGTATTCTTACTAATTTAAAAAAATATATATAGTAAATTTTAAAAACAATTTTCTGTGCATGGAAGGACAGTTTATCTTATGCTGTCACTTACTGATGTTATGCAGGCTGCTAGAAGATGCAGTCCAGTGAAAGCCATGCTGCCTTCAGGGTTAAAAAGGCTACTGATAGCAGATATCTATCATTTTGGAAACTATATTCTCTTTCTAAAGTTTCAAGAGCTCTATCTTCTAACTGCAAAAGCCACCTTAAAGAAACTCAATGTTTCTTCCACTTTACAAACACCAATAAGGAAAATTGAAATGAAAGGTCCTAGAGTTCCACCACAAAAATACAAGGGGAGAAAACAAATACAGGAAATTAATTTGTATTAGTCATATTTTACAACTATTGTGACTCATTTCTAGCATGGTGAATATTTCCCTGGTTGACCTCAATGAAAGATTAAGATATAGCTCTTAAGAAAATGAAATCCAAAGAGTACACAATTTATGTACAGAATTTTAGGAATTATTTTTTATTGATTTAAAAAATAAGTTTCTCTGTCATGTATTTAATTTTTGCAGAAATATCATACAGCATATTAAAGTCAGAAAGCAGAAAAGATTCATTATCTCTTAAAAAAATATCCATAGATTTCTTCATACCAGTGCTGTGCTACACAGGTAAGACTAAACCAAGAACAGTAGAAAATCCATTTGGCATCACAACACATATTCACAAAGCACTGGCTAATATGTTCTTTTCCCTTCATTTAAAAAAACCAATTGTATTCATTAACAGCTTTTCACTTAGTATGGCTTGTGTGTATTACATTCGCTCAGCTGTCATATGAAATGATGGGAACTGACAGTTTTGAATTTTAAAGGTTCAATTCCTTTTGAATGTACTAAATGAACAAGAGCTGTCTAATTTTGGTTTAACTGAACCCAACAAAAAGCCCCTGCAAGTATGCAAGATTTTATTCTACCTTTTCAAGTTTAATATGCACAGTGAATATTCAGTGCTTTTCAGCTCGATACTCAGTTAATTCTATGACTAAGAAAGATTTCATTAGGTAAGCTTCAGGCAACAGTGAACTACAAATGGAATTCCTTCCTTATTTTCTGAAACTCTGTTTATGATCCATATCCAATGATGAATGGTCTATAAACTCTCTTATGGCCTTTAATTGCATAAACTTTACATTATAGTCTTACATTAACTTGTGAACATTTTTGCTATAAGGTGTAGAAAAACCACTAAAAACAGAAGTTCCCCCAGCTCTTACAAAAATAGAATGTTAGTCTTCAGTGTAACTTGTTCAGTACTTATGTTCTTTTCTTAAATTTGTACTTTTCTATAAATGCAGTAAAATAAGTTTTTATTTTTTAAATTTAAAAAAAAAAAAAAAGGTAATCACTGGTCAATTGCCTAAGCTGACACTGCCTAGTTAGCACTCTCTATGTTCCATCTCAAAGTGAATTGTTCCTAACCCTGTCATACTCTTTCATCTCATAGCTGTTGCCTATATTCATGTATTAATAAATGCCTATAGCCTGAGTGCTGTATGTATGCTTCCTGAGCTGCACTCCTCTACTGCTGACATTTTTACTTGTTTTAGAAAGCACTAAATAAATAAGCAATAAAAGTTGACATAATATGTTTGATCAGTATTATAAAGAAAAGAGCTTTTGTCTGTATTTACCCGCCACGAAGATAAACCACAAACATCTAGAATTAAAATTTTGAGCAGCAATTTATATGAAAACAAAAAGAAAGACTTCTCAGCCTAGGATATTATTAGGACTACAAGTTCTGGCTTTTTAAAGAGACTTGGTTTTTGCCCCTAAATTACTGTCCATTAGCATGGCAGCTAGTCGAATCAAGTGCTGTACATTGCAGACATCTCCTACTATAAGGAATGACTGAAAGTCATGCGTTAATGCTTGAATCAACCACTAAGCAAGAGGGCAGTGTTAGGAAAAACTGAAAATATATTATTTCAAAACTGTTGTTCCTGAAGTGGCTACATTTGGTACTGATGATTCTTTGCAACAGGATATTGGACAAAGTGAAAAAATGTTCAGATTTTTTTATTATTCTTGTGTTTTTAAATTTGTTAGACAAAGAAGTTAAAATTCTATTTCATCCCTAGTGTTTTAAACCATTGAAACACACTGAGTAGCCAAGACTTAAGGCCAAGGTGCTCGATGATTTTTTTGTCTTGGTCTTCACTGGCAAGGGTGCAAGTTATACCCCCAAGTCTTGGAAGGCAAGGGCAGGGACTGGGAGAATGGAAAACCACCCATGGTTAGAGAGGATCAGGTTCAGGAACAACTAAGGAACCTGAAGGTGTACAAGTCCATGGGACCTGATGAAATACATCTGCAGGTCCTGAAAGTTCTAGCGGATGAGGTTGCAAAACCTCTATCCATCATATTCGAGAAGTCATGGTGTTCTGGTGAAGTTCCCACTGACTGGAAAAGGGGAAACATAACCCCCATCTTTAAAAAGGGAAAAAAGGAGAACCCAGGGTACTACAGGCCAGTCAGTCTCACCTCTGTGCCTGAAAAGATCATGGAGCAGATCCTGGAATCCATGCTAAGGCACATGGAAAACAAGGAGGTGATTGGTGATAGCCAACATGGCTTCACCAAGGGCAGATTGTGCCTGATGAATATGGTGGCCTTCTGCGATGGAGTCATGACCTTGGTGGATAAAGGACGGGCAAGCAATGTCATCTACCTGGACTTGTGCAATGAGTTGGACACCGTCTTGCATGACATCCTTATCTCTAAATTGGACAAGCATGGATTTGACGGATGGAATGCTCGGTGGATAAAAAACTGGCTTGATGGTCGCACTCAGAGGGTTGTGGTCGATGGCTCAATGTCTGAGTGGAGACCAGTGATGAGCAGCATTCCTCAGGGATTGGGATTTGGACCGGTGCTGTTCAACATCTTTGTCAGTGACATGGATGGTGGGATTGAGTGCACCCTCAGCAAGTTTGACAATGACACCAAGCTGTGTGGTGCGGTCAACACACTGGAGGGAAGGGACACCATCCAGAGGGACCTTGACAGGCTGAAGAGGTGGGTCTGTGCCAACCTTATGAAGTTTAACAAGGCCAAGTGCAAGGTCCTGCATGTTGGTTGGTGCAATCCCAAGCACAAGTACAGGTTGGGCAGAGAATGGACTGAGAGCAGCCCTGAGGAGAAGGACTTGGGGATCACGGTGAATGAAATCCTGGACATGAGTCAACAGTGTGCACTGGCAGCCCAGAAAGCCAACCGTATCCTGGGCTGTAAGCATGGCCACCAGGTCAAGGGAGGGGATTCTCCCCCTCTGCTATCGTGAGACCCCACCTGGAGTACTGTGTCCAGCTCCTGAGTCCTCAGCATAAGAAGGATATTGACTGGTTGGAACGAGTCCAGAGGAGGCCAGAGAGCACTTCTACACAGACAGGCTGAGAAAGTTGGGCTTGTTCAGACTGGAAAGAGAAGACTCCACAGAGACCTTATTGCAGCCTTCCTGTACCTGAAGGGACCTACAAGAAAGCTTAGGGGGCAACGTTTTACAAGGGCCTGTAGTGAAAGGACAGAGGGTAATGGGTTTCAATTGAAAGCAGGGAGATTTAGGTTGGATATCAGAAAGAAATTCTTCACAGAGAGGGTGGTGAAGCACTAGAACATGTTGCCCGGAGAAGCTGTGGATGCCCCATCCCTGGAAGTGTTCAAGGCCAGGCTGGATGAGGCTTTGAGCAACCTGGTCTAGTGGAAGGTGTCCCTGCCCATGGCAGGGGGGTTGGAACTGCATCTTTAAGGTCCCTTCCAGCCCCAACCATTTTATGATTCTATGATTCTGTGACTTTAAAAAATACATTGTATTATATTATAGAAACAAATACGTATAACTGCATTGAATTAACATGTAATTAATGATATGAATTAGCATTAATTGTAATTAATATAATTAACATTATTTGTTAACATAGTTAGGATCCTCTTATATGTATTGCAATTTTTCCTAATCCCAGAAAAAATCCACTGTTAGCAGGTTTTACAAAAATAGTGCCATCAGCCATGGAGTGGGTAAGATCTGGATTCTCCAGAGTTGCCCCTGTCTCTCCTCCCACTGTGTAGCCCTTTGTCAACACCAAGCTGACTGTGAGCCAGCAATGCTCCCTTGCAGCAAAGAAGGCTAGCAGCATCCTGGATTGCATTAGGACGAACATTATCATCAAGTCAAAGGAGGTGATCTTTCCCATGTACTCAGCATTGGTAAGGATGCATCTGGAGTGCTGTGTCCAAGAGAGACATGCACTTACTGAAGCAAGTCCAGCTATGGGCCATAAAGGTCATAAAAGGCCTGGACAATCTATCATAGAGAGACTGAGAGAGTTGGGACTTTTCAGCCTTGAGAAGGCTCAGCGGGGACCTCATCAATGTGTATAAATACATGATGAGAGGGAATAAAGAAGTGGGAGTCAGACTTTTCTAACTGGTGCCCAGCAACAAGATAAAAGGCAATAGGCACACGCTGAAACACAGAAAATAGTATTTAAATATAAGAAAAATATTTTTTTACTGTGAAGGTGATGAAACACTGAAATCAGTTTCCCAGATTATTTATGGAGTCTCTGTCCTTGAAGATGTCCCAGTTCAACTGGACATTGTTTTCAGCAGCCTGCTCTGGAGACCCTGATTTTAGCAGTGAGGGTTGAATAGATGCTCTCTAGAGGTTCCTTCCATACTCATTGGTTCTGTATGGTGGTGCCGGAGAAGAGTGGAAAGGGCAACAAGTAGGGGTAATTTGTAAATCAGGATTCATGTGGAGTCTGCCTCTCAATTTTATGATCTGGACAGATTAATGGTAGCTGTCATGGTTTAATCCCAGCCAGCAACTAAGTACCACTTAGCTATTTGCTCACCTCCCCCCTCCTCCAGTGGAGGAGAATTGGAGCAAAAGACAAGGAAACTTGTGGGTTGAGATAAGAACAATTTAATACTTTAATATACATTAATAAAATAGTGATACTAATAATACTAAAAATATCAATAATGCTAATGCTAATAATACTAATATTACTTCTAATAATATGCTATGAAAATTATACTACCGCTAATAATAATAATATGTAATCAAAATAATGGAACATATTGATATGAAACAAATTATACTATCGCTCACCACCTGTTTACCAATGTCCACTCAGGTCCTGAGTAGTCAGAGGCAGAGCTGGCGAGCCCAAGAGCCTCAAGCCCAAGAGAGATCACACCAGAGTCAGAGCAAGCCCCAACAAGTGAGAGAGCAATCAAGAAAGCCAACCAACCACCACCATGGCCCTGCCCCAACCCCAACCTATATACTGAGCTTGACATTTTATCATAGAATCATAGAATGGTTTGGGTTGGAAGGGACCTTAAGGATCGTCTAGTTCCAACCCCCCTGCCATGGGCAGGGACACCCTCCACTAGACCAGGTTGCTCAAAGCCTCATCCACCCTGACCTTGAACACTTCCAGGGATGGGGCATCCACAACTTCTCTGGGCAACCTGTTTCAGTGCTTCACCACTCTCTCTGTGAAGAACTTCTTCCTGATATCCAATCTAAATCTCCCACTTTCAATTCATGGAATCAAACATCTCTTTTGTCCATTTGGGTCAGCTGCCCAGACTGTGTTCCCTCCCAGCTTTTTGTAGCAAAAAAGTTGGGAACACGTGTAGTACCAGAAGCTGAAAAAGTCCTTGACTTGGTACAAATACTACTTAGTAACAACTTAAAACACCAGTATTATCAGTACACTTCTCAGCAAAAATGCAAAACATAACCTTGTACAAATCCAAAACAGTCACATACAACATACTGTGAAGAACATAAGCCTGCCCCAACTAAACCCAGCACAGTAGCATACTACTCAACATATCCTGAAATCAAAAAGTGGCAAGAAATAATATTACAAGTTAACTGCTTATTTGTGATAGTGGTCAACAGAGAGTTTTATTCCAAGTGTCAGACTTGGCAGAGCTTTTACCTTTTTACAGTGTTAATAAAACAGAAGCTACTGCTGGGAAAGTAACCTGTTTCATACATGTAAATTCAACAGAGGGACATATGCCTACAGCCAGATATCTGCGCAGAAATAGTGGCATATGAACTGGTATAGAGCACATGTTTTGAGAAGGTGGGAGAAAAAGTTTGAATCCAACAGACCTTAGTCCTGTGGAAATACTGAACACTATTGTGTGAAGCAAAACTTTATAGGAATCCTGCATAGAATATATGGGAATTCATCTATATCTAGGTTGGAGAAGCAGTTTATTCCTAATTATACCATAACCATTATTAATGAAGATGAGTATTTTTGTGTGATCCCATAATGTTTTCTTTTCATACTTTGCCTGTATATCCATGCCAAAACATGAGCTGACATTTTGCAAGATGTTGTTGCAGTATTTTTTTCAGTATAAATAAAACATACTGTAATTCATAATAGATGGGCATGAGGATTTTGTTGTTTTGAAAAGTTTATATTTTTATAGTTGAGAATAATGTAGGAGTATATAACAAGGACGCAGATGACTCCACCAATAAGGATTCTTTATAAATGTAAGTATGTAATGTTGATTATGGGAGAGTGTATTAATAATTTATTTTTTACATTTTAAAGTTTATTAATGATGATCATAAGCCCTTAAAATCAAGGAGAAGTTCTACAATGTAACATTTGCAGGGATCACTCCAAGGTAAAAGGTGCCTTGCCCCTCTAAGGGAGGATGAATTCTGTCTTGATATTTCCCATTTGCCTTGAATAACAGACTGAAAGCCTAGGACTGAAAATTATTTGTTGTTGGTTTAGGCAGCCGTGATGCTTATGGATGATTATTTTTGCTCCTCCTGCTATGTTAGAATAATTGTTGAACAGTTTAAAGTTTTGTAGCTAAACTTAATGGTATCAAGAAATTAATTGTGTGAATTTTTGCAATGTTTTGGGTTTTGGTTTGGTTTTTTTTTTTTGTGAAACAAATTGATTTGATTGAAAAAGCAACATAAACTACAGAAACTCAGATTAAATAGAACCATCTCATACTGAAAAATGGCTGTTAGGAATTTTTTCTTTCATGTTTTGTAGTTCTGCCTATTCCAAATACCAGCATATCTTTAATTCCACATACCTCACCAAATTATGGAGTCCATATCAAATAAATTTAAGACTCAAGTAATTCCAAGTTTTACACTAATTTTACAAAAGATGTAATGTAAACTTTTACAAGCCCCCAAAATATTCTTGTTTTGGTCATATATACTTTCAGCAGACTGCTATTATGGGTATTAACCTGGCTAAATAAATAATCTCCATCTCACAAAGATATCTTCAGTATCAACTATCAATTATTATTAAGTACAACAGTAAAAACATAATTGTTTGGAGTATCATTTGAAGTAAACATGCCTTAAGATTGCACAGAAGACCAGTGTGTTATACTTGCAATTTAACTCTCATGTTGCATTAGAAAACTTCAATGTTTTGGTTAGCTACAATATAATCTCAATCTTTTCAGCACAGTAACAAATTGTTCTTTGCAAATCTGACTTAATCTACACCTAGAGGATCATACACTCTGTTATTAGGACTGGTTATTGGTTCTTTTATTAAATTTCTGCCAATAAAAGTATTTTTAAAGAACTGTATATGTGAATGTATGCATTTAAAACATTGTTGACTTCTATTTTCAGTATTTAGTGAAACAGATGGAGGCGGCTTGCTTGTTAAATGTTTTAGTTAATCATTTTCTGTAATTAAATGATCTCTGATGATTCAGGAAATGAAGATGTGTAATAAACTTAAGGAAATTGAACAGTCAATAACTGGAATAGATAACAGTAGTTAACTACCGCATGGGGAGTTAAAGATTCCCTTGCACTATCTAATAGTATGCCTCTCCAGCCCCTGTCTCTTCTAATATAGTGAGTCTCTACAATGTGTTGAAGATGAATAGATCCATAAATGTAACAGCATTTTGTACCTCTCTAGTCCAAGGTAAGCTAAAGCAGATTTAGGATGTAACTATAACTGTAGAATTTTTCTGCTACTATCAGATCCTTCCCAGCATACACTATTTATAAGCATAGTTAACGAGGGGCTTTACTAGAAACATTCCCATCCTAAATTACTGTCACCATCCACATCCCTCCCTCAGAAAAAGGGAGGGCTACTGAAGTGCTGTCCTGCAGGATTTCCTGTGGACCATGTATAGTATGGATGGAATTGGAAGAAGATGAAAGAATAACATCAATGGAACACAAGGCATGTACTCCAGGTCTCCCAGGCATTTCTACAAAATTTCATCAATCAAACATATGTAAATGGTTGGAAGAAATGTGTTTTAGTCAAGGAGCTATTTAGTAATAAAGTGTCACACAATTTTTTATACATGCTAGTCCAGACTTCAGACTGGGACCAGTCCCATTTTTTCATTATTTTTACCTTGGAAAATAACAATAGAAATTTGAACAGGCACTTGTGTTCACATGTTCTTTATGCCAATTACTCCTCGGTGTTTCGTGCAGTTGCCTGACATTAAAACCAATTATTTCATTACTAATATAATGCATTTGTGGTAGGACTAATACTAAGCTTTCCATAGGCTATTCTAATTTTGCAGTAGTAAGGAAAGCTTAGGAAAACCATCTCAATTTCTCTAAATTTTAAAATTCTAATATTCTTTAGACAATACTGGCTTTACCAGCTCTTTCATTTCTTTATGCTTTGACAATATCTACTTATTAAAGATAAAAAGAAAACAGAATAAATTATAATTGTTAACAACATCAAATATTGTCATTTATGTGAGTAATGTTTACTATACAAAGCTGAAAGAAATGTGATTGAACTAAAGAAATGCATGCCTGGTAACAAACAGAAGAACAGGGATATGAACTTCACTGCTATCTTTTCCATAGCTAAATCCTGTTGTTTAAGTAATCCTTTGCACAAGCAAATCATTCATCTAATGATTATACATGTCTAAAAGACACAGCTACACTGTCTCATGAATTTGAGAGCTCCTGAATAATACAGAAACCTTCCTAGAGTTCAGAAGATGCCCTATACTTTCCTGAATATCATTCAGTTTTGCCAGTTTACGTGTTCACAGGAGGTACAACATGAATCCAATATCCAGTTGTAAAATTGCTAGAGGAATATCTTCCACTGGAGAGTGCCAATTCATTAAATAATATTCATTCTTAAGATCTAGACAGAATGTTTCAGGACCTCCAAAATAATAACAATAGAATCTATTTTGTAGACCAATTTCTTGTGGAAACATAGAAATGTAAGAAGTGTCGAAATGTAAGAAATTTCAGTGTTTCAAAACCTACTTTGATCCAACTAGACACTGAAAGACATCTTGAAACACTGAAATTTCTTAAATTCCACATTTCAAATAGCCTTAATAGGTACAAAAATATCCAAGAGTCATAACTCCACTCCAATACCCTATTTCCCCCTTTGTCTATCGAAGTATATTCAGAGAACACATCCCATGTATACATATTCCTTTTGAAGAAAGGCCATTAACTCTGTGGCAAGCTAATTCATGAGTGTTTAATCTGGCCTTATAAACAATAAATACTTTTCAATAGTTATAAATTTTTGTGACAAATATATTTCAGACAAAATTTGTATACCTATTTTCTTTATCACTGCAGTGTAACTGCTAATGGAACGGTACAGACTATGGCCTCTTTAGCTTCTACGGTTAGACCTGAAGGGATCTGGGAGTAATTTGGGTTCATATTGGATATCCTGTTAAGGGATTAGAAACGTATAAACTCCTCAGTTGCCTTGCTACTTTTATGTGTTCTTCATAAATTTTTTCAAAAACTAGAATAGTATATTTGTTATTACTGGCATCATTAAAGATAACAGCAATTAACATTAGCTATTTAACTCTTATAAAGCATGCAAACCACAATATGCTTATGATATATGGCACTTTAAACATATGTTTATGGTCATACAATGCCACCTAATCACCTGCATGAGAACACTGGCACCGAATGCCAAGATTACACAGTCATGCTTCCAAATGGCCCCTAATGTTTAAATTGTTTGTTTAAAGTTGTCTACACCTCTAGAAAATGTTGTGATTTGAAAACTCTTCAAGTATTGAATGGTGTAAAGGACCATTTTCAAGAAAAGGACATGGATTCTGGGTGACCAACCTGCGTCTGGAACAGCTTATAAATACAAAACAAATTTCTTTTACAAAGGACACAAAAAATCACTAAAAATGAGTGTCCAATGGGTACATTCACTTCACAATTTTATTTCTATATAAAAAGCTGCAATTAATTACAAACCAGTTTTTATGCAGTTTTTGCTTTCTTTAAATGTGGAGTGAATTCTCCCCATGAACTAATGAACTGAAGTGAAGCCAAATAGAGACCAGCTGGCTGAATTTCTAAGTAATTTTATCCACATGATTGACTTTATGATCCTTTCACTACAGTAACTAGTCTTTATTCTCACAATCAGCATCAACCATAATTCCAAGAGGGAAAGATGATTAAAAATGTAGAAAACAAAGAGGAGAGGTTTGTTTGATGTGGTACAGTGCATTCTTGCACACACTTCTTCTGTATAATAGGTGCTGAATTACAGGTCTTTATAGCCTCCAAAGTAGCACAGTGAATAGCTGCCTCAAAGACATAATAAGCAACCAATGCCTAAATAATCATTACAGATACTCCATTAACAACATCTAACTGTGTGGCTTTTAACCATACAAATTGTTTTTTGACAGCTTGTAACCTTTCCAAACAGTTTCTTTTGGACATTACACCATATTCAGATCTAATTTTAACTTTTGTTTTGTCTATAATTTATTACTTTCTTTGAAGACACATAATGTATTTCAGTGGAGTGGATAAATTCAAATAAAAGATAAAAAAATCAATTGCTTTTTTAGTCTATGAAATCCTTGCTCTCTGGGACATAACTAAAATCTGATGAAACATAACAGGGGAAAAAGGGCTAAATGGTCTAGAATTCCTGAGGGTATCTGTTTTACAACAAGCAATATTTTATTTCCTCAAATTATTTAAAATAGGGCATAACCAACTGAAGAAAGAATAAAAGTAAAAACATATATAAATAAAATATAAAACCTTTAAGGCTGCTCCTAAGAGCCACAGATTTTACATAACATAATAAATAACATGTTATAAAAGAATTTAATGATGTATTGCAATGGGATAAAGAGCTAAGAAAGATGTACAGTAGTATCTTTTTTCCAAGGAGAGCCCATAATTACAAACCAGTAAAGATACATGACTTACGGAGAGCTAGAGGGCAAGCATGTTTTTCAGAAACCAGCGGAAATGTGTGAAATTAATGTGGGGGATGATGTAACAGTATTAGGTGATCCGTATTGGCTGTCACAGCCATTATCTCACTTCTGGGGAAACCATTTCCAGGAATAATGTCCAATAAATGAACATGTAATAGTAATCATCATCGGAATACCATAATTCTGGCAGTCAGAATTTCTCATTTCTTTCAAGACATTCAACTATTTTTCAGCAGATTCAAGTTCTTTTCACAAAGTTTTCAAGTCTATGTAATAGGTAAATATGTGTGTCCAATAGGCAGAAATGTGATTTGAAACAACGTAAGCATCCACTGCTCACAAAAGTTATTCAGTGGCTAGTTAGGTCAAAATTAACCAACATCATTCAGAGAAGTACAAATCAGATGGCCACCAAAATCTACTTTGAATCAACAGCACAAGTTCTTTCCCATCTCCTGAATCTTAAAAAGGGTCACTAAATTTAGTACAGTTTTCATAAATGACACGGAAGGTAGAGTAAATCTTTAAATAAAATGTGGAAATATCCCTCTCAGTATGAATCTAATTCATCATGCTGAAGTCAGTGAAGGTATATCAGCATAAAATTAGAATAAGGCAGTTATGAATCAAGCAGATTCATGTCTATCTTGCACCTTACAACTGAGTTATACTACAATTTGTATATCTGAGTAGCTGAATAATGGCATATTTCTTGGTTACATATAAGATAATCAATAAACAGATTTTCAGAATAGATGTTGACAGGAAGCCATAGAAGCAAGTATGATAAAGGGTTAAGTGTGAGAAAAATTATAATTATGACAAAATCTCAGGTATTCTGTCATTTTCTGAGCAGCATTCAGTGTTTTACTAATACTCCAGTCCTTTTTCTTCTGTTTTATTTTGTGCTGCATTGGTTGGTTGGGGTTTTTTTTTAATTTGTTATCAAGAGCATTACTTGCAAATTTGGCATTGAAAGTAGAAAAATCAGTCAGACTATTCTGACACTTTCTGAAAGACTCCAACCTTTATTTTTGCTTAATTAATAGATATTTAATATCTCAACATGCCCAGTACACAGCTACTACAAGTATCATGGGCCAAGCAGTAAACCGAGTTCTCTGTAATTTGTTCAGTCAGTGTCAACCTGATGGAAACAACAAAAATATCCCCATCTTAGTCATCTTAAGCTTTGGAATCAGTAAAGTCTGATCTATTTCATTATATAAGACAGTTCTAGTGACTGTGGACCAGTTTTAATTGACTTGTGTGCCAATTTGGAGTACTATATTATATACCATTTATTATTATCACCAACAGTAGTTAAGGACATTGCACAGTTCTCACAGTGTAACACTATTAATTTTCTTTCAAATATTTCTTCTTCTAGTCCTTTCCCAATCTTTCAACCTCAGCATGGAAGCACACCTAACTGTGCAAGTGTTTATTCCAAGGTATACTGCAGTGATGTAATCTGACTGAGATGCAACAAAGTTGAAGAAAAGAAAGGCCAAGTCAATCAACATTCTAGTGCATCAAAATTAATAGAAGCAGTGTTCTGAGATGATACAATATAAATGCATCGCATTTGTATTACATCAAGCAGTCACAGAGGGAAATGACCAATTGAGGATATGAATGTAAAAAAAAAAAGCGGGGGGGGGGGGGGGGGGGGGGCAGGGGGGCAGGGAGAGGAACTAGGAACTTCTAAGAATGCCCTTAAGTAACTGCTTCTATCTTCATCTGGTTCAGGTACAATTAGCTGTTTTCCTTCAGAAAACAAGGACCAATCTGTTGATAGTTATGCAGACAGATGTTATGAGGATGGGCAAAACTCTTACCCATATTTTCTGGCAACAACAATAAAAAAATTCTTGTTTGTCCCAATTGTGCTATAAATGTATCCCTTCAAATTGTAACAAATTATTTAAGCCCATTATTTTCTATCCTTACTAATTCTTTTACAAGGTGAGGCCTATATTGTGGCCAAGCACAATTAAATACAAATGTATGTAGATGCACACATATGTAAATAAGGCTATATAAAGATGTAGGAGGCTGGGACTGGATGACAAGATAACAGAAAAATTCAGATTGGAAGGGGTATGAATCCAACCTTGTGCTCAAAGCAATGACCAGCTACCAGATCAGACCAGATTTATCCAGTCAGATCTTGAAAATTTTCAAAGGAGACAACCACCCTGTGCAACTGCTACACTGCTTGACTGTCTTTGTGGTGAAAAAGTTTCTCTTTATAAGTAGTCTGAATATTTCTTGTTTCAACTTATGTTGTCTCTCATTCCTCCACCACATACCACTGAAGAGCCCTGTTCTTTGTCTTGGTAACATTCCCATAGGTACTGCCAGGCTGCTGTTAGGTCCCTGGAGCCATCTCTTCTCCCAGCTGAGGAAGTCCAGTTCCCTGAGCCTCTCCTCAGAGGAGAGGGGCTCCAGTCCCCAGACATACAGGTAGTTCTCTGCTGAATTTGCTCCTTACCAATGTCTTTCCTGTACAGGGGAGCAGGGGTTGTCCAGAACTGAGCACAGGATCTAGATATGGTCCAACAACCATTCTGAGTAGAGGTCCATAATCACCTCCCTCAATCTCCTGGTGCTGCTTTTTGGAATACAGGCTCGGGTGCTGTTAGCTTTCTCTGCTCTCAGAGCATGCTATTATTTCATGTGCAGCTTGCTGCTCACCCCCTGTCAGGCACCCCAGGCCCTCTTCCATAGAACTGTCCCCCAGTCAGTCTGTCCAACTCTGCATCGCTGGAGAACTTAGCATTTGTCCTTTTTACTGTCAGCCTATTCCTTCAGTCTGCTTAGGTCCTTCCTGATGGAAGGATTGCCCTTGACTTTAATAACCAGTCCCCCAATTTAGGGCAATCTGCAAACCTGATGAGAGTGTGCACCATCGCCCACAGATTAATGGTAAAGATATTAAAGAGGATGGGTCCCAGTGTAGACCCCTGAAGTACTCCCCTTGTCACAGGCAACCAGGAAGACTACAGCCAAGAAACCACCACTCCCATACCTAATCATCCAACCAGTCATTTCACTCATCCAGACCATAACATCATAATATGGGTACAAGAATATTGCAAGAGACAGCATCAAAAGCCTTGCTAAATTCAAGGTTAACGATATTTGCTTCTCTCCCCTTTGCAAAATCATACTGTTAGTTACCTTTTCCTTCATGTGTCCAGAAGCATTCTTCAGGAGGCATCACGGTTTTATTGTGCATCAATGTGAGGCTAACTGCTCTGTAGTGCCTCAAGCTGCACTATTGGTCATCTTTGACAATGGGTGCAACATTTGCCTTCTTCCAGTTGTCAAGGTCCTCTCTAGATTTCCACAACTTTTCAAAGATGACAGAGTGGCCTTGCCAAGACATCAGACAGGTCTCACAGCACCCTTAGATGCAGCTTCTCAGGTCCCATGGACTTGGTTATGTTCTCTGAAGTAATTCCTGAGTCAATTGTCATTCATACACCACTGGCAGTTTATCTCCTCCTCAACCACTTTTATTAAACAGAGATATCTGGGAAACCTTGGTCATGAAGACTGAAGCAAAGAAGACACTGAATAAACTGGACTTTTCTTTGTTGTCACTGGATAACCTGTCCCATTCAGCGACAGGCCCACATTTTCCTTGTATAGCCCTTTACTACGAAAGTAGCAGCACATGTTGGTCCTCATCCATTGACAACAATTATCAGAGACTAAGCAGTGCAAAAATATTCCTTCTTCCTTCAAATATGCAACGGTTTGACAAACAATTACCAAAAAAAAAAAATCTTCCTTGTATTGAGTAGCTCTGGGACAGTATTGACCAATGTTAAATTTCTACATTTGAGATAGTGTATTGTATGGACACTAATAGGCAGGAACTGGCACAATCTGGATTCAGCTCTGTATCTAAACTGAAAAACTTTGATGGCAATTATGGATCTCAGAATTATTGAATTATGGCTTAAAGAGATTTGAAAACTGCTACAAGACTGCATAACCAGAGTCCAATAATCTCCAAACCACTAAGATTTTGTTTAATTTATTTTTAAAAAATTTACTGATGGTACCTCTCCAATCTGTTCCAATGCTTAGCCATCCTTATTATACAGAAGGTTTTCTTATGTTTACTTAAATACCATTTTAGGCAGTAAACCACAGCATGCAAAAAAAAAAAAAGAGAGAGAAGAAAAATAGTAGGACATTCCAATTTATCTATATAAACTCCATTGTTTCATCCCAGGTAAAACTTAACTTCAGTTAAGACAAACTAGATTGCAAGATGACCACAGCTGCAGAATAATGTATAATTTCTGCTTTGATAAAACCAGTCACTTCCCAAATACTACAAAAAGAAGTTACTGTTACAAACATGGAACAAATGCTGAGCTCATTTTTGCTCTGATTCAAACTCAGTCTAGATGTCAGTACAGTGATGAATGGCATGATTTCTCCACTGCTTTTGTGCTATATATAATTTGCTGTTGGCACACTATGTACTAATTAAAATGGCTGTAATACATTCAGAAATTAAATTATGTTAAAAATTAAGAGACCAACTTTATACATTTTATCATGTATTTGTGTACATGTACATATAAATATTGCAGCCTGGCTTCTCAAATGATGGAAAACACCAATCTTCCACTGAAGTCTGAAAGCCTACATCAGTAAAATATCTGGTCCCATTATACATAGACACAATATTTTGATATTTGTATATATTTATTTTCTAATAATTTCACCAATAATTTCTAATATTTTCACCACAATTTTAAGATATTTATTGACAGCAGAAAGACAGCTAACTATGTCAATACCTCCAGATTTCAGTTTTTAAGAGTCAAATACCTTCATCTACAATATGGATCTAAATAACTTTTCAAAATTGCAGGAGGAACACCATATACTTGGCAACTGATAATGAGAAGCTATGACTATTATATGCCAGTATTATATAACTTGAAGATATATTTCAGAGCCCTTCTAGATTAAGATCTGTGTAATTTCTTTTGTAGTTTATTTTTGTCAACTTCTCTTCTGATCTGATATCCTTTCCAAGGGATTGTGATGTGCTTAAGTTGAAATGATTTAAAAAAACAGACACAAATTCATTTCACTACTCCTCTTCTGGCAGTTTTCTGCTAGTTTTCCAGACAAAAGAATTAAACATAGGACCAAAAAAGTCTCATACAAATTACCTTGACTTTTCTCTACACATACCTTTCATTAAAAAAAAGTAACATTAGATGACTGTTAGGTCACCTAGACGATAGTAAATTAAACTGAATAAACGAAGTCTTTGACATTAAAGAAAATGATGGAACACAGATCTCCTGAGCATAACAAGGTATGGGATCTGGCTTCAGTACACCACCACAATAGTCTAAATTAAGAACAGCAGAGAACAAGTTAGAATCATACATGGTTAGGAAAAAAGGTTTTGTTTATAAACCATAAAAAGAGGTATGCTATCAGCTGGAAAGTTACAGTATTCTGAGATCAGTTTAAACAAAGTTTCCCTCACAAAGCTTTTCCTTTCTCCATATGTCAGCAACATAACTGTCTTTTAAAATCAGTTTATTGTCACTTTAAGCTACAAGAAATTCCCCTACACACATACACAGAAAGTAGAACAAAATACTAGGGGGCTTTACAACTGAAATAGTATCAGAAGAAGTGTTACTGCAGTTGTATACTAGACCACAGGATGTGCAATTCAAATCTTGACTGCATTTTAAGTTAATCTTCAGTTTCTTTGAAAATAGGTCAAAACAAATAGCAGGTTAAAAACAACAACAACAAAAACTACACATCAAAAACCAGCCAGAGTGGAACATTTTTAGTAACCAAGCATTGCTCCAACTCCCATTGAAGGCTATCAGAGTATGGCCACGCATTTCAGCTTTTCGTCTGAGCACTTGTACAGAATTACAAATACTAAGTAGTGATTTTTAATTAATCATAATACACTACTTCCTACAGACATCTCACATTCTGAATTTCACTAGTAAAACCGATTCTTCCTTGAATTATTCAATTCCTAACTTCTCTGAGACAAAAGCATTGGCGTTTTCTTACTATTTTTACTAATCATAACAAATAAAATATTAATCGTGGAGTTTATTAGGACCTAACTGGCCACAAGTCCCTGTTGACAACTATAAAAAAGAGACAAGTGCAGAAAAAGCTGCAACAGGCAGTTCATGGATTTCAGCACATTTATCATCATTTGACTTCAACATTTAAACCATCTGATTTCTGAAAGCAGTTCTAAGGAGAATGGTCAACTTAAGACAGCCCTATTCCCCTATGCATTTTATTATTTTCCAAAATAATAAAAAAGACTGTTTCAGAAATAGGAAGAAGAAAACAGAGCATTATAACCTACAATCAAACAATACCATAGAGAAACATCTTCCAGTTTTATTTCATTTGTCAGCAACCTGCTTTGCTGTTATATAGAGGTAAATTCTCTGAGAGCCCTAAGATCTTTGAGAATGCACGGAAACCCTCTTTTTTTTTAACTCACAATTTTATAAAACTGCTTACAGACTTTCCTACCCGTTAAATATACCCTATCAGTGTCACAATTTCAGACTTCCAACAATTGCTAAAAAAAGCTTTGCACTTAGCAGCTAAAGTAATTTACACATTAACCAGCAATCATCAATAAATACCTGTAAAAATCACTGAGGCTGCTCAGATTAAGGAAGGTTATTTTGGATTTAATATGAATGCTTGAAAGGCAGATACAGAATACAATGAACTAAAGCTATACTAAAAAAAAGAACTCCACCTATTCTAAAGACATTGCACTAAACAAAACTAAAAGCAGCATTCACTCTAATAATATATTCAAATCCTTATAAAAGGAATAATAGTGAAAACCTGATAAAATAGAAAAGTAAATATAGGACCTATGTAAGAATCAACCACAGCTATAAAATGGCTAGTTCTGGTATACTAAAAAACAACCTGGGAATTTGGTCCAAAACATTTATTGCAAAAGATAATTACTCTTGGGAAAAGGAAATAACAAAACTGCCTCCCCAATCACTCACTGAACTGTTTAACTCCCAAAATCAATTAAAATAATAGAATAATTTATGATAGCAAGTACATTACAAAATCCAAAGACACAGCAATTCTAGCTTATGTGTTTCCCAAATACTTCTAAACTTAAAGCTCTTACACAAGCAAATTATGTTTAGGGCATGCTGACAGTTATGTTGATCTCAGTAACCTAAACCTAGAATTTCCTAGAAATGGAAATCAGTGGTCACATGCAAACAAAGTATGATACCAGACGTATCGTGATGCAAGAGTGTGAACATTGGAATGGGCTTCCTATAGAGGTGGTCAATGCCACAATCCCGTCAGGCTTTAAGCAGCATTTGGACAATGCCCTTATAATGTGCTTTAACTTTTAGTCAGCCCTTAAGTGATCAGGCAGTTGCACTATAGTGGACCTATCCTTATAGGTCCCTTCCAACTGAAAATATTTTATTCTAGAAGTAACACAACTACAGAGCTAAATTCTGGCAACCGAATTAACTCCTGTACTGTGTCAACCTGATGCAGCATCTCTTCACATAGCTAGCACTTATTATTTACTTAAGGACTGTCATGGTTTAATCCCAGTCAGCAACTAAGTACTACACAGATGCTCATTGTGAGGAATATTAGTTCTCTCCCACCTAAAACCAGCACAAGAACATAGATGCACTTTTGGAAAGAACAGTCAGAACTTTTTGTACCATAACTATTCTTTAGAACCCCTAGGCCACTCTATCAGCTGCCATATGTCTCTTGAATTAGACAGCCTGGACTTTTTCCATCAGTTGTAAGAAACTTTCAACACATCTGGTATAAGCTTTTTTATCAGCTGTTATGAGCTTCTGTGCATAATGACTATCAATTCCTTCCATTGGCTGCAATACTTTTTTGTGGACCCTAGTGAATCTCTCTTAGCAACTCCAGCAGCCTTTCACAATATGCAATTAAATTAACATTTCTAGCCAGCATAAACCCTGTGACTAAGAAGAAGTCTCAGTTAGCCCTTCCTCATTTTTTCCTCACTCTCTGCTCTCCTTCCCTTTTGTGATGCTGTAGGAGAAACTGATCTGACTGAAAACTAGCCTGGAAAAAAAAACAGGAAATCAGCTAAATCACTTCCCAAACTGGTTAATTTTATACAGTCATGCTGAAAAGAAAGCAGCATACACCTGGAATGAGTGGCTAAGGATAGGGTCAGGGTGCTTTTTCTCTTGGAAACCTTCTTGGTAGTTCATTCCAGCCCAAAATTTTAGCTGAACTATTGCCTCAGGCTGTGATTCCACAATAGTTTACATCAACCTGAAATGTCACCCTTGGAGTCCCTCTCCCTTGCTCTGTTTCAGGAAATAAACTAGCAGAAAGCTGTCCTTATAAGAGAAAACAAGACAAGTAAAAAAAAACCACTTGCTGATTTTCTTTGCCTGAGCTAGTTCATCACAAGATCAGATGAGCTTCAGTGTCACCACAAAAGATGAAGGGAAAGGACTGTATTGCAATCCCAGGGCCAAGGCAGGCAGGACCACAAAAGCGCTAATGCAGCTTGGCTTCCACTGCATCAGAACTGCTGCTCATTTTTTTTGTTAGAAATTTTATACTGTCACTTCACTGAAGATCTGGTCTGCTTTAGACTGTTACCTGCAAAACTTCTAAAGGTACCTCAGGGGCATCACCACAAGGCCCTTGCTGAGGTCTATGATAGCTGTTGTAGCTGGACAGGGATGAAATTTGAGTGTACCAATATAAACTGAAAACAATTTTGAGAAAAATATTATCAAGGTCCATTTTGCAAATGAAAAAGAATTTTCATTAATGTAATTTTCAAGAATGTAATTTTGTCTATCAACAAGCAAAAAAACCACAAGGCTGGTCTTTGATGCTCAGACTAAAATAATATTTTATCAGAACAGATATAATTAAGATTGAGGAAAAAATGGTAGTGACTAAACATCAGAACAATTCCGTTTATTACAGGAGAGTAATAGCTGAAAGATAAGCAAACTTTAAATATTCAATGCATACTTTTAGAAATAAACATATTCTTAAGAATACACAATTTAAGATTTTACACAGCTGTCAAGTCATACTGCTTTCTTTGCACCTGAGATATAAAAGAAATCTGATTCTGTTAACAATTAAATGTGATATTTTAACTACCACTTACCTTTGGCTAACGTACAGTAAAAAGAAAATTTCTACCTTGGGTAGTTTTCTAGTGATGGAGAGGGAATAATTATTCTGCTTCTACTGTCATGGTTCAAATCCCAGAGGTCAGGTAAAGATTAAAATTAATTTAGGCTACCTTGCAGTTAAAGTTAAAATAATATACCTAGTAATTAAGATAACAAACCACTGCAGAATTACATATAGGATGTGATTCCTTGTTTAAGTTTTTACCACTATATGCAGAAAAGCTGGCATTTAAGACTTCTGTAAAACAATCCCAACATGCACCTGTTTTGACATAGCGGATTTATTTACATAAAACACAGTTCTTTATTCACTAGAAAAATTTTGGATATAATCAACATCTGAAGGTTTTAATGAAAAAGCAAAATATTTATAATGAGAGATTACACAATAAAAAAGGGCAGATGATTAGAAGACTTCAGATGTTTATATATCTCTAACTCAATAAGGTGTTGCACATTAATTTACCTTACCTGATAAAGAGCAGTCCAGAACACTAACCTAGAAATCAATTAGGAATGGGGGAATTAAAGCACCATACTATATGAAAAATAAGTACTAATTTTATAACATTGATCTCAAATTTTCTGAAAGAACATAAAAGAAAGGTAGAACAAAATCTTGAGAAAAAGAATTTAATTTTAATTATCTCAAAAGCTAAACAGCAGAGAAATGAAGACGTAATGGCAGACAATTATCACAAAGGTCTTAGGTTCCCACAGGAGTGCAAAGGATTGGCCTTACCTTATAATTCATTCATTCCTATGTTAAAATCAAAACAAAACAAAAAACAATTACATTAAGATAATTACCAGAGAGTGACTGAATACAGGAGGAAGAATAGAGAAATGTGGAAAACACTAACTTGAGTCAGAGTAGTTATTATGATTCCCTTAAGTAAAAGTAGGATGGAATGCACATGCACATTAGCCAAAAGGCCTGGTAAAAATAAAGACTGACTCAACAGAGCATAAAGGTCTAATACTGGAAATGACAGTAAGAAATTACATTAAAAGTTGGTGGGTTTATCGCAAATGTTTAATGGTTGAATCATATTTGCTAAACAACCAACCGGAAGATACATTTGGTCAACATTATTTTAACTTTAACAGCTTTCCCCAGCAAACATGAAAATGATCCACTGTTGAAAGCAAAATGTAGGAACTTGTGGAAGAAGGAGATCTAAAGCAACGAGATGTTCAAAGCCTACAGAAGACATAAGAATAAAGGTCTAAGACTTAAGGTTCATTAATGGATAATATTGAGTAAATAAGCATTTAGAGCATTTTTAAAAATATATATGCAAAACAGTTTAGCTCAAAAAAAAAAAAAAAAACCACATCAAACAACCCAGATTATGATCTGCCAGCCAGTATTCTGTTTTAGTAACTAGAAAAATTTCCACAGCAGGCTTAATATCCTATTGAGCATACTACAGGAGGATATTAATGTCAGAAAAAATTGCCTGCTACTGTTTGGTTGACTACTAAGTTTGCAGATTAGTCTGCTTTATTTGCCTCTCTATATTATGACACTTCCTGCATTCAAACTTATTTGCATGTGTAACCTAAAACAACTTTCATATGCTGATGATGGCCCTGTTACCAAGTTAAAAGAAACTGCATATGATTTCATAATCAAGCATAGACTTTGGTCCTTTATTTTATTTTGGAACTACATCCATTGTGTTACTTCACTTTAAGGAAATTCACCAGTTGGAGAAATTTAAACTTTCAGGTCTCCACAAAATTTAAGGTTGAGATAGGGCAATATTAGTATCTCATAAACTTTTTTTTTTTTAATTTAAAAAAAGTCAGCTTTCTGCCCCCTCTGAAAACTTTGGCTGACCACCTACTTCACAATAAAATACACTAATACCAGAGCCAAAAGAGAAAGAATTAGTCCTTTTTTTCCGTTCCTTTCCTCCCAGTCTCCTTATAAGCTTTTGTGTTCACAGTGGTTATGAACATCTAGTAATGTTTTCCAGCAAACAGTACCAAGCACCTACCGCCAGAATTTCCAGGTTCTTTTATGTATAAAGTGTACACGAGAAATCCTCTAAATAATTATTTAAATGCATCCAAAATGTTTAGATCTTCTCAGTGTTTCTTGGACATTATGTCAAAGTATTATATTCACCCAGCTCAGCTCATAAGCTGACAGACAAGTCCCATCAGACTACTTGTTTGCTAAGAAAACCTGCTTTCATCTGTCAGATCTGAATAATACACAATGGCAACGCTGTTTTGTTCCATCATTTAATAACTTGGATATTTCAACTGATGGTTTGTCATCCCACAAATTCTGTTTTGTCAGATAAAATTAAAATTAAATAAAATTAGACTTCAGATATTAGTTTCTCTCTAAAATACTGCTTATTGCTTTTTTAAACAGAAACGTGTAGGCAAACATATTACTCATGTCTTTCATGAAAGTACAGAAAAATGTGGTGGCCCTCTTACAGAACTTTTTATTTTATAATATTCTATTTTATTTCAAAATCCAAAATCAAGTTCTAGCAGAAAATTGGGGTTTTTTCATAAACAGAAGTTCTATCAAAACATCTAATCATGTATGTGCTATTTTACTGATTCTAAATGTATCAAATAAATAGTCTTGCATGTATTATTCAAAAGATGAAATATGTTTACCTTCACTGCACAAAGGTCAAATAGATAAACTAAAGCATCCTTTTTTTTTTCTTTTTTGGCACTTTATTTTAATAAGCTCATTGTTATTTAGCTAGAGTGCTGAGAAAAATATGTAGATTCTCCCTGAATCTGTTTGACATGTTACTATCTTGCTTTAACCCATTTGTTTTAACTTCAGTTAAGTCAGGAGAAAAAACATGTCTTTTATGTTATGGAATTTTCTAGCAAACTCAAGCACACTGCATTTGCTCCAGCTTTCATTCCATTTTTGCTTTATCTGACATGCATCTGGAGTATCGAGTAAATAAAACATCTAAATATACTCTTGATGAGATGACAATCATTTAAGTTCTGTCAAGCAATCATTAAACTGACCCAAATGACAGGTTTTCACAAACGCATGAGCCTTTTTGCTCTTAAAACATGTGCCTGAGATCAAAATGGACAGAACATTTCAGCTAAGAGCAGTTAATGAGAGCAGTAAGAGAAGTTGTCTCTTAATAATACCTCCAGAGTTTTCTAAATTCAGCAAAATCTTGGCTACCTTAGTAAAGCTGCACCAATTATTCATTTTTAGTTTGGCCAAGAAAAGATGTTTTGAACTCAACAAATATATTTGTTCTTGTTTTTCTTCATAGAGTCACAAAACAAAATTGGTCCAGCTACTATCTTCCATTTGGAGCAAACACAGTATTTTAAAGACATTGGGAAAAGATTATAAACTCTGTAAGAGTGATTCATTCAGTACAGTATTTATCCCAGATGTTGAATATTTGATTTTAATTCTCACTTCCGCAAGGGTGGTGGAAATGGGGTCCACATCACCTCATATCCTCAAGATTGTCCCAGATCTCTATAGGGATATAGGGAATTGTGGGGAATACAATGTTCTCAGTCAATTTATACTGACTCAGTCCTGTTTTCATACAAAAGCAAATGAAGGAGTCTCAGTTGCTAAGGGAGTACATAAGCACCAGATCTTTTATTTTCTGTTTTAATTATGCA
The DNA here is from genome assembly GCA_027574665.1 of Rhynochetos jubatus. NCBI lineage: Eukaryota > Metazoa > Chordata > Aves > Eurypygiformes > Rhynochetidae > Rhynochetos > Rhynochetos jubatus. Next base: position 105,741,221 of record CM050648.1, read on the forward strand.
TGTCTATATAAAGTTAAAATGCCTCAAGCACTGGAACATAGGGAGACTGACTTGTTGGCAGATTTTTTTTAGACCAGGATTCTAGGCAAAGATGAGAAGGATTTGAGACCTCATTCACCGCATACATTTAAGTGTTCTTTCTTAAAGAGCATGCTGACATCCCTTCATTTTTTGTTTCAGTTTTATAAAATCCTATGAAATACTTGTACACAAAGTTATCCCTAATTGGTAAATGCTGGCATCTTTGTAGGAGGTGAGCTGAAATTCCCCAGTATAGAACGGAGTCTCCAAGTTCCACATTGTAATTAAATGACCTGGCACTATCTATTTAGCCTCAGTTGCTAAAAAGGAAAGGGTAAACAGTCTCCAAAAAAAAAGTTACACAACAGCTTCAAACTAAGTTGACTGATTAGTTTTAATGTTACCAGAAACAAGTTCTTAGTAAGTTTCAGCAGATCTGTCATTCATTACAATATTCTTGCCTTGTTCTAATATTCAACAGAACAATATTTTCAAGCCTGTACTTATTTCTTAGTATCTTGATCATCAATAATGACATGAAAAAGTGACAGTTTCATATGACGTAATTGAATATCCAACCACAAGTTTTTATGTAGTTTATACATAAAGCCTTCCAAATACAGCTGTTAACATTAAACTCTTGTTTAATGACTCTTTATCTTTGTTCTAGGTGTTGTACAATATCATGCTGATTATTTAAAAATAGTGTTTAATGAGTGATCTTCTGAGTTCTATTTCAAACTTTCTAGTGTAGCTAATATACTGTATCAAGTGGTTAGCAGCAGCTGTAGGTAACATGCTCTGCTTCTATATCTACTTTACGCCCTGGACTGGAAAGCTAAAATAAACAAACATATCCTTTTCTTCTCATGAGACTTTTATTTAGAAACTAGTCCATACTCATAAATATGTACTTAGCAAAATACAGAGTTTATTTCATTTTCTTCATACGTCAGTCTGTGACCTCCAGATCTAGTCATATCATGTGTTGTGTCCCCACCTCCCCCCTTGTTGTTTATGGCTCCTTCTGGGCAGCAGAACGCTGAAGCTGACTTGAGTCTTATGAATTTCCACTTTCCAGTATGGTACGTCCTTAGGAATTCATGTTGGAAGCAGTGTTTTATATGAGCAGAATCCTTTGGCGTCTGGGATCCCAATTCTAACTGAGACCCTGAGTGGGATATACCCCAATATTAACAGCAATTCCTTGTCCACCATTACAAAAAATGGCTTATTTACTGAAAGAAAGACACTAGATATTAAGACCTTGGATAAAACAACCTATGAGACTATGGGGGAGTGGGGAAAAAATGCCAAATTAAATTATTTATACCTACAAACAATTTCTAATCCAAATTGGCATGGACAATTGTCCTCTATATTCCAGGTTAATTTGGGGGAAAATTATAAGGGATTGAGAGTTAAAAAAAATAATATTTTCTTTTAATCAGTTTTCATCCCAGGTATTCTTATTTTCACATAACCTTTAAAGTAATAAAGGAATCATTGTCAGAAACAGACACCAATATTGGATGTATTAGAAAACTTTGTTCAAGAGGATTCAAGTTTAGTAAGTTAACTGAAATCAAAATAAATTCACTTTTCAATCAGTAATAGTCCTACATGGACAATTATGAAATTAAGTAAAATCAAAATGCATTAATAAATTACTAACACAGTTTAAAAAACAGCAGCAGCAATGGAATAAATTAGTTAATGAATGGACAAGCTCATCTCTTTTAAGGTTTGACTATATCACCTACACGTGATATTTGATACATATAATGTAAATACACATACTGTTCATTATTTTGCTCCTATACTATATATGGAGAGCATCATAATATAGTAACTATGTGTTAATGATGGTATTATCACTTGATAATCATGCAATCTTAATGAGAATTTGTGCTCATTAATGTTACCTGTAGAAGTTTTTCAGTGGAAAGCATATCTCACAGCACTTCAGTACAACAGAGGACATTTTTCCAAGGTTTTCCCTATTAAAACATGACACCAGTTTTTTACTAATGTTTTCAATAGAGAGCTCAGTAACACGCCCCGCCCCACCCCCCCCCCCCCCCCCTCCCAAAAAAAACACCCAAAAAAACCCAACCAAACCAAAACTGCTATATTGCTTTTAATTTAAAATAAACATTTTACAGCCAACATAAAATAAAGTTCATACTGGTAGAAAAACTTGGTTCAGAGACTTAACAAAGCCTTTTGTGCATGAGAATTATTACGTTTGAATGGTAACCTTACACAGCTAGTGTAATGTCCTGGGGAGCCTGATCATTGTAAATTACCTGTGACATCTCATTAATCCTCTTTTTCCTCACAAACACATAATTAATGGTAACATCGACAATAATACACAAATTAGCTAAGTGACGCTTTATGTTGTTGGTTTTGATTAACGTCAGGAACCCAAAAATGACATTAATGTAATGCAGATCCCAAAAGGCGACCCGCACTTTGACCTCAGACATACATTTTGTTTGCACCATCACAAAGATTAATCCTTCTCTGGATGAAGACAAGACAAAACTCTGGCCACTGGCATTGCGTGCTGGTCTGTCACTGAAAAAAAAACTCCCTCAATTGCATTTGTTTAAGAAGGAAATCTTGATGCATAGAAAACAACGGCTTAGTGTCATTTCCTATTGTCTTTTTAGGACAAAGATAAATGAGCTACTGTCATGACTTAGATCAACTGCTTCTCTGCTAACTTCTATTATTTGCCTATTTATGGACTAATGTTTAATTAAAAGTATACCTAGATATAGAGCTACACAACAAAGTTATTAAAAATGCTTTCTCACTTAATTCATACTTATTTAGGGGATCAGCTTGTATTTAAACTATCCACATGTTAGGGTAGAAATAATACTGGATGTTATAGGTACAAATAGGTAGTGCAAGAACCCTAAAAAAAAGTAATATCCTTATCCTAGTTTGAGCCAACAGGATAAAAGGTATAATTTATCCCAATAAATAAATAAAGACAAGCTTTTTCAGAATATATATTTGTATTTTCAGAACATGTATATTTTTATATATATATATATATGACTGAAGGTATCTGGCTGAAAACTGTTAAAATCTGAAAGTACTGTTTGCAGCTACATCACCACTTCAGACACTAAGATTAATTATGAATATGTACTCATATCATACTATTTTAACAATTTCATAAATTTAACTCATGTTACAGAATGAAATAAAGCACAAAGAAAGATGTAATTGTTTTGTAAGGTATAGCACTCTACATTTAATAAAGGAAATTCTCTCACTACTTCTATCTCATTAAACTTTTTGCTGAAATAGCTTATCTGCAAAAAGCACTGAGTGATTTAGTTAGAGCTGATATTTTTACATTCATTAGATTTTGTTAGGCAAAAAACCATAATTACTTTCTTAAAAAGTGAAGACCTGTATTTAGATTTCCCATTGCAATAAGATACAAGACTGTCTTCAATTAATGAGATGATTTTTCTTTAATATCTCTACTTTTGTAGTAGTTCATTAATATAGACAAATGAATAGGTGTGGGTTTATCATGAACATGACAGAAACGAGGAAGGAAACATTATGCAACACTATAAATCATGAAAAGATCTTAACACAAATACAAACAGAAATCAGTAGTTCAAAACTGAATAATAAAAGATGTAACAGGTAGATAGAATCTTTTCAACATCTTTAATGTTCTGATTATAATAATATGTATATGATATAAATAACATAGATCATTAACCTTTTAGCTTTCAAATGTCTTAGCAGCAGATTGGCTGAATTTAAAACTGCAATGGATACTTGAAATAACTTGTGAAGCTTGTCGACATTATTTTTATGTTTAATTTCACATTAGTGTAAATTTTAAAGCATTTTATGCAAAACAGACTAAACTTTAACTCTCAAGTTAAAGCACTGTGGAATTTAAGAGGCAAAAGGGAATCCCATAGAGGCCATATATTTACTCTAACTAACCAAGACATAAATCCAGATTACTGCAATAAATTATTTTTTTTATTTGAACAGAGTAAGTACAGTATTACATTTGAAAGACATTTGAGTTTAATTCATATCTTAAAATTGACAAAGATAAACAATCACAGCTACACCAACTGAAATGCAACAATGTATACAGGATATACAAGCTAGACCCAGGAGCAGAGACAAATCTGTTCTTTATATCATCATTGTGGCATAAGGTCATTCAAAATGTAATTGTAGTTCTTTGTAAAACATAAAAAATTGTCTGGTTGGAGCTGCAAATTTTAAATGGCTTTGTCTGTGTCGTAGTCTTTTATCAGCTGTATGAACCTAGTTATTCTTTGTTTCATACACAATTTGCTGGCAGACTACAGTAACCATTTACTACTTTTACTTTGCTGAATTAATACTCAGCCAGATACAACAAAAACCTCCTAAATATAGATCTGGAAAGAAACCACCCCACTTTTAATCCTTCCAAGTTATCTCAAATTCCTCTTCACCATAGATATGATTAATATTACCCTATTAGCTTGACCATGTCATTTTATTCTTTCAATTCCATGCCAGCCTCGTAGAAAGCAATCTGTCAAGAGATGCATTTATAGAAATTATTTGTTTCAATGTTTAAGTGTTGCACATCATTGACTTTAAACACTTAAAAAAGGTTACAGCAAACTGATTTTTAAAAGCCTATAGAATTGTGTGTGCATACGTGCATATGAAAAGAAGTTAGTCTGTAAGGAAACATGATTTTCTCACAATTCACCTAACACCAGCACTCTGCAAGTTTCATGAAATCTTATTCTTAATAATCTTATCAGAGTTGTCTATCTGAAACTCCTGTTTGTTGTCATATCTTCAAGTTTAAGATGCACTTGAATTATACAGCTGTGATACGTATGGTTAACGCATTTCCTTATCCACAGCTTTACACTAACCTCATTAATATGACAGGTCCAGAAGGCAAAAAAACCCAATGTCAGTTTAGGTTCCTTTATAGTTTAACATCACCAAAATATTTCCATAAATATGAAAGAACACATGAATTGCTTAAATATGGATTCAGTTTTATCTCCTCAATATTCTGCAGTTTATGCAAATATTTGCAAAAAATAAATATAAAAGCTATATGCTATTACACACACACACACACAGAGGCACTTTTCCCCAGCTGGATTTAACATATATGTCTATAAGTCTGTATTTCATCATAGAGCACAATTTTCAGAATTTTCAGTATTTTCAGAAAAGACACTCAGCACCATATGTCAGCATCCTGCATAACCATTTATGTACAGTGAATTCATAGAATAGCTTTCAGAAAAGCAGAACATTCTACATTTCGAGAACTTAATACTTTACCTCAATAAACAATTATTTTTTACAGTGATGGAAAAAAATGAATTACCATCTTAGACATGTCAGCATTTACCTGTTGCTCTGTTAAATACAACATAGTGACAAAATGCTTAGTTACTTAACAGAGTTGCACGGTGAGCAATTATTTACATAAACATACTTTACACATTCATCTGCAGGTGTTTCAATTTGTTATTTAAATAGTAATTAAAAAAAAAACCAAAAAAACAAACAGCAAATCCAAAACACATGATGCGCACATGCATGTTTTGGGTTTTTTCCCCATTTTTTGAAGGAAGGGTAACAGCCCTATTCAGACTGTACTTTATGAAGGATTTTAATGAGATGTCTGACTATATTTTTTACTAAGAATGTCAAATAAGCTTCAAAAGCAAATGTAAACTGTAATGCAAGTGACACATACTAATAATAATCCTATAAATCTGTTCATTCTGTTTAGATAGTCTTCTGAGTTGTAAAAAGTGAGACTGGTTAGCTTTATTAGATGTTTTGGAGAAAACTCATTTTGGGGAAGTAGGCCACTGATAGTGTTATATTGTTCCAGTGATTTACAGTGAAGCCATCTATTTTTTATTCTTCTGTAGTATCTTGGTAATAATTAGGCAAACTTATACCAAGCCTTTTTCAGGAAGTTCTTTAGACAGCCAGAAACATATAACTTCCTCATAAAAATTGGATAAATAATTTTATCTTTTAAACTAAGGCTATGAACAAGCTATGTTTTGCTGAAACAAAGCCACACAGCATTTCAATGAAAAATTTCCATTCCATTTTAGCCTGCCAAAGCAGTTCCAGTATTTCCCATAACACAGCAGCCCAATCTTAATACAAATCTGTTTACTGATGGATTATTTTTAAAAATGTAAAGAATTCAAAAATTTGTGAGAAAGCAAGCTGTAAAAGTTCCACATTTCAATTTACGATATGACTGAAAAAAAAAAAAACCAAAATCAAAGAAGCAATTTTGAAAGCTGCACTACATCATATGAAAAAATACAAATTAAGGGAAACAGATTTTAAGCCTTCTTGTATAATCTCAGAGCTTTAAAATCTCTTCTTTCCACATCTGAAAAATGATATTAAGCAGCATGTTAACATTGGTTGCATTTTTGTGTGTTTGTGCCCAAAGCGACAGCACTCTAGGGCTTTGTTTTCAGCTATCTTAATCAAACCCAAGGGTGGATAAGCAGATCTACACAGAATTGCAATATGACAACTGTAGACAGACAAGGCTCAAAAGCTAGCACCAATCCTTCTAGTCTTTTTAAGAATATAAATTGTAAAAATTGTCATACCATATTCTTTCTTATATTCAAACCAAGACTTATATCATATAATGAACCATTTTAAGAAAACACAATGGCTGAAGGGTTTATACCTTTGCTGCAGTTCAAGATAAAAGTGTAAGACAGCAGTTTTAGTGTGATAGTTATTATAACCATAATACTCTAGTAGACAGTGCCAAGAAGTCATTAATGCAATATGTATCTCTTTGATTCCTAAAATGATGAGCTAAGGGTCCAAATGTCTCTATAGCTTGTATTTGCAGTGTTGCCATTTTTTATAGTTATCAACTAAAAATAGTACAGTAGATACTAAACAGGCATTTCTTGTACTAACCTCTGTTTTGTTAATCTGCAGAAAGTTTAAGAAAAAAAAAACACCTTAAAGGAATTCTCTTCTTTTAATTCTGACTGTGTGTATGTGTGTGCATCTACAGTTTTGGGGAAAAAATAAAAGGTAGGTTTTTGCAACTTCATTCAAAATTTCATTGGTTACACTAAATGAATCCTCAATCATCTTATTCAGATTTTGCAAATCTGGGGAAGAACTTAACTCCTATGTTAAATGTGACTTGTTGGTATAAAATTATGTGTAAATTATCTGTAGTATCTAGTCTTTTATATATATATACATACATAAATTCAGACAAAGAAATATTCTAGTACTTAGTGGAAAATGAAATCTATGATCAGCATCGGAAAACTAATCACTGAAGCTCATGACAGGAGGGACTGTAGTAGTCTGCTTCTGGTTGTATACAGATTGCAAAAAACCACCAGCATATCCAAATCAAAAACTAGATGAAATTGAGAAAATTTGCATGACTCTTACTGAATGTGAAGAAAGGCGATAGACACATACACACCCACAAGAAAGAAAAGGCATTCATACATTTAAGAAAGTAAAAGCTATCAAATGTGTATATCTATACAGAATATATGGAAAACTTAAGAAGTCCATAGCTATCAGTTGAGATATCTATTAATATGGTACTTCTCTGTGATATATTAATATATGATGTAAAAGTGACATTGTGGGGTATAGTAAATTTGCTAACGATCCAATGGCAATGCAGTGGGTTTAAAGGGAAGAAAATAAAAGGAATAGCTGTAATGCATGCCCTAAGACTACTGACAATAATTCTCTAACCTGTCACAAATTACATTTTAGCTACTGTAGAACATGTATAGCTCGTCACAACTAATAACATTTTTCTTTCATCAGGTTTGTGTTAACATTCTGCAAATCTGAAATGTTTACTGTAATGAAGTAATGCATTATATAGATAGCATATGGTTGCTGGCTTTGTTTATATCATTTTTTAAATATCTGAAAGGATCGCTTGGGCTAAAGAGCAAAGTTATTGCTTCCCCAGTCAGTTGATGGGTTGTTTAATAGTATTTAAAATGTTTGTTAATGATAGTCTAAAGGAAACAGAAAAGCACAAAAGCAATCCAGAATGGCAGTATCACAGTAGTTACAAAGATTAAAATGCCACTAGGGGACAGTAGAAAGTCACAAAATGAGGTTCTGTTGAAGAAACCAGAACAAAAGGCCTTTCTTTGTCAAAAAAGAAATCACAAATACACATTTCTAAATAAAAATCATTTCACATGTGAGGGTTTTAAAATTCTGCATTAAATAGCAAGGTGGAAACTGGGAGACACTTGCATGAATCTATTTTAAGGTCTTTTATAATTATATCCATGTGTTTTAAAATATACAGCACTTTCCCTTTAATAAGAATAAATTCCAGTGTGAAACGATTTATTTGCAGCACTTCTACAGTAATGTGAAGTTCTTAAAATCCAAAAGGATTCACCATTACACAAGACTACAAACATACAAATTGACCTTTGTAATACTTGTAGTTCACCTGGCAACAAAATGATTAGATAGTCTACGATATTGTGATATTTATTAAGCAATACAGATGTCTAGAATTTAAGGACTACTGTACTTTAGAAAATAGTTAGGAAAGATTTGCTTTGTTATGTCCTGTTCCTTTGATGACATCAAATGTAGTGTTCACTCAAGACCCAGGCAATGCTCTTCAAAAGTTCATAAGTTTTCATAAGCTGAATCCCTGCAAAATAAAGCAAAGTACAGCACTACTTTACCTGGAAAAGAGTATCAAAATCCTGTAGTTAATAATTATACTTTTTTTTTCTTCATTCAGAAGATCATCCATGGACTCCAAATAGTCTCACGGACCAGAATGTTTGGTCATCCATTTAGTTACAGAACTTTCACAGTTTATATGAAAACATTCAAAGCTAATAAAACCAGAGGAATCTGTCAGGCTGATAGGCCCTTCAGCTCACATGGGTACGAGAAGTAAATATGTATTTCAGACGTCCTTCTAAATTTTGCATTTCCAAAGCAATGCATTTTGGCCTGGAAATTACCTGGCTATTGGGAGCATCTCATCCTCAGCTATGTGTTTCACAATATGTGTAACATTATCCCATAGCTGTGTAGCACATGGTGAATTATTGTTTGTTTCTCTTGCACACAAAAACATACAAAGAAGTTGCAATTGATCAAAGATTATTCTCATTCCAGAGTGCTAAAATCCAGATTCAAAACAGCAATGCAACTCTGTCTCCTCACAGCCTTATAACTGCAGTCATCTCATAGGAATGTCATGATCTTGAGCATATACCAGACCTTGGACAATTATATAATTAAGCATTTGAGTGAAAATAGTAAATCTAAGAAGTGTTGTTCTATAATAAGGTAAGGACTGTTTTCAAATGGAAAACTTAACTGACATACCTTTATGTGTGTGCAAGAAAAACTGGGGAGGTCTAATGAAGCAATGTATGTGGAGCAAATACATAGAACAGGTAGACAAACAAACACCCTGCGGTTGAAAAGACAACTCTTGTACCTTAAGACAGAAGGAAAGAAAATAGGGGTGGGGGAGGGGGAGGAGGAGGTGGGAGAAATGGAGGAGAGGATGAAAGGCAGCAGGGGGGAGAAGTGAAGGGAGTAGACAGGGAAGGCAGAAGGGAGAGAGGGAGAGAGAAGGAGAGAAAGAAAAAAGAGAATAATTTAAATTAATTCCAAATGTCTACAATAATTTGTATCAGCATACACACAGAGAAGACAAAAAAATTCAACATATGCTAAAATTCATGGCCAACAGCATAGGCAATGGACAGTCTAGAACTACAAGCCCATTTCTCAGACAGCACTGTAACAATTTTTTAATCAGTGTTGAATTTCAATATCTGGTTTAATGAAGTGTCCCTCAAGGCAAGTATATATATCACGACTGAAAAACAAGTTAGTACCTTAAGCTGTGATACTTAACAGTGACAGAACAGTAACGTTTCATACAAGAAGGGATGTTTTTCTTTTGAAAATCTGAAAAAATGTTTCAAATTACCTGGGTGACAGATGTTTTAAAATTCAGCAGGGATGCTTTCACTACTATGAATGCAACAGGGGGGTATTAACTTTTCAGTCATTATGTCCTTGGAAACCCAGCTAAGATGTTTACTCTCAGGAAAAAATGTTTTTGGAGGTCAAAAGGACTTCTAGGAAATTACCCAGGAGAAACACTTCAGCCAACAGTGGACTTCTTCCAGCACTTCCTTGAACTGTGGTAGTATATAAACATACTATTAAATGCTTTGCTAAACAGCATAGACTTATGATGCATTTTTAAATTGTAATTAAGAACATGAAAGTGTTTTACTAAATTAAATATCAAATCCTAAAAGGTAAAATGTGCTCAGAAGTAACTGATGTTACTGAAATCAGCCACTAAACAGATAAAACACAATAAATAGAATAAGGCCTGAAACTAAAAGTCATTCAACAGTACTCTGAAGTTCTTATAGTTTTCTCTTGAAGCTCTCAGAATTTTAGGGACACTTCACAGAATGGATACCTTAGCAGTACAAAGGTTCAAAGTACTAGCATTTTGTAAAAGGCACTAGTAATCAGGCAAAGAGAGAAATCACTATTTCAAGGTTAGTAAATATTTTTATACTTGGTTTATTAAAAAAAAAATCAAACTCACAGATGTTTCAGACAAGCTGATGCTTGGACCCTTTTATAACAGTATCTTTGTGTGTTTGTGTGTTTTCCGCATTTTTTCACTATGTTTGCCTATATGTCTGTAATCAGTAGATGATTTGTGCTCCCTTTTCCCTTAGCTTCCCACAGTCACTTTTTTCACTCTACCCAGAAAAAGCACTTCTTCCAATTGTCTCTCAAACAAGACTTTATTTTGCTGCAAGACTTCCTTCCTGCTATTCTCAAAACTCATCCCCACACTGTTGTGTCCCTCCCCTACTTTCCTACCTCAAAATTCTCACTGAACTAATTGCTGGTTTTATTTCAATATCTCATGGCACTCCAACGTAATTTCTTTCCTTGCACTTCATCTCGTTTTTCCGTGTTTGCATAATCACAGAAAACCACACAATAACATAACAACTTGTGATTTGGTATTCCCTCATAGGTCAAATTTAGGTTTTCCTAAATCAGGATCTACATTTGTAAAAACTTAGAATCTGGTGCTTTGATGTGTTCAACTGTAAGCTAATTCTCTCAGTAGGATTATTCCTTTACACATTCATCTAACTGTAGGCTGTAGTTTAACTGAGCTCACGATATTGATACAGCTCATGAAAAATAAAGGTCTACCACTGTAAAAGGCACTTTGAGTGAGATGCTGCGGTTTGTCGTAGTGTATGAAAAAAACAAATGGATTTATATACAATTATCAGAAAGATATAGTTTGCAAAAATATTTTGAAAACTGTGGAAATATCAGATGTTAAATAGAAACTAATATTCGATCATCTGTAAAAAATTAAAGAATCTAGGATACTCTTTCTATTTTTTTTAAGTCTCTGTTAGTGTTTTTATTTCATTGAAATGTATTTTTGAGAGAAAAACTTGTTTCTTTGTACTAAATAAAGAAAGAAATAGTGTAAACATGCTAAAACTTAAAACTACTGGTCTCTCATTTAATTCTAGGTACACAGAAAAGAATGGACAGTTCTGATACAGCACCTGATTGATATTTCCAGGGTCTGAAAACCTCCACCATGAGATTAGGCTGATATTGCATATTCAAACACATACAATGATATATTTGTCATTGCTATTGACCTTTATCTCTCCAGTTTCCTGACAACCTTCTACAGTTATTGACATTACAAATACCAGCGACAACGTGCAGGGCAAAGTATAACCTTTCATTTACCTTCATGTCCCTCAAATGACTCACGTAGGTAGTTTCAACAAAAGCTGCAAACAATGATACTGTTGATTTTTTTTTTCTTAACTTGCTAAAATGTTTTCCATTTTCCTCTTGTTCTCTGAAAATCATGCCAATAACTCACTACAAAGGAAACTATTTATTTCAAATGAATACAGGTAATTAGAAGTGTCAAGAAATCAGCAGAGTAGGGTGTCTGCCATCATTTCTGTGGAAAGAGTGCCAGATTCCCTTTCAGAAAGGTCTTTGTCATTTTTTAATATAAGGTAATTAATGTAGACTACAGTAAAGTGTACAGGATCCCAGTCACTTGTCTTTCTTTCCTTAGAAATGGGACAATAAAGATGTTTTGATTTCTAGAAACAATTTTCTGAGGTTATTTTAAAATGACTTTTAATTACAAGCATAGTCTTTTCACTACTTTAGAAGGAAAAAGAGGAAGAATTTGGAAAGGGCACATTTATAAGGGTGAAAAGGTTTTTTTAAAAAGTCTAGAGCTAAGTAGAGTCTTTTGAAAGGGATGGATGATTTCACATAACTGATAGTATTCACTGAGGAGAACACTAAAAACAGATCTGAACATGGAAACCTATCCACTAGTACCTCAACATTCAACTATCTGAACTCAGAAAGTTGAAACTGCAATACTTTTGTAATGAAAATTATATATACTCAGTTTTCAAAATGCTACATAATAGCAGTAAAAAAAAAAAAAAAAAAATTATTTTCCTATTTTGATAACCATACCTCTGACAGACAAACCCAAATCATCATAGATAGACCTGTACAAAATTTAAGATTTCAAAGAAAATTGTGTATTTTATGGAAAACTATTTTGAAACAAAATAAAAATACAGTTTATGTTTTATAAAAATGTGTACAGTAAAAGAGAAAGTTCATTAAGTCCTTAGTGCACTGAGATCAGTAACTTTCCTTCACGAAGAGTTAACGTCTTATGACAAAAATAAAACCAACCCTAATAAAAAGCATCTTACAACACATCTAATCAACCGGATAATCCTAGTATGCTATTAGTACGCACAACTACAGATGTTCTTTGCAGTCATAAAATTATCCAGAACTTTTCTGATTATTATAATAACAATATTTCCCCTATGTCCCTTTATGTTTCTTACAATATGTCTGCCCTCCCTGAGCCTTGATGACATAGAGAAATAACCATTGAATTAAGATATGAAAACATTTTCTCTCTTTTCTGTTTCATTATGGTGCACAGATAGAGGGCCTCAAAATTTTATCTGTATTGATAGAATGAGGTATAATGATACAGAAATTTTATTTTACACAAATGACCAAGTTTAGTGAGTGTGGTTAAGCCTTCTGAAACATAGACATCAAAACTATTTTGATAATGGAAAAAAAGGTCTCAAAAATACGGAAGACTGATAACAAAGCATGATGTATGTAGGAAACAATATCACAAAACTTAACTTTGCGTTTCCATCTGTATGTTCAGTAATAGAAGAAATTTATAATAACATTTACCAACACTATTTATTTGTGTTACAATGAGGTCATCAGTCTGGATTTTAAGACAACATAGACATCTAAAAGGAAGAAGCTGACAATATTCTGATTTATGCAAATCAAGCCTAACACATTTCATAGTCTGCATGTCAATGCCAACAGGAATTAAAAAGTAGTAACAAACATAAACAGCTCTCTGCTTCATGGTTCAGAAAACAGTTGATAGATTGTAGGGCAGAAATTCCCAATGTTTTCAGTTCATGTCTTTTCTCCTGGATCTGCAAACTGATATTTCCTACTGTACATGTAGATTCACCACTGTGGATGCTCTCTCACTTGGGATTCTGCTGTATGCTAAAATCAATGGAAAGACTTTCACAAATTCTAGTGGGCATTATATTATTTTCTATAGTGATTAAATCCAGAAAAGATTCTACAAAAAATCATAAAGGTTGATTGTCTACTCTACTGCTCTGTGGGTAGTTAGGATCTGGCGGCCGGAAGATTACGTGCTGTACGGAAAGACAGGGACCCTCCCCTGATAGCCAGTAGCGTGTAGTTTGCAATGTAAACAGACGGAAGTGACGTGACAAACCTAAGCCATATAACGCGGTGTTACACATCAATAAACGCCATTTGCCGTCCACCACATTGGTGTCTGTGAGCAGATGGCCCGAGCGGCCCGGGGGGGGTCGCCGTGCCGTTCCTGAACCAGGTCGCCACGCCTTGCGAAGGCAACAAGTGGTGCCGAAACCCGGGAAAACTCGCCTGGATTCGGGTGAACGGCGGCCGGAGCGGCTGGACCAGCCCGGCGGGGAGGACGCTCCCGGACCAACAAGGAGGATGGAAGCCCTTGTGAAGGTCGTATTGTTATTATATGAGCAGTGGGGTATTGATTGTAAACCCAAAGATTTTACTCTCGCAGTTGCGAGGCCTTTTAAAACTGGGGTCATTGACCAGCCAGTGGATATTTTCCACCCTGAGGTGTGGGATAAATACACTAAAGCGTTAGCCGAGGAGACTATGTCCTCGGGCTGTGGGAAAAACCTTAAGTCGTGGGGGAGAGTCGTACAGGCACTGCAGAAGACTTTAAAAGAACAGGAGACCTGGAGGGTGGCAAAGGACCGTTTGTTGGCCGCCCCGAAAACGGCAGTCGGGGCAGCCACACAGACTTTGCACCCCCCAGACGGTAATGATTCTGCTGAGCCTAAAGACCGGCAAGAGGGCGACACGCCCCCTCAACTCCCGAACCCCGACCCGCCTACGGAAGCGCAGAAACAAGCTAAATCTTTCTGGGGTGGGCTAGCCGAGGAAGCCAGGGGCGCGGCGGAGAGACCAGAGTCGGAGGAGGGTTGGGTTAAACCGCCGCCCTATACGCCCCAAAATGGCGCCGGACAGAAAGAAGAAGGGCGGGGCGAAGATGCCAGTGGTGGAGATAAGGAGGAAGCGTCAGCACTAACAAACGCGCGAGAACAAGAAAGGGACGAGAACGGGAAAGAGAAAGAGGGCGGGGGCGATAGGGGGAAGGAGGGGAGCGTGATCAAAGGGCAGAAAGCCAATCACAGCGGCCATCTGGAGAAACGCCCCAGTAGGGCGAACACCCCGCCGCGCAGAGGGCGGGGCGACACAGGAAGGAGGGCCGAGTCAAGAGGGAGGGAACGACCCGCCCACAGAAGAAGCGGGCGGGGCCGGGTCCCAACAAAAAGGTACGGAAAACCGGAAGTACCCGGTCAGTCGAGCTCCGGCTCTGAGTCAGACACTAGCTGGGACGAGCGGCTCGCAACCGATTCAAACTCAGAGGAGGAGGAAATGAGACTAGATACATTCAAAAGCCAAAATACTCCCATCCAAAATAAAAAGGGACCCCGAGAGGAAAATATTCCTCTCACTGATTGGAGGAAAATAAAAATTGCATGTGCCGATTGGGCCCCATCAGCCACGCTAGCGTTCCCGGTCCGGGTGACAGACAGGGGACAGAGGGTCCACTCGCCAATAAACCCTAAGGATATACAAGCGATTGTTAAGGCAATTGCAGATAAAGGGCTTAATTCTGCCATGGTCTGCACCCTCATAGATGGTATTTTCGGGGGAGACGATCTGCTCCCGTTTGATATAAAACAAATGTGTAGATTGATCTTTGATGGGGCAGGAATGATTGTTTTTAAACAAGAATGGGAGGACAACTGTATGAGGCAACTAGCCCAAGTAACTGGGGCGGATCACCCGTTATATGGGTCCGGCGTGCAGCGACTGATAGGTACAGACCCAACAATGATTACCCCCCAGGCGCAGGCCCAGGGCCTGGGGGCCTATGAAATTGTGACAACTACTCGCGCGGCTAGAGAAGCTATTCGCACCGCTTCTAGAGTTATTGTCAAGCCATCACCATGGTCCACAATTAAGCAAAATGAAAGCGAGAGCTTTACGCAGTTTGTGGATCGCCTTCAAGCAGCGGTCGACTCCTCGACCCTGCCCGCGGAAGCGAAAGGCCCGGTCGTTGCAGATTGTTTACGCCAGCAGTGTAATTCGGCAACCAAAGAAATCCTGCGATCACTGCCAGCAGGGTCAAGTATCACAGCCATGATCAAGCATGTCGCAAAGGAAGAGCATTTAGCCCCAATTCAGGTAGCTGTTCGCACCGCAATAGCTAATGTGATGGTATGTTTTAAATGTGGTCAGGCAGGCCACATAGTGGCAAACTGCCCTTACTTTGGGGACCCACCCACAGCGCCCCCCCCGCGTCAAAATCGACCGAGGGGACCGTGTTGGGCCTGTGGAAAGAAAGGACATTTCGCTAAAGAATGCAAATTTAAAAACCAGGGAAACGTATGGGGGAGGGGGCACCCGGGCCGCGCACAGCCCTCTCCCGCTTGGGACATAAGGCGGCCCAGTTATGCCAACCCCAGATGGAACCTACTGCCCCCTCGAGAACCAACCAATTTTATGACTCCACCAACGAACCATCCAAACCAGTCCCTACCTCAGGAGCAGCAACAACCAGCTCCTGGGGACGAGACCTTAGGGTGGCCCTGGCAGTAAAATGCGATAGTCCACCAGTTGTATGGGGGATTTGTTCCCTCTATAATACCTTAAATGACACTACTATTAGTATCCCCTTTTTGATTGACACCGGAGCAGATGTTACAGTTATCCCTGAAACGAATTGGCCCCCCCATTGGAAATTGGAAAACGCCCCCATGGTAGGTGGAGTCGGAGGACTAACCCGAGCTCGGAAGAGTACTCAATTGGTAGCAATAACGCTTCACACTGAAAAGGGACCAGAAAAAACCATTACCCTCTTTCCATATGTCATGTCAGGAACCCCACCCCTATTGGGAAGGGACGCTCTATCCCTTTTGAAAGCCAGGGTGACAAGTTTATCATGAGGGCCACTGCCGCACACCCACTTCCACCTATTAAACTCACGTGGAAATCGTCCGACCCGGTGTGGGTCGAGCAGTGGCCCCTATCAAAGCCTTGAATGGACGCTCTTCTTGAGCTAGTCGACCGTGAACTACAGCGAGGTCATATAGAGCCTTCCACTAGCCCGTGGAACACACCAGTTTTTGTAATACCCAAACGAACCAACGAAGGGTTTCGTCTCCTTCATGACCTGCGTGAAGTAAATAAGATAATTCAACCAATGGGTCCCGTTCAAACACTGCTGCCCATAAACTCCATGATACCAGAAGGGCAACCGTGTGCCGTCCTTGATATTAAAGACTGTTTCTTTTCAATACCATTACATGAGGAAGACAAGGAGCGGTTTGCTTTTTCTGTCGTGTTCCCAAACAGCCACAACCCAATCAAAGGGTTTTTTCCAAACCGGCAACGACAAGGCAGACGCCGCTGCAAAAGGACTGTGGACGTTAAGAGATGCTCGTCAGCTACATGAGTCTCTCCACATCGGAGCTAAAGCGCTAGCAAAGAAATGCGAGATCTCAATTACTGACGCAAAACACATAGTAGCCACATGTCCCCACTGTCAGAAAACACCATTGTGGTCTAGCGGAGTCAACCCCAGAGGTCTTAAGGCCTCCGAGGTGTGGCAAACAGATTTCACGCTCTGTCAATTGCTGAAACCTCGAGCGTGGCTAGCGGTGACCGTAGACACATACAGTGGAGTGATCGTAGCCACACAACACCTTAAGGCCGACTCGAAAGCGACCATCCAACATTGGCTGACGGCCATGGCGTGGCTTGGCGTCCCCAATCAGATTAAAACAGATAATGGCCCAAGTTTCGTCTCTAGATCTGTCCAGGCATTTACATTGAAATGGGGTATCACCCTAACACACGGCATCCCGTATAATAGCACTGGACAAGCTATAGTCGAACGGGCGAACCAAACCCTGAAAGCTAAATTAGAGGTGTTAGCAAAAACAGAAGGTTTTACCAATGCTGTTCCCCCAAAAGACCGAGCACGCCTGCTAGCGACTGCTCTGTTAGCACTGAATCAATTCCCTAGGGGGGAAGAGGTGAATAGCCCCACCCAGAAACATTGGGCTACTCGAGCGCTAGAAGAGGGCCCACTGGTCATAATTAGAAACGAGCTAGGGGAATGGGAAAAAGGGTGGAGGCTAGTTCTTACAGGACGAGGGTATGCCGCGGTTAAAAAAGATGGAAAAGTTAAGTGGTGTCCGCTTAAATCCATCAAACCAAACCTTCAGAATGAAACTAACAAAAATTGTGAGTTTTTATCCACAGAACCGGTTTATCAGACGCCCTTATAACCCGTACGCACTGGTAGCAGGAGAAGACTGCAAGTCAACAAGCATCCTGTCCACACCTGAAAGTGCGAGAAGGATTGGAGAAGCGAAAAAAGAAGAACGAGAAGCACAACAAAACTGGTTTGCATCATGGTTTAACCATTCACCATGGCTGACCTCCCTGATATCTACCCTGATAGGGCCAATTATAATAATTGTAATAGCACTGATTTTTGGACCCCATGTATTGAATAAGTTCATGTCATTTGTTAAAAGCCGGCTAGAAACAGTTAATATCATGATGATAGAATACCGACAATTGCTATAAAAATGTTCTTGTTCAGAATTGTTTAGCTATCTCCAGTCATACCCTGTTATTCCCAGTAACACCCCTGTTGCCTCTCACCTAGCGTGCCTTATATTTTTTAATCAAGTTCATGATATGTGCCAAAATTGTTGTAAAGCATAGCTTAAGAACGGGATACAATTCCAAGATTGCGATATACGTATTTTCGAGATTGTTACATTTTAGTCAATTTACTTACGCATAGGGAGGGGGGAAATGTGGGTAGTTAGGATCTGGCGGCCGGAAGATTACGTGCTGTACGGAAAGACAGGGACCCTCCCCTGATAGCCAGTAGCGTGTAGTTTGCAATGTAAACAGACGGAAGTGACGTGACAAACCTAAGCCATATAACGCGGTGTTACACATCAATAAACGCCATTTGCCGTCCACCACATTGGTGTCTGTGAGCAGATGGCCCGAGCGGCCCGGGGGGGGTCGCCGTGCCATTCCTGAACCAGGTCGCCACGCCTTGCGAAGGCAACACTGCTCTGAAGAATGAGAATTGGAGAAGCACTGTTCTTCATCAGGCTTAATCTGTGTTTCTGATTCCCTTAAGCAAAGGTGGGAAAGGTTGGAAAGAGTAGGTCCTGTATATGTATTTAACATTATATGTATGTAACATTAAGAGGGAGTTCAAACCTTTGATCTTGAGACAAATCTGGCAAAGCAGCAAGAGTACCATTTCAGATCAATGTGTTGTAGAGCACTGTACTTGAGTATTAAATGTACTGAAACAAAACGCAGCTAGAAGTTGAGGCAAAACAGTTGTAAGTCTATAAATGAGATAATATTTTTGTCCTTGGAAGCCATGAGATTAAGTAGACTAGTCAGACAATACTTCTGAAAAACTACAATTATTGTACTCGCCATTTTATTTCTCAAAATTGGTAAAAATTTGAAGTTAATTACTGGGCTAAAATCGATAGCATGGCAAAATTATCATAGCAAGTATAGTAAGAACCAACTGTCTATTGCAGTTATACCACATAATTTATTGAAAGAGCATCAAAGTGAGCAGGTTCTCTATTATACCTAGCAAGTTCTCTATTATAATCATAGCTTTGCAATGAGCCACTGGCATAAAGTAATCCTAACCACACAATAGCTGTCAAAGGTGCTAACTGAAGTCAATCAGTAATGGTCTGATGTATAAATTTAGAAGACTCCTCTAACACTTATAAGACCAGCTGCAAATCTGAGTCACTATTTTGCAATATCCTAAATGTGTGACCTAACACTAAGTACTTGCTTATCCTGCGCAACTGTCTCAATCTCCCTGTGCTTGAACTATCCCACTGTGTGTAAGACAGCAGCTTTCCAAATGTAATGCATTAGTAGTAGCATTAAGATATTTCAAAATTATACGTAGCTGAACAAAAGAGATGGAAGCTGATACTTCAGGGAATGGGAATCACCACTGGCAATATAACAGCTAACAGTGGTATCTAGCCAGAAATTCAGTTAGGTTTCTGACACCTCAGATGAACATCTCACTACTGAAGCCTTTGACTGCTGGATTAATTAAAAGTTGGATAGCTCACAGAGGAGCAAAAAAGCCCACTCACGTCACTAACTGGGAAGTTCAGCTTCCCACACTTGGGAGATGGGTGACACAGGTTAAAAACCCAGATTTAAACGGACAGCAGGGAAACACAAAACCCTGGCCAAGAGACAACTGATTATTTAAAGACCTTTGTCAGTTTGGTAGAAAATTCTGCTCTCGGCTTAAAAAAAAAGCATCTGTCAAAAATTACATTACAGTGGATATGCTTGAGAAAAAGTTTCTGCTGAATCCCATTTCTATTTCAGTAGGTTTCCTTGTTTTACAAAAAACGCATTTAGGCTGAGAGGAAAAAAAGAAAAACAAACAACACAAAATAACATGAAAGTCAACATTATCTCCATTCCTACTAGTCTACTCATCTCCAAGTATAACAAAAAATGTTGCTGGAGCTGGGGTGAAATTTATACAGAAACAATAGGCTCTGTGTCTTTTGACATTCTCATATTCTTGTCCACTCCTTACTTATAGCAGACAATACAAAGATATTTTTAACTGAACAGGCAACTTTGTAATATAAGGAAACAATTCCACTTTGAAAATAAGTATAAATGATGAGTCAAGTATTTTGTAAGTATGACAAAGTGTATGAAATTTTGCTTTTTATTAGCTTTCTAAGCTAGATATTTCAAACAAATGCCACATAAATATTATGTGAAATATGTACAACTTATTTAGGTATAAAAAAATATGCTGAATAATATGCTAAGATCTATACTCCCAGTTGGGTATGTGGGGTTTTTTTCCCTTAACATACTTAGTGAATTACCAGCAAAGATACCAGTGGTTGTGTCTTGCCATCAACTAGCATAGAGAAACAAGCATGACAGAGCTGGCATTGTGTGTTGATCATGCAACTTTTGTTTTCAGTTATAGTACGGTACTAGATCAACAGAAAGGTACGGATCTATAATTCAGGACAAAAATTAAACAGAGTGAACCTTTACTTACGGTGATTTCCTTGCCAAGTTATTTTAAAGAGCCTCCTTCATGTGCAAAAATCAGTGAGTTTTGTAATGATAAATCTATTTCTTCCACCAAAAAAAAAAAATGTGCTTTTTCATGAATTCTATACCAATATTTTGCAGCCCAAGCATATTAAAACAACATCAATGTTCTGAACCTGCATGCCATAAAAAAAAGTAGTTGGTCACAAAGATGTGAGTGTCCTTTGAACTATTTACACTCATGCATGCCAGTGGGACTGTTACTTGTTGAAGGACGACAAATAAATATAACAGGAAGCTGTTTTAAATGGGTATTGGATGTTGCCTCAAAACTTTTCCTAATTTGCTTGTTACAGAAGTACAACTTTCACTACAGCACATTTTAGCACAGTAGTAAATACTGTCTGTTTCTTCCTGTCTATATGTATGCATATGCATGTAGACATCTAAACACTATGTTGGTGGAACAAAAATTCCAATATCAACAAAATAAGCAAATACAGCTTAATATTATTTGTTCCATCTGCCCTTCATGCAAGATGCAGGAGCACTTGGAATATCAATATAGTTGGAAAACACCCTGCAACTGATTGCATTTCCATTCTTATCAATCTAGTTTTTTGAAGACAAGAGAAGGAAGCTATCCTTATGGTGGCCGGCAAGTTCTGTATATTCACCTGGGTTAGGTCATTGTGGGATAATTCAAGCATTTTTAACTATTTGGTGATGACATCTCCTTTTTTGATATTTACTTTAAAATATGTGGGTATTCTTCACTTTAATAACAAGAAACAACATCTAAAACCAAGATGATTAATAGCATCTAATAAGGCTTTTAGCAACCTGGTCTAGTGGAAGGTGTCCCTGCCCACGGCAGGGGGGTTGGAACTAGATGATCTTTAAGGTCCCTTCCAGCCCAAACCATTCTATGATTCTATGATTATATAGCATGCATTAGTAAGATTAATATCTAATAATAGAATAAAATCTAAACCTAAGTTTAAGTAATAAGAAATAACATCTAACACATAAGTTAATGTGTTAAAATGAATTTTGAAAAGGAGATAAACAGTGCAAGCAATTGCAGCTGTCAACTTACTAAACTAATTCAATGTGAATATAAAACTATGTCAAAAGAATTTCCCTACCTTAGATCTTCAACAAGCCTGGCCCCTGATACAATATTGTAAACAATACAAATTATTATTTTGTTACTTCCAGAAAATACAGGTACAAATTGTTACCACCTAGTATCACCAATACATTTTTATTTTCTTAGATACTGTACTTATTTCAAATTTAGTAAGTTGCAACCACCCTTTCCTACAGTTTTCACCTCTCCCCAAAGCCACTGAAGAGAAAATGCCTGGGAAGAGATACAAAATCCTTAACTCAGTAAAACTATAGATACAAGCACTGAGTTTAGAATTAGCAGCCAAATGAGAATTAGAACAATACTGGGACATCTGAATCAGTGTGAAATCTAGGAAGATCTTACCATTGGTCTCAGTGTCTTCATGTGCAATAAGGAATTATCTCTCCCATTTACCTCAAACTGTGATAGAATTAATCACATGATTAAGGGAGATTTGTGAATTGCCTTGTACATGTAAATTCTAAGGCTCTTTAAACAGGAAATTGGAAGGTTTGACTTCTTTAAGGTTTGTATTTTTGTTTTTGTGAATTCATAAGTGAAAAATATATTTTTAGGTTTTAGATTAGAACAAACCCTAGCCCAGACACTTTCATTTTAACATAACATACCTAGAAAATTAAACCCAACTTCTCAATGGTATTCCAATTTACATTTTACTCAGTATCTATTCTTACAATCTTGCTCAGAATAAAAATGGGCAGACTTCAGTTGGATAACTAAATTACAGTGGATACAGTCCAAAACAATAGAATTACCAAAATAGAAAAGAAAAATTACTATTGCTACATAACAGAAAAGTGAACAGTTCTATTTTGGCCTCACAACTAAATTCTAAACACATCCAGAACCAAATAAAGCTTTGTTGATCATAAATAGACAGGCCAAATATATTTGTCTCTTCCCCCACACCCTTGTACTCTCAAAAAAAAGATTACATTTAATTGAATGACAGACACTAAATAAATACAGAGCAAGAAAAGGGCCATGAAGGAGTGTAAAATTTTCATTCTGAACAAATACAACAGAAAACAATCTTGGGAAATTATTTTTTTAGAAATCTACAGCTTATAGCAAGCTTGTCTAGTGCATCAGAAGGATGAAGTTCTCCAACCTTTACATAAAAATGAAAAAGATAATAGTTTGAAGAGTAGAAAACGGAAAATCTGCCTCCTATAGAATTTATTGGTTCAGTTAAGCAGACCATTGTGCCTCGATATTTGTGCAACAAAGCTAGTAAATATTTCTCTCTACATTCTGATTTTCTAATTGTCAAATAAATTCTGGATCACCTAACTTTTCTACCACTGAAAATCTATGCAACCGTGATATTTTTTGCATTAACATAATTGCTATGCAGTATACTATATGTGACTCAATGTTATATCGATATGCCTGACCTCATAATAAATATTATGGTTCCTGGTCTTTAAATGTTGAATGGTAGTGCTTGGGTCTATGGCATATTAATAGGAGTCAATTACTTTCATGAACTGTTAATTAATTACTTTTGCTGCTTTTCACATTACACTGGTCATCAAAGAAATAACAACAGTTCTTTTTTCCACAAGAGAGAGAATAACACATAATTGCTGAGCCAAAGCAAAGAGGTAAATCCATATTGCTTCAATTGCATGGATGCCAGCAGAAACTTTCTTAAATATTACTTAATGTTTGGATTAACATACTGCTCTGTTCTGAATTATCCCCCCGCCCTCCCCCCCAAAAAAAAAGATATTTTGGCAAAGATACAGTGCCAAGAATGTTTTGTAGTATGATGAAGTAGCTGTAAAATAAGCAAGTTGAGTTCACAACTTTGCAGCATGAGTAGAGCTCTCTACAGTCTTCTGTGCATATATTCAAAAAATGCATTACTGAAAGATAAAATCATATTTACAAGTATGCAAGCTAAAGTGTAGTAGCACTTGTTGACATTGAAGATTACTTGATAATCATAACTATGTATCATACAAACAGAA
Source organism: Rhynochetos jubatus (assembly GCA_027574665.1). Taxonomy (NCBI): domain Eukaryota; kingdom Metazoa; phylum Chordata; class Aves; order Eurypygiformes; family Rhynochetidae; genus Rhynochetos; species Rhynochetos jubatus. The sequence goes on from CM050648.1 coordinate 105,765,332, forward strand.
AACAATCACATACTCTGCTCATCTATCAAAAGGACCACATTCTCTACGTCACTGCAACCTATATAAAGTGGTGTAATTCTCAGGGTAGAGAGAGGTTATGCAGGAATAAAATTCTACAGTCTCAAGACTCAGAACTACGAATCTAATTGTACCTTTAAAATTAACAAAAAAAAAACCAAAAAAAAAAACCTACTTAAATATTCAGTACTTTGTAATTACTCTTCTTAGGGAAGCAACACCAACAATATGCTGAAGTTAACTATATGGGAGTCAGGAAGCATCTAATTTAAAGTTAGCCAGGTAACATTAAATATGCAGGGGTATATTTCATAGAAGCATCAAATCAAAGAATCATTTATGTTGGAAAAGATGTGTCCAACCATAAACATAACAATGCCAAGTCCCTAAGTACCATATCTACACATCTTTTAAATACCTCCAGGGTATTTAAGCCACTCAACTACTTCCCTGGGCAGCCTGTTCCAATGCTTGACAACCCTTTCAGCAAAGACATTTTTCCTAATATCCAATCAAAACCTCCCTGGTGCAACTTAAGGCCATTTCCTCTTGTCCTATCATTTGTCACTTGGGAGAAAAGACCAACGCCCCAAGACTGATCTTGCTACAACCTCCTTTCAGGTAGTAGTTGAAAGTGATAATGTCTCCTCTGAGCCTTCTTTTCTCCAGGCTAAACAACCACAGTTCCCTCAGCCGCTTCTCACAGCACTTGTGCTCTAGACACTTCAACAGCTCCGTTGCTCTTCTCTGAACATGCTCCAGCATCTCAATGTCTTTCTTGTAGTGAGGGGCCCAAAACTGAACACATATTTTGAGGTGCAGACACACCAATGCCAAGTACAGGGGGACACTGTTTCTAATGTAAGCCAGGATGCTGTTGGTCTTCTTGGTCACCTGTGCACACTGCTGACTCACATTCAGCCAGCTGTTGACAACCACCTCCAGGATGTTTTACTCCACCCTTCCTCAAGACTGTGGCATTGCAGGAGGTTGTTGTGACCCAAGTGCAGAACCAGGCACTTGGCCTTGTTGCACCTCATACAATTGGTCTTGGCCCATTTATCCAGCCTCTGCAGATCCCTCTGAAGAGCCTTCCTGCCCTCAAGCAGATCAACACTCCTGCCCAACTTGGTGTCATCTACAAACTTACTGAGGGTGCACTCAATCCCCTCATCCAGAACACTGCTAAAAATGTTAAACAGAACTGGCGCCAGCACTGAGCCTGGGGGAACACCACTTGTGACTGGCCACCAACTGGATTTAACTCCATTCATTACAACTCTTTGTGTCTGCCAGCCAGCCAGTTTCCATTTACTTCATTCTACTGTCCTAACACGCTTTTTTCTGTATTAAAATCCACAGTAGAACACATTATATCCTTAGCACATTTTCCCAAATTGCTACATAGAAATTGTTTTTAATGTCATCATAGCCCTCTTCATCATAACTGATAGATGGCTAATACTTTTTTCTCAAAGGTAGAATTATTAATATGTTTAAACCAAATTCACTTACTTTTGCACTATTTACTCACAGTTCAGGAGACAAGACAGTGAAAAATCAGCTACAGATATAGGTGGCCTAACTGAATGCCTGAAAATTTTCATTGTCAGCATTTGCCATATTTACCATATAAAGCTTTGCGTAAAAATTGTGCTCTTTCCACATTTCAGTGGAATATACCTGTTTGACTCCCACCACTACCACTCTTCCATCAGCACTTTGTTTTTCAATATGGTAAGCAGGCAAACATGTCTATTCATCAGTGCTTATTCAGTGTTGTAGTATTCATTATTTTACAGGATTATTATCTTACAGCATTATTAGTATGATTACAGTACTGTTTTGTATGCAGTGATATAAACATAAGCATTTTATCATTATCAACTGATTTAAGAGGACTCAAGATTGCCCATGCAATTTGTATTTCAAATTCTTTCTTGTTATTATTTAACCATGCAATTTTAAAATGGATGAAAAAGCTTTAAATAAATATAATTTTTTTTAGAGCTATAAGAAACATAGGTCATAGGATGTGCACAACAGGTAAACTACCTGGCTTAACACACTCAGAATGCCCTATCTCATTCTTCCTCAGACTTGTTTAATTGCAACCTTCCTGTGTTGAAAAATTATATTTAAAAGATCTACCGATACTGCTGAAGCAGAAATCCCTTCCTGTTTATTTGTCAGGACTGCAATTTCTCAAGGGTTTCCGAAGATCCCGTTTACCCATCATTCCATTTTACTACACCATTAAGTTAACAACATGGTAACATAGAATCATAACACCATCAGGTATGCATGAGATATATTTATTTAACATAATATGTAACAGAATATAATTAACATATAATATTTAACAGAATAATGACTTCCAGAGATATTACACGGATAAGTTCAGCACATACAGTTTTGGCACAGTTTTTAGTGAAAAACAGTCAGTGGATAATATACAACTGAATATGTTTATAAGAAGATGTTGGGGTCAAGAAATGGGTCAAGCTAAATTGTGGACAATGGTGACTTTTCTCATAAATGCGACCACAACCTATATAGAAAGCTTAGCTTTCTATTGGAACTATTTTGAAACCAATGTTAAGACCTGGGACAGAAACACTCATCTAACAAGACTCAAATTACTTTTGACTCATTCTCCTAATACACCAAACAAATGGAATATTTCTCTTCAGACTTTCAGCAAAACAGTTCATTTTGACAGACATTTCCAGCCAACTGTAATTTTAAGAACATTGAAACTGGCTCAAATCAGGGCATTTAAAAATTCTTGTGAAAATGAACTACATTGAGCATTACTATTTTGTGAGAATTTATTACTCTACTAAAATATGAGAAGTATTTTATGGCTGTTGAGTTACACTTCTGCTCAATCAGATTACCTGCATGCAATGATTTCTTGAAAAAAAATATGGACAAAGGGAATGTAGAATGAAAATGCATATTCTAACCAAGACTACTATAAGGTTTTACAGAAACTAATTTGGAAGTATCTTACTGTATACTTATTTTTTTTAAGCTAGGAAACAAGACACAGAGTGAAAAAAGAAAATCTATTCCACTAGCAACACACTATCCAATCACAGCATATCTGCCTTTCTTCTGTGATGACAAGGATGCACAGATGTTTTTTAATATCCATAAACCAATATGCTAATTATAAAAACAAAGGAACACACACAATATACTGCCAGAAATTCTATTAATCTAAGATAAAAACAAAGATGAAAACAGAATTAATCAGTTTCTTTAAAACAAACTTCTTTCTACTTATAAATCAGAGTACTAAAGAGAAATAAATACATATGTATCCTAGTGATCTAACACACATCCCAAGCTAGCCGCATCTTGTGTCACTGCCTAAGTCATGCAAATTACACCAGAACTGCCAGTTGACTAAGATTAATGACACTGCGCCAGCTTCTTTGTTTCTCTCTGTGGCCGTTTAGTGTGAAATACTATCCAAAAACATTATCTATCCTCTATTAATCCCACAAATTTGTTCACACCATGCACATTGTTTAGGGCAATTTACAACAGGAACATACTGAGCACAATTGCATTTAATTACTTGGGTTCTAATTACATTCATTAAAGGCTAATAAAATAAATGAAACAGCTTTAAAAGCTTCTGCAAAACACATGGGTCTTGTCTCCCTCATGAAGCATGCTGTAGAGGTTTGATGTGAAACATAGATTTCAACATATATGTCTGCTGATTATGTATCTGTAATATGCAGGAAGACATTGAATGCGTATTTATTTATTTATTTATTTGCTTTTATATATAAACCATATGCACATCAATTCTGAATGATCCTGAATACTGATGCTATTTCCTTATATTACTCGTCATGAATCCAATGATGCCAGGCACCCCAAACTACTTTTTAATGTGGTATGTTGAGAGGGAGGAATATTAGTTTTAACATTCCAATCCAGTTCTTTTAACTGTTTCCACCTGTACTAGAGAGTTATTCCCTCATTTTCTCTCATCTTATATCTGCATTATAAAAGATATAAACTGACATCAGAAAGAGGGAAAGACAGCAAGAAAGAAAAGAAGAAAAGAGCAGGCAAAACCACATTGCTTTATTTGGTATACATTTTTTTTTAAATTTTGTTCAAGCTCTTTTCTGACATTCATCTGAGGATCTGAAATTTTTCTCAGTAGCTATTTACATTAAAAAACACATTCTGCACACTAGGCAGTCTAAATAAATCCCCCATGGTAGTTAAAAATGCAGCTTGTTAATAACACAATTTCCTAATTCTTACGTTTCTATGCTATTTCTATTGTGCTTAGAATGCAGTTTATGGCAAAAGACAGAGCCTGGAACATGCCTTTGACAACTGTGCCAGAGAGAATTCAGCACTGGATATTTAGAAAAAAAGTGCTTATGGTGAGCTCCTCTCATTACAAGTACTCATTGTTCTTGGATTTACAGGAAGATGATCTTAGTAATCAGTGAAAGAAACGAAGTTCTAGTTAATTATCCTACAAACCTTATACTATGTACATATGTGGTCCCAGCTGAAGATCCAACTTGGCATAATTGGAAATTTAAAACTTTTAAGTATTCTGCATCACAAATATAATGGTAATCAAACATGTCTGCCAACAGATCAAAAGTATACAAGTTTATACACAATTTTTTAATGAAGAAATGCAAAATAAAAAAAAGGTTTGAGGATTAATCTCCAAGTATTGTAGAATATTAATAAATATTTTTAAGCATCATGAAACACTCAAATATTTGGCTAGCAATCTCTTAATTTAAAAATATTATCAAAACAATTTCTGGGGTTTTAGTCCACTACTGACAAAATAATAATATTTTACCTTAAAATAAAATATAAAACAATTTTTCTCTTTGGAATTTGTTTTACAAGAAGCATGTTGTGCTGGTACAGCACGTCAGGCAGTTTAACTGGGAGTAATAAAATAACCATGGCTACGTATACCATTTTAGAAATTTCATCTTAAAATTATACAACTTCGCCATATATACATCTCAGACTGTTTCTTATTATGAACACAGGATCATTTTCTTTTGCAAACTATTAAAAAAATCATATGAATCCTTCATTGATATATATAAACCCCTCATTCGTGAATCAGCATTTGCTTTGGGGAAGGGAGGAGGGGCACCCATCCTGCACAACAAAGCAGCAGATCACTACAGCTGCCATCTGGCTTCCTCCTGCAGTTCACTTCCCATAGCAAACAAGATCCATAGTTTAAGGAGTGTTGGGGAAGGGAAAGGGGATGCAGTTTTAACCTTACAGCTTTATGACAGGGCATTTTTCCACTCTATAAAAACCCCTCTTAATACAGGAGAATGGAAGGCTCAGGAAATTGTTAGTAGGATAGAAAGCCTTTCACTTCTGTGTTTCTGGTTCAGATCCACATCAACTCAGTGGTAACCAAATATAACTACCACCTAAAGGACTTCTTAATGAAATGAGTTAGCTGATCTCAGTAAAATACCTAGTAAGCAAGCATCCATATCACTAAAAGCAACACCAAATACGATAAACTCCTTCCTACTCACTGTGCAGAAATTGTTTCTTACTGTTAGCAGCTGAGAACATTTCAAACATTAAAGCATAAATCAAACTATTTTAACTACAAGAGAAAAGTGCTAAAAGCATGACACAGGCAGTGAGTGGTCTACCATGTGATATGCTGTTTCTGCTTACATTCATAAAAGCACAAATGTGTCAGTTTTTCAGCTTGTTCTCTAATGTCTATTCTCCTTACCTTTCCTTGGGTAGTAGTATTACGGAAATCTGAGCAGAAAAGAATCTAACAGTTTAGCTTTGCATTTATACTGGAGCAGCTAAAGACTCCAACTGGTGGACATGAATTCTCTATTTTTCCTTGTATGTTACGTAATAGTGTGCATTTATCATTTTGTTATTTACAAAATATTATTAGAACCAATGATTCAGGCTGTGTGCTCTGATGGTTCTATCAAACAAAGATGACTACAACATAAATATATGCTGAAGAAATTATAAAGGTGATGGTTTAAGCAGTAATATAAAACCTAGCAGTTTACTTGTTGCAAACAGTAAGGATCCAAGTCCTTTCCCATTAAACTATCATTCATACCAATGGGAGTGATAAATAGTTTCATTGAAACCAATGGAGTCCTTCAATTCCTTCAGCAGGTTCTGACTTTGCACACATAAATGTTGAGGTATTTAACCTAATATAAAGACAGGATGATGAAATGGAAGACAGTTTCTTTCCATATCTAAAAATCAGTATCCAGTTCACAATCAAAGTAAAATAAACTTAAAAATCAAAAATTCATGTTGCTGGGAAGGTCAAATGCTGTTGATTATTATCCTTTCAGTTGTATGCTGTTCATACAACTGAATGGATAATATCCATTAAAACCAATCAGTAAAAAACAACAAAATGAATAAATACAACTCAAAAGCTAATGACCTCAAACCCTAGCAGCCCCTTGACCCTTATTACTAGAGCTGATAGTGTAGGAAAGGATTAAAGGAGGCTAGAAATCATTGGGTTAACATACAAGGGTTCAGAAATTTGACCTTGGTTACTTACAACATATATCCCCTACTACAAATGAGTATATGAGGAGAATTAGAAACAGAGCTAGCAAAGGTCAGCTTGAGTGCAGGTAAATGAAGAAAAAGGAGGCTTGAAAGGCAAAAAGGTTTTATTTCTCCCACAGCACTTTCTTGTAATCAAGATGGTCTAAGGACTGAAGCAGGATTAGGGCAGCTGGCATTGTTGAACAAGCTAGATAAACTTTTGGGCACACAAACCGTTCTTCATGCCTTAAACTGAAGCAACAGCTTTCAAAGCTAAATAAAAGAACAACTAGTCACCATTAGATATGTACTACCACGTCCATATGTCAAAAGACATATGAATAACATCCTCATCACCATGACCAGAAAACTGGACTTCCTCACTAATTGCAATCATATATGCAATAAGTACGACTATTTTGTCAAATGGCTTCTGAAATACTCTTATACTAAGATCCTTTCCTAGGTATTAAGGTCAACATCAAAGATGGCATTTTACAAACTAAAATGCACAGAAAAGCACAGACTAACAAACTTAACTCCATAAACCTGCAATCAACACACATACATCCTCAGAAGTCATCCCATTCACCCCAAAGAAAAATCACGATACCACCCAAAGAACCATCAACTACCCAAAGAAGACTTTCAGTCAACAAGTACACTTCTAAAAAAAATATGTTTATTTGAAAGAGGTACCTAAGCATCACCGAGGGAATTAGAGCTGTCAGATAATACTGTACTTGGTACTTAAAGAGAAAATCATTAATCAATTATAAGCAATTCTCATGATCAGAAATGTCCTAGGTACAGTCCAAAGACACTGAATGGATGAAGACCATATCTGAGCAAGAAACACAAAATCTAGCAACATCGCTCTATTGTTACTGTAGTAAATAACTCTGAATTGCAACAAGCATGGGAAAAGGACTTGAGATGTATTTTCTATTTTTTTATTATGAGCTTCTTTCACAAAGCAAGCCAAATACTATAAAAGAAGTAAATTTTAATCCATCAGTGGACCTAAGTACTTATGATAAAATGAGAAAGGTATAAGAAGTTAGTTTATCAAACAATGGGAATTAGATTTCATTGAGGGCCAGTGAAGTCATACAGTAGGAAAAGAATGTAACAACAGCTTTGAGTTACATTCGCTATGCTTTACCTGGGAAAACATTTAGATTATACATACTTGTTTGTGGTACTTATAGAAGACTGTTGAGTGGCATTTATCTATTGAAGTGGAGGCAAAAAGACTGAAACAAAAGAACACGCATGTAACAAATATGAAACTAAGGTGTGTCCTGCCAACCCAGAGTTGAAAGAGTCTAGTCTCAGCGTAACTTAGGTAACCACACCATATAAAATACTTACATAAATCTATGAAATTTTGTAGGGAAAACTTTGTCTAGGTCCTTCATGTAGGTTCTTTGTCTCCGTCCCATCTATTCATAAGCCAGCTCAAACATCTCATTCATTTTACAGGTAGAAACATAATTTTTCAGTTCACCTTTAACAATGGCATAGTTTACGATAATTTGTTCTTTTGATAACTGCCATTTACTTTATACAGGTCTGTTCCCTTCTTTATGGTTTATTACCCATTCATGTTTTCATAGGTAACTATTGTACCACCTCCCAGCCTTTGTTTTACTAGATTAAGCAAGCTAAACTCTTAAATTTCCTTGATGCTGTACCTTACTGTCCAGCTGCACCCATATCAGTTGAACTTATCTTTATTGAAAGCAGATAACCAGAAATGCACTGCAGTATTTCCAGGTGATGTTCAGACATATCAAGATCTTGTACAATGGAATTAATACTTACATGTCTTTACTATAAATACATCAGATCCACAAGAACCTCCAGCTTTTTATATGTTTACAGTCAAAAAAATGTAATTTATAGCAGAAATTATCATTATTTTCACTGCATATTACAGACTTTCATCTCATTTTGTAATACTACATGCTTCAAGGTCACCCAGCAGTAAGCTATTTTTGCAGGAAAGTTTCTCTTGTCCTGTTTTTTTAGCACGTATTTTTTGTGCCAGTGTCATTAATGAAAATATTAAACGAGATAGCCCCCTGAAACACTCCTTGAACATTATTCCTGCATCTGATATTTTCCTTTTCAATAACATCTATGGTCTCCCCAGACATTTCTAAATCTTAACTTATAAATGTTTTCATTACATTACAAATTGTTTCAGAACAACATTGTATCCTATAAATCTAGTGAAAATAGACTGAAAAAATGTTAGCCATCCCATATGTGTAACTGGATTCTGACATTAACATTTGTTCTTCTCTCTATATCTGGGAAGTTAATCTCCTATGGTTACACAAGTCCTAGTAGGGTTTCTCTCTCTAATAATATTTCAGGAATCTGAATGTATCTAATATATCCAAATATATACTAGACCCCTGGGTGCTCTTCCAGTAGGATCTGTTTAACAGTTCTTCCAGAAGTGGAGCAGCACTATCTTCAGAAGACAAAGGTAAGTATATTGTATTCTTTAAAGCATAGCATAGTGATAGTCCAATGCTTTTCAAAACCCAGAACAAAAAGATGTACAACTTCCAGGGTTTAGGAGATAAAAAGTAGGTATCCCTCTTAACTAGAATACATTTGCAGGAAAACAAGTGCGTACTCTGGTAAATATTGCCTCAGTATTAATATGCACTAATGCATGATCCATTGTAAAGCACAGAAAAACACATACAATACACTTCTGAGTTGCCTGCAAGTATGGTAAAGAGAAATACACTTCCTTTTCTCCCACAGAAAAAAGCAGGGCAGAATATTCAAGAGCAAATTAATCAATTTTTCTAATTCCAATAAGAACCTAACTTTGTAAAAGGCCTTAAAGATTTATAGTTCCAAACATGATTTTAAAGTAATAAATAAAAGCAAAAGTAGGAGTAAAACATTATTCTGTTGTATCAGTAACACAATGTACGCTGAAAGTCAGATGATAACTTGAAAGCTTAAGTATCAAGTTTAAAAGACCTACCAGGTAGCTTTTGGATCATTGGCTTTTTGGACCAAATCCCACAGATGTTTTTGGACCAATTCCTATGGGCTGTTAGAATAAAGTGACAGCCTCCACACTTAATCATATAGAACAATAGCACAGAGGTCTCATTTCTCCAGTTCATATTAATTCCACAGTGAGTCACAAAAAATGAAGAACTAACAAGCTGTTACTGGATGAATCAGTATTGAAATACACTAAAATGCACAATTACCCATTTTACTGTTGATTAAACCAAAAAGCTTTAAGGAAAGAAAGAAGTACAAAGATATTTCTTCCATGGCTTACTTCTGTTTCTACTGCTGCATGACCAAAATGTGTCAATAGGTAAAAAATTATGTACTTTCTCCCCATCTCTCCTTCTCCACTAGAACCAGAAAAGTCCCTTGCCATTCCCAAGCTGTCTCACTATTTAACATTTTGTAGCTTTGAATCAATTTCAAGCAAGTTGAAAGTTTAACCCTTTGGACCTTATGTGACACTAAAATATAGTAAATAAGAAATTGGTTTAGAGACAAAACAATAACATGATCTCTAAGAGACAGATGCATCTACACCCCAAAATTGTATTGGAATAACCCTCCACACTAGTGACTTGTACATCTTTTATTAAACAGAGCATAATATGCTGTTTTTCCTTAAGAGACTAGAAAATACATTAATAGTACATACATTTTTTAGTGCTGAAGTTATAAAATACAGCATTACTGTACTTGGTGAATACTCTTTCAGAAGCAGCATGCAAATACATTACTTTGAAGCTGGTTTACAGATATCCCTATCTGTTAAGATACGGCTTGCTGCAAATCCATTAATCTAAACCAAACTGTGGTATACCTGCAATGTCCTACAAGCACTAATTGATAAGATTTCTCAGTTACAAACTTCATTCTTATAAATGCAGTAAATGAAGACATGGAAGTGGATGAGATCTCATTATGGATATGATTCTAGTCCTTGTTAAAATGTTATTACTTCAGAGCTGGTTATATATTACCATTGATATAACAATAACAGATGTCTTATTTGTGCATTCCTTTTCTGCCTGCCTTTCAGCTATGATTTTACAACTTGTAAAGGATTAGAAAAAACTGCTAAAGGATTCACAAGAGACTTCTGCAGTATTATTTAGAAGACAGTGTAATATTGTTTTTACAAACTTGTCAGCTAACATAACTCTCATTTGAAGGATTAAATTCTGTTTTACTTTCCTAGTCTGTGAAATTACTGATTTGGGGCTAAGTTTATGAGTAAAGACTACTACATGTGATAAAGGCAACAGCTAAGTGGTAGTGCTAACCATGAGGATACTGCCTAAGAACACTTCGACATGCAAGTAAATGTACATAAGCTACAGCATTACATTCTCCCAAGGTTTGTATGAATCATGCTTTGATTAGCGATTCTATAAAGTTTAAATTAGTAGGGATTGATATGAAGCACTTTCCTTTTCATTGTGCTGTCCTCCATTTCAATAAACAGGAAGATTATAATTATTACTTAAAACTTCCTTAACCAATGTTCTTTTCTGTGGCACTTCACTGTCAAGAACAATGACTGGAATGGGAGTAAACAACCAACCAGAAATATGCACAAGTTTTGGATCTGCAATTTTTTTTTGGTAAAAAAAGTGGGGGGTTTTCCCAGTGTACTAGCTTTTTTCCCCTCCTGTATTTTTTTTTTTTTTTCTGTTTTGAAATAAAAACTCCATTAGACCACTCTGTACAGTTTCACCACTACATATGGAAACTGTGGGGGGAAAACACCCTCAATTTTGCACAATTTTTTTTCCATAAAACCTTAAACTAACCTAAGTTTTGGTATGGAGGTTAATGTTAGGACTCTGGGAAGGGTTAACTCTTCAAAGGAATTCATAGAAAAGCCTTGTGGCATGTAAAACACACATGTACACCTGTAAATTAGTAAATACACCAATTTATTATCAGCCTTAATTGTTGCTAGAAGTAGGGAACAGTTCTCCAATTCCCCAAATGAGCACTCTGAAATAGCTAAACAAAATGCTGAAGATCTAGCATTTAAAAATAAGTAGTGAATTTTACAAATAGCTGTTCCAGGAATTTTAACCTTTGCCACAAATACTGCTATGTTCACTGGAAACTTTGCAATTCTGAGGACAGCATAATCAAATTCTTAATCTATTTACATTTTCAGTTGCAGTTTACAAAATCAAATTTCACCCAAAAGCTTTAAGATATTGTTCTCCAATTATTTTTGACCAAAGCGATACAAAATCCATTCTCATTCAGTGATGAACTGCACATGGGTACAGAAATCACACATCCACATTCTGAGGTAATCAGACGAAGGCACATATCCAAGCTTGCTGGATAAGCCCTACAAGCAAAAGGCAACATTGATTAACATACTACCACACTAACACAGCAATCTGGTTTCTGGACCTGAGCTATACTTACACGGACCAGCTCCAAGAACAGAAGGAGCAGCTCACAGCCATTTGTATCGCTCTGTACAGATGTATACTTCATATATATCTATGTGTTGTAAATGAGTGTAGTGCAGGAATATTCAAGTGTATTCTGAAGTCTTTTTTTTTTTTTTTTTTTTGAGTCCTGGAAATCATCTATCTCACCTACAGTGATCAGTTATGTTGAAAAGTGTAGAGTGCAGGTACAGCATCAGTTGTATTCATTCTACTATCTAACATATGACTACTAACTGTGCCATGCAGCAGAACTGGTCTATCAGCTGTCCAGTATAAAGAAAGTTCAATTAAGTTTAGTACATAGAGATTTTCTAAATATTGTATTTAATTTTTTCTAAAAATTACTTAATTAGTTTAAAAATTCCTATTGATTCAAATTCTGAATTTTACTTGGATGTGGTAAATCAAAGACATGTAAGAAATTAATCAATTATGATCTTTAGAAATTAGGCTTAGGTGGTATACCAAATATAAACACTGGAAGAAAAACAAAATGCTTAAAACCAGCTTAAAGATAAGGGCTGTCATGTATAGGTAGTATGCAATACTTGACAAGAAAGGCAAGCATTCTATCCACTGACAGTATATACAACCTTCTCTGGCATCTCTATTAACAGGGAAAAAAGGACAAAAAGGCCAGTTCTGGGAGTCATGAGTTCCAATCATATGATGATCATATTCAGCACTACTCACAACCCAGATCAAAACTTGAGTTGTTTAAAGGTTGTAAGAAACTTTTTGAGGATGTACATCAAACAATGGAAGGCTTTATTTTCCTCTATTATTATTTATTATTCTTCTGCAGGCAATGCGTAAATCACTGCCTTAAGTATGCCGGTGTATACACAATAATTAGTTTCAAGGTAGAAATAAATTAACCTTTCCATGGTTATTTTGCAACACCTAAACAGGTGCAAAGTATCCATAAGATTCAGGAAAGATTTTTATGTCATCACTTTGTTTCTATAAAAGTTCCCAATGGAGAGAAAATGTCACAGTTAGCTGAGATTCCCCTACACGAGACACTGTCTGGCTACTCTTATCATATGACTTACCAGTCAAAATGCAAGCAGAACTTCTGTGACAAGTACTCCCAGCCAAACTACCATCAAGCCTACATTTTCCTCCTTAAGCAATTGTATTGCCGAATCCCTCAGCACGGAAAAAGAAACATCTTATTTTGCGTCCATATACTTACGAAGAATGTCCAGATAATTATGGGTTCCATAACTTGCAGGACTACAAAGCAATAAATCTTGAAGTTGCAAAATATGTGATGAAACAACATACTTAAAAAATTTAAGTTCTTCTGAAAGTTCTTTCACAGTTGAGCATTGCTGTATATAGCCAAAGAACCTGCCTGACATTAATTACTAAATAACACGTCCATCCAAGAGCATATGGTTGAAAAACAAACAGGCTTTCAAACTTCCACCCTTAGAAGAGTAGAACTGAGACAGCCTTCGGTGCTTATACTAAGAATAAAGAGCTAGATATAAAATACTGCCCTATTAGTTGTAAAGACTTGCTAACACCAGTGGGTTTAAACAAAATGCACTCTCCCAATTTTTACTAAAATCATCTCTTTTCCATCATTCAAATTTCACAGAAACACAGAAGTGTTTAGAATCTCATGAGATGATCCAGTCCAACTTCCCTCTGCTCAAGCAAATCGCCTCAAGCCATCTGTTCAGGATTGTGTCTGTTCAGCTTTTTAATATCTCCACAGAAGGAAATTCCACACCTCTTGGGCAACCTATTCCAGTGCTGGACCACACTCACAGTAAAAGTTGTCTTCTCATGTTCAGATGGAATTCCATGTGTTTTAATTTGTGCCCATTGCCCTCTGTCTTGTCAGCGGGCACTACCATGATCAGTCTGGCTCCCTCTTTCTTGTTCATTCCCTCCCATCATATTTTTACACACATTGGTAAGATCTCTCCTGAGCCATCTCTTCTCTAGGCTGAAGAGTCCCAGGTCTCTCAGTCTCTTCTCATATAAAGATACACCAGTCCCTTAATCATGTTTGCAGCCCTGCTCTGAGCTTGCTCCAGTAAGTCTGTATCTTTTTTGTATCATGGAGCCCAGAACTACAGACAGTATTCCAGATGCAGCCTCGCCAGTAGAGTACAGAGGAAAATCCACCTCCCTCAGCATGCTGACAATGCTCCTCCTAATGCCACCCAAGATACCATTGGCCATTTTTGCCATGAGGGTTCATTGCTGGCTCACAGTCAGTTTGTTCTCCACCAGGACCCCAACAGCCTTCTCAGCAAAGCAGCTTCCAAGACTGCTGAACCCCAGCGTGCACTGATGCCTGAGGTTATTCCTCCCAAGATGTAGGACTTTGCATTTCCCCTTGCTGAACTTCCTGAGAAATTCAATTACTTTAAATTAGGTTTAGTAATTCAGAGACAGCATAGGAACAATCAGCTGGACCACTAGATTCCAACCTCTACAAAAGTTCAAGAAATAAGCAAATTTGTTTCCAGTTGGATTAACTTCAAAATTATATAGCAAGACAGCTTAAATATTCTTTCTTAGCACATGAATTAATGCAAAAGCTGTCTAAAAGACACCTAAGCAGAAGTAAATATTCATAGTAAAATTCACCACAGCATGTTTGGAGTGGTTGGTCACTAAGTGGAAACAATCACGGCAAGTAGAAACAAGACAAAACCCAAAGGACCTCATGATAATTAACACTCCGCCTCCTGTGATCCATGTAGCAACATGAAACAAGTGGGGAATTATCACCTTGATACTGCAAGGTGCCTTTACTAAACAGGTCTAGAAAAATGGAGCAGATCACTACTATTTTTACCCCCTTCAGCTGTCTCATCTAGCCTCATAGACAACAGGTGTTGCCTGGGATATTTGTCTTGGGTTCTTTCTGATATTCTTCTTCTGACTGGCTTAATTTTTAATTTTACACACTTTGTTCTGTTTAATTGACTTCCTCCTTTTGCCAAAAAGCATCTAACATTACCCAGGCCAATACTGTGACCATATGATTAGAGAGAGAATTAAAAGCAATGTTTTAAGCACCATTGTGGTGAAATAATGAGATGAGCTATTTATTAATATTTAACATTTCAAATAATGTTTCATTTTTTAAATAAATATTTAAAATAATATAAGTGGCAAACAATAACTAAACATACAAGTCAGATAAAATTTCAGTTGCTTAATGATATTGCAGGTTTTTGTTGGTATCTTGTTGCAGTTGGTACCCTTTTATTTTCACAAAAAATCCAGAGAACATTGTAACATCCATCTACATGTAAATGACTTTTTTATGTTATACTATTTATGTATTTATTCCTAAAACCTCATAGAATAAGTCTTTCATGATTATGCTATTTAATAAATATTTCCAAATTGTAATATTTTCTACTCTACTATAGTCAAAGTTTCTCACTCTGCTCTCTGGAAGCATTTAGCATTGGCTACAAGAGAAAATGCTTAAAGAATGCCTTTGAAGAACATCAGCAACACATTTAATGTTTAGATCCTTAACGAACTTCATCTGTTCAACTTCTCAAATAACAGTTTAAGAGGTAACTTAGGCAGCAACACTGTCTTTAGATTGAAGTATCTAGCATACAACCTACCAAAATCAGGAAATCAAGCTATAGCAAAACTGAATGATAAAATTAAGTTCAAATCAAGCTACTTAAAATTGACAGTGAAAGTAATTAAACACAAAGAATTTAGTTAAGAGTCAGTATTTCTGGATTATTTTAAATCAAGATTTAAAGATATTTTTGGCTACCATTTTGGTTTAGAAATACGTCCTCTAATTCAATCACAGGTGTTGAATTATAAGCAGCAATTAATTAATTAATTAATTACCTACAGTGTATGTTATGCAGGGAATCAGGCTCAGTGACCACAGTGGCTTTCCTTCTGGCCTCAAATCAGAAAAAAGATATAAATGTATTAGAAAATTAGATTATATTTTAATCTCATTTTGAAAGCAACTGCTTAAACAGAAAAGCAAGAGTTAGGCTTTATATATATCTAACACAAATACAATCAAATGTATTGTTTACAATATTACAACACTAAACATGGAAACAATAAACTCATTCTCAAAACTAAGAAATTTCTTTCTTAAATGGAATCATCTAGCAAGCTATTTTAGTGCTTTGAGCAGTCTCATCAACTTACTGTGAAAGACATGAAGTATACTAAAGCCATACAACATGGCCGTAGTCTGCATCTGAACTTACCCTTGGGGACTGCTTACCTCTTGTTTTACTTTCTCCAGACTAAAGCAACAGTAAGGATAACCAAGAGATGATATATATGTCATAACTACGTAAAGGTCAACAAGGTTTAAACACATTGGGTCCTACTCATAAATACTTGACTAATAGGATTGTATTTTTCATCTTTAAACCCTAAAATTGGCACCTCAGTAGGCAGCAAATTATTCTGACTGAACATGTAAAATACATGATTCCTGAGTTGAATTTGTCCAGATATGTTCCTGAATGCCAATGTCAAATATCGAGGAGTGGTAATAAGTCTCTCTTAACCACTCCTTACACTATAAAGTTATCAGTACAAGTTGTACAATGCACCCAATTCTGAACTTGTTTACATCACTTTGACTCCAGTTAAACAATTTTGGATTCACACTGGAGTGCTTTAGAACCTGGTCCTTATACATCTCTTAATACTAACCAAATGGCTGTTTCACTTAGTTTATGGGACAGAAATGACAAACTAGTTTTATTGCAGGGGAATAGTTGACCTACTTCAGGACTCCCTAAGTTTTGGCAACCTACATTGTCCCTTTGGATATCTTTGAAGCAACTGGTTTTAGTGTTACTGTACACATTTGCATAATGCAAATACACTCAAAACCTTTCATCCCGGAGAAAAAAAAGGACTATTAATCTAGGAAAAAGGTTTTTTTTCTTTTTATAATTGAAATTAAAATTTATTTGATGTGCAAAGAAGACATTAATGGCTACTATTCTATGAAATTACGTATTTCTTATTATTTCACTCATTTAGTGGCTCAGATAATCCATCTGTATTATCTTCTCTCTTGATTCTTCACTAAGAAACACCAGATAAGAACAAGTCACCATAATTCCAGGGAGAATGTCATCATATAAATCATTAATATTTTCCTTGCTAAGAAAGAGGGAGGTGGGGGGAGCCTAGACAACAACTTCATAAATTTACATGTTTTCCAGGCTGTTGGATTAGGCAGGGTTCCCCCCCTCCCCCCATTGGTATGGCTTGAGTTAGATTTAAAATCAGTTCCCAGAGGAGGTTGATAAATGGATTAAAGTGGAACATAAATTCCCTATGTCACCCAGTCTCTTAAACCTTGATGTCAGTAACATGCCTAATCATCCCATTATTATAAATGTCAAATATGTTTTACATGTGTTAGAAAGAGTGAATGGGTATCAGAAAAAATGGAAGACTCAAGAAACTGTAATGCTATTATAAACTTCCAGGCAAAAATACCTAAAATGGTACAGTGTTCGCCCATTAGTATTTCAGATTCTTATTTTCTCTAATTTGCACACTGAATTCCTACAATGAGAGATAGACCAGTGTGTGTATATTGCACTACACATACTTTGCTTTCCCTTAACGGCACTACTTCTGTGAGCTAGCATAACAAACCAGTCTATAAAGGCAGAATACAAACTTGCAGCGTGAATTTTTTTCAGCAGTTAATTTGAGAAACTGGTCACAGGAATCTTGCTTAGAAAATATGAGTTTTTATTCTACTTGGCAGAATGCCTCAGCTGAAGTAGCGTTTGCACTGGATTTAAGAAAGATGTTGCAAAGTATATATAGAAAAAAATTACAACCCTTTCAGAAAAACAACTTACAAGAAAGGACTGAAAAAACTGGGCTTGCATACAGTACCAAAAAAAAGTGGGATAAGTAGATGAGCATTACAATAATCCTGAAACAAGTAAAAAAGACAGTGATTTATCATCCTCCCCTTTCTTCAAAGTATACAGAGGAATGTATGGGTCTGTTTAGCTTGGAGAAGAGGAGGCTGAGGGGGGATCTTATCAATGCTTGTCAATATCTAAAGGGTGGGTGTCAGGAGGATGGGGCCAGGCTCTTCTCAGTGGTGTCCAGTGACAGGACTAGGGGCAGTGGCCATACACTGGAAAACAGAAGGTTCACCCTGAACATGAGGAAATACTTCTTCAGTGTGAGGGTGACAGAGCCCTGGAACAGGCTGCCCAGAGAGGTGGTGGAGTCTCCTTCTCTGGAGACTTTCAAAAGCTGCCTGGACTTGTTCCTGTGTGATCTGCTCTAGGTGAGCCTGCTCTGGCAGGGGGGTTGGACTAGATGATCTCTAGAGGTCTCTTCCAACCCCTTCCACTCTGTGAATCTGTGAATGTGTTTTCATTTGCAACCCATAAGCTTGGAATTAAACATTAGAAACAAGCCTTCCAAGTTCATGTGAAGTAAAATACTTGAACATGTTACCAATGGAGACTATGAAAACCTCATTATGGAATTCTACAATAACAAATCAGAAATATTTCAGCATGAGACAGTGCAGTTATATTTGATACTGTCAAATATCTGATCAGGTTGACTACATGGTCTCTTGAAGTTAGCTGCATTCTACATTCCCATGATTCTGTGGTGACAGTCATTCAAAGAATACTACAACTCTTTAATGGTGGAAACACTTGATATGTAATAAGAGGCAAGAATCCTTGGGTAAAAAGCATTAAGCATTTTAGAACAAAACCAGTGAAAGAAACCTCAGCTACTCAATGTAATTCCCTAAGTATAAGGTAACAATAGATATTTCACTACTAAGGGGCAGAAAAAATCACCCTAACCCACTCCTGTGTCCCTCCCCAAAGTTTATCTGATTAAAATAATCCAAAGTTCCCTAAAAGTTGTTATATGCTTAAGAGTTCCAGACTACACATAACAAGGTCCTAATTTTCAGGTTGGCTAATCATACACAGCTCCCATTGATGTCAAACAGCATTGATGAGTCACCACAAGCTATATAGGCAAACCTTTGCTGTTTTATTTTCTTAGTGTGGGAGTAAAAGGAGGTGGACAGAAAAAAGATCCAAACTGCCACAACAGCACAGAATTCTACAAATTTAAGTTTCTTTTGCCAGTTGTTAGGCACTGGATAAATCAACAGGTCAGGAGGCTAACACTAATCTGTTCTTTCTTTCACAATTCATGCTTAGGCAGAATTTGTTTCTCTTTCAGAGATGTTGTTGGAAAACAGTAATGCACAATACCAGAGGTAGTTTCAGCCTTGTATTCACCTTTCTATCTGAAATACTTCTGGCTATAAAAGACACAGACAGGCTTCTTGCTACTGTGAGGTTCTGTGTTTCCAACAAGTTAATAAAATACTCTGATTCTTTAACTACATTCTCTAATGAAGCTCATTACCATAGGAGCTTATTGCATAAGCACTAACATGAAGATATATATTAGCAAATAAATTTCCAAAACATCTTCTCTTCTGTCATGTATTTTCATGTACTTTTGTGTATGTTTATATATACATTTATTTTTTCATTCATATATATGTGTATGAGAGAAACTAAGTTTGAAAGATTTAGGCCAAAACTGCTCCCTGATTTGGGCTCTCTCTCCACCTAGGACCTGATGTTTCACAGTACTCCGTATGTTCAATGTGCAACTTCCATTAACTTCAGTTCTATTGATAGTGTTCATCATTTAGTTCAATGATGATATCAAATGTAAATTCTTAGCAGAACATATGCAAGATAATCATATTGCTTAATGGTTGGCACCTAATTTAGATGTTTAATTTCTGAGGTTAATCCCCCAATGCTCTGCTAGCAGCAAGAAAAAGAGGTAGCCATGCTGCCTGTGCCGATGAATCCTTATTTCTTCCCATGTGCTGGCACTTACATTTATAATGCTGTTCGGTGAGATGTATTCACAAGTTGATTTTGCTGAAAAATAGTATTTTTAGCATTGTACTTATTTGCATGTTAAGTTTTCAGCCGGATCAGCTGATCTGACCACACATGCACACAATCAGCAGTAGCAGTAATACAAATGCATAGGTATTACTCTGAAACCAGCCAGAGCAGATTGGGATGATCTTTTTAGCCAGCAGATTATGGCACCTATGTAATTAAATTAGATGGCTCACACAGAATAATGCACGTCTGGGAGGAAAAAAAAAAAAAAAAAGCCCTCCATCGAAAGAAAACTCCTACAAGTGACTTTTAAGATTACATTAAAAGTCCGTAACAGAGGCAATCCATATTTCCTGGGCAGTAGTATAATTATCTTTACACTTAAATTTTCTTTCTAAAGTTCCTGCCTCATTCACCCAATACATATTGCAAATTCTGCAACAAATTAGGCAGAGGTCCTACAGAAAACAGTCTAATTCATCACACCACTACAGGGTGGTTTTCTCTGTAGAATGCATGAAGCTAAATTCCTTGGGGAACAAGCAGTATGAAGTAGTTAATGACATTTTAACACATACAGACAAAGAAGGCAAATTAAATAACTAAATTTGAAACCAGAAATGTATTTTCATATAGGTTTCTGCATTTGACTGCTGAGAGCTTAAAAAGGTAAATCCAAACTCCAGAAATCTCACAACGTGGACCTGCAGTGAAGTCAACTGGCAGGGTAAGAACACATACGGCATGTTACTATCTCAGTTATAGAAATTGATTTTTAAATAACTCACCATTTTCAAAAATCTTTTACAGCTCGTTACAGAAAATACATAAATATGCAGCTTAAAACCATAAAAGCAGCCCAAGTCCATTAAAATTGATAGACTTTCAATTGACCATAGATCAGGTTCCATGCATATAAAGCAGTGTTTTCAAAGTACTGTATGAATGCAGACTTCTTTTTTTTAATTACTTCAACAAGCAAATAAGTATTTTAAAGAAAGATATACTGGATATACTAATAGTATCGAAAATGAGATTATTTTGCCTCAATAACTTCTGTGATTATGAGGAACAAATCTGAAGACACAGAAAGAAAACAATTCCTGTCCGCCTTTTTAAATTGGTATTCTGCTATGTAGAATCATTCTATTGCTGCCATGTTCTTCACACTGTTGTGGTATCAAAGCAATCCCATTAATACTTTCAGGGAAAAATACAGAAACTTATGGTAATTTACCATCTTGTGAATTGGCAAAACAGTTAACGTTTAACAGTGATGTATAGGCCAACTGTTCCTTCTTTTTTATTTGTTTAATACATACTGAAGATACCATGGTTTGTTTCACAATACAATCACTTTCAGAAAGAACACTGAAACCTATGGATATAAATTGGATCATAAATTGAGGGTTCTCCTTGTTTATGCGGTAACAACTGTATCCTGTGGAGGTGTTTATTAGACCTGTTACAGATAGAGTTGCTACCAAGTGGAAGCATGCTCAAGTTTTTCTTACAATATGAAAATGTCAAATAAGAAGAGACGAATTTCACCAAAAAAAAAAAAAAAACCAAACACAAAATATATCAGAAGACTGAAAAATACTTGTAGAAACATGTGCACCAAACTAAGTGGGAATATTACATGCATTACAAAATGGTAACAAACACTCCAATCAGTTGCAAATGAGATTCTAGTCTTCCTGTAGTTCCCAAAACCAGCATCTACAATCAACAGATTGGAAAATACGTATGACTGCTAGCAGTCTTTGCATTAATTTTGCTACAGAAAGCAACATGGACCAGAGATTGGTCTATGAAGAAATGGGGTGGTAAAGTGAAAAGATAGCTGCAAGGTCATAAAAATCCAATCAAAATTTGCACTTTGAGTATGAATTGATTCCTCATAATATCATTCTATAATTACCTCGTCTCAAAACACAGTGGTTTTAAGCTCTGTGGAGAATAATGAAGGGTATTTTAACTCTGAACTTGGCTGTAAATCACACTATGCAATCATCTTCTTACGGTAATGGGAGACACCTATCAATATCACAGCTGAACTATCAACTAACACAAAATAAAAAACAGAACCAGGGCCCATTACCTACTGTCCTACACCAACTGGGGTGAAATTACCTGCAAGGAACGATGGCCATTACTGTAAGGCCTTTGCCAGATGTTTCGCTCTCTTTCCCTGTCTTTATTTTCCCTCTGTAACTTACATGCCCTCTTCCTTTCATCCCAAACACTTGTTTTTCCCTTAGTTTCTTTCTTTTTAGTCCTTTTTCTTGGAAGGAAACTTAGTTTATATAATAGATGGATTGGAACCCAAACCCAAGGCAAAAATCAAGAGCAGCTGCCATGGGCAGATATCAAGGAAACACCATGAGAGTCTACAAAACATATCTAATATATACATAACACATGTATCAGACATTTGTAGTTTGGGCCATAGACTGGTAACTTCATATTGCAGTTCTTCTAACTTATTTCACTTTTGTGCATTGTAAACTGAAGTGTCATTTATTTAAAAAAAAAAAAAACCCAAACAAAAAAACCCATGTACTAGTAAGCAAGTGAAATTAACAGAGACAGAAATTATAGATAGTAACATTATTGTTTTTAAAAACATTTTCACTGGAAATTATCTCACAACAAAGACAGCAAGATGTTGTTTGCCTTTTTTTTTTTTTTTTAAGGAAACACGTTTGATTGTTTCTATGAAACAGCAGTAGTGGTAGTGAAGGAACATTTTTTTTTAATTTTTATTTTTAATCTATTTCAAAAGAAAGCCATAAATTCTAATCCTTGTAAAGGTAGGGGAAAATTATGCTTTCTATGGACTAAGAAAATCATATCACCATGGGTCTTTAAAGTGGGTATCAGATTGAAAGGAACACCCCCTTCCCACCCAAACATACATACCTCCTACTATAAAGGATACTACTTCATATAGGTAATGAAAATAAAATATCTTTACATTAAATAATGTTCTACTTCAAAAGAATGCTCTTTATTTCAATTTCATCTATTATTGTTTGGTGTCTGAGTAAAGAAAGGGATCTGCAATTTGGTTTCACTTCACTAGATTTTCTTTCTAGATTCGCTTTCTAGATTTTCAAACATTAGGCCATAGTACCTGAAATAGCTGTTCCCAGGAAGGCTCCTGGTTCCAAACAAAATCCACTAATATCCATGGAGGATCCAGTGACAGAGGGTTCATTAGGCACTGTCACTCAATTACAAACCAGACTCACAAATATTCCTAAATGACCAACCCTGCTGACATATCCACGCTGTTCACTTTTCCTTGGAAGCTGCAGACCTTGTACTCTTGCAAGAAAATCTGCAAAACTTAGATAAACACTTAAAAGCTTTCAAAAGTGAAAGCAAGTGAACAGAACCTAAAAGCTACACAAATAAAGTTCTTAAAGTAAATTTCATAGATTAAGTACCTGAAACCTCAGGGTTAGGACTCCAGTAGCCTCTACTTAGTTCATGAATGCAATTAAACTGAAATTAAAGAGAACACGTGTATTGCTGAGACAAATGCATGGTTAATTCTCTTCATAACCTCTTTTATATATTGCTTATAAAAGGACATACCTATCTTTCAAGTAATTCAACAAGTTATTAAAAATACCCAGCTTAGAAACTAAGGCTTGCAACATAGCCATATCTAAATTATATGCTGTAAAATCCTTGGCTTGTTTGAACCCTAACAAACTTCAAAGTAAATCCAAACACAAACTTGCATGGTTTCTTCTGTAATTTAGCAGGAGCCATTTCTGTGCCTATGTGCAAGGCTGGAGGCCACCAGGATCCACAGCCTCACCCCACTAGTTCAGCATTCATTTGTTCCTTAAACGGGACAAAACAGTCATTTCAAAGTGACTTTTGGAGAGGGCCCTGAACATTACACTTTAAAACAGTAACACGGCAGAGCTTACACACCCCGTCCCGGGGCAGGCACCACTGCACACGACCGAGCGCCTCCACGCAAGGCGCCGCGCTGCCCCGCTGCCCCGAGCACCCTCAACCTCCTCAACCTCCTCAACCTCCTCAGCCCAAGGGCACCCAGCAGCGCCCCGCCCCGCCAGCTCCGTCCTCGCAGCTGCTAAAGCAAGGAGCGGCTTGTAGAGCGCCTAAGTGGGCACCTCCTCAGCCACGAGGCCGCCAGCGCCCTGCTTCGCCCCTCAGACAAGTCAAGTGCGTTACCAAGGCCCCAATACACCCGTAGAACAGCCATTTCCGCGCAGCACTTAGGCGTCACTCGCTCCCCTCCCGCCCGGGCGGGCAGCTGCGCTCTCCCCGCTCTCCCCGCCCTCCCCACTCCCTCCGCACCGCCCCGCCCCGCCCCGGCCGGACCGCGGGGCGGAGCTGCAGGAAACGGCCGATGAAGCGGCCCTGACTGCCTCAGCTCTGGTCTTGTAGCAAAGGGCGCCCTGGGGTTGCGCGACCTGGCCTTCTGCCTCTCGCCGCCCACCGCCGCGGTGCCGGGGGGCCGGAGCGGCGCAGCCTTTCGCCCCTCCCGGCGCTGCGAGATTAGGCGGTGCGAGGCATGAAGCTGACCAAAGCCCAGTACGATGAAATAGCGCAGTTCCTGGGGCACGTGCAGCCCACCCGGCAGAGCCTGAGGAAGCTGCAGGAGAAGTTCCCCAGGTAAGTGCTTCCTGCCTTCCGGGGCCGCTGCCTGGCGCGGGGCGAGCGGCTCAGGCCCCGGGCGGCGGCCTGCGAGCTCGCTGCGGGCGGGCGAGGGCCCGCAGGGGGCCGTTCCGCCAGCGCCAGCCGGTGCCCCCAGTTCCAGGCTCCACACGGTACAAAATCACTTGGACACGCACACGGCCATCGCCGGCAAGCGACGGCTCTCTCAAGCTACTGCTTAGGAGCAGGGTACTGCTCACTCTGCTCACTCTCTGTGACCTGAGAAGTTGGCACAAAATAAAGAGCTCCCCCCCACCTCCGACACGTCCAAACAAAAGCTGTCAGGTCACTCATGAGGCTCTTAAATGCCAAATAGATCTTACATTAATGAAGCATTAGGGCTCTGGCCATTCTCTGTGGCGGAGATCGTGGCTGGAATTGAGGCTGGAATCCTGCCTGTGATACTACTGCCCCTGTGGCTTAGGGAAGAGGGGACTTTCTGGACCTATAACTAGTTCTGTTCACTTGAAGGCTGGAAAAGGGGTCATCTGCTGCATGTGAGCATTCATCTGCTTCCTTGCATGAGCTGTGTTCAGAATTGTCAGAGACATTTGAAAATTACCATAGGCTTAGCATGGAAAGGTATACATGACAACGTCCTCCATGCACTGATCTTCATTGCCAAAATTAGCTTACTACCAACACAATAGACTTGTAAAGGACACGCTGCAAGGTTTTTCTCTTCAGACTTTGCAGGAGGGATTACTGGTGCTGAATTAGACAGGAAACCAAACCAGGTTCTGTGGGGAAAGGAGTGGTGCTGTCTCTAAAATGCACCAGAAAACTGCAGTTATTTAAGTGCTGTGCTTACTTTGGTGAGAGAGAATTAAGTAAAACAGAAAATCGTTCCCATGCTTCCTGAGCCAGCCTTGCTAGTCTTACCACAGGCATGGCTGAGGAAACCGTTTGAAGCTGTGTATAACTTACATTAAGTGGATGAAGAGCCAACATTAACTTAGGCTTTTAAACCATCCAATGAAATTTTCCTTTTCAGGAATGTATGTAATGTCATTCAGAAGCAAGCTGAGGGAATAGCCTTGTTATAGAGAAGAAGTGATGTTAAAGTAATATGATTGGTTCAGTGAGCCCATGGAGTTGCACGGCTGGGAAGCCATCTCGCCTAGCACAGTACTTCTGCAACTTGGGAAACCACTTACTGTGACAGCATATGTCTAAGGAGCTTAGACTTGGCTTTATCACTTTGGAGCTAATGAAATTAGAAGAGAATGTTTGTCTCTATATATGTGTGCATGCACACACACACACATGCACATGTTCTCTTATTCTAGTCTCCTTACAAAGTTGTCTTGAAAGAAGGTTAGAATTTGATTTGGTGTGCCAGGTCAGTCACTGTGCGTAGGAACCCGCATCTGAGACAGATCCATAGGCACATGAGTGTCTGTAATAGAGAAGATGCCAGAAAACTGCCAGGCCTTTCTGCTGATAGATTTTACTTCCCAGTGCACTCCTTTGATGCTGCAAAAGATTCATTGTCTCCTCAGTTTCAGAAAATGGTGACTCCTGAAAAACTAGGTACTACTAATAATATAAAGTTATATCAGGAAAAAATTACGTGTCTTCTAAAGCAGCTGACTCAGATCTGGAGAACACGGAAAAGCAGAGATGAGCTGCAGTAGTTGCTTCCATGATTTGCTGGCTTAACCTACCGTTATCCATATTATGAGATGAGAATCACCTCTTCTGAATTCTGCTTGTGGGCCTCTCCTGAATTTTGTTTGTCCATCCTGGGAGAAGGCTAAAATCTTCTCTATGAATGATGAATTAATTGATAACTTTATTAAAAAATATCTGTATTAAGTATATTTTGAGGAGGTCTTCATGTCTCTTTTCTGTGAATGGCTCAGCAAGTGATGTTTCTTTGTAGTCCTTTTGTTTATTTCTCATAGCAGGGCAGATGCAGAAGACCCTCAGAGAAAAAGTTTGGAGCAGCAGAATACATTGAGCTAATAATTTTGAGATGCAGTTAAAAAAAAGTGATGCATTCCAAGGCCACTGCTTGCCTTAGCAGCAAGGGAGATGTATTGAAATAGGTACATGTTACAATGTGAAAAACAGGCAGTCTCTGTAACTGTTATCTTGTAAAAGAGGCCAGCTGCAGAGATTTGTAAACTTGTGTGCCATCTTAAGTGCTAAAGGGGAGACTTTTCCGGTGATGTGTTTTAAAAACAGTTGTAAAACTGGAGAAAGTTTCTTAGAAGCTAGAACCTATGTCATTGTCTTCTAGGACAAAGAAGGGTCTGATGGACTTTTTGGTCGCTTTTGTTATTAAAACCAAATCAAACAAATAAATCCACCACCCCAACCTTCTAATTCAGTCTTTTTAAGAAAATACTCTAGAATCTGTCATGGCACTTGCAATGTGATGAAAGTGTCCATAACCAGTTTGTCATTATTATGTCGTTTGCTGATGCAAACTGGAAGTTACTAAAAACCATAACAGCTGCTTTCACTTTACATGTTCAATCTTTCCCCAGAAAAGATCAGTATTCCACTGGTAATGCAGTACATAAATTGACAGTTTTCAAGTATTTCTGGTTCCTGCTGCCTCACAGGTCTTTGCATGACCTGTGCATTAATCTCCTCCACTTTTATTTTTCTAATGCTGTCTTATCGGTTCCTCCCTTGTCTGTCACATTTCTCAAAGACTCACGGTTTATGTTCTTTATTTGTATAAAGTATGTTTCAGTCTGTGTTATGGGCCTGCCCTTGTTCTGCAATTTCTCCCTAAGAGTAAGTTGTAATTTCCATAAAACTGTTGCCACAATTCAGTGTGTGTAGTAGGTATGCAGTCTGGTGGCTGCCAACATAACCTGTGAATCTAAATATTTTCTTAACTGTGTAGTTTGTTCTTTACTATTATTGAACTGCTTCAGCAGGTGAGACTACTGCTTCAAAAGGGTGTCATCATGTGATTTATTAATGTCGACTAGTAAAAATTAGACTGCTTCTAATACTGTTTGTAAGTATCTTTATACAAGCATCGATACACTTAAATTATTTTTTTTTTCAATTCTGTCACATTGCGGATAACTTGGATTTAGTCTACTTTGCTTAAAATCCAGTTATTTTGCAAAAAATAGAAAATAGGAATCAGAGTGCTGTTCTTTTTCTGTTAGAACTGCACTTGTATTCCATGCCTGGCAATTACCAATGTTCATTTATTTATTCTTAAGGTATTTGTTACATGCTTAGCAGTTGTCTTCTAATGTGTTCATGTTTAACAGCAGAATTTTTTGATGGCCTAAGGATTTTTGAAATACAGTTTTGAGCACTAAACACAATAAATCTCTACAGGTATTGGATCACTGATACGTAGTTCCTTTGAGCTTCTTACACCATTGGGTGGATAATGTTCTGTGTTCTGCTTTTTTAAAGTTTACCACCTTTTCTGCTTTGTTTCTTACCTGAATTTACCTACTTACTATTAATTTGTGTTTTTCTTTGTAACTTACGTATTTTATTCTTCTGCTTTCTCTTTAGCCATGACCTCATGTTATTCTGTAATACTATTCTTCTCAATGAGACCTGAAGTCTAAATTGGATTACCCATTGTAGGGCTAGTGGTAGGAATTGTAGGGTATTGCAAGAAATGCTCTGAGTAAGCAAACAATCTCTTTATTTTCAGTGGTTGTTTCTCAGATTGTAGTTAGAACTGCCTACAAGTAGAATCTTCTGCATAAGAATCACCTTATTGTTCTGTGTTTGTGGTAACAAGATGTAGGGTAGACCTTTAAACTTTTAACCGCTATTCAAAACTATTTTAACTTGTCCAGAAAAGTCCAGCTTCTGATGGTTTGGCCAGATCTGAGCTGATATTCTAGTACTTCAGTTTAGTTGTTGTTGTTTTTGGGGGGGGGGGGGGGGGGGGGCAGGGGCAGGGGCAGGAATATCTCAGTTCTTCTATATGTGGCAGAATACATAGTTTCTCTTTAGGATCTTTTCCTGAAGCTTCTTACAAATAGAACATGATTGACAAATGACTGGACCCTTCTCAAATCTATACCTTGTACATATTTTGCTGCTCTTCTTCGTATCCAATTCTGATTATATATTACAGTTTCGAAGAGTGTAAGGTTTGCTGACCCAATTCATTATGTTTTTTAATTCTGCAAAGTTCTTCCTGGTTTGGTTCCATTCTGAGTCTTTGAGTTTCTTACACCACCTTGTGCTTGAGTTGGGGATTCCAGAAACTTTCCGACTGCAAGTTGGCTCAGTAACGTGGCATCTTTTGGGGATTCCAAAAAATGTCAAGTTATTGAACTGTTGTGAAACATTTCATTCCATCTATGAGTGCTTCTCTTCTATATTCTTCTATAGAAAATTAGTGCAGTCTGTATTGTTTCTCTTCCTTACTTAAAGGTGTTAAACAAACTTAGTGCCTCTAGCCCAACTTCCCTTTCAGTACTTTCACTCTTACTCCTGTAGAAGTATTCTGTTTTAAGACTATCTGAGAGGAAACTGTGTTTATAGAGATGAAGAGCACTTGGACTTCAAAGTATTAGAATTTACAGTAGCTGTTCTGTGCAGGTCTTCACTTGTCTTTTGTGCATCTATTCAAAGAAGTACTGTCTGGTTTGTGTCCCTACTGTGATAGCTTCCTTCATAGTGATCAGGAAGAAATTTTCTTACAACAGAAAGGTAAGGGAATCTGGCATAAATGTGAGACAACACCCCCCATTGCCCCCTTACCTCTTTTATTTTTCCAGTAAGCAAGAGAAAAACCTGGTGCACAGGTTTATATTGATATACTTGATATTTGAGTATGGATATTTGTTTTTAATATCTGTAACTTCATGTTTGATTATTGGAATGCACACAGTCTTTGTTCCCAAAGCATATCAAGTGATGCACATTTCTCTACATTCATGACCTGTCTTCTTCTTTGTTTTAATATCACCCAGGTTTTACACACATTTTCAATAGTTATGTTGTTCTTTCTTCAAATTACTGATAGTTTTATTAAATGACACCAGGCCTGGAAAGCATCCCAACAAGATTTTTCATTTAAGAAAAAATTATCTGCAAGGTAGTGTCTCACAATGTAAATTGAAAAATATTATCTGTTTATTATTTGTTAATTTTTATCAGTTTTCCTGTGATGGTTCATTCTACACCAAAGGCTCTAAAGAAGGGTAAATGTATGGCATCAATGTTGTTTCTTTTACCAGGTGTTTAAGAGTGAGTTAACATTTTCTTCTTCCTCTTTTCCAGTGTCACCATTACCTCTCTTTTTGATTTTTAGAGTTGGTGGTAGATAGGCCTCTGATTCTCCTCTTCCAGCCAATTTTATGTACAAGGAAATATATTCTTTTTTCATGAATAATTTCATTCTGCCTTTGTGCTGTTCCTGAGATTATCAAGCAATACTGATGAGTCCAAGATGATTGCGGTGGGAAACAGGAAGGTAGAACTGCTCCTCTCTTTCATCTCCCTTTTTTTTTTTTTTTTTCTTTTTTCCCCCTTTTCTTTCCATTTCTGTATTCTGGTACCTGCTGCTAATGAAGCCTGAAGAATAAGTCAAGGTGGAAGGAGAATTCTGTCCTCTGCTCCAGTGCTCCTTGGAGCTGCTGTTACACAGGAAGGAGGACAGTGAAGCTTAAGAGCAGAGGGGAGCTAACTGTCAAGGTGGATTTCAGAGGTTTTTTTCTTATCTATGAGACAGCAACCTAGACTTCAGTTGCACCTTCTTCTCCCTGGAAGGGCTCTTGTCATACCAAAACTGTCAATTCTTGTAACTTCTCATGCTCTCCTTGGTCTTCTGGGTAGTTGGTTACTGTTTTGGAAAGCAGAAGAACTAGGCTGTTTTTCTTCACTCTGCAAACACTGATCTGACAAATCTCACTTAGCCTCTGAGTGCTAGAAGCATACTTATTTTACAAAAAAATAAAGTATACATGGACATTTTAAGCTCCCTCAGCTTTTCAATATACTCACTACTTAACAGTGAAATAAATTCATGCTCTGTCTCTATAAACCACCTCATTGATTTCAACAGACAGCTCATGAGAGAAAAGAAAGTGAATGTTAGTAGGGGATGCAGAAACTTGGATGGAGATGGAAAATGGTCATTGGTGTGTTTCCATCCTCTCTACTTGGACCTAGCAAGTACTTTGCACTAGTACTGTGTTTAAATGATCTGGAATGTATAGCTAGAGCATCTGTGAAAACAGTACAATTTTAAAGTTTTGTATTTGTTATGTTAGATTTCAGAATAAACAAAGTTTCCCACAGTTTTGTTTTGTCTATTATATGTAGTAAAAGCCTAATACAGTTTAAAATTTGTTTTGTACTTGAAGCTGCATTTAACCTCACAAGTAAATAGGTTGGTAAGAAGGGATGAGAAAGATGTCTTGGCTCATTATTTGAAAAGAAAATTAACAATATACAAGTTTTCAGAAATTACCTACAATAAAATGTAGCATATTAAAAATAATCTTAAGATGAAATAAAAATGTACTGCACAAAGTAATTATGTGAGCTCTGAACTGGTATTGTTCCCTTTGGAAAGATATTCTCACTATTTGAACCCTTGGTAGGATATCTAGTGTAAGACACTACAGCTTTGACAGGCTAAACCAGAAGGTGGTACAGGTTTTCTCTTTTCACTGTAAATGCCGGTGAACAAGCTTTAAAGAACCTGTAACTGGTTGGATTTGTTATGTCTTGCTAAAAAACTGTTTGCTTATGCTAAAACCCTAAATAGGAGGGTTACTGATCCTCACCTGTAATACAAAGTATTGTGTGACAGAAGTTGCCTAAATCGTCATATAGCTCAGAAGAACTTTGTCTCCTCCATTATTCATTAGAATAAACCTAAGGTACTTATTTAGAAGCTAGCTACTGATAGCAGTAGAAGCTTTTAGAGTAGAATGGAAATACACTTTTGCTCAGTTTTGGGGTGCTCCAATACCAACAGGCAGGATTTAGACAGAAGATTCTTACGTTGGCACATGCAAATTCTAGGTCTTCAGGACATGAGTGCTTTCCAGATTTGTTTGAAAAGAGATGGAAAGGATTTTTTTTTTTTTTGCATGTTATCTATTAACTAAAATGTAGATGACATGTATAAGCATGTGTCAACATGAAAGTTAATTTTGAGGGAAGTCCATTGTAGTTTTCTGTTACAATTTTTATAAGTGTAATCCTCCTCGTCCTTACAAGCATTCCAACATATGTTGTCCATCCTTGCAAAATGCAGGGTTGTTTTAAAGGTTAGTCTTGAAATTTTGCTTGAAATATGCAACCAAAATTAAGGTTGTACTTTCTGAATTCTTGAGTACTGACAAGTCTCTCCCTTCTCTCTTAACCTTTTCCCCTTCCAATATAGGGAGTGTTACTATATGGGAGTACAGTCCATTTTATTAAAAAAGAAAAAAAAGAAGAAAATCACACAAAACAGGACTTACTACACTTGTGAAATTAATTTTGGCTGAGTAAAGGGAAAGCCTTTTTGGCCTTGAGGAATTTATACAAACCACTTAGAAACCAATCCTATATCCTTTGAAGATTTGATGTTGAAATACATTGATTGGAGGGGGCCTCTTAAAGCAGACATGGAAATTAGTTCCCTATAATTTGAAAATGCATTTGAAAACTGAAAAAATCAGTATTTGCAGCTGTGTGTCAGGTGCTCTTGTTTAATACAGAAGAAAAGAAAGAGAAAGAGAGAGGAAAAAGAAAAATACAGAGAGAAAAGAGAAAAAAGTATAGAAACAATAAAAAGAAGAATATAGAGAAGAGGGTAAAGAGAGAAAATGCAAGAGGAAAAAAGAAAAAGAAATTAAAAGGGAGAAAAAAGAAAAGAAAATAAAACAAGAAAAGAGAGGGAAAGTAAAGGAAAAAAGGTGAAAAGAAAGGGAAAGAAAAAAGAGAGGTAAAGAAGAAGAGGAAGAAAGAGAAGGAAAATCCTTTTATATCTCAAAGCTGGGGGAGTTGTCTTGGTCTCAGTGTATGTTATTGTTACTGTGTTGCTTCGTGAAATTTAATTTGGTTGTACTTTTTGCCACTTCACAAATTGTATGGTTGTGAAAATCACCAGGAGGATAGGAATAGAAGTTTTGTGGCACTGTTTTTTCAAAGTATTTAATTCCAAAGCAGGCTTGGTGTCATCAGACAGACCAACAGATGTCTTTAGATTTAAGGGCCAGATTATGGTGGTTGTTATGGAAGGATGAAGTGGAAGTTTTAACACTGACCATATGTGCATTTTAATTGACTGGTGGATTTTTAGGATACTGTTATATTTATGTTGCTTGTACTTAAGGACAGTGATGATAAAAAATGGTAATTCTTGATTGTATTTCAGAAACAGTTTCGTACTGTATATTTCTTCTGAAGCCTTCAAACAAGTCTAGGCTAGACTTTTATGAGCAGAGGGGATTTGCTACATCAGAGAGGAAAATATTTTATTCATATGTTGTTTTTTCGACAATCATATTCTGGGTTATATTACAATGGCACGATAAATTGCTGAATACAGTCTGCTGAATATGACCTCACCATGAAAAATTTGATGCATTAGAGTAGGAAAGGTTGGAATATATCAACCTTAGCTGACAAGGGACTTTGAATTTTGACCTAACACAGATGACCTTTGTGTGCAATAAAAGTGAGTTTAATCTCCAGGTCAAGGTTGAGGTGAACAGTAGGGCAATGTGGATTGGTTTGTGCTGGCTATGGCTGGATCACACCTAGCAAGCCAAGAAATCCAAAGACTTCACATTTCAGAGTAACCAAATGCTTATTTACCTAAAGTTTACTCATATCTGTTATAACACCTTCAAAAACGGCACTGTACTGTAGGCAACTAACTCTTCAGCAGCTGTGGACTAATTAGTTTGAAGCTCAGTGTTTCAGAATAGGAAGTGTGAGATATGTATATTCAGCTCCTGTAGATCATTGAATAGGTAAGCTAAATAAAATTTCTCCTCTAACATATAGAAGAAAGACTGTCAAGTATATTGCGTTGCTATGAAAAGGCTGAAATCTAGAAGCTTTATTTCTTTGACAGCTAACCTGTCTTTGGAATATCGGAAGTTTATTCCTAAGTGGCTTATGCTTTTAGGAGGAACACAATTAAGAGAGCTCTGATGTGTTTCACTGGGCAAATACAAAGAAAATGGGTCCTTTTGAGTACTCCCTTGCTGTAAAAGGTATTTGATCAAAGAAGCTAAGTTACAAAATGTTTTGGGGGTTGTCTAGGTTACATAATAAAGACGTATAGATGAATTTAAATAAAAGATTGTCGTGTTTTATAGTAGTCACAAACAAAATCTGTCTTTTTAACTGTCTGGTGTTCCAGGAGTGCTATTTTACTAACACACTAATAGTACATGCCCTGAATACTTTACACAGATAAGAGTGGTAGCGGTGGTGCTGTTGGAAGGAGGGGAGAAGGAGGGAGTTCTCTTTAAATCAGCCAGGAGAAAAAAAAAATTTTTTGAGACTAATAGAAAGAACCTCTACTCCTTTAATAGAGCCTGCAAAATATATTCTCCTGGACTGATCAGCTCTGAAGGCTCTAGAGGTTTGATGATTGGAATGGCAGGAAATCACGCTTTCAGGACATAACGAATTGACTAGGCCATCCATCATTTGTTAGCATGCGCTGAAACGCAGGGTTTGTGTGCAGAGGTCTGTGATTTAGTAAATACTTGGGAGATGAATAGAGCTTACACACAAGGGAAGATATTGCTGTCCTTCAGCAGCCTTAGACACAGATCCCTGCTGAGAAGGCCATCTGACAGCAGCTCATCAGTAACTGGCCTGTCACAGTCAGTGATGCCCACCAGCCATCCCCAGTATATTAAATGCATTTTTAATATCTGCTTCAGTAGATTTAATGAAGAAAATTTAGTTTCCATACTCTGATCACTGCTTCCTCAAGTGTTTTAATGCACTGAGTGAAGAAGCACTTCGAAGAAAGGAACTGTGCTGATACCTGGAAGAGTTGATTGAAAATGAAAGTGAAACAGA
Organism: Rhynochetos jubatus; assembly: GCA_027574665.1. Taxonomy (NCBI): domain Eukaryota; kingdom Metazoa; phylum Chordata; class Aves; order Eurypygiformes; family Rhynochetidae; genus Rhynochetos; species Rhynochetos jubatus. Next base: position 105,800,073 of record CM050648.1, read on the forward strand.
AGGCAAACAGGAGTGTTATTATCCAAACAGTTTCCTTAAAGCAAAACAAAAATCTTTGGAAAAAGCAGTGATGGTCTTAGAACCAATTGACCCTCCTGCAGAGGGACCTTATGCAGCAGACTCTACAGCAGCAGAGATGCAGTGCTGCAAAAGGTGTGTATGCACAGTGGTTCTGATTAGTGTGACTAGGCTTGCCAAAAGGCGTAATTGCAGATGTCAGTACCTGAATCAGATCATCCTTCTGTCCAGCTTTCAGAGTCCTGAGAGGAGGGTGGCTATGAATGGAAGGAATGGAATAGATCATGTAATAACTAACATAGATTTTGGGTTGGCATTTTTGCAAGGGATGCAGTTGGTGACAATCATTGTAGTGTTCCATGGCATTATTTAAACCGATGTAGGAAACAAATAATAACAGAATGGAAAATAAAACTTCTGCTATTTTTATAATTTAGCAGGCTCCTTGAAAGTTAGTCAGTACTGACATTCTGCTTATAAGGATTGTACAAAATTATACAGTACTGTACAGTCAGTACCGACATTTTGCTTGTAAGGATTATATGGAATTATATTTTTAGCTTTTTAGAAACTGGTAAGATCTTTTGCTGTCCGTATATAAACTTCATAGTTTTTTTAATTTCCTGGGAACTTTCAGGGAAAATTTTGTTTACGTAAAGGCAAATATGTTAGTTTTCATTTTCTAATGAGATTCAGTGCTTGTGATATTTACTTCAAGACGGCAAGACAACTTGATTTTGTTGCAAACATCTATTTGAAACATTCACATCTTGAGGGTGTTTTCCCTCAGGAACCCATTCTGTGTTCACAGAAGAGAAAGCAGTGCCGAATGAGACCTATAAATTTGATTCTTGTATGTGTCAAAACAGTAATGTATTAAATGCATATTATTATAAAAATTTAAGACTTGTCCTAAACACTTAAGTTGTTATAACACATGACTATTAAATAATGCATTGTCTTGTTAGCATCTGTTTGCTGCCATTGTTGGCAGGACCTGTGATTTATTACTTAAATTAATGACTGCAACCATTTTGGTCCTGATATATACCCCTAAGCTTATCACATCACTTAATAAAATAACATATATGCGTCTATGGAGTCATTTTCTAATCGCGTATTCCTTATACCATATCTGTTTGCAATGTGAATGTCTCGTAAGCTTGTATTATACTTCAAACTGAGTAAAATAATGGTGAGGATTAATTTCTGTAGGAATATGGAATACAGTAACTGATCCTACTAAAATTTTCTTCTAAGACAAGCCTGATAGGTTATTGTTACCAAAAAAAGCCAACTGCACTGGAAGAGGAGTGGAAGAAACTGCTCTGTTTTCTTTGCATCCGGTGATGGTTAAAAGCCTTGTTCATTTGTTTGACTAATTGGTACCATACAAGTAGATTTCAAACTGCCATTGGCATGCTAAGATTTCGCGCTCTATCATTAGTTTTCAACTTGTATTTCATGGAGGCTTTGTTGTCCATGGACTTCAAATAACAGTTCAAAGTAAGTGAACTTCTTGTCAGCAGAGTTAAATTTGCCCAAAAGGAATCTGTGCCTGTTGTGGGAAAAAAAAAAAAAACGTTTTGGTTTGTGGACCCCTTAGGTTGAAAACTTCCGATTTGTCAGCAACTAAAGCATTTTTATCTATCTCATGGTTTCTTTTCATCCATGATTTTTTTCTTAATTCTAGTGTCCATAATGTTTTGAATGTGGTAGTGATATGAATGGGATACACTACTCTTGCGGTGTGCACTCCAGGATATCCAGTAGCCTGACTGATAGTGACAGATTCATTGCTTAATGCTGTAGAATTCTTGAACTTCAGTTCCCTGCTTTATCCTTCTCATCTGAATAGGATATTTAAGCAAGTGTTGCTGTCCATCCAAACTAGCAAAATGGCTTCAGGTCAGGATGTGGTGCTGAAGAGGTCTTTATTGTTTGGGTGAATGTCCTTTATTTGCATATCTGTATCTAGGCCTGCAAGTTCTTGGAAGCATTGGATAGCATTGATTCCCAGATACCTCCAGAAGCTTCAGCACTGAATAAAAATGTCCTAAGACAGCAGACATTTTTCTTCCACAGAAAGCAGAATGTTGTCAAATATTTCTTTAAGACCCATGTGATAGCAAAGGTAGTGGCTTGTGTAGTGCAGCCTGTCTGAAACTGTTTCAAAACCAGCATAAAAACCAAGACCGAAATAGAGGTAATACTCCATTCTGTGACTGAATTAATATAAAGGGTCGTTCAGAGTTCCTCATTGTTAACTGAAGACCCAGACAGCAATAAGGACACCAGGTATCTCTTATTTCTGTGTGTGGTTAGCTAGGAGATGGCAGAACTTCTCATCTGTCCATCGTTGATACTGGTAATGACCAGTTCATTATTGCACTTCTGTGGAATGCAGATATGCATTATGAGGGTACAACTGGTACAGAGTATGATATCACATAGCCAGAAAGTGAGTGTAGGTACCTGCAGATGAAAAGGCTGTTGAACATTAGCTATTTCCAGCATTAATATAAAATGCATGTTGTCAGTGCAGCTGTCCAGTTTTCAACACAGCTGAGCAATGTGTCTTCCTAGACAAATGCATTTTCTTAGGTACAGAAAACATAAAAAGATAAAAATAACTCATAAGCTAGATTTCTGGTTCTTACAGATCTTAAAAAGGAAGATTAGCTTTACTCAGTTGGCAGGTACTGCAATAGGCCGAGTAAGTTCCATTCCAAATGCAGTGTTTAATGACTTCATTGCAGTGAGTTATCTGACATAGGATTATGTTTTCCTTTATCCTATTATTAGAAACAGCAGAATTCAATTATTGACCAAAATCAGAAGTCAGACTTCATTTTTTTAACTCATTTCTATTTTTTGCCTTTCATATCAGTGGTCTGAGAGAAAAAGGAGAATGGTCCTTTATGGCATAAATGCATGGTTTCAGTCTAAATATTTTTTTAGCCATGTCTATTTGGTATGTCCTCTTAACTGCGGAGGGTTGTTTTTTTCCAAACAAATCCCATTGGTTACCCAACAACTATTATCCACAATTTTCCCACTTACACTTTTTGTTTTAATTTACAGTTTAGACACAGACCTTGCTAGTGACAGGCGATCATTCTTACACATCATTTTTGTGGTTTTGAGGTTTCTGGATAGCGAATTTTGTTGATTTATTTGGGTGTAGATGCTTGCCATTCTAACATTTTAAATCTCAATAACTTAAAAATATTATTCAAATGTTGCACCTACTGTGTAGAAATTAATATATTTCTATGTAGACGGGTTTGGGGTGGTCACTATGTATTGCATGTTAATTGTTTGCTTCAGTTTATTTCATAATTCTTAGCTCTTTAGTCTCTTTATCAAGGCGAGATCTATATATATATAGAGAGAGAGATATCAGTGGAACTTTGCATTAGTGGATCAGGATGTTTACTGAAATAACCAGTTAAAATTATTAAAATATGCAGTCGAAAGCAACATGCTTAGTTTAATGTGCTTCTGAATATTAAATGCAAGTAAAATGATATATAGACATGAAGCCATTTGTTATATTTTAGTATATGAAGCAATAGCTGTGTAAACCTTAACCTCATAATTTTGCAAGTTCCACTTTATCATGTAGCTGTAAAAGGTAATCAAAATAAATCATGGAAGATGAAGAAGTATTTTCTATGGCTTTCTGTATGCTTTCAGAAGTAATGCTTGATCCATGAAATTTTAGTAAGCATATTAAATAATACAATATGATGTGCAACGTGTCAGGTCTGATAAATTATTTTGTATAGTACATTTATACAACATATGGTGAGCTGCTATGTGAACAGCTTAATGACTACATTATGTTAATCTTTCTTGCCATATTTACTTTTTGTTTAAAAAAACAGTGTTTTCAAATTTTTATTTTAGTTTTTTGGTCATGGGTAGATATAAGAAAGGTGTAGGTCATCTCTGAGAAGCCATGACAGTGATCCAAGGTTCCTCAGCTGTGCAGTGTACATAACACAGATGTTGGGAGAGTCATCTGTCAGCTATGCCTCTCCTATAGAGTTAAAGTTCTAGGGGGAAAAGAATTCGACACAGTGCTGTCACTGTTGCATTTTCACAATAGAAGACCATGCAAATATTCAACCTCCTGCTTAGCAGTAGTGCCCTGTCTAATGTCTGTGCTGGTTAGAATAAAAAAATACTGGGTGCATCTAGGGCTCATAGATCTGACAAAGGTCATGCTATGCTGGGCATTTGAATTGGAAATTGTCTGGACTTAGATTTTATAAAGCTCCCACTGTTGTCGGGGAAAATTTCAGCACGATTTTGTCCCTAGAGAGGCCTCCTAGGCCCTTTTCTGTCCTATGAATGAATTTAGATGTGAGGGTTTCTCCTGCCTTAAAACTGTTAAGTTCATTTTGCATACATCCCCAGAGAGAAAAACTGGCAGATGCTTTTGTCTTGGAAGTGTTTAAAAGAAAACTGCAGAACAGGAACAAGGGAGAGAAGGGGCCCTGTGTGGAGTCCCATAACATTTTGGAAATGGCCAATATGCAGTTCTCATCAGTACTAAGGCGGGGCGCAATATGGTGCCTGTAGCTCACTAGGGAATATGAATGTTGATTAAGCATACTCCCAGGCTTTGAAATCCTGAAAGCAGTGTCAGAATAATGGATGTTGAGCAAATGTCAAGCATTTGTTAATTTCTCTGTTATTTGGAGTTTATCTACCATGATCAATCAAATAAACTAGTGCTTCTCTGTTGTGGCATGTGTCATTGATATGGTGATTAGGTGGCTAGAGAGGCCTTCTGCCTTTTTTTTTTTTAATCCAGGTAACAGATTACATATGCACAGCCATAACTTTAATTTAGAGATTTGTTTGCAGTTGGTTTAGTGGAAAGTGGTGCATTAACAAAACACTTCGGGGTGCTGAGAGAAAAAAGTATTTGCATACCTGCTGTGCTAAAAATTACTTTCATACCTTTTTTTTCCCTTTTTGGCCTTAAAGCTTTATTGTTCTAGGGAAGGAGAAATTACTTCTAAATGAATGTTGGTAGAAGAAACTTCTATTTATTCTTAAATGGAGAAGTTTGGGAAAAAAAAGGATATCCACCACAAATTAGTATTAATTTATGGCTTAGCCCTCTTCTTTCCTCTAAATCTTTTGGTTTCTATAAATCAGGTCCTGACATCCCTCTTTTTGATTGGGAACGTGTTCAGATGCCCTTTAGTTAAAAGTGAAGGGAGTGACTGACATTTATAAGAATTTGTCAGGGAATGTTTTATAAGAATATGTTGAAGAAGTTGTTAGTTACCGACTAACATGCAGAAATGTAAACAATCTGGTTCAGGATTTTTTTTTTCTCCATCTTCTCAACTTCCACTGTTTTCTGATATCCTAGTTCTGCTAATTTGCCTCTCTCAGCAGTTATGTAATGTACTAAGACCTGATATTTAAACGTGAAGAACAAATCAAAAATAGTCTGAAGGAGAAAAAGGCTCTGTGGCCTTTGCTGCTTTACTTTAATATGTAAAGACTTTAAAATGGGAGAGGATAGGGCTGGGATTTTTTGTGTGAGGCCTTTTTGAAAGCTGCCTGCTGGATGTTACAAGTCAGATTTTACTGAACTCCAGTGAAGTTTAGTTATACCCTTCTCATGGATTTTTTGGGTGTTTCTTTCAAAGTCTAGTCCTTATGTGCTTAATGTAAAGATGGCAGTGTATATTTTTATTGTGTTTTTCACAACTCCTAGAAATTTAAGACGTGTCAGTGAGTCCTGCCATATGACTTGATGCATGTTGAGGTCATCTTCAGTTTATTTTAACACAGAACAAATGTTTCATGTTAAACTAGTCTTCCTTCTTCCTTGGCTTCCACATTTATTTACCAAGGCCTCTGTGCCAATTCTACCAAGACTAGTCAAATTTTGGTGTTTAATGAAGGTGATGCTCTATGGTGAACCTATTGGCTGTTTATATTGGACATGATTCTTTTCAGTGAGTGCATGGAATAAGAGTTCTACTGGAAACACAGCCTTTTCTGTGGCACTGCAGGAAGAAAGCATATAGTTACTGTACAGATTTTCAGAGCAGTACAAAGAACAGCAAAAAATAAATCCTTTGTAAAGAGAAGGGAGGGAAAGAAAGGCTGAGAGAATTGGGCAGCCTGGAGCAGGTCCCAGGGGGACCTTAGAGCAGCTTTCCAATACCTGAAGGGGCCTACAAGAAAACTGGAGGGGGACTTTTTACAAGGGCCTGTAGTGATAGGACAGGTGATAATGGGTTTGAATTGAAGGAGGGGAGATTTAGATTAGATATAAGGAAGAAATTCCTCACAGAGAGGGTGGGGAGGCATTGGGGCAGGTTGCCCAGAGAAGTTGTGGATGCCTTATCCCTGGCTGTCTTCAAGGCCAGGCTGGATGAGCCTTTGAGCAACCTGGTCTAGTGGAAGGTGTCCCTGCCCGTGGCAGGGGCATTGGAACTAGATGATCTCTAAGGTCCTTTCCAACCGAAACCATTCTATGACTATGAAAATTCTGTTGGTAGGAGTGGAAAAGATGATTAGAGAAGTTTTAGGACAGAATAGTGTAATATTGTGATCACCTCTATGTTCCCTTCATATTGCCTGCCAGTTGTAGGTAGCCAGCTTTTTAAAGAGTGCTGGAAGACCACTAGTAAAACAGAACAGCTGCATTTCCTTCTTAGTGAGTTTCTCCATCTTTCCAATAAGAATCAAGTAGTGGAATTAAATTTGTTTATTCCCTCGGTGACACAGTAAGCTATACGCCTGGGGCTGAAAGTAGACTTTGTAAACATCTACATATATGGCATGATAACTTTAAGATACAGGCAAAGTACTGTACTGTCAGCTAGGTAGACAAGAATTACTCTCTTTTTCTTTCTTTCGTTTGTTTTTGGTTTTTTTTTTCTAATTATGAGTAGCTTTAAGATTATAAACTTTCAAATTATAAACACTGTTTAGGTCTTAAGACTAAAAATCACAAGGGGACTAGCTATAAATGGATTCATTTCTTATCTTAAATCTGTATCATTCCCAGAACTGGATTACACTTAAAACTACTCTTCTGTATTGTTCATGTTTGATAGAGCTAAAATTCTTTAAATCATACCCTGTATGGGAAACATTAATAGGATTCTGTCTTAAGGGATTAACAATTTTGATTAGATTACTGAAAGCTTTTTTGACTTAAGGTGTTCACTTTTTACCCTGGAAATAACTGTGCAACAGTGTGTGTGCTTGACATGTGATGCATGCAAATGCTAAATACAGTAGCAGCATGAGGCAGGTGTCATTAACAGTAATTTATGTAATGAAAGCCACCTGGCTGTCTTTGTAATTAATTGCTTGTAAACAATAAATTTAATTATAATTTAGAGTTTTCTAAATTTGCTTATATATTTTTAGGAGTAAATTGTTGAAGGGTGTTTGGGGATTTATTTAGTTTCAGATTGGCACAGATATGCTTTTATCTTACAGGCTAATTTTTTAATATAAAGTGAAATCTAATTAGCTTCAAATTGCCATTCTCTCATAATAATAGTTTTCTAAAACTAAATTTAAGCATCTAGTTTATACAGGACAATATAGGTTTGAAGAAAAAAGTATACAGTAGAGCAATTTTGCCCTTTCTTCACAATCAGGAAATTTAAAACTGGAGTCTGAAAAACTTCTCTTGACAAGGTATTCTATAATCTGGTTCTTTCTCTGGGGGCAGGGGAAGTAGTAGAGTTAGCCAAACAAAATAAGGAAGATGAACACAAAATTAATATATCGAATATCGCTTTCCAGTAGTAGCCTACTAAGTGAGTGTTTTTTCAATGTATGGACCTTGTCCCTATCAGGAGGGCAGACAGAAAAGGTGAGGGATACATCCCTGGTTTAAATTGTAGTTTCTTTGCCTTAACTGCTTGTTGAGGTCCATTTCTGTTGCACCCTAGCAGCATCTTTCTTTGCACAACCATCATCCTGTAACTACAGCTTTTGTGTATTTTTGTCTAATGGTTCAAGATTTAGACTGTGGTACTAAGAGAGAGTTCAGACTTGGAAATATGTTTTCTGTATAATCTTAATGGAAGTATATTGAAATAAAGTGTTGATGATATACAGTTAAGTGCTAACAAGGAATTTGCAGAGGCTTTGCTTTTTTCTCTGGTATGCTGCTCTATGTCTCTGCTTTGGGATGTGTTCACTCCTTCTTTCGTGGATATTAAACTTTGGAGTACTTGAGGACAAGGACATAGCAAATCATCTACTTGTGTTAGTCTCAAGCTTTGCTTTTTTATTTAATGATCTGAGAAATTTTATTGGTAGAGTCAAACGGCTAATTTTAGAGAATAGCAGGAGATGGAGATGTGGAGGAAAAGTACTGTGATTATCAAGGTGTATTTGAGACGCAAACCCTGTTTGACTCCAGTCAGTTTCTTTTCATCAATGGACTCCCTGACTAGATGATCAAAGGGTACTGGGAAAGTTCTCGTATGTATAAGGTGAAAAGATTTGGTAGTCATTGAAGCCTGATACCAGAATATTTGAGAGTTTTAATTTCGTGGTTTAGCACTGACACTGTGGTTTTTAAACCTGTGCTGTGAATATATTTTAGGTCTGTGTTGCATCTGAAATTATTTTGCAGCTTGAAAATTGAACCTTACAAAATAGTTTTATGTTTGTATGGAAGAGATTTTACTTGAAATATTAGTGAAAAAGTATTTACTTACAAAGGGCCCTGCGTGGGTTTGGCATTTAAGTAGGTTTCAAACATTCATGCAACAAGCACTGTGCTGTTTAACTCTGAAAAACAAAAAATACCAGAACAATATATCTGGCAAATTACTATCTTTTTTCCGTACTTGCTTACTAAGATAATAAGACCAAAAAGTAGTTTCTTTTCATTGGGAAATACCACTCTTGTGTTCCTTTGTCTTCAGAGTTCCATTTTTAACCATAATATCTGCCTATGTTTATCCATTGTTAAAAGCATAATGTTTTTCTTTTCATCATAAACACATATGTACATGGAAAAAAATTGCATCTTTATTCTGACTCTTTGGGAGCTTCATCAGAAATACTTGTAATAATTTGAATATGGCATGTTTTGAGTTACGCTTGTATTACTGCTGTTGAAGGTTAGATTTTTGTGCTGTGGGTGAAAGAAGGTCGAATTTGTCTTTGTGAAGAGCTAACATTATTTTGTCATCATTGCCTGTATTGATAACTTTTATTTACCCCTGCATTTTATTTTTCCTGTGTCTGATACAGATTGTTCATAGTCTGCAGTTGTTTTAAAATATATTGGCTGTTACAACAGACACCAAAAAATGAGGTGTCTACAGGAAGTATTGGTGCCCTGTTCTTAAAGGAACTTCTAAGTCTTCCTAAATGAAAAATCATTCAAACAGTATCTAATACTGGCAATTTTCCTCTGTCTGCTGCTAGAACTTATTGGCCAACTAGGTCAGACATTATTAAAGTTCAAGTGGCCCAGTGGGAAAAGTAATGGCCTTATGCTACTATGAATTTTAAATGCTGCCATTTCTATGTATTGCACCATCATCTGTTCTCGCACATCACTAAATTATATAGAAGTTGCGGGACCAACCAGTGTCAAGGTCATAGAAGTGATGACTCTTCTCAAGTAGCCTTCTTGGAACTTTGTCATACAGTTATGCTTATAACCCTGTCTGTAGGCAGCAAAGTGGTATGCACATGCACATTTAATCTTTTTATTTTCATTGGACAGTATAAGCCTGCAGTGCAGGATGTGTTCTTCCTTGGACTCTTTACTGTGTGTTTTTATTTTTGATCCTGCCAAAGGTATGAAATCGTCTTTGATGCTAAGACAGTTTTTAGTAAGTGATTTGTATTTAAACATTTTGAGTTGAGCTGTTGTACAGTTTATTGAACTTGATATTGAAGGATTTCATAATTGATGAGTGCCGTAGTTCCCCAGATGAGCTTGAATGTTAACTTGATTTTAAATGTGATGGTACTGAGTCTGAAATGAGCATATACTTTCTGTGATATATATATAAATTGAATTTATATAGTATTAATATATTTGTAATGGGAGTATTTCCCCAACAGCATCATATTGGCTTTATAGTTCCCAAAGTAGTAGCTACTGATAATGTTTCATTGTATGAAAGACTTCTTATACAGACCAGTTTTGTATTTCGGACTTGAACTGGTGTAGCTGGAAAGCTATAAGATTGGAAGATAGCCATTTACAGAAGTTACCATGCTGTAACTAGAGACTTAGGTACTTTTATGTCAGTTACTCAAATTTGAGCTCATATATTGAGTTAAACACATATATTGATACACATATATATAAACACATATATTGATTTAGCTTAAATTGGTAATTCACTGACTTCTCATAAATCAATGTTAGATTCATAAATGATAGAGTACAAATGTGTACAGGGACAATAATCTGCTTTTTGAGAATTTTCATTGAGAGAAGTGACCACAAGCATATTAAAACTTTAGGAAAGATTTCAGTTTTGAAAGGCGCAGTGGAGAGAGTTTAAAGCCATAAATATTCTAGAGGTCAGTGAGTCTCCCTCCCTTGTTCATATTCCCCAGTGCTTGAATGCATATAAACATAGCTGTTCTCAAGCTTCGATAGGCCTTTGTTATTCCGGAACCGTCCTGGATCCTCATGTGGAACCATTCACACTGCTAAGAAGCCTTTTTCCCATCCTAACAATCCTGACACGTAGGAGAAACTCTGAGAATCCCCTAGTTGTTACCTCCTCTCAGGTGGGAAGTTCACCGTCAGACTGGATTTACTTGATTTGCAGGTATAACTGGTGCTTGTTAGCCTACATCCTGCAGTTTGGGGAAGCCACAGAGGCTTTGCACATCCTGCATGTGTTACGCATTTGAACCAATGCTGCTGGATCTATTTGAAATCCATTCTTGACAGGTTTTAGAAATAAGAGCAGACTGGTTAGCATGTGACAAGCAGTATAGAAACATTGCTTTCTTTAGGAGTCCCTGTTCCAAAGCATTTGCAATCCAGAAGACAAGAATTAAGAGGCTGTTTGGGTTTCTTCCACGGCTTTGATACTGTAACATGAAAAATGTATTTTAGGTACAAATTCTGGAATTGCAGGATAGCTGTGAGGAGGATTCCCCGCCCACCCCCAGTCATTTAAATTTGTCAAATACACATACTTCTTTCCTAACATAGATTTTTAATCCGGCATGACAGCACCACACAATTGTAGCCCTAAGTTACTTTAAGGGTCAATACTGCATTGATAATTTTTTTTAAAAAACTCATTGTACATGGAATGGGGAACTTCTTTTCCAATTATTAGGAATGAGAGACTCTTGCTGCCTGCTTCAGAGCATTTCAGGAAGGGATATGACTAGCACTATATACTCAGGCTAGAGACTGTGGAAGGAAAGAAACAGTTTCTCCCCCTACCTGAATTCCTACAATTGCGAACTGTATGCTCTTCCAAGAGCAGGTTTGACACTGCTGCTTTGGGATTTCATACATAACAGCTTCTGAATTTTGGAAACATGACTCCTGCCACCACATTCAGTTTTTTATCCAATATATTTATCATCTTAACTAGGTGAAATGTTCCATGTTGTGAAAGCAAAGCAATGAAGCAATGTTATTTGTAGATTTCATTTGTTTTAAAAAACATCAAGGCTGTTCTATATATCTAGTATATATTTGTCTCATGATGGACTTTGCTTTCCCTGTTTGTCTTCCCTTGTGTGAGTAGGTACTGGATTAAATACTGCAGTTCATATTTACTCTTGATTTTTTTCTTTTTTAACAGATCTCTCTAGAGAATCCTTCTTTGTTCTGTAGTAAAATACATTAAATGTAAAGCTGAATTTTTTTAGTCTTTCTATTTTAGGCAAAAAGTATGGAGTTAAAGATGAGGAAAAGGAAACTCATTTTAAAATGGATAGGCGAAACCAGTGGAAACTTGGTTTTGTGTCTAAAATTTCATGTTTTCAGTAATCTCAGAAAATAAAGTAGAAAAGTGCAAGTATTTTCTTATCCCTAATGAATTAATTATTTGCAAGGACTGATAATACAATATTTGCAGAAGTTGTCATGTTTGTATTTTCTCCTGGTGAGACTGTAGTAAATAGCAAATATTAAGTTGGATAGCACCCCAAATCTTAGCTAGATCTGCAAGCCTGCCTTGTTGGGAAGATGATCTGATCTAACTAAATTCTTTTTGTCCTCACTAGCTGCTTCTTTGCCAGAGTTTTATATCAACTCTAGTTATGAAGCACTGATCTGCATCAGTATATTATCTGTTACTAGTTTATATATGAATACTCATTGCAAAGGAAAACATTTCTGAAATACTCTCCAGGATGATAGCATTCCTCCTCTACCAAATTCTGGGATTCATTAGAAGAGAATGGTCTAAATATTATTCTTACATATTAAATTAATTATTAATATTCTTACATATTAAATTAAATAATATTCTTACATATTAAAAGGCATGTGCTTTTTCCAGCACCAGACTTGCAGTTATCTTTTGAGCTTGACTGATCTCTAAGTTCTTAGAGATATAATTTCTCTCACATCTTGTTCTGGTCTGACTTGGCCATCCCATTCTGAATGTGGATGTACTTTGATAGCTGTAATACTTCTTTTTTTTTTTAATTGTTATATCTTTGTATCATTTGGAATCTAGAAACAACATTTCATTTTCTTTAAATAGAAGTTTTTTTGGTTTTTGTTTTTAAATGGGTGTTTTGTAGGAGATTTTAGGTGTCACAGTTTTCTGCCTAAATCCAGTTATGTATTGGCAAGAGCACAAGGTGCATCAGGCATTCAGATGGAAGTATGCCACCAACACCAACACAGAGTAACAAAAGGTAAATTTGTTCATTGTACGATGTATAAGAAAAAGAGGATATTTGAAGAGTGAGGGTGGTTGCTTTAACAGAGCTCTGGCAGTTAAATCCATTACCATCTGGAACTGCAGAAAAAAATGGTTCCATAAAAGTGGCTGCAGCAGAAAATAAGAGGAAAGTTTGCTTGGTTTTCTGGAAAATAAATTTAGTTCTACGAGATGGATAAAAAAATAATTTATTCATTATTTAAACTAGGTAGTACTCAGGATTTTTTTGTTTGTTTCAGAGAATCAGCAAACCTAATCTTTGGCTCTACAGTTGGTTCCTGACAAAAGAACTTGCTCAACGTAATATCCCTACCCTTCCACTAAGCCATGAGGCTTACTATAAAGTTTATTCTGTAAGAGGCAGCACTGTAATGTTATTTTGAAAAAAAGATGTTTTCACTGTTATGTTTGTTTTCCTGCATATCTCAGCTACATTAATTTCTCTGCTCGTTTGCTCTTTGAAATCCTGTATAGAAGTTTCAGAGGATGAATGGAGCCGTAAAAATTTTTCTGTTCCTGTAGAAGTAATGATAACTTACCTGGTGATATCCAAGCTGTCAGTATCAGCAGTTGTGATCATGCTGTCTTGCAGTGCAAATGCACATTCATATCTTCTGTCCCCTCTCCAAGGAGAAAGATCTTCTGGTATTAGGGCTTGAAATTCTTTGAATGGTACTATTGAAATAATTCTCTTTGTCATAGCCATAATGTTTTTGTACTGCAATCCAGTATATATACAACTTGGTCAGTTATATTCAATTATATTGTATTCAGCTCTTCATGGAGAGAGTGGTGAAGCACTGGAACAGGTTGCCCAGAGAAGCTGTGGATGCCCCATCCTGGAAGTGTTCAAGGCCAGGCTGGATGAGGCTTTGAGCAACCTGGTCTAGTGGAAGGTGTCCCTGCCTATGGCAGGGGGGTTGGAACTAGATGACCTCTAAGGCCCCTTCCAACCCAAACCATTCTGTGATTCTGTGACTGGACTGAATTGTTTAGTGTTTGTAGCAAGTCCTAAATGATCTGAAAAGTTGGAAGCATAGGAGAGGAGTGTCAGACTAAACTGAAATAGAAGGGCAAAATCCAAGGACACCAAGGGAACAAATAAAACGGATAAGAGTCAGGAAAGTGAAGAGAGGGACAGTGGTCTTAATCTTTTTACTATGTCAGTGGGTGTAATGGAATAATGTCACAAATAAGTACAGTAATAGTACTGGGAATGGCCTAAAAAATACAAAAATTGGTATGTCAGTGGAAGAGAACTCAAACCAGAAATCCAGTTAAATGCTGTCCTGGTTTTTTTTGATTGTTTTTGTTTTTTATACATCTTTTCTCTAAATTCAGTTTCCCCATTATGACCATGTAAATCTGCCAGATAATAATAGGTATGTGGGGAGCCATTAGGGGGCCATATGTATCCAACTTATTTATAGCCTGCAGGTTTGTTGTTTTAAATAAATCAACTTGAAATACCTTAGCTTTGCATATGTATATATATAGCCTATGTAAGTGTATATTCTTAATTTCTTTCCTTTGTTCACCTTTTAATGATTACATGTGCATGCTGAAGGTTGCCATAATTGCATGGTGCACCTTTTGGGGAAGCGTTGTATATATCGCTTGGCCTCTGTGTCAAATTATGTATATTTAAGAATATTTAAATTCTTGACTGTATTGTAATTCATGTTTCTATAATCCATTAATTTCATAAACCTGTATATTAGTCTATGTTGCTGTCATTTTTCTATAGTTTTAACATTCAGTCAGTGAGTACTCAGGGTGAACATTCTCATGTGTAAAATACTGGAGATTGAGGCTCAGCTTACTGCTGTCACACAGATGTTGCACTGGCCAGACAAGCCCAAAATACAGTGTTATGGCAAAGATGCTGGAAGCACAGAAATGGATAAGACAAACTAGTAAGTTCGTTATATAGCACTGCATTGATTCACTTGCTTGGTTGCTAATGCTTCAACTGGTTGGTTTAGAGGTAACATTTTATATTGTATTGCATAGACGTGCTGTCAGTTTAAACCTGAACAAATCATTTAGTCATTCTGTGCCTCAGTTTTCCCTATTTAAATTGGGAGTAAGACTTCTTTATCTTAAATTAGTATTTCTGAGGTGTGAAAATTGCATAGAGAAGGGCCATTTAACTATGGAGAGAAGATTTACATTTAATGTACATATGATGTGATACAGGTGATAAATTCACATACAAGAAATCTGGCAGAACATCAGGACTTTAGACATCTCTGAATATTTGAACTACCTATACTATGCCTTAGTAGGTAAGTTCACGAAAGGAAAAATGTTAATTATTCATAATGCTTTGCTATACCATAAAACTTGATTTATTGAGATTATCATTTGTTCAAGTTGCATGTAGTAGGAAAGTATATCAGGAGTAATTAATTGTATTCAGGATGTGATGAGGTAGATATATCCACAGAGGACAATTGAAAACAGTAGCGGTGTGGTATTGATCGCCTTTCAGAGAGGAAAAAAAAATCTTGTCCCATTTCTAAATGTTAACAATTCAGAGAGAAAAATTCCCACTTGGGAAGAATGCTTTCCACGTTGCTTCATTGCCAGGTGTTTGACATTGAGTGGAGCCTTAGATGAATGAAGCTTATGGCAGCTTTTGGAAATGACCGACTCCAGGGAATCTTGGCTTCCTGCTGTGAAAGTTTCTATTTTCAAAGCACATCAGTTTCAGTGGGAATGTTTCAGTGGTCCCATATGCTACTTCTGACAGAGGGGGAGGTTTTTAACCTGAATATGAGACAGCTACTGAAGAGGTTTCCCTTGCTGCTAACAAAATGAATTTCAATATGTTGCCAGTGAATAAGCGGCATGTTCCCAACTGCTGATGGAATTTAACTCCATCAATTATTAATGGAAATTTTGCTTTGTTTTCCTTACTGCCTCTTTTAACTCAGCTACCTGCTCCTGATAGGACTTTGTGGGTTCTGAAGCTGAAAAAGGAATCACCCAACAATATGCTCATTTGCTTTGAAACTCTTGCTGTATTTCCTCCCTTCCCTCATATGCTCTCTCCTTGACCTAGCAGCAGGAAGCCTTTGTCTGAGGTGTTCATCTGGAACAACTTTTCCACACTTGTTTTCATGTTCTGTTAGATTACAGGGCAGCGGGCCTACCTTTGAAGCTCCCTTCTCTTTTGTTTCTTTGCAGTGCACTCCAGTAATTAACTTTGTCCTTCTTTTATTTGTTCCAGTCAATCGCAGTCCACTCTGCTGAGCATCTTCTCCCAGGAGTACCAGGTTAGAAGTTTTCTCCTTTGTGAGGGTTGACAGGTGCCTAATTGAATGATGAATGTCCCTTTATTTCTTTGTAATTGAACTGCCAGCTTTCTGATTGGTTTGGAGGATGTTCCCTTTTCCACATCAAGCACCGCCTGAGTCTCAGTGGATGGCTGCCAAGCCTACCCATCCATCTGTCTAATAACATCTAGCCTTTGCTTATTTGGTGGACCTGTAATAAATTATGCTAAACCATTATTATTCTGACAATAATAATTTCCCTGTGTTGCATGGTTCCATGTGCTAAATGTTTGCTGACTTGCACTGTCAGTGCTGCTTTCCATTGCTGACAGAGATGATGATAAATGACCATTGCCGGAGTGGCAGAAGGCAAGAGAGGCAGAAAATGGAGTCATTTATCATGAGGTGACAGGTGTCAATCAAGTGGCAAGTCTCTATGGAATTACTTTTTGTAGTTTTTCAAATAAGTTGGTTTTAAGCAATGTTCTTCCTGGTTAAAAATGCCAATTGAATTGTAAAACTAGAGTGCACCAGACTTAGATGGAATTGAATAGAGGGAAAATTAATACAAAGGTTGAAAGAGAGAACAAGTTTTTCTTTGCCCTCTGCAGCCTTAAGTAAATTTATTTAGATTAAATTATTGTGACCTTACTGGCTTTTACATATATGGTACATTGCAATACAGTCTGAAGATGTTCAATTCAATAGGTAGATTGAATGTCATTTCTGTACAGAACCTAAAAACATATTTCAGTTTATATATCAAGTTGTAGCCAAGGAACATGTGTTTGGGTAGTCATGATTTCTGTGTTTTGATCTATGACACATTTGTGAGACTTTTTTTTTCATTTGTCTAGAAACAAATCAAAAGAACACATGCCAAACATCACACAGCTGAAGCTATTGAAACTTACTACCAAAGGTATGATCTCCCCACCCCAGTTAAGACTATCATCATAACTACTAATTATTGTGGCAATTATGAGTAAATTAGCTTATTAGCTTATGAATCTAATTTTCTATAAAAATAAATTTTAAAAAATGGAATGATGAATAAAGAATAGTGCACCTAAAAATGTTTTCAGTGAAAATGCAGAAATTTTTCAGCTTTTGGTCAGTCTAATTAAGAAAGGGTTCACTTCCTTGGCTCTAAGTCAGGATAAGCAAACATTTTTTACAGTGTGTGTGATCACATTTATTATATATTGCCCATAGTTTGTAATTACAGGATTTCTTTGTTAAGACTAATATTGATAACTTCCTTACAACAAAGGGAGCTTGTTCTGTTACAGTTCCCTGTACTTTTAAAACATTTGTGTTACACTACAGAAAGTTGCACATTAAATTCATGTATTGCTAGTTAAAGCACTAATTTTTAGCTCACTCCTGTTTTATCAACAGAAGTGTCAGAAATAGCTGTTAAGGGAGGATGAAAACCTTTATGTCATTTTACAATATTTTACAATTGTTTGCATCTTAAGCTAATAAATTGTATTTGCTACACCTTACAGTTTGTCTGCTATTTCTTTAGGCTTTATTAAAAATATTGCAATGACATAATTGGGGCATACTGGTAACTGGTAAAGATACCCAATTAAAATATTACTTTGTAGACTGACATATCTGAGGAGCTTGCATGGCAAGTGAGTTCATACTTGTGATTATAGATGTCTGGTATTTATGCTTCATATTAATCTGTGTGAATCAGAAAAATAAACAAAAAGCCTTCATTTGTAAACAATTAACTGTGCTTCCACAGAGTCATATATTTAAAACCTAAGTACAGCCTGATTATATCAGGCACTGATTTAGAATATCTACTGTGAATTGTGATGGTTTGGGGGGTTAATTTTCTTTTTAATAGTTGTATTGTTCTGTAAAAATGTGTGCTGGATCACATTGCACTTTTCCTAGTGTTGATCCTTATTTAAGAAGAATATTGCCTTAAAATGTTGTGTTAATAAACTTGTATATACAATACTATTTTTAATTACTTTTCACTAGCAAAATTTCATTGAAGGGACCTATGTTAATTGTAACTGCTGTGTAAATAACCCTTTTCTTAGAACATATGCAGATCATTTAATTCGCTTTTATGATGATTGTGTTACTAGTTCCAACAACTTAATCCTCAAACATGGGACCAAATTTTGCTTTCTGCAAAGCAGCAGTTGTATTGGTGTCAGTAAGGTTGTAGGTATGATTAAGTTTGGCTCACATCAGGTGGGAGGATTTGGTCTCCTGTCCCCTTCTGTACTGTCTGAAGTATGATACCACTACATAACTAATGCATTATGTATGAAGCTATATGGTGGTGGTAGGGGAAAATCATTCCTTATGCTGTTTCTGGGTATTTCATATTGCAAATGTGTTAGCATAGATGAATAAAATGCACATTTTAAAATCAGAGATGTTCTGGTTAATAGTTAGAAAACTCATCTCAATCCTGTTTTAGTAGATTTACTGTGTAGTATGTTTCGTAAGCTATGGGAGCAGACTACTTAGTCAGAAGCCAGTTTGAAGTACTTCAAGCATAAACATGACAAACATGTCTTCTCCTCTACTCTTTTGTAGCATCCATCTCACCTCTGTAAACCCCAGTCTGTGTGATGTGCTCCTTTCTATTCTCACCCACATGCAAGCAAATAATTGTGCTTCTATTGCTTTCTTAGGTCAGAAACTACCAATTTTTGAAGATAGTCATTTCCAGTGGTCCCTATTGGGAGCAAGTAGAAGTACACTTGAGTGGAGTAGTTTCTGCTGCTCTGCTGAGACTTACTAGTCTTAAATATAGGCAAACAGGAAGGCAGATTACAAGAAGGATCAGCAAGCTTTTCAGAACAGTATTGCCATCAACATGTGAGACCTGTTATTCCATAATGGAATTGCTGGTAGCATCAGAAATATCTGACAGAAAATTACTCCAGTGTCAGCTGTGGCTGACATCACTTAGATGCAAGTTTTAGAACATTAATATCAAGGAAATCTTCCTGATTAGGTATTTTATTTATGATCGCTCCCTTTTTTTCTTCTGCTAGAAATTTTCAGTGTTTAACTAGACGTGAGACATCTTGTTTTGTGCTTTTTTATATAGAATTGAAATAGGTTACAACAAAAAGCTTTTGTCATTTTCTTTATTCATTAAGCCTCAGAATGACTTGCAAACAAAAAGCTCTCTAATCCTCTGTGAAGAGGTTTATGTAAAGATTTTATACCCGTTTCACAGAAAGGTAAAATGATAACGAATTTTTATGTCTAACGAATGAGCAGAAGAGTGGCTTCTGATGGATAGATAGAGCTGGAAAGGCTGTGGCCTTCTAATAATGTCAGTAACGACATGCTATACGAATACGTGTAGGATAAATGAGCAGGTTCAAATGTTAGTAACTGTTGTTCTTTTCCACATGGCTGCAATGCACAAAGTGGCTTCCACTAACAGAGCTTCTCACCAACTCCTGAGAAGAGGTTTTAGGCGTTATTGAAGTATAAACATCAAACAATGAAAGTAACAGAGGTGAGGAAGGCGGTATTGTACGATGCAATGGTCAGAAACATTACTGTGTATCCAATTGGTCTAATACCTTTAACTGGAAACATTAAGCCTTTGCCATTGATAGGGTAATGACTTTCTATCACCCTTTATTGGATCCTATATATTTCTTTTATTTTCTCTTGAGAATATTCATTTGATTGTTAAACTCTGATTTCACTAAAGTAAGCCTTTAGTATTCAGACTACTGCCCAGTTTATAAAATCTGGATTAAATTTAAGAATGTACGTTTTGGTGAATGGTAATGAATTACATACAATATACAGGTGCACCACCACTGTTGAAGGTCACGTGGTACCCAAAATCTGTAATTGAGATTGATACATCTTGCAGATGAATAGGAGATGACCCAGGAGAGTTAATGATTGTTTAAAATACTTATTTCTTAAAAGATTTCCAATTAAATACTGTGTACTGGGATATTTTCCCCAAAATGAAAGAGAATTACAAGGGATACTGACTTGTATAAACTGGCCTTTTCTTGCCACTGCAAAATTACCTGGATTTGTGTTGTCTAGGTACCTGAATGGGGTGATGAAAAAAGCAGCTGCCCCTGTATTACTGGAGCTGGCCAATGAGGTAATCATCTTTACTTTTTTCTTTAATCTTCCAGTGTAAAACTTCAGGGGCATATCTATAGTGACTTCAGTGAGAAATGTAATTAACCTAAAAAAATGGTTTCAAGGCACATTAGACATTTAAAATGGTTCCCCAGTCTGTTAGTGCTTACAATAATTAGACAAAAAGCCCCATTTATTAATAAATCAGTTAATGTAATTAGTCTCTTAACTTCAAGGAATGTGTAAGAAACTGTATTTTGATGGAAATCTCAGACAGACCATAGATCTTCAATGCACAAACTTATTAAAATTCCACACTGATTAAATGGAGTTGCAGCATTTTTACTTATATTTAATTCCTTGTTTTCAATAACAAAACCCATCTAAGATTTTTTAAATTTTTTTTTAATAATAGGAAGGATTAAAACAGTTCATTTTCCTGACTGTTTATTTCTGGTCATACAGATTAAAGGATGGCTAATGAAAACTGCTTAATGTAAAGCAATTAAGCAGAATAAATTCCTCAGCATAGCCGTTTCCTAGAAAAGCTGGTGTATGTAAAGTTCAGTACAGTTGCCATTAAAGTCTTGACAAATTCATTGGTGCTGTTTATTAATTAGAATATGAATCTGCCTTGGGGTGCAAGGTGTTATTTGCTTTAAAAATTGCTATCTAAAGCACTGCCTTAAGATGTAAAAAGTTTGAAAGAGTGGCAATGAGCCTCCTAGAAAAAAGAAAGATGAAATATCTATCCCTTAAACTCTAAAATATTTATTTACAATAATAATAACATCATAGCTGATACTCCTTGGAACTGCTTACGCAACCCTCAAAGGGAGAGGATGAAATGTGTGCTGTTTTGAGTTGCATTTTAATAGAAAATATAAGAAGGAGGCAGAAAATGAGTGTTTGCATTAAAAATGATACGGCACTACGAACATTAAGTGTTGCGATAGCAGCAAGGTCTACATGTTACATTAGTGAGAAAGAATGGTTTCTCATGTACATTGCAGCAGACAGCAAATGAGTGATTACCTATCCATTACTAGAAGGTTTTAATGGTGTGTGAAGTGTCCACATATCCTGATCCTACACTTAGCATAGAATAAAGGATTTATTTCATGTTAGTGGTATTGTGTAGCTCCTTACCATTTCTGGAAAAGACAAGTCTTAAAGTACTGAGAATAACGTGTACTTCACATAAATAAGTACAAATTTATTAAGAATTTTGGTAAAGAACTCGATTCGTGATATATCGCACCCATATTTTATGGGAACAGTCATAATACTTCAAGCACAAAGTAATATATCTGTTACTGGTTTTTCATGTATTTTTTTGCCATTGATTTAGAGATGTTGCATATAATTTCTGACTCTAGTGAGCATATCCTTGTTTATATTATATTAATGCATTTTTGCAATTCAGATCAGAGATCTATGCAGTTCAGAAATAAATAAAAATTAAATCTAGGAGGAAGGGAAGATATACAAAGAACTTACCTGCTTCTCATTTTGTAGGAGCAGGTATATGAGAAAGGCAGTGCATTTTGTGGCTGCTGCCTAATGCATTAGGGGAATGTGGCAATAACCAGCACCAGATTACTGCTTCCAAACAATCAAGCTGCCATTTTTATATGATAGTTAATATTTAAATGACATACTTTTGCATCTGGTGACAATTGATGTAATGGTAATACCTTATGAGTCAATATATATTTAATCAGTGGAAACTGTAAAAATTGATGAGAAATATATAACATAGGTGCGTTATAGTGTGTAGCAGCTCTGTTAAATAGCCAAAGCTCCATATTATTATCTTTTGGGTTTGTTTTCTTGAGGGTTTGGGAAACTACTCTTAAATTATTTTTTTTTTTTTTTTTTTTTTGCCAACTTCTTCATATTGTGTATGTAGTGCAGAGGACTAAAATAGATCTCATTTTTGTTAGATAGGAATAATAAAATTAGTCACTGTTCTTTTCATACAAATATTTTCAAGTGAGATTTGAAGCACTATGAATTTTACTTACGTGCCAAATTCTGACATGAAGCATGATGGCCCTATTTCAAAGAAAGATGGACACATGATTAATATGAAAATTAGGGAGATGCAAGTACCTGAACTAATAAGGTAGTCCTTATTCAGGCTGGACTACCTTCAGTAATTTCACCATTTTTCATGTGTCAGCTCTGATGTGGGTTAC